>OY997274.1:573356231-575756231 GCA_963921465.1 Triticum timopheevii
CTTCCTTCCCCACTTCCTCCGCGGACTGGGCTTTCCACTCCACCCATTCGTCCGGGGGCTCATGTTTTACTACGGCCTGGATTTCCACGATCTGGCGCCGAACTTCATCCTCAACATCTCGGCGTTTATCATCGTGTGCGAGGCCTTCCTCTGCATCCGGCCCCACTTCGGCCTGTGGCTCAAGACCTTCAACGTCAAGCCGAAGGTTGTGAAGGGCACGCAAGCGGAATGCGGAGGCGCCATGTTGGGTAAGTTGCCCAACGTCCTTTGGCTCGAAGGGGCCTTCGTGGACTCCGTCAAGGGGTGGCAATCGGGGTGGTTCTACATCACCGAGCTGCGCGAGCCCACATGGGCGGCGGCCCCCGAGTTTAGATCTGGCATCCCCACGCAGCTCACCTCCTGGAAAGAGAAGGGCTTGTTGTGGGGCAATCGGAAGGAGTTGACGGGACTCCGAGCCTGCATCCAGAAGCTGGTGAGCAATAAGCTCAGGCTCGTCGATGTGGTCCAGGTCATGCTCATCCGCCGGATTCTCCCATGCCAAGAACGGGCATTTAATCTGTGGGAGTTCAATCCGGAACAGCACCAGGCGCTAAGCGGGCTCTTCGACACAACGTACGAAGGCGCCTGGAGGGTGTTGTTTAAGGGTGTTGAAGCCCCCGCATCCGCGATGGAAGATCGCGGATTTTGCTCGCAGCATCCGGCTGACGAGGTAAGTGATTCAACCCCTTTACGGGACACTTGGGGTAAATAGATTGATTTTAAGAAGGTTTCCATCTCTCCTTTCCTTTGGCAGGAATGGATGGAGAAGGCCGAGCAGCTCATCTGTCCGGCTCCCATGCCAGAAGATCCAGTGGATGCTCGTCTAGCGGGGCTGCTGGTTCCGGCACTGCACGTGGTGCCGGAGAAGAAGGCCAAGAAGGTGGCCACGGGGACTCGAAAGAGTTCCCGTAATCAGGCGTCCGACGACGAGGCGGACTCCTCCCCCGAAGACGAGGAGGAGGAAGAAGACTCTCTCCCGGAGGAGGGAGAGAAGAAGAGGAAGGCTTCCCCAATAGGGGAGGCCAAAGGGTCCAAGAGGGGGAGAACTATTCCCCCGGACAGTTTTGCCAACACCATCGTTGGCGAGGAGGAGTGGCCTTCAAGGGCCAGACGTCCGGCGAGATCGTAAGTATCCGGATCCCCGATACGCAATTTCTTTCTTGTCACCCAGTGTCCTACTAATGCCGCATTCTGTCCGTAGTCCGGCCGATGATGATCTTCCCGCTTCATCGAGCGGGTCGTTGGCCCCGTCGGATGTGGATTCACTTCCGACTGCCTCTACCCCCCGCGCCGACGAGGACACCGAGGTGGGATCCCAGAGAGGGACCCATCAGGAGGAGGCTCCGGAGGCGCCGCCAGGCAGCCTCCCGGACTTTGCGCCGGACTCTACATCGGAACCTGCAGTGGTTCCAGAGTCCGGCAGGCGGCCCCTTTGAAAGAAGGGCAAGACCGTGACACCGGCGACCTCCGTCCAACCGGAGGCGACGGATAACTTGTTGGAGGCGCTTAAAGGCGCTTCCATTGAGGAAGAACACCGCACTATTATGAGTGCGGTGATTCAGAAGGTTCAGCTTGCCAAGAGCAGGCTGACCGAAGCCTGCAGCAGCCTTCTAACAGGCTTTGAGGTAAGAAGTTATAATTATGTAATGTAATACCGCATAGACAGTAGCCCCTGATGCTTGGTTCGGTGTTCGGAAAGAAAAGCCGGACTGAGGATCTAATAAGATATACGCAGGGTTTCTTAAAATATGTCAATATGGGTTTGCAGGCTGCGCTGCTGACCTCTGCCGCACTGACTGCGGAGGTCGGTGCGTTGAAGCAGGATCTCGAGCGGTCCGAGTAAGAGCTCGGCCATGCCAAGAAGCAGCTCGAGGACAAAGAAGGTGAGTAACACCACTTTGAATAGTTACCTTATAGAAAAGGATTTTGGTTGCAATAAAATTAACAAGGATAATATGGGTATTGCAGGGGCCACGAACGAGGTGGCAGCCCTGAAGGAGGCTGTGTCCGCGGCCGAACGCAGTGCGGCCGCGGAACGGGCAGAGCGAGAAAAGCAGGAGGCACGGGTGGCGGAAGTACGGCAAGAGCTCCAGGCTCTCATGGAGAAGCATGAGAGTTTGGAGCGTGACTCCAAGACTCGAGAGTCCGAGCTTGCCTCGGCTTTTGAAAGTGCCAAGTCCGCCAAAGCCAAGGCCCGTAAGGCCCTTCAGGAGGTCGAAGATGTAAAGAAGATAGCGGCGGGTAAGGCATTTTTCATGCAAAGCAAGCATGTTAATGTAAACTACCTGACACTTACCCGCATTCGGAGCTCTCCAGGGGCGTTTGCAGATCTGCCGCGTAGTGTGTCCGATGCCGCCGCATTCTATCGTGGCGAGGAGGGGAGCTCGACGGAGAGGGTCTTCTGGTCTCAATACGCTGAGGCCGGCCATCCGGTGCCCCCAAGCGACCAGCTGAAACAGCTGGTCGAACTCCACAAGGTAGCTGAGGAGGCCATGAGGGGCCTTATAGTCCGGCTGTGGCCTGGACAGGCCATGCCTGGGAGCTACTTCGGCCTCGTGCGGCGGCTGGTGGATGCGTGCCCCTGGGTGGAGGTCATCAAGCGCTCCGCCTGTATTGAAGGTGCTCGTCGGGCCCTTGCCCGCACAAAGGTGCATTGGGGCAGGTTGGATGCGGAGAAGCTTCTCACGGACCCACCGCCACCGGGCAAGGAGTATCGCACGCCCGAAATGTATTATAAAACTGTCCTGAAGGGAGCCCGCGATATTGCGGATGAGTGCCCCAGAAATGTAATCTTTGAGTAAACTCGCTATGTGTTATCCTGTGCGCTGAAAACTTTGTTCATGTGCGCATTAAGCAACGCTTATTTAATTTAAAATATTACCTTCTGTGCGGCCGTTTATAAAATCTGAGAGATGGCAAGTCGTTGGCTTCAGCCCCCGAGCCACTAGTGCTGGGGTGTTCGGGATAAACTTGAGCACTCTTGTTCCCATTTTTTGGTCCATCTAGGGAGGCGCTCAACACAACGAACAAGGCAACCGGACTTATAATGCTTGAACACTCTCACTTAGCCATAGAATTCTATAATTTTAAATTTCGGCGAAGCCCCTGGTATTCGGAAGACCGAATCCGGGGCGCTATCCACGCCTTCGTCGGACATTATCCGGAACTTCGCTCGAAGCGGCGTGAGTCTTTAAGGACCCGAAAAGACCTCTCGAACAGCGACCAGTCTCTCGCCTTATCATGCCGGTCAGTTATAGCTTTCTCCACTGAGGCGCTCGCCCGGCTCAACCGGGGCGCAATCGCAGTGGTTCTCCCAGTGCCACCTTAGCCGACAGAACGGAACGTAAGGCACCAAAATGTGGGAGCCGGGCAAACCCAACTATTGACCCAAGACATGATTCGGAGCCGATTCATATAATGCTATAAGTTCGGGGTGCCGCACTTATGAAAGTGTTCGGACTTATCACACCATAATGTGGGGAACATAAGCCCCTGGTGTATTAGGCCGTACCAAAATATACGGTTGCAAGATGTCATGTAATGAACATATATATATATATATAAGGTAATGTAATTGCAGTCAAAAAGGTGCTGCATTATTTATTAAAGGAAGTCTGCTATGAGTGCGGACTGATACAAACAGTGCGGTAAGCAAGGGATTTGGACTAATCTAACATGTCCCCCTCCAGGGATGGGCTGCGGACGTTGTGTATATAATCAAATGTAATGCTCGTAATTAAGACCACCTGAGTGTTCGTCGCAGCCTTCTTTCCTCCCTGGCTGTTGCATCATGAGTTCGGCAGGTTCACCGCCGGACAGGGCCTCTGGTTTAACGGGGTCATGTGTATACAAAGAAGGAAAACGATAATAATAAAAAAAGAAGGGGGGCACACTTGCGAGCCCCTGGTGTGGTCGAGCCGCACTCTGGTTCCATTGTGGTCGTGCCCCTTCCCCTACGCCCATGGTATCTCCAAAGCGTAATGATATACGCGGAGGGTTGTTCTTGCAATCATGCGAGGGCGGGGGTTGGGGCCGCATTGCTACGCGTGCTTTGATCGTGCCAGGTTGTCTTGGTTTGTGTTGCTTCGGGCGTGTTTTGCTGTATCCGGCCGTTTGAAGGCCGGACTCGAGAATTGCCTTAAAAGGCTGCTCTGTACTTCTGCCACGAGAGCCGCTGTATGTTCCTCCGTTCGGAGGGAGCGTTCTGTATTTCCGTTGACCGTGATGACTCCGCGAGGGCCTGGCATCTTGAGCTTGAGGTATGCATAATGCGGCACCGCGTTGAACTTTGCGAACGCGGTTCGTCCGAGCAGGGCGTGATAGCCGCTGCGAAACGGGACTATGTCGAAGATTAACTCCTCGCTCCGGAAATTGTCCGGGGATCCGAAGACCACTTCCAGTGTGACTGAGCCTGTACAGTTGGCTTCCACACCTGGTATAACACCTTTAAAGGTTGTCTTTGTAGGTTTAATCCTTGAGGGGTCTATGCCCATCTTGCGCACTGTATCCTGATAAAGCAGGTTCAGGCTACTACCGCCGTCCATCAGGACTCTCGTGAGGTGAAATCCATCGACGATTGGGTCTAAAACCAATGCGGCGAATCCGCCATGGCGTATGCTGGTCGGATGGTCTCTTCGATCGAAAGTGATCGGACAATAGGACCATGGATTGAACTTTGGGGCGACTGGCTCCATCGCGTAGACGTCCCTTAGTGCACCCTTCCTCTCCCTTTTGGGTATATGGGTTGCGTAAATCATGTTCACCGTCCGCACTTGTGGGGGGAAACCCTTCTGTCCTCTATTGTTCGGCGGTCGGGTCTCTTCCTCGTCGTTGCTGTTTAGCCCCTTGTCATTGTTTTCGGCAATTAACTCACCTGCCTGCTTGAACACCCAGCAATCTCTGTTGGTGTGATTAGCTGGCTTTTCAGGGGTGCCATGTATCTGGCATAAGCAATCGAGTATTCGGTCCAAATTGGACGGACCCGGAGTGGTTCTTTTGAATGGCTTCTTCCGTTGACCGGGTTTAGAGCCTCGGAATCCGGCGTTGACTGCCGTATCCTCCTTGTCGTCGCCGTTAATGTGGCGCTTATTTTTGTTTCGACGTGACCTGCCGTTGTTGTCCTTAGTATCCGGACTGCCAGAATTTTTACGGAGGTTGTTGCTGCGAGCTAGCCAGCTATCCTCTCCTGCGCAAAAGCGGGTCATAAGTGATGTGAGGGCTGCCATGGATTTCGGCTTTTCCTGTCCCAGGTGCCGGGATAGCCACTCGTCGTGGATGTTATGTTTGAAGGCTGCAAGGGCTTCTGCATCCGGACAATCGACGATTTGGTTTTTCTTTGTCAAGAACCGTGTCCAGAATTGTCTGGCCGATTCGTTTGGCTGCTGAATTATGTGGCTTAGGTCATCGGCGTCTGGTGGCCGCACATACGTGCCCTGGAAGTTATCGAGGAATGCGGCTTCCAGGTCTTCCCAACACCCAATTGACTCTGCGGGCAAGCTGTTAAGCCAATGCCGAGCTGGTCCTTTAAGCTTGAGTGGGAGATACTTGATGGCATGGAGATCGTCGCCGCGGGCCATATGGATGTGAAGAAGATAATCTTTGATCCAAACCGTGGGGTCTGTTGTGCCATCATAGGATTCGATGTTTACGGGTTTAAACCCTTCAGGGATTTGATGATCCATTACTTCGTCAATGAAGCATAGCGGGTGTGCGGCGCCTCTGTATTGAGCAATATCATGACGCAGCTCGAGAGAGCGTTGTCTGCTCTGTTCGGCCCGGCCGGGGTTATTGTATCCGGCGCGACGGTATTCGTCATGGGTCGTGGGGCACCCACGTGATCCGTAGATGGATCTGGATTGCCTTGCTTTGTGCTCCAATATATCTCGCAAGTCCGGCGCGTTCCCTCTTGGCTTCGTACTTTTGGAGCGATGCCGGGGTACGGTCTTGGTTGGGGGCCTTGATGCCTCTCTGTCACGACCATGGGGTGGTCGGTCAGCCATATCGTGCGCTGGTGATGGAGGTATGTATGCTTCCTCCTCTAATCGGGGGAGCAGCTTGCGTCTTGGGTAACTTTTGGAGGGGCGTTCGAGTTTATACTCTTCGGCCGCGAGGACCTCGGTCCATCGATCGGCCAGCAGATCCTGATCAGCTTGAAGCTGCTGCTGCTTTTTCTTTAGGCTATTTGCCGTGGCGATAAGCCTGCGTTTGAAACGCTCTTGTTCGACGGGATCCTCGGGCACGACGAATTCGTCGTCGTTGAGGCTTGCCTCGTCTTCGGAGGGAGGTGTATAGTTATAATCCTCAACCTCTTTGTCTGCCGCCCTCTCGTGAGGGCTTGCTTCTGCATCCTCCTGCGCTGAGTCTTGCTGGAGGGGATTATCTTCGGCACTCTCTGGGGTATTATTATCTCCTATGCCGGAATCTCCATTCTTGCTGTGGCGGGATTTAGAGCGGCGCCGCTGACGCTGGCGCTTGGGCTGTTTCTTTAAAGAATCTGCCTCCGCTGCTTCTTCACCGTCCCCGTCTTTTGGGGTGTCCACCATGTATATGTCGTATGACGAGGTGGTCTTCCAGTGCCCTATAGGCGCTGGTTCCTGTTCGTCTCCGGCATCGTCGTCCATAGCGTCGATGTCTTCGGAGTCGTAGTCTAGCATGTCGGTTAGATCGTCGACAGTGGCTACAAAGTGGGTGGTGGGTGGGCTCTGAATTTCTTCATCGTCCGTATCCCAACCATCCTGGCCATAGTCCGGCCAGGACTCTCCGGATAGCGAGAGATGCTTTAGCGAATTTAGGATGTCGCCAAAGGGCGAGTGTTGGAAGATGTCCATGGTAGTGAATTCCATAACCGGCGCCCAATCAGATTCGATTGGCTGGGGCGCGGGAGGTCCGGAGTCCGGCAAGGAGTCCGGCACCTCGGAGTCACGAGCTTCGCGAGGGACAAGGGTAGTGTTCGGCTCCATCGCCGTGGAAGTTGAAGCCCCCGAGGCGGCGTCTAACCACCGGTCCTCGATCTGGGTGATTGGCTCCGGACTAAGGGCCGAAGCGGATTTGAGTGTGGCCACCAAGGCACTGTTCGGCAGCAGAGCTAGTTCATGCCCATCGTAACAGTGCAGCGCGCTTGGCTGTGGCTCGAGACCGTCGAAGATCAAGTCTCCGCGGACGTCGGCCGTGAAGTTTAGGCTTCCGAATCTGACCTGACGGCCAGGGGCGTAGCTTTCGATCTACTCCAGATGGCCAAGCAAATTAGCCCGCAGTGCGAAGCCGCCGAATACGAAGATCTGTCCCGGGAGAAAAGTCTCACCCTGGACAGCGTTGTTGATTGAAGATGCCATCGAGCCTATCGGTGACGACACAGAGGAACTCTCAATGAAAGCACCAATGTCGGTGTCAAAACCGGCGGATCTCGGGTAGGGGGTCCCGAACTGTGCGTCTAGGCGGATGGTAACAGGAGACAAGGGACACGATGTTTTACCCAGGTTTGGGCCCTCTTGATGGAGGTAAAACCCTACGTCCTGCTTGATTAATATTGATGATATGGGTAGTACAAGAATGGATCTACCACGAGATCAAGGAGGCTAAACCCTAAAGCTAGCCTATGGTATGATTGTTGTAATGTATGTTGTGTCCTACGGACTAAAACCCTCCGGTTTATATAGACACCGGAGGAGGCTAGGGTTACACAGAGTCGGTTACAATGGTAGGAGATCTACATATCCGTATCGCCAAGCTTGCCTTCCACGCCAAGGAAAGTCCCATCCGGACACGGGGCGGAGTCTTCAATCTTGTATCTTCGTAGTCTTGGAGTCCGGCGGACGATGATAGACCGGCTGTCCGGACACCCCCTAGTCCAGGACTCCCTCATGGATCTTTCACCTTTGGAATTAAAACAAGGATTGTTTCATTAATTACCTCCGGGCTTTCTTCCCCTCGCAGAATGCACAAAACCACATTAGTCACCTCGGCACCACATAATTCCCAGTGTCTCTGAAAAAAATGTGCCGGGTATCCATCCGGCCCTGGTGCCTTGGTAGGATACATCTGAAAAAGAGCTTTTTTCACCTCGTCACGGTGTAGGGAGCGGTCAGGAGCGTGTTCATCGCATGAGTAACCTTAACCGGGACTGTATTAAGTACTGCATCCATCCCCGTCGTACCTTCTGAAGTGAATAGGTTTTTATAAAACTCGTTTGTGATCGAGGCCATCTCTGCAGGATCATTTGTAGTCGTTTCATCCGATCTTTCTAGGCTTTTTATAGTGTTCTTCCGTCGACGAAGGCTATCTCGCCGTTGAAAAAACTTGGTGTTTTTATCCCCTACCGTGAGCTAGTCAACTCGTGATCTCTGTCGCTGTTTGATCTCCTCCATGTGGTAGAGCTCAACTAGCTTGTCCGCAATTTTTGTCTCTGCATGCGAGGGTGAGATCCGCTGAGGGTCATTCTGCAAAGTGGCCAACTCTCTTTTTAGCTTTTTTATCTCCTTTCCCACGTGTCCAATCGTCTCTGAGCTCCATTGCTTCAATGTAGCCGACAGGTCTCCCAGTTTTTTGCTCATCTGGGTGACCGTTTTTCCATCAGGTGACTCATTCCACATAGCCTCGAGAGAAGAGCCAAAGTCCTCATTTCTTTCCCAGTACACCTCATATCTGAATAATTTGCTTTGAAGTTGGATAGGGTTAGCCGGTTCCAGTTGAACTCTAATCGGACAATGATCCGACGAGGCTGCTGTTTCATGTGTAAGTTGAGCGTGTGGGAACCTAGCAGTCCAATCCATGTTTGACAAGGCCCGGTCTAGACGTACCCTGCAATACCCACCTCCTGCAGTTTTCTTCTGAAAGGTCCATGGTTTGCCTTGATAACCCATGTCAGATAGAGCACACACATCCATGGCTTCCCTGAAAGCTTGGATTTGTGCATGTCTTCGCTGTCCCGTTCCTACATGCTCATGTAGGTGTAGGACCTCATTGAAATCGCCTAGGCATAGCCATGGTAAATCATTTACGGACACGAGCGATTTGAGTAAGTCCCACGTTCTGTACCTCTCCCCAACTTGTGCTTCACCATACACACACGTAAGCCTCCATGCGCCCTGCTCAGAGCTTGAAACTGTTGCATCAACATGGTACTCCGAGTAACCAAAAACATCAAGCTTTATTCCATTGTTCCAAAACAATCCGATTCCGCCGCTACGGCTTGAACTACCCACAGCATAAGAATTGTTAAAACCTAAGGTACCAGCAAGATTTTCGACACGTGCCTTAAAAATTTGTGTTTCTACAATACATAGCACTGTCGGGGCAAATTGCTTCTGTTGGGGAACGTAGCATAAATTCAAAATTTTCCTACGTATCACCAAGATCTATCTATGGAGAAACCAGCAACGAGGGGAAGGAGAGTGCATCTACATACCCTTGTAGATCGCTAAGCGGAAGCGTTCAAGAGAACGGGGTTGATGGAGTCGTACTCGTCGTGATTCAAATCACCGATGACCAAGTGCCGAACGGACAGCACCTCCGCGTTCAACACACGTACAGCTCGACGATGTCTCCCACGCCTTGATCCAGCAAGGAGAGAGGGAGAGGTTGATGGAGATCCAGCAGCACGACGGCGTGGTGGAAGTAGCGGGATTCCAACAGGGCTTCGCTAAGCGCTGCGGGAGGAGGGAGATGTGTCACGGGAGGGAGAGGGAGGCGCCAGGCCTTAGGTCTGATTGCTCCTCCTTTTCCCCACTATATATAGGGCCAAGGGAGAGGGGGAGGGCGCAGCCTTGCCCCTTCCTCCAAGGAAGGGTGCGGCCAAGGGTGGGGAGGAGTCCATCCTCCCCAAGGCACCTCGGAGGTGCCTTCCCCCTTTAGGACTCTCCCCTTTTTCTCTTCTCTTGGCGCATGGGCCTCTTGGGGCTGGTGCCCTTGGCCCATGTAGGCCAAGGCGCACCCCCTACAGCCCATGTGGCCCCCCGGGGCAGGTGGCCCTACCCGGTGGACCCCCGGGACCCTTCCGGTGGTCCCGGTACAATACCGATAACCCCGAAACTTGTCCCGATGGCCGAAATAGCACTTCCTATATATAATTCTTTACCTCCAGACCATTCCGGAACTACTCGTGACGTCCGGGATCTCATCCGGGACTCCGAACAACTTTCGGGTTACCGCATACTAATATCTCTATAACCCTAGCGTCACCGAACCTTAAGTGTGTAGACCCTACGGGTTCGGGAGACATGCAGACATGACCGAGATGACTCTCCGGTCAATAACCAACAGCGGGATCTGGATACCCATGTTGGCTCCCACATGTTCCATGATGATCTCATCGGATGAACCACGATGTCAAGGACTCAATCGATCCCATATACAATTCCCTTTGTCTATCGGTACGATACTTGCCCGAGATTCGATCGTCGGTATCCCGATACCTTGTTCAATCTCGTTACAGGCAAGTCTCTTTACTCGTTCCGTAACACATCATCCCGTGATCAACCCCTTGGTCACATTGTGCACATTATGATGATGTCCTACCGAGTGGGCCCAGAGATACCTCTCCGTTTACACGGAGTGACAAATCCCAGTCTCGATTCGTGCCAACCCAACAGACACTTTCGGAGATACCTGTAATGCACCTTTATAGCCACCCAGTTATGTTGTGACGTTTGGTACACCCAAAGCATTCCTACGGTATCCGGGAGTTGCACAATCTCATGGTCTAAGGAAAAGATACTTGACATTAGAAAAGCTTTAGCATACGAATTACACGATCTTTGTGCTAGGCTTAGGATTGGGTCTTGCCCATCACATCATTCTCCTAATGATGTGATCCCATTATCAATGACATCCAATGTCCATGGTCAGGAAACCGTAACCATCTATTGATCAACGAGCTAGTCAACTAGAGGCTTACTAGGGACATGGTGTTGTCTATGTATCCACACATGTATCTGAGTTTCCTATCAATACAATTATAGCATGGATAATAAACGATTATCATGAACAAGGAAATATAATAATAATCAATTTATTATTGCCTCTAAGGCATATTTCCAACAGTCTCCCACTTGCACTAGAGTCAATAATCTAGTTCACATCGATATGTGATTAACTCTCAAGGTCACATCCCCATGTGACTAACACCCAAAGAGTCTACTAGAGTCAATAATCTAGTTCACATTACCATGTGATTAACACTCGATGAGTTCTGGGTTTGATCATGTTATGCTTGTGAGAGAAGTTATAGTCAACGGGTCTGAACCTTTCAGATCCGTGTGTGCTTTACAAATCTCTATGTCATCTCCTAGATGTAGCTACCACGTTCTATTTGGAGCTATTCCAAATAACTGTTCTACTTGGAGCTATTCTAAATTGTTGCTCCATTATACATATCCGGTATCTCTACTCAGAGTTATCCGGATAGGTGTTAAGCTTGCATCGACGTAACCCTTTACGGCGAACTCTTTTACCACCTCCATAATCGAGAAAATTCCTTAGTCCACTAGTTACTAAGGTTAACTTTGACCGCTGTCCTGTGATCCATTCTTGGATCACTCTTGTACCCCTTGACTGACTCATGGCAAGGCACACTTCAGGTGCGGTACACAGCATAGCATACTTTAGAGCCTACGTCCAAAGGATAGGGGACGACCTTCGTCCTTTCTCTCTATTCTGCCATGGGCAGGTTCCGAGTCTTACTCAATGTTCACACCTTATAACACAGCCAAGAACTCCTTCTTTGCCGATCCATTTTGAACTCCTTCAAAATCTTGTCACGGTATGTATTCATTTGAAAGTACTATTAAGTGTTTTGATCTATCCTTATAGATCTTAATGCTTAATACTCAAGTAGCCTAATCCAGGTTTTCCATTGAAAAACACTTTTCAGATAACCCTATATGCTTTCCAGAAATTCTACGTCATTTCTGATCAACAATATGTCAACAACATATACTCATCAGAAATTCTATAGTGCTCCCACTCACTTCTTTGGAAATACAAGTTTCTCATAAACTTTGTATAAACCCAAAATCTTTGATCATCTCATCAAAGCGTACATTCCAACTCCGAGATGCTTACTCCAGTCCTTAGAAGGATTGCTGGAGCTTTGCATACTTATTAGCATCTTTCAGGATTGACAACAACTTTTCAGTTGTATCACATACAACCTTTCCTCAAGAAAATCGTCGAGGAAACAATGTTTTGACATCCTATCTGCAAGATTTCATAAATAATGCAGTAATCGCTAATATAATTCCAACAGACTCTTAGCATCGCTACGAGTGAGAAAGTCTCACCGCAGTCAACTCCTTGAACTTGTCGGGAAACTTCTTAACGACAAGTCGAGCTTTCTTAATGGTGACATTTACCATCATTGTCCGTCTTCCTTTTAAAATCCATCTGTACTCAATAGCCTTACGACCATCGAGCCGTTCTGCCAAAGTCTACACTTTGTTTCCATACATGGATCCTTCTCTCGGATTTTATGGCCTCGAGCCATTTATCGGAATGCGGGCCCACCATCGCTTCTCCATAGCTCGTAGGTTCATTGTTGTCTAGCAACATGACTTCCAAGACAGGATTACGTACCACTCTGAAATAGTACGCATCCTTGTCATCCCACGAGGTTTGGTAGTGAGTTGATCTGAAGTTTCATGATCACTATCATAATCTTCCACTTCAATTGGTGTAGGTGCCACAGGAACAACTCCCTGTGCCCTGTCACACACTAGTTGAAGAGACGGTTCAATAACCTCATCAAGTCTCCACCATCCTCCCACTCAATTCTTTCGAGAGAAACTTTTCCTCGAGAAAGGACCCGATTCTAGAAACAATCCCTTATTGCTTTCGGATCTGAGACAGGAGGTATACCCAACTATTTTGGGTGTCCTATGAAGATGCATTTATCCGCTTTGGGTTTGAGCTTATTAGCCTGAAACTTTTTCACATAAGCGTCGCAGTCCCAAACTTTTAAGGAACGACAGCTTAGGTTTCTCCAAACCATAGTTCATACGGTGTCGTCTCAACGGAGTTTCGTGGTGCCCTACTAAAGTGAGTGCGGTTGTCTCTAATGCCTAACCCATGAACGATAGTGGTAATTTGATAAGAGACATCAAGGTACGCACCATATCCAATAGGGTGCAACTATGATGTTCGGACACACCATCACACTATGGTGTTCCAGGCGGTATTAATTGCGAAACAATTTCCACAATGTCTTAATTGTGTGCCAAAACTCGTAACTCAGATATTCATCTCTATGATCATATCATAGACATTTTATCCTCTTGTCACAATGATCTTCTACTTCACTCTGAAATTACTTGAACCATTCAATAATTCAGACTTGTGTTTCATCAAGTAAATATTCTCAACATCTACTCGAATCATTTGTGAAGTAAGAACATAACGATATTCACTGCATGCCTCAGCACTCATTGGACTGCACACATCAAAATGTGTTACTTCCAACAAGTTGCTATCTTGTTCCATCTTACTGAAACCGAGGCTTTTCAGTCATCTTGCCCATGTGGTATGATTTGCATGTCTCAAGTGATTCAAAATCAAATGAGTCAAAACGGACCATTTGCATGGAGTTTCTTCATGCATATACACCAATAGACATGGTTCGCATGTCTCAAACTTTTCAAAAACGAGTGACCCCAAAGATCCATCAACATGGAGCTTCTTTATGCGTTTTATACCGATATGACTTACGTGGCAGTGCCACAAGTAGGTGGTACTATCATTACTATCTTTTGGCATGAACATGTGTATCACTACGATCGAGATTCAATGAACCATTCATTTTAGGTGCAAGACCATTGAAGGTGTTATTCAAATAAATAGAGTAACCATTATTCTCCTTAAATGAATAACCGTATTGCCATAGACATAATACAATCATGTCTATGCTCAACGCAAACACCAAATGACAATTATTCAGGTTTAATACTAATCTTGATGGTAGAGGGAGCGTGCGATGTTTGATCACATCAAACTTGGAAACACTTCCAACACATATCGTCAGCTCACCTTTAGCTAGTCTCCGTTTATTCCGTAGCTCTTTTATTTCGAGTTACTAACACTTAGCAACCGAACCGGTATCTAATACCCTGGTGCTACTAGGAGTACTAGTAAAGTACACATTAACACAATGTATATCCAATATACTTCTATCGACCTTGCCAGCCTTCTCATCTACCAAGTATCTAGGGTAATTCTGCTCCAGTGGTTGTTCCCCTTATTACAGAAGCACTTAGTCTCGGGTTTGGGTTTAACCTTTGGTTTCTTCACTAGAGCAGCAGCTGATTTGCCGTTTCATGAAGTATCCCTTCTTGCCCTTGCCCTTCTTGAAACTAGTGGTTTCACCAACCGTCAACAATTGATGCTCCTTCTTGATTTCTACTTTTGTGGTGTCAAACATCGCGAATATCTCAAGGATCATCATATATGTCCCTGATATATTATAGTTCATCACGAAGCTCTAGCAGCTTGGTGGCAATGACTTTCGGAGAAACATCACTATCTCATCTGGAAGATCAACTCCCACTCGATTCAAATGATTGTTGTACTCAGACAATCTGAGCACAGGCTCAACAATTGAGCTTTTCTCCCTTAGTTTGTAGGTTAAGAAAATCGTCGGAGGTCTTATACCTCTTGACGTGGGCACGAGCCAGAAATCCCAATTTCAGCCCTCAAAACATCTCATATGTTTCGCGACGTTTCAAAAACGTCTTTGGTGCCTCAATTCCAAACCGTTTAACTGAACTATCACGTAGTTATCAAAATGTGTATGTCAGATGTTCGCAACATCCACATACAACGTTCGAGGTTCAGCACACTGAGCAGTGCATTAAGGACATAAGCCTTCTATGAAGCAATGAGGACAATCCTTAGTTTACGGACCTAGTCCGCATAATTGCTACTATCAACTTTCAACTAATTTTTCTCTAGGAACATATCTAAACAGTAGAACTATAGCGTGAGCTACGACATAATTTGCAAAATCCTTTTGACTATGTTCAGGATAATTAAGTTCATCTTATGAACTCCCACTCAGATAGACATCCCTCTAGTCATCTAAGTGATTACATGATCCGAGTTAACTAGGCCGTGTCTGATCATCACGTGAGACGGACTAGCCAACGTCGGTGAACATCTTCATGTTGATCGTATCTTCTATACGACTCATGCTCGACCTTTCGGTCTCCGTGTTCCGAGGCCATGTCTGTACATGCTAGGCTCGTCAAGTTAACCCTAAGTGTATTGCATGTGTAAAACTGTCTTACACCCGTTGTATGTGAACGTAAGGATCTATCACACCCGATCATCACGTGGTGCTTCGAAATGACGAACTGTAGCAACGGTGCACAGTTAGGGGAGAACACTTCTTGAAATTTTAATGAGGGATCATCTTATTTACTACCGTCGTTCTAAGCAAATAAGATGTATAAACATGATAAACATCACATGCAATCAAATAATAGTGACATGATATGGCCAATATCATATAGCTCCTTTGATCATCTTGGGGCTCCATGATCATCATCGTCACCGGCATGACACCATGATCTCCATCATCATGATCTCCATTATCGTGTCTTCATGAAGTTGTCTCGCCAACTATTACTTCTACTACTATGGCTAACGGTTAGCAATAAAGTAAAGTAATTACATGACGTTTATGTTGACACGCAGGTCATAAATAAATTAAGACAACTCCTATGGCTCCTGCCGGTTGTCATACTCATCGACATGCAAGTCGTGATTCCTATTACAAGAACATGATCAATCTCATACATCACATATATCATTCATCACATCCTTTTGGCCATATCACATCACATAGCATACCCTGCAAAAACAAGTTAGACGTCCTCTAATTGTTGTTTGCATGTTTTACGTGGCTGCTATGGGTTTCTAGCAAGAACGTTTCTTACCTACGCAAGAACCACAACGTGATATGCCAATTGCTATTTACCCTTCATAAGGACCCTTTTCATTGAATCCGATCCGACTAAAGTGGGAGAGACAGACACCCGCCAGCCACCTTATGCAACTAGTGCATGTTTGTCGGTGGAACCGGTCTCACGTAAGAGTACGTGTAAGGTTGGTCCGGGCCGCTTCATCCCACGATGCCGTCGAATCAAGATAAGACTAGTAACGGCAAGCATATTGAACAAAATCAACGCCCACAACTACTTTGTGTTCTACTCGTGCATAGAATCTACGCAATAGACCTAGCTCATGATGCCACTGTTGGGGAACGTAGCATAAATTCAAAATTTTCCTATGTATCACCAAGATCTATCTATGGAGAAACCAGCAACGAGGGGAAGGAGAGTGCATCTACATACCCTTGTAGATCGCTAAGCGGAAGCGTTCAAGAGAACGGGGTTGATGGAGTCGTACTCGTCGTGATTCAAATCACCGATGACCAAGTGCCGAACGGACAGCACCTCCGCGTTCAACACACGTACAGCTCGACGATGTCTCCCACGCCTTGATCCAGCAAGGAGAGAGGGAGAGGTTGATGGAGATCCAGCAGCACGACGGCGTGGTGGAAGTAGCGGGATTCCAACAGGGCTTCGCTAAGCGCTGCGGGAGGAGGGAGATGTGTCACGGGAGGGAGAGGGAGGCGCCAGGCCTTAGGTCTGATTGCTCCTCCTTTTCCCCACTATATATAGGGCCAAGGGAGAGGGGGAGGGCGCAGCCTTGCCCCTTCCTCCAAGGAAGGGTGCGGCCAAGGGTGGGGAGGAGTCCATCCTCCCCAAGGCACCTCGGAGGTGCCTTCCCCCTTTAGGACTCTCCCCTTTTTCTCTTCTCTTGGCGCATGGGCCTCTTGGGGCTGGTGCCCTTGGCCCATGTAGGCCAAGGCACACCCCCTACAGCCCATGTGGCCCCCCGGGGCAGGTGGCCCCACCCGGTGGACCCCCGGGACCCTTCCGGTGGTCCCGGTACAATACCGATGACCCCGAAACTTGTCCCGATGGCCGAAATAGCACTTCCTATATATAATTCTTTACCTCCGGACCATTCCGGAACTCCTCGTGACGTCCGGGATCTCATCCGGGACTCCGAACAACTTTCGGGTTACCGCATACTAATATCTCTATAACCCTAGCGTCACCGAACCTTAAGTGTGTAGACCCTATGGGTTCGGGAGACATGCAGACATGACCGAGATGACTCTCCGGTCAATAACCAACAGCGGGATCTGGATACCCATGTTGGCTCCCACATGTTCCACGATGATCTCATCGGATGAACAACGATGTCAAGGACTCAATCGATCCCGTATACAATTCCCTTTGTCTATCGGTACGATACTTGCCCGAGATTCGATCGTCGGTATCCCGATACCTTGTTCAATCTCATTACAGGCAAGTCTCTTTACTCGTTCCATAACACATCATCCCGTGATCAACCCCTTGGTCACATTGTGCACATTATGATGATGTCCTATCGAGTGGGCCCAGAGATACCTCTCCGTTTACATGGAGTGACAAATCCCAGTCTCGATTCGTGCCAACCCAACAGACACTTTCGGAGATACCTGTAATGCACCTTTATAGCCACCCAGTTACATTGTGACGTTTGGTACACCCAAAGCATTCCTACGGTATCCGGGAGTTGCACAATCTCATGGTCTAAGGAAAAGATACTTGACATTAGAAAAGCTTTAGCATACGAACTACACGATCTTTGTGCTAGGCTTAGGATTGGGTCTTGTCCATCACATCATTCTCCTAATGATGTGATCCCGTTATCAATGACATCCAATGTCCATGGTCAGGAAACCGTAACCATCTATTGATCAACGAGCTAGTCAACTAGAGGCTTACTAGGGACATGGTGTTGTCTATGTATCCACACATGTATCTGAGTTTCCTATCAATACAATTATAGTATGGATAATAAACGATTATCATGAACAAGGAAATATAATAATAATCAATTTATTATTGCCTCTAGGGCATATTTCCAACAGCTTCGCTAGGTCGCGAAGCTCTCGAATTGTCGCAGCTTTGCCCGCAGCGCGACAATTCCAACATATGATATTCATTGTGCCCGGCGATCCTCCACGCGGGAGGTCGCCGATCTTGCTTCTTGTGGTTTTTCTTGAACAGGCATCTTCTTCAGGACAGATTTGTCTGAGTTAACACGAGATCTCTTCGGATCCTGCTTCGAGGATGGGCTAACAGGCACTTCAGGAGGAGGTAAAGCTAATGGACTTGATGATGTGAGGGGGAGGGGGGCATAGACTTGGCTCCTCCAGTTAACTCCGCCGAACGCTTCCTGTTATCTTCCACCTCCACCATCTTCACGTTGCCATCTGCCTCCTTCATCGCATCCCCTTCGCCTGCTTCTTGCTCTGAATATTTCTGTCCCGAGTTCATTGGTTCCATACCGCGTCCTCCCCGGCCACCACGACGGCCACCTTGTCGCCCCTTGCCATGGCCAGCTCCAGGGCCCGCGCCGACTCGCATATTCCATGTTGCCCTCAGATCCTTGAAGTATAGGGCTGATGGAGGATGAATCCCGTCTCCATGCTCCTTGTAGACATGCCCTAGGTGGCCACAAACAGCACACCAGTCCGAAAGGCGCTCATACTTCACACGATAGACCTGTCGCCTGCCATCGCGGATCATGGAAACCGCATTCTTGAGAGGCTTGTGAACATTGATCCTAACCCAGACGCGGTAGAAGTTTCCCGCAAAGTCCTGGGTCATTGTTTCAGTAAACAACACCTCTCCCACCTTGGCAGCAAGAGGCCCAACTAGATGAGCATACAAATCTGGGACGTCGTCGATCTGAATCCATATGTTGAGATGGTCTAGATTCACCTCTGTTGGATTAGTAATTCCATCATAAGGCTCTATGACCACAGCGTTCCCTCTGAAATTCCATGGCCCCTCCTGCATGACCCGTTCCCAATCTCCCAGGCAGAAAAATTCCATCGTGTAGAGATTATCCTCGAGGGGGCGGAACTTAACATCATGCGCAAGATCCCAGGCTGACCTCATGTTCTTGAAGAACCAATATTGGTTGTATGGTTTATCTATGTGAACCCTAGAAACAGCCCGCCACCTGGTAGACTCTGGCGGCGCAGCTTTATCATCAAAAACAACATCGTCAAGATCCTCCTCTCTGAGACCCAACTCAGCCATCATCTTTTCTATCTTTGTCGCGGAACCTAAGCCCGACGCCTCATGGGCATTCGCTCCCATCGCCGCAGACGAAACCTTGAACCCTAGCCCGAAAAGAATAGATCGGGCGCTGAAGCGAACCCTAGCTCTCGTCTCGAACCCAAGCCGACGATCAAGGCCGGGAAGTGATGCAAAGATCACCCCTTAGTCAGCCCGAATCATCAGTCGAAGGTAGATCGGAGGAGGGAAGATAAAATCTCAACGGCGGCGACAGAGCACCTCCGCGAGGAGAAAACCCTAGCGAGAGGGAAAAAGAGTACCAGAAAAGGACTCAATAAAAAACCAAAAGAAAGATAAACGGTATATGGGCCGGCCCATACGAATGCCCAGTGCGCCGGGGGTGCGCGCCAGGTCGCTCGGCAGCGCCCAATGCGCTATATTGGAACCCCGCCATGGACAGACGGGCATATATAACACTCGCATGTGGTCGTTCTGCATGGGCCGACCCACTAAATTGCTGATTCTTCTTGATTTCTGACATCGTTGGCTCTAGCTGACCTCCCCTTTGGTTCAGTTATTGTTGTTTGCCGTGGTCATGCAGGTCACTTCATTCGAGCTTCATCTGTGGCTTTCCCTAACATAAATGATCCATCCACGCTTGAAACTCTAGCTTGTAGAGAAGCCCAAGCTTTGGTGGCAGATGTGGCTATTCAGAAGTTGTTCGTGGCGACTAATTGCTCATCAGTTTGTTAAGGACATCGAAGGTGCCGCGGGAGGAATCAATGACACAAGTGTCAAGGAGATAATAGCCAGGAAGAATGATTTTGAAACTTGTAGTTTCAGTCATGAATGTGGTGCGAATAATTTTGAAGCTCAGAGTTTGGGTCGTTGCTATATACACGGGCCCGAATTGTTTACCGTCCGGTCTTCTCCCAAAACCAACGGATCGCCCAAAACTTCCGGCGATCAGATCCAGCAGCAGGAGCGCGCCACGCGATCCACCGATGGAGCAGGGGAGCGACCCATCAGCCGACAACGACGTCACCGCCGTGACCACCGGCGCCGAGCTGCCGCCGGACGTGCTGGAGGAGATCCTGCTGCGCCTCCCGATCGAATCGGTCGGCCGTTTCCGCGCCGTCTGCCAATCATGGCGCTGCCTCCTCTCCGACCCGCACTTCATCGTGGCGCGCGCTGTGATCCTACTAGATAACCTACGTCGTAAGTGGGCGAGTGTGAGCGCGCGTACGTAGGTGACATGAGTGATCAGCTTGCATGCATGTTGTTAGCTAGGGAAGAGGTGGAGGAATTCGGCGTACGTGCATGAGGTGGAGTCTGCAGGCGTGTGTTGCGTTACATCATCTAGCTCTGGAATTTTCTTGCGTGGTCTTATGTGCTGATACTCCAAAATATTTTTAAGTGAGAACACTGGTGCCGCCTTACCGACAAACATGGTTGGATTTATCTACCATTCTTATTCTCTCACCACTACCCTCTATTCTCTCACCATGCACACACTATCAACATCAGTGATGTGCCACGTCATCTCACCTCAATTTTTCCCGTTCCTGCCTCCGTCGCTCAGATTCGTTTTGCAGCCGAACTGTTTGCAGGTTTGAAGCCCATGGAAAGCCCATGGTATAGGATATAACAAAAAAAGATATAGCCATCCTCATCTTTCCCATCGATTGCATCTCGCTCGGCCAGCCGCCGCCGCCCACCAGGGGCCCTTCCCTCATCTTCCCCGGTGATCCCTCGACGGCCGCTGCCGCCCACGATGTTGCAGCCTCCACCACCCGCTTCCCTCCATCCAGCCATCGCCCGTCGCTGCTAACCCTTGCACCGTCACCGGCGGCGGTCCCCCGGCGAGCCGCCACGCCCGACAATCCCCATGCCAGCCACCACCGCTAGCTCTTCCGCCGTTGTGCATTAACTCGAGGTGGTTCATCTTCCCGCTGCCCTTTTTTTTTCTTTTTTTTGCCGCAATCCCTTCCACCACCATGGCACAAATGCGCATGAAACGGCCGCACGCACCGCTCCATTGATGAGCCCTCATTATCTCCGCCTCCATTACCCTTCAATTGTGGAGGAAAGTGTGCTTAAAACCCCCTTCTGTACCGCCATCGTCATCGACCATGGACGCCTGCTCGCATCCACATCTGTCATCTGGGAACGGCCTTCTGCTGTGTGTAGGTGCATATTCCCTATTTTCAATCGTCTCTGAATATTCCTATGCTGAAGATTATGTTCTCCAATTTCTCAGGATGCACTAGGAATCAAAAGGTGCTCAACGTATCAGTCTTTGGCTGCTTGGATTGCTTCAAAGGTCGTTTGCTGCTACCATTTGTTTCACATTGTTGATTACTCTCACTTTGTCATCCCATAGATCATAAGATGCTTCATGTTCTCTGTTTCAAGTTAACAAGAAACAAGCTATTACCATTGGTTTTTTAGCTACGATGTGCCCTCCAGTGGCCATGTCTATAAGTTACCTCTATAACTCTGTCAATATATTTTTGTTAAAGATCTTGATGCATACACACTAGACACTAAATTATCCCGGAACATCCTGAAAAGTGTACTGAAGTCACTGTCTTCTTTCCTGAAAGGTGTACTGAAGTTACTGTCTTTTTTGGTGCTTCTGTTGGATAGCTCATAAGCACCGCTGCTGGGTGGTAGAAGAACAGCTCAAGCAATTTCGAAGAGATGTGTTGCTTGTGCAATCTAACTCTGAACTTTTTTCTAATTTTTCTTTTCACTGAAGACTACTTCCCACACACACAAAATTATTTTATGTGCCTCGTTACACACACCCAGCTAGAAATATGCATTTTCACTACAAGGTGTGCATCCGGCCGACTTTTTCTTTCACATCGTGTCAGACTACAACTATGTCAGCCATCATTTCGTCCACACAATGTTTGCGAACCTTGGCGTCATGGAGTCAAGTGCAGGCATATTAATCAGATGGATTTTTCGTACTTCAAAGCATATCGCTATTTAGATATTAGTAAAATTGTACTACCTCCGTCTAGGTGAATAAGTCATTCACGTAGTTTTAGATCATCGATTTGAGGAATTAAATATGTGTTATATGTCATGAAAAGTATATCACTAGATTTCTACACGGATGTAATTTTTAAATATATATTTTTGTCACATATAATACATATTTAGATAGTTAAATCGTCAACCTAGAACTACGCGAATTACTTAACTATCTAAACATGTTTTTGCTTAACAGTTCCGCTTCGGTACACCCCCTCACAAAACGTATATCATCGGAGCCAATACGTTTTTGCTTCTCAAGCTTGACAACTAGCTGGATGCATCACTATATGTGACACTGACTGATTTGCCATAGTAATTGCGTAGTAGACAAACTAGCTAGTGCGTATGGGTGCATGCTACTATAACAAAGCAGGCCATGATCCCTCTTATTCGTGCAACTGCTTGGCGTGTGTGTTGAAGCTATAGTTCCTGCTTGGTATATACTACTTACCTACTAAAACAAACACCGGTGGAATTGCCAATTGCTCATGGTTGCGGCTGGAGAGCCATGGAGTTAGCAACAATACTCTCACTTCGAGCTATGCACGATAATTAATGCTCAACATTTTAAGCAGCCCTTGTTTGTCAAGGTCGCGTAGGTAGCAAGCCGTAGGTTGGCCCAATGAGAGACAAATCATATGCGACTGTTTTATTTTGCTAAATATCAGGTGTTCGAATGCAATTTCAATTTCAAGTTGTACATTTTGAGCTACGAGAGTAGAGCGACGAGCAGTGGAAGATTTAGGATTTGACAATATGGGAGCAACAATGAACAACATTACAATGGCTTGGAAAATATATGTACTGCACTACACCAAAATTAGTATAATGGACAAATATTACACTAGTAAAATAGAATTTGTAATTTGTGTATGGGGGCCATGCCCCCCCCCCCCCCCCCCCCCGGCCCCCCCGCCCCCTCCCCCATAAGGCCAACTCTAACCGATCCCTAAAAGTTAACTGAGTAAAAGGTTTTGTGGAGTATATATATTTCACTAAGTTTTGGCCGGACCTAGATGATCCCCTAAACTTAGCGGAGTAAAAAGAAAAATCATTTGCATTTCAGTTTCAGCCACTATAACACATTTCTTTGCTTCTTTATTTCATTCAACGACATTGCATTACATAACAATTCACAATTTCTTTGCTAGAAGAGCAAGAACAAAGAAAACAAGAACCATAATTAGACATTTTAGGAAATATCCAACTTCCATAACTGCTCCCACTAATTAGATTAATATCTTCTCGATGCCTTCATTGTTGATCTGCGGATTCACGAGCTTGCATACTTCACTATTCATTCTTCTTATTCGGTTCTAAAGTGTAGAAGACTATAGGATGCAACTCAATTGTATTCCATCGGAGTCGGTTACATTATATACAAGAGGTGTCTTGCGTGACAAGCCAACTAACTCTACAATATCTCTAGAGATCAATCTATACAAGGCTAGAGATAAGAGGAGAATTAGTCGGAAATAAATACAAGGATATCACGTTTCAACACCCCCCCGCAGTCGAAGCATCGGCGTCGGTGATGCAAAGACTGGAAGGGAACTCCTGGAATGCAGCGGTAGGCAATCCCTTGGTCATGATATCGGCAAACTGTTGGGTGGTCGGTACATGAAGAACACGAAGCTGACCCAACTGAACCTTCTCGCGGACAAAGTGAACATCGAGCTCGATGTGTTTAGTGCGCTTGTGCTGCACCGGATTAGCCGCGCGATAGGTGGCCGATACGTTATCACAGAAGACCACAGTAGCCTTCGGAAGAGAAATCCGAAGCTCACCAAGAAGATGACGAAGCCAACAAGTCTCCGCAACAACATTGGCGACAGCACGGTACTTGGCCTCAGCACTCGAACGGGAAACAGTGGGCTGCCGTTTAGAGGACCAAGAGACCAAGGAGTCACCGAAGAAGACACAATATCCAGATGTGGAGCGACGAGTGTCTGGACAGCCAGCCCAATCCGCGTCAGTATAAGCGAGGAGCTCAGTCGAGGCGGATGCACGGAGACGAAGACCATAGGTCGGAGTGCCACGAACGTACCGAAGAATGCGCTTGACCAAAGACCAGTGGACATCACGAGGCGAGTGCATATGCAAGCAAACTTGCTGGACTGCGAACTGAATGTCTGGTCTGGTGAGCGTGAGGTACTGAAGGGCGCCCACAATACTGCGATAAAGAGCAGCGTCGGTGGCTGGCTGGCCGGCGGAGGCGGAGAGCTTCGGCTTGGCCTCAGCAGGTGTGGCGGCTGGCTTGCAGTCAGTCATGCCGGCACGGTCCAGAAGATCAAGAGCATACTGTCCCTGATGCAGAAAGAACCCAGTGTCATCACGTCGCACATTAATGCCGAGGAAGAAGTGCAACGCGCCGAGGTCCTTCAGTCGAAACTCAGAACCGAGGCGACCAATGATGTCGCGAAGAAGATCCGTGCGGGAGGTAGTGATGACAATATCATCAACATAGAGCAGAAGCATAGCCACATGATCAGCCCGATGCAGCACGAACAGGGACGTGTCAGATGTAGTGCTGCGAAACCCAAGAAGACCAAGGAATCCGGCGATGCGCTGGTACCAAGCGCGCGGAGCCTGTTTGAGGCCATATAAGGACCGGGACAACAAACAAACATCATCCGGTCGCTGAGGGTCAACGAACCTAGTCGGCTGCTGACAGAGGACTCGCTCCTGAAGATGGCCATACAGAAAAGCATTGTTGATGTCGAGCTGATGGACGGGCCAGTGACGAGAAGCAGCCAGCTGAAGCACCACACGAATCGTGGCGGGTTTGACGACCGGAGAAAAAGTCTCAGAGAAGTCAACGCCAGCACGTTGTGCAAATCCTCGGACAACCCAGCGAGCCTTGTACCGATCCAGAGAGCCATCCGGATGGAGTTTGTGATGAAAAACCCACTTGCCCGAGATGATGTTTGCTCTAGGAGGGCGAGGAACAAGGGTCCAGGTCCGGTTGGCGACGAGAGCATCGTACTCAGCTCGCATAGCGGCGGTCCAATGCGGATCACTCAACGCAGAACGCATCGATCGCGGAACCGGGGAGAGGGTCGTGACGCTGAGGTTGTGGTAGCGCGGGTTCGGCTGGTGCACACCGGCCTTGGCACGCGTCACCATATGATGGTGAGGTGGCGGAGGAGGCGGGCGTGGACCGCGGCGCCGAGGCGCCTCAACGACCGGCTCAGATGACGAAGAAGAAGCCGGCGCTATGACGGGTGTCAAAGGCCCGGCCGACGGGGCCGAGAGGGTCAGCTCCTCCAGAGCCGACGGGGAGCCGGAGTGTGCGTGCTCGGTCGGCGATGTGGGCGTAGAGGAGCCCGAAAGGCCTGGCTCCGCCTGAGCCGACGAGGCCCCTGATGGCCCGGCTGGGGTTGCGCCCAACTCCACCAGAGCCGGGGGGCGACGACCCGAAGAGGCCGGGGAGACGGGCTCCTCCAGAGCCAAGAGGCGGGGGCCCGGCGTGGCCGGGGAGGCCGACTCCTCCTGAGTCGGCAGAGGGGACGCCGAGGGCGGCGAGGCAGCACGCGACGAAGGTGCAGCCGCGCCCGAACGGCGAGGCGGTGGGAGCGCAAGGGCTCCACGAGGCCTGCGAGAAGAGGCGTCCAGAGGTGGCGAGGGACGCGATGCAGCCTGCTGAAACGGAAAAACAACCTCATCAAAATACACGTGCCGTGACACGATCACACGATGGGACTCCGGGTCGTAGCAACGGAAACCTTTGGTGTTTGGTTGGTAGCCAAGAAAAACACAAGCGATAGAGTGAGGCGCAAGCTTGTGCGGTGTCGTGGCGGTGATATTGGGATAACAAAGGCAACCGAAAACATGAAGATCATCGTATGACGGAGGTGACCCGAATAAGAGGTGATGAGGGGTGTAGTTCCACCGGGGTTTGCAAGGCCGAATGTTAAGGAGAAGGGTAGCTGTGGCGAGGGCATCGGGCCAAAACCTAGCCGGCATGTGTGCGTGGAAGAGCAAGGCGCGAACACTCTCGTTAAGAGTGCGGAGAACACGTTCAGCACGACCATTTTGCTGAGATGTGTATGGACATGTGAGACGAAAAATTGTGCCATGAGAGGATAAAAGAGTGCGAATGGCGAGATTATCAAATTCCTTTCCGTTGTCGGTTTGGAGGTGAGCAATGGTGCGGTGAAAGTGGGTGGCAACATAGGCGTAAAAGGCATGAAGGGAGGAGGCGACGTTGGATTTGCGGCGCAACGGAAAGGTCCAAGTAAAGTGAGAAAAATCATCCAAAATGACAAGGTAATATGATAAACCCGAATTGCTAGGCACGGGAGATGTCCACACATCACAATGAATAACATCAAAAGGGAAAGTAGCAATGGATGATGATGTTGAAAACGGCAAACGAACGTGTTTTCCTACGCGACAGGCATGACAAGTGTGTGCTGCCGATTTATTACATGAAAAGGGAAAAGTCTGCAAAACTTTATGAAGAGCATCGGCGCCGGGATGGCCAAGGCGAGCATGCCAGAGAGACACATCGGCGCGGAGTGCGACGGGACCACCGCTTGTCGTTTGGCCACACGGGTAAAGATCGCCAGGGGAGTCACATCGGTGCAGAACCTTCTAGGAGTGGACATCCTTGACAGAAAAACCATGTTTGTCAAACTCAACAGTAACAGGATGTTCACGAGTAAGAGTGCGGACAGAACATAAATTTTTGATTAAGGATGGAGACACAAGTGCGTTATGGAGAGGTAGGGAGGATGATGAGAGAGGGAGGGAGGATGCACCGTGGTGGGTGATGCACCGACGATGATGCGAGAAGACAGAGGGTACGGGGAGACACGAGAGAGGATACCGGGGTTGGACGCCATATGAGCAGCGGCGCCTGTGTCCATATACCAGTCCCCGCCGCCAGAGTAGTTGCTTGGGGAAGGGGCGGCGTGGAGGGCGGCTAGGAGCGCCGGGTCATAGGTGTAGCCGGTCGGTGCAGCACCGTAGGAGGATGACGAAGCAGCACCGGGAGCCACGGCCCCGGTGTACGCCGAAGAACCGCCGAGTCCGGGACCTCCGGGCGCGGCCAGGAGAGCCTGATGAAGACCCGGGCGAGGGCCAAGTATGCCCGGAGCGGGTGCCCATGGAAGGGGCATCGAGTAGGCGTGCACCACCCCCGTCCAGGGGTTGTACCCCGTGAGCCAGGGCGGGGGTGCCGCGGCCTGAGCAGGAGCGGGCGGTGCCGCCTGGCGGGGCTGGATGCCGCCGTTGCGGCCGTGGCCGTCGCGACCTCCCCGCCTCTTCTGGCGGCCCTGGTCAGGGGCGGCGGGCGGCTGTGGAGCCGGGGCGCGAGGAGGCTGCGGGAGGGCGGGGATGCCCTTGGTGGTGCCGGCGTGGAGGGCGGCGAGAGGAGCTTGCCGCGCCGCGTGACGAAGGCGCTTTTCCTCCATGCGAAGGTACGTGACCGCCTTGGCGTACGTCGGCGTGAGGAGGGAGAGGTTGGCGGCGGACTGGCCGAGGTCGGGGTGGAGGCCGCGAAGAAGGTTGGTGAGGAGGACGGAGTCGTCGATGTTCATGCCGACGTCGCGGAGTTCGTCTGCAAGAACCTTCATCCGCGTGCAGTACTCGTCGATCGAGAGATTGTTTTGCTGCATGGTGAAAAAATCACCTTGGAGGAAGACGCGGCGTTGGAGTTGATTGTCGAGGAAGAGATCGCACAGCCGTGTCCACATGGTGTACGCCGACGGATCACGGGAGTTCACCATGTTGAAGATGCCGGGAGAGATGGTGAGGAAGAGCCACTTGACGATGCAGGCGTCCACAGCGAGCCACTCGTCATCGTCCTTCATGTCGGCGTAGTCGACGCTCCCGTCAACGTGCTCGATGAGACAGTAGGAGCGGAACAATAGCGCAAAGTACGTGCGCCATGCGTTGTAGGACGGCGAGTCGAGGTCGAGGATGACCGGAACATGGTCCTTGATGTGGATCTCGTTGAGGCGATCGGAGGCGAACGTGGCGCCGGAGAAGGAGCCGGCGTCGGAGGCAGAGGGTTTGGCCATGGAGATGGTTGGGGTTTTTGGGTGAGAGGGGTAGAGCGGCGGCGGCTACAGGAGTTACAGAGGAGCGGTGGCGCGGTTAGGGTTTTGGGAGGGAGAGGTGGCGGCAGGAGGGGTGGGTGCGGCGGCGGCGAGGGTTAGGCGCGGCGGCAGCAGCAGGAGGAGTGGGCGCGGCGGCGGCTAGGGCTAGGCGCGGCGGCGACGGGTTGCGGAAGCGATAGGATCACGGTAAAACTGATACCATGTAGAAGACTATAGGATGCAACTCAATTGTATTCCATCGGAGTCGGTTACATTATATACAAGAGGTGTCTTGCGTGACAAGCCAACTAACTCTACAATATCTCTAGAGATCAATCTATACAAGGCTAGAGATAAGAGGAGAATCAGTCGGAAATAAATACAAGGATATCACGTTTCAACATAAAGAAGTAGACGTTGCTTTCACTCTAATGTCTTCTCTAATATCACATCTATTCTCATGTTTAGCCTCAATTCTAGCAACGAGTACACGAACATCTACTAATTTACGTGCTATCAATAGATCGATGTATTCTTCTTCCCAATAACAAAATGAGCATCCATAATCCTACACACATGGCTCTGAGACCGACCCCCACTAGGGTTCCCCCTTCCCCTACCCTTGTCGCCACCGCCGTCGGCACCCTAGCCCCCTTCCTCCGCCGGCGCGTGCTCGGCCCGTCCCGCTAGCCCTCTCCTTCCTCCCTCACCCGCCCCCCTTCCCTGTAACCCCCCGCGTCGCCTCCCCGAGTGGGGCGACCGGGGGACCCTTCTTCCCACCTCCTCCAGTACTCCCCAACCTTTTCCACTTCCTCCGCCGTCGGCGTGGGCCGCCAAGCCTTGCTTGAAGGAAATATGCCCTAGAGGCAATAATAAAGTTATTATTTATTTCCTCATATCATGATAAATGTTTATTATTCATGTTAGAATTGTATTAACCGGAAACATAATACATGTGTAAATACATAGACAAACACAACGTCACTAGTATGCCTCTACTTGACTAGCTCATTAATCAAAGATGGTTATGTTTCCTAACCATAGACATGTGTTGTCATTTGATTAATGGGATCACATCATTAGGAGAATAATGTGATTGACATGACCCATTCCGTTAGCCTAGCACTTGATTGTTTAGTATATTGCTATTGCTTTCTTCATGACTTATACATGTTCCTGTAACTATGAGATTATGCAACTCCTGTTTACCGGAGGAACACTTTGGGTGCTACCAAACGTCACAACGTAACTGGGTGATTATAAAGGAGTACTACAGGTGTCTCCAAAGGTACATGTTGGGTTGGCGTATTTCGAGATTAGGTTTTGTCACTCCGATTGTCGGAGAGGTATCTCTGGGCCCTCTCGGTAATGCACATCACTATAAGCCTTGCAAGCAATGTAGCTAATGAGTTAGTTACGGAATGATGCATTACATAACGAGTAAAGAGACTTGTCGGTAACGAGATTGAACTAGGTATTGGATACCGACGATCAAATCTCGGGCAAGTAACATACCGATGACAAAGGGAACAACGTATGTTGTTATGCGGTTTGACCGATAAAGATCTTCGTAGAATATGTAGGAACCAATATGGGCATCCAGGTTCCGCTATTGGTTATTGACCGAGAATAGTTCTAGGTCATGTCTACATAGTTCTCGAACCCGTAGGGTCCGCACGCTTAACGTTATGATGACAGTTTCATTATGAGTTTATAAGTTTTGATGTACCGAAGTTTGTTCGGTGTCCTGGATGTGATAACGGACATGACGAGGAGTCTCGAAATGGTCGAGACATAAAGATTGATATATTGGAAGCCTATGTTTGGACATCGGAAGTGTTCTGGGTGAAATTGGCATTTTACCGGAGTACCGGGGGGTTATCGGAACCCTCCCGGGGGTTATTGGGCCTTCAAGGGCCATAAGGGAGAAGAGGAGAGGAGGCAAGAGCTGGGCCGCGCCCCCTCCCCTCCCTAGTCCGAATAGGACAAGGAGAGGGGGGCGGCGCCCCCTGTCGGTGTCAAAACCGGCGGATCTCGGGTAGGGGGTCCCGAACTGTGCGTCTAGGCGGATGGTAACAGGAGACAAGGGACACAATGTTTTTACCCAGGTTCGGGCCCTCTCGATGGAGGTAAAACCCTACTCCTGCTTGATTGATATTGATGATATGGGTAGTACAAGAGTAGATCTACCACGAGATCAAGCAGGCTAAACCCTAGAAGCTAGCCTATGGTATGATTGTTGTAATGGTTGTTCGTCCTACGGATTAAAACCCTCCGATTTATATAGACACTGGAGAGGGCTAGGGTTACACAGAGTCAGTTACAATGGTAGGAGATCTACATATCCGTATTGCCAAGCTTGCCTTCCACGCCAAGAAAAGTCCCATCCGGACACGGGACGAAGTCTTCAATCTTGTATCTTCATAGTCTTGGAGTCCGGCCGATGATGATAGTCCGGCTATCCGGACACCCTCTAGTCCAGGACTCCCTCAGTAGCCCCTGAACCAGGCTTCAATGACGATGAGTCCGGCGCGCATATTGTTCGGCATTGCAAGGCAGGTTCCTCCACCGAATAATTCATAGAAGATTGCGAACACCAGGATAGTGTCCGGCTCTGCAAAATAAATTCCACATAGCTCCGTAGAGAGAATAATATGTACACAAGTTCGATCTGCTGACGTATTTTGTGGCATGATGTCACGCCACCACCAAGCCTTTACTTAAATCATTTTTATTATACCACCTCAGCGCGTTCAGCGAAGCGGTTTCCTTGGCACGTCTTGTCGAAGCAGAGATCGTGTTCCCCTTATTCCGGGATTCCCATCAATACGGACGTGGGTAACCCAACCGCGCCCGTAGCCACGCCTCCTCTATCGAAGGCGAGTCCCAAACAGTCACGGAGACGGCCCTTGGTATTCTCCCTCTTTATAATGGGACCAAGGCTCGTTTCTTTTCTTCAATCCTCAATCGAATCTGTCCCTCGCCCCGAGTTCCAACACACAGAGCCTCAGATTCGAGCGCCTCGGACCTTTAATGATGTCCGGACCCGACCTTCAGGGCCGGTGGATGCCTTCCTCCGTTACGGAAGAGGACGTGCAAAAGCTGAGAGAAGCCAAGTACTTGACCTACGAGATTTCGCATAGGCTGCCCACCAAAGGGCAAGTCATTCCCACTCCCGAGCCCGGCGAACGTGTCGTGTTTGTGTCCCACCTCCGTCAGGGTTTAGGCTTCCCGATGGATCCTTTTGTGAGAGGGCTCATGTTTTACTATGGGCTGGAATTCCATGACTTCGCTCCGGAGTCCATCCTCCACATCTCGTCATTCATTGTCGTCTGTGAGGCCTTCCTCCGCACTACACCCCACTTCGGTTTGTGGCTCAAAACCTTTAACGTGGGGCCGAAGGTGATCGAGGGGCGCCAAGCAGAGTGCGGCGGGGTGGTCGTAAGCAGGAGGGCCGATGCTCCATGGCCCGAGGGCTCTTTCCAAGAGGAGCTCGGCTTGTGGCAACAGGAGTGGTTTTATATTACCGCTCCTAGGGGCAGCAGGCAGAAGCCGCCGCCCATCTTCCGCTCGGGACCTCCATGATGACTGATGTCATGGGTCAACCAAGGGCTCAACTGGGGGCCGTCAAAGGACGTTCCCCTATTGCAGGGCCGGATTCGATACCTCCAAGCGAGGGAGATCGATCTGGTCGTGGTGATGCAGGTCATGCTGTTTAGGCGTCTCCTGCCCTGCAAACGTTGTCCTCTCCGACTATGGGAATTTAATCCGGAGGGACCATGAATTCTCCAACACTTCATGGGTACAACACCCGTGGAGATGTACAAATTGTTCTTCGGATCACAAGAGGCGTGTCCGGAATTGACCGAGGACGCCGGCCTAAGCTGCAATCGCCCGGATACACAAGTAAGTAGCTCTGTGTCCGGACATACCGTTTGTTTGCATTTCTACGATTCGCCTTTTAACCAATTGTCCTCTGAACAAGAGTGGATAGCGCAAGCAAAACTGATACGGTGTCCGGCCCCCCTCCCAGAGACCGCGCCGGATCCCGTGCTGATCATGATGCTAGAGGTTGCGCCTTCAGAGGAAGGCGAAGGGGAGAACAGGGGAACTACCGCCTCTACCAAGGAGGCTTTTGAGAAAGGGGGATCGAGAATCCCTCCTTCCAAGGGGAGAAGAGGACAGCTTCCGAAAACCCGGAGGTCAAGGCCTCAAAGCGGGGGAAGAGATCTTCACCAGAGGATCCTGCGTCCGGGGAGGCCCCGGCCGCACTATCTCCCCTAAGGAATCAGCCCTCCAGCGAGCCGTAAGTAGAAAAAGGGGAGTTGTGTAATAAGGGACATCCCTATTTGCGCTTCTGAGGATAACTTAAGTTTTTACCTTGTAGTTCGGATCTCCGTCCTTCTCAGATGAGCTCGTCTTCGGGGGACCATCGTCCGGAGATGATGGAGAGCGAGACGCCTCCATCCGCCGCACCGTCGGGTGGAGCGGACGACCCTGAGGTGTCATCACGGAGGGTATCCCCAAGTCCCGCAGGGCCGAAGAGTTCGGCGCCAACTGGTGTACGGCCGGGGGAGCTGAAGGATCTCCTTGAGAGGGCGTCTATCTCAGAAGATCACCATACATTGATGAGTATGGTGATTGGAAGAATTTCGTCCGCCGAAGGCGGGTTGCATGATGCCGTCAGAAGCTTGATGGCGGGGTTTGAGGTACGTAAAAATGGCATACCTTTTGACAGTTTTACACATAAAGTGCACCCTGTATAGATAGTAGCCCCTGAGACTCGGTAGGTTGTCGAGAGCGACAGCGTGCCGAGGATCAAAATTGCAGGTATTGATTTTCGCCTTTCCTATGCAGGTGGCGGATAGTCCGGTGGCCAGCCGGACTGATGGAGTTGCCGAACTAAAGCGGCAACTCGACGTTGCGGATGCGGACATGGCGCTGGTCAATAAGCGACTTGACGAGTCACAAGGTAGGTTTTTTCTCCGTGGTCACCTAGTAAGGGAGCCGAAGCCCACTCCTTACAACATGTATGCTCAATGCAGATGGTGCCGCTGCTATGGAGAGCCTTCGGGCAGAGCTTGCTCGAGCCAAGGAGCAGGCCAGAAGGAGTGATGCGGCTGCCTCGAGGGCGGCCGAAGCGCTAGAAGCCGAAAGGGCTGCTCACTGCCGAAGCAGGGAGGAGATGGCCGAAGTGGCCGTGAAGTTGAAAGATGTTACCGACCGCTATGAGGTTCTTGAAAAAGAACGCCGAGCGGAGCAAGAAGACCTGAGGAAGGCCACCGCCGAAGCCAAGGATGCCTGTTCTGCAATGAGGGCTATAAAGGAGGAGCTGCGTCAGGCCGGAGATATTGCGGCGGGCAAGCCTTTTCTGCTGCGCAGGCAGTTTACAGATCCGAAGTATGCTCAGCTTGGCCAGATGTGGGGTCCGGAGGATCCTTATATGGATTTAGCAGCGAGTGCGGCAGATGCCGTTGTGCACTTCCGAAGTCAGAAGGATCACGAGACGGAAGAGCTGTTTTGGTCTCAATTCCACAGTCCGGAGCGTTCACTTCTGCTGACCGATCGGTTAGCTGAGTGGGCTGAGCTGAATAGACTGTCCGGACTTGCCATGACGGATATCGTGGCTCATGTCTGGCCGGATAGGCCCAAGCCGAAAAGTTATTTTGGCTTATTGCAGCAATTCCTTGGGGCGGTGCCGCATATTAAGGCGATGAAGCGGTCGGCCTGCATAGAGGGTGCCCGGATGGCCCTCGCCCGTGTGAAGACATACTGGACGGAAATGGATGCCACCGAAGTTGCAACCCGGGGTTCGAACGAGAGCCGGTTACCCGCCGAGCACTATTTTGGGGAAGTTCTGCGGGGTGCTCGTGCAATAGAGTCGCAGTGCTCAAAGAATGTCACGTTTAACTGATTTCTATGATTTGTAAGACGATATATAATATAAGTGCTTTTTATACTTGTGCGTTCAAGTATTGCAATATCTCCTGTGCGGCCGTTAATGTATACTTGTGTATAACCTGAAAGATGGCACTTCGGCTTCAGCCCCCACGCACAAAGTGCGGGGGTGTTTGCAAAAATAGCGCATTTTCACACTTAATCCAACGTCTCGGTCCTGTGAAGGAGGTGGTAGCGTAGCAAACGAGGCAACCGGACTATAATGCTTTATCACTTTCACTTAGCCATAGGAGTTCGAGGGTGGGGCTACGACATAGCCCCTAGGGGCACCGCGCTCTCCGGATTCGGGGCGCGTTTGTGCCTGACCGGGAAACGGTCCTTCGTTAAAGCGGAGGAATTCTAAACATTCCGATTGTCGATCGAGTGGTTGACCAGTCTCTCGCTGTATCATGATAGTCAGTTTTCGGCTTTCTCTACTGAGGTGCTCGCCCAGCCGAACCGGGGCACAATCGCAGTAGTTCTCCTGGTGCCGCGTTAGCCGATGATACGGAATGTAAGGCAGCAAAACACAGGAGCCGGGCAAACCCAACATTTGACCAAATTCATGATTCGGAGTTGATGCATATAAGGCCTAACTCGAGATGCCGAACACTCCCTAAGGTGTTCGGTCTTTATGATAGCGGGCAGATCAATGCCCTAAGCCCCTAGTGTCCAGGTACAGGCAAGAATTTCTGGCCCGGCCTATGCCAAAACGCCAGCCTCCTCGTTGGTTATGGTAAAAAAAACGTGGGATGTGAATCAACAAGAGACAGTAAGAAAGGTCTACGCAGAGTCTTAATCTGAAAAGAATCCTTGCGACGGGTCCCTACTGCACGTATGCGCCTGTGTCTCCGTTGTGCCGTATCCTGGACGGGTGTACACGCTGTTCATCTGTAAAAAGAGAGGAACTTAGTTTGAAAAGAAATCGTTCAAAGAATGTATTAAAAATCGAAATATGAATGAATGAATAAAGCTGAGCTTTTATTAGCTCTTTATTGCTCATACGCACAGCCCTTTTTAATGATATGATGCCGCGTGGACCGGGCATTTTAAGTGTAAGAGACGCGTAGTGTGGTATTGCATTAAAGCGGACAAAAGCTTCACGTCCCAAAAGTGCTTGATGGCTACTTTTAAATGGGGCGACATGGAAGATTAGCTTTTCGCGACGGAAGTTGTCGGGTGATCCGAACACAACTTCTAGTAGTAAGGAGCCCGTGCACTTGGCGTAAGGGCCTGGCGTCACTCCTTTGAAGTAAGTGCGGCTATGGTGAATTTTAGTAGGGTCTATCCCCAACTTGCGGATTGTGTCCAGATATAGCAGGTTTAAATCGCTGCCGCCATCCATCAGGACTTGTGTAAATTGTAGTCCGTCAATTATAGGATCCAATATCAGAGCAGTCCATCCTGCATTTCGAATGCCTCTGGAATAATCCAGGTGGTCGAAAGTAATTGGTTTTAACATCCAATCTTGGGATTCCACTGGGGTGGACCGTGCGACGCGTACTGTAGCGGGTGCCGCACTATTGTTCCGTATAACCACATGAAGTGAGTTTACAGTTTTAACTTCTTGTGGGAAAGTCTTTTGTTTTCCGGCGCTCTGCTGGTGGGGTTCGTCGTCATCCTCGCTTGGCGCGTCGAGCCCCTTGTGTTCGGTGTTGAGTCGGCCGGACTGTTTGAAGACCCAACAATCTCGGTGGGTGTGGTTTGCAGGCTTCCCGGGGGTACTGTGGATTTGACATATCCGATCCAAAATTTTGTTTAAGTTGGATAGCTCATCACTGTTGTCCTTAAGAGGCAGTGTTTTGTTGTTCGGTCACGAGCTTTTGAATCCGGCGTTGACCGTCGTGTTCTTTGGGCTTTTTTCTTTATTTCGGCGCTGGTCCGTTCTGCGCCGTGATTTTCCGTTTCCATCTCTGATCTCGGATGTACTCGGGTCGCTAGTGCTGCATCTTGCGAGCCAGCTGTCTTCCCCCGCGCAAAAGCGGGTCATGAGGCTTGTTAGCGCAGCCATTGTTCTTGGCTTTTCCTGGCCGAGGTGTCTGGCGAGCCATTTGTCTCGGACGTTATGTTTAAAAGCCGCTAAGGCTTCGGCGTCCGGACAGTCGACTATTTGGTTCTTTTTGGTGAGGAACCTGTTCCAGAATTTGCGCGCTGATTCTCCGGGCTGTTGGGTTATGTGACTTAAATCGTCTACATCCGGAGGGCGGACATAACTCCCCCGAAAATTTGCTCTAAACGCGTCCTCGATCTCTTCCCAACTTCCAATGGTATTTTCTGGGAGGCTTTTGAGCCAATGCCGAGCTGGCCCTTTGAGCTTGAGGGGTAGATATTTTATGGCGTGGAGATCGTCTCCTCTAGCCATATGTATGTGTAGGATGTAATCCTCAATCCAGACTCCGGGGTTTGTTGTTCCGTCGTATGCCTCTATGTTTACAGGCTTGAACCCCGCTGGAAATTCATGATCCAGCACCTCATTGGTGAAACATAGTGGGTGTGCGGCGCCCCTGTATTTGGGTATGCCGTTGTCTTCGAACACTCGGCGTGTTATGTTGCTTCCTGGGGCCTCTTCTTTGGTCCATAAATGGACCTGACCGGGCCATCTGTTTTGCGAGGATCATGTGCTGGCATGTGTGCGGCGCCGCTTGTCGCTCTTGGCCTGTTATCTGGCCGTATATCCGGCCAGGCGGCCTCCTTGTTTTTTGACTGTGGGGGCTCTACGGCCTCCTCGTCGAATTCAGGCAGCAGCTTGTGCTTTGGGTTGCTCTTTGTTTGGTGGCTGTTGCCGTATTTGTCCGCGGTCTTGAATACTTTGCTCCATCTCATTCTGAGTATGTCTTCCGCTGTTTTGAGCTTCCGTTTCTGCTTCTTCAGACTTCTTGCAGTGGCGACAAGCCTTTTGTGAAGGTCCTTATGCTCCGATGGTGTGTCCGGCGTGAGATCGTCTGGACTATTGTTTTCGCCGGGGATGGATTGATTGTCCGATTCATCCTGTTCGGATGGTTGCTTGGTTGCATGTTCGTCACCCACTGGTTTGCCCTGCTCTATTGCTAGGTCATTAGGAGTGTTGTTGTTGTCGAGGCGGGACTTAGGGCGGCGCCTGCGTCGCCGTTTTGGTTGTTTTTCGGTGGGATTATCCTTTGCCGCGTCCCGTTGTTCCTCGTTATCGCTTCCTTTTGGGGTGTCCACCATATATATGTCATATGACGAGGTGGTCTTCCAGTGCCCCGTAGGCGCTGGTTCTTGGTCGTCTCCGGCATCGTTGTCCATACCGTCGATGTCTTCGGAATCGTAGTCTAGCATGTCGGTTAGATCGTCGACAGTGGCTACAAGGTGGGTGGTGGGTGGGTTTTGAATTTCTTCGTCATCCGCATCCCAACCGTCCTGACCGCAATCCGGCCAGGGCTCTCCTGATAACGAGAGATGCTTTAGCGAATTCAGGATGTCGCCAAAGGATGAGTGTTGAAAGATGTCCACAGCGGTGAACTCCATGATCGGCGCCCAATCGGATTCAATTGGTAAGGGCGCAGGAGGTTCGGAGTCTGGCAAGGAGTCCGGCACCTCGGAGTCACGAGCTTTGCAAAGGACAAGGTCGGTATTCGGCTCCATCGCCGTAGAGATTGCAGCTCCCGAGGCGGTGTCCAGCCACCTATCCTCGATCTGCGCGGTCGGCTCCGAACTAGGGGTCGGAGCGGACTCATGTGCGGCTTCCAGGGCACTGTCCGGCGGCAGGGCTAAATCATGCCCATCGTGACGGTGCGGCACGCTCAGCTGTGGCTCGAATCCATCGAAGATCAAGTCTCCGCGGATGTCTGCCGTGAAGTTTAAGCTTCCAAATCTGACCTGACGGCCAGGGGCGTAGCTTTCGATCTGCTCCAGATGGCCAAGCGAATTGGCCCGCAGTGCGAAGCCGCCGAACACGAAGATCTGTCCGGGGAGAAAAGTCTCACCCTGGACTGCGTTGTTGTTGATTGAAGAAGCCATCGAGCCTATCGGTGACGACACAGAGGAACTCTCAATGAAAGCACCAATGTCGGTGTCAAAACCAGCGGATCTCGGGTAGGGGGTCCCGAACTGTGCGTCTAGGCGGATGGTAACAGGAGACAAGGGACACAATGTTTTTACCCAGGTTCGGGCCCTCTCGATGGAGGTAAAACCCTACTCCTGCTTGATTGATATTGATGATATGGGTAGTACAAGAGTAGATCTACCACGAGATCAAGGAGGCTAAACCCTAGAAGCTAGCCTATGGTATGATTGTTGTAATGGTTGTTCGTCCTATGGACTAAAACCCTCCGGTTTATATAGACACCGGAGAGGGCTAGGGTTACACAGAGTCGGTTACAATGGTAGGAGATCTACATATCCGTATTGCCAAGCTTGCCTTCCACGCCAAGGAAAGTCCCATCCGGACACGGGACGAAGTCTTCAATCTTGTATCTTCATAGTCTTGGAGTCCGGCCGATGATGATAGTCCGGCTATCCGGACACCCCCTAGTCCAGGACTCCCTCACCCCCCCCCCCCTTTCCTTCCCCTCTTCCTCCTCCTTCCCCCTTCTCCCACTCCAACTAGGAAAGAAGGGAGTCCTACTCCCGGGGGGAGTAGGACTCCCCCTTGGCGCGCCCTCCTTGGTCGGTCGCCCCCTCCCCCCTGGCTCCTTTATATACGGGGGCAGGGGGCACCCTAAGACACACAAGTTGATCTACGGATCGTTCCTTAGCCGTGTGCGGTGCCCCCCTCCACCATATTCCACCTCGGTCATATCGTCACGGAGTTTAGGCGAAGCCCTGCGCCGGTGGAACATCATCATCGTCACCACGCCGTCGTGCTGACGGAACTCATCCCCGACGCTTTGCTGGATCGGAGCCCGGGGATCGTCATCGAGCTGAACGTGTGCTGAACTCGGAGGTGCCGTACGTTTGGTACTTGGATCGGTCGGATCGTGAAGACGTACGACTACATCAACCGCGTTGTTATAATGCTTCCGCTTACGGTCTACGAGGGTGCGTGGACAATACTCTCCCCTCTCATTGCTATGCATCACCATGATCTTGCGTGTGCGTAGGAAAGTTTTTGAAATTACTACGTTCCCCAACAGTGGCATCCGAGCCTAGGTTTTATGCGTAGATGTCATATGCACGAGTAGAACACAAGTGAGTTGTGGGCAATACAAGTCATACTGCTTACTAGCATGTCATACTTTGGTTCGGCAGTATTGTGAGATGAAGCGGCCCGGACCGACATTACGTGTACGCTTACGCGAGACTGGTTTCACCATTACGAGCACTCGTGCTTAGAGGTGGCTGACGGGTGTCTGTCTCTCTCACTTTAGCTGAATCGAGTGTGGCTATGCCCGGTCCTTGCGAAGGTTAAAACAGCACTAACTTGACGAACTATCATTGTGGTTTTGATGCGTAGGTAAGAACGGTTCTTGCTAAGCCCGTAGCAGCCACGTAAGACTTGCAACAACAAAGTAGAGGACGTCTAACTTGTTTTTGCAGGGCATGTTGTGATGTGATATGGTCAAGACGTGATGCTATATTTTATTGTATGAGATGATCATGTTTTGTAACCGAAGTTATCGGCAACTGGCAGGAGCCATATGGTTGTCGCTTTATTGTATGAAATGCAAACCCCCTGTAATTGCTTTACTTTATCACTAAGCGGTAGCAATAGTCGTAGAAGCAATAGATGGCGTAAACGACAACGATGCTACGATGGAGATCAAGGTGTCGCGCCGGTGACGATGGTGATCACGACAGTGCTTCGAAGATGGAGATCACAAGCACAAGATGATGATGGCCATATCATATCACTTATATTGATTGCATGTGATGTTTATCCTTTATGCATCTTATCTTGCTTTGATTGACGGTAGCATTTTAAGATGATCTCTCACTAAAAATTATCAAGAAGTGTTCTCCCTGAGTATGCACCGTTGCCAAAGTTCGTCGTGCCTAGACACCACGTGATGATCGGGTGTGATAAGCTCTACGTCCATCTACAACGGGTGCAAGCCAGTTTTGCACACGCAGAATACTCAGGTTAAACTTGACAAGCCTAGCATATGCAGATATGGCCTCGGAACACGGAGACGGAAAGGTCGAGCGTGAATCATATAGTAGATATGATCAACATAGTGATGTTCACCATTGAAAACTACTCCATCTCACGTGATGATCGGTTATGGTTTAGTTGATTTGGATCACGTGATTACTTAGATGACTCGAGAGATGTCTATCTAAGTGGGAGTTCTAAAGTAATATGATTAACTGAACTTAAATTTATCATGAACTTAGTACCTGATAGATTTTGCTTGTCTATGTTTGTTGTAGATAGATGGATTGTGCTGTTGTTCCGTAACCTGAGGATTATCCTCATTGCTGCACAGAAGAATTACATCCTGGAAGCACCGCTGGGTGCTAGGCCTGCTACTGATGCAACTGACGACGTTAAGAACGTCTGGCAGAGCAAAGCTGATGACTACTCGATAGTTTAATGTGCCATGCTTTACGGCTTAGAACCGGGTTTTCAACGATGTTTTGAACGTCATGGAGCATATGAAATGTTCCAGGAGTTGAAGCTAATATTTCAAGCAAATGCCCGGATTGAGAGATATGAAGTCTCCAATAAGTTCTACAGCTGCAAGATGGAGGAGAATAGTTCTGTCAGTGAGCATATACTCAAAATGTCTGGGGTATAATAATCACTTGATTCAACTGGGAGTTAATCTTCCGGATGATAGCGTCATTGACAGAATTCTCCAATCACTACCACCAAGCTACAAGAGCTTCGTGATGAACTATAATATGCAAGGGATGAACAAGACAATTCCCGAGCTCTTCGCAATGCTAAAAGCTGCGGAGGTAGAAATCAAGAAGGAGCATCAAGTGTTGATGGTCAACAAGACCACTAGTTTCAAGAAAAAGGGCAAAGGGAAGAAGAAGGGGAACTTCAAGAAGAACAGCAAGCAAGTTGCTGCTCAAGAGAAGAAACCCAAGTCTGGACCTAAGCCTGAAACTGAGTGCTTCTACTGCAAGCATACTGGACACTGGAAGCGGAACTGCCCCAAGTATTTGGCGGATAAGAAGGATGGCAAGGTGAACAAAGGTATATGTGATATACATGTTATTGATGTGTACCTTACTAGAGGTCGCAGTAGCACCTGGGTATTTGATATGGGTTCTGTTGCTAATATTTGCAACTCGAAACAGGTACTACGGAATAAGCGAGCACTGGCCAAGGACGAGGTGACGATGCGCGTGGGAAACGGTTCCAAAGTCGATGTGATCGCGGTCGGCACGCTACCTCTACATCTACCTTCGGGATTAGTTTTAGACCTGAATAATTGTTATTTGGTGCCAGCGTTGAGCATGAACATTATATCTGGATCTTGTTTGATGCGAGACGGTTATTCATTTAAATCGGAGAATAATGGTTGTTCTATTTATATGAGTAATATCTTTTATGGTCATGCACCCTTGAAGAGTGGTCTATTTTTATTGAATCTCGATAGTAGTGATACACATATTCATAATGTCGAAGCCAAAAGATGCAGCGTTGATAATGATAGTGCAACTTATTTGTGGCACTGCCGTTTAGGTCATATCGGTGTAAAGCGCATGAAGAAACTCCATACTGATGGACTTTTGGAATCACTTGATTATGAATCACTTGGTACTTGTGAACCGTGCCTCATGGGCAAGATGACTAAAACACCGTTCTCCGGTACTATGGAGAGAGCAACAGATTTGTTGGAAATCATACATACAGATGTACGTGGTCCGATGAATGTTGAAGCTCGTGGCGGATATCGTTATTTTCTCACCTTCACAGATGATTTGAGCAGATATGGATATATCTACTTAATGAAACACAAGTCTGAAACATTTGAAAAGTTCAAAGAATTTTAGAGTGAAGTGGAAAATCATCATAACAAGAAAATAAAAGTTTCTATGATCTGATCGTGGAGGAGAATATTTGAGTTACGAGTTTGGTTTACATTTGAAACAATGCGGAATAGTTTCGCAACTCACGCCACCTAGAACACCACAAAGAAATGGTGTGTCTGAACGTCGTAATCGTACTTTACTAGATATGGTACGATCTATGATGTCTCTTACTGATTTACCGCTATCGTTCTGGGGTTATGCTTTAGAGACGGCCACATTCAAGTTGAATAGGGCACCATCAAAATCCATTGAGACGACGCCTTATGAACTGTGGTTTGGCAAGAAACCAAAGTTGTTGTTTCTTAAAGTTTGGGGCTGCGATGCTTATGTGAAGAAACTTCAACCAGATAAGCTCGAACCTAAATCGGAGAAATGTGTCTTCATAGGATACCCAAAGAAGACAGTTGGGTACACCTTCTATCACAGATCCGAAGGCAAGACATTCGTTGCTAAGAATGGATCCTTTCTAGAGAAGGAGTTTCTCTTGAAAGAAGTGAGTGGGAGGAAAGTAGAACTTGATGAGGTAACTGTACCTGCTCCCTTATTGGAAAGTAGTTCATCACAGAAATCGGTTCCTGTGACACCTGAAAGTACATGTAGTCCCCATGTGTGGTTTTGGTAATTAAATGACAATCCTAATGGACTAATGTTTGCACTGAGATATACATTTGAAGGAAAGTTCCATTTGCAATGCATGAAGAATATTGGATGAATTGGTGGATGAAACCCATCAACATCTATATATGCATTGAGACTTGATAATGAATGACAATTCCTATGAAGAAACAATGACATCAAGTTATATAGGAAGGTTTGTTCCATGGGTGATGCAAGAAGGATATTGAATGGATTCGGAATGAATGCCATATACATGTAGTTGTGCATCAAGATTAATCATGGAGCAAAGATTAAGGTTGACCAAGATGAAGATCGAAGATTGAATTCAAAGATGGTCAACACACAAGCGCAAATCATGTGCCACGTGAGATCTTGTGGTATGGTAAGAATTTGTCAATTGCGCTTTGTGTACTAACCCATACTATGTGTTGCCTATGTTTTTGAGAGGAGATTCTCATGGGCTCGCATCGAGAGAGAGATTTCAAGTGTCTATGAGAGGATGGCATCAAGTGTTGATGATCATGGTTGACAAGGGCAAGTTCAAGATAACTATCCCGAAGGATTACATGCTTGAAGCTTGTGGATGATCACATGATGGACACATGAAGATAAATACAAAGCAAAGCATCCCACATTGTGTATGGGGGAGATATTTGAAGACTTCACCAATGTCTTGCCATTCAACTTGATCCAAGAAGAAACTTCAACTTCAAGCTCAAGTGAAACGCTCGAGTCAAAGGTATTAGTTCCTTCGACGTTAGTGTTGTGGAGTGATGAACACCGAAGGAGCACATACACTCAAGAATGGATTCTTGATAGCTATGTAGTGTAGACCTTTTATGATTCTTGAGTTATAGGGATCCTGCACTATTAAGAGGGGATCAAAGGGGTTCGTGATAGATTTGCTCAAGTCAACATCTTCTCTACACAATTCCACTCATATCCTATATACCAAAGAAAATCCAAAGCCAAATAGGTTACCCAAATACATGATAAAACCTTTGCATATTTTGCATCCTCCATTTTGGTTCATCTTGGGTGGTTCTCTATGTGAGGACCTGGTTTTTTTTCATAGCTTCAAAACGAGCCCAAGGTCATCAAAATCGGAGTCTGGATGTAAAAGTTGTGCCTGTTTCAGTTTCTAGGCTGCAGCAGTTTGGTTTGGCCGGATCATCCGGGTCCTCTCCCATATCATCCGGGCTTTGCCCGGATCATCCGGGTTATTCGTAAAATTCATCACAGTAGCTTATTCCGCTAGCCGGATCATCCGGCTACCCACCCGGATCATCCGGGAATTGCCCGGATCATCCGGCTATGTCCCCGGACATCCGGGTATCTACTTCACCACATTGTATATTGACCTTCCCGGATCATCCGGGCATTGCCCGGATCATCCGGGTATGCGTCCAAATCATCCGGGCAGGTCAACAACTGCGGGAAACGGCTCTATTTTCTTTGAGGGGTATAAATATCCCTCTCCCACTCCGGGGGAGGGTTGAGCACTTCATCCCAAATCGTCCCAAGAACACAAGTGGCTCCCTCTCACTTCTCCTACACCAAATCTTAGATCCCGGAGAGATTAATGAGTGTTCCTGAGAGTTGTTCCAATCAAAAGATAGATCCTCTCCCTCTCCCTCTTGTGACCAAAGCAATTCGTGATTTGAGCAAGTCTTGAGCATTTCCCCTTTGTTCTTGTTACTCTTGGAGGTTGGAGACTCCTAGGCGGTAGGAGTGCTCCGGTGAGGAATCAACTTGTGATTTGTCCCCCGGAAAGTTTGTGAAGGTTTGGAGGCCGCCTCAAGGTCTACCAATAGTGGTTGAGAATCGCCTTCGTGGTGATATCTCAAGGAGAATAGGGTGAGCCTTCGTGGCGTTGGTGTGCCTTCGTGGTAACATCCACCTCTCTAACAGTGACTAGCTTCCCTCCAAGGAAGTGAACATCGGGATACATCCTCATCTCCGTGACTTTGGTTATCCCTAACCCTAACTCCTTACTTGCGGTTTACTTTGGTCATTTGACCGTGCATTCACTATATCTTGTTGTCCTCATTATATTGTGGTGGTTGATTATATTGTGTTGGCCATTTCCTTGTAGAGATTATTTAGGCCTACACTTCATATTCCGCAATTCATACTTGCTACTATTGATATACATTGTGATTAGTGTGAATTGCTAAATTGTGTTATAAACTTCCATATATTGTGATATTTCTCAAGTAAGTTTGTGTAACTTACTTGAGTTTGCTTGTATCATTCAATTCCATATATTGTGATACAATTTGTGTAAGCTTGTATTGCTTACTTGTGGTTGTGTGTATTATTCATTTCCATACCTCGTGATATACACTGAGTAAGTTTATGTGACTTACTTGTGCTTACTCATATCCTGTTGTTCTCATCTTGTTTATGCTAAGTTGTTGGTGCACTTAGTGAGCCTAGTATATTTAGGATTTGTGATTGAAAAGTATCCGCTTAGTTTATTTCCGCATTAGGATATAGCCAAATCCGTAAAAGATTTTAAAACGCCTATTCACCCCCCTCTAGGCGACATCGTGGTCCTTTCAATTGGTATCAGAGCCCGGTCTCTCCTTATTAGGCTTCACCGCCTAGAGAGTAACGATGTCGACTAGTGAACTAGTGCACAAAAACACTTTTGATTTGGATGGCACAAATTATCACCTATGGAGAATTCGCATGCTTTGTCACTTTCGGGCCATGGGTCCAAATGCTTTGCGAATTGTTCTTATAGGAATTTCTATTGCTAAGGATGGACATTCTCCATCTATTGAGGATATGTATCTTGATTGTGATACTTCTCTTGTCATTCATCAAGCTTTAACCTTTGAAGTGTTTAAGGCAGTCACGACTTGCAAGTCGGCTCATGAGACTTGGACCAAACTTGAAGATATATATGGTGGGTCCAATCTTGATGAAGATAATATTCTATTTGGGGATTTGATGGAGGAGTTCTCCACATTTTTAAATCATGAAGAGCTCTCTATTACTTCCACCTCCGATTACTTGCACACTTCAATATCTTGCACTTCACCAACATGTGGCATGCCACAAGGTAATGACATGGTGAGTGAAGAAATATCTTGTGATGATGGTGTTAAGCTCATTTGTGATGATATGCTTGATCTCCCATGTTGCCATGATATAAATGCCTTGGTTTCCTCTAGTTGTTCTATGACTAACCATGTAGAGGAAACCAAGAAAGATGAGGCATGCTTGATTGATGAAGAACCCTCGTCTTCAAAAGAATCATCATCAACCCCCTTTGTTCACATGTGCCTCATGGCAAGAGGTAATGACGAGGTATCATCTTCTCTTAGTGATAATGATGATAGTTGTAATGAGGATGATGATGATGACTTGACTCAAAATCTCTATGAGATTGGGAAAACTCTTCATAGAGCTAAAAATAACACTTATGAAAGGTTCCAAGATGTTCTTGCTTGCTTTGAAAAACGTAATGATTTATTTCTCAATGAGCAAGCTAAAAGTGAACAGCTTGAACATGAACTTGCTAAGGCTCATGAAACGCTTAGTGACTTGAGGTATTCAAAAGAAGAGATTAAAGTTACTCATTGTAAGCTTAAAGACGATTTTGAGCTCCTTCTCCTTGAATGCAATAGTGTCAAGGGAGAGCTCATAAAACTCTCTAAGTCTCATGAGGAGCTTCAATCAACTCGTGAGAAGTCACTAAGTGCTACTTGCTCCTCTCATATTGATAATGATGTTTGTGCTACTAACTCGATTTCATGTGAAGCATCAATTTTGAAGGAGAATGTTGAGCTATGTGCTCAACTTGCTTTGCTAACAAGAAATTATGGGAAATTGGAAGAAAGTCATGCAAAGCTCTCGAGCACTCATGAGGATCTTTTAAGCTCTCATAGTAAGATAAAGTTAGCTCACGAGGCTATGGTCTCCGAGGTAAAATCTTGTGAGTCTCATGTGAACATTAGCACATCTACTCTAAATGCTTTATTGCCATGTGCTAATCCTTGCAATTCGTCCACCTCTCATATTATATCCACTCATGATGAATTGGTCACCTTGTCTTGCTTCTCTAACCATGAAGTTTCTACTTCCACTAGTCCTCTTGTTTCTAGTGTTGAAACTAACCATGTAGAGGAAATTAATGAGCTCAAGGCCCAAGTCACTAGTTTGAAGAAAGACTTGGAAAAGTGTGATGTTGGACATAATTTTCACTCCAACAAGAAGAAGTCCAAGAACAAGAAGAAGGGACAAGGGAATTACAAGAATTCGGCCAACATTACTTGCTTCAAATGCAAAAAGATTGGACATCATGTGAGAACTTTCCCATTGAAGAAAAGGGCTTATAATGAGAAGCTACATGGAAGCGGCTTCAAGCTCAATATCAAGTTGAAGAACAGCCACTATCCATGATGAAACATGTTATTGCTCCCCAAGTTGAGAAATTAAAGAAGAGAAAAGGGGGGAAATGTTGCTATGATTGTCGTCAAAAGGGACACATAGATTCATCATGCCCCAATGGTAACATATCTAAGCCTCCTATAGTCAATAATCCTTATTCACTAAGGAAGGATATTGTTGGCAATGTGTTTGCCAAATTTGTGGGTGCCCAAAGTGGTTTCAAAGTGGACAACACCATTTGGGTTGCCAAGCCTATTGTTACTAACTTCTTAGGACCCAACTTGGTTGGGGACCATCAAGCTCAAACTTGATCAATAAGTGTGTGGAGGGCATTGGAGACTTGGCTACTTCATGAAGAAAAACTATTTTCACCATATGTTATGGTTAATGCCAAGTCAAGTGGATTATCATCATATTTATCAATCCAATGCTCCTCTTTGCGGTAACTTGTACTTGCATTGTGTACATTGAAAGTTACTAAGTCCCTTGCGTGTTTAAGTTTTGTAACTAGCATGTGCTTGTATATGTTGTGCTTCCTAATATACTTGATTCGTGTTATCTAGCATGCGTAAGTTGCTATGCACATCATATAGTTGTGTGTGTGGTTTCGAGCCTTTATTGCTTCATTAGTTGAATCTTCATTGGTGTTTTTGAGATATTAATGGATCATCATATTATGGGGGAGTGCTATGATTTACGCATATCACAAACCTTAAATATGTATATATGTAGGATACCACCTAGTATTGTTAGTGCAATATTATCTAGTTACTATGTGGTATGTAAAGTTCATTTGAAACTCAAATTCTCATCCATTAATTATCCTTAGTTGGGTTTCATTTGCCTCTTATGGATAATACATGGATTATCACATTATGGGGGAGTGATATACTTTGTACATATCACTTCTCGTGTGAACATTAACAATAGAGGTTTGCCAGTTTGCCACTTAGTATTTATATTTAAGATTATCTTATATCTCTGTGGCATGCAATGCTTTGTTTGAGTATGGTATTCTTGTGCGGTTTTGCCCATGGTTATCTTAAAAATCGTATTTGGAAAATCATTTGAATAGATCCATTCCAATTGTTGCTTTGCATGATGATCTATCTAATTGGAATGTTAATAATATGCTATCCAAGCATTGTGTTTATTTCTAAACTCTCATGTTATGCTTGTGTTAGTATAGATGATCATGTACTTATTTGGTTTCTATACCAAATGTCAAATTGAAACACCATTTTGTTCGAGTTCATCTTATTAGTTTGTATGGAGTTATGGTAGTTTGTTATCTCATTGTTTATAGTGTCCTATATCTACTTGAGTGAGATATTCCCATGAGTATGTGTGCAATGCATATCTTATATGATCATTGTTTTTTCCTTGGTTCATATGTTGAACTTTGTGTGCTATCATATGTTGATTTGTCACTTTGAGTCATTTTGGATAACATGAATGACTAGTGATGTTATTGGAAGTATTAACGGTTATGTGTTCATTTGTCCAATTTGTATCTCCCTGGATTTTGGGAGGCTTGTGCATGTGTATTTACTATGCGTAAATTCGCATGCCTTGTTTGCTTTATTTGATCCAATATATATGGTAAATCCATCAAATTCTTAATAGCTAAGATGTGCATGATATTCAAATTCATATCAATATGCACATATTTTAAGTGATTTTACCCTATGTTTTGTAGTTATGCTAACTACTTTGGACCCAATAAGTTTGGGGACCATATTGTACTTAAATTGTTTTAGGTACATTTGAGAATCATTGGGTGCTTGGCTTATTCATGAAAGTGGTGGCACTATGAGGAAATTAGAGCCAAGCTGGAACCATTACCTACTACATCATTCCAATGCTATCTTGGTAACAAGTATCTACTTCATGCATACACTTCTTGCATTCAACCTTGTGTAGGTTGCATCATGGCATGAATTTCTTGACTCGTTCTTGTCATACTTGTTTCCTTTCTCAAAGAATCACAACAATGATCTCTTGTTGCTAGTTGTGATGTCTTTGATGGTTGTGTGTTTGGAGTTCATTAATATACGATAAGATTACATTAAGCCATGTGCTATACTTTCAAGCAAAGATCTCATTGGTATATTTTATGTCTCCCGTTTGGATATCTTATTCCTTCCTTTTGTAACTATTTCATGTGTACATCCTTCTTTGTGGATGTATATCATCATGATTGTCATCTACCTAGAATCTTATACACGTGAGCCAAGTTACATCCCTAGTTGATATCCCTATTCTTTCATGTCCACCGTTTCATTCTCTTTTTATATCTTTGGTGGCTCCGTGGAAGCATTTGTTGTATGAGTGCGTGTCTTACCTCTTTTCATCTTAGTGCACTCATGTTTGGTGAAGATTGTTGTCCTCGTGCTTGTCTTGACAAGCCTATTATTTCCTATCTTCATCATGGGTTGTCACAAGCTTTGATTTTTAATTTGCTATTAGTGAGCTTGTGAACCCATTTGCTTGATGTGTGTGTGACCTTCTTAATTTCGTGTGTGTGGGAAGGACATGTCTTGCACCTTGTATCTCATTTACTCAAGACTATGTTGATGCTTAATTCTCATCCTTATACTAGTCTTCTCAAGTGCTTTGACGTGACTCACACATATCATTTTGGTTGTGCCTATTCTTAGGTTGCCTCATTTATATGTTGCTCAACCATATGTTTGTTGCAAATGCTAGGCTTCTTTTCTTATCTATGCTTGCTTGCAATTGTTTTGTGTTCATATTGATTTTGGGGGAGTGATGATCCTATTTTGTGCACTTGTATCCAAATACAAAAATTCTAGATAGTGCACAAATCATGGGGAGCTTCTCTATTTTCCTTAGAACACTCCTCTTCCCAAATCGTAGTATTCATTTATCCTTTTGGCTCATCGGATCTTTTGATTGCTTGCTTCACTTTGTGTTATGCAAATGAGATCAATTTGTGCCATGTGCTTTGTGCCATGTGCCTTGCTATTATGACTAGGCACAAGTTGTATAATAGTGGATTCACTTGTGGATATCATGTTCTTATCAATTGCAACCTTTCTTTTTGTGTATACGAGTTTCTTTGTGGATACATATCATGATTATTATAGGCCACTTAGAAATTTTTATACATGGAAAAGTTCATATCTTCGTATCTGATTTCATTCTATAGATTTCGAGCTCCTTTAATTTTTCATCATTGAATATGTGCATTTGTTTTCACTCACATTTTGTTATATGCACACATCAAGGAGGAACTCATACTATATTGGTCTGCTAGATGTTTTGTCTTCCATTTTGGCATTTGTTGCCAATGGGGGAGAAGTTTAGAGGGTTTAAGATAAATATCTTTTCTAGTTCTTGTTGTCACTCATGCATATCTACCCTTGTTATATATTCTTATTGCATGGATGAGTCTTGTATATAGAGAAATCTTCTCCTAGTTTATGTCAACCAATATATGCAATGACATTCAAAGTTCATTCAAAAATTCATATATTATGGGGGAGTTTGCTCTATATACTATGGGTGTACTATCATCAAATTCTTGTGTAGTGTATTGCTACAACCATCCCAAGTATACAATTTATCCTTGGATAAATTTCATGCTTGTTTAAAAATTCATTATATAAACCCTATTGTTGAGATTGTCATCAATTACCAAAATGGGGGAGATTGAAAGTACATGTAGTCCCCATGTGTGGTTTTGGTAATTAAATGACAATCCTAATGGACTAATGTTTGCACTGAGATATACATTTGAAGGAAAGTTCCATTTGCAATGCATGAAGAATATTGGATGAATTGGTGGATGAAATCCATCAACATCTATATATGCATTGAGACTTGATAATGAATGACAATTCCTATGAAGAAACAATGACATCAAGTTATATAGGAAGGTTTGTTCCATGGGTGATGCAAGAAGGATATTGAATGGATTCGGAATGAATGCCATATACATGTAGTTGTGCATCAAGATTAATCATGGAGCAAAGATTAAGGTTGACCAAGATGAAGATCGAAGATTGAATTCAAAGATTGTCAACACACAAGCGCAAATCATGTGCCACATGAGATCTTGTGGTATGGTAAGAATTTGTCAATTGCGCTTTTTGTACTAACCCATACTATGTGTTGCCTCTGTTTTTGAGAGGAGATTCTCATGGGCTCGCATCGAGAGAGAGATTTCAAGTGTCTATGAGAGGATGGCATCAAGTGTTGATGATCATGGTTGACAAGGGCAAGTTCAAGATAACTATCCCGAAGGATTACATGCTTGAAGCTTGTGGATGATCACATGATGGACACATGAATATAAATACAAAGCAAAGCTTCCCACATTGTGTATGGGGGAGATACTTGAAGACTTCACCAATGTCTTGCCATTCAACTTGATCCAAGAAGAAACTTAAACTTCAAGCTCAAGTGAAATGCTCGAGTCAAAGGTATTAGTTCCTTCGACGTTAGTGTTGTGGAGTGATGAACACCGAAGGAGCACATACACTCAAGAATGGATTCTTGATAGCTATGTAGTGTAGACCTTTTATGATTCTTGAGTTATAGGGATCCCGCACTATTAAGAGGGGATCAAAGGGGTTCGTGATAGATTTTCTCAAGTCAACATCTTCTCTACACAATTCCACTCATATCCTATATACCAAAGAAAATCCAAAGCCAAATAGGTTACCCAAATACATGATAAAACCTTTGCATATTTTGCATCCTCCATTTTGGTTCATCTTGGGTGGTTCTCTATGTGAGGACCTGGGTTTCTTTCATAGCTTCAAAATGAGCCCAAGATCATCAAAATCGGAGTCTGGATGTAAAAGTTGTGCCTGTTTCAGTTTCTAGGCTGCAGCAGTTTGGTTTGGCCGGATCATCCGGGTCCTCTCCCATATCATCCGGGCTTTCCCCGGATCATCCGGGTTCCTGCCCGGATCATCCGGGTTATTCGTAAAATTCATCACAGTAGCTTATTCCGCTAGCCGGATCATCCGGCTACCCACCCGGATCATCCGGGAATTGCCCGGATCATCCGGCTATGTCCCCGGACATCCGGGTATCTACTTCACCACACTGTATATTGACCTTCCCGGATCATCCGGGCATTGCCCGGATCATCCGAGTATGCGTCCAGATCATCCGGGCAGGTCAACAACTGCGGGAAACGGCTCTATTTTCTTTGAGGGGTATAAATATCCCCCTCCCACTCCGGGGGAGGGTTGAGCACTTCATCCCAAATCGTCCCAAGAACACAAGTGGCTCCCTCTCACTTCTCCTACACCAAATCTTAGATCCCGGAGAGATTAGTGAGTGTTCTTGATAGTTGTTCCAATCAAAAGATAGATCCTCTCCCTCTCCCTCTTGTGACCAAAGCAATTCGTGATTTGAGCAAGTCTTGAGCATTTCCCCTTTGTTCTTGTTACTCTTGGAGGTTGGAGACTCCTAGGCGGTAGGAGTGCTCCGGTGAGGAATCAACTTGTGATTTGTCCCCCGGAAAGTTTGTGAAGGTTTGGAGGCCGCCTCAAGGTCTACCAATAGTGGTTGAGAATCGCCTTCGTGGTGATATCTCAAGAAGAATAGGGTGAGCCTTCGTGGCGTTGGTGTGCCTTCGTGGTAACATCCACCTCTCTAACGGTGACTAGCTTCCCTCCAAGGAAGTGAACATCGGGATACATCCTCATCTCCGTGACTTTGGTTATCCCTAACCCTAACTCCTTACTTGTGGTTTACTTTGGTCATTTAACCGTGCATTCACTATATCTTGTTATCCTCATTATATTGTGGTGGTTGATTATATTGTGTTGGCCATTTCCTTGTAGAGATTATTTAGGCCTACACTTCATATTCCGCAATTCATACTTGCTACTATTGATATACATTGTGATTAGTGTGAATTGCTAAATTGTGTTATAAACTTCCATATATTGTGATATTGCTCAAGTAAGTTTGTGTAACTTACTTGAGTTTGCTTGTATCATTCAATTCCATATATTGTGATACAATTTGTGTAAGCTTGTATTGCTTACTTGTGGTTGTGTGTATTATTCATTTCCATACCTCGTGATATACACTGAGTAAGTTTGTGTGACTTACTTGTGCTTACTCATATCCTGTTGTTCTCATCTTGTTTATGCTAAGTTGTTGGTGCACTTAGTGAGCCTAGTATATTTAGGATTTGTGATTGAAAAGTATCCGCTTAGTTTATTTCCGCATTAGGATATAGCCAAATCCGTAAAAGATTTTAAAACTCCTATTCACCCCCCCTCTACGCGACATCGTGGTCCTTTCAACACCTACACCAATTAGTGAGGAAGCTAATGATATTGATCATGAAACTTCACATCAAGTTTCTACTGAACCTCGTAGGTCTACCAGAGTAAGATCCGCGCACCAGAGTGGTACGGTAATCCTATTCTGGAAGTCATGTTACTTGACCATGATGAACCTACGAACTATGAGGAAGCGATGATGAGCCCAGATTCCGCAAAATGGTTAGAGGCCATGAAATCTGAGATGGGATCCATGTATGAGAACAAAGTATGGACTTTGGTTGACTTGCCCGATGATCGGCAAGCCATTGAGAATAAATGGATCTTTAAGAAGAAGACTGACGCTGATGGTAATATAACTGTCTATAAAGCTCGACTTTTTGCGAAAGGTTTTCGACAAGTTCAAGGGGTTGACTACGATGAGACTTTCTCACCCGTAGCAATGCTTAAGTCTGTCCGAATCATGTTAGCTATTATTGCATTTCATGATTATGAAATTTGGCAAATGGATGTCAAAACTGCATTCTTGAATGGATTTCTGGAAGAAGAGTTGTATATGATGCAGCCAAAAGGTTTTGTTGATCCAAAAGGTGCTAACAAAGTGTGCAAGCTCCAGCGATCCATTTATGGATTGGTGCAAGCATCTCGGAGTTGGAATAAACGCTTTGATAGTGTGATCAAAGCATATGGTTTTATACAGACTTTTGGAGAAGCCTGTATTTACAAGAAAGTGAGTGGGAGCTCTGTAGCATTTCTGATATTATATGTAGATGACATGTTATTAATTGAAATGATATAGAATTTCTGGATAGCATAAAGGGATATTTGAATAAAAGTTTTTCAATGAAAGACCTCGGTGAAGCTGCTTACATATTGGGCATCAAGATTTATAGAGATAGATCAATACGCTTAATAGGACTTTCACAAAGCACATACCTTGATAAAATTTTGAAAAAGTTCAAAATGGATCAGGCGAAGAAAGGGTTCTTGCCCGTACTACAAGGTATGAAGTTGAGTCAAACTCAATGCCCGACCACAGCAGAAGATAGAGAGAAAATGAAAGATGTTCCCTATGCTTCAGCCATAGGTTCTATCATGTATGCAATGCTGTGTACCAGACCTGACGTATGCTTAGCAATAAGCTTGGCAGGAAGGTACCAAAGTAATCCAGGAGTGGATCACTGGACAGCGGTCAAGAACATCCTGAAATACCTGAAAAGGACAAAGGATATGTTTCTCGTATATGGAGGTGACAAAGAGCTAGTTGTAAATGGTTACATCGATGCAAGCTTTGACACTGATCCGGACGATTCTAAATCGCAAACCGGATACGTGTTTTTATTAAATGGTGGAGCTGTAAGTTGGTGCAGTTCTAAACAAAGCGTCGTGGCGGGATCTACAAGTGAAGCGGAGTACATAGCTGCTTCGGAAGCAGCAAATGAAGGAGTCTGGATGAAGGAGTTCATTTCCGATCTAGGTGTCATACCTAGTGCATCGGGACCAATGAAGATCTTCTGTGACAATACTAGTGCAATTGCCTTGGCAAAGGAATCCAGATTTCACAAGTGGACCAAGCACATCAAGAGACGCTTCAATTCCATCTGGGACCAAGTCCAAGTGGGAGACATAGAAATTTGCAAGATACATACGGATCTGAATGTTGCAGACCCATTGACTAAGCCTCTCTCACGAACAAAACATGATCAGCACCAAGACTCCATGGGTGTTAGAATCATTACTATGTAATCTAGATTATTGACTCTAGTGCAAGTGGGAGACTGAAGGAAATATGCCCTAGAGGCAATAATAAAGTTATTATTTATTTCCTCATATCATGATAAATGTTTATTATTCATGCTAGAATTGTATTAACCGGAAAGATAATACATGTGTGAATACACAGACAAACACAACGTCACTAGTATGCCTCTACTTGACTAGCTCATTAATCAAAGATGGTTATGTTTCCTAACCATAGACATGTGTTGTCATTTGATTAATGGGATCACATCATTAGGAGAATAATGTGATTGACGTGACCCATTCCGTTAGCCTAGCACTTGATCGTTTAGTATATTGCTATTGCTTTCTTCATGACTTATACATGTTCCTGTAACTATGAGATTATGCAACTCCCGTTTACCGGAGGAACACTTTGGGTGCTACCAAACGTCACAACGTAACTGGGTGATTATAAAGGAGTACTACAGGTGTCTCCAAAGGTACATGTTGGGTTGGCGCATTTCGAGATTAGGTTTTGTCACTCTGATTGTCGGAGAGGTATCTCTGGGCCCTCTCGGTAATGCACATCACTATAAGCTTTGCAAGCAATGTAGCTAATGAGTTAGTTACGGAATGATGCATTACATAACGAGTAAAGAGACTTGCCGGTGACGAGATTGAACTAGGTATTGGATACCGACGATCGAATCTCGGGCAAGTAACAAACCGATGACAAAGGGAACAACGTATGTTGTTATGCGGTTTGACTGATAAAGATCTTCGTAGAATATGTAGGAAACAATATGGGCATCCAGGTTCCGCTATTGGTTATTGACCGAGAATAGTTCTAGGTCATGTCTACATAGTTCTCGAACCCGTAGGGTCCGCATGCTTAACGTTACGATGACAGTTTCATTATGAGTTTATAAGTTTTGATGTACCGAAGTTTGTTCGGTGTCCCGGATGTGATCACGGACATGACAAGGAGTCTCGAAATGGTCGATACATAAAGATTGATATATTGGAAGCCTATGTTTGGACATCGGAAGTGTTCCGGGTGAAATCGGCATTTTACCGGAGTACCGGGGGGGTTACCGGAACCCTCCCGGGGGTTATTGGGCCTTCATGGGCCATAAGGGAGAAGAGGAGAGGAGGCAAGAGGTGGGCCGTGCCCCCTCCCCTCCCTAGTCTGAATAGGACAAGGAGAGGGGGGCGGCGCCCCCCTTTCCTTCCCCTCTTCCTCCTCCTTCCCCTTCTCCTACTCCAACTAGGAAAGAAGGGAGTCCTACTCCCGGTGGGAGTAGGACTCCCCCTGGCGCGCCCTCCTTGGCCGGCCACCCCCTCCCCCTGGCTCCTTTATATACGGGGGCAGGGGGGCACCCTAAGACACACAAGTTGATCTACGGATCGTTTCTTAGCCGTGTGCGGTGCCCCCCTCCACCATATTCCACCTCGGTCACATCGTCATGGAGTTTAGGCGAAGCCCTGCGCCAGTGGAACATCATCATCGTCACCACGCCGTCGTGCTGACAGAACTCATCCCCGACGCTTTGGTGGATCGGAGCCCGGGGATCGTCATCGAGCTGAACGTGTGCTGAACTCGGAGGTGCCGTACGTTCAGTACTTGGATCAGTCGGATCGTGAAGACGTACGACTACATCAACCGCGTTGTCATAACGCTTCCGCTTACGGTCTACGAGGGTACGTGGACAATATTGTCCCCTCTCGTTGCTATGCATCACCATGATCTTGCGTGTGCGTAGGAAATTTTTTGAAATTACTACGTTTCCCAACATTGCTCACGTGGTGCCAGCGGTGGCGGCCCTATTTTCCCCCTGTGCGACGCTTTCGGACACACCCGCCCGTGGTTGTTACTCCTGGCGAGATCTAGACTGGCCCCACAGATCAATACTAGTCTTTTCTATGCACTTTGTCCTCACTCCTGCGCACCCGGGAGCAACTTCCCGGTCGGTCACCCATCCTGAATTTAACCCAAGCTGAGCACACTTAACTTTGGAGTTCTTTCCGAATGGGGTCCTGGAAAAGAAGGAATTCCTTATCGATATGAGTAGTCTAACATCCCTAACTAGCCAGGCTATCACACACACACACACACACACACACACACACACACACACACACACACACACACACACACACACACACACACATGGGAGAATATCTTATGGAAACCAACATTCAGCGGAAACTGGTGTAAACCACGCGAAAATGATATTTTGAAGTTGCGAAAAAATCTCAAAAAAAGAGATGTAAGAGGGTGATGTTCTATTACCATGCAAAATTCAAGTTCAAAAACATTATGGATGTGAGCTATGAAAAAACAAAATGAACAATGAATAGTGTCAAACGGTAACATCGCTATTCACTGCTGAATTTATCTTTTTCATAGCTCGCACCATGTAATGTGTTTTTTACTTGAAATTTCACATGAAAATAGAACATCATTCTCTTAACATCATCCTCGGGCTCGCAACATGGTTGTCATCTTTGTAGAAATGAGATACATGCATGGTCACAACTTTGGCTCCTCTGAATTGGAACATGCTAGTGTCCATGGTCGCAGCTTCACCCCCCACGGGCTCACAGTAGGGCCACCGACTTGGTAGCAACAAGATCCAGTCATGTGAGCTTTGTATCCTGTCAATTCAACGTTTGTTGTTCTCTCCAAGTCATACATGGCAATGGCCAACTTGAGGGGTCGATTTGACGCAACACCTATCCTTCCCCACTTCATATCAGGCGTGCATGCCGAAACACGGACACTACATTGCTCGCCACTCGGTCCCAGCAACTTTACCCACTCCCGCCAGGCCACCTCGCAACAACGTCAATCGCCACCCCTAGACGCAGCACCGTTGCAGCATATCACATCATTGTCTTTAAAGAGGAGGCACCCCTGCAACACCAAGTTGTAGAGGCGACACCACATCACAACTTTTTGCAACTCCGGTTACCTCATAGCATGGCAGCGCCCTTGCAACACCATCTTGAAGTGGTGGCACCGCTTTGCACAATAGTGCCTCAAAGCATCGGTGACGGCCATTGCAGCATCACCTCGTGGAAATTCATGAGGCACCACGCAACATTTGGGGCCGGGCCTGTCTGGTGTTCCCGCCAACGGGTGGCCTAGGAACATGGGGTTACTATCTGAAGGCATCTGTCGAATGTGTGTAGGCACCGATGAGGGACTACGTGCCCTGTGTATCTCGTTTTCGCCCGATTTTTCGTAATAAACTAGACAACTCTCTTCTTCTAAATGAATAGACAGATCTCCTATCGGTTTCTTAAAAAAATGCAACTTGATATGCACTATTTATCTTTCTCGGCTCGAAAAATCTCTCCTCTGATGTACATTTCCTGCTGGTCCTTCTCAACCCGTTGATCAAGATCTCATTTTCATTATTTTTGTGAATGCAGATCGCAACCTGCTATCGAAGATAGGTCGATGAGGGAATGGCTAGTCTGCGGCTTATGATTTCCTAGCAGTAGTTGATGTTGCTAGGGCTTCCATAATATCGACGCCAAAGCAATTGCCAAAAGGCCCAAACTTCCTTTAGTTGTGTGATGGTGTGGTCAATCTTAGATGAATGTAACCACTGCTTAGGGGGAGGGGGTGTTTTATCGAGTAGTCGTGGATGCTTTGTATAACTCGAGGATGCCAGGAAACACCAGTAAGTTTTTTTTGCATGTTCCTTATAACAATGATAGATCTAAAAACAATATTAATGGACATGAAGGATGGTGTGTTCATAGAGATCAACAAGAGGGGAGATGTCAAAGTGATAGGGCTTAGAGCTAAGGGAAAATAGACATACCTGGTGAACCGGCAGGCAAGCACCACGAGGGACTGTCACTGATCTCTACACACACCCCATCACCCATGTCCATCAATCGTTGTTTCTAGGGGGCATGGAGATAATCCTATTTATTGTTTTCTAGCACCCTCAACTTACACAAAACCCATCCATCTCTACTTCACTTGACACAACCTTAAGCAGTGGATTTCATTCATCGAGATGGACTAAACTTTATTGGCACCGAAGGAAGTCTGGAACAACAACAATAGTTGCAGTGCCATGTTTTCTCAATATTCCTTAATGTATTTACCATCTTCATTGGTGATTTAAGAGTTTACTCCCTCTTTGACATTAAAGGATTCTTTTCCCAAAGTCAAAAGAGAAGCTAATTTGTTGAAAAATATATTCTCCCAAAACCACCACTCTCGAAACCGATATGCCCAATTCCTACCGCGGAAATGTTTTGTGCCGGTCCATCGGAGGTTTTCGGCCCAAAACAAAGAGAGCGTTAACCGGATGTCCGACGGAGCGGTGAGCCGTCGGCGGTAAACGGGAGGAATGGCGGCGGCGGCGTCCCATGTGGATCTGGACGGTGGCACGAAGCGGCGGCGGAAGGACGAGGGAGTACAGGCAGGCGCGGAGGCGGCAGAGGATCGCATCTCGGAGCTGCCGGAGGCGGTGCGGCTGCACATCCTCTGCCTGCTCCCGCTGAAATCCGCCATCCGCACGGGCGCGCTCTCCACCCGGTGGCGCTCCCTCTGGACGCACCGCTGGCCGGCGCCCTCCTCCCTCGACTTCCACCTCGGCACCCACGACTCCCCCCACCCGCTCCTCGAAACCCTGGAGCGGCGCGGGCGGCGGCGCCTCCAGCGGTTCGCCCTGTCCTTCCAAATCGGCGAGCTCAAGGGCAAGCACTTCCGCCGCTGCCTCGACTACGCGGCCGCCTGCGCCGTCGAGGACCTGCACGTCCACCTCGCAAACCGCGTCTTCAACATCTTCTTCGAGTACCGGCTCCCGCTGGGCGACCCCCACCTCGCGCGCCTCTCGCTCCGCCCCGTGACCGTCGACCTCCCCGGGTCCTTCTCCGCCCACTCCCACCCCTTCTCCGCCCTCGAGGTCATCCACCTCCACTGCGTCCGCATCTCCGACCGCACGGTCAACCGCCTGGTCGCCGCGTGCCTCCTCCTCCGCACCCTCGATCTGCGCTACTGCGAAAGCCTCTTCTCCGTGATCGTCCCGGCGACCGGGGCACACCTTTGCAGAGTGTGGTTCGGAAGCCGAAGTTTTTTTTGCCGACGATGCGTCCGGCCTGCGCTCATTCCACTACAGCGGCGCCTACATTCCCGCCTACAGCATCCCGGCCACCGCCAATCTTGCTGACCTTTACATCTGCTTCGTAGGACCTAACCGCCGGAGGCACTTGTCAGGACCTTATTGCGAGCTGCGCACAAACTGGCTTCAACTGCTAACCAATTTGTCCAACCTCACTGTGCTTACTCTTTGCAGCAGTGCCCTACGGGTTCGTTATTGTCTTACTGATAATCTTCTTCGTTGCTATGCTTTGCAGAGACTGTCTGCCAAGGCTCGTGCCAGATTAGTTGCCACAAGCGCTGCACCATGCAAATTGCTGAATTTGAGAGAGCTTCAGCTACTGATGTTCGCAATGGAGATCGACAACATAAACGACATTTACACTTTCCTTGTGGCCTGCTGTGGCCCCCGATTGGAGAGGTTATTTGTGCAGGTGAATAAACTGCCTTTGACTTTTGTTGGCCTGCTGTGTGCCTGGATTGGAGAGGTTATTTGTGTAGCTTCGACTTTGCATACGAGCTGTCAAAGAAATTGCCTTATGACCTTGACAAATGCATTCAGTTAGTAGTCATTGTATTGTTGCTTGGTTTTGATGTGCTCACTTATTTTGAATGCTTACTACATCCTCTTGCAGCTTCCGACAAGTAGTTGTCAGTATAGGCCAGAGGATGAACCATCAGGATCAGAATCTGAGGAAAATTGGTCAGTGGAAGAGCTATCAGAGCAAGAAACAACGGAGGAAGATGAGCTAGAGGAAGAGCTGTCAGAGGGAGATGACCCAGTGGAAGAGCTGTTAGAGGGAGATGACCTAGAGGAAGCGCTGTCAGAGGGAGACTCACCTGAAGAAAATCAATCACAGAAACATGGGTCGATGGAAGAGATATCTGATGGAGGGCAGTCAGAGGAAGAGGCACTAGAGGATGGTGATGGCTTTGAGAACCTTCTGTTGGTCAATATGATGAATTTCAAGGGGCACCAGAATGAGATGCAGCTAATAAGCCTTTTCTTGAAGAAGTCTAGTAGTCTCAACCAACTGATACTGTTTACTCCCAAGATTGATCACCCAGAATGGCTTCAGAAAGATCATATGAATACTTCACATATTCTTGACAGAAAACTATCGCCTCTTAGAAGGCCTCACCGAATGTTCAGATAGTACTCAGTGAGCCCGATGAAAGTGCAATCCAGCCGTTGCACGAGGCTTTTGTCAAGGTTTAATGATTTGTTTGTTGTGGAGTTATGACCAGATAATGCGAACTATCAAAAACTAGCAACTACTAGTGTTAGGAAAGACAAAGAACAAGCTAATCTGCAAGGTAGGCATGATGCTGTGTTCTGGAGTACGTCGTCTGGGCCTTATATTTTGCACCTTAACTCCTTAAGACTTTTATAAAAAATATCATGACTGGGATATGCTCTAGCTTTGTGTTCTTCAATTTGCATTTAGTACAGCAGTACCTCAATCAGTTGGTATGGCAACGAGTGTTGCAATTTTATTTTTCAGTTTTCCTCCCTGGTGCCAAGAGAATACCCAGGCATGAATCCTGGGAATTGTACCCAGTTTGACAGATCTTGCCTGAATTATGTACTGCTGATATGTTTGGTCAGACGTTGACTTCTCTGTCACTTGTCTGCAGCTGGATGAAGTCACTTTCTACATGTGCTCTACTGTTAAATCAGCTTACCTTCCGCTGGTGTAATCCTCAAACATATGACTACAATACAAGTTCTTTGTAGCATGTGGTGTACTGTAAATTCAGTTAAGCCTGTCAGTGGCATAACTGGTTGCTGACAGCATCAAACAGTGTCATGTTTGCTTACCTATGTATGTGTCAGTTTTTTTTCCCCAGTGTGTGCAAGATAGGCAGGATGCTAAGTTCTATAATCGATGAAGGATGAATTATCATCGAGTATATACTATATTTTCTGGGTCTTAAATTCTGCACGTTAAACTCCTTGAGACCCTCAAAAGATCTTATGATCCAGTTTCTAAATCAACCTTTGTCGGTGTTCGGTTTGAACAAACTGATCATAATTCAGTTCAACAGCTGGGCAAGAAAGCCTTATGTATATAATGTAGTAGGCTGAGACTTGCTGTGCTCTAGTAGTAACTTTTTGTTTTCCTCGATCTTCATTTAGTACAGCATTACAGTAATCAGCTGCAGCAGCAGCAACAGTTACAATGTTATCCTTTTCCCACTTTTCCCTTGTTTATTGTCTATAACCATCTTTATTGCTGATTCAGGAGTTTAGTCCCTTTTAGGCATGATCACTAAGGGGTTCTTGTCCTGAAGTCAAGAGAAAACACCAAATCATGTAGGAGTAATATGGGAGCTCAACCAGCATGGATCCTGTAAACTGTACCGGCCAAATTCTATATATCTATTGTCAGATGCTGACTAAACTGTTGCTTGGATGCAAAAATTCTGAACATTTGTTCCTCTCTACATGTGCTGCACTGTAAATCCAGTGTGCCCTGCCACTTAACAGACGGGTATTGGTAAGATCCAAGAGCAAAGAGATACGTGGTTCCTTTCCTTGTACAGACCAATGCCGTTTTCCTATATTTGCCTCATCAATCACTTGGCAGCTCGCCTCAAATCAGGGGATTGCAAACGTATATATATCTCGATTTACACATCATTCATGGATAATCAAGAGGGGATGAACAAAAAGGGAGAATCTGGACCGGATTCAGGAGAACAAAAATGGATCCTCTAGTACAAGAAATCAGTTGGGTCCCCAGCACACGACGTGGTACGCCTTGTGCAGCTTCTCCTCCTCGGACCGCCTGGGCCGCGCAGCCCTGCCGACGGCGGCCGCGCTAACGCTGACGGCCTGGGAGGAGGAGGAGGAGAGGGACGCCGGGACGGCGCGGTGGTAGAGCGAGCGGAGCGCGTAGTCCCAGCGGCACAGCCCCGCCTGGTCCTTGAGCGCCTCCACTGCCGCCATGCTTGTAGCCACCACCAGCGACGCCCCCTTCTTGGTCGCCGACGAGCTCATCTCTGTCCTGTCCCACGCTGAGCGGAGGTTGTGCCCGTGGGGAGCTGAACTTTGCAGGTTGAGCTACGGTGTGTACCACCGAGGAGCAGCAGGGGCGAGGTGTTTATATAGGCGCGCGTGGGGGATGGATTCAGCGTGCAGCGAGATGCAGGGGGAAACAGGGGGCTCTGCTTGCTGGTTTCGGGCGAGTAGGCACAGACCACACCCAGATTCCCCAGAAACCGGGGGTTGGACCGGTGGGTTCGCTCGACAAAAGTGAGGCCTACGCACGGCGCCACCCACTAGTTTCCGGAGTTCCGGCTTGACGTCGTCCCTTGGTTCGGGGCTATCACGCCGGTCGTACCAGAGCGTATAATGTGCGCTTTGCCCTTCCGTTCTGGTGGCTGCTAGGGATCAGCCGGAGAAATCATCCGCCTAGCAAGCCGTACGATTCAGGCGTGCGTGGCCATCCGATTCATGCGACGCAGTCAGTCTTCTTTCCTTTCCCTTTGCACCCGTGACCTTCTGCAGCTCGCACCACCTTCTGCAGAAAATGAGGTTGCAGCACCAACGCCTCAGCTGCGCCACCAGCGCGGCAAATAGCTCCCATGCGACGTCGTTGGTGTGAATTGTCTCTTATGCGACGTAGTTGGCTGTAATAGCTCTCATGCGACGTCTCCCAACGCATAAATAGCTCAAGCAAGACAACCCATTTACGCGGCTAGTTGGCTGTTAGTTAGGCTGGGGTTTTGTTAGGACACTGGGGGTTATGTGCTCTGACTGGTGGGGTCCACCTAGGGCCACGTAGAAGAGTCAACCGTCCACGACTCAACCGGTGACTGTGTGACCGTGCTCGACTCGCCCGTGCTGGACTGGGCGAGCAGCGCCGCCGTAAGCTTCTTTTCCGGCAGCGGTTTCTTCTCCGCGGTGGTGGAGCGCACGGCAGCGGCAGAGCTATTGCGAGGTGAGCCCGAAACCCTAATCCCACTCCCTAGAATTTTGGGGGATCTATGGCCTCATGCTGCCCCTCTGTATCTTGGCGATTTAGAATCGGGCTCTATTGGATCTGGAGGCTGTTTCTTCTCCGCGGCCCGGTGGTGGAGCGCCTTTCTCTGCAACGGCTATTGCAAGTGAGTATTTTCCAAACACTACTCCCATTCCACTGAATTTTGGATAAATCTGGGGCCTCATGCTACCCCTATTTCTTGGCATTTTAGAATCTCGATTGGATAGGAGATGGAGCGAGGAGACACTGCTTCAAATCGGTAATGCCACCCTCTTTTCTTGGCGATTTAGAATCGGACTCGATTTGGTAGTGATTGTCGCTGCCTGCCATTGACAAAACAGGGGAGGTTCAGGTTCTGCCACCATATTCGCAATTATAGTGGAAACTTTTTCCTGTAAAGCCAAGCTCAGTGATGGTAGTGTCCAAGACATTGATAGTGATACCACCGTGAGGTTGGATGTCGAATTTGCAGTTGTTGATCCCCAGGAATTGGAGAGCATGAAGGAGAAGGCCGTGGGCAAATTGGTGGAGAGAATTGGGGAGAGTATTGTTTGGGGTCCAGCACAAGAGGTATCTCTGCAACGTTTCGATAACTATAATGGTGAATATGTGAGAATTGAAGATGGAGAATCCATGGTTGCTGAAATTGATCAGCAAGAAGGGTGGGCAAGCAAACAAGTAACATTTTATGCAGAGCTAATTGATCTGCAAACTCATTCCAGAGTTGGTTATTTTCCTTCAAAGATGGCTGCACAGGTGGAAGATGATGAATGGGTTTCACAAAAGAAGATGTTGGCATTGTTGACTGAACCGACTGTAGTAGCTGAAGATACAGGGATTGATGCACATGGAGAGGAGGGAACCCATGGTGCTAGGAAGATTGTTGTTGATTGGAATGTAGTAGAGTTGAATGAAAAAATAGATTTGGTCATTACACCAATATCTGACATTGATATGGCCGAAATGTTTGGCATTCAAGTTGATGACAAAGATAAGGATAAGGATGACAGTTCTTTGCCTGCTGATGGTAACACAGGCCCTAGAAATGCAAATGAGGATGAAGAACAGCTGATGAGAGAGGCTGCAGATGATGTGGATGATGCAGATGATAATGAGCTGGTTTGTTTGTATGACAAAGAGAACCCAGTTATTGAGGTGGGAAAGTTGTGGCCAAGCATGAAGGAGTTTAGGATGTCTTTCAGGACCTATGAAGTGAAAAAAGAGTTTGATGCCAAAACTATGTGGACTGATCGAAAGAAATTTTATGATCGGTGCAAAGGTTATGATGGTGGTGGCAATCCTTGCAAATGGTACTTGTCTGCCAGACTACAACCTGATGGAAGTACAGTAAGGGTAAATCAAATACCACACCAGCATACATGTATGACCACTTCACAGAGAGTTTCAAAGATGACATCACAGCTTTGGGTTACAGAGAAGATTACTCCTATTTTAGCCAAGACTCCAGACACTACTGCAAAGAGGCTTAAAGTTGACTTGGAGAAGCTGTACCCCATCCAGCTGCAATATACCACAGTGTGGAAAGCAAAACAAAGGGCCATGAAATCATTGTATGGTGACTGGGCAAATACATTTAGGATGTTGTATAGTTTTAAAGCAGAGGTGGAGAAGAGGTCACCTGGGAGTGTGGTGGAGATAGATACAGAGGTAACAGAGGATGGCAAGGTTTTATTCAGCAAGTTTTTTATGTGTTTGAAGCCTTGCATAGATGGATTCAAAGTAGGTTGTCATCCATATTTGAGCATAGACTCATCTTTTTTGACTGGAAAGTGGAATGGTCAGTTGGCTGCATGTAATGCTCTAGATGGACACAACTGGATGTTCCCAATTGCAATAGGAATGTTTCAATCAGAGACAGAGGCATCATGGATATGGTTCATGATGCAACTGAAAAGATGCATAGGGCCAGTTTCTACTTTGGCCATCCACACAGATGCATGTAAAGGGTTGGAAAATGCAGTAAAAAATGTTTTCCCCCATGCTGAGCAGAGGGAGTGCTTTGGACATATGTGGATGAATCTGATAAAAAAATTCAGAGGAGATGAATTTGGGCGCATGTGGCCAGCAGCAAGATCCTACACCAGACAGACACATTCCTATCACCTTGGTAAGATATTGGCATCATGTAGTGATAATGAATTTGCTTCATGGTTGAACACCCACCATTCTCTGTTGTGGTATAGATCAGGTTTTAATACTGCCATAAAATGTGATCATATCAATAACAACTTGGCAGAAAGTTTTAACAACAAAGTGAAGGATTTGAAAGACTTGCCTGTGCATGACATGGTGGACCAAATACGGATCATGATCATGCGTTTGTGGGAGTTGAGAGGAAAAATTGCTAATATTTTGGAAGGGGACAAGCTTCCAGCAGTGGTACAACAGGTGGTCAACAGGAGTAGAAATCTTTCACATCTATCTGTTGAGAAATCTTCCTTGTGCGGTGCTGAAGTTAGAGATACAAAGAGTGGCAAGAGGCATGTGGTAAATACTGAGTTGCATGAGTGCACTTGCCAAGAGTGGCAACACACTGAAAAACCATGTGAGCATTCCATACTTTTTTTGGCATCTAAACCCAGGTTAAATATGCACCCATATTTGCATGAGTATTATTCAGTACAAAAATTCAAAGCTGCATATGCAAGTCCAATTCCTGCACTGACTGACCAATCTCAGTGGCCTGAGGTGGAAATAGAATTTACCTTGTGTCCCCCTGTCACTAGAAGAAAGGCTGGGAGGCCAAAACAGAGCAGATTCAAAGCTTGGTTTGAGAAAGGTGGTTGTAGTAAGAAGGGGAAAAAGGAAAAGGAAAAGAATGATAAGCCCAAAAGGGCTCAAAAAGGTAACAAAAATAGGTGCAAGTTGTGTGACGTACTTGGGCACAGAATTGGTTCATCCAAATGCATCTACACTCCTCAGAGGCCAAAGTATGTTTATGTTGCTGTTTTTGCAAGTTTTTGATTTTGCTACTTGTTCTAGTATCTAACCAAGTCAAATGCTTTATTTTTTAGGAGGAAGCGTGCAGAAAAAGCCCCACCTCTTGTTGTTGAACAATGCTAGCCAGTGAAAAAAGCAAGACTCAATGGCTTTAGAAGGAAGAGCACTAAGCAGATAATGTTTGGTGACAAAGATATGAAGCAAACTGAAACCGTTACTGCTGAACATGAGCTGAGTGTTTCTGTTTTGGACGATGTGATGCATAACGACTCTGTTTTGCAGGCGCTAGGGCAATCTGAAACTGTTGCAGATGAAGCAACTGTTGTACTGCCATGCGAATCTGCTTTGACAGCTGTGTTGCCATGTTTGGAGGTTGTGCTGCCAAGTGTTGAGTTGCAAACTGAAGTAGTTGAACAATGTGTGCCATCTACTCAATCTGCAGAAGTACAAACTGAAGGAGTGGGACATGGTCAGGTGCGAAAGTTGAGGGGGCCTAGTGGAGTTGGCAAGAAAACCAAGGGGCCAAAAAGCAAGAGCATCAGCATCAACAAACTATGCGCCGTGGAACCAAATGGTGGAAAAAAGGAGAAGAAATCGAGTGGTAGAAAGAAGCAAAAGAAATAGAGTCGAAATCATTCAAATTTGATGTGAAAACTTAAGTTTGTTGTCATTTGATGTGAAAACTTATGTTCTTTCATGTGAAAACTTATGTGCTATGATGTTGATTTGACTTGAAATAAAATTCAAATTTGAACCGAGATTCAAATTTGAACCTATCTCCAATATATTTGGGGCTCATTTGTTTGTTCTGTGATGTTGCATTGTTTTATATACTACTATGCACTTTAGTTCATAAATCCAACCCTTTTTGTGAAGTCCAACTCATAGTCACTGAAAATGTTGTCCAAACAGGCTCCAAAGTAAGGGAAAACGGCCCCATTTCTAAGCAAGTTTTTTCCGACCTTCCAAAATCACCCAAAAAGATTTTCTTAGCTTATATTATACCTATATAGGATCAATACGAAGTCTCACCTTTTTTTGAATAAGTATTCATATTATTTAATTTATTTTTGAAAAAACACCCTTTAATACAAAGTCAGCAATAAAACAAGTTTAAAAATTTAAAAATAAAAAAATAACTTCAGATCCTCCTTAGTCACTCCAAAATGAAGCTAAGGTGAGGTTTTGATTTTTTTGCATTTTCAAAACCTCAAACCCTCTTCTCACTCCTCTGAACTCCATGCAATCTCAGTCGAGATAGTCCAATTTGTGAAGGTTTTTTCATGCAAAGATCATTAGATCAAGTTTATCATTTTATATCGTAACTATGTAACATAAAAAGACTATATGCGCGGGTTTTTCATTTTTTAGATTTTTTTTGAATTAGTTATACACATTTGAATGTTCGGTCAAACCTTTCAAAACCCCGTTGGCTGCCTCCAAAAGCCATGTAACCCTAGTGCCAAACGTCCACCGTCAATCTAACCCTAACGGCAAACTGCGGCCGTCAGATAGGCCTTCTAGAAGGATTCCGCGGGGGCGATCCGTGGGAGCCCTGATTCTCCAATCTGATTGGCCACCGTTTTTTCTCTCTAACGAACAGATAACGTTGAGCGGGGGAGCATCTCAGTGACCGTTGGGCCGAGCGGATCGGGCCCGGCAGAGCCTGGCGTGCGTGCGCACGGCCGTTGAGAGGGGTGGATGGGCTTCATGCGAGAGGGTCAATGACATGTGGGCCATCCCTGTCCCATGCATGCCATGCAACGTCGCAGCCTAGCTATTCTGTGCTCGTGAACGCTGTGACACAGCATAGCCATTTGCATGCGGGCTTGCATGAACGCATCGACGCAGTAAAGCATGGCAGGGGCGCAGCGTATAGGTACGTCGCATCCAAGCTATTTTAACAAATGCATGTTTGAACCTGAGACACGGGACGGACGCGTCGGTGGTGCAGCTCCTTTTTCAGTGTCACGCGCGGATGAACGGGCTTGTTTCCCACGCGGCGTCACCACCGATGCAAGTGCACGAAACGATGCATCTCGCCTGTGCCGTCGGTGCCTCTTTGGATGCTCTGCCCGCCATTTTTGAATTAATGCCCGCAATTACTTATGCCAGTACGAACGGAGAAGAGAAAACGATCGAGAAGGCACCGTGTACACATTGACCATGGCTGCAACGCGGCTATAAAAGGGCACCATTTCCTCATCCCTCTCACACTCATCTCTCAAGCCTCCTCCGCTTCTTCTTTTCGAGCCAAATCCACCACTCGAGCCACCATGCAGTTCAACGGCCCTACCTATCGTCGCCCTCGCACCGTGCCGGAGAGGGAGTACCCGGCCGGAGTCATCATCGAGAATAGCCTGAGGGTGTGGGCCATCTCAAGGTGGAGGGGCCCTATAGAGTTGGCTCGCTTCTTCCTCCAAGCCGGCTACCGCCACCTCCCTCCGGGCACTCCGCCCATGTTCCACCTCCACGAGCAGTACGATGGCAACGCCAACGGCCTCGTCATCGGCCTCTACGTCACCTTCACCAACCCCTACGACGCTCACCACCTCCTCGGCGAGGTGTTCTGGTGTGGATGCGAGTTTATCGCGTTCACAACCTACAACATCTTCACCAACTTCCACCATATCTTCCCTCACCCCAATGGCATGCACACCCTCCCCTACCAGATGCCGGAGAACGACGAGTGAGGGGCGCCGGCTAAGGAGGAGGGGCCAAGGAGTTGTTCGAGTGCGAGTCTTTCTATCTATCTAGCTTGTGTTTGTGTTGGTTCGGGCGTGTGTGCCCGTGTCTTCTATCTATCTAGTTTTATGTTTTATGAACTATATGTTATAAGGGGATGCCCCTCTATATGTTCTATCTATCTATGCTACTAGGGTACCCGATGCCCCTCTATCGTGCTATCTATTAATGTTTTTTCGGGCTAGTGCTATCTATTAATTTTTTTTGTGCTATGGTGTTTTCAAAGTTTCTCCATTGCATTTTATTTATGTGGCCATGTGCTAAAAAATGCACTAAAACATGATCCAATCATATAAGTTGTTGTTAGCACGTGTCTAGTTAATTATCTTCCTTTTATGTTTTATGCACTATATATTGTAAGGGGATGCCCCTCTATGTTGTAAGGAGATGCTACTAGGGGCACACTAGATGTCTTCTTTTTTTGAGAGGGGCACAACCTTTTTCGGTTGAAACACATGAGTAAAAACTTTGAAAACACCATAGCACAAATCAAAAAATAAATAAAAATGGTGCTTGGTTGAAATAAACTAGAACCAAACAATTGCAACTTTTTTGGTTCACAAAGACTGCAAGTTAGACTGCTAACTAGAACCAACCTTTTGTTTTAGCCGAAACAACACGGGACCCTACAATCGGACACGATAGCTTATGCATAAAAATAGCTCAAATAATTATCAGATGAGTTATCTAAAAAAAGGTGAAGGCATGAAACTTAAAATTTGTGAAATAACCTAAAGCCGAAAAGATATATTGATGCCAATGACCGTGTGCACTTTTTTTTGCACTAGCTACACTTCTTTTATCAATGGGCCTGGATATGTTCTATTCGGCCCTGCCTAACTTCTATATGGGCCTGGCCTTTTCGGGCAACTGTGGATGAACCTTTTTTTCCTTTTCTTCCTCTACCACTGAAACTGAAACTGATGACGAACTGAAGAACTGAAAAAACAAAATAGAGTGGAGAAGACATGCCGAATTCGTACAGTGCAACACTTTTATTCAAATGTACATATCATTACGATTACAAATGATGCCCAATCTATTCACTTATGACTAATTATTATCACATAAACAAATGCGAGAGCAATTACATAAACATAAAAAAGTCCGGCCATCAGCCCCATCAAATTGCCCTGCTTCTGCAATTTGATGAGTTTCTTCATCTGCTTGTTCAGCTTCTTCAGCTCTGCCGTCACTCCTGCATCCCCCACAGTAGCACCTATGGAAGGGCTGCCAGATCCAGGGGCCCCAGATCCAGATGCGCCAGATCCAAACTTGCCCAACTTCTCCGCCTCCAACGGTAAATCGAGCTCCCCTGATGCACCCTCCAGTTGAATCCGCTCTATGTACTCATCTAGCCACTCAAAATGGGTCCATTGCTTCAATTTCTGAAATCGGAAAGATGAACCCTAAATCCCAAATCCGATGGGGAAAAATGGGCAAATATGAAATTGGGAGACAAAAACCAAAATTGGCATATTGAGAAGTAAAATCTCACCTTTCCCTGCTCTGGTTTGCTCTCGCATTCCACGAATTCCCGCCCAAGGTTGCCATTCTTGTCGGTCGTTGTGGCTAGCCGCTTCAGGGGTGCGATACGTGGGCATGCAGGGCACCTTGTCATGGGCACTGCGCCATAGCGCGGCCATGAGCGGCGGGAGGCTGAAGCGGAGCTCGACATTGCTAGGTTGCGGCCCGGGACGGCGTTGCCGCGCGTCGTCGCCGGAGAAGAAGAACAACAACGGTCAGGGAGGGGGGAGGATGGGCTCGGGTGCTGCACGGCTCGGTGTCCTCTTGTACCAATGCTGACCTGGATAAGTTAGTGGGTCCCACACTGTGGGTCCCGCTCACCTGACCAATGCTGAGTTGGATAAGTTAGTGGGTCCCATGCTGTGGGTCCCGCTCACCTGATTCGAGTTTTAAACATGTGTCTTTGGTCTCTGATTAGGCAGCAGTGTCGCATGAGAGCTATTTTTTCCAACGCAGATGTCGCATGAGAGCTATTACAACCAACTACGTCGCATGAGAAACAATTCACACCAACGACGTCGCATGGGAGCTATTTGCCCCCACCGGCGCGGGCGACAATACAACAGCAGATGATGGGACCCTCGACGAGCGCAGCTCTGACGAGACACGATGTTCACACTATCTGTAGTTTCCCGCCCCACGCAGCAGCACTCGTGCAAAAAGTCAGAGACGCCGGTTACTTTACAACGACGCCACTCCCACCCCTACCGTGGATGCTTTGTAGCACTGCCGCAGCTCCGGCAGCTAGTGCCTACACCACAACACCGACGCCGTCCAAGAGCGCTGCATCGCATCACTGGTTCCTCTCCGCAGCGACGTAAGTGCTGCATAGCAACGCCGGTAGCACTGACGAGTGTTGTGTCGCAGCACTGGAAGTTGCCGAGGATCGCCGCGTCGCAGCACCAGCGGACATCGATGGTCGCTGTATCGCAGCACCGGTGGCTGCTGAGGACCGCCGCATCCTTGACGAGAGTTGCATCTTGATCTCGACATTGCAACTTCTCCCCGCTGCATTGAAGCTCCGCCTCCGCGCCGGCTGCCGTCGATGTCCGCTGCATCGCAGCACTACTGTCCGCCGAGGAGCGCCGCACCGCCGGCAGCACCAACGAGACTTGCATCTCTACATTGCAACTTGTCCCCCGCGCTGCATTGAAGCTCCGCCGCCGCGCGCGCAACACCATGCGTGTTGCGTCGTCAGCTTCCGCCGCCGGCGAGATACGCAGGTCGTTGCACCAAGTGCGCTATATCGCAGCTCCGCCGTCCTGTCGAGATCCACGGGTTCGTGGTAGCACGCAGGACGCCTTCCCCAACTCGTGCTCGCAACATGGAAGCCTCCTCCACGAAAACACCGGCTCACAGCGCAGTAGCTGCTGGCCTGCTGCCATGGCGAGGGATGCGACAGCGGTGGCCGCACGCCATGTTTTGTAGCAGCGGCGACGGTTCTGATGGCGAGGGATGCATGCTTGCAGTAGCGGCGGCTGTTGCCATGGCGAGGGATGGCAAGCGGTCCTCTTGATTTGAACTAATGGTGGTTACTGGGGATCAGCGGTGGTCGTCGACGGGAGGATGGAGATTGGGAAAGGAAAGTGACTGAAAGAAGACTAGCGGACGGGAGGAGATAAGGCTGGGGAGTGAGAGCGGTGGGTGGGCACACGTGTCGTGCGGAAGAGATGGTTTACGCGAAGGAGAAATCATCCGGATGATTCTAAATGTTTTCCTTCCATTCTTCGGTTTTGAAACCAATTAAGTTATATTTTTCTTCTTTTCTTCTACTATAAGGGTAACTATTATGCCAATTCACACTTTGTTCATACCACGAAGGCGGTCAAGCAAATGTGAACCCCGCACATGCTATTATTAGGTTGGCCATGTAGGCCGGACCTTCCGGTTTTGGGAAGGTTTCGTTTGATTCTTTTTTCTTTTTTCCTCTATCAGTTTTCTTCATGCTTTGATTTCTTGCTGTTTTTTATTTTTTTTTTCTTTGCTTTTAAATTTCTGAATATTTTTGAAATTTGGGAACATAATTTATTTTTTAAAATATTTTTCAACTTCATAAATGTTTTCAAAATTGTGAAAATTTTAGAAAATAGATGAAGATTTTTTAAATTTACAAAAATTATTCGAATTCATGAATGTTTTTAAAATTTTGTTGACATTTATGGAAACTCCTCCTCAAAAAGTTAAATTATTTAATACTTTTAGATTATTTGGAAAGTGTTTTAATAGAATGTCGGTTCTGATACGGTGGCCATGACCCGACCAAACCCTTACAGGCCGGGTGCACTTCGAGAAAAGAACTTTGGAGGTCCTTTAGACCTTTATTCATACGGAGGTTGGTACTTGTAATAGCATCTCCAATAGCTGCCCTATAATAGGGCATAACCACTTTGTAGAGTGTTTGGAGTAAAAAATGTTGCTCCAACAGTTGTCCTTGATGTAAAATTTGCTCCAAATTCTATGCATCCGGCGTAATGGAAAAATTGCACATCATTTGCGGTGAGCGATGTGTGACCCTCGTTTTAGGTGCATAGGGCATCTAACAAAAATTTTGTATTCCAAATATATAAGTACCATCTCCTCATTCTCCGTGATCATTAAATTTTTGTTCTGCATGTTGCTATTTCTATTAGCTGGTGCATTCAAAAATATTTACATGCTGCTCTTTAGGAATTAATGACATTGAAAACCAACATAGTGGTTGGCTCCTCCCAATTTTTCAAGTGGGCCAAATAGGAGTCATTATTACCATTGTTTTTTAGCACCAACCCTAATTACACTTTCAGATGAGCGGCTGGCACTGTGCCACGTCATGTGTTCCCCAACAGTGTAGTTAGGCCATGTGGGCCATCCCTTGTCGCCTGCGCACCCCTATATAAGGTGACCCTGGGAGCCCATTTTCCCTCACGCTCAATCACAGTCACACTCCCTCTCACTCTCTCGTTCACACACTCACACATGAGGCAAATAAGAGGAGCATCTCCCAGCCTCCTTTTTTCTCCTCTAGATACAGCTCCATGAGCAACTCTATACTGCTACATACACTGCATATATCATCAGACATGCAAGAGTAGGGGTGTTACCTCCCCGCGAGGGCCCCGAACTTGGGTAAACCACCGCGTGATGTTTACCCAATCCCGTCCCAGATCTTCACAGTAGCCTTGCGCTCACCTCAAGCTACCCCGTGACATCTGCCATGACGCGGCTCATCCCGCGAGAATACCACGACATCCACTCCACCAAGAGAAATGTGTGAATGCATGACCAATAGGCCATCTGGGTCATTAGTGTTTACTGAGATTTATGTTAGATGTTAGGAAGCAAGTGGGACAGGATGCGGGCCTCCGCATAACACTGCATATGTCCACATAATTATGTGGGATTATGCGGGCTGCTCACTTAACAACAAATCTTGTTCGCGGTTGCCGCAAGCCCACTTAAGCTATCTCTCGCCCATGCTGCCGCATTCTCATAACATCTTGCTTGTGCCCACATGCCCACACTAACATGCTACATGCGGGCATCCTCTACAGCGAGGGCATCAGTTCACGTCCGCACGGATGCGTTGGATTTCTCAGAACTATAGAAATAGATTTTGTTTACCTTGTTCTCATTTGATTCCCGAGGGTTACAAGGGGTACATATTTCATCGTATTAAAATGCAGAAATTCCACAAGAGATTGTTGTTTCTCTAAACTCCTTTCTGGGAAGATGTAAGAACTCAAGAATTACACAAAAATTCCACAAGAGATGGTTCAGTCCCCACGTTTCATACATGGCCTTAATCTGATAACAAAGACGCGGTGGATGGTGGCGCCAGCGCGGCCATAGAGGAGGTAGACGGCTGCGCGAGGCCGATCATGGCAGAGTGTGGCAGCAGGCCCTATCCCTACGACGGCGGTGTGGTGTCAGGTAGATACGCGGTATTTTCTTTGGTAGGTAGATATGCGAGTTTGATATGGACACCGTGGGATATGCCCACATAATATGTAGGAGCAATAAAGACTAAAGAGTGATTGGTGGAATTGATTGTTGTATTGCTTGAGCCTCGTGAGCATATATATGAGAGTTATTGATCAATTTGGAGTATAAGACAACCCAGAATAAATCCTAGTCTATCTCATATTTCCTAACTAATCATGATACTCAATATAATCCACATATTTGACGATTCTACCGATGGCCTTCATGAATGAAAATTAAGCGGGCTACTAAGTGGTAACCATGGGTGGCCCACATCCACGATCAACCTGAGTTACATGCACCCACGTATATAAAAGAAGGAGCCAGAAGGCTCGAAATTATGCACTACTTAGTTTACTAGTAGAATGCCTGAGTGTTGCTACGGGCCCTTTGTTGTATATAAATATCAGTGAATTTTTTAGTCCTTCCATCGACATCGCTCAACATATTTGTCGAATGGATTCTTTTTGAACGTTGACATAATCTATCTCCATCTTCCGCAAAATAAATATATATCTTATGTAAGTTCATCCTTCCTATATTTTTAAAAAAAATGACAATTCTTTCAACTATGATAATTTTTTTCACTTTCTATACTTTTCATATGGAAAAAGTTGGCGGTCAACTGACCGATCTTTCCTCTCACATCCGCCACGTTCTACGCTTGACACACGTTTTGAAGAGCCAGCGCACCCCTTCTCTCCGTCATCCCTATATCTCTTTATCCATGTGTTGAATCCAACTTTCACCCGCAACCTCTTTCGGGATCTCATCTGACCATGCAGAGCGCTCTGTACTGCAGTCCTTGCAACTGGGCACCCCTTCTCTCCTTCATCCCTATCTCTCTTTATCCATGTGTTGAATCCAACTTTCACCCGCAACCTCTTTCGGGATCTCATCTGACCATGCAGAGCGCTCCGTACTGCAGTCCTTGCAACTGGGCACCTGTTTCGAAAAGGCATACCGCAATAAACAGGGTGATGTAGAGACCATGGGGTGCTCTCTCCGTTGCAGCCGTCGGCGTTCTTGCAGGTTTTCGCAACAGCAATCCTGTTGCAGAAATACATAGAAGAAACTGGAGATGTTGGGTCCTATTGCAATGGAGATTTTGCAACAAGAGTCTTATTACAGAAAAATAGTGAAGAAGTTTTGCATCAAGGATCTTATTGCAGAAAAAATAGAGAAGAAAAAGGTTTGCAACAGGGGTCTTGTTGCAATAAATTAGAGAAGAAGAGTTTTTTTGTAACATGGCTCTTGTTTCAGAAAGTTAGAGAAGAAGAGGTTTTTTGTAACATGGCTCTTGTTTCAGAAAGTTAGAGAAGAAGAGGTTTCACAACAAAAGCATTGTTGCAAGAAATTAGAGAAGAAGAACGAACGGCTCGCGAGGCGGATACGCCGGCTGACGCGTAGCACGGCTCTTCTCATATTCTTTTTAATTTTACATTTGCTTCCATCAGTTTTAGATATTTTTTTAGCAATCTTTATGCATTTCTTTTAGCACGGTTCCCCATGAACGTGCGGATATCATCTAGTATAATTTGTTTCACGAGCAAAATTGTCATGTTGCTCTCCTGGATTACACTTATCTGGGAATTGCCTGTGTTTCCAACAGTGCCTTCGAGAGTCCGAAGCGTGAACTAATTTCCCCATTGATTAACATTGAAACGGCAACTAAAATATATAGTAGCATCAATAATGTAGTAGTTGCAGTGTACATTACACTGCTACGATAGCTTTGGGTAACTCAATATATCACTTGTACAAACCAACTCTATAAATCTAGTCACCTTAATTTATCTATTCCGGTGAGGAACAGATCATTTATAGGAGTATCATACATCGAAATTTATTCCTCGTGGTTGGTCGATGATCATCTCTCACCGCGGTGGTCAATGTATGATCTCATCATTAGCAGCAGCAGCAGCAGCTGGACATGGGTGAAGGTTGACGGCAGCTCTGTAGCCGAGAGAAAAAGTCAATCCCAGCAGCAACAGCCAGTGGAGTACGGCGGCGACAAGCCAACCTGCCACAACGCCGAGCATGTCACATGGCACAATAATGACACCGGGGCAAGCGATGGTGAGCTGGAGTAGAAACTCCGGCATCCATTGTGGTTGTGGATGGCCCATCCAGAAGAACACGTGCATGGTGCAGCCCGTGACCGAGAGGTAGAAGACGGTCATGAGCAGGTCGACCTCGACCCTCTCCACGGCGCCTTCCACGTCCTTCCCGTGGAGGAGCAATGCCGTCGGCCCCGTGCAGCCAGCCGTCATGATAAGCGCCAAGACGGCCATCAGGTAGCCCACCTGGTCGGGGCAGGGGTGAGGGACAGGCAGCGCGGCACCCCGCTCGGCGCCTGTGCGAAGCCGGTGCAGGGCGAGCGCGTAGCCGGCGTACGCGGCGGCGTACACGGTGGCCAGGTGGAGGGCAACGACGGCGCCTCGCGGGCCGACGTGGGCTGCGGCGGCGGCAAGGAGGAGGCCGTAGGAGAGGCGGATCAGATCGGTGTAGAACGGCCAGCTGCGCCAGATGCAGAGGAGGAAGAGGAACACGTATGCGCAGATGGTGACGGCGATGATCCACACCTGGGCTATGGGGTGCCCGCCGGCGCGCGCCAGCAGGACGACGGGGATGGCTACGGCAAGCGCCCCCGTAGAAGCCAGCAGCGCCACCGCGCCGATGAGCTGCATACGGAGGCCGGGGTCCAGCTGCCTGAACGGTTCCAGCCACGTAGAGGGCATGCTTATCCTCATGTCGGCGGCGGCCATGGAAGTCTCGACAGACAGATCGTACGTACGCCTCGTAGCTTCTTCTTCTTCCGTATTTTATTTTATCTCTTGAGGGGATTCTTTCCTATTTATTTATACGTTGTTCACGGAAAGATGGAAGGGGTTTTCCTTACCCTATGTGGTAAAAAAAAACGAAATAAGAGCATCGGACTTTGCAAATCCGGTCCCTTAAACGTCCGCGGGAACTGACCGGACACGCTTCAAATTAGGCACTTTGCGCGAACCAACCTATGATTGGATGGTTGAGGGACGGTGGTCCCCAGCCCACCAGGGTTTTAGGATTATTTCAGGATTTCCCAGCCCACTGGCGGCGGAGGTGGGGTCAACGTGGCCTCTGGCGAAGACATGGGCGGGGGCAACCGCATGATCGGAGATGTTGACAGGACGTGGACGGGGCGGCGGCCGGCGACGCGCTGGTAGGATGCAGGGATTGGTCCAGATGCAGCGGCAGTCCAAAGGTTGGAGGCGGCCATGCATCGCCGAGGAGAGGACGAACAGGCTGGGGCTGGTTGTGTTGCAAGGCTGCCTCGTGAGGGCTGGGCTTGGCGTGGTCGAAAGAGAGAGAGAGAGAGAAGGGCTACTGGGCCAACGCGCAGTTCGACATAAAATTTTGATCGGGTGAAAATAAACCGACTGGGACGTGGTTTCAGGTAGGGAAAATCATTGGTGGGGGCTGGAGACGTGGATCGGTCGAGAGGGAAGGGGGAGCTAGCGAACGAACGAACGACATACGAACTCCCCCTTTAGAAGTTTGGAGAAAGGGAACAAATGGCACACATTGTTCATTTTCCACAGCTCAAAAAATCTCTCTTTTCATGTACAGATTCCCATTGCTCCTTCCCAACCCCCTGATCTCAATCTTTTTTTTTTCAGTGTCATTTGGATGCAGATCGAAACGTGCCCTTTGAAGATGGTACGTGGATGAGGTAATGGCTAGCCTCTGCTTCGAGATTTCCTAGAAAGTAACTACTACTAGTTCTTTCTTGATCTTGACGCCAAAGAGGACACCAACAGTTCAAACTCCGTTTAACTTGCGATGGTGCAGTCCAGCGTAGATGAATGAAAACCACTACTTAGGGTTGTGTTTGATGGACTAGGCATGGATGGTTTTATAACCCGAGCATGCTAGGAAACGCCAATAAAATTCTTTTCCATATCTCTTACCTCAATAAAATAAATCTAGAAACAATATTGATGGACATAAAGGATGTTGTGTTCATAGAGATCAACAAGAGGGAGGATATAAAAGGGATAAGCCTTAGAGCTAGGAAAAAAGTAGACATCGTTGCATGCCGGAGATCACAACCTGACAGGAAAGCACCACAAGCAATCTGATCTCTACAAGCATACCATCCCCATGTCCATCAACCATTATTAGTGGATCAATCAATGACATGAGAGGCATGGAGCACCCTCAACTTACACAACCCATACATCCACATCTCATCAGACACAAGCAGTGAATTCCAATCACTTGAAATGGACTGTCCTATTATGCTGCTAAAGGAAGTCCGGAACAACAACAACAACAACAACAACCTATTATGCTGCTAAAGGAAGTCCGGAACAACAACAACAACAACAACAACAACAACAACAACAACAACAGTTGCAATGCTTATGTGTTATGTTTTCCCACTATTCATTCTTTGTTGTATTTATCATCCTCATTAGTGATTTTATATTCCTTGTTTGTTGTTCTACCATCCTCACTGGTGATTTAAGAGTTCAGTCCCTTTTTGACATTAAATTACTCTTGCCCTACGGTCTTCCTAGCTAGCCGCCGCCTTCAAAAAGGTAGGGTTCTCTGCCTCCCGCTGGCGCCGGTGCCAGTCCGTCCCGTCTCCGGTGGCCTTAGGGCCATGGAGACGGAGTGGATTTCGGCTCTTATCGGTGGGAGGGCTCCGTTTTTAGATCTTTTTCGAGCTTTGTTAGGGTTTATGTCCTGCTCAGGAAGGCGAGACGGCGGCGGCTGCCTAAAGATGGAATAAAGGTCTCCCCGCCTAGCCCCCATTCCGGTGATGCGTCTAGCATCATCGGTTGGCGTGTGGAGGCGTGTGCCTCCAGCTGATCTATCTTTGGTGGATTTGCTCCATTCTCTTTGTCGTTCGCCTTCATTCGTATGTCTTCAGGTTTGATCCTTTTGGTCTACACTCTTCATCTGCGGCAATTGTTATTCTGGTGCGTTGGTTATGGGGCCTTAGCACAACGACTTCCCGACTGTCTACTACAACAACGTTTGCCCAGCTCCGGCGATGGAGGGGCGATGACAGCGGCGCGCCTTCAGCTCGCTTCAGTGCTTGTAATCGTCACTAGGTGGTCTATGGATCTTGATGTAATTTTTATTATTTCTAGTGTTCGTTGTACTACCATGATTGAAGATGAATAGATTGAAATGTTTTCCTGCAATTTTCTTTTTACTCTTGTCCTGAAGTCTAGAGAAAAATTAATCGCACACAACAATATGGAGTTTAACCGTCATGGAACCTTGGAAAACATACCATGATGGTGCAAGATGTTAACTTGTCTGTCTCTCTCTGTATGGATTTCTAAATATGATCCCCTTTAATACATGCGTTTTTTCAATTTGTGCGTGTCATCCTTGCGTATGGATTCAAAATATGCGCCCCTTTATATTATCGGATGTTCCCTTTTTTTTGCATGGTAATACGTGTTTCATTCATATCATAAAGAACAAAGTACAAATCACGTAAAGACCGACATGACAAAACTGAAAAGATAGTAGAACATCTCTGAGCTTGACACCAACGCTCGTCAACTGCTTCCGACACCACCACAGCAGCCACCGAAGAAAAGAATGACGAATCACCACCTCGCCCGAGTTCGACGCGGCTCCATCGCTGATATGCAGCTTTGCGGACCTCCAAAGTGGCTCACCAAAAGTGAAGCCCTTGCCGTTGAACGAATCAGACCGGGGCAACACCCCGGACACGCCATCGAACTCCAGATCTGGCACCCCACCACGACTAAGACGCCGAAGGAGGAAACCATACCTGTCATCCACAAACCACGAGCCCAGCAGATATTCCGTCTTCCAGATATGTTCGATGCAGACCACAATCTGCATCCGCTCCTGGACTACCTCTCAAGCTCCGCGTCGACGCTGGAGCAAACGTCGTCGCAACGGCGGAGCCCGAGGACACAAGTCCACCACGAGGATGCCGCCGCCGCCACACCATCCTTGCTTGAACAGACTGGTTTCCAAATCCATCCCCAACCATAGGACCGATGGCCTCGTCAGGGAAGAATTCAAAGATTCATTATTCAGCGCCGCCATCGTCATCACCAAAGCAAAGACGATGAATAACCTAAAAACCTAAACTATAAAGGAGAAAAATCGATCCACACGCGTGGATCCGGCGGCCCCCCTCACCACCGACGACCGAGGTCGCCGGCGGAAGGGAGCCGCCGGAGAACGGCGTTGGGAGATTGGCCCTGGCGGCGGCTAGGGTTGCAGCCGCCAGGGACGAGAGGAAAACTGGCGAAGCGTTCTTGTGTTATTATCGGATGTTCTCGAAGAGACCCTTTATACATGTGTTGGACTGTAGATCCATTGTACCTGTCACCAATGTAAATTCATTTCGATAAATATTGTCTTCCAAAAAACTCATTGCTTTTTTTTCAGCGAAAAAAAACTCATTGCTTTTTCATGCATAAATACGCCCCCACAAACTTCATTGTTTTTTGGCGGTACAAACTTCATTTTTATTTTTATTTTTTTAGCGGTACAAACTTCATTTTTTATTTTTTTAGGGGTTTTGTTGAAAAACATATTCTCCCCAAAACCACCACTTGAAAAATATATGCTCAATTCCTCGTACCGCGGAAGCGTTTTGGGCCGGTCGATAGGAGGTTTTTGGCCCAAAACAACGAGAGCGTTAACCGGAGGTCCGACGGAGCAGTGAGCCGTCGGCGGTAAACGGGAGGAATGGCGGCGGCGGCGGCGTCCCATCTGGAGGGTGGCACGAAGCGGCGGCGGCGGAAGGACGAGGAAGTAGAAGCAGGCGCGGAGGCGGCAGAGGACCGCATCTCGGAGCTGCCGGAGGCGCTGCGGCTGCACGTCCTCTGCCTGCTCCCGCTCAAATCCGCCATCCGCACGGGCGCGCTCTCCACCCGGTGGCGCTCCCTCTGGACTTGCCGCTGGCCGGCGCCCTCCTCCCTCGACTTCCGCCTCGGCATCGGCGACTCCCCGCACCCTCTCCTCGAAACCCTAGAGCGGCGCGGGCGGCGGCGCCTCCAGCGGTTCGCCCTCTCCTTCGGCATCGGCGCGTTCAAGGCCGAGCACTTCCGCCGCTGCCTCGACCTCGCCGTCGCCTGCGCCGTCGAGGACCTGCAGGTCCACCGCGTGCACCACTTCTTCGCCCGCTTCTACAAGTTCCGGCTCCCGCTGGGTGACCCCCACCTCGCCCGCCTCTCGTTCCGCTACATCAGCGTCGACCTCCCCGACTCCTTCTCCGCCCGCTCCCACCCCTTCACCGCCCTCGAGGTCATCCACCTCCGCTGCGTCCACATCTCCGACGACACAGTCAGCAGTCTGGTCGCCGCGTGCCCCCTCCTCCACACCCTCGGTTTGCGCTACTGCGAAGGCCTCGACTCCGTGAGCGTCGCGGCGGCCGGGGCGCACCTGAGGAGCCTCACCGTTGCAGAGTGCGATCCGTGCACCGACGTTGTTTTGGCCGATGAGGCATCCGGTCTGCGCTCATTCCGCTACAGCGGCGCCTACATGCCTGCCTACAGCATCCTGGCCACCATCACTAGTCTTGCTGACCTTTACATCTGCTTCGGGGGATCTATCAGCCGGCGACGCTTGTCAGGCACCAGAATCCGGTTTTATGGACAGGAGGCTCACGCTTGCGAGCTGCGCAGAAACTGGCTTCAACTACTAACCAGTCTGTCCAACCTCACCGTGCTTACCCTCTGCAGCAGTATCCTACGGGTTCGTCGCTCTCTGCATTTCATGCCATCCGGTTGATCCAATAATAAGTTACTGTCTTACTGATAACCTTCTTCATTGCTATGCTTTGCAGAGACTGTCTGCCAAAGCTCGTGCCAGATTAGCTGCCACAGGCGCTGCACCATGCAAATTGCTGAATTTGAGAGAGCTTCAGCTACTGATGTTCGAAGTGGAGATCAACAACATGAACGACATTTACTCTTTCCTTGTGGCATGCTGTGGCCCTCGTTTGGAGAGGCTATTTGTGCAGGTGAACACCAGCTGTTATATATTCCATTGCCTGATAACCTTTGTTGATGAACTGTTAAAAAAATTTGTCTTGTGACCTTGACAAATGCATTCAGTTAGTAGTCATTGTATTGTTGCTTGCGCTTGACGTTCTTACTTATTTTGAATGCTCACTACACCCCCTTGCAGCTTCCGACAATCAATTATCCATATGAGCCAGAGGATGAACCATCAGGATCAGAGTCAGAGGAATTTGGATCAATGGGAGAGCTATCATACCAAGAGGCACATGGGGAAGATGAGCTGGATGACGACTTGTCAGAAGGAGAAGCACCAGAGAAAGATGGGCTAGAGGAACAGCTGTCAGAGGGAGATGCCCTAGAGGAAGATGAGTTAGAGGAAGAGTTGTCAGAGGGAGAAGAACTAGAGGAAGAGCTTTCAGAGGGAAATGAACTAGTGGAAGAGTTGTCAGGAAAAGAGCCACCTGAGGAAAAGCAATCACAGAAACAGGGGTCAATGGAAGAGCAATCTGATGGAGGGTAATCAGAGGAAGAGACACCAGAGCACAGCGATGTCTTTGAGAACCTTATGTTGCTCAAAATGATGAATTTCATGGGACGCTACAATGAGATGCAGCTAGTAAGCCTTGTGTTGAATAAGGCTATTAGTCTCAAGCAACTGATACTATTTACTCCCAAGATTAATCACCCAGAAGAGCTCCAGAAGGATCATATGAATACTTCCCATTTGCTTGAAAGAAAACTATTTTCTCTCAGAAAGGCCTCGCCAAATGGTCAGATAGTTCTCAGCGAGCCTGATGATAGTGCAGTTCAGCCGTTGCATGAGGCTTTAGTCAAGATTTACTGATTTTTGTTGTTGTGGAGTTATGATCGGATAATGTGAAATATCAGAAACTAGCAACCATTAGGTAAGACAAAGAACAAGCTAATCTGCAAGGTAGGCAGGATGCTGTGTTCTGTAGTCCATGAAGGATCATGGAGTATGTTGTCTGGGCCTTATATTCTTAGCTCCTTAAGACTATCAAAAACACCATGATTACCCAGTATCTACATTGGCCTGTTGCCTTGTTGTTGGACAAGAAAGTCCTGCAAAAACACTAGAAGGCTGAGACTTGTTATGCTCTATCTTTGTGTTCATCAATTCGCATTTAGTACCGCAGTAGTTCAATCGGTTGGTATGAGTGTTGCAGTTTTTTTTCCAATCTTCCTTATTTATTGTCATTATTGCCATCTTTATTACTGATTACAGTTCTTTTCCTGGCATAAAGGGAAAACATAAACATGTACAGTAATATGGAGTTTCAACAGGCATGAATCCTGGAAACTGTACCCTAATGGTGTCAGCTGAGGCCAAATTATATACTACCTATATGTTTGATCAGATCTTGACCTGTCTGTCACTTTCTGCATCCGATATGTGTCACTTTCTACATGTGCTCTACTGTAAAATCATTTTAGCCTGCCACTTGTGTAATCCTCAAACTTATGACTACAATAGTTCAGATTAGCTTGTCACTGGCGTAACTGTCAGGGAATTTGTCGCTGGTGACAGCTCAAGCCATGTCATGTTTGCTAACCTATGTTATGTCAGGTCAGGCCTCTCCAAATAGTCATCATTTGATGCATTGATGGTGTGGTCATCATGTATAAACAAACAGCATCATGGAGTGGTCGCTGGAGGTTGTGTGCTGTTGTGGGGCAGATTGTGTGCATCAGACCTAAGCGAAGTTACCAAGTTACTCAGTTATTGATCCCTCCTACTCCCTCCGTTCCAAAATAGATGACCCAACTTTGTACTAACTTTGGTATAAAGTTGGGTCATCTATTTTGGAACGGAGGGAGTACATTTCATGACATCCGGTTGATCCCAATGCTCAGTTACTGATAACCATCTTTGTTGCTATGCTTTGAAGAGACTGTCTGCTAAGGCTCGTGCCAGACCAGTTGCCAGAAACGCTGCACCATGCAAATTGCAGAATGAGAGAGACAGCTACTGATGTTTAAGACAGAGATCGACAACATGAACGGCATTTACTGTTTCCTTGTGGCCTGCTGTGGCCCTCCATTGGAGAGGTTATTTGTGCAGGTGAATACCAGCTGTTATATATTCCATTGCTTGATAACCTTTGTTGATGTCAACTGTTCAAGAAATTGCCTTATGACCTTGATAAAAGCATTCAGTTAGTAGTCATTGTATTGTTGCTTGTGCCTGATGTCCTTAGTTATTTTGAATGCTTACTATGCCCTCTTACTTATCCATATGAGCCAGAGGATGAACCATCAGGATTAGAATCAGAGAAAAATGGGTCAATGCAAGAGTTATCAGAGCAAGAGGCACCAGAGGAAGATGAGCTGGGTGACGACTTGTCAGAAGGAGCAGAACTGGAGAAAGATACGCTAGAGGAAGAGCGCAGATGCTCTGGACGAAGATGAGCTAGAGGAAGTGCTGACAGAGGGAGATGAACTAGAGGGAGCTGTCAGAGGGAAATGAACTAGAGGAGTTGTCAGGGGGAGAGCCACCTGAGGAAAAGCAATTACAGAAACAGGGGTCAATGGAAGAGCTATCTGATGGAGGGTAATCAGAGGGAGAGACACTAGAGGATGGCGATGGCTTTGAGAACCTTATGTTGCTCAATATGATGAATTCCATGGGGCGCGACAATGAGATGCAGCTAGTAAGCCTTGTGGTGAAGAAGTCTACAAGTCTCAAGCAACTGATACTATTTACTCCCAAGATTAATCACCTAGTAGAGCCCCAGAAGGATCATATGAATACTTGCCATTTTCTTGAAAGGAAAAACTATGGCCTCTCAGAAAGGCCTCACCAAATGCTCAGATAGTTCTCAGCGAGCCTGATGATAGTTCAATCCAACCGTTGCAAGAGGCTTTTGTCAAGATTTACTGATTTGTTTATTGTGGAGTTATGATCGGATAATGTGAAATATCAGAAACTAGCTGATTAATGGAGGAAGTGGAGGAGGCCAACCGGATGGCCGGGGAGAGCTGCCAGAGTCCTTGGCTTGCTCACCCAGACCCAGGACCCAGTGCAGCTCAGGAGCATAGCTCTGGGGACGGACGAAGCCTGTGCCAAGTTCAGGAATGTGGTCTCCCTCCTCGGCAATGAAGGAGGGGGAGGGGGAACCCATCCTAGAGCTAAGCTTGTAAGCAGAAGGCAGACTCCCGGGTTCTTGAGCCAGAAGAGCTTCTTGGACAACAACACCCGGGTGGTGGTGTTGAATAGTGCACACCGACCAGCTCTGCTCAGGTGTATCCTAGAAACAGCATTTTGGATTCACAGACCCCGCACCAAATCGGAGGGCCTCCCAAGCTGGTCCAGCCATTGTCTGCACATTTCCAGTTCGGCGATTCGTAGTCCACAACAAACTAGCTAGAGGTAAGACAAAGAACAAGCTGGTCTGCAAGGTAGGCGGGATGCTATGTTCTGCAGTCCATGAAGGATCATGGAGTATGTCGTCTGCCTTCTATTTTGCGGCTTAACTCTTTAAGACTCTTGTAAAAAAATATCATGATTACCCAATTTCTACACTAGCCTGTTGCCTTGGTGGACAAGAGTGTCTTACAAAAACACTTTAGGAGGCTGAGACTTGTTGTGCTCTACTATCTCTGTTGCTCAAATTGCATTTAGTACAACAGTACTTTAATCAGCTGGTACGACAACAAGTGTTGCAATTTTATTTATTTTTCAGTTTTCCTTATGTAATACTGTCAGTATTGCCATCTTCTTTGCTGATTAAAAGCTATTTTCCTGGTGCCAGTAGAAAATCTAAAACATGTACAGTAATATGGAGTTTCCACAGGCGTGAATCCTGGGAACTGTACCCTAATTTTGGTAGTTGATGCCAAATTATGTACTACTGATATGTTTGATCAGATGTTGACTTGTCTGAATCTCTAATTCTGAATATGTGTCACTTTCTACATGTGCTCTACTGGAAACTCAGTTCAGCCTGCCACTTGTGTAATCCTCAAACATATGACTGCAGGACAAGTTCTTTGTAGCATGTGTTGTACTGTGAATTCAGTTGAGCCTGTCACCGGTGTGACGGAAGAATTTGTGGCTGGTGACAGCATCAGGCCCATGTCATGTTTGCCTACCTATGTTGTGTGTCAGGTCAAGCGTCTCTAAACAATCATCATTTGGTGCCTTGCTGGTGCGGTCATGTATAAATAAGCAACATAGTGGAGTTGCCGGTGCTGGTTGGTTGTGTGCTGTTGTGGGTCAGAGCATGTGCACCAGATCCAAAGGGAGTTACCCCCTAGATTTTGAAGATAGGCTGGGTGTTGAGTTCTGTACTCGACGACGGATGAAATATCATTTGAGTATATTGTCTGGCCTTATATTCTGCACCTTAAAGATCTTATTGGTCCAGTTTCTCAATCAACATTGTTGCCTTGTTGGTGTTTTGCCTGGAACGAAGTTGTCATAATTCAGTGCAATAGCTGGGCAACAAGGTCGTATGAATACAGTGTAGTAGGTTGAGACTTGAGACTTGCAGTGCTTTGTTTGTTTTTTTGTTGCTCTCATCAATCTTCATTTAGTGAGACTTGAGACTTGCATTGCAGTGATCAGCTGGAACATCAGCAACAATTAGAGTGTTATGTTTTCCCACTTTTTCCTCGTACTGCTTTAAGAGTTTACTCCCGTTTAGGCATGAGAAAAACTAAATCATGCAGTACATCAGTATGTAGTTCAACAGGAATGAATCCTGGAAACTGTACCCAGATGGTGCCAGCTGAGGCCAAAATTCTTCTTCTATATTTCTATTGTCAGATGTCGACTTGCCTGTCATTCTCTGCATCTGAAAAGATCTGAACATGTGTCCCTCTGTACATGGGTTGTCACTGTAAATAAATTCAGCGTAGCCTGCCACTTGTGTATTTCGTAAACATCTGACCTCGGCAGAATTTGTAGCTTGTGACAGCATCGAGTGGTAAGCATGTCTTTTTGGGTGGACATGTGCTAAGCATGTTAGGTTTGCTTGCTTATTATGGCAGGTCAAACCCCTCTAATTAATCACCATCAGTGGTGCCTTGCTGGTGTGGTGATCATGTATGAATAAAGATGGAGAAAAACCATGATGCAGTGGTCACTGGCGGTGGTGTGCTGGTGTGGGTCAGCGCATGTGGATCAGATCAGATCCAGACGAAGTTACCAAAGGCATCAATCAATCAGATCTTATCCCCAGAGTGTGGAGGTTAATAATAATCATTGATTTATGCAGAGACCGGTGAGCATTGCCATTGCCCCGCGGCCAGGTAAAGAGCAGAGCAGGTAGGTTGTTGGCCTGTTGCCCTCCGCATCGCTTTCGATCTTCAGTCTTGCTAAGTCTTACTCCAACGGGCCGACCCAAACGTCCGGCGCATTTGTCCACTTTATGTTCGTTTGTGTCGGCCGCCGGCTCGGCGTTCATCCTGTTTTGCATTTGGTTCGACAGTGCGTCCAACGCGTCGACCCATTTTCATGTCCGCACTTAAATTTTAAAAAAGGTTCGCGGCCATGTCTCATGCCGGTACCATGCCGGCGTCGGCATACGTTGCCGTCTTCAAAAAATATCACCACACAGTTCATGCTGGTGCGCTCGCCAGCGGCCGGCACACATGCCAGCACTCGCAAAGTCCCTCCAACACTCGCAAAGAAGCTTCTCCTCGGCCGTCGTGTATGCCTTTGTGCGCTTGCTCTTGCGCTTCGGCTTCGGCCTGGCGGCTTGGTTGGGCGAGCTCGTCCTCAAACAAAGACTCCACTTCGATGTTGCACTCGTCGTCTTCCTCTTGCCCGTAGTCGTCCGGAAACTCGTGGTCAAGTGGGAAGCCTTCCAGGTCCATGCCGACCTGATCACGCATGAAGGCCGACTGATCATAGCCAACGCTTGGCGTGAATGCCCCGCGGTCGTCCTGGCTTTGTGTCTCGTCGGGGTGGTAGCCAGCGGCCGGCGCACCGTCCTCGAAGATGAGGTTCTGCATGTAGTCGTCGTCACCGGCGACCGGCATTTCGTCGAACAGGTTGCGGGCGTCCGGTAGCACGTCGGCCGGCATTTGCCGCGCGCGTTTCCTCGCGCCTCCAGATGACGAGCCACCGGCTACCGGTGTGGCATTGAGGTCGATGGGCACATGCGCGGGCATGGAAGGCGCCACCACGCTCACGTCGGGCGAGCACCCCCCGGAGAGGTGGAAGGCCTGCGGGTACACGTGGAAGCCGGGCAGCGGGGTGCAAGCCGACGCGCGGGGCGAGTCAGGCAGCCCCATCCGAGGGAACGTTGACGAGCCGGTGCTGGCCGCGGCGGCCACGACGGCGTTGACGAGGCCGTGTTGGCTAGGGTTTAATCCTAGCATATAGAGCGCCTCCCTCGTTGCCGCCGCGACGTGGGCATTGGTGACCTCCTGTTGCGCGGCGGCGGCGACGGCGACAGCCGCGATGACTTCACCCATCACGTCCGCGGCGTGCCTCCGGCTCTTCCTCTTAGCCGACTCCGCCGCCCGCTGTTCGGGCGTCAACGCCTTCTTTGGCTTGGTCGCGGCGGCAGTCTTGCGTGGGGCACGAGGCTTGCCTTTGCTGGAGGCGAGGGAGGTCTTCATGCCGGACGAGGCGAGGGAGGCGAGGCCAGCGGCGGCGTCGAGGTCGAGGTCGTCGTCCATGTCGGGTGCGGGGCGGGAGCGCGCGCAGGCGGGAGGGTTTTGGGGAAAATGAGGGGGAGGGGGAAATGATGCTTGCTGCCACCGACCAGCGGGCCCGGGGAGAGGAGTAGGCGCGCGCGTGCGCGTCCGTCTCCTGTCCGCGCCGACGCAAATCCGGCTCAAAAATTGGCCAGGAATGGGTCGCCCGCGGACGCGCGTTCGTTTGGGTTGGCGCGTTGGGCCGCCTTTTCTGTGCGCGCCGGCCCAGACAAACGGCGGCGGACGAAATGGGTCGCCCCATTGGAGTTGCTTTTATGGATACTATATCCGTGAGATCTTACATTCACATCCGTGTAAATTTTTATTTTCATTTTTTAAACTTTCTTGCATGCTATTTCACTTGACTAAGTCTTGGTTAAAATCATCCATACAAATTTTTATTTTCAACTTTTTTTAATTTTTTGCATGTTATATCACTTGACGGAGTCTTGGTTAAATCTCAGTTGAGCTAGACCTAGCCACACCCTTCAATTTTACCTATCTATCTATAGTACTACTACACCAGTACCTGACCTGATCAGCCTGATTTGGATTTAGCACTTTAGGCTGAGCTGAGAGGTCTGGGGCAGCGGAGGAAGAGCAGGATGGGCTTCTCCTTCTTCGCCTCTCGCGCTGCCGCCAGGTTCTTGGAGGACATCCGGCGCCCCGCCGGCGTCTCCACCGCCGCGCTCCTCCTCACGGCAGCCAGGTGCCTCCCCCAGCCCTGATCTCCTCCGATCCCCCGTGTCCCCTCTAAAAGTTCTTCCATTTCCCCCCACTTTTGTTGCGTGATGATGGTGATCCACTGCCCCTTGCCGCCCCTTTTGTCTGCTTTACCCTTTCTCTTTTTGTTCTTTCTCCTAGCTGCGTCCTTGGTCCAGCACTCTACAATCTAGATAATCCTGGTCAACAGGGAGGTGATGTTCATGGAGTGGACAGACATCCATCCTATGTACTACTCCATGAACAGCCAGCAACCCCTGTACTTCATGAACAGTCCCAATTTTTGTCCCCAAAATCAGCTCCTGTTCTTCCGGATCGAGGTGGCTGGCAGCATTTGCGAGCCTCAGAGATTTTCTTCACTGGCTTTGCAGCGGCGGAGGCATCGTGGCCTATGCCGATTCCTCCAGGGCAGAGGAGGCTCCGGAGCCACCGCCCAGGAAGAAGAAGGTGGTGGTTCTGGGCACCGGCTGGGCCGGCACCTCCTTCCTCAAGAACCTCGACTCCTCCCGCTACGAGGTGAAGGTCATCTCGCCCCGCAACTACTTCGCGTTCACGCCCCTGCTCCCCAGCGTCACCTGCGGCACCGTGGAGGCGCGCAGCGTCGTCGAGCCGATACGGAGGATGTTCGAGAAGGTACTCGGTTGTTTGATCTGATGCTGTCTGTGTTGTTGTGGTTTGCTGTTATGCAGAGCTGTGGAGTAACACAGTGGCTGGTTCTCTTCTTCTTCTTTTTTGCAGAAGGGGAAGGATGTCGCGTATTATGAAGCAGAGTGCTTGAAGATCGACCCGGCGAAGAAAGCCGTCCACTGCCGCTCTGCTGTTGGTACCAATTTGGATGGGAATGGCGATTTCATGGTTGATTATGATTACTTGGTTGTCGCTCTTGGGGCTACTGTCAATACATTTAACACCCCTGGTGTGATGGAGCATTGCCACTTTCTGAAGGTAAAAATCATGTGCGGCATCAGAGCCCCTTTATTGTTGTGCTATTTCTCATGTGTTCAATCCTGAGATGTAAGTTATTCTGTTTAATTTTCTGCAAAATCTTGAGATATATGGTATGGATACTTTAGTTTATTGTACCGTGCAGTATTAGTCATATCTTGTACTTACAGCCTCACATTGTAAAAGTCAGGAAGTGGAGGATGCCCAAAAGATTCGGAAGAGTGTGATAGACTGCTTTGAAAGGGCGTCAATTCCTAACATCAGTGAAGAGGAGAAAAGGAAGATCCTTCACTTTGTGATTATTGGTGGTGGACCTACTGGGGTTGAATTTGCTGCGGAGTTGCATGATTTTCTTGTCGAAGATCTGGTGAAGCTATATCCTGCAATTGCACAATTTGTGAAGATAACAATTATTCAATCAGGAGAACATATATTGAATACGTAAGTCGGTACTAAATTACCATATAATGAGGGTCGAACGATCCTGCAGTAATAGCCATGATTCACTTGCATTGCTAAGAATATGTCAGGCTCTCATCGCTAAGAATATGTTTTGGTATGCACAAAAAGCCTCCAGGGTAATTAATGTATCGGTATGTCAGTCTTCGTTCCCAGATAATTAGGATTGTATGGCTGGTTCATATCTAGGAGACTAGAACATGCATGCTGCAAGTAGTGAGCTCCCCTGCCAATCTTCTCCTGGATAATTCTCATATATACTCTCAAGAAAAAGTAACAATTTGGATATTTTCCATGTTTAGGAAAACAATTCAGTCACTAGAAGTGGAAAATATATCCCACTCACTGATACCTTACCAGGGTAGATAGACCAAAACCACCTTCCTTTTGGATTGTGGCGGTTTCTTCCGTGTAAGATTAATTCTTACCAAATCTTGTTAGTAGTTTTTGGATTGTGGCGGTTTCTTCCGTGTTATTCCTCCCCTTCCTTTTCTTTTAAAATTGAATGTGCCTAACTGCTATGAAATTATCATGCTTACTGTAGACATTGCGATTTTATTGGGGAATTGGACGTTTTGTTGATCTGTCAAGGGAAATTTGCCCACTGTTTCAATATACATGCCTTTATTTGTAGCGTCAGTAGATCTTCTCTTTTCTCCATGTTTACTGTGAGATGATATATCTATTTCATTCATGTAGGTTTGACCAAAGGATAGCTGTGTTTGCTGAATCAAAGTTCCAAAGAGATGGCATCGAGTTGAGTACAGGATTCAGAGTGATAAAGGTCTCCGATGATTCAATTACAGTGAAGTGCAAATCATCTGGTGTAGAAACATTGGTGCCGTATGGAATGGCTGTTTGGTCTGCGGGTATTGGTACTCGCCCCGTCATTACAGACTTCATGAATCAAGTTGGTCAGGTTGTTAAATCTGAATCAAAGTTGTTACCAAGTTATGCTTAACTTCTAACGTTTTGTTGACGAATGCAAATGTTCTCTCTTTCAACAGGGCAAACGACGTGCCTTGGCAACTAATGAATGGTTAAGAGTTCCTGAGTGTGATAGTGTCTATGCAATTGGTGACTGTTCTTCAATAAGTCAGAGGAAAATAATGGTATATGTAAAGCATTTCATAAATATTTTTGCACCCTCTTTGCGTTTTCGAACTTCCTAGGCGGAGATATCATAGGAACAGCTACACACACCGCACCTCAGAATTATCACTGCACTGTTATGGTTTCTTGGTAGATCTGTCATCGGTGTCAAATTAGTCATTCTACTGGTATGTGTGTACGTTCCAGTTTCCTCCGTATAAGTATAACAAAGTTTATCACGCTGAATAAACAAGCACACTGAACATCTAAGTTAGCGAGGTCCAGTGCATGTTTCATCCTCCCTCTGACTCGTTTGCTTTTGTTTTTTTCAGGAGGACATTTCAACAATATTTAAAGTAGCAGACAAGGATAACTCTGGCACCTTGACACTGAAAGAAATAAACGATGTTCTAGAAGATATTTTTATAAGATACCCTCAAGTAGAACTGTATATGAAAAGTATGCACATGGTCGATATTGCTGATTTGATAAAAGGCGGCGTAGGCGATTCCCACAAGGAGTCGATGGTGGTTAACATAGAGGAGTTCAAAAAAGCTTTGTGTCATGTCGACTCCCAAGTTAAAAGTGTTCCGGCGACTGCTCAGGTTGCCTCAATTTCCATAGAACACATGGGTTGATGATATTTTAGAATGGATAATGTTTTGGTCCGTGAACAACCCTTTTGTCTTTGTGTGAATACTCCCTCATTATTTCTGTGATATTTGTCAGGTCGCCGCGCAACAAGGGTATTATCTTGCTGACTGCTTTAACAAAAAGGATCACTGCGCAGAGCATCCAGAAGGTCCGTTGCGCCTGACGGGGTCAGGGGAAGGGCATCACAATTTCCGCCCATTCCGGTATTTAGCTTTCTGTTACAGCTGTACTTTTACTCTCATACTCACATCTTCTTTTAGGCCTGAAAGGCATAACCTGTACTTCAAACTTTGCACAGCTTTGGGGGCACATCATGACTCTAGATAGTAATCAATTGCTGTCAGTAGCCACCTACTTGGATAGGAGTGATCTGTACCCAAAACTGCTTAATAAACACTGGGTCCATATCTACAGTTGCTCTTTCAATTATGCAGTATTCAACAATTAGGAAATTGGCAATATGGTTACCTAAAACCCCCTTGGATTTTTACTTACCGTACTTGATCTATTATCTTCACGGTAACACTTGGACTTTTTTAGGAAGAACATGCTTGAGTTGCAACATGGTTAGCCTTTGGCTTAAAAACAACATGAGTTGATTTCATAACTAGGGCAGCTCCAGGCTCTTCGTTCACAAACTTTTCAGTGGAATACTGGGAGTTAGCTAGTTTTATGCTGATCATTTACTCTTGCTTCGTTACCTTATATATATACCACCTCATCTTTTGATGTCCTGGCATTCAAGGTACAAGCATCTCGGGCAGATCGCGCCCTTGGGCGGGGAGCAAGCCGCGGCCGAGCTCCCGGGTGACTGGGTCTCCATGGGCCACAGCACCCAGTGGCTCTGGTACTCCGTGTACGCAAGGTAAGAACCATGACTGACCCATCACCATCCACCACTCTGTCTGAACAAAGAAACCATGGCACCACCTTATCCGCCTTATCCCCTTCACAAGTCGTTTAACCGCAACTGAAATCGTCCCTTTCCATGGATGAGCAGCAAGCAGGTGAGCTGGCGCACTCGGGTCTTGGTGGTATCCGACTGGACCCGGAGATTCATATTCGGGAGGGACTCGAGCCGGATCTAGGCACTCGATTCCACGATGCAATGCAGCAAAAAACCTCCCTGTACAGTATTTGATTGGGCAAATAAGGAAGCAAGGCTGTCTGTCTGTTGATTGTTCCTTTCCTGTCCTGCCAACGGAGCCATCACCCTTCGTCTGCTGCATGTGAATATGTGATGGGGTTCTCTTCTCTTCTCTGGATGTGGTTGGCTGTGAATCTGAACTTCTGGAGCGTACCTGGGGCGACGAACTGACCGAGTGCCCACAGTTCATTGATAAATGTGCAAAATGCGTGTGAATTTGGTGTACATGGCTCTGTTTTTTTTCCTCTTGTTTTGAACTGGCTCTGCTGATTTTCGTTCCATGTTTATTTCATTGTTAGTGGACCCCCTCACATCTTGTGGGGATAATTATAAAGAACAATGTAGGTTATTCTCTCCATTAACATGGTTTTTTTTTACGCGTCCATTAACATCGTTCATCTGTATGCAACGTCACACACAGTGGTTTATTTGTAAGGCTGCAGGTGGGACTTTGGCCATCAGTGAGCAGCAGTAGCAGTAACAGTAGATGCGACTTTGGTCATCAGTGAGCAGCAGTAGCAGTAACAAGTTAATACAGTACTGTACATTATCACATGGCCACCTCTACGGGTATACTCCCTCCGTAAACTAATATAAGAGCGTTTAGATCACTAAAGTAGTGATCTAAACGCTCTTATATTAATTTACAGAGGGAGTACGTGAGAACGTACATGATCACGTGGTGATTGGCGTGTACGTGTACTGTATTTGTCTGGTCCTCCTCCTGGCCAGACGGATACGAGTAGACGGTGGCTTGGTACACCGTATTTTGTACCACACGGCCGGGGCGTCAATGAATGATCCATCTCCTACGTTAGATGTACATACGGGCCCTTTCAGGGTAGACCGAACCTACCACTACCAGAGAGCGTAGCCCAGTACTCCCTCCGTTCCAAAATAATTGTCTTTCTAGATATTTTAACAAGTGACTACATACGGAACAAAATGAGTGAATCTACATTCTAAAACGTGTCTACATACATTCGTATGTTGTAGTCCATTTGAGATGGCTAGAAAGACAATTATTTCGAAACGGAGGGAGTACAACCAATGTTTGCCATGCTCTTACAGAAGTAAATAAACAATGTCTGAACTTTTTGTCCGAATTCAAGAGTCACTGGATTTTTGGCCGGAAAGAGGACGCATTTGCCTTGGGGGTTAACCTAAATTTCCAAAATGGCGGGCTCTCCCCCTGCTAAGATTAGGTATGACAGCTGCGATCCCAATGCACTAGACGTATATACCTATCTGCAAAAATTAGTGCTTGTCCGCCGACCTTTTCAGATTTCATCCAAGGAGAAGAAGAAAAGAGCATTTCGAGAAGAACATGTAGGCCTCCCACCCTAACCCTTTCCAAAAAAGAATGTCTAGTCCAGGCTTGAGGTGTGAGGTTCAAGACACACCTGATAGATAGTTAGATACACACTACAATTTTTTTTGTCTATGACCTGCCAAGTTGCTTTGTTTCGCGGCATGTCCTAGCCCATAAGGAACACAAATCTTTAGCAGAATTAAAGAAAGAACATGTGTGGTGGTGCTGTAGCAAAACACTCATTGCTTCGATTAACAATTCTCTAGCCAGAATACTTGATAGCCTGCTGGTTTCCCCTACTAGCTAAGGGTGGAGCTTCCTTAGTGCCAAAGGGGGGCATATGCCCCCCTCTCTGTAAAAAATGCTTAACGTGTCACACGCGGGAATATGTATTTGACATGTCACCTGCCATGAAAAGTCAAAAGATATTTGAATGAAACCAAGAATTGGAAGGGTAGGAGTGAAAGATTTAAACTAGAAACTACAAGTAAGCAATGGTTATAACATTGTAAATTATAGTGATCTAATGCATCCTTTCATGCTCAACTCCATATTATATTTACAAATATCAAGAGTACTCATTGCCAAACATTTGCATGGAACATGCGGGAACCATCCCGAAGGCTTTAGCTGCAAAGATTGTACTCATGGATACAACAAAAGGGACATGTGTGACATCTGCTAAGGGACACAACCTAATTATGTGGTAAGTCATCACTGAGCATAACTACTTGGATAGCATTCACGGTTTGGAAAATTCGAAATTCTTCATACTGCATGCATAAGTATTGCAATTGGATTTGGTATTGGTGCCATAATTCTTGCATTATGTGCAACTATACTCATCAATAGTCAGGGGAGAGGCATACAAAATCGAGTGCATACTTAAAGAAAAATTAAGGCTTGCTCTTGGACAACTGTTGTTAGATGAAAGTGCTACAAATAAAATAAAGATAATATTGGTGAAGGAATTGGAAAACGAAACCAACAATTTTGCTGTCGGACGTATTCTTGTCCATGGAGGACATGGCACAATTTATAAGGGGATTGTGTATGATCAATATGTGTCGAAAATTAAAATGTCAAAACTAGTAAAGCAAACTAACATGGATCGATTTATCCATGAGGTTGCCATACTGTCATAAATCATTCACCACAATGTTGTGAAGCTTTTTGGTTGTTGTTTGGAAATAGAGGTGCCTCTGTTGGCTACGAGTTCATCTAATAGAACTCTAGATTAGTGGTGGGGCTTGATGAAGAATGTTGAGGAGGGCCAAGGAGACTTATGCTTGAACTTTGAGTAATATTTGATATTTAATCTTAACAATTAAGGACATCTTACGCATATGGAGGAGGGGGGCATTGGTCCCCTTGCATGTTAAGTGTTGTTTTCATATATGGAACCTACATATTGCATACTATTCGGTGAGTATAGCCATCCCCTAGTTTTTTTCTCCACAACTACATCATGTTGGGTGCTCTGATTGTTCTTCTATACTTACCGTGTTGTTCCTGGCCGGGAAAGGCCATGCACAAGAATTCATCAGTAAAATGAAAGAGTAGAATGGGTTCAACGCCCTACCCCCGACGCTTTGCTGCCTACTAGCCATGGTAATGAAATACATTAGTGTAGTGTTTTTGTTCGTTGAGGATGCCTTCGTTTTTTGTTCCATGCTATGTTTGTCGTAACGTATATTTACAACAACTTTTTGGCTTCAAAACCTTTGTTCTCTCGAGTTGGTTTTTGAAAAGTCTTCTCATTAAGTATATGTCCAAACAAAACAATAATGCTAGATTGTCCGCTTTGTAACGTGGTTTCAAGGTAAGACATCTAAATCAAAACTGAGGCAAATTGACCTTAGGCCAAGCTGGCAGCCACATATGTTTCTGCAAGGATGGTTGTATCAGATGGAGCCAGGCAGTCCATCATCCGCTATCTGGCGGATAGTGGAGCCACACTTCGCAATGGAAAGGCCTCGATGGTATTCCAATATTCACATTTATTGTGGGCGTGCGAGAGAGGGAGTGTTTCCGAGGTACTCCCTTGATTCAAAAATTCATGTTCTTTTGGATATTGATATGGTCTTCAATATTAACTTGTAACCACTAATTTCCACAAACACACGCATACACACACTAGTGCTATCTAAGCTAGGGTGTACTATATTTATTCTACACCCCTAGTAAATTTATATAAAATGTACTAAAGTTGTGTACAAAAAGTAGTAGTTTTGGAATGATCTTTTTACTATCCAAATTGTGTACAAAAAGTTTTCTCTACAATGCAGTAAATTTCTGTATCTAGCTCTGTTGGAAAAGGCAGTACCTAGGAGGCGCTTAGGCACGCTTAGGCGCTAGCCAATGACCAAACGCCTCGGGTAGGGCATTAACGAAACTCTAGGCAGGAGAAGCAAAAAAATTGCCCGCTGAAATGTGAAATCATGCTTTATTGCACAAATATGCCAAAAGGGTCATATTTCAATGGCAGTACTTGATAGTTTACTCACTTATTTGCTCTAAGTTAATATATGTACACATATAAAACCCTAAAACACCCTGCTATCCAAATTATATGTCCGCCTAGGATGTGCCTAGGGCGCTTAAGCGCCATCTAGACGCTAGGCGAAGGCTAACCGCCTCGTTTACGCCTAGCACTTTTTCCAACCTTGGTATCTAGTAAAGAATAATGTAAAAAATCTGTGGCTTGGCTAGTAAAAAAGGTTATTCCAAAATTACTATTTTTGTACACAACTTTAATATATTTTGTGAAAATATACTATGCGTGTAGAATAACTATTCTACACTATCGATTAGAATAACACAAGAGAGTTATTATATTATAAATATACTTTTTGAGATAAATCTAAACATTTCATTTACAAGTTTTTGATCTAAATATTTAAAATAACATTTGTTGTTGATATTTTTTTTACATTAACGCTTGTCAAAGCGACATGTATTTTGTGATATGAAGGAATCATACTCTATAGACACCTCAAATTCTTACGATTGAATATGTTTTATATGGTAGTTTTGAGTATCCTGCTAATAGACCATCCTTATGTGGCACATCGTTACTAGTCTCTTAGAGTGGTGTTATCCACAAACAAGGACAATCAAACAGAATCATGTGATAACCACTAAGCTCTTCCTTATTTGGCGGTTTCCATCAGAAGCTTGTACCAGATTATGTAAACCATAGTCACCATGTATACAATACCCCAAAGGATGAGTTAGGGATGATGCTAGGGTTCTTCGAGGGTCTGGTGGAGAGTAACTTGTGATATCCCATAAGTGCAGGCGATCAATGGTAGATCTTTTCTATAAGTAAACATATCGACCCACAAGAAGCTTAATGAATTGCTAAGTGCAAAAGTAGTAAAGATTCACGCTAAATGCTGAACGATGTGACAATTACGGTTTGTGAAAGTGGAGTTGCAATGAAATGTGAGTAACAATAAAATAAAAAAGGTATAAGAGTGCAACAAGGGGCCAATCATCAGTAAGTCTAAGGACAAGCCAGTTGTGTTATTTATGGTGATCATACATTTCTTGAGGACGGCAGAAATATCACATAGTTGTTAGTTTCATAATGATTTGCATTGATTATTATTGCTTGCTTGGTGTTGTGTGGATAGATACTAATTCTACGTGCTGCAAAACCATTGAATCACACAAACTTATGATTTTGCTCTCATCAAGCATCTGAAAATACTAAATTTATTAAGGCGTGAAGCCCAAGTATAGACACCTCCTCTGGGGTCCCTATTCACCCCATTTAACTTTCAAGACAAGTGTAGTCCCATACTGCTAGTGGAGGAGAAGAAATAGAGAGCACCAATATATAAGATGAGTTGTTCTACTTGTACTTGTAGCATGAGGAAAAGGGAGCAACAATGCGCGCGCACACACACACACACACGCACTTGACTCAACTCGCCACAGAATGCGTCCATCGCTTTTCATGAATTGAGTTGAAGCTAATGTTACGTGGCTTGTTGAAAGTACTGAAAAAATTGCTGAACAATGCACTGCTAATACTCTGATATACGTGCCAATGCCCGAGCTCGCCGATGACACATTCCTTACTTTCCCAGTTTTCTTTCAGAGCGTGGCAGTTTGTAGTTTTCTGTGCTTTTCAGATGTGTCCCCATGCGTCATCTCTCTGTTGAAAGTATGCAAACAAGAGAGTCTAGAGATAGACACATATTGTACACCAAAGTTGAACTCACACAAGCTTGCCAAGTTTTTTGTGTTGTGTTCTCCGTTATCCCACTCTCGGCAATTTCATGCAGAACCGTACGGGAGAATAAGCCTCCGAAACATAATTCTTTGTGAATCTACACCGGGTGACGGGTGATGCATTTTTTCAGGAAGCTTCTGAAACGACCGCGCGCTTCTAATTGACTACAGCGTCGACGACAGATCGTCGGCTTTCACTACTTCCTCTAGGAGGATGGTCACAGCATCTTCCCAACCATAGGCGGCGACACTGTTGCGCGGGGGTTTCCGACGAGCTCATATTCTTTGAACCATTTTTTTTTTTGGCGTTTGCGTTTGGTCTTTGTAAGAATATCCTAAATATTTCCTAACTTGCCTGTATGTGATTTGCTTGTGTCTCTTGCTCGTTCCCTTCCTGTCCTACCAAGTGCCAACGGACTGAAAAAGTGATTGATTGTGAATATGGGGCGCATCTGACACAACGAACTGAGCAAGTGTCGCTTTGGTGGCCGCAGTTTGTGCGCGTCTCACGCGAAGCTGGCGCCAGAGTGCTTTATCTTGCTCGTAATAAATGTAAAAAAGTTCGTGTGAATTTGGTGTAGTACTAGTATACAAAATGCATCTTTTTTTTTCTTCCATGTCTTTTTCTGAACACCCATGTTCTATTTACCTGTTATTGGATTTTTTTCAAGGGCCGACAAAAAAAAAGGAAGCAATGTGTGGCTGCTGGGATTCGAGCCCAGGTCTCCACGGCCACAACGTGGAATTCTAACCACTGAACTACAGCCACATTATTTACAAATAAATTTCTGTCATTTTATTTAATAATTATTATAGGTCGAGTAATAATCTAGGTTGTTTTCTCCATAAGCTCAAATGATCGGTGTGCAATGCCGCAAGCAGCTTCTACTTTACGCTCGAACATGACACAAGTTAGCAGTACTGTTTTATTTCTTACAGCTATAAAAATTAGTACTAGTTGCATGGGACCTGAACTATCAGTGACCAGTTAATAACCGTAAAAACGTAGCAGTAGCACATCAGATGATGATCGACGATGACGGCGTGTACGTGTACTGTATTTGTCTGGTCCTGGCCAGCCAAAGGGATACGAGTGGACGTGGCTCAGTACGCCGTCACTCGCTTTTGTACACACGGAGCGTGAGTGAATAATGGTCCATTTCCTACGCCAGATGTACGTACATGTGATGTACACGTACGCCGCTACAGGGTACTACGTACCACAGAGCGGGGCCCACCATGTCGGTTCTTGTCAGTTCTCGACCGCCGCTGAAATTTACCGAGATTACGGTAACCAGTTCTGTCGAATGTCCGATCTTTTTCTTGTGTCGCTCGACTAAAGTCCAACCCAACCAATATTTGCATCGTTTATGGAGAAGATTATGGTTGAAACTTGTCCTCATTCGAAGGTCACTGACTTTTTTTGCTGGGAAAGAGGATTGTCTTGTAGAACGACATTTTGGAGCTCGGCCTCCATGGAGGCCTTTTTCTAAATAAAAAATAAAAATTCATATTTTTTTTGGTTTCAAAAAATTCTAATTTTTTTTTGTACAAGTATACAAGGATGTGATTTGTATGTGTGTAAAATTTCAGAATTACCTTGAGATGCGATCTATGCAAAAAAAAAAAACAAATGCATGGACTTTTGGGATGAATAGTATCATGTGTTAAGAAGCGTATATTTGTCTTTTTTGCACAACCCTCGTTTCAACGTATTTCGTCATGAAAATTTACACACATGTGTGGTATGCCTTCATATATGTCTATATTTTTTTCAGAAGTTTTTGAAATGTAAAAATATGAAACTTTTGGAATTTTGAATTTTTCAAAAACCGGCCTCCATGAAAACCGAGCTCCAAAAGCAACTTTTGGATGTCTTGGGGCTAGCCAAATTTCCAAAATTGTAGGCCCACTCCCTACTAGTACTCAAATTAGCCACAAAAGCTGTGGTCTCTTCTTGCTCTTTTGTTTTTGAGCGAAGGAACAATAACTTCGAGGCTCATAATCTCGCTAAATTCGCGTGTAATTTAGATATGGGGAGACACGTTTGGTTGGGCACTCCTCATGACCCAAATCGTGTACCTATGAACATTGTTTTGAATCAATAAAGTGAGCGAGATTTCTCAAAAAAAAAACTAGATGTTTTTTTTTTCAAGGGCTGACCGAAAAAAAAAAACTAATGTGTGGCTGCTGGGATTCGAGCCCAGGTCTCCACGGCCACAACATGGAATTCTAACCACCGAACTACAGCCACATTATTTATTATTGAATTTCTTTCAATTTATTTAATAATTGTTATAGGTCGAGTAATAATCTAGGTTGTTTTCTCCATAAGCTCAATGATCGGTATGCAATGCCGCGATGTAGCACGTTCTACTTTAAGCTCGAACATGACACGAATTAGTAGTACTATTTTGTTTCTTACAGCTAAAATTAGTAGTACTAGTTGCATGTGGGACCTGAACTATCAGTGACCAGTTGTAGGCTAGGCTGGTAGCAGCAACAGTAACAGCAAACATAACTAGCTCTGGTTGCCGGTTGGGAACCATCAGTGACTGTACGACAGTATATACGAGTAATAACCGTAAAAATGTAGTAGTCGTAGCACATCAGATGGTGATCGACGATGATGGCGTGTATGTGTACTGTATTTGTCTGGTCCTCTCCTGGCCAGCCAATTGGATACGAGTCGACGTGGCTCAGTACGCCGTCGATCGCTTTTGTACCACACGGAGCGTGAGTGAATAAAATGGTCCATTTAATTTCCTACGCCAGATGCACGTACATGTGATGTACATGTACATGCTACAGGGTACTACGTACCACAGAGCGGGGCCCACCATGTCGGTTCTTGTCAGTTATATCGGCCATCGCTGAAATGTACCGAGATGGGATTCGGCTTGCCTGCTCCCTTCCCCATGCTCCCATCCGTGCTCCCACTTCATCCTACGGATGTTTTTTTCCTTTTCTCTTTCTAATCTAATCATCTCTCCCCTGATTTTAAGGGGGTGGGATCGGGCCTTATTTTGTTCCAATCAAAACAAGCCATGTACGCGGGAGCACGGATGGGCACACGCCGGGGGAGCAGGCAAGTCTATTCGTCATCAATCATGATTTCGGCAGCCAGTTCTGTCGAATGTCCGATCTTTTTTCTTGTTTCGCTTCACTAAAGTCCAATCCAACCAATATGTGCATCCTTTATACTCCCTCCGTCCCACAATGTAAGACGTTTTTGCAAGCTGTATCAGCTTGCAAAAATGTCTTACATTGTGGGACGGAGGGAGTAGAAAACATTATGGTTGAAACTTCGAAAATACAAAGGTGGACATAGTTTCACGCGCACTCACATAAGTAGAAATTAATAAAAAATATTGACAAATTTTTAAAATTCTGAAATTTTGCAGCATGAAACTTAGTCGACCATTCTACTTATGTGCGGAGTTTCATGATGTATTGACACTCATGATATCCTTAGTGAAGAAAATATAATTATGACCATACTATTCATCAAACAGTATTTTTTAATATAGCTTCGATTTTGTCATTTTTACTAGTTTACCACAGATATGATTTCTTCATGAAACTTTATATTCGAGTATTACCGGTTGAATATGTATATTACTCCCTCTATACCGTAATATATGTTGCTGGAGTAGCCCACATTACAGGGGGAGTACAAAAATAAATTTAGATTTGTTTGATTTTTTTAGAATTTTTTGAATATACTATTCAATATTCATAAGGGGTGCGCATGAAATCATGTTTATCAAATCCGCTTCCAGCTTGTCCTAATTCGAGGGTCACCGAACTTTGTGCGGGGTTTCCCAAATTTCCATAATGGTGGACCATCTTCCTATCGTACTGTACTGAGATTAGCCACAAAAGCTGCGGTCTCAATGTACTAGATGTCCCTATCTGCAAAAATTAGTGCTTGCCTCCTGATCTTTTCAGATCTCATCAGAGGAGAAAAAGAGAGAAGGGGCATTTCAAGAGGAACATGTAGGCCTCCCGCTCCAACCCTTTCCAGAAAGAATGTCCAGTCCAGGCTTGAGGTGTGAGGTCCAAGAAACACCTGATTGGATAGTTAGATACACGCACACTTGCGCCTAGATCTTTTTTTGTCTCTGATCTGCCAAAGTTCCTTCGTTTTGCAGCATTGTCCTGACCCGAAATGCAAAACAGTTGGTGGTGCTTCTTTTAGCAAAACACTCATTGCTTCGATTAACAATTCTCTGACCAGGGTACCTAATAGCTTGCTGGTTTTCCCTACTAGCTAAGGGTGGAGCTTCCTTATGGCCAAAGGAGGTGTTAGGATTCAATAACATATGTTAATTAAGGGTTATATCTCCACTTATCCAAACCATCGAGCGGTTACCATAGGCAACCGGTGCAACTCTTGTAACAGTCGCGTCCCTTCAGGGGCTATAAATATGTAACTTGTCATCATCAACATACACAATTGCTCTCTCTCTCTCTCTCTCTCTCTCTCTCTCTCTCTCTCTCTCTCTCTCGTTTTACTTTAACACGTTATCAACATGCTCCCGGCATAGCGATCCCATCGGCCTCATCACACGACATGGAAGACAGAGGGTAGCGACCCAAAGAGCGGCGGGACCCATGGCTGCACACGCCACGACCATCTAGAGCCACACTGCTGACAGAACAACAAAAAAATGTTGCCTTATAGTAAGTACATCATAAGACATCATATTCATCAAGATCTTAAATAAGAGTACTTGGAGGATAAATGTAATGAAATAGGATAAATGCCTAGTGAACATGCACCATAAACTCTATACTCAGGGAAGTAAAACTATTCCACTCTTACTAAGAGAAAAATGAAATATTTTAACAATCGTTGGATGCGATGATGTAATTGTTGGCTCAACTCGGGTCATATTATTATCTCTATGGGTACTTGAGTAACATCAAGGATGTTTTTGGCATATCCTTGTTTAACTCGTACTCTACTAAACTATAGAGATATCTGTTAAAATGGTTTTCATATCAAAACTTATGATAACAATGATGATAAATATCTTTTCGTACCATATACAACCAATATGTAAAACACATTCTCTATGTATCATAAGGATGGCACTGCACATACTACAAAATCGGTAGCACATGTTGCGTACAAGACAGTTTCCTAGAATGTCTTTCACATAACAAACTTGGCATACTCACCTTGGTCATCCTGACATTAACTTGAAACATAAATCATCAGAAAATCCATTGGTTATGACTAAAGTAATGCTAAATTCTACCAATATTTGGATTTTACGTGTACTACATGTTACACAGGGAAGCTAATTTTAAGGCTCGTGCACCTAAAATTTGATGTTGAACCACTCAAACGCCTTGAAGGCATAAAAGTCGATGTAAGTGGCTCTTCCCAAACATTGACTAGACTATTCAGCTATCCTCTGGTTCTAAAAGACACATCAACATGATGGTATCAAGTGTTCCTTTACCCACACAAAACCATTGGCTCATTATTATGAACATCGATTTCAATCAAACTCAAATGGATAGCGTCATAGAATTCTCCTTGTGTGCCTTCAGTATGGCCCTCGAATTGAAGTTTAGCACTTTGTCTTATATGTCTAGACTAAAAATGGTTTGGTAAAAATTTGTATCCAACTAATTAAGCTCACTGCATGATCTTTACTTTGGAATTGCAACTTACGAATTACATCTTAGAGTCATGAAGTTTTACACGCTCGTGACCAAACTGCATATTATTATTCCCCTCTATCTTTGATATATGGAAATCTACAACGTATTTCCCATCTACCAATATCACCACCCCCGCATACAACATTGGCCTCTCGCCGTATAGTTGGTATCAATGCGAGGAATAACTGTATTTCCATCAATACCTCAAGCCCCTCATAGGGGGAGTTATTCAAGGCATGTATGTTGATTCAATGAGGACCATCTACAAGCATTAGGGGGAGAATTCAAGTGCCATACATAATGCTAGGAAATCAGTTGAATCTCTCACAAATTTCTGCCTCAAATCAACATACTCAAAGATATGAACACAAGTTCAAAAGATTTGCAACACATTGCAAATATCCCGCCAAATTCATTCATTGAAAATAAAGATGTCACACAACCCTACAATCCTGCAAAAATAAGCTCGAAAGAGTGAAGGTACCAACAAAAACCACTAGAGTGCCCGTTCAATGTAGCATGTCATGACAAGAAGGTCAAGATAAAAGGTTGGAACAAAGTATGGATTCATATCTAAGAGAACATTGGATCAGTTGTGGAGCTTGATGAAGAATGTTGAAGAGGGTCAAGGATATTTACGCTTGAGCTTTGAGTACATTTAAGCTTGACAATTGAGAAGATCCTTATGCATTGGGGTGGGGGTGTGTGTGTGTGTGTGGGGGGGGGGGGGGGGGCAATGCCCCTTGCATACTTATTATTCAGTGAGTATTAGTACTATGTTGTTTCACAACCAACACCTTGCTTTTGCTCCCCAGTCCCCAACTATGTCATGTTGGGTGCTCTGGTTGTTCTTCTATACTTATTCGTGTTGTTCTTAATCAGGAGAGGCCATGTAAAATAATTCATCCCTAAAATGGAAGAGCAGAATACGCTGAGCACCCTACCCCCGACCTTTGGTGCCTACTGTCCATGGCAGTAATGAAATCCAACGAGTTAGCATTGTTGTTTGCTGAGGATGCCTCAAATGCAATTATGTTTGTTGTAATGTATCTATAGTGAAATTTTAGGCTTCAAAGTCTTCCTTCTCACGAATTGGTTTACGAAAAGTCTTCTAATCAAGTATGTCCTGACAAGACAATATTGTTGGGTCATTCGCTCTCTATTGTGGTTTGAAGGCAAGACATCTGAATCAAAACTGGGGCAACTTGATGCACTAAGGACAAGTTAGCAATCACATTTGTTTCTGCAAGGCAGCAAGGGTGGTGAGCCAACGGAAATTCGTTGGTGCTCCTCGGAGCGCACGCTCCTGCCATAATTTTTTTTTCAAAGTGTGAAAAAATTTCAAACAAAAATTCGGCGCATACATCTCGACATTATATGTGTGTGCATGTCAAGTTTCGGAGAAAACCGACATTTTTTGTGGCTTGTGTAAAAAGACAAAAATATGTCTTGTGAAAAGCACTTTTTAACACTTGATTTTGTCTTTTTTACACGCGACACATAGTGTAAGGGCATATTTATCTCTTAGGTGTTTTGGTGATTGATGACAATGTTTTTGCGGACTAATCATGTGCCTTGAGTTTCTCAGACGCTTCATCACTAGGCACGAGACGATTCAGTGCCCTCGAAGACTATTGAAGACGGCGTTGTTCTACGTTTCTTTTTGGTGGATTTGAGTCGTAGGACAGTCGTACTATTAAGAGGGGGTCCGTGTCGGAAAGGTTTGGGTGGAATCATCACGTACACGTTTCCTTCCTTGCCTCCACCTTTCCCTTGCACTTTGGAGCTTTCCTCCGTTATTCTCTTTGTGCTTGCTCTGACGGCTACTGCTGAACTTGCGGTAGTACTGCTCTATGGAGTGGTAGTACCGCAAGCACCTGCGGTAGTACCGCCGGGGTTCACGGTAGTACCGCTCCTTTGGAGCCTTAGTACCGTGGCTCCCAGGCCTAGTGCTGCTCCGGTACGGTAGTAGGGGCGGATGTAATTTTTTACATCCGCGCCCACACGGTAGTACCGCACGTCCAGTGCGGTAGTACCGCGGGAGCCCACGGTAGTACTGCTCCCCTGGAGTCGTAGTACCGTGGCCCTCATACCTAGTACCGCTGCATCGCGGGAGTAGGAGCGGATGTAATTTTTTACATCCGCGCCTCAACGGTAGTACCGCGCCTCGTGCGCAGTAGTACCATGCGCGACCTGGCTCAGCTAGGTTACGGTAGTACCTCGTCGAATTTTTGCACTGTTTCGTTTTCAGCGGAAGTAGGCATCGATGTATTTTTATTCATCCGCGCTCTTCGTAGGCTAGGACTTTCCTGCCTTGCGGTAGTACCGCATGGGGGAGAGGTAGTACCGCACTAGCGGAAGTACTGCTCTCAGTCAGGCAAGTCCCAGCCTCTGTTGCTGCCGCGGAAGTACCGTGGTCCACCACGGTAGTACCGTGTGGCCTTGCGGTAGTACCGCGCTCCTGGAGCGGTAGTACCGCATGTCGCAGGCTGAACATGTGGATAACGGTTGGATCTCTTCCATGACTATAAAAGGTGCGTCTCCTACCTCTAGTTGACCACCTCTTCCACCTCTAAGCCCCATTGTTGCCCCAAGCTCCATTTTCGCCCGATCTCTCTCCCTAGCCAATCAAACTTGTTGATTTGCTCAGGATTAGTTGAGAAGGCCTCGATCTACACTTCCACCAAGAGAGATTTGATCGCCCCACTTATCCCTAGCGGATCTTGTTACTCTTGGGTGTTTGAGCACCCTAGACGGTTAAGGTCACCTCGAAGCCATACTCCATTATGGTGAAGCTTCGTGGTGTTGTTGGGAGCCTCCAATTGTTGTGGAGATTGCCTCAACCTTGTTTGTAAAGGTCGCCGCCTTCAAGGGCACCAATAGTGAAATCACGGCATCTCGCATTGTGTGAGGGCGTGAGGAGAATACGGTGGCCCTAGTGGCTTCTTGGGGAGCATTGTGCCTCCACACCGCTCCAACGGAGACGTACTTCCCCTCAAAAGGAAAGAACTTCGGTAACACATCCTCGTCTCCACCGGCTCCACTCTTGGTTATCTCGCGCCTTTACTTTTGCAAGCTTACTTGTGTTGTTTCCCTTACTTGCTCGTGTGCTTGTTGTTGTCGCATCATATAGGTTGTTCACCTAGTTGCATATCTAGACAACCTACTTTGATGCAAAGTTTAATTTGGTAAAGAAAAGCTAAAAATGGTTAGTTGCCTATTCACCCTCCCTCTAGTCAACTATATCGATCCTTTCAATTGGTATCAGAGCATCGTCTCTTTATTAAGGACTTTGCCGTCCGAAGAGTATGGTTGACACCAAAGACGGTGCGGAGGAGCACTCCGGTGTGAATCCTATCTCGTCTACGCCCGATGGGGGAACCTCGGTCTCTGGTGAGGAATTCAATGTGGCTCTAGACACATTGAAAGACTCCATCACGACAAAGGTTTAAAGCATGTTTACTAAATTTCTTGAAGGACTTAAACTATCCACCTTGCCGATGAAAGTGGGTGATCCCACTAACAAGGTGACGGATGCTACCTCCGACAAGGGGGAAGCTAACAGCGAAAAGAGTCCTTCTACTAGTGGTAGAAATGGCACCGGCATCTTTGCCCATGTGGAACCTCCAATTTATGGAGGACCGATTCCCTCTACTCATTTAAATCATGCCGGTCCTCCTCCTAAGATTGTGAAAAATGAGGATTTTGATTCTTGGGTGTATCGCTTCAAGCGTCATTTAAATCATGTGAGTACTAATCTTTGGAGAATCATTGAAGAAGGTTTCTATCCACATGACCGAAGCAACTTCACCCCGAGAGAAGTGGTGGATAATCAATTCAATGAGAGTGCTCTCTTCATCATCCAAGATGCAATCCTTCCCGAAGATCTCCCTCATCTTCGACCTCATGCCATGGCCAAAGACGCATGGCAATGCGTTGTGTCTCTCTATCGAGGAAGTGCTAGTATTCAACGCTCCAACTATGAAGTGGAACAAGATGAATCCGATGAGTTTGCAATGAAAGAAGATGAAGAACCTCGTGAGCTCTTTTGAAGAGTGACGAAACTCGGGGTCTCACTCCGAGATCATGGGAGCAAGGACATAGATGACAATTGGATCAAGCGCAAGTTCCGCAAGGCCATAATGCCCTACAACAAGGCCATGTCCTCTGTCATCCGTCAAAGACCGGACTTCCACTCCATGACCTCAAGTGAAGTGTTGGATGAGTTCGTTGCAATGAGCATCTTGGACAAGACCGCCGACAATGTGGTGCTCCGTTCTCAAAGGGCAAAGAAGCCCAACCTTGCGTTGAAGGCCAAGGTTAGTGTGGAAGAAGAGGAAGAAGAGGAAGATGAGGAGAGCAACCCCGAAGACACCAAATATGATTATCATGAGCACATGGCTCTTGCTTCAAGACAATTTTGGAGCAAGAAGAATACAAGACCCAACTTCAACAAGAACAACTCAAGTGGCTTCAAGGGCAAGCAACGAGTTAGAACTTGCTTCAACTGTGGCAATGTGAGCCATTTCGTTGTGGATTGTCCTTACGAGAAGCGGGAAGACAATGGTGGCAAGTTCATCCGAAAAGACAAAGCCAAGTCCTTCCCCAACAAGAACAACTTCACCAAGAAGACTCCTACTCGTGGGTTGGTGGTTCAAGAAGAATACCATGAGGATGATGATAATGATGAAAATGGAGAAGCAATGGCCATGGCGTCCGTTGCCATTGCTACCACTCCCCGGGAGTCTCTCTTTGATTCACCCAACGAGAACATCACCGCCAAGTTCCTCATGGCTAAAGCTTCCAACAAGGTAACCCCCAACATCAAAACCACCATCATTACTAATCCCTCCTTGGAGGATTGCATTGATGAACATGATGGGTCTAATGAGTAAGTGAATGAATTTGAGTCTTTTATGAGTAAGCTCAAGGGCAAATCCAAGAAGAACTTTTTTGCTCTCTTTGAACAACTTGGTGAGGCCAATGACATGATCGAGGCTCACGAAGAAACCATCTGTAAGATGGAAGGTCATAGTCGTGACTATGCCGATGAGATATCGGATCTCTCTAATGCTCTTGAGGAAGAGCGTGGGCATCGTTTAACTCTTGAGGAGTCATACAACGATGACCATGCTAAGTTAAAGAAAGATCTTGATCATGCCCTTGTCGTGTCTCGTGTGCTAACTTCCGAGAAGGCTAAACTTGGGGTTGATCATGCTAGACTCAAGGAGGAGTTTGAGGTACTTGACAAGGCCCACAACATCTTGAAGGGTGCTCACGCTAACCTCAAGGAGTCTCATGCTCAACTCCAAGTTAAGCTAACCAAGGAAAAGGCCACCATCCCCCATATGGTATTAATTGATAATGCATATGCTACTAACCCGTGTTGTGAGCATGTGCATCTTGTGGAGGAGAATGCCAAGTTGAAGGATCAACTTGAGAAAGGCCTTGTGACTTGCATTCAAGGTGAGAAGAACCTCAACGACCTTTTGAGCAATCGAAAGGAAGTTGTGGCCAAGAAGGGAATTGGGTTTGCACCCAAGTCCAAGAGTAAGAAGAAGAACAACAAGACCAAACGTCCTCCTCCTCTCAAGCAAACTTTTGTGAAAGAGGGAGAGGGTGCTCCCAAGAAGAATAAGGAAAAAGTGAAGGGCGTTGATGTCAAAAAGGGCAAAACCATTTCCTCCAACAAACCCGGTGACTTTAACCCGTCATATGTGTTATGCCGTGCTAGTGATGGACATGTTTATGCTAAATTTGTTGGTTCTCCTTATGAGTACATTGAATGGTCTATTTGGGTTTCTAAGACCATTGTTACTAACATCAAAGGATCCATTACTAAATGGGTACCTAAAACCAAGCATTGATCTCTTGTAGGGGTTTGCTTCCGGTGGGGGATCATGGTTGCTCGATAGTGGAGCAACAAATCATATGACCGGGAGCAAGGACTTGGTGGTGGATGTGCAAAAGATTCCATCTATGCCCACCAATGTCGAGTGGGGTGATGCCTCACATTCTAAGGAATTGGGTCTTGCCAAGGTTGTCATTTCTCATGATCTAACGATCGAGAAAGTCATGCTTGTTGAGTCCCTTGCATACAATTTACTTTCCATTCGTCAACTTGCACTCATGGGCTTTGCCACTTTCTTTGACATTGATACCGTGGCCCTCTTGTGGAGCAAGACTCTTAAAGTAGCCTTTGTTGGGCATGTCGAGAACGGTCTCTATGTGATAAACTTTTCGGAGTGACCCACTAAGACCGCGACATGCCTAATGGCTAAAGTTGACGTGGGATGGCTTTGGCATCGCCGTTTAGCCCACATCAATATGAGATCTTTGCAAAGTCTTCTCAAGGGGGGCCATGTCCGTGGACTAACAAATGTTAGTTTTGCCAAAGACCGTGCTTGTAGTGCTTGTATTGAAGGAAAGCTTCATGAGAAGGCTCACCCTCCCACGATCATCATCTACTCGAAGAGACCCCTGGAGCTCCTTTACATGGATCTCTTTGGGCCCCCATCATTTGATAGTCTTGGAGGTAGAAATTATTGCTTGGTGATTGTGGATGATTATTCAAGATACACTTGGGTATACTTCTTCAAGAGGAAGAATGAGACTCAACAAACCGTCAATGACTTTGCAAATGAAGCTCAACGTCAACATGATGCAAAGATCTTGACAATAAGAAGTGACAACGGCACCGAGTTCAAGAACTACACCTTGGATGAGTTTCTTAGTGATGAGGGGATCAAGCATCAATATGCTGCACCATATACCCCTCAACAAAATGGTGTTGCGGAGAGGAAGAACCGGACGTTGATGGATGCGGCTAGGACCATGATGGCGGAGTTCAAGTCTCCATACAACTTTTGGGCCGAAGTCATCAACACCGCATGTCATGCATCCAATCGACTCTATCTCCGCAAAGGCTTGAACAAGACTCCTTATGAGATACTCACCGGCAACAAGCCCAATCTCAAGTACTTCCGGGTGTTCGGGTGTAGGTGTTTCATTCTCAAGAATGGTGTTCGTTTGTCTAAATTTGAGGCTAGAGCTTATGAGGGCATATTTGTTGGTTATGCTACAAACTCTCATGCTTACCGTGTTCTCAACAAGTCCACCGGACTCATTGAGGAGACGTGTAACATGGAGTTTGACAAAAATAACGGCTCCCAAGTGGAGCAAAGTGGTACTTGTGATGTAGGTGATGAAATTCCTCCCCAAGCCATAAGAAGAACGGGTACTGGTCATATTCTACCCATTGAGGAACCCCTTGTGGCCGAAGGAGAAGGACAATGCTCCACTCAAGTGGAGCCTTCACCTCCTCAAGACCCACACGCTTATGAAGAACAAAGTGAAGGCCCTCAACCTCGTGAACAAGACCAAGGGCAAGATAAATCTCAAGATGGTGGTGAACCTCCAAATGATGCCCAAGGTCAAGTTCTCCCCCTCGAGCAAGCTCAAGATCAAGAACAAGCTCAAGACGGCGCTCAAGATAATCAAGTTAACCCTCCTCCTTCCACATCCGATGAGGAATTAGAGCGTCATGCCGCGAAGATTGCTTCCAAACTCACTACCAAATGCCATCTCATGGAGAATGTGGTTGGAAGCCTAAGAAATGGGGTAAGCACTCATAGACAAGTAGCAAACTATTGTGAACATCACACGTTTGTCTCTTGTGTTGAACCCCAAAAGGTCTATGAGGTGCTCGAAGACTCGGATTGGCTCAATGCCATGCATGAAGAACTCAACAACTTCGAGTATAACAAGGTGTGGAGATTGGTGCCAAGGCCATCGGGGAACCACAACGTCATTGGAACCAAGTGGATTTTCAAGAACAAGCAAGATGCTCATGGGAACATCGTTTGCAACAAGGCAAGATTGGTAGCACAAGGCTACTCCCAAGTCGAGGGTATCGACTACGGTGAAACCTTTGCTCCCGTTGCTCTCCTTGAATCCATTCGTTTGTTGATTGCTTATGCTTCCCATCACAACTTTAAGTTGCAACAAATGGATGTGAAAAGTGCTTTTCTTAATGGTCATATTAATGAGTTGGTCTATGTCAAGCAACCCCCCCGGGTTCGAGGATCCCTACTTCCCGGATCATGTGTATCAACTCGATAAGGCACTCTATGGCCTTAAACAAGCCCCACGTGCATGGTATGATCACCTTACCGAGTTGCTACAAGATCGTGGATTTGAGGTGGGGCAAATCTATCCCACTCTTTTTACTAAGAAGGTCAAAGGGGAGTTGTTTGTATGCCAACTATATGTTGATGATATTATCTTTGGTTCCCCTAACAAAGCTTTCAATGAGGAATTTGCCGCTCTCATGACCTCCAAGTTCAAGATGTCTTCGATGGGAGAGTTGAAGTTCTTCCTTGGTTTTGATATCAAACAAAGAAGAGAAGGAACCTTCATCAACCAAGCCAAATATACTCAAGACATGCTAAAAAGATTCAAGCTAAGTGATGTCAAGCCGGCTTCTACTCCAATGCCTACCAAGTGCCAACTTGACATTGATCCCAATGGTAAAGCGGTGGATCAAAAGGTATATCGCTCCATGATTGGCTCCTTGCTTTACCTTTGTACATCTAGACCGGATATCATGTTGAGTGTGGGAATGTGTGCACGGTTTCAAGCCGCACCGAAGGAAAGTCACTATGTGGCGGTCAAGCGAATCTTTCGATATTTGGCTCATACCCCAAACTTTGGCTTATGGTACCCAAGAGGGGCAAACTTCAAGCTTGAAGGATTTACGGATTCCAATTGGGCGGGAGACAAAGTGGATAGGAAGTCCACCTCCGGAGGGTGCCAATTTCTTGGTTGCTCTTTGGTGAGTTGGTCTTCCAAGAAGCAAAGTTGTGTGTCTCTCTCGTCCACTGAAGCGGAATATGTGGCGGCCGGTAGTAGTTGTGCTCAACTCTTATGGATGAGGCAAACTTTAAAGGAGTACGGTGTCATTTGTGACAAAGTGCCTCTTTGGTGTGATAATGAAAGTGCCATCAAGATTTCTCTCATCCCGGTGCAACACTTCAAGACGAAGCATATTGAGATTCGGTATCACTTCATCCAGGATCACATTAGGCGAGGAGAGATCGAGCTCAAGTATGTCAACACTCATGATAACCTTGCAGATATTTTCACAAAGCCCTTGGATGAAGCAAGATTTTGCGAGTTAAGGCATGAGCTAAATATCATTGATTCGAGCAATCTGACTTGAACCCTTGCACCCCCACCACACTCAACTTGTTGTCTAGTTTAGGTGTAGGCATGGACATAGGGGGAGTGTTGTTCTCTCAATGAACTCTCCCTGCCCTCATTATGCATAAATAGATCAACTCTTTCATATTAGCCATTTTTGATGGTACTTGTGCTTCAAAGACGAGTTTTGGTCATGGGCCCAAGGATAATTCTTCGCGGTGCCATACCAACTAACTCAAACATAGGTGGCTCCGGCCACCGCCCTCTCCTTTTGAGAGGTTGTGTCGCATGGTGGTTTCTTGTTGTCTTTCTGCCTTTGGGTTGTGCGTGTTCTTGTGGTGTCCTTTGTGCTAAAAGTTTCCTTGCAAAGATCTGCTTCTTTTGTTGAAACCTGCTTTTTCTTGAGCTCACAGTACTACTGCAGCCAGCTACGGTACTACCACGTGTGGGGAGCATGGTACTACCGCCCCCATGCGGCAGTAATTTTTTACTGCCGCCTGGGAGAGCGGTACTATCGCTTCGGTGCGGTACTACCGCCCAAGCGGTACTACCGCGATGACATGCGGTACTACCGCGCCGTCATAGACGCGTGGGGATAAGGACGGGCAGGGGGAGTTCTAACTCCCCCATACCCATTCGTCAGTTCCCCCACATCGTCTCTCTCTCTCTCTCCCACGCTCAAGAACGGGGCCGGCGTCCGTCGCCAGATCTCCACCTCCGGCTGCCCTCCCGTGATTCCGTCTGGTGGGATCGTTCCCCACCACGTTCTCTTGCCATGGACCAAGGTCTTTCCCCAACCCCCTCACATTTTTGTTGTGTTCTTTGCCTCTAGGTTTTTGGGGGAGACTTGTGTGTTCTAGAGATTCTTAGGCTAAATCTATGCAAGAGTAGGACGAAGGAGAGTAGTATTGCGTAGGAATTATACTTGTCTTTTTGTCATGTGCTAGATTTGATCACCGTAGCACCGCCGTGGTTTCGTGGTTCTTTTCAGATTCAAACTTTCGTTTGGATCTGATGCGGTGTGGTACTACCGCCCGTCTGGCGCGGTACTACCGCTAGTCCAGTACTACCGCCCGTCTGGCGCGGTACTACCGCACTCGCTGCGGCACTAAAGTTTTACTACCGCTCCCACCACGGTACTACCTTGACCTCGCACGGTACTACTGCGACTTGCAGCGGTACTAAAATTTTAGTGCCGCAGGCTCTGGCAGTACTGCCGTGGATCACATCTATCTCATGGCAACTTTCACGTATACTTTCTATGTGTTTCTTGTGCTTTGCCGTGGTCTTTGCATTGATCCTTTTTGCGTTTCGTGGGTGTTTTGCGTTTGTGTCTAAGGTGGTGGCTCTCGCCGTTCCAATCCCAGTCGTGACACGGGCTCCAAGCGTCTGCGCAATCCAGGTGAAGCACCAGAGGGCTCCTCTGCCCCAAGCGCCATGTCAAGACATCCGCTAGCAAGCACAAGGAACCCACTAAGGGCATGGACGAGATACCCCAATCTGAGTACGTCCGTCTCAGGCAGCTCAACCCGTATGTGAACCCTCGTGCTACTGTCAGAGGTTGTGAGCTATTTTGGAACAAGCAACAGACTCTCACTTATCTGAATGTCATCAAGAACAAGCAGAATACCTATGTGGATGTCAAATGGATAGAAATGCATCACCTGAGGAAGGACAAGCATCGTGAGTACTTTGGAGAAGGTCTGGACTTGGTGGAGCAGTTTGGTATTGAACATGTGATCTCTTTTCACCTTGACTATGACCCTGAGCTTATCTGTCAGTTCTTTGCCTCAGTATACTTTCACCCTGATGAGGAGCGGAGGATGACCTGGATGACCAATGGCCGTAAGTTGACTGCTACTTGGAAGGAGTTCATGGATCTGCTCCACGTTCCTGATGACGGGCTCGCCACTCCCATGGGTGTCCACCCCCATGCTAATTCTGAGTCTGCTAACAAGGACAAGCTTCAGTCATACTATGTTGAGAAGGCGCTTGCAAATGGCAAGTCGGCGTGGGTTCTCAACTCCTTTCTGGATATCATGTATCGCATCTTCCGCAACTCATTGTTTCCCCGCATTGGTGACAAGAACAAGGTTCATGCCTATATGGTGGATATGATGCTCCTGTGTGAGGAGGCTCGTGTGTCTCAGACTCAGCCACTTGATGTCTCACACATCATGTGGTGTGAGCTTCGGTTTGCAGTGTTCAACCGCAAGGTGCCTATCTATGGGCCATATCTGTTTCTGCTGATCTTGAAGACTTGGGAGAAGATGTTCCCTGGTGATGAGTTCCTTGCTCCAGACTGGATTCGACATGATCCCATCTGTCTCCGTGTCAAGCCCAACTGGGCCAACACTACTACTCGTGCTGAGGCGTCTGCTGCTAGGGCTGCTGTTGATGAGGAGGATGCTGGCGCAGAGGATATTGCTGAGGGCCGTTGTAAGGGCATATTTATCCCTGAGGTGTTTTGGTGATTGATGACAATGCATTTGCGGACTAATCGTGTGCCTTGAGTTTCACAGACGCTTCATCACTAGGCACGAGACGATTCGGTGCCCTCGAAGACTATTGAAGACGGCGTTGTTCTACGTTTCTTTTTGGTGGATTTGAGTCGTAGGAGAGCCGTACTATTAAGAAGGGGTCCGCGTCAGAAAGGTTCGGGTGGAATCATCACGTACACGTTTCCTTCACTGTCTCCTCCTTTCCCTTGCACTTTGGAGCATTCCCCGTCTATCCTCTATGTGAGTGTCTGGACTACTGTTGCTAAGCTTGCGGTAGTACTGCTCCCTGGAGCGGTAGTACCGCAGGCACTCGCAGTAGTACCGTGCCCATGCGCGGTAGTACCGCGAGAGCCCATGGTAGTACTGCTCCCTCGGAGTCATAGTACCGCGGCTCCTAGGCCAAGCACCGCTGCGTCGCGGTAGTAGGCATGGATGTAATTTTTTACATCGCGCCCACACGGTAGTACCGCACGTCTAGGGCGGTAGTACCACGGGTCCCCACGGTAGTACCGCTCCCCCCGAGCTGTTGTACCATGGTTCCCTGGCCTAGTGTTGTTGCTTCACGGTAGTAGGGGCGGATGTAATTTTTTACATCCGCACCCACACGGTAGTACCGCGCCCTGTGGACGGTAGTACCGTGACGGATGTTTGCATCGTCTCTTTGATAGCGGAAGTAGGCATAGATGTATTTTTATTCATCCATGCCATTTCCAGACTAAGTCTTACCAACCTCGCGGTCGTACCGCGGGTGGGTGCGGTAGTACCGCGGTCGCGGTAGTTCTGCCTATGGTATAGTCTCTGCAGCTGCCGCGGTAGTACCGTGGTCGCCCACGGTAGTACCGCCTGGCCTTGCGGTAGTAGCGCACTCCTGGAGCGGTAGTACCGCATGTCGCAGGCTGGTCTAAATGGATAACGGTTGGATCTCTTCCTTGACTATAAAAGGGGCGTCTCCTACCTCTAGTTGACTACCTCTTCCACCTCTAAGCTCCATTGTTGCTCCAAGCTCCATTTTCGCCCGATCTCTCTCCCTAGCCAATCAAACTTGTTGATTTGCTCGGGATTGGGTGACAAGGCGCTGATCTACACTTCCACCAAGAGATATTCGATTCCCCCCACTTATCCCTAGCGGATCTTGTTACTCTTGGGTGTTTGAGCACCCTAGACGGTTGAGGTCACCTCGAAGCCATACTCCATTGTGGTGAAGCTTCGTGGTGTTATTGGGAGCCTCCAATTGTTGTGGAGATTGCCCCAACCTTGTTTGTAAAGGTTCGGTCGCCGCCTTCAAGAGCACCAATAGTGGAATCATGGCATCTCGCATTGTGTGAGGGCGTGAGTAGAATACGGTGGCCCTAGTGGCTTCTTGGGGAGCATTGTGCCTCCACACCGCTCCAACGGAGACGTACTTCCCCTCAAAAGGAAGGAACTTCGGTAACACATGCTCGTCTCCACCGGCTCCACTCTTGGTTATCTCACGCCTTTACTTTTGCAAGCTTACTTGTGTTGTTTCCTTCACTTGCTCGTGTGCTTGTTGCTGTCGCATCATATAGGTTGTTCACCTAGTTGCATATCTAGACAACCTACTTTGATGCAAAGTTTAATTTGGTAAAGAAAAGCTAAAAATTGTTAGTTGCCTATTCACCCCCCCCCTCTAGTCAACTATATCGATCCTTTCAATTGGTATCAGAGCCTCATCTCTTTATTAAGGACTTTGCCGTCCGAAGAGTATGGTTGACACCAAAGACGGTGCGGAGGAGCACTCCGGTGTGAATCCCATCTCGTCTACGGCCGATGGGGGAACCTCGGTCTCTCATGAGGAATTCAATTTGGCTTTAGACACATTGAAAGACTCCATGACGACCAAGGTTGAAAGCATGGTTACTAAATTTCTTGAAGGACTTAAACTGTCCACCTCGCCAATGAAAGTGGGTGATCCCGCTAACAAGGTGACGGATGCTACCTCCGACAAGGGGGAAGCTAACAGTGAAAAGAGTCCTTCTACTAGTGGTAGAAATGGCACCGGCATCTTTGCCCATGTGGAACCTCCAATTTATGGAGGACCGATTCCTTCTACTCATTTAAATCATGCCGGTCCTCCTCCTAAGATTGTGAAAAATGAGGATTTTGATTCTTGGGTGTATCGCTTAAAGCGTCATTTAAATCATGTGAATACTAACCTTTGGAGAATCATTGAAGAAGGTTTCCATCCACATGACCGAAGCAACTTCACCCCGAGAGAAGTGGTGGATAATCAATTCAATGAGAGTGCTCTCTTCATCATCCAAGATGCAATCCTTCCCGAAGATCTTCCACATCTTCGACCTCATGCCATGGCCAAAGACGCATGGCAATGCGTTGTGTCTCTCTATCGAGGAAGTGCTAGCATTCAACGCTCCAACTATGAAGTGGTACAAGATGAAGCCGATGAGTTTGCAATGAAAGAAGATGAAGAACCTCGTGATCTCTTTTGAAGAGTGACCAAACTCGCGGTCTCACTCCGAGATCATGGGAGCAAGGACACGGATGATAATTGGATCAAGTGCAAGTTCCTCAAGGCCATGATTCCCTACAACAAGGCCATGTCCTCCATCATCCGTCAAAGACCGGACTTCCACTCCATGACCTCAAGTGAAGTGTTGGATGAGTTCGTTGCAATGAGCATCTTGGACAAGACCGCCGACAATGTGGTGCTCCATTCTCAAAGGGCAAAGAAGCCCAACCTTGCGTTGAAGGCCAAGGTTAGTGTGGAGGAAGAGGAAGAAGAGGAAGATGAGGAGAGCAACCCCGAAGACACCAAATATGATTATCATGAGCACATGGCTCTTGCTTCAAGACAATTTTGGAGCAAGAAGAATACAAGACCCAACTTCAACAAGAACAACTCAAGTGGCTTCAAGGGCAAGCAACGAGTTAGAACTTGCTTCAACTGTGGCAATGTGAGCCATTTCGTTGTGGATTGTCCTTACGAGAAGCGGGAAGACAATGGTGGCAAGTTCATCCGAAAAGACAAAGCCATGTCTTTCCCCAACAAGAACAACATCACCAAGAAGACTCCTACTCGTGGGTTGGTGGTTCAAGAAGAATACAATGGGGATGACGATGATGATGAAAATGGAGAAGCAATGGCCATGGCGTCCGTTACCATTGCTACCACTCCCCGGGTGTCTCTCTTTGATTCACCCAACGAGAACATCACCGCCAAGTGCCTCATGGCTAAAGCTTCCAACAAGGTAACCCCCAACATCAAAACCACCATCATTACTAATCCCTCCTTGGAGGATTGCATTGATGAACATGATGAGTCTAATGAGGAAGTGAATGAATTTGAGTCTTTTATGAGTAAGCTCAAGGAAAAATCCAAGAAGCACTTTGTTGCTCTCTTGGAACAACTTGGTGAGGCCAATGACATGATTGAGGCTCACGAAGAAACCATCTCTAAGATGGAAGGTCAAAGTCGTTACTATGCCGATGAGATATCGGATCTCTCTAATGCTCTTGAGAAAGAGCGTGGGCATCGTTTGACTCTTGAGGAGTCACACAACAATGACCATGCTAAGTTAAAGAAAGATCTTGATCATGCGCTTGTCGTGTCTCGTGTACTAACTTCCGAGAAGGCTAAACTTGGGGTTGATCATGCTAGACTAAAGGAGGAGTTTGACATACTTGACAAGGCCCACAAGGTCTTGAAGGGTGCTCATGCTAACCTCAAGGAGTCTCATGCTCAACTCCAAGTTAAGCTAACCAAGGAAAAGGCCACCTTCCCTCATATGATATTAATTGATAATGCATATGCTACTAACCCGTGTTGTGAGCATGTGCATCTTGTGGAGGAGAATGCCAAGTTGAAGGATCAACTTGAGAAAGGCCTTGTGACTTGCATTCAAGGTGAGAAGAACCTCAACGACCTTTTGAGTAATCGAAAGTAAGTTGTGGCCAAGAAGGGAATTGGGTTTGCCCCCAAGTCCAAGAATAAGAAGAAGAACGACAAGACCAATCGTCCTCCTCCTCTCAAGAAAACTTTTGTGAAAGAGGGAGAGGATGCTCCTAAGGAGAAGAAGGAAAAAGTGAAGGGCGTTGATGTCAAAAAGGGCAAAACCATCTCCTCCAACAAAGCTGGCGACTTTAACCCGTCATATGTGTTGTGCCGTGCTAGTGATGGACATGTTTATGCTAAATTTGTTGGTTCTCCTTATGAGTACATTGAATGGTTTATTTGGGTTCCTAAGACACTTGTTACTAACATCAAAGGACCCATTACTAAATGGGTACCTAAAACCAAGCATTGATCTCTTGTAGGGGTTTGCTTCCGGTGGGGGATCATGGTTGCTCGATAGTGGAGCAACAAATCATATGACCGGGAGCAAGGACTTGGTGGTGGACGTGCAAAAGATTCCATGTATGCCCACCAATGTCAAGTGGGGTGATGTCTCACATTCTAAGGTATTGGGTCTTGGCAAGGTTGTCATTTCTCATGATCTAATGATCGAGAAATTCATGGTTGTTGAGTCCCTTGCATACAATTTACTTTCCGTTCATCAACTTGCACTCATGGGCTTTGCCACTTTCTTTGACATTGATACCGTGGCCCTCTTGTAGAGCAAGACTCTTAAAGTAGCCTTTGTTGGGCATGTCGAGAACGGTCTCTATGTGATAAACTTTTCGGAGCGACCCACTAAGACCGCGACATGCCTAATGGCTAAAGTTGATGTGGGATGGCTTTGGCATCGCCGTTTAGCCCACTTCAATATGAGATCTTTGCAAAGTCTTCTCAAGGGGGACCATGTCCGTGGACTAACAAATGTTATTTTTGCCAAAGACCGTGCTTGCAGTGCTTGTATTGAAGGAAAGCTTCATGAGAAGGCTCACCCTCCCACGACCATCATCTACTCAAAGAGACCCTTGGAGCTCCTTCACATGGATCTCTTTGGGCCCCCATCATTTGATAGTCTTGGAGGTAGAAAGTATTGCTTGGTGATTGTGGATGATTATTCAAGATACACTTGGGTATACTTCTTCAAGAGGAAGAGTGAGACTCAACAAACCGTCAATGACTTTGCAAATGAAGCTCAACGTCAACATAATGCAAAGATCTTGACAATAAGAAGTGACAACGGCACCGAGTTCAAGAACTACACCTTGGATGAGTTTCTTAGTGATGAGGGGATCAAGCATCAATATGCTGCACCATATACCCCTCAACAATATGGTGTTGCGGACAGGAAGAACCGGACGTTGATGGAAGCGGCAAGGACCATGATGGCGGAGTTCAAGTCTCCATACAACTTTTGGGCCGAAGCCATCAACAGCGCATGTCATGCATCCAATCGGCTTTATCTCCACAAAGGCTTGAACAAGACTCCTTATGAGATACTCACCGGCAACAAGCCCAATCTCAAGTACTTCCGGGTGTCTGAAGAAAGGTATTTGCTTGTCTAAATTTGAGGCTAGAGCTTATGAGGGCATATTTGTTGGTTATGCTACAAACTCTCATGCTTACCGTGTTCTCAACAAGTCCACCGGACTCATTGAGGAGACGTGTAACGTGGAGTTTGACGAAAATAACAGCTCCCAAGTGGAGCAAAGTGGTACTTGTGATGTAGGTGATGAAATTCCTCCCCAAGCCATAAGAAGAATGGGTATTGGTCCTATTCTACCCATTGAGGAACCCCTTGTGGCCGAAGGAGAAGGACAATGCTCCACTCAAGTGGAGCCATCACCTCCCCAAGACCCACACGCTTCCAAAGAACAAATTGAAGGCCCTCAACCTCATGAAGAAGACCAAGGGCAAGATCAATCTCAAGATGATGGTGAACCCCCAAATGATACCCAAGGTCAAGTTCTCCCCATCGAGCATGTTCAAGATCATGAGCAAGCTCAAGATCAAGAACAAGCTCAAGACAATGCTCAATATGAACAAGTTAACCCTCCTCCTTCCACATCCGAGGAGGAATTAGAGCGTCGTGCCGCGAAGATTGCTTCCAAGCTCACCACCAAAGGCCATCTCATGGAAAATGTGGTTGGAAGCCTAAGAAAGGGGGTAAGCACTCGTAGACAATTAGCAAACTATTGTGAACTTCACGCGTTTGTCTCTTGTGTTGAACCCCAAAAGGTCTATGAGGCGCTCGAAGACTCGGATTGGCTCAATGCCATGCATGAAGAACTCAACAACTTCGAGTACAACAAGGTGTGGATATTGGTGCCAAGGCCATCGGGGAACCACAACGTCATTGGAACCAAGTGGATTTTCAAGAACAAGCAAGATGCTCATGGGAACATCATTCGCAACAAGGCAAGATTGGTAGCACAAGGCTATTTCCAAGTCGAGGGTATCGACTACGGTGAAACCTTTGCTCCCGTTGCTCGCCTTGAATCCATTCATTTGTTGATTGCTTATGCTTCCCATCACAACTTTAAGTTGCAACAAATGGATGTGAAAAGTGCTTTTCTTAATGGTCCTATCAATGAGTTGGTCTATGTCAAGCAAACCCCTGGGTTCAAGGACCCCTACTTCCCGGATCATGTGTATCAACTCGATAAGGCACTCTATGGCCTTAAACAAGCCCCACGTGCATGGTATGACCACCTTACCGAGTTGTTACAAGATTGTGGATTTGAGGTGGGGCAAATCGATCCCACTCTTTTTACTAAATAGGTCAAAGGGGAGTTGTTTGTATGCCAACTATATGTTGATGATATTATGTTTGGTTCCCCTAACAAAGCTTTCAATGAGGAATTTGCCGCTCTCATGACCTCCAAGTTTAAGATGTCTTCGATGGGAGATTTGAAGTTCTTCCTTGGTTTTGATATCAAACAAAGAAGAGAAGGAACCTTCATCAACCAAGCCAAATATACTCAAGACATGCTAAAAAGATTCAAGCTAAGTGATGTCAAGCCGGCTTCTACTCCAATGCCCACCAAGTGCCAACTTGACATTGATCCCAATGGTAAAGCGGTGGATCAAAAGGTATATCGCTCCATGATTGGCTCCTTGCTTTACCTTTGTGCATCTAGACCAGATATCATGTTGAGTGTGGGAATGTGTGCACGGTTTCAAGCCGCACCGAAGGAAAGTCACTATGTGGCGGTCAAGCGAATCTTTCGATATTTGGCTCATACCCCAAACTTTGGCTTATGGTACCCAAGAGGGGCAAACTTCAAGCTCGAAGGATTTACGGATTCCGATTGGGCGGGAGACAAAGTGGATAGGAAGTCCACCTCCGGAGGGTGCCAATTTCTTGGTTGCTCTTTGGTGAGTTGGTCTTCCAAGAAGCAAAGTTGTGTGTCTCTCTCGTCCACCGAAGCGGAATATGTGGCGGCCGGTAGTTGTTGTGCTAAACTCTTATGGATGAGGCAAACTTTAAAGGAGTACGGTGTCATTTGTGACAAAGTGCCTCTTTGGTGTGATAATGAAAGTGCCATCAAGATTTCTCTCAATCCGGTGCAACACTTCAAGACGAAGCATATTGAGATTCAGTATCACTTCATCCAGGATCACATTAGGCGAGGGGAGATCGAGCTCAAGTATGTCAACACTCATGGTAACCTTGCAGATATTTTCACGAAGCCCTTGGATGAAGCAAGATTTCGCGAGTTAAGGCATGAGCTAAATATCATTGATTCGAGCAATGTGACTTGAACCCTTGCACCCCCCACCACACTCAACTTGTTGTCTAGTTTAGGTGTAGGCATGGACATAGGGGAAGTGTTGTTCTCTCAATGAACTCTCCCTCCCCCCATTATGCATAAATAGATCAACTCTTTCACATTAGCCATTTTTTATGGTACTTGTGCTTCAAAGACGAGTTTTGGTCATGGGCCCAAGGATAATTCTTCGCGGTGCCATACCAACTAACTCAAACATAGGTGGCTCCGGCCACCGCCCTCTCCTTTTTGAGAGGTTGTGTCACATGGTGGTTTCTTGTTGTCTTTCTTCCTTTGGGTTGTGCGTGTTCTTGTGGTGTCCTTTGTGCTAAAAGTTTCCTTGCAAAGACCTTCTTTTGTTAATACCTGCTTTTTCTTGAGCTCACGGTACTACCGCAGCCAGCTACGGTACTACCGCGTGAGGGGAGCACGGTACTACCGTCCCCACGCGGCAGTAATTTTTTACTGCCGCCTGGGAGAGCGGTACTACCGCTTCGATGCGGTACTTCCGCCCAAGAGGTACTACCGCGATGACATGCGGTACTACCGTGACGTCACAGACGCGTGGGGATAAGGACGGGCAGGGGGAGTTCTAACTCCCCCATACCCATTCGCCTGTTCCCCCACATCGTCTCCCTCTCTCTCACACGCTCAAGAACGGGGCCGGCGTTCGTCGCCGGATCTCCGCCTCCGGCTGCCCTCCCGTGATTCCGTCCGGTGGGATCGTTCCCCACCACGTGCTCTTGCTCTGGACCAAGGTCTTTCCCCAACTCCTTCTTGTTTTTGTTGTGTTCTTTGCCTCTAGGTTTTTGGGGGAGACTTGTGTGTTCTAAAGATTCTTAGGCTAAATCTATGCAAGAGTAGGATGAAGGAGAGTAGCTTTGCGTAGGAATTATACTTGTATTTTTGTCCTGTGCTATATTTGATCACCGTAGCACCGCCGTGGTTTCGCGGTTCTTTTCAGATTCGAACTGTCGTTTGGATCTGACGCGGTGTGGTACTACCGCCCGTCTGGCGCGGTACTACCGCTGGTCCGGTACTACCACCCGTCTGGCGCGGTACTACCGCACTCGCTGCGGCACTAAAGTTTTACTACCGCTCCCACCACGGTACTACCGTGACCTCGCACGGTACTACCGCGACTTGGAGCGGTATTAAAATTTTAGTACCGCAGGCTCTGGCAGTACTACCGTGGCTCACATCTATCTCATGGCAACTTTCACGTATACTTTCTATGTATTTCTTGTGCTTTGCCGTGGTCTTTGCATTGATCCTTTGTGCGTTTTCGTGGGTGTTTTGTGTTTGTGTCTTAGGTGGTGGCTCTCGCCGTTCCAATCCCAGTCGTGACACTGGCTCCAAGCGTCTGCGCAATCCAGGTGAAGCACCAGAGGGCTCCACTGCACCCAAGCGCCATGTTAAGACATCAGCTAGCAAGCACAAGGAGCCCACTAAGGGCATGGACGAGATTCCCCAATCTGAGTTCGTCCGTCTCTGGCAGCTCAACCCGTATGTGAACCCTCGTGCTACTGTTAGAGGTTGTGAGCTGTTTTTGAAAAAGCAACAGACTCTCACTTATCTAGATGTCATCAAGAACAAGCAGAATACCTATGTGGATGTGAAATGGATTAAAATGCATCACATGAGGAAGGACAAGTATCGTGAGTACTTTGGAGAAGCTCTAGACTTGGTGGAGCAGTTTGGTATTGAATATGTGATCTCTTTTCACCTTGATTATGACCCTGAGCTTATCTGTCAGTTATTTGCCTCAGTATACTTTCACCCTAATGAGGAGCGGAGGATGACCTGGATGACCAATGGCCGTAAGCTGACTGCTACCTGGAAGGAGTTTATGGATTTCCTCCAGGTTCCTGATGACGGCTCAACACTTTCGTGGGTGTTCGCCCCCATGCAAATTCTGAGTCTGCTAATAGGACAAGCTTCAGCCATACCTTGTTGAGAAGGCGCTTGCAAATGGCAAGTCAGCGTGGGTGCTCAACTCCTTTCTAGATATCATGTATCACATCTTCCGCAACTCCTTGTTCCCTCGCATTGGTGACAAGGACAAGGTTCATGCCTATATGGTGGATATGATGCTCATATGCGAGGAGGCTCGTTTGTCTCAGACTCAGCCACTTGATGTCTCACACATCATGCGGTGTGAGCTTCGGTTTGCGGTATTCAACCGCAAGGTGCCTATCTATGGGCCCTATCTGTTTCTGCTGATCTCGAAGACTTGGGGGAAGATGTTCCCTGGTGAAGAGTTCCTTGCTCCTGACTGGATTCGACATGATCCCATCTGTCTCTGTGTCAAGCCCAACTGGGCCAACACTACTACTCGTGCTGAGGCGTCTGCTGCTAGGGCTGCTGTTGATGTGGAGGATGCTGGCGCAGAGGATGTTGCTGGGGACCGTGCTGCTAGGTCTTCCCAGAGTTCCTCTATGTCCTCGTGGGCCAAGAAGCTGAAGGACAAGATGAAGACTCTTTTATGCATGCAAGCCGAGGGGCAGTACAGGACTCATGTGGCATCTAAGGAGGGTCGCCGCCGGGACAAGAAGATCTTGCAGCTGTATGGCGAGGATGTGTCTGGCGGTTCTGAGGATCGCATCACTCCAGAGGCTGAGTGGATGGAGAAGCAAGGCTACAGGTGGACTGATTCTGAGGAGGACGTCGAGGAGACCATCCCTGCCGCCGAGGAGTCTAACGAGGAGCCTTGGGATGAGTTCCCTGCTTGAGCCACCCCTTGTGTGTAGGTGTCCTCTCTGCCTTTTTGGCGTCTCGATGCCAATGGGGGAGAGAGTGTAGGGATTTGCTCGTGTGTCGTCGTTCGTGTTCGGTGTGTTTGCTGCTTTCTCATTTAAACCTCGTTTGAACCTCATTTAAGTTGCTTTGGGTTGCTTTACTTCATATGGTGTAAGACATATGCACTCTATCTATCTTAGCGAGCTTGTGATATATTGTGCTACCTTTGTGCTATGCTCTGCTTAGATGTTAGTTATCATGCCTTTGTCTTTAAAATATAGGGGGAGTGTTGATCCTAGTTTGTGTGCTATGCAGTCCAAAGCATCCATCTATATTGCACACATCTAGGGGGAGCCTGTCTATATTCTAGAGAGGAGGGGTTTGCCTTTTCTCAATATTATCTCATCTATGTGCAAATCCCGTATTGTCGTCAATCCACCAAAAAGGGGGAGATTGTAAGGGCATATTTATCCCTGAGGTGTTTTGGTGATTGATGACAATGCATTTGCGGACTAATCGTGTGCCTTGAGTTTCACAGACGGTTCATCACTAGGCACGAGACGATTCGGTGCCGCTCGAAGACTATTGAAGACGGCGTTGTTCTACGTTTCTTTTTGGTGGATTTGAGTCGTAGGAGAGCCGTACTATTAAGAGGGGGTCCGCGTCGGAAAGGTTTGGGTGGAATCATCACGTACACGTTTCCTTCACTGTCTCCTCCTTTCCCTTGCACTTTGGAGCATTCCCCGTCTATCCTCTATGTGAGTGTCTGGACTACTGTTGCTAAGCTTGCGGTAGTACTGCTCCCTGGAGCGGTAGTACCGCAGGCACTCGCAGTAGTACCGTGCCCATGTGCGGTAGTACCGTGGGAGCCCACGGTAGTACCGCTCCCTCGGAGTCATAGTACCGTGGCTCCTAGGCCAAGTACAGCCGCGTCGTGGTAGTAGGCGCGGATGTAATTTTTTACATTCGCGCCCACATGGTAGTACCGCACGTCTAGGGCGGTAGTACCGCGGGTGCCCACGGTAGTACCGCTCCCCCCGAGCTGTTGTACCGTGGTTCCCTGGCCTAGTGCCGTTGCTTCACGATAGTAGGGGCGGATGCAATTTTTTACATCCGCACCCACACGGTAGTACCGCGCCCTGTGGATGGTAGTACCGTGACGGATGTTTGCATCATATCTTTGACAGCGGAAGTAGGCACAAATGCATTTTTATTCATCCGTGCCGTTTCCAGACTAAGTCTTACCTGCCTCGCGGTGGTACCACAGGTGGGTGCGATAGTACCGCAGTCGCGGTAGTTCTGCCTATGGTATAGTCTCTGCAGCTGCCGCGGTAGTATCATGGTAGCCCATGGTAGTACCGCGTGGCCTTGCAGTAGTACCGCGCTCCTGGAGCGGTACTACCGCATGTCGCAGGCTAGTCTAAGTGGATAACAGTTGGATCTCTTCCTTGGCTATAAAAGGGGCATCTCCTACCTCTAGTTGACTACCTCTTTCACCTCTAAGCTTCATTGTTGCTCCAAGCTCCATTTTCGCCTGATCTCTCTCCCTAGCCAATCAAACTTGTTGATTTGCTTGGGAGGGTGACAAGGCCCCGATCTACACTTCCACCAAGAGATATTCGATTCCCCCCACTTATCCCTAGCGGATCTTGTTACTCTTGGGTGTTTGAGCACCCTAGACGGTTGAGGTCACCTCGAAGCCATACTCCATCGTGGTGAAGCTTCGTGGTGTTGTTGGGAGCCTCCGATTGTTGTGGAGATTGCCCCAACCTTGTTTGTAAAGGTTGGGTTGCCGCCTTCAAGGGCATCAATAGTGGAATCACGACATCTCGCATTGGTGAGGGCGTGAGGAGAATACGGTGGCCCTAGTGGCTTCTTGGGCAGCATTGTGCCTCCACACCGCTCCAACGGAGACGTACTTCCCCTCAAAAGGAAGGAACTTCGGTAACACATCCTCGTCTCCACCGGCTCCACTCTTGGTTATCTCGCGCATTTACTTTTGCAAGCTTACTTGCTCGTGTGCTTGTTGTTGTCGCATCATATAGGTTGTTCACCTAGTTGCATATCTAGACAACCTACTTTGATGCAAAGTTTAATTTGGTAAAGAAAAGCTAAAAATTGTTAGTTGCCTATTCATCCCCCCCTCTAGTCAACTATATCGATCCTTTCACATAGCATGTCGGTTTTTTGCGAAACGACTCTGTGAGCATGTACAATATCAAGATGTACATGCCAAATTTTTGTTTGGAAATTTTTTAATATTTTAAAATATATTTAAAACACATTTTAAAAATCAGGAGCGCGCGCTTCCATGTGCCAAAATGCCGCTCTCGGTGAGCCAAGCAGTTCATTGTCCGCTATCTGCCGGACAATGGAGCCACACTTCACAACTACATGTTGTTTTGCATACTTATATGGTCTTTAAGATTTACTTTTGGCCACTGATTTTTTCCCTACAACACACACACCTGCACACATGCACACACAATAGCGCTATTTTAACCTATAGTGTATGGTATTTATTCTACACCTCTAGTAAAGTTTGTATAAAATGTCCTAAAGTTGTCTATGAAAAGTACTAATTGCGGAATAAATTATTTTTACTATCCAGGTTGTGTACAAAATGGCGTCTCTCCGCTGTAGCTAAGTTGTGCATCTATTTTAGAACAATGTAGTAAAATGGTGGCCGGGATAGTAAAAAAAATTTGAACGCAACTTTAAATTCTTTTTCGCAAAGATTATACCAGGCATGTACAATAACTGTACACTCTCCTCGTTAACTTCCAGCAAGATACAGTGAATTTTACGACTAAAATGCATCTATCCTCCTCGTACCTGCTGGCAACGTCCAAAGCGGTCCTCTAACTCTACCTTCGTTGTGGTCCTTAGGGTTTAGGGTTTAGGGTTGTTGTCCAATGTACTCTAAACCCAAGAGCTAGCTACTCCTAGTGAGAGGGCGCTTGGATGTTCAACGGCCAATGCAGTCAGATGCTTAGATGACACATTCATTGTCGTGAGCTCATTTGTTATTCCGCACCTTAGCACTCAAGAATGTGAACTTCGGATCATATCTTCGTGTTCTCACTTGTGGTTATCTCTAACTCTACCTTCACTCGATATTACTTGCTTGCTTATTTGCCTTGTGTACCTTGTTACATATGTTTCCTTTGCCGCATTCTCCCCCGTTACGCCAGTTCCAGTACACCCCCCTCCCCGCGTTGCTCCCAGTGCAGGCGACACGGGCGGCCCTCCCCCAACCCTAGGCTAGCGGTGCCGCCGTCCACCCACCCCTCTCTGCCGCTGCCGGAGGACGTCGCGGGGCAAAGCCGCATGGCTGACAACGGCGGCAGGGATCCTTTCTCGCGTCTTCGGGCGGCTCTCGGGCACGAGCGGGGCCTCGTCCCGGCGGCTTCCGACTTCAGCGGCGGCGTCGTGGGGCTTCGCGTGCGGGCGCGGAGCTGCGAGTAGGTGGCTTTGGGCGGACGCTCGGGGCGTGCCGATGCTCGCTGGCTCGGCGGCGGCGTCCCGTGGCTGGGGGCGCTGGCGTGGAGGCTTGGGCGCGCGTGGCTGATCGGGTGACGCGTCGTGCACAGCCGGTGCCGACCCTTCTGCCCCGTGTTGCCCCAGATCTGGCGGGCGGCGGCGTTTCTCCTGCATCCCTCCCCTCATTCGCGTCTGTGCGGTGTTGGTCCTAATGGCAAGATATTGTTCTGGCTAGTCCAGCTTGTATGGGGGGAGGGGAGGTGGAGGGAGTCCCAGGATCCACGGCGACGGTGCTCTGCCCCATTTTCGTGGCAAGTTGGGGGTGCTCTTTTCCCCTCTCGTGGCCTGCAACGGCGGCCGGAGGTGTGCCAGGTCTTGGATCTTGAGGCGATTTGGTTGTGTTTGGCTCCTGGAGAAATCCTTGCAAAAACTGTTGTTGATGCCTGTCGGTGTCAAAACCGGCGGATCTCGGGTAGGGGGTCGCGAACTGTGCGTCTAGGCGGATGGTAACAGGAGACAAGGGACACGATGTTTTACCCAGGTTCGGGCCCTCTTGATGGAGGTAAAACCCTACGTCCTACTTGATTAATATTGATGATATGGGTAGTACAAGAATGGATCTACCACGAGATCAAGGAGGCTAAACCCTAGAAGCTAGCCTATGGTATGATTGTTGTAATGTACGTTGTGTCCTACGGACTAAAGCCCTCCGGTTTATATAGGCACCGGAGAGGGCTAGGGTTACACAGAGTCGGTTACAATGGTAGGAGATCTACATATCCGTATCGCAAGCTTGCCTTCCACGCCAAGGAAAGTCCCATCCGGATACGGGACGGAGTCTTCAATCTTGTATCTTCGTAGTCTTGGAGTCCGGCGGACGATGATAGTCCGGCTGTCCGGACACCCCCTAGTCCAGGACTCCCTCAGTAGCCCCCGAACCAGGCTTCAATGACGATGAGTCCAGCGCGTATATAGTCTTCGGCGTTGCAAGGCGGGTTCTCCCTTTAAGTTCCATGTACCTACCGAACAGTGTCCGGCTTCCTCATAAATGTTGTGCTTCTTGGCTTCTATGCCCAATAATGGCCTTCTTCCACGCGTCACACGAATGCGAAAAGCTAGGGTGTCTTTTATGTTTCACCCCCTAGTCGTGCAAGTCATCCGCCTACAAAAGAGGCAAAAATCCAGATCCAAATCACACCATCCTCCTTCCGCGAATATTCATCGGAGCGCCTTTGACCCAAAAATCCATTCCATCATGGACCGTCGGCGCGGCTCCTCTTCTCGCGCTCCCAGCCCACTGCCAGGAGATTGGAGGAGATGCTCTGTTCCACACAACGAGCTAGTGAAGCTCCAAGCGGGGGGATATCTCCCCCCGGCCTTCATGGTCCCGGTTCGAGCCGGGCTGGCCACCTACCAAGGTGGGAAGCAAGCGGAGGCTGCCCCAAACCCCAACAAAGGGGAGCGGGTATGCTTCGTCCCCTATCTGATAAGGGGACTCGGATTTCCGATACATCCGTTCCTCCGCGGGCTCCTGGAGTTCTACGGACTCCAGCTCCATCACCTTACACCCGCCTCTGTCCTGCATATCACGGGTTACGTAGCTCTTTGCGAGCTATTCCTGGGCATCGAGCCCCATTTTGCACTGTGGAAGAGGTTGTTCTGCCTCGTACCCCGTTCTCACGAGGGATCTATATATCAAGTGGGCGGCGCCGAAGTATGGCGCATTGCCGGGACCGGATATCCATCCGGAACCCCTAAGAAGGCGTCCAAAGACTGGCCTTCGGAATGGTTTTACATAGAAGACGCTCTGCTGCCGGACCCAGTCCGGGTCGGCCTCCCGGAGTTCAGTGCTGCTCCTCTGAAGAAACGCCTTAGTTGGCGCCCGCGGAGCCCCCAATTGGAGGAAGACAAGAGCGTCCATTATCTGATGGGCCGAATAAGATTATTAGCCCATTCCGGGTTGACCATGATTGGAGTCATGGCAACATGCATCCCGCGGGGGGTACAACCATTGCAATATAGGGGTCACCCCATGTGGGATTTCAACGAGGAAGACGACGCCACCCGCCATGGCCGCAAAGGGCCAGATTCGATCGAGGATCTGGTGCAGATCCTGTCCGGCCTATACAAGGGGGAGAAGGAGGACTTCCTTCGAACGAACCCCTTGAATGGGTTTTCCATGAATAACCCTTGGGGCTGGGTAAGCGAACACTTTTAAGGGCTCAACCCATGCTTTCAAAGTTTAAGCTTCTTACATTATGTCTTCGGCGCAGGAACTGCGCCGGATTGTGGAGGACATGGTAAGTCCAGCTCCGCAACCCGAGGATCCAGAGAGATCCCAGGATCCGGCCTCCGAAGAGGATCGGGATATCAAGGTGGAGCTGATCGACGGGGTGTTCCACCAGCTCAGCATGGATAATGCTTTAGTCGCCATTACGGCGGACTACCCCGGATTATATCCGGCTTTCCAGGTGACTGTGACCAAGGTCCGGACACCATTATCTCTTCCTTGCCCATTTCTGACCTTCGCGAACGATGGTGTTTTACAGGAAGCGCATTTAAGGCGGGAAGCCGAGCTCGCGGCGGCTGACCAACAAAGGCCAGTCCGGACCAGCAGGCGGAAAAGGAGCGTGGCACGGACTGAAATGTCGCCGCAAAGGTATAGCTCGTATTTAAATATTCAGAGCAACGTTTCTAGGAAGCGTCTGAGTGCTCATGATCTTTGTAGGAGAAAAAGCGCCCACCGGACTGTGGGTGTAGAGGTTGCCGATTCGACCTATACCAGCCAGGCTCCAGCGCCCGGTCTGGAGGGGGAGGCAAGCGCAAGGCGCGGGCCGGATACTCCTCCAACGGAGGATGCCGACAGACTGTCCGCCACCAAGTCTGAGGTGGAGAGCGCCATGAACCACAGGCACCGCCGGACAGTATTTCGTGAAGCGTGCTTCTCCTCTGAGGCGTTGAACGCCTTTAACGCTGGGGACGCGCACCTCCGTGCTGCTCAAGATGGTTTTACCAGAGCCACGGAGCAGTATGTAAAAGACATACGGGTAAGGGAATTTAATGGTTATATATGCCAGTAGCCCCCGAGACTTAAAGTAGTCATGTTAACTGATCAAGGATCATTTGAAACGCAGGCTCTTACCGAGAAGAATACCCAGCTGTCTCAGGAGCTGCAAGAATGCAAGGCCCAACTTGAGGCCGCACTTGCTGCCGCAGGAGGAAACACAGAGGCCCCTCCTGGTAACACATTTGTTTAAATATAAGCGCTGTGCGGCGTGCGCGCAAGTCTAATAATGACATTGCAGGTGCTGCCGGACAAGATCCGGACAGGCAGGAACTGCTGCGCCAGCTGAAGGCCGGCGAGAGGGTGCTGAATAGAGTACAGCAGGAAAGGAACAGGCTCCAAGATGCCCACGCCCAGCTTGGAGAAGAGCTGAAAGGCGTTCGGGTTGAGCTGTCCGGCTCCGTTAAGGAGAATCAGCGGCTTCGTCGCGGCATCTATAGTAAGTGCTTGAGCGAACTCCTTTGAAAAGAAGAGTTCGGCGAGGAAGTCAATTGACAGAATATGTCTTATAGGTGTACTCACAGGTCGCCCTGCGGAGGACATGCCCGTATCAACGGGTGATCAACTTCCCGAGCTGTTGCAACTACTCGAACGAGTTCGGCAGGCGATGAGCGGCGTCGTCCAGGCATTATGGCCAGCCTTCTCCCTACCCGAGGGCCTTGGGGAGCTTGCGGAGAAGCTCCAGGGAGTGCGGCAGCGCCTCCGTTTATGGAAGATTTCGGCTTGCCGCCAAGGTGCCAGGGAGGCTTGGGCCATGGTGAAGACGCGGTACAAGAAGGCGGATCCCAACCACATGGCCGAGGTTGGACCGGTGGGGCCCGATGGGAAGGAGATCCCTGTGAGTTTAATATACAGCCAAGTAGAGTTGGCTGCTAAATTTTCCCAACGGGACTGTAAGTTGGACAGCCTGTTAGACGGGATTGAGGAGGAATACAATCAGTAATTTTGACAATGTATTTTAAAATGACATGTGAAATGCCCTCTAGCCGGATTGTAGATCGTTTGTCTTTGCCGACCTTTTCGCTTCGACCTTGGGACCCTAGAGTCCGGAGTGTCTCCGAATACCTTTTTGGTTAAGAAACAACCGGGGTATGCATGGAGACCAGGCGTAGGGGTCATTAGTGCTTTATCAGACAAGTGCCCAACTATTATGTTATATTACATGGTTAGTAAGAAACATCTTCCAGGGAGAATAGTTCCGTTAAGGGTTCCTTTCCCTGGGAGGCATATGCCCTAAAGTGCATGTCCGGACTGCGAAAAAAGCAGAAAAACATCTGGGGGCGGATAAATAGGTAGGTAAAAAAATCATCTTTCAAGTCACCGACCGAATATTCCCTTAAGAACGCTAGCTTTCGGCTTCACCCAGTCTGAGGTACACATCCGGCTGACCCGACAGTAACAATCGCAGAGGTGCTCCCTTTACCTCCTAGCCGAACAATCGGGAACATAGGGGTAAGCACAGGAGCCAGGCAACCCAGCTTGGCCAAAACTTAAGTCATATCGATGCATATAATGGTGAGTAAAAGGTACATGTGGAAGCTTGACACATGTGCCAGGCGTGAAGCCCTTACAATTGAGCTTCTTGAAAAGAAGCCCCCAAGTATAATGAGTGCGAATGGCACGTCAAGTGTGTGCGAACAATGCGCAAGTGGGCCCTCAAGAGCTTTTTATGAAAAAAGGTTAAGAGAAGAAAGAGAAATAAAGTGCACCTGGAGTGTAAAAAATTTGGACGGGGGAAGGGGACGAACTCTTAGTCCGGCGCTAGGCGTAGAATCTTCGGAGGCGGGCTGCGTTCCATGGGTTCGGCTCGAGTCGGTTGTCCGATGCATTTCGCAGACGGTACGCCCCGCCGGTCAGGACTTGGTCGATAATGAAGGGGCCCTCCCATTTGGGCTTGAGCTTGTCCTTTTTCTTGTCCGGCAGGCGTAGAACTAGTTCGCCAACGTTGTAAGTCTTGGCCCGTACTTCTCTGCTTTGATATCTTCGAGCCTACTGCTGATAAAATGCGGAACGAGCCTTGGCGACGTCGCGTTCCTCCTCCAATGCGTCCAAGCTGTCCTGCCAATCCAGCTCGGCTTCTCGTTCTTCGTACATGCGCACTCGAGGTGAGTCATGAATGATGTCGCAGGGCAAAACTGCCTCTGCGCCGTATACCATAAAAATGGTGTGAATCCGGTAGTACGGTTGGGCGTTGTCCGCAGCCCCCAGAGTACGGAGTCGAGCTCCTCTACCCAGTGCGTGTCGGATTTCGTAAGTGACCACACTAGTCTGGGTTTAATGCCGCTCATTATTAGACCATTTGCTCGTTCCACTTGACCGTTGGTTTGAGGGTGATAGACTGAAGCGTAATCGAGCTTAATGCCCATGTTTTTGCACCATGACTTAACCTCGTCGGCCGTGAAGTTTGTGCCGTTGTCGGTGATGATGCTGTGGGGGACACCATAACGGTGTACAACCCCGGATATAAAGTCTATCACTGGTCCAGACTCTGTCGTTTTGACCGGTTTGGCCTCTATCCATTTGGTGAATTTATCCACCATGACCAATAGGTACCTTTGCATGTGGGTTCCCCCTTTAAGGGGTCCAACCATATCAAGCCCCCAGACCGCAAACGGCTAGGTAATGGGTATAGTTTTGAGGGCGGTGGGTGGCATATGGCTCTGATTAGCAAAGAGCTGACAACCGACGCATCTCTGGACTAAGTCCTGGGCATCTGCCCGGGCCGTCGGCCAATAAAATCCTGTACGGAATGCCTTTCCTACAAGGGCCCGGGCTGCTGCGTGGTGTCCGCCTAGTCCGGCATGAATTTCAGCCAGGAGGTTTCGCCCTTCCTCTTCGGAGATACACCTTTGAAGGACTCCGATTGTACTTTTCTTGTAAAGTTCTCCCTCGTGGACCTTGTAGGCTTTCGATCGCCAGACTATGCAGCGGGCCTCATTTTGGTCTTCGGGAAGTTCCTGCCTAAGCAAGTAGGCTAGGAATGGCTCTGTCCATGGGGCAATTACTTCCATTATGTCGTGGGCTGAAGGTGTTATGTCATCGGCTGAATTGCCGGTTGGCGCGGTTGTTTCCGGTTTATCATTTCCGGACTCCCCTTCCCATAGTACGGATGGCTTGAAGAGCCGTTCCAGGAAGATATTTGGAGGGACAGCGTCACGTTTTGCGCCGATGCGTGCCAGTACGTCGGCTGCTTGGTTATTATCTCAGGCTATGTGATGGAATTCAAGTCCTTCAAACCGAGCTGGCATTTTTAGGACAGCGTTGCGATATGCTGCCTTTTTCGGATCCTTGTCGTCAAAGTCTCCGTTTATTTGGGATATTGTAAGGTTTGAATCCCCGCGCACCTCTAGGCGTTGAATGCCCATGGAGATTGCCATCCGGAGACCAAGTAGAAGGGCCTCATATTAGTCTGCGTTGTTGGAGTCCGTGTACATTATTTGAAGTACGTATTGGACTGTGTCCCCGGTTGGGGACGTCAAGACGACGCCAGCCCCCAGTCCGGCCAACATTTTGGAGCCGTCGAAGTGCATAGTCCAATTGGAGTATGCGTCGTACTCTTTAGGGAGTTCGGCTTCGGTCCATTCAGCGACAAAGTCAGCCAAAACTTGTGACTTTATAGCTCGCCGAGGTTTGTAGGTTATATCGAATGGTAGGAGCTCAATGGCCCATTTTGCAATCCTTCCTGTTGGGTCGCGGTTGTTTATAATGTCATTGAGTGGTACTTCGGAGGCCACTGTTATCGAACACTCTTGAAAGTAGTGTCGGAGCTTCCGGGATGCCATGAACACCGCGTACGCTATCTTTTGATAGTGCGGGTAACGGGACTTGCAGGGGGTTAACACAGTGGATACGTAGTACACTAGTTTTTGAAGAGGGAATTTATGCCCTTCTATCTCTCGTTCAACGACGAGTACCACGCTTACAACTTGATGTGTTGCTGCGATGTATAACAACATAGGTTCGCCTAGGTTTGGCGCAGCTAGGACCGGATTTGTTGCCAATATGGCCTTTATTTCTTCGAGTCCGGCAGTGGCGGCATCCGTCCACTCGAAGTGTTCGGTGCGCCTAAGGAGGCAATAAAGGGGCAGTGCCTTTTCTCCCAAGCGGGAGATAAAACGGCTTAGAGCTGCCACGCATCTGGTCAGTTTTTGTATCTGTTTGAGGTCTTTTGGAATATCCAACTGTGACAGAGCTCGGATCTTGGTCGGGTTTGCTTCAATTCCTCTACCGGATACAATGAAGCCCAGCAGCTTTCCGGCTGGTACGCCGAAAACGCATTTTTCCGGATTCAGCTTGATATCATATGCTCTGAGGTTGTCGAATGTGAGCCTCAAATCGTCTACTAGAGTTTCGACGTGTTTGGTTTTGACGACTACGTCGTCTACGTATGCCTCAACTGTTTTGCCAATCTGGGTGGCCAGACATGTTTGAATCATGCGCTGATATGTTGCGCCGGCGTTTTTAAGTCCGAAGGGCATCGTGTTGAAGCAGAATGGTCCATATGGAGTGATGAATGCCGTTGCGGCTTGGTCTGCTTCCGCCATCTTGATTTGATGGTAGCCAGAGTATGCGTCGAGGAAGCACAACGAATCGTGGCCTGAGGTAGCATCGATAATTTGGTCGATGCGGGGGAGGGGGAAGGGATCCTTTGGGCAAGCCTTATTGAGGTCTTTAAAATCGACGCATAGGCGCCAGGATTTGTCCTTCTTTGGTACCATTACCAGATTTGCTAGCCAATCCGGATGTTTGATGTCTTTGATGAATCCGGCTTCCAATAGTTTGGCTAGCTCTTCTCCCATTGCCTGTCTCTTGGGTTCGGAAAATCGTCGAAGAGCCTGTTTGACCGGCTTGAATCCTTTTAGGATGTTTAGGCTGTGTTCTGCCAATCTGCGTGGGATTCCGGGCATATCCGAAGGATGCCAGGCGAAAATGTCCCAATTTTCCCGAAGGAATTCTCGCGGTGCGGCGTCTACCTCGGGGTTCAATTGTGCCCCAATGGAGGCCGTCTTTGTTGGGTCCGTTGGATGGACCTGGAATTTTACTATTTCATCTGCTGGTTTGAAGGAGGTGGACTTGGATCTTTTATCGAGTATCACATCGTCCCTATTCACCGTAGAGCGCAGCGCGGTGAGTTCTTCTGCCGCTAGGGCTTCGGATAGTGCCTCCAGGGCTAGTGCGGCTGTCTTGTTTTCGGCGCGGAGTGCTATGTCCGGATCACTAACGAGAGTGATTATTCCACCGGGCCCGGGCATTTTGAGCTTCATGTACCCGTAATGGGGTACGGCTTGGAAAATTGTGAATGCCTCTCGTCCTAATATAGCGTGATATCCGCTGTTGAACGGGGTCACTTGGAACGTGACTTCTTCGGATCTGTAATTGTCCGGCGAGCCGAACACCACATCGAGTGTGATTTTTCCGGTGCAGCGCGCTTCCCGGCTAGGGATTATTCCTCTGAAGGTTGTGCTGCTTCGCTCAATACGGCTCCAGTCTATTTCCATTTTTTGAAGAGTTTCCTCGTAGATGAGGTTCAGTCCGCTGCCGCCATCCATGAGGACCTTTGTAAGTCGAAAGCCGTCCACTATGGGACTAAGCACCAGTGCGGCTGGTGCTCGGGCTGTTCGGAATTTAGGTTCGTCGCTGGCGTTGAAGGTGATGGCTGTGTCGCTCCATGGATTTGCTGTTGCTACTTGGTAGACTTCGGCGAGGCCGCGGATTGTTCGTTTTCGCATATTATTTGATGCGAAGGTCTCGAAGACTGTTGATACCGTACCAGTATTGTTGGAGTGGTTTTCTGGGGCTAGAAGCTCCTCGCCACTTTTGGCCACCTGCCGTAATATCCAACATGCTCGAAGGCTATGTGTTGGGACGGCGCCCTCTGTACTGTGAAGCTTACAGGGTCCGCTGAGCCATCCCTCCAGTACGGTTCCGTGCCCTCTATGGGGTTTTTGCTTTTTGTTTTTTGTATCTGGGGCCTGAGTATGATGCACCCTTTTGTTGCGGACTAGGGTTGTATTCGAGGCCGGATTGTCGCAAAACTGGTTTTCGGTTTTCCGGAAACTCTCCATCGCACAGTACTTTCGTACTATGGACGCCAGATCGGTGAAGCGTGTAATTTTACGACGGATGATGGCGTTCAATATTCCCTTGTCCGTGCAATTATTGCAAAAGATTGAGATTGCGTTTTCCTCTCGGCAGTCCTTTATCCTGTCCATAACCAGGAGGAATCTGGCCCAGTAGTGATGTACTATTTCAGCGGGCTCTTCCCGTATTAGAGATAGATCGCATATGTCTGGGCGGGTGGGTGGAATAAAATCGGATCCCTACCCATCTCGGGGCTTAAAGGTCGTGAAGTTTCCAAATTTGGAAGCTTGGATTGCTGGACGTTGTCTAACGAGTCCGGTCCGATGCCTGACTTTAAGTTCAGTGCTCGATCGAAGTCCGTTCCTCCGCGGAAATCCGGCATGGAGGGTTCGGGAGCCCGGACTTGACTAGTTTTCAATACAGGAGAGGAGTCGCCGTATTGTTCCTCTACCACTGTGACGTGGTGGGTGACCTGGAGAGAGTTAATCTCTCTCAGATCGGTTTTAAGCCCAATCTGATTGTAGTCCGTAGCGACTCCCAGGGCGGCGATGCGATCCAAGAGCTCGTTGACAGACGAGAGCTCTATCGGATCCAGCCGCTCGGCAAATTCCGAGCTGACGTGAAGATTGCTTTTGACGACTTGAGAAGTCATTGTCGAAGCAGTGGCCGGACAGGCGGTCATAAGAAAACCACCTAGCCGGATAGTTTGGCCGGCGGCCAAGGCCCCTTTGGCGAAAATACCGTCCTTGAAGACGGGTGGAGGCATCCTTCCTATCGGTGACGACACAGAGGAACTCTCAATGAAAGCACCAATGTCGGTGTCAAAACAGGCGGATCTCGGGTAGGGGGTCCCGAACTGTGCGTCTAGGCGGATGGTAACAGGAGACAAGGGACACGATGTTTTACCCAGGTTCGGGCCCTCTTGATGGAGGTAAAACCCTACGTCCTGCTTGATTAATATTGATGATATGGGTAGTACAAGAGTGGATCTACCACGAGATCAAGGAGGCTAAACCCTAGAAGCTAGCCTATGGTATGATTGTTGTAATGTACGTTGTGTCCTACGGACTAAAGCCATCCGGTTTATATAGGCACCGGAGAGGGCTAGGGTTACACAGAGTCGGTTACAATGGTAGGAGATCTACATATCCGTATCGCCAAGCTTGCCTTCCACGCCAAGGAAAGTCCCATCCGGACACGGGACGGAGTCTTCAATCTTGTATCTTCGTAGTCTTGGAGTCCGGCGGACGATGATAGTCCGGCTGTCCGGACACCCCCTAGTCCAGGACTCCCTCAATGCCGGTGACGGCGACACCATTTTTGGTGTCATTCACCCCCTTGGGGGCGTTGCTGAGGAGTCCAGTTCATCCAAATCCCTCGAGAGTGTCTCCAGGTGTAAGCCCAAGATCTTGTTTTGCTAGATCGGACGACGACGACATCAGGTTCGTCGCTACCTTCTTGAAGGCGTCGTCTTGGAGACCATGGTTGTTGGTGGTAACCGGCGGCTTGCCTGGGTGGCGGTTGTCGGTGGAGTGTGGTTGATGTTGCTGGTTGGGTTAGTCCCCTCTCCCCTGTACCGTGACTTTGCCTTCACACAAGCATCATACGGGCCTACGGCTGAGGTTGGTTAGGCCAGGGCCCCCAACAGCACTGGATTTGCACTGCACAGCAGCTTCCATGCATGCATCCCCAGCCAGGTCGACGTACAGTTCGTGGAGTACTTAATAACGGAAGGAGGAAGCGTAAAGCCTTTGCCGATATTTTACTCAGGGAAAGGTACACACACTCACTCGATGATGCCCTCACAAATCCTGAAACCCATAATGGGCTAGTGCATAATCACCAACCCTTAACCGTAGCCCATGGCCCCATTATCGCATGCACGATGATCTCAGGCATATGTTCAGCTATCTCCTGATCACTAGCTCCCACCCAACCCACTGATAAACCCCATCATTCCAAATTGAGTATTATACTATTATACTAGCACTAGCTAGTTAAACTATTTATTTACCAAATGATATTTATTGGCTTAAGAAATGATGTTGTGGACATGGAGATTTTGGAGGTAGGGAGGCAGGCAGCAAGATTCCAATGGAAGAAACCAAAAGGAGGGCAGCAGGGCTAACAAGAAGACAGATCAGAGACGGGTGAGGACAGGTGCGGGCGCGGCACCAACCAGCAGCAACCCATCTACCCTAGCCAGTGGCCACGCCGATGCGGCGCACACGGGCTACTCCTACCTGCATCGGTACAAAACTGATAATTTGTCACGTACCTGCACCAACGCCTCCATTAATAGTTGAAGCTCTCCGTCGAGTTCCCTCCCAGCTCCCAGCTCCTCCTCCTACTCGCACCAGCATCATCATCATCATCAGTTGGTTGCGAGCTCCTCAAGATGCATGCTACCACATAGGTAGCAGTACAAGACCGGGAGTGTGTACGCGTTGGTTCGTCGCCATGGTTGCGGAGATGGGAGAAGCACCGGCAGCAATGGTGGAAACAGAGGTGGTGCCAGGGGCAGAGGGCGGTCATGGCGAGGCGCTGATGGTGCTGGAGACTCTGGCGTCGTCTTCCCTGGCCTGCTCTGTTCCACAGTTCCCGACCAAGTGGAATTCCGTCAAGGACAAGCTCCGGCAGCTCTGCTCCGGCCTCAGTTTGCTGCGCGGCAATGGCGGCGACGGCGAAGAGGCAGAGGAGGAAGAAGGGGAAGGACATCACGTGCTGGTTCAGTTTCTGCAGTCTGCTTCGGTTACCGTGAGGGGCATCCTGGACGTGGCCTCGCAGTGCAGCGACGGCACGTACAGCGGCGGGAGGCTGCGCCTGCGGAGCGACATGGACGGCCTCACCGCCAAGCTGGAGGCGCACGTGCGGCAGCTCAGGGAGATGGCCTCCACCGGCGCGGCCACGTCGCCGTCGCAGGCCATCGTCGCGGTGCGTCCCGGCGCCGACGCCGGCGTCGGCGAGAAGAGGTTCTTCCTCAAGGACCTCTTCTCCCGGATCAGGATCGGCGGGCCGGTGCAGAGGGCGCAGGCGCTGGCCACCATCGCCGAGCTCATGTCGGAGGACGAGGCGTGCGTGCGGGTGGTCGCGCTCGACGTCGACGACGGCGTCGCCGTGCTCGCCGGCTTCCTCGAGTCGCGGGACGCGCGCATCCAGGAGGAGGCCGCGGGCGCCGTGGCCGTCGTGGCGGGGTCCGACTCGTACAGGGGCATGCTGGTGAAGGCCGGCGTGATCGCGCCGCTGGTGCAGGTGCTGGAGAACGCGGGCGGCGTGGGCGCAGCCACGGCGCTCGCCAGGGAGCGCGCGGCGCAGGCGCTGCGGGAGCTGACGGAGAACTCGGACAACGTGTGGGCCGTGTGCGCGCACGGCGGCGTCACGACTCTCCTCCACGCCTGCGCCGACGCCGGCAGCGGCGGCCGGCTGCTCAGCTCCTCCTTCGCCGTCCTCCGCAACCTGAGCAGGGTGGAAGAAGTAAAGATGTTCATGGTGGAGCAGGGCGTGGTGACCGAGCTGGTCAAGCTCTCGCAGAAGATGGAGGAGGTCCGGAAGCTCGGCGCCGTGGAGCTGCTCCACGCCATGGCGCTCGACGACGCCGACGTGAGAGAAGAAGCCATCGGCATGGGGGTGATCCAGTCCTTCCTCCAGCTGATATACCCGGACCTGCCATACTCCTACAAGGCGCGCGAGGTGGCGCTCGCCGCCATCTGGTTCTTCTGCTTCTCCTCGGCGAGCTCCATCGACGACCTGACCAGCTCCGACGTGCTGGGCTGGCTGCTCCACTACCTCAACAACGGCGACTACGCGGTGCTCGACTGCACGCTCAAGATCCTCCGCCACCTCGCGGAGGCCTCGGAGGAGTACAGCCGGATGATGGCCCGGGCCGGGTACTTCCCCGCGCTCTCCGGCCTGCTCGCCGCCAAGTCCTTCCGGGTGCGCGAGATGGCGGCGCAGGTGCTGTCCAGCCTGCTGGCGCTGCACGGGAACCGGGTCATCTTCATCCAGGACGGCGACAACCTGGACCGGCTGCTGCAGCTGCTCGACCCCTCCGAGGGCAAGCTGATGGCCAAGGGCCTCATCCTCTCGGCCGTCATGTCGCTGGCGGAGACCGGCGCCGGGAGGAAGAAGATCGTGTCGTCGGAGCACTTCGGGAGCCTCAAGGAGCTCGCCGACGCCGGCGACTCCGACGCCAAGAAGGTCGTCAAGAAGATCGCCAACAGCAGCAGGCTGCAGTCCATGTTCAGCAAGATATGGAGCGCCTAAGTTATTTTCCTGACACCCATTTCTTACTCAGATGCCTTCACTAAACACCCCTTTGATTTAGCGCTAGTAGTACATTTGATTTGCTGTCCATAGTTTCTGCATATCTACATCCAACCATCAGTTTGATTCCCTTGTGCTGTACATTGCAACTTCAGTGAAATTCAAGTTTTGTCGTCAGCCTTGTGTGATGATTATCAGCCATTGGAAGTTGTAAAAATCCAGCAAATTACTTAGCAAATATATCCAGCAAGTTTTGTCGTCAACTCTGACAAGTCCAGCAAATTACATACAGTAGCAAATATATCCAAAATACAGTACATAGGCATCTCACTGGCTTGTCAAGACTAGCAGGAGGAGCAAGTGGGGATTATTAGCAAGCTGACAAACCAACGGATTAACTACCAAGCGCCACATAAATAGCAAGACAAGAACATGTTGTCCTACTATCGACCTAGAGATTCCTTGTTTATCTTTCCATCTCAAGTTTATCATCCCGTGATGCATCGAGATGAGCACGTGAATCACTCCAGCGATGGCTTGTCCAGGCTTCTAGCTGTTTGTATTTGTGCTCTGTGGCTCAAATTTATCCCTGGAGCCAAAGCGATCGATGGATCTTGGTTCACGTGTCTCCGGCAATGCTGAATTATACTAGTGAATTTTCAGTGGATTTGGACTCATGCGCACTTGGTCCATCTTTTGTTTGTTGTTGTTAATGAGAACACTTGTCCGACTCACTTGCAGTGAGCCTCCACTTTCACTGTCCTTTATTCATTATCTACTCGGCTAATGCCTATTGCCTATGCATGAACTGCAGCACTGTTGTAGTACTGAAAGTCTGAAAATACAGTTTCTGACAGAGGGCATGTCTGCTGAAAATTGCACACGAAAGGAGAATATTTCAGCAAGCTTTGCAGACAACATAAGAGCAGAATATCCCCTTGCAAACAACAGGTTTCACCCAAGGACGCAGAAAGAAAGAACAGAGTACTGTACTTCTCTCTCATGCTATTCTTATATGTCATGTCTAATGCTAATAAGGGGATTCTTATCTCAAATGACAGGGCAGCAGCACCCAATGAATGGCCTGCATGCTGTTTTCAAATGTTTTCTGGGCAGATCCAAAATTCACTACTAGTTCAGTATGATCCCATTAGAAATCTCTACAGCTCTCCTGCTGCCACAGAAATATATCGATTTTTTTACATATCCTAGTTGGATTTAATAAAAACACTTGTCCAGCTGAATTGATGAATTTGGATCCATGCTTACTTGGTCCATCATTTTGCTTGTTTTTAGTGACTTGTCCGACTCAGGAACCTCCATTTACACACTCCTTTTTATCTTCTCAGCTATGCCTATTGCCTAGTACTGGCGTACTGTAGTATACAGAAACTACAGTTTACACCAGATCACATGTCTGCTGAAATGAATTTGTAGAAACAATGACTGAATAAGAAATGCTACTCATCAGCTATTTGTATACCAAAGGGAAAAACATTTCAGGAAGTTTTCAAGCAGAATATCCTCTTGCATTCCCAGACAAAAGGTTTCTGTACCACACCATGACACTACTTACACAAAACAGAACACACTAAACTAACAAGTAAACCTAGAGCACCCATATCAAGAGGACTTAACAAAGGAAATGGCAGCATTATGGATGTAAAAGTAGACTATGTAAACAAACTGCAAAAAGCCTCACCCAAATAAATGCTCAAGCTCAGCAAGCTTCTGCTGAGTGAGATCCCTCTCTTTTCATTTTCATTTGTCGGGTTTAATTCTCTTTGTGCCTTCATTGGATGACAGGGCACCGAATGGTCTGCGTGATGTTTTCAAATGTTTTTGGGCAGATAACATTTATAGGAAACCAAGTTTCAGAAAGAAAATTCAGCATGATCCCATCAGTAACATCTACAGCTCTCTATATGAGTTTCCTTCCTACTGCCTGTTCGCACACGAACACGTTACCGTGTACCATTGACGCCGGGGGTGGTGCACCGCAGCTCACGTCGAAGGAGACCCGCCGGAAGCGCGGTACGCAAGACAACCCGGCGGGCGCTTTTGTAGACCCGAAACCCCACACGCCCGGGAGGGACCCCGTCAGGGCGCGCGGCGGCTATGGGCTGCCCTAGGTCGGCCTGACCGCCCCTAGGGCCTCGAGGTTCGCCGCCCTGCAATGAAGAAGAACGAACGAAGAACGAGGAAGAAGAAGAACTAGGGTTAAGGAGAAAAGATAAAAGATAAAAGTGGTAGATGATTGTTCGATTGTGCGTTGTTGTTTAATCGGTCGTCACCTCTTGTCTATATAAGAGGCGGGTGGACTTCCCGTACAAGAAAAGGACTTGCCTAGCCGTCCAAATCATCAAAATCTAATAAAACACGGACTATTCACGACCCCCGGCCTGGATGTCCGGCTCAAGGCCCGGATGATCCGGCCTAGCCCAGTTTTTTGACAGCAGCTCACTGTTTTGCCTTTAGAATCCTTATACGACCTCGGATTTGGACGTTTTTTATATCCAAATCAACCGTCTCGACGAGACGCACAACTTTCATGTTGAACACTTTTTCATACGAGGCCATCTCGAGGGTGTTTCGGGCCGTTTTCTAAAGTCTACAGCAGAAAAACGTGTCCGGACACCCGGACGATTGCCCGGATTGTCCGGCCTTTACCCGGATCATCCGGGAGTTGATCCAGATCATCCGGCTTCAACTTTTAGCTTCTGTTATTTTGTTCAATTTTTCGGCCCTCGGCCGGATGATCTGGACCCCGGTCCGGATGATCCGGCCATACAGTGCTGCAGCGCACAGTTTTGGCTGTAACTTTTGCATGCGAATTCGGATGGGGATGATCTTTATATCAAAATCGTCCGTCTCGACGATACGAAGAACTTTGCAGTTGTAACTTTTCACATCCGAGGTCTTCTTAATTAGGTTTCATGCCATTCTTTAATCAGGTGTCAACACGGGTATCTCCGAAATTGTCATATCTTTTGCACTTGAGCTCCTTTTTGGTCCATCTTCATATTTATTTCGATCATCTTGACGAAGGCCATCAAATGGTGACATAAACTCATAATTTTAACCTCATTTCATTATAGATTCAAGCCACTCTTTGCGATCATGCCATTTTCGAGCGTCAACACATGCCCCCCTGTTTTTCGGCAAAGGTAGTATGCCGAAAAATAACTTGTATCATGTTGGTTCTAAGGACGATGTCAACACTCCATCGGCCACTTTGCATGTGCTTGGGCGATAAATATATATCGGCCATTATTTCTTCGAATCCTTGATGCAAAATTGGGTGAAACCTTCTCAACTTCCTTAACAATCCGATAGATATGTATCTCAAGGTCATCCTCCAAACCATATTGCTCACCCTTTTTCTAGGATTTTGCAAATAATCAACAATAAACTTTCTTCAATCCTTTCTTTTTGCCTGCATAAAAAATTATTAGTGGCCGAAGCGATAGACTTCGGTTCAGCCTTACCTATGTTGACGAGACTAAACATCGGCTATTGAATGAAATACAATACACCATGATTAACATAGTAGCCGGATGCTTGCTGTGCCAACTCTTTTGAATTGTCATGCCTAGAAATATGAACAGTTTTAAAGCAACCAAGGTAAATTTTGCATCTAGGCATGCCTCAAGATAAACTACAAGTGATTCGTCAAAACATTCATAACCCTTAGATATTTGTTGCACTACTCATAACGAATCACCAAAAGCCTCAATATGTTTAGCACATATGGCAAAAGTTCCAAACCAAATAACATTGCATATTTGGCTTTGATTATTGTGCAATAAATATTTTAAGAGGCATGAGGCTTCACATAACAGCACCATATGGAGATATATAAACAACACCAACACCATGGCCATTGTTATGAATTCAACTATCAAAACATAATCTCCTTAGTACTTGTCTCGCTCTCCATTCGAACTAAGGACGATGTAAGAATATTACACCGGCCATGCATTGACATACTCTTAGGACGATAGGTAAATATCGGCCATCACGATGTAAACTTCATTCAAAGCACATATAGCCGAAACAAACAAACGAAATATCAAATCAAGTATTTCGGCCCTTTGGATCAGCAATAAACTTGTAACTAACCAAATGTATATTGACTTGGTAATACCCTTTCATGATGTAAGAAATTATATTGCATCCATGGATTAAAATAAGGCCATTGAGGGTTACCAACCATACCTGGTGATGAATTCCATGGCATAAGCGTTAATGGCATAGTTGAAGAATATGGATAATGTGTAGACCGAAGATGCTGAAACCTTCGGCTTGGTCCTTCATAGTTTTCACTCTTTTCATTCTTCACCTTTGACGCACTTCTTGTAATGGAAGCTTCCGCATAATTTTTATTTTGAGCACTCCCTTTGGGAACCCATGCCATGTTCCTATCTTCAAGTTCTTGTGCACTAAGTTTTGTTAATTTCTTCTTTTGCCAATATGATAAGCCGAGTATGCACCCCGACTGCGATTTTGTTTCAACCAATGGCAACTCTTTTTGGGCCTTGTGCAACTTCTTTTCTTCAGATTTGGCACTCTGATTTTTATCAATTGATTGTTTCACTTCTTTGCCTTTTGTAGCCAATGTCAACACTTTAATTGGCTCTTTGTTATTTGACATCAAATTTGAAGTAGCACACTTATGACCATCTCTTTTCACGCGGTAAACTTGCTTTACCACCTCTTTCTTCTTCCTTGAGCTCTGGACCGAATCCTTATCATTGAAACGGTTTTTGACGCGTGATTGTTCAAATGTTGATCTTCTTGGAGCTGCATAGTATTGGTGAGATGGTCTAAAACAAGATGGAGAATGTGCCCTTGTATCATACCTGTCCCATGATGAATATGGATCTATATGAACATAGGGAGGCATCCACGGCATTGGCATTAGCGGCCCAAAATAAGATATAAATATGTTGCATTAAAATTCTCACTTTGCCAATACCGATCCTCATATTTGCGCCTTGGGGGTGATCTTGGTTTCTTTGCATGATTGGCCCGATAAGCATTCTTGTCTTCACTCTTCTTTTGATATTTATCCAATAGTTCAGCGAAGGTGATTTTTGATCTCTTACACTTGCGCTTATTTCGGTCTTTGTTTTCTTTTGGTTTGCTTCCATCGATCATTGGATTTGCTTCCTGCCCCCCAGTCCTTGGTGTCTCCATTGTAGCTTCGATGGAATTTTTGCCCTCAAGGTTATGTTCATTATGCTCTTCAACAAATTCTTTACTTGAAAGCTCGATCCCATCACCTACTGTTTTTACCTTCTCTTTAAATGGATCGGCTTGAAGCAGCCGATGCAAAAACTTTCTGCCATCGGGACCAATCGGAATAGACTGGTCATCTCTTGGTGTCTCAACAAATTTCAATCGTCCATTATCAATGGCCGATTTAACTATTTGACGAAACATATTGCAATCCTCAAAATTATGTTTGAACGAATGATGCAACCTACAATACATTCGTCCTTGAATTGATGGCTTGACATGGTGATCAAGAATTCTAATGTAATTATTTTTCAACAACAAATCAAAGATTTGATCACACATATTTGAATCAAAGGTATACCTTTTGTTTTCTAGCCGATCTTGTTGTGAGAACGGCTTTGGAGTTAAGCAAACGAATGGTTCAGATTTGGCATCTTCCCATTCGGCTATGAATTCTCTTTCGCATTCTTTTTCCGATGTCCTTAAATAAGAAACTATACTAGCATCGGTTTTCCCAAAAGATTTTAACCTTGGCTTTGAATTTCTGAAATCAAAGTAGTTAGAACATACACGTCTCAATTGAGACCATGCGTAAGCCAAGTATGAAGCAAGCAAAGCTACCCAACTAGATATGAACTTTAAATAAAGCAATGGGAAAAGCTTTGGTTGCAGTAATAAGTCACTATCGGTCTCTTTGAACGGTACAATATATTGACCGATATGCTTAGTAACAATTTTATTGCTAACAAGTATATTGCCCTTCTTCATTGGTCTTTGAAAATTACTTATTAGAATTTTTCTAATAGATGCATCAACAATAAAGTTGTGACCAAATCTGAAAATAGGTAAAGTACTTGCTAGACATACCTCTTCAAATATGTTGGGAGAGCATGATGATTGCATATGATGAATAATATTGTGCTTTGCTTCTGGATGACTTTCCAACACCATGTCACAATTTTCTTCTTGATTTCGTGCATCATAAATTTGAAGATCTTTGTCAACCGAACTTTGTTCGGCTACTTGTTCTTGTCCTTGAAGCTCATCAATTTCTATGGCACGAAAATCATAGGGCAGGAAGTAGGTTCCCTTAATTTCAGAAAAATCAAGTATGGCCATTTTGCCATGCTTTCCATGCCCTTTCTCAATACCGCTTGCCTCTTTGGATTTGATGGACTCAGAATATATACTACTTGATTCGGCTTTTTCAACCGAAGCACTTTCATGTTTCGAATTATCCATCTTTTCATTGATACTATCAATTGGCAATGCTTCTTTTATTTGAGCCAATTCTCCTTCAATTTGTTTTCGGCGGCGAGCGGCAAGATTGGCTTTAAGCTTTTTCTCAACGTCAGCCCACTCGGGATATGATCGCCCCCAATGCTTTTAGATTCTTTCAGCAATGACACATGGGTGTTGCCGAAACTTTGCAATTGTGTAGGGGGGGGGGGTATAATATGATGTAGTACTAGATGAAGGCATATGCACTGCTGTAAAATCATATTTTTGCTCGCCAATTTTATCAATTGGCAAAGATTCATCTTCTTGCAAAACTCTAGCTTTTATTGCGGCATAATCAGGAAATAGCCCCTTTTCATGTTGTTCAAGGCAAAGAGCACTAATCCTCTTATTTTGGGCTAAACTCTTCAATGCAGCCACCACTACCTCATCTTCTACAATATTGGGCACAACTGCTCCTGTAAAATTTACATTCATTCGGCTATAACCAGGAAGGTGTGAAGCCGAATTATGAGCATCTACAGTTGTGTATGGTGCCGAAGAATTAGTAACATGAGGTGTAGCATATGTCGATTGAGAGTAACTGGCCGAATAGCCACTAGTAGCATGGCCAATTCTCTCATTCATCGGCATGGTTGGATTAGTATATTGCACATTACTTGCCGATGAATACAAGGGTGAAACACTTTCTTGCATGGCATTGGAAATCCTAACATGAGGTGTTTCAAATTTATTAACCAAACTCACCATGTTGTTCATCGGCATATGGATTTGTGGGGTTGCCGATGCATGAGAGTTTGGATACATATGTTGTACGTTGCTAAAATCATAAGAATTTGAAGCATGAAAATTGTTTTGCATCGGCCCTTGCGCATAATTAGATGCATGATTGATAAAACTAGGGTTAGCCGATACATTATGCTCATTAGGTGATCTAGCAATAACATATGGATTATTTTCATCTACAAAGGGGAATTGGGTATTCATATTACCTTTGTAGATTGCAGCAACTTGATGACGATCTCTTCGTAGCAAGAACGGGCCGGAGACCGTTCAAAGCTTCGTCCCCAGCGGAGTCGCCAAAAAGTGTGTTCGCACACGAACACGTTACCGTGTACCCTCGACGCCAGGGGTGGTGCACCGCAGCTCACGTCGAAGGAGACCCGCCGAAAGCGCGGTACGCAAGACAATCCGGCGGGCGCTTTTGTAGACCCGAAACCCCACACGCCCGGGAGGGACCCCGTCAGGGCGCGCGGCGGCTATGGGCTGCCCTAGGTCGGCCTGACCGCCCCTAGGGCCTCGAGGTTCGCCGCCCTGCAATGAAGAAGAACGAACGAAGAACGAGGAAGAAGAAGAACTAGGGTTAAGGAGAAAAGATAAAAGATAAAAGTGGTAGATGATTGTTCGATTGTGTGTTGTTGTTTAATCGGCCGTCACCTCTTGTCTATATAAGAGGCGGGTGGACTTCCCATACAAGAAAAGGACTTGCCTAGCCGTCCAAATCATCAAAATCTAATAAAACACGGACTATTTACGACCCCCGGCCCGGATGATCCGGCCTAGCCCAGTTTTTTGACAGCAGCTCACTGTTTTGGCTCTAGAATCCTTATACGACCTCGGATTTGGACGTTTTTTATATCCAACTCAACCGTCTCGACGAGACGCACAACTTTCATGTTGAACACTTTTTCATACGAGGCCATCTCGAGGGTGTTTCGGGCCATTTTCTAAAGTCTGCAGCAGAAAAACGTGTCCGGACACCCGGACGATTGCCCGGATTGTCCGGCCTTTACCCGGATCATCCGGGAGTTGATCCAGATCATCCGGCTTCAACTTTTAGCTTCTGTTGTTTTGTTCAATTTTTCGGCCCTCGGCCGGATGATCTGGACCCCGGTCCGGATGATCCGGCCATACAGTGCTGCAGCGCACAGTTTTGGCTGTAATTTTTACATACGAATTTGGATGGGGACGATCTTTATATCAAAATCGTCCGTCTCGACGATACGAAGAACTTTGCAGTTGTAACTTTTCCCATCCGAGGTCTTCTTAATTAGGTTTCATGCCATTCTTTAATCAGGTGTCAACACGGGTATCTCCGAAATTGTCATATCTTTTGCACTTGAGCTCCTTTTTGGTCCATCTTCATATTTATTTCGGTCATCTTGACGAAGGCCATCAAATGGTGACATAAACTCATAATTTTAACCTCATTTCATTATAGATTCAAGCCACTCTTTGCGATCATGCCATTTTCGAGCGTCAACACTGCCACATATCAATTTTTGCATATACAAGGTTAACATCAGTTCTGCCTCAGGAATCGGGATGTGTGTGCATTAGTTTTCAGAATGTTGTCAGCCAGCCATGCATTAGCTACATGTATGTTGTTCCCAATATTACTCATTCTGTTTTTAACTATAAATAGATAGATGATGGTGGAGTGCGGCTAATCTGCACCCGGGCTCATCTGCACCCACGCTTAGAAAAAAATTCAAAAAAAATACTAGAAAAATTCAAAAAAATCCAAATTTTTTTGTGGTGGTAGATAATTTGATGCGTGAGGTTTGCCCCAAAATTCAACTCATTTGAGCATCTGAGCAGCTCTCGGCAAAAAAGACAAAATCAGGGTCTGTAAAATTGTTTACTGTTCACGCACTGTTTTGACCCGATTTGTCTTTTTTGCCGAGAGCTGCTCAGATGTCCAAATAAGTTGAATTTTGGGGCGCACCTCATGCGTCAAATTATCTACCACCACAAAAAAATTTGGAATTTTTTGAATTTTTCTAGTATTCTTTTTGAATTTTTTGCTGAGAGGGAGCAGATGAGCCCGGGCACCGTTTTGAGTTTTCGGATGATGGTGCCACTAAAATCTTTCTTCATCTTTCCCAATCAATTTCAGCATCCCGTGATACTTCAAGATGAGCACGTGGATCTCCAGCAATGAATGACTTGTCCATTTGTTCCCAGCTGTCTGTGCTTTGTGGCTTAAATTTATCCCTACAGCCAAAGTTATCCATCTATAGATGCATGAGACAAGTGTTCAATGTGCTGGCAATGCTGAATCTGCAGTAATTTGGATACAAGCTTAGCCAGTCCATCTCTAGATTGCTGTTATAATGAACACTCTGCTACCCGTCACCTCCATTTTTACTGTTATTATTTGTTTCATCAGTTATACTCCCTCCGTCCCAAAATTCTTGTCTTAGATTTCTCTAGATACGGATGTATCTAACACTAAAACGTAACTAGATACATCCGCATTTAGACAAATCTAAGACAAGAATTTTGGGACGGAGGGAGTATATGCCTATGCATGAACCGTAGGAGATGGTACTGAAACCCAGTACACATGTATGCAGAAATGAAAATTGCTCAAACAATGGCTAAACAAAAGAAGAAATGCTACTCTTCAGCTACGGAAGGAAAACATTTCGGCAAGCTTTGAAGCAGAATATTATCCTCTTGCATTTCCAACCAAAAGGTTTCAGCACCACACCATAACACTACTTGCACAAAACAGAGCACACTGACATACAAGTAAAACTAAAGACAAGAGCACCCATATAAAGGTATCTATCTATAGATGCAACAAAACAAGTTCAATGGGCTGGCAATACTGAATTAGCAGTGTATTTGGACTCAAGCTTAGCCAGTTCACCATAAATCACGCTACCCGATCACCTCCGATTGTACTGTTGGTATTCTTTATCTTATCAGTTATGCCTATGCAGGAACTGAAAACCAGAACACATGTCTGCAGAAGTGAAATTGCTGAAACAATGGCTAAAATAAGAGATGCTACTCATCAGCTATTTGCATAGAATAGGAAAACATTTCAACTTCAGCAAGCTTTCGAGCAGAATATTATCCTCCTGCATTTCCAACCAAAAGGGTTTCAGAACCACACCATGACACTAGTTACACAAACAGAGCACACCGACTGACAGGTAAAAACTAAACACAAGAGCACCCATATGAAGGTCTTCTTCACACTCTAGCAGGGCCTTAACGAATGAAATCGGCAAACAAAGCATGAGATAGGAATATAACAGTAGACTGACTATGTAACACGCTGCAAAAAGCCTCACCCAAATGCTCAAGTTAAGCAAGCACTCCGACCAATCATGAATGGATCAAAATCATGCCGCCGCCTCTGCCTCATCGCTCAAGGCCTCTGCTGCTGCTGCCTCATCGCTCAGGGCCTCTGCTGCTGCTGCTGCCTCCTCCTCCGGTGCCTCGGCTTCGAGGACCCGCGCCTGGTAGGACGAAATGGCACTGCCCTCGCCCCCTGCTGCGGCCGCCGCGAAGAAGGATCGCTTCCCGACCAGATCGGCGGCCCGCTTGGCGCACCCGGAGTCGCGGGGAGTCTCGTCGGGAGGCGGCATGGTCCTGATCCTGGGGAGCAGCTCAGCAACCTTGTCCAGGAGAGAGATCATCGTCGACAGGCTCAGTGGGCATTGCTTTGATCTCTTCCTTCTGGCCTGCGCCCCCTGTCGATCCCGGGAGAGACTCCTTGCGGCGCCTCTCTTGTGTTGCAGCTCCCAGGGAGGCGCCGGGCATGAGGCTGTAGCGGCTCGGGACCACCCTGACCTTGGAGCTCCCTGCCGGCCTCCTGCAGGTGGACGCGTTGCCGGTGTGGTTCATCGCAGCTTTGGGCGTGAGCTCGTCGGCCACCACCTTGGCAGCCCCGAACGCGGCGACGCCTCCCCTCGTGCTGTTCGTGGCCCTGACGATGGACTGCCTCCTGGCCCTGGGGCTCATGCTGGAGCTCCTCGCCTTGGCCCTGCTCGCCGCCGTGCCTTGCTTGCTGCTGTCCAGCGGCTGCCTGGCGTTGCTCGACGGCCACAGCTTGGCGGGGACCGCGGGCTGCTGCCTGGATGCCTGCCCTTCTTCGCGGATGGCGTTCAGCTTGCTGGGGAACGCCTTGGCGCGCGCCGCGGCCGCGGCCGCCGCGGCGGGCTTGGTGCCGCTGACGCCGTGCTGGATCTCCAGCGGGCCGAGGCTGACGCCCCTGCGGCGCTGCACGGGAGGCTCCTTGATCGGCCTCAGGATGCGGCTGCCCGCGGCGCCCTGCTGCTGCTGCGGCTGCTGACGCGCGGCGGGGGCCTTGACGGGGTTCGCGGCGGCGATGTCGAGCGGGCCGATGCTGAGCCCCCTGCCGCCCCGCGACGCCGGGAACTGCTGCTTGGCGGCGGGCTTGGGCTTCTGCGCGGCGGGCGGGGGCTGCTGCTTCTCCGGGAGGGAGAGCAGGTTGTCGGGGTCCGCGGCGGCGGTGAGGTCGTCGAGGTGGGCGAGGCTGAGGCACCTCGGCCTTGGCCGCGTCGCGGTGAGCTGGGCGTCGTGGCCCCTGGAGACGCGGAGGTGGTGTAGGCGCGAGGAAAGGCGCAGGATCTCGGCCTCGATGCGCGCGATCTCGGCGTCGGCGTCGTCGGTTTCAGCGGGGCGGCGGTTCTCCTTCTCGCCCCTGCGCACGGGCGTGGCGTGCGCGTGCCAGGCGGAGGAGGAGGAGGAGTTGGAGGAGTCGAAGGCGGCGTTGGTCCACACGTGCACCAGCGGGATCAGCGGGTCCTCCTCCATCATCGCCGCCGTCGCCGGAGACACGCCTCCGTCTTCTGCTGCGACGGTAAAACCGGAGAGAGATCAGAGGCGGCGCCGCGAGCGAGCGAGCGATTAGCAGATCGAGATTGGGGAGGGATCGGCGGGTTACCTGGACGCACGGATTGATTGATGAAGGCGAGCGGATGGATCCCTGCGTGCGTGATTAGGGGGGTTGAATCGGAGGATTATCGGGGGGATTTGTTTCGCTTCTCCTGGTTTGAAATGGGGGTGGGGAAGGGGAAAAACGGATGCGGATGCGGTGCGTGCGCGGAGGGGAAGAGGAGGCGAGGGTTTAAGAGGCAGGCCCGATTCGACCGTTGGGGCGAGGGAGCGGAACGTCGACGTTCGCTAGACGTTGAGTAGGTCCACCAAACTACGCTCCCTCTCCTTTTCGCACCATCATCATTCGCCCCATCCACACATGATGCGGGGAAAAGACCTGCTTTTCCTCTACTACACAAAGATTACTTTTCAAAGACGTGATAGGCAAAAATAAATAAATACTTCCTCCGTCTCATAATGTAAGACATTTTTGACACTACCTAACAATGAATGAATACAGGTGAGCACGTACTCCAACAATGGGGCATTTCAGTCAAAAATACTAGACATACAAAGACTTACACGCTTTTACACGCTCCTTCCATCTAACAACCAATCACAAACCTCTCCCCACCTGATTTTCAGTGAGATGGGCCGTCCCACTCACCTATTGACCAATCAAAGTTAACCATCCTGTAAAAGCCTGTAAATCGTTTGTACGTGTAGCATTGGACCCCAGTCAGCCCACTGTAGGCCGATTGGACCCCAGTCAGCCCACTGTAGGCCGATTGGATTCAGTCGGCCCACTACTGGCCGATTGGCGCCCAGTTTGCTTCCTCTAGGCCGATAGGTGCATGCACGCATTTATCTTTGGAATGAGTATTTGAAAAATGTTGAAGAAGTATTTAAATTTGAAAACTGTTGAGTAGGTATTTGAAAAATGTTAAAAAGTATTTTAAAAAAATGTTGATCATGTATATAAAAATGTTAAACAAGTATTTCAAAAAATGTTGATCATGTATATAAAAATGTTAAAGAAGTATTTTAAAAAATGTTGATCATGTATGTAAAAATGTTGAACAAGTATTTGAGAAAATATTAAACAAGTATTTTAAAAAATTGAACAAGTATTTGAAAATTGTTTAACATGTGTATAATATACATGACCAATATTTTTATATTGATCAACATTTTTACAAATACTTTTTCAACATTTTTATATACATGATCAATATTTTTTCAAATACTTTTTTAGCCTTTTTTCAAATAATTGTTTAATTTTTTTGCAAATGCTAGATTAACATTTTTTTATACATGATCAACATTTTTACAAATACTTTTTCAACATTTTTATATACATGATCAATATTTTTTCAAATACTTGTTTCGCCTTTTTTCAAATAATAGTTTAATATTTTTTGCAAATGCTATATTAACATTTTTTTATACATGATCATCATTTTTTAAAATACTTCTTCAACATTTTTCAAATACCTATTCAACAGTTTCAAATATTGTTTCAATATTTTTCAAATACTTGTTAAATATTGTTTTTTCAAATGCTTGATTAACATTTTTATATGCATGATCAACATTTTTTTAAATACTTCTTCAATATTTTTCAAATATTAATTCCAAAGATAAATGGGTGCATGCATCTGTCGGCCTAGAGGAAGCAGAGTGGACGACAATCGGTCAACAGTGGGCCGACTGGGGCCTATTGGCCAGCAGCAGGCCGACTGGATCCAATCGGCCTATAGTGGGCCGACTGGGGCCCAATCGGTTAGCAGCAGGCCGACTGGATCCAATCGGCCTATAGTGGGCCGACTGGGGCCCAATCGGCCAGCAGTAGGCTGACTGGGTATTATTTTTGAAAAATATAATTACGGTGTAATATTTCTGAAATTTAATAAAAAAAATGTATTATTTAAAAAAAAATAGCTACATAACCCTTGGAGGAACGCACTGGGAGCTGCGTGCAAGCTTTCCACCGGTACAAACCAGCGCCTAGCCGAGCATGGCACGGATGCACGCGGAAAATGGGCAGAGGCCAGAGCTCCCCTGTTCCCCTCCGGTTTTAAGGGCTCGGCCGGTTTGAATTTGAATGTGACGGCGAGCGCACGCCAACGCCATCAACCATTCTTAAATTGCCACTCAAAACGTACTACGTGGTTGGTTGCTTGCGACGTCATAGCATGCATGCCACTAAGAATTTCACGCATCCACACGCGACAATATAGTACCAATATATCTGCAAATCGAACGGTTTTAAATTATTATTTTTTTTGAGAAAAGCTGGCCAAGCCTTTATTGATCATCTAGAATGTTTATAGGTATTACAATTGGATCATGCTGGATGCCCAACCACAAATGCCTTCCAGCAGGAAGTGACAAACCAAATCTAGCTAGTCTATGAGCCTCATAGTTCGACTCCCGAGGTTCAAAAGAAAAATTACAAGACGTAAATAAGGTGGAAGTTTGTAACATCTCTCTAATAATAACGCCATGATCGCCCCAGCTCTCTGATGGATATGATTTACTACCTGCTTACAGTCGGAAGCTATCTGTAAATGATTCATTCCCAGGTCCAATGCCAATGCCATGCCTTCTCTGCATGCTATTGCCTCTAGTCTAGTTGGGTCTATCAACCCCTCAATTACCAGCATGGAGGAACCCAAATAATTTCCATCCCGATCACGACATAAGGTTGCCGCTGTTCCAGTGTTTGTTCCCTCCGATACTCCAGCGTCTACATAGATCTTCACAAAACCCTCCTGGGGTGGTACCCATTTTGGAGCCTGCCTAGCATGCCGATGACTTGTGTTTCGTTGTGTCTCCTGCACCGGCTCTAGTTGGGCTAGTTCAACTAGATAATTCAGTACGAACATGTGTGTCTCATGTGGCCTTTGATGTATTCCTTCATGTATAAGCTGTCTCCGAGCATACCAGATCGCCCACAAAGTTACTGTCAATTTAGTGAGTGTTTCACGATCCATGGTTTCCATCATGAAGAACAGCCAAGCTCTCGCCGTCGGCTCAGTTGTGGCAATCACATGGTCAAGCAGATCGTGATCTACAAGAGACCATACACATCTTGCCATGGTGCACTCAAGGAGGCCGTGTCTCCACGAGTCCTCGGCTCCACATACAAAGCACTGATCATGGTGTGACATTTTCCTATTCTTCCGAATATCTTCTGTAGGTAGCGAGTTTTTGGCCAATCTCCAGAGAAAGTTTTTGAGTTTCGCCGGGACATGCACGTTCCATAACATAACCCAAGCCTTCTCGTTTGCAGCCGTGTTGGAAGATCCACCTCTACCTTCTAACCAGTCCTCACACCTCCTTTTTATATCCACTATCATCCTGTAAGCAGAACGCACAAAGAAGATACCATTCTTTTCAAAACCCCATGACCAGAAATCTTCCATATTTCTTGTACATATTGGTATCTTCAGAATGGCTGCTATATCATATAGGAGGAAAACTTCATGTAATAGAGATGAATTCCAGCAAGCATTGTCGCGATCAATCAGCTCTGCCACCATCAGCCGGGGGGGGGGGTCTGATTTTAAAGCAACAATGGGCCTCATATTTTCCTTCCTGGGTAACCAATTCATATCCCAAATATGAGTTGCACTTCCATTGCCTATCCTCCTGACTAGTCCAATCTTCATGATATCACGTCCCTCTATCAAGCCCCTCCAAATCTGGGAGGGATGCCCGCCAACTGTGGCAGTCAGGAGATCACCGTCGGGGAAGTACACCGCTTTAAGGATTTGAGCACTTAGCGAGCTAGGGTTTTCCAAAACTCTCCAGGCTTGTCTTGCCAAAAGCGCCAAGTTAAATATTTCAAAGTCGCGGAAACCCAGCCCCCCCATGTACTTAGGCATGCTCATTGAGTCCCATGACACCCAATAAGGTTTCCTCTTGCCCTGTTTACTTCCCCACCAGAAGGCTTTAATCATTGAGGTCAGTTGTTGACATAAACCCCTCGGAAGCTTGAAACAAGACATTGAGTACATCGGAATGGCTTGTGCTACTGATTTAATAAGCACCTCCTTCCCAGCTGCTGAAAGGAGTTTCTCCATCCACCCTTGTATCTTGTTCCATAGTCTATCTTTAAGGTACTTGAAAGCACCATCCTTTGAACTCCCAACATCCGAAGGCATACCAAGATATTTTTCATTTAACTGTTCATTGGGAATTTGTAGGGTAGTCTTAATATCAGCTCGTATAGACCCCGGGCAGCCCTTACTAAAGAACAGTGAACACTTATCTTTGTTAATTCGCTGGCCATATGCTCTAGCATATATCTCCAACAATTGAGAAACCTCCTCAGCTCCCTCAACATTTGCTTTAGAAAACAACAGGCTGTCATCTGCAAACAACAAATGGTTCACCGGCGGAGCTGATGAAGCCACTTGTATTCCACCCAGATTAGATGACTGAACTCTAGTTTTTAAGAGGCACGAAAGGCCCTCTGCTGCTAGCAAAAAGAGGTAAGGTGATATAGGATCCCCTTGTCGAATTCCACGAGTAGGCTCAAATTCTTCTAACTTCTCCCCACTAAAAAGAACTGAGAACGAGACTGAGGTGACCATACCCATGACAATATTCACCCATCTGCTCGTGAATCCCAGCTTTAACATGATTTCCTTCAGATAATTCCATTCCACCCTATCATAGGCCTTCATCATATCAAGCTTTAGTGCACAATGCCTGTTTTTTGTGCCTTATTCCGCTTCATGAAATGCAAACACTCATACGCCGCAATTATGTTATCAGTTATAAGACGGCCTGGTACAAAAGCTGATTGCTCCTCAGAGATTATGTTTGGCAGCACACTCTTCAAACAATTAGCAATAACTTTGGATGCTATTTTGTACAAAACATTGCACAAGCTGATGGGGCGGAACTGTGTAAGAAGCGTGGGATTTTTTACCTTGGGTATAAGCACCAAAACCGTGTTGTTGATCTCACGGGCACTTTCCACACCTTCCACAATTCTAAGGACAACTTTAGTCACCTCCTCAGAGCAAATCTCCCAATGTTTCTGAAAAAATTGTGCAGGAAAACCATCCGGTCCGGGGGCCTTCTGAGGTGACATTTGAAACAACGCAGTTTTTACTTCCTCGACTTTGTAGGGAGCGTTCAGGACATCATTCATTTGGCGTGTCACTTTCCGCGGAACTGCATTGATAACTTCTTGCATATTCTCTGTACCTCCAGAAGTGTATAGAGCTTTGTAGAAATCCTTCGTCATCTCCTTCATCTCCTGTTTATCTTCTGTTCTGCTCCCGTCTGATTTCATCAACGCTTTTATCTTGTTTTTTACCCGCCTTAGGTTTGCCCGCATGTGGAAATATTTTGATTTTTTATCACTAGATCTGAGCCACTCCAAGCGAGCTCTTTGTTTCCACATTAACTCCTCTCTCTTGTAAAGTTCCAGCAGCTCGTTTTTTATCTCCTTCTCACGTTCGGATGGTTCCACCCTGCCTGGAATCGATCTCAGGATATCTATCTCCCTTTTTAGCTTTTTTATTCCTCTCCGAACGTTGCCAAAGGTTGTGCGATCCCAGGCCTGCAGAGATCCAGACAGTAGGTTTAGTTTATTCGATAATCCCATCACCGAATCTCCCCTGTCACCTTCAGCTGTCGCTGTCCACACTTCTCTCACCACTTTTGGAAACTCTGTGTGCGTCTCCCACATGCACTCATACCTAAAAGTGCGGGCAATGATTGGGCCATCAGTAGCTGCATGCAAACTAAGGAGAATTGGATTGTGATCCGACGCCACAGCATTTATGTGTTCAACTGTAGCCTCGGGAAAAACGCTTCACCATGCAGCGCATGCAAGCGCTCTGTCCAGTCTAACCCTGGTGAAAGAACCTCCTGTTACTTTCTTTTCGAACGTCCAATTAATGCCAGTGTAACCTAAATCCATCAAAGCACAGTCATCAACAACTGCCCTGAATAGGTCAACCTGGTTCTGGCTTATCCTTCTAATCCCATCATGTTCACTTGCCTGCAATACCTCGTTAAAATCACCAATGAGGACCCACGGTGCATCAGATTGCCCCACTAGTTTCCTCATTTTATCCCAAGTCTTGTATCGTTCCTGCACCTGTGCCTCTCCATATATGCATGTTAGCCTCCAAGGAATTGCCCCTGCATTGTTCACCGTTGCATCTATATGATATTTTGAGTAGCTCAAAACTTGCAAATTTATTTCATCATTCCAAAACATCCCTAGACCTCCACTTCTACCATCACTCGAGACAGCATAACTTTTATTGTATCCTAACTCTCCTTTTAAATTTTCAACACGTACCCTATCAATCTGAGTTTCAACTATACAAAGTATGGTCGGGGTAAACTTCTTCGCGAGAGAACGAATTTCATGGACTATCGTGGGATTACCCACACCACGACAGTTCCAACATAGAACACTCATTGGGACCGGCGGCGCTCCTCAGAGGAGCCCGCCAAAACTGTATTGTCCACGAAATTATCTTCCTATCCTCCTGCCTCCTTGCTGGTCACCCCCTCTGTGGTAGATGATTGCTGGAACAAAGCCCTTTTATTGCCATCTCCCTTCTTGGGCCTCTTCACTTCCTTCCTAGGAGACACATAAACGGGTGGCATCGGAGGCACACCACTGGGCTTCTCTTTCACCACAAGGGCTGAGGATTTCTCACGTACCACCTCTTCCACTCTTGTGGATGGCACACCTACCATTAGTGAAACGCTTTCGGTAGACTGCCGTTTGTTGTTTCCCGCAGGTACCCCCAGCATACTGTTTCCCGATTGCTCAGCTTTCTCGCTTGGCTCTGCCGCACTTGTATCACCTGGAGCTGGCTTAGAGACCCCCTCACTATCATGTCTGCGAGGTTCATTCTGTTGTGCATTGAAACGCCAGCTTTGATTTGGATTATATTGCTCTCTACCACTGCCTCTTCCTCCCGCAGGCCTTGGGCCACCTCGTCCTCTCTGGAAACCATAGCCACCTCTTCCAGTTTGCCTGAAACGTACCCCACCAGCCAATACAAAATCCCCCCATTCAAACTTCGTGGGATCGTGCACTCCATCCCCGCACTCCTCGTGCCAATGACCACACTCGCCACAGTTATAGCAGAAAAACGGAAGTTTCTCATACTTGACTTGGTATCTTACCACCTCATCTCCCTTTCTTGCAGTTACAAACCTTCTAATTTTTGCATTAATGTCTATCTTCACCCTGACTCGAACAAACTCACCAAAGAACCCTACCGGTAACTTCAGTTGCACTTCCTCCACTTCTCCAATACGTGATGCCATCCCTCTAACAGCCGGTTCTATCAGGAATTTGTCAGGCAGCCGATGGATTTGAGCCCACACCGCCAGCCTGTCCAGCTTGATACCGTCAGGGTTTTTGAAACCATCATACTCGACCATGATGACTGCTTGATCTCCAAACAACCACAACCCCTCATTCATAGCTTTGTTCCAGTCCCCCAAACATCCAAATCGAACGGTTTTAATGGAAAATTATGTTTGGTAAGGGCAGCAAGTTTAGTTGGCGAGCATGGCAAATCCGTCTCGGTTAATTTCTTTTTTGCCAGAAAATTACCATGCTCGCCAACTAAATTTACCATCCCCGCGTCAACATAAATTGCAAGGAAAAACATTTGACTTACCATGCCTAAAAGTTTGACGGTAGACTTTTAGCATTCTTCAAATAAAATACAAGCAAAGGACAACTTATTTTTTAGCAAAGGAAGCAAATGACAACTTGACAGGGGCAAATAGTATCTCGCGCATAAGGCGAAATAGCGAGGCCACACATGTCCAAAGTTGGTTCTGGCCCGGCCCACGTACACGTTTTGTCTACCATATTTGTTCTGCATTTTTGTCACACGGTTCTAATTTGTCTTCAGTTGTTTCCTTTGTTTCTTGTTGTCTTTTAGTTATTTACTGGGTTTTTATTCTATGTTTTTATTCTTTTCATTCTAGGTTATCTAGTTTCATGATGTTTTCTAGCTTTAAGTTTTTTCTTTTCATGTTTTTTTGTCAATTTTGCCTTTCTTTTATGTAATTCATGAACAATTTTTCAAGTCATGACTTTTTTAAATAGTTAATGAACATTTTAATAAAATAATATGAATGCAATTAAATTTATGAAAAACTAACAAAAAACACATGCAGTTTTCAAAATTAATGAATATTTTCCAAATATTCCGTGAACATTTCTAAAATTCATGAATATTTTCAAAACTTGTGTTCGTGTTTGAAAAGATCACGAGCATGCATTTGGTTGGCTCGCTTAAGACTTGGTGTAGAAAAAAGATACCTCTTCAACAACAACTACATCATCTTGAACAACAAATTGCAAACATTTAAGAACAAGCACTCCACTTACAGGACCACAGAAAGGCGGAACAACTTACTACTACCTATTAGAATATAATGACCAAGCTTATTCAATTTTACAAGCAAAGGGCGAAGAAACATTGCAACAGAGTCCTAAATTAGAGGGTGCTTGACATGTCAGTTGCCCGTCCATGGGTTGGGTCAAGGATCCTCCTAAGCTTATCACTATTGGGCTTCATTCGTCTGGGTCAGGAGCATCAAGAAGGAATAATAAGAAGACTTAGAGCATACTCCAAGGCGTAGAGATAGTCCTCGGCACATTTGCCCTTAGATACAACCGACATTGTGTAAACCTTAGACATCCTCGGTGTCTATATAAGCCGAGGTGCCAGGGTCATAGAGGCATATACACATCCGATATCATGGTAGATCACTTGTACTTATACCCCATCCATAATCAATACAACAAAGCAGGACATAGGGTTGTACCTCTTCGAGAGGGCCTAAAGCTGGGTAAACATCATGTCCCTTGTATCCTTGCTACCATTTAGCGAAGACTACCAGATCGGGACCCCCCACCTGAGATGTCGGATTTAGCTCCGACACATTGGGCGACAAAAGGTGACAAAAACACTAAATATTTTCATGTTTCTTTCCTCAAAAGAAGAAGGAGGAACATGGTAGTTTACTTAAATAATTCTCAAGGGAACACCACTATTGATCTAGAGGAAATTGCTCAATGTTTTATTAACTATTTCAAACATAGTTTTACTTCCACTAATTCTACAAATTTCCATAATGTTTAAGGGTTTTAATGCATGTTACATCCACGACAAGTTTACTAACTCAATACCACTAAAAGAGGAAATCTAGGAGATTCTAAAGAACATAAGAAGTGACACCTCTCTAGGTCCAAATGTGTTCGGTGTTGCTTTTCATAAGGCTGCATAGCAATTGATTGGAGATGACATTGCGAGGTTAATTCAGAATTTCTACTGTCATGGTACATTACCCCCTCAACTCAGTGAGACTAGCATTGCTTTAATTCCAAAGAAGAACTTGTGTGTTCAATCTCAGGATTTTAGATCCATCAGTCTTGGTAATGTTATTTAGAAGATTATTATATATCCCTAACAAATTGCATCAAACTCCATTTGCCCAATAGAATTCTGGACACTCGGTAGACTTTTGTTAAAGGTAGAAGAACCACTAACAATGTCATCATTGCCTAAGAGGTCACTCAGCCCTTTTCACTCTCAAGTTGGAACATCAGAATTTTATGTTTAAAATTGATCTTGCTACAGCCTTTGATAGACTTGAATGGGAAATCCTTTTCAATGCCCATAGGAAACAAGGTTTTAGTAATCATTTTGTCCATCTTATTTTTGCTTGCATTTCTAATTCTAAATTCTGTGCATTGTTAATGTGAATCTTAATGACCATTTCAGAGGGTCTAGAGGTATAAAGCAAGGGTGCCCTTTGTCGCCTTATTTGTTCTTCATAGCCATAAACGAGATGGTTGTAGGGTTAGAAGACAAACTTCAAAGAAGAAATCTGCAAGGAATAGTCTTGGGTCCAAACTGCCCTCCCATTTATTCCTTGATGTTTTACATATGATCTGATAGTTTGTGGTCCAACTATTAAAGAAGAAACCACTACTATCTGGAATACCTTGCAACATTTATGCCCTATATCAGATTAGACTCCTATGTGGGCCAAATATTTTGTTCTATTGTTCGGGAAATCGGTAACTGGTAGCTGCTCGGTCGGCTTGGGAGTAGTGATTAATCGATGAATCAGTCTATTAACTGGATTAATCGATCGACCATTATTCGGTAGATTAAACAGGAATTGCCAACATAAATCTAGTTTTTCTATGTATTATACCAAGCTCTCATTCTCTCAACTATATAGTATACCAAAATATGTTATTCTTTGGTCGAACCCTAGCTATTGAGGAGCGAGAGGGGGATGGGAGGGGTTACAGGGAAAAAATTTGGGTTTTGTTTGCCTACAAGTTAATGGGCCAGCGGCGATTAATCGGCCTAACAACCAATTAATCGGTCTAACCGGCCAATTAATCGGTGTGACAAGTTAACACGATGAATAAGTACTATTCGATTCGGTAAGAATGTTACAAAGTCCAGAAGAGATATCTTCATAGTGGTGCACATGAACAATGATAGTACACATCTTGGTCATCCTCTTATTATACCTGATAGAAAGAAGGCTAGCGCATATACTTTTGTCCTTAATAAATTCAAGAGTAAACTGAATGGGTATAACGCTAATAAACTATCAGATGCTGCCAAGTTTGTCTTAATCAAATATGTTTTTTCTTCTTTTTCGGTGTACTACATGTCTAATACCTTATTTTCAAAAAAGATGTGCAAAAATGAATGTTGTCATTAGGGATTTATGGTGAAAGGGGGTGTAGGAAGATAAATCAAGTGAAGCATCTCTATCTAAAAGCGTGGGCAGAGATTTGTAAATCAAAGAAGCTAGGTGGTTTAGGCATTAGGAATCTGGAAGCAGTCAATAAATCAATGTTGGTTAATGTGGCCTATAATATCGTCACTACTGAAGACAACAACATCTGAAGAATCCTAAATTCTAAGTATTTTCCTAACACTTCTTCTTTGAGGCTTCCTACTAATGTTCCTAAATATGCCTTTTGGACTTCAATTCTCAAGGTAAGAGATCTGCTCATCAATGTTGTTTCAATTCAAATTCCTAGATGAAATTCTAGCATTGGGTCAACTCCCTGGTGCACCTTTTAGAAGAACACTCATGAGGCTCTTATTATACAGGATTCAAGTTTTACTTATTCCCCCATTGTTTTTGACCTTTGGATCCCCAATACTAGATTTCAAAATATTCAGTTTCTTAGTAATTTGTGCTAATACAAGTTACAGCTGGTGCTAATACAAATGATGACATGTTAATTTGGAAATTCACCTCATTTGGAATTTGTACCTCCAAAAGTGCTTATCAAAAGTTTGGCCCTTCTTTCTATGGTCTTAATGATGTTCATAATGGTGCCCCTTCTCCCGGCCTTACAAATTAGGGTGAAAGAAACCGAATTCCATTTATTCTGTTTCTTTTATGCACGCGGTGTGCTTTGCTTCTCCTCTAGATCTGCATGTTGACAGCCTTAGGGTATACATGATGTGGAAATTGCAGTCAATCACATGTTGATTAATTTTGAAATTGATCACTTTGTTGCCATAATTTTTAGTAATCTTTGGTCTATATGGAAGGCAAGAAATGACATGCTCTTCAACAACAAACAATATTCTCCATTGCATGTTCTATGTGAACCGAAGGCCCTTCTAATGACGAAGAAATACCTAAGTGGCAAACAAAAGACAGAGGAAACATTTCTTCTACTAATGAATCTATAAATACTTATATTACCACCACCTCTTTTGTTGGCAAATACAATATATGCGGCACACTTGTTTCCAAATACATGATCTCTAAAGGACCAAATGTTTTTACAGATGCGACATGGAAGGATACTACCTCTCTATTCAATTATTTTTCAAGTTTAAAGAGTAAAGCAGGGCTTGGAGTATTCGTGCAATGGCATAACGGAGACAACAAGCGTGCCATCTTCATTAAGGAGACTTCCATGATAGTGTCCCCCTTGTAGGCTGAGGCACAAGCATTTGAGCTGGAAGCACAAGTAGCGAAAGCAATGGAAGCAGATGAGCCAAATTTCTTAATAAATAGTCAAGTGCTCCACAACAAGCTGGTACAAAAATGAACCCAATTAAGTTCCTAGGGCATTGGACGATAAGACCTCATCTTCACCACTTTATTCAATTCACTCATGGAAATGATGCTAGAATCTTCAAGTTAAAAAGGGAGAACAACAAGATTGCTCACAAGCAGGCTCAAGATGCTTGCAATATTTTTGATGTTGGTACCTGCTTAGGTGTGTGGCATGATGGTTCTAATTGCCCTGTAAAAGTTGTTCTCGGCTCACTTAATGCGCAATCTTGCACACTGATGTTAGTGACTTATCTTGGAAGTTGGAACAAAGTTCTAAATTGATAAGAAATAAAATAATAATAATTCATAGCAACCCACTTTTTTGAAAAACTTCCCCCTCTTAATTCATCTAGCAAAATTGTGGCAGTTGTAACAGTAGCAACGGAAAAGTAAATAAGCGAAGAACAATATGTGAAAAGCTCGTAGGCAATGGATCAGTGATGGATAATTATGCCGGATGCGATTCCTCATGCAATAGTTATAACATAGGGTGATATAGAACTAGCTCCAGTTCATCAATGTAATGTAGGCATGTATTCCGTAAATAGTCATACGTGCTTATGGAAAAGAACTTGTATGACATCTTTTGTCCTACCCTCCCGTGTTCAGCGGGGTCCTTACGGAAACTAAGGGATATTAAGGCCTCCTTTTAATAGAGAACCGGAATAAAGCATTAACACATAGTGAATACATGAACTCCTCAAACTACGGTCATCACCGAGAAGTATCCTGATTATTGTCACTTCGTGGTTGTCGGATCATAACACATAATAGGTGACTATAGACTTGCAAGATAGGATCAAGAACACACATATATTCATGAAAACATAATAGGTTCAGATCTAAAATCATGGCACTCGGGCCCTAGTGACAAGCATTAAGCATAGCAAAGTCATAGCAACATCAATCTCAGAACATAGTGGATACTAGGGATCAAACCCTAACAAAACTAACTTGATTACATGGTAAATCTCATCCAACCCATCACTGTCCAGCAAGCCTATGATGGAATTACTCACGCACAGCGGTGAGCATCATGAAATTGGTGATGGAGGATGGTTGATGATGACGACGGCGACGAATCCCCCTCTCCGGAGCCCCGAACGGACTCCAGATCAGCCCTCCTGAGAGAGATTAGGGCTTGGCGGCGGCTCCGTATCATAAAACGCGATGAAACTTTCTCCCTGATTTTTTTCTCCCCGAGACGGAATATATGGAGTTGGAGTTGAGGTCGGAGGAGGTCCAGGGGGCCCACGAGATAGGAGGGCGCGCCCCCTGTCTCGTGGACAGTCCGTGGGCCCCCTGGCATTGATTCTTTCACCAAAAATTCTTATTAATTCTGAAAAGTGCCTCCGTGGATTTCCAGGACATTCCGAGAACTTTTCTTTTCTACACATAAAACAACATCATGGCAGTTCTGCTGAAAACAGCGTCAGTCCGGGTTAGTTTCATTCAAATCATGCAAGTTAGAGTCCAAAACAAGGGCAAAAGTGTTTGGAAAAGTAGATACGTTGGAGATGTATCAACTCCCCCAAGCTTAAACCTTTGCTTGTCCTCAAGCAATTCAGTTGATAAACTGAAAGTGATAAAGAAAAACTTTTACAAACTTTGTTGCTCTTGTTGTTGTAAACATGAAAAGCCAACATTCAAGTTTTAGCAAATATTATGAACTAACCATACTCACAATAACACATAGGTCTCACAAATTACTCATATCAATAACATAATCAACTAGCGAGCCATAATAATAAAACTTGTATGACAACACTTTCTCAAAATAATCATAACATGATATAACAAAATGGTATCTCGCTAGCCCTTTCTGAGACTGCAAAACATAAATGCAGAGCACCTTTAAAGATCAAGGACTGACTAAACATTGTAATTCATGGTAAAAGAGATCCAGTCAAGTCATACCCAATATAAACCAATAATAATTAATGCAAATGACAGTGTGCTCTCCAGCGGGTGCTTTTTAATAAGAAGGGTGATGACTCAACATAAATGTAAATAGATAGGCCCTTCGCAGAGGGAAGCAGGGATTTGTAGAGGTGCCAGAGCTCAATTTTAAAATAGAGATTGAATAACATTTTGAGTGGCATACTTTTGCTGTCAACACAACAACTATGAGATGGCTGTATCTTCCATACTACATGCATTATAGGCAGTTCCCGAACAGAATGGTAAAGGTTTATACTCCCCCAACCACCAACAAGCATCAATCCATTGCTTGCTCGAAACAACGAGTGCCTCCAACATACAATAGCCCTGGGGGAGTTTTATTTAATTATTTTGATTTGCTTTGATCTTTTTGGATCATGGGACTGGGCATCCCGGTTACCGGCCCTTTCTCGTGAATGAGGAGCGGAGTCCACTCCACTTGAGAATAACCCACCTAGCATGGAACATATAGGCAGCCCTAGTTGAAACATGAGCTGCTCGAGCATACAAAACAGAATTTCATTTGAAGGTTTGAAGTTTGGCACATACAAATTTATTTGAAACGGCAGATAAATACCGCATATAGGAAGGTATAGTGGACTCATATGGAACAACTTTGGGGTTTAAGGAGTTTGGATGCACAAGCAGTATTCCCGCTTAGAACAAGTGAAGGCTAGCAAAAGACTGGGAAGTGACGAACTGAGAGAGCGACAACAGTCGTAAACATGCATTAAAATTAATTCACACCAAGTACAAGCATGAGTAGGATATAATCTACCATGAACATAAATATCATGAAGGCTATGTTGATTTGATTCAACTACATGCGTGAACATGTGCTAAGTCGAGTCACTTAATTCATTCAAAGGAGGATATCATCCCATCATACCACATCATAATCATTCTAATAGTATGTTGGCACGCAAGGTAAACCATTATAACTCATAGCTAATCAAGCATGGCACAAGCAACTATAATCTCTAAATGTCATTGCAAATATGTTTACTTCATAATAGCTGACTTAGGAACGATGAACTCATCATATTTACAAAAACAAGAGAGGTCGAGTTCGTACCAGCTTTTCTGATCCCAATAAGTCCATCATAAATCATCATTATTGCCTTTCACTTGCACGACCGAACGACGTGTATAATAATAAGAGTGCACGTGCATTGGACTAAGCTGGAATCTGCAAGCATTCAACTCAAGAGAGAATACAAGTAATATGGGTTGTAAATTAAATAAACAGTCATGCATATAAGAGCCACTAAGCAATTTCAATATAGTCTTCTCGACCCCCAAAAGAAAGAAAAGAAAAGAAAATTATTTACACGGGAAAGCTCCCAACAAGTAAAAGAAGAACAAGAAATCTTTTTGGGTTTTCATTTTAATTTCTACTACAGGCAAGGAAATTAAACTAACTATTTTTTTTGGTTTTTCTAAAGGTTTGTCAAACACACAAGAAGAAAACTAGAAAAAGAAATTTAAACTAGCATGGATAATACAATGAAAGAGTGTGAGCACCGATGACTAGTGTGTGAATATGAATATAAAGTTGGTGAGAAATACGTACTCCCCCAAGATTAGGCTTTTGGCCTAAGTTGGTTTAATATCAATGACCGCCTGGCTGATATCCATAAGAATAGCTGGGGTAGTACTAAGATGAAGAGGCGACCGCCTCCTGAGCAGCAGCGTGTTGGCGAGCTGCCTCCATTCCCCTCTCATATTCAGTGGCTTCTTCCCTGGTGACAACATATCTTCCTTTTGTCTAATAATCAAAAAGGTAGGGAGCAGGAAGAGTAACAGGGACGACGTTGCGTCTGTTATAGGTTAGTCGATAATGGAGGAATTGTTCATTCCTCTCAAGAAAATGATGATCAAACATAGCTTCTTTATCCAAATAAACAGGAGGTACAATCATATCCCCCTCTCGTGGAGCTATATTAAGAAAATTAGCCACACGGGTTGCATAAATTCCTCCAAAGAATTCTCCCCTTTTTTTATTATTATGCAACCTACGTGCAACTATTGCTCCCAAGTTATAACCTCTATAACCTGACACAGCACTCTTGAGGACACAAAGATCAGGGGCACACATGTGACATACTTCGTCCTTATCGTTAATGCATCTACCAATAAAGAGAGCAAAGTAATGTATAGCAGGAAAATGAATGCTCCCTATGGTAGCTTGTGTTACGTCCCTAGATTCTCCCACAGTAATACTAGCAAGAAAATCTCTAACTTTAGATTTGGGAGGATCATTAACATTACCCCACTACGGGAGTTTGCAAGCAGTTGTGAAATCCTCTAAATCGATGGTGTAAGATGTATCATAAATATCAAACATAACACTAGGAGAATTACGCGCAGAAATATATTCGAACCTACTCACAAAGGAATCAGTCAATTGATAATATTGAGGACACTTATCTTGTAAGAAGTCCTCCAGCTCGGCGTTACGCACATACGCGTCAAATTCCTCCTTGAAGCTTTCTTCGACCATAAAATCATCGGATGGCCACTCACAAGCCCGAACATTTGCGTCCCTTGGCAAATTAACATCTTGTTCACGTATAGCAATCCTTGGCCCTTTCTTTGTCGAGGAGCCACCTTGGTACATTCTTCTAAGCATATTTCTTTTTCTGAAAATTTCTGAAATTTTAGTAACTTCAAAATAAAAGTGAATAAAGTTAGACAAGATTGATAGCAACTACTCCTACAAGTGCCTAGAGCCTATATCATGCATTGGAATTGCTTGGGACCTCAAAAATTTAACATGCAATCTCAAGAACATGGTCACCTATGCAGCAAAAATTTGCAATGAATAAAGCACTAGAACAAAAACTAATTGGACCAATGGAGGAGTCACATACCAAGCAACAATCTCCCAAAGCAGTTTTGCGAATGGAGCTTTGAGCTAAGAGATCAAAAATTGCAGCAAAACGAGCTAGAACTCGGGCTTGAGCTGGATGGGGATTTTTTTGGGTAGAAGATGAAGTGTGTGGGTGCTCGCATAAGTGGAGGGGGGCCACCAGGGGCCCACGAGACAGGAGGCGCGCCCTACAGGGGGGGCGCCCTGCTCTCTCATGGCCTGGTGCTTGGCCCTCCTGCAGTGTTTTCAGTGCCTAAAATCCTCAAATATTCCAGAAAAAATCATACTAAATTTGCAGGGCATTTGGAGCACTTTTATTTTTGGACTAATTTTTAATGCATGGATAATTGAGAAAACAGGCGGATAATGCTATTTTTGCTTTATTTATTCTAAATAACAAAAAGTAAAAAGAGGGTACAGAAGGTTGTGCCTTCTAGTTTCATCCATCTCCTGATCATCAAAATGAACCCACTAACAAGGTTGATCAAGTCTTGTTAACAAACTCATTCTGAATAACACGGAACCAGAGAAATTTCGAATAACACTAAGTTACCTCAACTGGGATATGAAAATCCCCAACAATAAGAATATCATACTTTTTCTTGACAGTAGGGAGATGAAATTCAAAACCTCCAAAAATGATAGTTGGAACTTTTTCAATAGAATTGATGCTATGAACTTGAGATTGTTTCCTTGGAAAGTGTACCATATGCTCATTACCATTAACATGAAAAGTGACATTGCCTTTGTTGCAATCAATAACAGCCCCTGCAGTATTAAGAAAAGGTCTACCAAGGATAATAGACATACTATCGTCCTCAGGAATATCAAGAATAACAAAGTCCGTTAAGATAGTGACATTTGCAACCACAACAGGCACATCCTCACAAATACCGACAGGTATAGCAGTTGATTTATCAGCCATTTGCAAAGATATTTCAGTAGGTGTCAACTTATTCAATTCAAGTCTACGATATAAAGAGAGATGCATAACACTAACACCGGCTCCAAGATCACATAAAGCAGTTCTAACATAATTTCTTTTAATAGAGCATGGTATAGTTGGTACACCCGGATCTCCAAGTTTCTTTGGTATTCCACCCTTAAAAGTATAATTAGCAAGCATGGTGGAAATTTCAGCTTCCGGTATCTTTCTTTTATTTGTGATGATATCCTTCATATACTTAGCATAAGGATTTACTTTAAGCATATTATTTAAGCGCATACGTAAGAAAATAGGTGTAATCATTTCAGCAAAGCTCTCAAAATCCTCATCATCCTTTGACTTGGATGGTTTAGGAGGAAAGGGCATGGGTTTCTGAACCCATGGTTCTCTTTCTTTACCATGCTTCCTAGCAACAAAATCTCTCTTATCATAACGTTGATTCTTTGATTGTGGGCTATCAAGATCAACAACAGGTTCAATTTCTACATCATTGTCTTTGCTAGGTTGAGCATCAACATGAACATTATCATTAACATTATCACTAGGTTCATGTTCATCACCTGATTGAGTTTCAGCATTAGAAATAGAAATATCATTGGGATTCTCAGGTGTGTCTATAGTAGGTTCACTAGAAGCATGCAAAGTCCTATCGTTTTTCTTTTTCTTCTTTTTAGAAGAACTAGGTGCCTCTAAATTATTTCTCTGAGAATCTTGCTCGATTCTCTTAGGGTGGCCTTCAGGATACAAAGGTTCCTGGGTCATTCTACTAGTTCTAGTAGCCACTCTAACAGCAAAGTCATTTTTATTATTCAATTCATCAAGCAAATCATTTTGAGCTTTAAGTACTTGCTCAGCTTGAGTAGCAACCATAGAAGTATATTTGCTAACGCGGTGAAGTTCATCTTTAACTCTAGCCAGATTATTACCTATGTGTCCTATCTCGAAAGCATTATTATTTAACTATCTACCAACATAAGCATTAAAACTTTCTTGTCTAGCCATAAAGTCATCAAATTCATCTAAGCATGGGCTATGAAATTTAGTAGAGGGTACTTCAACTTTATCATATCTATAAAGAGAATTTACCTTTACTACCTGTGCCGGTGTAGGACCTTGAGAAGAGGTGTCTAGAGGGGGGGTGATTAGACACTAAGTATCAAAGTTGCAGTTTTTAACTTCTTTAGGTTTAAGTGGAGTTTAGGCACAAGTTTAACGTTCACAATACATAACAAGCAAGCATGCAAAGAGTATATGAGCAGCGGAAAGTAAAGCATGCAACTTGCAAGAATGTAAAGAGAAGAGTTTTGGAGGATTCAAACGCAATTGGAGACACAAATGTTTTTGTCGTGGTTCCGATAGGTGGTGCTATCATACATCCACGTTGATGGAGACTTCAACCCACGAAGGGTAACGGTTGCGCGAGTCCATGGAGGGCTCCACCCACAAAGGGTCCACGAAGAAGCAACCTTGTCTATCCCACCATGGTTGTCGCCCACGAAGGACTTGCCTCACTAGCGGTAGATCTTCACGAAGTAGGCGATCTCCTTGCCCTTACAAACTCCTTGGTTCAACTCCACAATCTTGTCGGAGGCTCCCAAGTGACACCTAGCCAATCTAGGAGACACCACTCTCCAAGAAGTAACAAATGGTGTGTTGGTGATGAACTTCTTGCTCTTGTGCTTCAAATGATAGTCTCCCCAACACTCAACTCTCTCTCATAGGATTTGGATCTGGTGGAAAGAAGATTTGAGTGGAAAGCAACTTGGGGAAGGCTAGAGATCAAGATTCATATGGTAGGAATGGAATATCTTGGCCTCAACACATGAGTAGGTAGTTCTCTCTCAGAACTGGTAAGTTGGAAGTGTAGGTTTGTTCTGATGGCTCTCTCCACGAATGAAGAGGAGGTGGAGGGGTATATATAGCCTCCACACAAAATCTAACCATTACACACAATTTACCAAACTCGGTGGGACCGAATCGAGAAACTCGGTCGGACCGATTTAGCAAATCTAGTAACCGTTTGGATTTTCAGTGGGACCGACATGCAACTCGGTAGGACCGATATGATTAGGGTTAGGGCATAACGTAATCTCGGTGAGACCGATTACACAAACTCAGTGAGACCGATTTTGGTAATTACCTAACCAGAGAGTTGGTCAGGCAAACTCGGTGGGACCGGTTACTAAAACTCGGTGGGACTGATTTTGGTAATAAGTTAACCAGAGAGTTTGCATTGTAATCTCGGTAGTACCGATTGCTCAAACTCGGTGAGACCGATTTCGGTGATGGACATTGATGACCCACAAGTATAGGGGATCTATCGTAGTCCTTTCGATAAGTAAGAGTGTCGAACCCAACGAGGAGCAGAAGGAATGATAAGCGGTTTTCAGCAAGGTATTCTCTGCAAGTACTGAAATAAGTGGTAACAGATAGTTTTCTGATAGGATAAATGGTAACGAGCAACAAGTAACAAAAGTAAATAAAGTGCAGCAAGGTGGCCCAATCCTTTTTGTAGCAAAGAACAAGCCTGGACAAACTCTTATAATAGGAAAAGCACTCCCGAGGACACATGGGAATATCATCAAGCTAGTTTTCATCACGCTCATATGATTCACGTTCGGTACTTTGATAATTTGATATGTGGGTGGAACGGTGCTTGGGTGCTGTTATTACTTGAACAAGCATCCCACTTATGATTAACCTCTGTTGCAATCATCCGCAACTACAACAAAAGTATTAAGGTAAACCTAACCATAGCATGAAACATATGGATCCAAATCAGCCCCTTACGAAGCAACGCATAAACTATGGTTTAAGCTTCTGTCACTCTAGCAACCCATCATCTACTTATTACTTTCCAATGCCTTCCTCTAGGCCCAAATAATGGTGAAGTGTTATGTAGTCGACGTTCACATAACACCACTAGAGGTTAGACAACATACATCTTATCAAAATATCGAACGAATACCAAATTCACATGACTACTAATAGCAAGACTTCTCCCTTGTCCTCAGGAACAAACGTAACTACTCACAAAGCATATTCATGTTCATAATCAGAGGGGTAATAATGTGCATAAATGATCTGAACATATGATCTTCCACCAAATAAACCAACTAGCATCAACTACAAGGAGTAATCAACACTACTAGCAACCTACTAGCACCAATCCCGGACTTGGAGACAAGAATTGGATACAAGAGATGAACTAGGGTTTGGAGATGAGATGGTGCTGGTGAAGATGTTGATGGAGATTGCCCTCTCCTGATGAGAGGAGCGCTGGTGACGACGATGGTGATGCCCCCTCCCGGAGTGAAGTGTCCCCGGCAGAACAGCTCTGCCGGAGCCCTAGAGTGGTTCCGCCAAGGTTTCGCCTCGTGGCGGTGAAGTCTCATCCCGAAAGGTTCTCTCCTGTTTTTTTCTCATCGAAAGACTTCATATAGGAGAATATGGACGTCGGAGAGACACCAGGGGGCCCACGAGGTAGGGGGGCGCGCCGAGGGGGGGGGGGGGGCGCCCCCCACCCTCGTGAGCAGGGTGTGGGCCCCCTGGCCTTCACCTTTGGCGACGATTTTTCTTTATTTATTATAAGGTATTCCGTGGAGTTTCAGGACTTTTGGAGTTGCGCAGAATAGTCCTTCAATATTTGCTCCTTTTCCAGCCCAGAATTCCAGCTGCCAGCATTCTCCCTCTTCATGTATACCTTGTAAAATAAGAGAGAATAGCCATAAGTATTGTGACATAACGTGAAATTACAGCCCATAATGCAATAAATATTGACATAAAAGCATGATGCAAAATGGACGTATCAACTCCCCCAAGCTTAGACCTCGCTTGTCCTCAAGCGAAAAGCCGATAACAATAAATATGTCCTCATGTTTAGGGGTAGAGTCGTCGATAAAAATAGAATATGGACATGAAGGCATCATGATTATTTCATAACAGCAACATATATTAATTTTGTCATAAGGTTACTCAAGTTCAAGTGATGATCTTTTCACAAAGCCGAAGTATGAATCAGAAACCTTATTGAGCATCAACAAATTATACCCTCAGTCATTAAAACAATTGCAATTTATCATAACATTGGAAAGAGTCTATGTCAGAGCTTAAAAGCAAGTCCACATACTCAACTATCACTTAGTCCTTCATAATTGCTATCACTCACGCAATACTTGTGGTTATGGAGTTTTAATCGGACACAAAGAAAGATAGGGACTTATAGTTTTGCCCCACAACTTTTTACCTCAAGGGTAACGTCAACAATAATAATTCATGCTCCCCCACATCCAATTAAATATATATATCATGTTCTTTCCGACATGCTGAGCTTGCCAAAGGATAAAATAAAAAAGGAAAGGTGAAGATCACCGTGACTCTTGCATAAAGTAGAGGATAATAATAAAAGATAGGCCCTTCGCAGAGGGAAGCAGAGGTTGTCATGCGCGTTTAGGTTGATGCACAAAATCTTAATGCAAAAGAACATCACTTTATATTGCCCCTTGTATGTGAACCTTTATTATGCGGTCTGTCGCTTTTATTGCGTCCACAACAAGTTCGTACAAAGTTTATTTTCTCCGCACTAATAAGTCATGCATATTTAAAGAGAAATTTTTATTTCTTGCACCGATGACAACTTAGTTGAAGGATCTTACTCAATCCATAGGTAGATATGGTGGACTCTCATGGCAAAACTGGTTTAAGGGTATTTGGAAGCACAAGTAGTATTTCTACTTAGTGCTGAGAATTTGGCTAGCATGAGGGGGAAAGGCAAGCTCAACACGGTAGAGGATCCATAACAACATACTTTATCTCAGATGTAAGAAAACATAACTCATTATGTTGTCTTCCTTGTCCAACATCAACTCTTTAGCATGTCATATTTTAATGAGTGCTCCCAATCATAAAATATGTCAATGATAATATATCTATATGTGAAACCTCTCTTTCCTTATTACTTCCTATTAATTGCAACGATGACCAAAGCTATATTTATCAACTCCCAACAACTTTAAATCATCATACTCTTTCTATGTGAAGTCATTACTTTCAACAAGATCAATATGAACTCTTTGATTCTTTTTATTCTTTTTCTTCTAATCACCCAAGATCATGGCAAAATACTCAAGCCCTTGACTCAACACTAATCTTTATTATATAGCTCACAGACTCGATTACAAAGAAGGATCATAAAGCAAAACTCAAAACTAGATCACGCCATGACTTTATTCTACTAAATCAAGATACTACTAATAGGATCGAACTAAGGAAAACGGTAAAGATAGGAGTTGTGATGGTGATAGGATACCAGGGCACCTCCCCCAAGCTTGGCAGTTGCCAAGGGGAGTTCCCATACCCATGTGATTATGTCTCCTTCCTTGTTGTTGGCGGTGGAGGTGTTGATGATGATGCAAGCTTGTCGTCCACCTTCCATGGCATAGGCTCACCATCATAGAAGGATGATCGAGTCTCCGGGATCCTCAAATCTGCAGCCAAACTCATCCTTTTGAATCTATATTCATACTCACAGTTTTGGTTTTGCAAATCATAGATTTGGGCTTGGAGGTGCTCGATCTTCTCATGTAGCTTGAAGATGGCTTCCTCGGTCTTCTTGGCATCCGGCTCATAGTTGTTGGTGAACTCCACGAGCATCTTGTGGGTGGCGTTGATTCCACGCTCCACCATCCCCAGGCACTTGAAAACTTGTTGCTCCATTGCTTCGAGCCTCAACTCCACGCTTCTAGTTCCCTTGGGTCCCTCAACATCGCGAATGTGCAGCAACCCATCACGCATCTCAATGGTTTGAGGGTGTCGCAGCACCTCCGCGAGGTAAGGGTTGATCACCTTCTCGAAGAACTTGTCCTTGGAAGCACTTGGGGTGGTCATGATGATCAAGACCTATCAGAAAAATAGCTCGAAACAAGAACAGGGGAGATTTGCGTGATACGAGAGTCAAAACCTTCGGGAGTATATATAATGAATTTTTACCGACCAAAATACGTATCATGCAAGGAAACGGAGTCCGGAGGGCACACGAGATGCTCACGAGGTAGGGGGGCGCCCTCCACCCTCGTGGAGGCCTCGTGTCCTCCCCGGACTGTTACTTATTTATTTATATTTCTAAATATTCCAAAACGGAGAAATATTGCCCTAAAAATTGTTTTGGAGTCGGTTTACTTACCATACCATATACCTATTCCTTTTCGGAGTCTGAAACGTTCTGGAAGGTGTCCTTTATGTATTCCTTCGGGGTTACGGTTTCAATAATATTAGTTTCAACATTTATAGGATTACCTAAGATATAGTGTTTGATCCTTTGACCGTTTACCACCTTCGGATTTGTGCCTTCAAAGTTGTTGATTTTTATGGCACCGGAACGATAGACCTCCTCGATAACGTAAGGACCTTCCCATTTGGAGAGAAGTTTTCCTACAAAAAATCTTAAACGAGAGTTGTATAGCAATACATAATCACCTACATTAAACTCACGCTTTTGTATCCTTTTGTCATGCCATCTTTTAACCTTTTCTTTAAACAACTTGGCATTTTCATAAGCTTGGGTTCTCCATTCATCGAGTGAGCTAATATGAAATAACCTCTTCTCACCGGCAAGTTTGAAATCATAGTTGAGCTCTTTAATAGCCCAGTATGCCTTATGTTCTAGTTCGAGAGGTAAGTGACAAGCTTTTCCAGAAACCATTTTATACGGAGACATACCCATAGGATTTTTGTATGCAGTTCTATAGGCGCATAATGCATCATCAAGTTTCTTGGACCAATTCTTTCTAGACCTATTGTCAGTCTTTTGCAAAATTAATTTGAGCTCTCTATTGCTCAATTCTACCTGACCACTAGACTGCGGGTGATATGGAGATGCAATTCTATGATTAACGTCGTATTTAGCAAGCATCTTACGGAAAGCACCATGAATAAAATGTGAACCACCATCAGTCATTAAATATCTAGGGACTCCAAACCTCAGAAAAATAACTTCCTTAAGCATTTTAATAGAAGTGTTATGATCAGCACTACTAGTTGGAATAGCTTCTACCCAATTAGTAACGTAATCAATAGCAACTAAAATATGAGTGTATCCATTAGAGGCAGGAAAAGATCCCATATAATCAAAGCCCCAAACATCAAATGGTTCAATAACAAGTGAATAATTCATAGGCATTTCTTGACGTCTACTAATATTACCAATTCTTTGACATTCATCGCAAGACAAAACAAACTTACGGGCATCCTTGAAGAGAGTAGGCCAATAAAAACCGGATTGCAATACCTTATGTGCAGTTCTATCTCCAGCGTGGTGTCCTCCATAAGCTTCGGAGTGACACTTGCATAGAATCTGTTCTTGTTCATGCTTAGGTACACAACGTCTAATAACACCATCTACTCCTTCTTTATAAAGATGTGGGTCATCCCAGAAGTAATGTTGCAAGTCATAGAAAAACTTTTTCTTTTGTTGGTATGTGAAGCTAGGTGGTATAAATTTAGCAACAATATAATTAGCATAGTCAGCATACCATGGAGTGCTACAGAAGTACTTATGACATTCAATTTCTCTCAGGAAGCTATCATCAATAGGTAGTGGGTCATCAAGAACATTCTCTAACCTAGATAAGTTGTCTGCAACAGGGTTCTCAGCTCCTTTTCTATCAACAATATGCAAATCAAATTCTTGGAGCAAGAGAACCCATCTAATAAGCCTAGGTTTTGCATCTTTCTTTTCCATAAGATATTTAATAGCAGCATGATCAGTGTGAATAGTAACTTTAGAATCAACAATATAGGGTCTGAATTTATCACAAGCAAATACAACTGCTAAAAGTTCCTTTTCGGTAGCAGCATAATTTGTTTGAGCATTGTCTAGAGTCTTACTAGCATAATGGATAACATTTAATTTCTTATCAACTCTTTGCCCTAGAACAACACCTACAGCATAATCACTAGCATCACACATAATTTCAAAGGGTAAATTCCAATCAAATGGCTGAACAATAGGTGCAGAGACTAATGCTTTCTTAAGTATTTCAAATGCTTCTACACAATCATCATCAAAGACAAATGGTACATCTTTTTGTAATAAATTAGTCAGAGGCCGAGAGATTTTTGAGAAGTCCTTAATGAACCTCCTATAAAATCCGGCGTGACCAAGGAAACTTCTTATACCTTTGATGTCCTTGGGACATGGCATCTTTTCAATAGCACCAACCTTGGCTTTATCAATTTCAATACCTCTTTCAGAAACTTTGTGCCCCAAGACAATACCTTCACTAACCACAAAGTGGCACTTTTCCCAATTCAAGACAAGATTAGTTTCTTCACATCTCTGCAAAACTCGAGCAAGATTGCTCAAGCAATCATCAAAAGAGGAACCATAGACGGAAAAGTCATCCATGAAAACCTCACAAATTTTCTCGCAAAAGTCAGAGAATATAGCCATCATGCATCTTTGAAAGGTAGCAGGTGCATTACATAAACCAAAAGGCATACGTCTATAAGCAAAAGTACCAAAAGGGCATGTAAAAGTAATCTTTGATTGATCTTTAGCCGACACAGGTATTTGAGAAAAACCAGAATAACCATCTAGAAAGCAATAATGTGTATGTTTGCATAATCTTTCTAGCATTTGATCAATAAAAGGTAAGGGGTAATGATCTTTCTTAGTAGCCTTATTTAATTTGCGGAAATCAATTACCATCCTATAACCTGTGATAATTCTTTGCGGAATCAATTCATCTTTATCATTAGGGACAACAGTAATACCTCCCTTCTTAGGGACACAATGGACAGGACTTACCCACTGACTATCAGCAACGGGATAAATTATACCTGCCTCCAGAAGCTTGAGTATTTCCTTTCTTACCACTTCTTTCATTTTAGGATTCAAACGTCGTTGAGGATCACAAACTGGTTTGGCATCAGCTTCCAAATTTATTTTATGTTGACATAGAGTGGGACTGATGCCCTTAAGATCATCCAGAGTATATCCAATAGCGGCACGATGCTTCTTCAGAGTTTTCAATAATCTTTCCTCTTCATGCTCTGAAAGGTTAGCGGTAATAATAACAGGATATATTTTCTTTTCATCAAGATAAGCATATTTAAGATTATCAGGCAACGGTTTAAGCTCAAACACGGGATCACCCTTGGGTGGAGGAGGATCCCCTAGGATTTCAACAGGCAAATTGTGTTGCAGAATAGGTTCCTGTTTAAAGAATACTTCATCTATTTCCCTTCTTTCATTCATGAACATATCATTTTCATGGTCTAGCAAATAATGTTCTAAAGGATCACTAGGAGGTACGGCAATAGAAGCAAGACCAATAATTTCATCCTTACTAGGCAATTCTTTCTCATGATGTTGTTTACTAAATTTAGAGAAATTGAACTCATGAACCATATCGTCCAAGCCAATAGTAACAACATTCTTTTCACAGTCTATCTTAGCGTTAACAGTATTCAAAAAGGGTCTACCAAATATAATGGGACAAAAGCTATCTTGTGGAGAACCAAGAACAAGAAAATCAGCAGGATACTTGGTTTTCCCACACAAGACTTCAACATATCTAACAATTCCCATTGGAGATATAGTATCTCTATTGGCAAGTTTAATTGTAACATCAATTTCCTCTAACTCAGCAGGTGCAATATCATGCATAATTTCTTTGTATAAGCCAATGGGTATAACACTAGCACTAGCACCCATATCACATAAGCCATGATAACAATGATCTCCTATTTTAACAGAAATAACGGGCACGCCTACCACAGGTCTATGTTTATCTCTATCACAGGGTTTAGCAATTCTAGCAGTTTCACCAGAGAATTGAATGATATGCCCATCAATATTATCAGACAAGAGATCTTTAACAATAGCAATATTGGGTTCTACTTTGACTTGCTCGGGAGGTGTATAAGTCCTAGTATTGCTTTTACGAACAACAGTTGAAGCTTTAGGATGATCCTTCATTCTAACAGGGAAAGGTGGTTTCTCAACATAAGAAGTGGGAACAATAGGATCATTGTAAGTGACAGTCTTTTCTTCAACTTTAATAGGTCTAGCTAATTTTACTTCTATGGGAGGATGATATTTAAACCACTTCTCCTTGGGGAGATCAACATAAGTAGCAAAATATTCACAGAAAGAAGCTACTATCTCAGAGTCAAGTCCATATTTAGTGCTAAACTTACGGAAAATATCGGTCTCCATAAAAGATTTAACACAATCAAACTTAGGTGTCATACCTGGCTCCTTACCTTCGTCGAGGTCCCAATCTTCAGAGTTGCATTTAATTCTATCCAATAAATTCCATCTAAATTCGATAGGCTTCATCATAAAAGAGCCAGCAGAAGAATTATCGAGCATGGTGCGATTGTTATCAGAACACCGAGCATAATTTTTTTGCATAATCACTTCTCTTGAGATCTCATGATTGGGGCATGAATATAACATTGATTTAAGCCTCCCCCAAGCTTGAACGATGCTTTCTCCTTCGCGAGGCCAAAAATTATATATATAATTGCGATCACGATGAACAAGATGCATAGGGTAATACTTTTGATGAAATTCCAATTTCACTCTTTGATAGTTCCATGATCTCGTATCATCACATAGCCTATACCATGTCAATGCGTCTCCCTCCAAAGATAAAGGGAAAGCCTTCTTCTTAACAACATCATAGGGTATACCTGCAAGCTTAAATAGTCCACAAATATCATCCACATAGCGTAGATGTTCGTCAGGATGCTTTGTTCCATCTCCTGCAAAAGTATTAGCTAGCAGTTTTTCCATCATACCCGAAGGAATTTCAAAAGGAGTTTCATTTTCAATAGGTTCAGTAGGTTCAATAGGTTGAGGAGCAACTCTTGGCTCAACTGGATGGGGTGAAGATACCCCGAACAAGCCCCTCAGACAATTACTTTCCATAGTAACAAGTGACAGAAAATTTCAGCACACTAAATAAATTTTTCCTTACCAAATTCCACCTACCAAAGGTGCTTCACTCCCCGGCAACGGCGCCAGAAAAGAGCCTTGATGACCCACAAGTATAGGGGATCTATCGTAGTCCTTTTGATAAGTAAGAGTGTGGAACCCAACGAGGAGCAGAAGGAAATGATAAGCGGTTCTCAGCAAGGTATTCTCTGCAAGTACTGAAATAAGTGGTAACATATAGTTTTCTGATAGGATAAATGGTAACGAGCAACAAGTAACAAAAGTAAATAAAGTGCAGCAAGGTGGCCCATTCCTTTTTGTAGCAAAGGACAAGCCTGGACAAACTCTTATAATAGGAAAAGCGCTCCCGAGGACACATGGGAATATCGTCAAGCTAGTTTTCATCACGCTCATATGATTCGCGTTCGGTACTTTGATAATTTGATATGTGGGTGGACCAGTGCTTGGGTGCTGTTCTTACTTGAACAAGCATCCCACTTATGATTAACCTCTATTGCAAGCATCCGCAACTACAACAAAGTACTAAGGTAAACCTAACCATAGCATGAAACATATGGATCCAAATCAGCCCCTTACGAAGCAACGCATAAACTAGGGTTTAAGCTTCTGTCACTCTAGCAACCCATCATCTACTTACTTCCCAATGCCTTCCTCTATGCCCAAATAATGGTGAAGTGTTATGTAGTCGATGTTCACATAACACCACTAGAGGTTAGACAACATACATCTTATCAAAATATCAAACGAATACCAAATTCACATGACTACTAATAGCAAGACTTCTCCCTTGTCCTCGGGAACAAAAGTAACTACTCACAAAGCATATTCATGTTCATAATCAGAGGGGTAATAATGTGCATAAAGGATCTGAACATATGATCTTCCACCAAATAAACCAACTAGCATCAACTACAAGGAGTAATCAACACTACTAGCAACCTACTAGCACCAATCCCGGACTTGGAGACAAGAATTGGATACAAGAGATGAACTAGGGTTTGGAGATGAGATGGTGCTGGTGAAGATGTTGATGGAGATTGCCCTCTCCCGATGAGGGGAGCGTTGGTGATGACGATGGTGATGATTTCCCCCTCCCGGAGGGAAGTGTCCCCGGTAGAACAACTCTGCCGGAGCCCTAGATTGGTTCCGCCAAGGTTCCGCCTCGTGGCGGCGGAGTCTCGTCCTGAAAGGTTCTCTCCTATTTTTTTCTCATTGAAAGACTTCATATAGGAGAAGATGGACGTCAGAGAGCCACCAGGGGGCCCACGAGGTAGGGGGGCGCGCCCCCCACCCTCGTGAGCAGGGTGTGGGCCCCCTGGCCTTCATCTTTGGCGACGATTTTTCTTTATTTATTTTAAGGTATTCCGTGGAGTTTCAGGACTTTTGGAGTTGCGCAGAATAGTCCTTCAATATTTGCTCATTTTCCAGCCCAGAATTCCAGCTGCCGGCATTCTCCCTCTTCATGTATACCTTGTAAAATAAGAGAGAATAGCCATAAGTATTGTGACATAACGTGAAATTACAGCCCATAATGCAATAAATATTGACATAAAAGCATGATGCAAAATGGACGTATCAGACATACACAGAGATATTACAATCCCATCTCGGTGAGACCGAGATCCCTATCGATGAGACTGATTTGTCTAGGGTTTGTGGAAGTGGCTATGACATGTGAACTCGGTGGCGCCGGATAGAAAGAATCGGTGTGGCCGAGTTTGACTTTAGGTTTAGGTCACATGTGTGGAAGTGGGAAAGTAGTTGAGGGTTTTGGAGCATGCCACTAAGCACTGTGGAGCAAGAAACTCATTAAGCAACACCTCATCCCTTCTTGATAGTATTGTCTTTTCCTATTGACTCAATGTGATCTTGGATCACTAAAATATAAAATGAAGAGTCTTGAGCTTGAAGCTTGAGCCAATCCTTTGTCCTTAGCATCTGAAGGAGTTCCCACATCCTTTAGTCCATGCCACTCCATTATTGAACTTATCTGAAACATACTAGATAAAAGTGTTAGTCCAACAAGAGATATGTTGACATTAATTACCAAAACCACCTAGGGAGCACTTGTGCTTTCAATCTCTCCCTTTTTGGTAATTGATGACAACATACATCAAATCTTTAGATAAAGATATAAAGAATAGCAAGTAAAGCTTTGGAAAGACATGTAACAAGAATAGGCTCCCCCTACATGTATGCAATCATGTGAATATGGAATATAGAGTCATGTGAGAGCATAACCATGATAGAGTAGGCAATGTGTTACATGTATCTTGGCCATATGCATCAGAGCAAAGAATATTAAAGAAAATACCTTCATGCTCATGAGTCCTTCTTGCAAACAGTATGTACATCAGCAAGAATTCCTCATACACATGATTGTGATGCATATACTTACCTTCTAGCCTTGAGTTGGCTTAGGATGGAATGAACCTGCGTAAACAAGGTTAGATAACACAGGTACATCTACTAGCCAGAGCAAACAGAAGAAACCACAAGAATACCAAGATTGGGATGACATGTAGAGAGTGAGTACTAAGTACCACATTGGATTAGACATGTCCCTAAGGGTAAAGATATGCAATGAATTTAAATGATTTCTTTCCCTTAGATGTCTTGCTCCCCCTGAATCTAGCATGGGATACTGGGAGAAGATAGGGAACAGAAAATCAGAGCTGAAAGATATAAAAGAACAGAGCTAATGCAAATAAGCACATATGAACATGTCTTTCCCCTCAAGAAGACATGTGGCATCTCTCCTCTTGATCACCAAGCATCTGGGATCCTTGAGAAATACGTTCTACTTGAGTATTCTCTCCCCTGGAGATCTCTTTCTCCCCCTGAGGAGGTGATACTCTCTCTCTCTCTCTAATGTGATCTCTCTAAGTGATAAGCTTTGATGTGATCTCTCTCCCCCTTTGACATCAATTTCCAAGAATGGTTTGATCCTTGAGTCACAGCACAAAGCATTTATATAAATGGGATGCTTGTAGAGGACAAGATTAATTGATTGGAGCTGGATCAGAGGAAACACAGAATAAGTGGCAAACTGTTTTTCCTGTTGTGAAATCGATGGCACCGAGTGGTATGCTATGGTTGTACCAAAAGGATTCGGTTGGACCGAAAACAACAAATCGGTGAAACCGAGTTCATCACAGAGAAAACACTTGTCACCTCAGCTCACTAGACTAGTAAGATCTCACAAAGATTTGCAAGGAATTTACTGAATGATATGCAATGAATTGGATGCAGGAAATGCAGAGCAAACAGAAAGAAATCTAGATGAAGTTTTTTTTGAAAGGGGAAACAAATATGCATGAGACAAATGCAAAAACACAGCAAAGATCATGAGAGAACTTCATCTAGAGATGGTCGGCGACAAAGTCATCTATGTTAGAGTATATTGACTTAGGAGTCAAGTGAGATCACTCGATCATAGGTCATACTCATTGTTTAAGCTCAAAATGGGGTTACCATTTTTTGTTTAAGCATCTTGGTGTATTCACATCTTTTCGAGTTGCTTTAGCTCATGTCTCGGAGTAAAGCTTCTCTAAGATGGAATAACATACCTTGGTTGGTGGTGTTGGCCATGTAGTTGAACTTGTGTGGGTTGCTCAAGGTTGATGTAGCTCATCAAGAGTTGGGAGCACCACTTGGAATTTGAGTCCATTTACCTACATGGGTTAGTTCTTGCAAGGAAGAGCACTTGTGTATCCAAAAATGACAATCATGAAGCTCAACATAGAATTTGTCAAAGGATATGCTTGAATGGTTTCGTGCTTCCTTGTCTTCAACCACCATAGTGTAGAGACTTGATGATGTAGAGATTGGTCAAGATGTGAGTAGATTACAATCTCATGGAATTTGATTCAACCAAGTACCTACATGGGTTATATAACATGCAAGATGCAAATATATCCAGGACATAAGATTTTCATCATAAGAGAAATATCAAGGATTAGTCATAAGCTCATGTCTTGCATGTATCCAATGGAGTTTCTACTCCAAGTTTGAAGCATCTATGATGTTCAATTCTCCTCTCAACCTGCAAAACACTTTCTCATCAAGAGGTTTAGTGAATGTATCCGCTAATTGCTTTTCGGTGCGAACATGCTTAATATTAATGTCACCCTTAGCAACATGATCTTGAATGAAATGATGACGAACTTCAATATGCTTAGTTCGAGAATGTTGTACGGGATTATGACCAATTTTAATAGAACTTTCATTGTCACAAAGCAATGGAACATGTTTCACATATATCCCATAATCTTTAAGAGTTTGGGTGATCTAAAGTAATTGAGCACAACATGAACCAGCGGCAATGTACTCCGCTTCGGCGGTGGATAAGGATACCGAGTTTTGTTTCTTGGAGGACCAAGACACAAGAGATCTACCAAGAAATTGACAAGTACCCGAAGTGGACTTTCTATCAACCTTGTCTCCGGCATAGTCCGAGTCGGAGTAGCCAACAAGACCGAAGGAGGCCCTCTTAGGATACCAAATGCCAAAATTTGGTGTATGGATTAAGTATCTCACTATCCTTTTCACGGCCTTAAGATCACATTCTTTAGGAGCAGCTTGATATCGTGCACACATGCACACACTTAGCATGATATCGGGACGTGAAGCACATAGATATAACAATGAACCAATCATAGAGCGATAAACCTTTTGATCAACCGGTTCACCATCTTTGGTCAAATCAAGATGTCCACTAGTAGGCATGGGTGTAGACATACCTTTGCACTCTTGCATATTGAACTTCTTGAATAAGTCCTTGGTGTACTTCGTTTGAGAAACAAAAGTACCTTCCTTAGTTTGCTTGATTTGCAACCCAAGAAAGAATTTGAGTTCACTCATCATAGACATCTCAAACTTCTCCCACATTAGCTTCCCAAACTTTTCACTAAAATGAGGGTTAGTGGAACCAAATATAATATCATCAACATAGATTTGGCACACAAATAGTTCTTCATTGACCCTTTTAGTAAAAAGAGTAGAATCTATTTTTCCAATTTCAAAGCCTTTTTCAATAAGGAACTTGGTCAAGCATTTATACCACGCTCTAGGAGCTTGTTTAAGACCATAAAGGGCTTTGTGAAGTTTGTAAACATGATTTGGTTTCTTAGGATTGACAAAGCCGGGAGGTTTCTTAACATAAACTTCCTCCTCTATTTCACCATTTAGAAAAGCACTTTTAATGTCCATTTGGTACAAGGTGATATCATGGTGATTAGCATAGGCAAGTAAGATGCGAATGGACTCAAGTCTAGCAACAGGAGCGTAAGTCTCACCATAGTCCATACCTTCGACTTGTGTGTAGCCTTGGGCGACGAGACGTGCTTTGTTGAGAACTACTTGTCCATCTTTATCTTGCTTGTTGCGAAACACCCATTTGGTACCGATGATGTTGTGGTTATTGTCGGGCTTCTCAACCAATGTCCAAACTTGGTTCCTCTCAAATTTGTGTAGCTCTTCATGCATAGCATTTATCCAATCCGGATCTTCCAATGCTTCTTCGACCTTCATAGGTTCAATGCTAGAGATGAAAGAATAGTTTTCACAAAGTTAGTTAAACGAGTTTTAGAGCGAATGATTCTCCCGGTTTGAATATCATTGTAGATTTGCTCGACGGGATGGTCTTTAGCAATTCTTGCTCGAACTCGTGAAAGCTTTTGCTTGGTTCTTGGTTGAACTTCTTCTTCATCTTGTTCTTCTTCTTGGCCTTCTTCATTGTTGGCGTTGTCGTTCTCTTGTCATGGTGGAGAAGGAGGTTGTTGACGTTCATCTTGATGCACTTCCTCGTTTTCTTCATCTTGGTGTGTTCCACTTGTGGATGCTTTCGTATCAACTCTTGGTTCACCTTGTCGTGAAGTAGAAGCTTCCACTTGGATGGACGAGGTACTCTCCTTCACCTCCGTTGGACGGACCTTGCCAATAGACAAGTCTTGGATTGCTTCCGAAGGATCTTTGTCTCCTACATCAATTGGCAATTGCTCTACTTGCGAGCCATTAGATTCATCAAACTTCACATCTACCGTCTCTTCAACCTTTCGGGTGAAGTTGTTGTAGACACGGTAAGTGTGAGAGTTTGAGCCATAACCTAGTAGGAAACCTTCATGAGATTTAGGAGCAAATTTAGAATGACGATGCTTATCAAGAATGTAGCACTTTGAGCCGAATACTCGAAAATATCTGTCGTGGAATAGTCACGTCAGATGTCCTCGTGAAAGGACTTAGTTGTGGAGCCATTGCAACTAGGAAGCTTGAAGGGGTTAAATCGGGACAAAGGACACGAGAGGGTTTATACTAGTTCGGCCCCTTACGGTGAAGGTAAGGCCTACGTCTAGTTGGGTTGGTATTGATGTTTCGATGACCAGGGAGTGAGATAAGCTATGCCCGGCTCTCGATGAGTTGTTTCTTGCCCTAAGCCGCCAGCAGGTCATCCCCTTATATACACGGGTCGACGCCCTGTGACTTACAGAGTCTCGGCCGGCTTATACACAGTGTCCGACTCGGTGACTAGTTAAATCTACCTTATGTTACAAGTCATGCCATCATGGCGGTTTACTACAACGGGCCTTAAGCCGCCTGTGGGCCTTAAGCCCTTTATTGAATCGCCATCTTCATGCTTGGTCTTGGGCTTCCTCTGATGAGTCTTCTTTGTGTAACCTGGCCCCTCCTGGGCGGCTTACACAAATAGTCATATCCCCAAAATTAGGCCCCAGATTGATTTGAACCTGTTCATGTCAATCTTAAAAATATATTTAAAGAATAAATCTTCAGTCTTCTGACTATACGAAGGGTTTTCTTTAATCCGCCATGACGTCATCTTCTGGATCCGTCTTAACCCGGCGTGACGTCATCTTTTCCTTAATTCATTTTATATTCCATCGTATCCTTCAACGGATCTCTGCTTTTATTGATTGTTCCGAAAATCGAGGCGTCGGGGCCGCTGGATAGTAATTCTTATCTCCTCGTTTCCCGCGCCACCTCAGTTATCTTCTCCCTATAAATAGCCGCGACTTAGGTCTTTCATTTTCCTCTTTCCTGTCGTCTTCTTCCTCTCCTCTCTGCCACTCGAGCTCCGCCGCCGCCGCCGTCGAACCCCTCGTCTTCATCGACTCAGGCCGCTGCATCAACCTGATTCTGACCAGAAAACAACGGCGAACCTCCGCAGCTCGTCCTCATCTGTGAGTTCCTATCCTCTCCTTTCTTAGCATTGGAACTCCGCTGAGTTCGTCGGCGTTCATCACTGCCCGACGCAAACCCTCGCTAGTTTTCACCTCCAATGCCCCGTTTAGATCGTAAAACTGTGCAGAACTGTTGCGGTAGTTGTTTGTATTGATCTTGCATAGAAATAGATCTCCTTTTCCTCGTTTAGAAACCCCCTTCAAGCGTATGAACTTCTCTGCCCTGTTTTAGGTCTAGATTTTTTTTCTTTCGGAGCAATAATTTGATCCAGAATAATAGCTGTCGTTTGTGAAACTTGTTTCTATCACCCGGAAAGCTTCTTCTGGAAAATGCCCTTTAAACACCGCTGTCCAGGTGTCCGGTTTAAATAAGTGATACTGAACTGTAAGCCTTGCCTTCTTCTCATGATCTTTAAGAATTCTTGAATTGCTCTTGACACTGGTAGCGGCTTAAATATTGTTTGCACAATCACCCTTATATCATTAGGCCCCTTTCTTAAGCCGCCACTTTAAATAACTTAGATATTTCTCCCGGGTTAAAGTTGAGTCGGAGCTTTCTTATTTTGTCGTAGGCCAACTGTTGTCATGGCTCCTAAGGCGGCCAAAGCCCCTGTGACTTGCAATTGGGTTCCATCCACAGTGACCAAAAGCAAACTTGCCGAGTTCGTGAAGTCTGGCCATATGCCAAAGAAAGAGGTCATGTCTTATCGTGCCCCTCACCCATCTGAAGAGATACCTCAACCCAAAGATGGGGAGGCAATAGTGTTTACGGATCACATGAACTGGGGATTTGCCCCTCCCAGCTCAAAATTCTTCAGGGAAGTTCTGAGTTTCTTCGACCTTAGACCTCAAGACATTGGACCCAATTCCGTGTCAAATCTTTGCAATTTTCAAGTCTTCTGCGAGGTGTACCTGGGAGAGGAGCCAAGTCTACTTTTGTTTAGAGAACTTTTTTATTTGAACCGGCAGAATGAACACGCCAACGGGCCTAGCCTTGAACTTGGCGGCATCTCAATCCAGCGTCAGAGAGATTGTCTTTATCCTTATGTTGAGCTGCCAAGTCACCCGAAGGATTGGGACCAAACGTGGTTCTATTGTCAAGACACGTCACTGGCTGATGAGAGCCCTCTGCCCGGCTTTCACGCCCTGCGCCTTGAATCCAACCATCATCTGGCGGACAAGTTGACTGCTGTTGAGCGCCTGCCTCTTAATCCCGCCATTAAGAAGATCAAAGCCCTTTTAGGCAACGGGTTAAGTGGCATCGATTTGGTTCGGGTCTGGGTCACCTGGCGGATACTACCATTAAGCCACCGCTCCGGCTTAATGTGTACTTACACAGGCGAAAAGGAGGACCCAATGCGTCATAGTCCTGATGACTTACCAGATGATGTGGTAGATGCTACAGTCCAGTCACTGTTGAAGAAGGGCACTGTAACCAGTAATACCTTCGGTTTACTTCCCTTCTGCAAGAAGAACCCGGCTCCTGCGGTAAGTTACTAATCTTCATAAATACTTTTGAACATATTATACCTTCTTGTACTTATGATTCCTTATCTTTTCCACAGGTCGGTGGTAATTTCTGGAAGGTCAAGTATGACCATGAGGCTGCCAAACAGGCCAGGGCAGCCAAGAAGACTGAAAGGAAAGCCGCCAAGACGGGCACCTCAAAGAAGAAGAAACCCAGCGCCTCCGATATGCTTAAATTGGATGACTCTTCTTGGGATGAGGAAGAGGGAGTCTTTTGATTTTCTTTAACTTCTTTGTCGTTATTTTACTGACATTTTATCCTTTCAGGAGGATACAGGGAACAGTCAAGCAATTGACGAAGTGGTAACTATAATCTCCTCTGACTCAGAGCCTTTGCCAACACAAAAAATCCAAAGGGTGACCCGGAAAGTAAGATTTTCACATCCTCTAGCTTACCAAGATCCTCAATTTCTTTTGAAGCAACAATAGTTTGAAAACCGGCAGCAGACTCGGGCCAACCAGGACGCAGAACTCTCCTCCAGCTTACCCGATGCAACCAGGAAGCGTCGGACCGAGGTTATCTCCGAGTTATGCTATGCTTTACCTTTAGCGGGTTTAATTCGCCAACCTCTCAATCCATCTGACTCCAATTATCAGGATACCTCTCCTTCTTCTGACGAGTCGCTGCAATCAAACATGCCGGCTTTATAACAGCTCCCGGGTAATATGACCTTTTCTTACTTTAAGTTTTTCCATACTTATACTTTGATGCTTATCCTTCCACTTTGATTGACAGCCTGCAAGTGAAACCCAGCAAGAGGGCAAAGAAGAATAAACCGTCCCGAGACCCGGTGATCACTGAACCGGCGCTTGACTCATCCATTCCTGATAGCTCCACTCATCAGCCGCCACCTGAACCGGCTTCTGACATTCCGGTGCCAACCTCTGACCCGCCTGCAGAAGATGTTATCCATAATTCTGATAACCCGGAAGTTCCTAGTCCGGTCAAGACGACTGACCCGGAAGTTGAAATTGTGAAAAGTCAATATGTTGAACCAGGCCGGCCTACTGTTCATGCCCAATGCACTGCCAAGGAGGAGTTTGCTCAACGTCGGAAAGCCAAACAGGACATCACTGATTATGCTCACCTAAGTATTGGTGATATAGTCTCGGGCTATCTGAACCAAGTACACAATAGTCATGACCTGGAAATTGACATGGTGAAGCAAATACAGCACAAATCTGAGGTATAATTTATGCATTTTTCCTGAACCTTACTTACTGTACCAGCCCCCAAGTCTATTGCTTATGAATGAATATGCTGTAGACTTAGAAATCTACTTAAGTTGTCCAGTTTAAAGTGAATACATTTAACCCGGTGGTAGCATGAGACTTTGAATTTGTGTTACACATTAGCCCCCAAGTGGCAAGTAGCTTTACTTGTAAAGTGCTTGAGACTTAAAATGTATGACTCGGTAGGATAGGTTAAAAAATTCTTTAAGCATACATTAGCCCCCAAGTGCCAAGTATCTTTACTTGTAAAGTGTTTGGGACTTGAATGTTATCTTACCACGATTCTTACCATAACCCGATGTCAATGCAGGCCACCATAAGTCAATTTGAGTCGGAGATTGCTGATTTGAAGAGCCAGTTGAAAACCCAAGAGCTCGAAACTCAGAAAGCCAACTCCAAGTTTGAATTCAGTGTCTCTGAACAAGAGAAGCTGAAGAATTTTTTTGAATTGGAGAAGAAAACTTGGGTTGATGAGAGGGCATCACTGGTGACTCGGGCTGAAACAGCAGAAGCATCTCTTGCCGAGGCAACAACCGAGCTGTCCGACTTAAAACGGCAGATATCCCAAATGGTCTCAGCCATCTTCGGTAAGTCACTTTAAAAAAACTTAAATATTGTAATCTTCCAAGGGTTATTGTAATAGTCACCTCCGACTTACTGTTATACCTGTGAACATACAGGCCCCAGGAGTACCAATCTGAAGGAAAATATGTTGATCAAGCTTAAGGCGGTGTACACCTTAGTGGAGCAGCTGTACTGCGGGTCACAACGTGCTTTGGCCGTTGTGGCCTTATCAAATACCACTCCTCGCCTTCTACAAGATGTGTTGAGGCATCTTTCGGTGCTACCTCAATGAATTCAGGATTTAAGGCGGGCATCTGCAAGAGCCAGAGCTGTGGCCGCATTAAGCTGGGCAAGAGCATGGGTGCCAGAACTTGACCTTGCTGATCTCTCTCTCTCGGATATCCAAGCCTGAAGGAGGACGGCACTGCCTTTGACGACCAAGACTTCACTGCCTGTGTCAAAGTCGTTCGTCCCCTGGTGACTCTCATTGGAAATGATACTGATCTTACTAAGTATTCGTCGGGCTATGATAGCGAGAACCGGAGAATCCCAAACGTCCCATATGACCAAGTCAGCCTGATCCCTCCAACGTGTAAGCATACCTTTGCCCCTGAAGTGGACCCGGCCAGTTTAATAGATGATGAGGCTGAATTTGAAGCCTTGAGCGGCATTGACTGGGCCTCGTCCACCTTCCAGGACAAAACAACCGAAGGAGAGGTGGAGAAGGATAACCCGGAGTCGTCAAGCCAGCCGGAGGAATGAGCCGCTAGGCGTGTTATAACTTTTGCACAAACAATGCTTCACTTGTTTAGACTCGGGGAGTCTTGTAATAGGATAGAAAAACTTCTTAATGCTGGTCATGCCCTTGCGCATGTTTATGGTGCTTGTTACTTTTGTAAGCTGCCATCACTATATTTTGCTGGCTTATGTTAACCATGTTTTTCCTTGATGTTTAACTTGCTTTACCTTACCCTGCACATAAAACAAGTAAAAAAATTCCTGGGCGGTTTACTACGCCAGGGGGTTATAGAGTATTGATAACCCGGAATATGACCAAAAGACATCATATATAGGCTGGTTCATGACTATTTAAAATATAATCACAACAACATACCTGTGACCCTTTTGATAGTTTTCCCGGCTCATTTGAGGCCTTACCTGGCACCTTTAGAATCTGAGGTAACCAATATTAAACTAGAAGAATCAAGAACCATCGCCTCAAGAAGGTTTCAATGATAGTTAAAGTATTTATATTTATAAGCAATGTTCACAGGCTCCTGATTCGAATACGATCAGAGAACCGTCCCAAAGGGGTTAAGCTAAGGTTCGGATACGATCATATAGCCCCCAGTGGCTTTGGCGATGCCGATCAAGTGGGTATCGACAGCTATGTTCTCTTTGGTTCGAATACGACCTATGTTTGAACAGGAAGCCCCCAAGTGAACATAAGAGTTGTTTAATGACGCTAATTCGAATACAATCCACGTCAGACCCAAAGGGGTTAAGCTGTGATTCAAATATGATCAAGAAGCCCCCAAGTGGGTTTGGCCGTATGCCGATCAAGTGGGTATCGACAGCTATGTTCTCTTTGGTTCGAATACGACCTATGTTTGAACAAGAAGCCCCAAGTGACCATGGCTAGATTCAGATATGATCATAAGCCGGACCAAAGAGAAGGCCAGATTCAGATATGATCCGTCCCCTGTTGGTAGTGTCCATCACCTGATAAAGAAGACATAAAATATTCTTTATGGAAAAAAGGACAGAGGTCCTGCTTTATTGCTTTATATAATATGTACATCGTCAAAAGTATATACATCTTAAGAACTGGTGACTTAAGTATAGTAAGGCCGAAGATGAGCTATATTCCACAGCCGGCGGGTCTCCTCCTCCGACTTAAGTGAGTCCTTGTGCTCTCGAATATCGATGAGATAATATGACCCGTTGTGCAGATTCTTGCTGACCACAAAGGGCCCTTCCCAAGGCGGGGATAGCTTGTGCATATTAGACTAATCCTGGATGAGCCGGAGCACCAAGTCACCTTCCTGAAAGGTTCTGCTCCTAACCCGGCGGCTATGATAGCGACGCAGGTCTTGTTGATAAATCGCCGAGCAGGCTATTGCCAAGTATCGCTCCTCATCCAACAGGTCAAGTGCATTCTGACGAGCTTCTTCGTTGTCAGCCTCAACGTAAGCCGCCACGCAGGGTGAATCGTGCCGGATGTCACTTGGCAGGACCGCCTCTGCACCATACACCATAAAGAAAGGCGTGTAGCCTATAGATCTATTAGGCGTAGTGTTGATACTCCATAACACGGAAGGTAACTCCTCCACCCAACAACCCGAAGTCCGCTATAAGGGAACTAAGAGCCAGGGTTTGATACCTTTCAGGATCTCTTGATTAGCTCTTTCTGCTTGACAATTGGAGTGAGGATGAGCAACAGCCGAAACATCAAGCCGGATATGTTCTGTTTGACAGAACTCTTCCATGGCACCCTTGGAGAGGTTAGTGCCATTATCAGTTATGATGCTATGTGGAAAACCAAAACGAAAGATCACTTTTTTCATGAACTGAACCGCCGTGGCTGCATCACACTTACTGACCGGCTCTACCTCAACCCACTTGGTAAACTTGTCCACTGCCACCAGTAGATGTGTCTTTTTATCTTTAGACCTTTTGAAAGGTCCAACCATGTCAAGCCCCCAGACTGCAAACGGCCAAGTGATTGGGATCATCCTCAATTCTTGAGTCGGCACATGACCTCGTCGTGAGAACTTTTGACAACCATCACATTTACTGACCAGATCCTCCGCATCAGCATGAGCCGTCAACCAATAGAAACCATGAGGAAAAGCCTTGGCTACGAGAGATTTTGACCCGGCATGATGGCCACAATCCCCTTCATGGATCTCACAAAGTATTTCTTGGCCTTCTGTAGGTGACACACAACATTGAAACGCCCCTGTGATGCTTAGGTGATGTAACTCGCCGTTAACAATCGTCATGGATTTGGAGCGCCTGATGATTTGTCTTGCCAAGGTCTCATCCTCCGGCAACTCACCCCGGGTCATATAAGCCAAGTAGGGCACTGTCCAATCCGAGATAACGTGAAGAGCCGCCACCAGCTGTGCCTCCGGGTCTGGCACTGCTAGCTCTTCCTCGGTAGGCACCTTGACAGAAGGGTTATGCAACACATCGAGAAAGGTATTGGGCGGCACCGGCTTACGTTGGGATCCCAACCGGCTTAAAGCATCAGCCGCCTCATTCTTCCTTCGATCGATGTGCTCCACTTGATAACCCGTGAAGTGACCAGCCACAGCATCTACTTCACGATGATAAGCCGCCATAAGGGGGTCCTTGGAATCCCACTTGCCTGACACTTGTTGAGCCACAAGATCTGAGTCGCCCAAGCATCTTACCCGGCTTAAGTTCATCTCCTTAGCCATCCGGAGACCATGGAGTAAGGCCTCGTACTCAGCTGCATTGTTAGTACATGGAAACATAAGCCGGAGTACATAACAAAATTTGTCACCTCGAGGGGAAGTTAACACCACTCCAGCCCCGAGCCTTCTAGCTGCCTGGACCCATCAAAGTGAATTGTCCAATATGTGTTATCCGGCTTCTCCTCAGGGGCCTGTAACTCCGTCCAATCATTGATAAAGTCCACCAAGGCCTGAGACTTAATAGCAGTACATGGCATATACTTCAAATCATGAGGCCCAAGCTCAATGGCCCACTTGGCGACTCGTCCAGTGGCCTCCCTGTTCTGAATGATGTCTCCCAAAGGGGCAGAACTTACCACAGTTATGGGGTGGCTTTGAAAGTACTGCTTCAACTTCCGGTTGGCCATAAACACCCCATAAACAAGCTTCTGCCAATGCGGATACCTTTGCTTAGATTCAATGAGCACCTCACTGATGTAGTAAACTGGCCGTTGAACCGGATGCTCCTTGCCAGCTTCCTTACGCTCCACCACGATGGCAACGCTGACGCCTCGTGAATTAGCAGCCACATATAACAGCAAAGGCTCTTTATCAATGGGAACCGCGAGAACCGGCGGTTCAGACAATTGTCTCTTCAAGTCTTCAAAAGCAGCATCAGTGGCCTCGCTCCAGAAAAAAGTGTCAGTTTTCTTCATCATCTGATACAATGGGAGGGCCTTCTCACCTAGCCGACATATGAACCGACTTAAGGCGGCAACACGACCCGCCAGTCGCTGAACATCATTGATGCACGCCGGCTTAGCCAGAGAGGTAATCGCCTTAATCTTCTCCGGGTTAGCTTCGATGCCTCTGTTGGACACCAGAAAGCCCAAGAGCTTGCCCGCAGGAACGCCAAACACACACTTGGCCGGGTTAAGCATCATCTTGTAAACCCGGAGATTATCAAAGGTCTCCTTCAAGTCAGATATCAAGGTCTCCTTTTCTCTGGACTTCACCACAATGTCATCTACGTAAGCATGAACATTACGTCCAATTTGATCGTGCAAACAGTTCTGCACACACTGCTGATAAGTCACCTGGGCACTTTTGAGTCCAAATGGCATAGATACATAGCAGAAGGCTCCAAACGGAGTGATGAAAGCCGTCTTCTCCTGGTCCTTAACTGCCATTTTGATCTGATGATAACCAGAGTAAGCATCCAAAAAACTCAAACGTTCACAACCCGATTTAGCATCAGTGATTTGATCAATACGGGGAAGAGAAAAGGGATCAGACGGACAAGCCTTGTTTAAGTCCGTCTAGTCCACACACATCCGCCAGGTGTCGTTCTTCTTGAGGACAAGCACCGGGTTAGCCAACCACTCCGGGTGAAAAACTTCAATGATAAACCCGGCCGCCAAGAGCTGGGCGACTTCCTCTCCAATAGCTTTCCATCGCTCTCCGTTAAAACACCGAAGAAACTGCCTGACCGGCTTATACTTCGGATCAATATTGAGAGTGTGCTCAGCGAGTTCCCTCGGTACACCCGGCATGTCAAAAGGTTTCCATGCAAAGATGTCCCAGTTCTCACGGATGAACTCGATGAGCGCGCTTTCCTATTTGGGATCCAAGTTGCTGCTGATGCTGAACTGTTTAGAAGGGTCACCCGGGGTAAAGTCAACGAGCTTTGTCTCAGCTGCTGACTTAAACTTCAATGCCAGGTCGTGCTCTGTAGTTGGCTTCTTCAGGGATGTCATATCTGTCGGGTCAACATTATCTTGATAAAATTTGAGCTCTTCCGCTGCGCAGGCCGACTCAGCATAAGCCGCGTCGCCCTCTTCACACTCCAGTGCTACCTTCCGTCTGCCATGTACAGTGATGGTGCCCTTGTGACCCGGCATCTTGAGCTGCAAATAAACATAGCACGGCCGGGCCTTAAACTTAGCATAAGCCGGCCACCCGAACAGAGCGTGATATGGGCTCCTGATTTTGACCACCTCAAACGTCAATTTCTCAGCTCTGGAGTCATATTCGTCTCCAAAGGCTACCTCCAGCTCAATCTTGCCAACTGGGTAAGCCGACTTACCAGGGACAACTCCATGGAAAATAGTGTTGGATGTTCTCAGATTTTTATCAGTTAATCCCACGCGTCGAAAGATCTCATAGTAGAGGATATTGATGCTACTACCCCCGTCCATGAGCACCTTAGTGAACTTATACCCACCAACCTGAGGTGCCACCACCAAGGCTAACTGACCCGGGTTATCGACCCGCGGAGGATGATCTTCTCTGCTCCACATGATGGGCTGCTCTGACCACCTCAAATAACAAGGGATTGCCGGCTCAACAGAATTGACGGCCCTCTTATGAACCTTCTGGTCACGTTTGCATAAGCTAGTGGTAAATACGTGATACCGCCCACTATTCAACTGCTTCGGGTTGCTTTGATAACCCGACTGCTGCTGCTGCTGCTCTCCTTGACCAGACTGCTGCTGGTTATAGCCTCCTGCTTGACGTCCCTGAAAGCCGGAACCTGAGCCGCCACCTCGGCCATGGAAACCGCCAGCTCCTGAACTGCCACCAGACCCATTATGGCCATCATAGGTGTTGGAGTTCTTAAACGCCTTCATGATCGTGCAATCTTTCCACAGGTGTGTGGCGGGCCGCTCCCTGGTGCCGTGTGTCGGGCATGGCTCATTGAGTAGCTGTTCAAGAGATGGGCCTGACCCGCCGAATCGAGGCGGTTTGCCCTTACGTCTCTGATTGTTACCTTGCGCATTGGCATTGGCTACAAACTCCGGGTTACCATCCGCCTTACGCTTATTGCCGTTTTGATTCCTCGGGTTATGCTGTTGACCCTTTCCATTGCCGTTCCTTCTTCCCTTCCCTGTCTTCTCATCGTCAGACGCGGGATCCTTGGTACTATCAGAATCGGCATATTTAACTAAAGCCGCCATCAGCGTGCCCATATCCTTGCAGTCACGTTTAAGGCGCCCCAGCTTCTGCCTTAGCGGCTCAAAGCTACAATTCTTCTCCAACATAAGGACTGCAGAGCCGGCATCCATATTTTCGGATGAATGAATTATCTCCTTGACCCGGCGCACCAAATGGGTGGTGGGTTCGCCCTCCCCCTGTTTACAATTTGTCAAGTCCACAATCGACATAGATTGCTTACAGGTGTCCTTGAAGTTCTAGATGAACTGGGCTTTTAACTCTTCCCATGAACCAATGGAATTGGGTGGCAAACCCTTCAACCAAGACCGGGTTGTTCCATCTAACATCATGGTGAAGTATTTAGCCATCACCGCGTCACTGACTTCCAACAGCTCCATGGCCATCTCATAACTCTCGATCCATGCCCCGGGCTGTAAGTCGGCCGTGTAATTCGGTATCTTCCAAGGTCCCTTGAAGTCCTTGGGCAGACGTACATTGCACAGAGCCGGTACCAGGCAAGGAACACCGCCGGTTCTAGTGGCTACTCCCGCCTCAACAGAAGTTGTTGGATACCCCGGGATGTCCTGATAAGCCGCTGCCTGAGCCGCTCGTTTGTTCTCCTGACGTATTCGGTCTTGCACCGAGCGATAGCCACCGGGCTGGTTACGGCGTTGGGCGTTGCTTGACAAAGCTTCAGACTCCATGTGCCTGCTGTAACTCGGGCTCCGGTTCTGATGAGGCGGTGCTAACCAAGGCGGGGGAGTTGAGTGAATTCTGTCCCGGCTGGAAGAATAGGTCTCCTGTTGAGCTAAGGCCGTCTGAAGAAGTTCTCTGACTCTCCGGGTCTCCATTATCGCCGGGTCATCACCGTCCATGGGAAGAGCCACCAAACGTGTTGAAGCTGCAATTAAGTTCTCCATGGGGTTGGAAAAATGACCCGGGGGAATTGGCACATAACGTGGCGGTGGCATGCTCACGTGAGGTGGTACCGTCTCCCGAGGCTGAGTCGGCCCTCCTGTTCCGGCTGTCAAAAGCTGATTGGCCTCTGGCGGGTTACTCGGGCCGGCTCCGGTGTAGCAAAAAGAACCCGAGGGTCGTAATTCGGAGGCAAACGGGACTGAGTTTTCTGATGTCTCCTCCTCATTACCTCATTGGATGCGTTTAGGCTCATCGTGAGCTGGTAAGCTTCTGACTGCAAGCGCTGTGCCCGGGCATCGAGAGTCGCCCGCTCTGTAGCTAGTCTAGTATCCTTAGCTGCCAAGGCCTCCTTGGCCTGAGCTATCTCCTCACGCACCTGCGCTACCGTTGCGTCATGCTCATCTTTGTCTGCAGGAATAATCGTGGCGGTTAACAGGGCCGTGAGCTTGTCCATGAGGTCTATCAGCACCTGAGCCGGTGGGCGCACGGGGCCGCCTGCCCCGGCTGCTCCTAACCCGGACGTTACCGCTGCAGCAGTCGTAGAGTTTGAGCCGGGCTGAGTTCCAGCCATGAAGACTCCGGCCTATCTTGGCGGCTCAAAGGGGTCCGGAATACTGATGCCATCGGAACAGCCCCCGAGCACGCCGTCTTGCACTTGGTACAACGAATCTGTTGAACCGGCGGACGAATCACCATCCGAGAGGACGACCGTCTCACCCCTATCTTCAGATCCTTCAGAAAGTTCCTCTCCGTGGATGCAGCCCACGAAGGCACGCCTCATGACCGGTTGAGTCTGGATCTTCCTCGCACGCTGAGCCGTCTCGACGAGGTCGGTGCAGTTGTCCGGCTCAGGTCCCGGCTCACTGATCCGGCCGATGAAGACGTGGATTCCGCCGAAGGGGACCCGATATCCGTACTCAATTGAGCCGGCGTCGGGACCCCAGCCTTCGTCGTCGATGTAGATCTTGCTGCAACGACTCTTGGTCATCCGGCCCACTACGTATCCCTTGAGCCCTTCGAAGTTGCCCTTCAAGAACTCAAATCCACTGTGCGCTGGCCCCATGGTGGGCGCCAACTGTCGTGGAATAGTCACGTCAGATGTCCTCATGAAAGGACTTAGTTGTGGAGCCATCGCAACTAGGAAGCTTGAAGGGGTTAAATCGGGACAAAGGACACGAGAGGGTTTATACTAGTTCGGCCCCTTACGGTGAAGGTAAGGCCTACGTCTAGTTGGGTTGGTATTGATGTTTCGATGACCAGGGAGTGAGATACGCTATGCCCGGCCCTCGATGAGTTGTTTCTTGCCCTAAGCCGCTAGCAGGTCGTCCCCTTATATACACGGGTTGACGCCCTGTGGCTTACAGAGTCCTGGCCGGCTTTACACAGTGTACGGCTCGGTGACTAGTTAAATCTACCTTATGTTACAAGTCATGCCATCATGGCGGTTTACTACAACGGGCCTTAAGCTGCCTGTGGGCCTTAAGCCCTTTATTGAATTGCCATATTCATGCTTGGGCTTGGGCTTCCTCTGATGAGTCTTCTTTGTGTAACCCGGCCCCTCCTGGGCATCTTACACAAATAGTCATATCCCCAACAGTATCCAACTTGGGGTTTGTTACCGGTGAGGAGCTCGTATGCCGTCTTGCCGAGTAGCTTGTGAAGATACAAGCGATTTGTTGCATGACAAGCTGTCTCAACCGCTTCTGCCCAAAAGTGCTTCGGTGTCTTGTACTCATCAAGCATCGTTCTTGCCATTTTGATGAGCGTCCGGTTCTTCCTCTCAACAACTCCATTTTGTTGAGGTGCGTACGTAGTCGAGAACTCGTGTGAAATCCCTTCTTCGTCAAGAAAGGTGTCCACGTTTGCGTTCTTGAACTCCATTCCCTTATCGCTGCGAACCTTCTTGATCTTCACTTCAAACTGATTTTGAGCCTTCCTGGCGAAGTTTTTGAAGATCTTTTGGACTTGTGATTTATCATTGAGAAATAACACCCACGTAAATCTTGAAAAATCATCAACTATAACTAGACCAAAAGAATTTCCACTGAGACTCTTGTAAGCGTTGGGACCAAAAAGATCCATGTGAAGTAGCTCAAGTGGCCTCCTTGTGGTCATGATGTTTTTCACGGGATGCCTTCCTCCAACCTGTTTACCTGCTTGACAAGCATTGCAAAGTCTATCCTTATCAAATATGACATCGTTAACACCAAGGATATGATTCCCTTTAATAAGCTTGTCAAGGTTTCTCATGCCAACGCGACCTAGTCGTCTATGCCATAACCAACCTTTTGAGGATTTAGCAATGAAGCAAGTTTTAGGTTGAGCCTTTTTAGAGAAATCAACAATGTAAATATCACCTCTACGTATACCAGTAAAGACCATTTTATGATTGTCTCGACGAAACACTTGGCAATCTACTTCAGTAAATAGGACATTGAAACCGAAATCAGCAAGTCTAGATACTAAAAGTAAGTTGTAGCCAAGAGATTCAACGAGCATAACATTCTGAATGGAGCTATCATGTGAGATGGCCACCTTACCGAGGCCAACCACCTTACCCTTTGAGTTGTCACCGAAAGTGACATACTTTCGAGGACTATCATTTTCAGCAAGCTCACAAAACATGTCTTTATCTCCGGTCATGTGATCGGTACATCCACTGTCAAGAACCCATTCCTTTCCTCCTGACATATATCCCCGAAGATTTGCCATAAGACCAAAGTGTCTCATTGCATCGTGAAGATCGAAGTCACTATCATCATCCTCATCATAGTATCCATGTTCAACATCGTCATGTGGTGGATCAAGTCCTAGAGAGGATAATTCGTTAGAGTGAGTTTGACAATGATCTTGCTTATGAATTCTTATAGCTTCGGAAATAATATCACCAATAAGATTTGTAAGTTCAAATAGACGATCACCAAACATAGGATCACTAGTATTCATCTTACTCAAGGCAATAGACTTATGGAGAATTTCATCTAGATTTTTCAAGGAATAATTTGGAAAGCGTTCCTCAAGAAATTTCCATATAGTGTAGGCACACTCAAGAGTAGGCAAGTTTCTAATCAAATTTTTAGGCAAGCCTCTAGTGATAAGATTAACAGTTCTAAGATTCCTAATCATGTCAATTGACTCATCAAGAGTGGGATGCATAGGATCAACATGAGGTGCACAAGGGCTAGCAATTTACTTGTTCAAATGATATTGATTGAAAATTACAAGCATCTCATTTTTCCACTCATGAAAATACTCTCCATCAAGTATAGGCACTCTATGTCTAAGACTGCCCAAAGTAGACTCATCCATCTTCTTCCAATGGTGATTAAACCAAGGCAATGGAGACCAATGCTCTGATACCACTTGTAGGACCTTGAGAAGAGGTGTCTAGAGGGGGGGGGTGATTAGACACTAAGTATCAAAGTTGCAGTTTTTAAGTTCTTTAGGTTTAAGTGGAGTTTAGGCACAAGTTTAACATTCACAATACATAACAAGCAAGCATGCAAAGAGTATATGAGCAGCGGAAAGTAAAGCATGCAACTTGCAAGAATGTAAAGAGAAGGGTTTTGGAGGATTCAAACGCAATTGGAGACACGGATGTTTTTGTCGTGGTTCCGATAGGTGGTGCTATCGTACATCCACGTTGATGGAGACTTCAACCCACGAAGGGTAATGGTTGCGTGAGTCCACAGAGGGCTCCACCCAAGAAGGGTCCATGAAGAAGCAACCATGTCTATCCCACCATGGCCGTCGCCCACGAAGGACTTGCCCCACTAGCGGTAGATCTTCACGAAGTAGGCGATCTCCTTGCCCTTACAAACTCCTTGGTTCAACTCCACAATCTTGTCGGAGGCTCCCAAGTGACACCTAGCCAATCTAGGAGACACCACTCTCCAAGAAGTAACAAATGGTGTGTTGGTGATGAACTCCTTGCTCTTATGCTTCAAATGATAGTCTCCCCAACACTCAACTCTCTCTCATAGGATTTGGATCTGGTGGAAAGAAGATTTGAGTGGAAATCAACTTGGGGAAGGCTAGAGAACACGATTCATATGGTAGGAATGGAATATCTTGGCCTCAACACATGAGTAGGTAGTTCTCTCTCACAACTAGTAAGTTGGAAGTGTAGGTTTGTTCTGATGGCTCTCTCCACGAATGAAGAGGATGTGGAGGGGTATATATAGCCTCCACACAAAATCTAACCGTTACACACAATTTACTAAACTCGGTGGGACCGAATCGAGAAACTCAGTAGGACCGATTTAGCAAATCTAGTGACCGTTAGGATTTTCGGTGGGACCGACATGCAACTCGGTAGGACCGATATGAATAGGGTTAGGGCATAACGTAATCTCGGTGAGACCAATTATGCAAACTCGGTGAGATCGATTTTGGTAATTAGCTAACTAGAGAGTTGGTCAGGCAAACTTGGTGGGACCGATTACTCAAACTTGGTGGGACCGATTTTGATAATAAGTTAACCAGAGAGTTTGCATTGTAATCTCGGTTGTACCGATTGCTCAAACTCGGTGAGACCGATTTTGGTAATGGACATACACAGAGAGATTACAATCCCATCTCGGTGAGACCGAGATCCCTATCGGTGAGACCGATTTGTCTAGGGTTTGTGGAAGTGGCTATGACATCTGAACTCGGTGGCGCCGGATAGAAAGAATCGGTGTGGCCGAGTTTGACTTTAGGTTTAGGTCATATGTGTGGAAGTGGGAAAGTAGTTGAGGGTTTTGGAGCATATCACTAAGCACTATGGAGCAAGAAACTCATTAAGCAACACCTCATCCCTTCTTGATAGTATTGGCTTTTCCGATAGACTCAATGTGATCTTGGATCACTAAAATATAAAATGAAGAGTCTTGAGCTTGAAGCTTGAGCCAATCCTTTGTCCTTAGCATCTTGAAGGAGTTCCCACAACATTTAGTCCATGCCACTCCATTGTTGAACTTATCTAAAACATACTAGATAAAAGTGTTAGTCCAACAAGAGATATGTTGACATTAATTACCAAAACCACCTAGGGAGCACTTGTGATTTCAGTCGGGTTATCAAGACAATGTGGTTCTTCAGGCGGTAAATTAAGACCATGTATTTCTTCAATAGGTGGTAAATTCTTAACATCTTCAGCTTTAATACCTTTTTCTTTCATTGATTTCTTTGCCTCTTGCATATCTTTAGGACTGAGAAATAAAACACCTCTCTTCTTTGGAGTGGGTTTAGGAATAGGCTCAATTGGTTCAGGAATTACTTCAGGGACTGGCTCAGGAAGAGTCCAATTATTTTCATTAGTCAACATATTATTCAGTAGTATTTCCGCTTCGTCGACTGTTCTTTTCCTGAAAACACAACCAACACAACTATCCAAGTAGTCCTTGGAAGCATCGGTTAGTCCATTATAAAAGATATCAAGTATTTCATTTTTCTTAAGAGGATGATCAGGTAAAGCATTAAGTAACCGGAGAAGCCTCCCCCAAGCTTGTGGGAGACTCTCTTCTTTGATTTGCACAAAATTATATATTTCCCGCAAGGCAGCTTGTTTCTTATGAGTAGGGAAATATTTAGCAGAGAAGTAAGAAATCATATCCTGGGGACTACGCACACAACCAGGAGCAAGAGAATTATACCAAGTCTTAGCATCACCCTTTAATGAGAACGGAAATATCTTAAGGATATATAAATAGCGAGACTTCTCATCATTAGTAAAAAGGGTAGCTATATCATTCAGCTTGGTAAGATGTGCCACAACAGTTTCAGATTGAAGGCCATAAAAAGGATCAGATTCAACTAAAGTAACAATATCAGGATCAACAGAGAATTCATAATCCTTATCAGTAACACAGATAGGTGAAGTAGCAAAAGTAGGATCGGGTTTCATTCTAGCATTAAGAGACTGCTACTTCCATTTAGCTAATAATTTCTTAAGATCATTTCTATCATTGCAAGCAAGAATTTCCATAGCAGCTTTTTCATTCATAACATAACCCTTAGGAACAACAGGTAATACATAATCATTGGGGGGACCTTCATCATCACTATCATCAGTAATAGGATCTTCAGCAATTTCATTCCCCTTAACTCTAGCAAGTTGTTCATATAGAAATTCACCTAATGGCAAAGTAGTATCACGCACAGAAGTAGTTTCAACATGCATAGCAGAAGTGGCATCATCAATATATAACGTGCGACATATCAGAATTCATAGCAGTAGTAGGTTTAGGTGCCGCAAGCCTACTAATAACGAAAGGAGAATCTAGTGCAGAGCTAGATGGCAGTTCCTTACCTCCCCTCGTAGTTGAGGGCAAAATAGTAGTTCGATCGTCTTTCAAGTTCTTCATAGTGATCAACAGAAATAAATCCCAAGTGACTCAGAGAATAGAGCTATGATCCCCGGCAACGGCGCCGGAAATTAGTCTTGCTAACCCACAAGTATAGGGGATCACAACAGCTTTCGAGTGTAGAGTATTCAACACAAATTTATTGATTCGACACAAGGGGAGCCAAAGAATATTCTTGAGTATTAGCAGTTGAGTTGTCAATTCAACCACACCTGGATAACTTAGTATTTGCAGCAAAGTGTTTAGTAGCAAAAGTGGTATGATAATAATAGTAGCGGTAGCAAAAGTAAAGATAAATGTTTTTGGAGTTTTGTAGTAGTTGTAACAGTAGCAACGAAAAAGTAAATAAGCGAAGAACAATATGTGAAAAGCTCGTAGGCAATGGATCAGTGATGGATAATTATGCCGGATGCGATTCCTCATGCAATAGTTATAACATAGGGTGATATAGAACTAGCTCCAGTTCGTCAATGTAATGTAGGCATGTATTCCATAAATAGTCATATGTGCTTATGGAAAAGAACTTGTATGACATCTTTTGTCCTACCCTCCCGTGTTCAGCGGGGTCCTTATGGAAACTAAGGGATATTAAGGCCTCCATTTAATAGAGAACCGGAACAAAGCATTAACACATAGTGAATACATGAACTCCTCAAACTACGGTCATCACCGAGAAGTATCCCGATTATTGTCACTTCGGGGTTGTCGGATCATAACACATAATAGGTGACTATAGACTTGCAAGATAGGATCAAGAACACACATATATTCATGAAAACATAATAGGTTCAGATCTAAAATCATGGCACTCAGGCCCTAGTGACAAGCATTAAGCATAGCAAAGTCATAGCAACATCAATCTCAGAAGAAAGTGGATACTAGGGATCAAACCCTAACAAAACTAACTTGATTACATGGTAAATCTCATCCAAACCATCACCGTCCAGCAAGCCTACGATGGAATTACTCACGCACGGCGGTGAGCATCATGAAATTGGTGATGGAGGATGGTTGATGATGACGACGGCGACGAATCCCCCTCTCCGGAGCCTCGAACAGACTCCAGATCAGCCCTCCCGAGAGAGATTAGGGCTTGGCGGCGGCTTCGTGTCGTAAAACGCGATGAAACTTTCTCCCTGATTTTTTTCTCCCCGAGACGGAATATATGGAGTTGGAGTTGAGGTCGGAGGAGGTCCAGGGGGCCCACGAGATAGGAGGGCGCGCCCTAGGGGGGGGTACCCCCTGTCTCGTGGACAGCCCGTGGGCCCCCTGACCTTGATTCTTTCGCCAAAAATTCTTATTAATTCTAAAGAGTGCCTCCGTGGATTTCCAGGACATTCCGAGAACTTTTCTTTTCTACACATAAAACAACATCATGGCAGTTCTGCTGAAAACAGCGTCAGTCCGGGTTAGTTTCATTCAAATCATGCAAGTTAGAGTCCAAAACAAGGGCAAAAGTGTTTGGAAAAGTAGATACATTGGAGACGTATCAACTAGCAAGTTCATGCACTACTTTATTACGCTCTTTATTACAACGATCATAAGATACATGATTAAAATATGAGGACATGAAATAGCCACCGTAAATAATTGTGCTTGCCACCGAAGAAGAATTGCTACCTCTCAAAGCTTCTACTACCTTCAGGTTGTCCGAGTTGATCATGACCTTACTACATCCCACATTTCTGCCAAGGTTTAGCCCAAACCTAAGTGTCAAAGCTTCTGCTGTGAAAGAATCATAGCTCGTGTCTACTCTTTCATTAGGTGTGTGGCACGATTAGAGCCTGGAAGGACGTATGTATTCCAAAATGTGAAGGTAATCTAGGGATTAGGAATATTCAGCCTATGAACAGAGGAACAGAGGTCTCATCCTCTCAACTGCATGGAGAATTGTAAAGAATCCTGATGGCCATTTAGCCAAAATCTTAAAAGCCAAATACTTCCCGGATACTTCTATTTGGAGAGCTACTCAAAATGTTCCAAAATCCGCTTTCTGGTATGCTATTCTCAAGGTGTACCCCATCTTGCGCTTCAATTCTTTCTACCAACTTATTGATGGTATTATCTCAATCTGGAGAACTCCTTGGCACCCTGTCTGGAACTCAGTTTATGATCATATCATTATTTAGGATGGGCAGTTCAGATACCCTGCTCAAGTCAAGGATCTTTGGCTGCCCTCTCAAAAAGCTTGGAATTCAAGTTTGGTTTATAGGCTTTTTGATCAATAGGTTGCTGATATCATTCTCCAAACTCCTATAATTCAAACAAAAGGACATGACAACTTTGTTGGAAGCTAACATCAACAGTTAAATGCACTTCAAAAAGTGCATACAGGATTGTTTTACAAACAATGCAGGAGCAAGGCGAATCACAACCAAGGCAAGTACCAACTATTACAAAGCAACTTCTAAAATAGGTTGGAACATCAAGAAAATGGCACCTACTCCCTCCGTTCGGATTTTACTCGTCGTGGTTTTAGTTCAAATTTTGAACTAAAACCACGACGAGTAAATCGGAACGGAGGGAGTACAATACAAACATTTGCTTGGAGGCTGCTACGAAGAGCATTACCAACAAGTATGAGAGCAGGTAAAGTTCTACACACGTAAAGAAACATTGTTCCAGATGCAACGTAGAGGAAGGTGAAATGCATTTATTCTTTCTTTGTCCATTTGCCAAGGCTGCTTTGTTCACTGAACCGTGGTATATCATAAGTGAGTACTTAGTACAACAATTTGGCTCCTTCCCTGCTATTATACAGTCTCTCCCCACTTCTAATCAGCCACAAGCTTCTATAAATAACATCATTACTTTTTTGTGGTGTATTTGGAAATCCAGGAATGACAAACTTTTTGGTAGGAAAGAAAATTCTCCTTTACAGATTAACCATACTACCCAAGCAATAATGCTAAGTCAAAATCTAGCATCCTCCAACGAAAGAGAATTTTTTTTGCTCTCAACCAGCTTTAAAGATGAAACAGGTAACAAAACAGGGGGTTACGCTTAAGTCAGCTCAGCTGATACATGGATGCAAGTTTTTTTTCCAGATGCTACATGGTTAGGGAATACAAGAAACACTCCATCAGAAAATAGTACAACTATTGGAGTGCGTATTTAGCTTGAAGTAGGTGGTTCAAAATTCATAATTCTCATTTCAGCGAGAAGCACTGCTGCTTGTTCACCTTTACAGGTGGAAGCAATGGCTCTTCAATTTGCAGCTGGGGTCGTTTAACAGCTCTATAGCTCAACGGTCACCTTCTTCACAAACAATTTCACTCTAGCCCAGGCACAACAAAGGATATACTTCAATGCCCTGGTCACTGGGAAACCAGAAGTCAATTAGCCGGATATTCCATAACAACATCAACTCTTCCAATGCCAGGGGAACTTAACATGATAGCTCATAGTTGTGGAACTAGGTTCTCTAAGGGCCTGTTCTGGTCTAATCTAGCTTCCCAAAACTCCACAAATCCAACTTCTCGCAGTAGCTTCTAACTCCAAGCAGCAATGAAAAATCTGTTCTGCTCGCTTTGCAGCTTCTCCAAGCGCTATAGCCCGGGTGGGAGGGTTGTGGCCTGTTCGGGCTAGGTGGGCCGACCAGAGGCATCCCAAATCCGGCGACCAACAGCCACAACGAGGGAGCACGAGCGAGGGAACGAGGAGGGATATGTCCCAGCGAGCGTACCGGTTCGATAACTTAGACTTGGCGGTGGCTAGCTAACTCCAGCTTTTCGTATCAGTGGAGTTGGGCCGAGGCTGCTTCGCGATTTTGCACTGCCATCGGGCGTTGCTTCGAGAAGCCAACTTCTCAGAGTCCAAACGTTCGGGACAAATTCATCTGTGGAGTTTCCGAAGCGTGGAGCCGGAGGAGATTAGAACATGCCCTAAGTTACGTCAGGTTGTAGAAACTAGGAGATGTTGTAGTGCTGTTCACAAAGGTCATCAGTGCCCTTTGTTTTTCAAGATAGGCAATCTAAGTGTAAAGGATTTTTTCCCGCAAAAAGAAAGTGTAAAGGATTTTCATATCGTCGATGTAAATTGTGCTCAGAATAAATGAATGGGGCCATTGGCGCCCTTCTCTTGTTCAAAAGAAGAAGAAGAAGAAAACCGCACCCGGTGCCGAGACGGGTCTTGGCGCACGCGTGGAAGCGTGACACCGAGACGGCCGTGACAGATCAGCCAGCCTGGCCAGGTGGGCCCCACCACCGTGACGGTTGTTCAGCTCGGCCACGGCAAAATCCTCCGAGACGGCCGTTCAGAGATGGTCAATTCGAATCTCCCCACCGTCCTCCTATAAATTCCCCCCTCCGTCTCCGGCGACATCCAGAATTCCATTTCCACACCACCACCGCCACGCCACGCGAGAGGAGAGAGAAGCCGCCGAGAGAGAAAGAGAGAGAGCGCGCGCCCGGCGCCGGCGGCGATGGGGGAGGAGTGGAAGGCGCTGGCGCGGAGGGCGCCGGAGTTCCTCCACCCGGTCCACGCCGCCGACGAGCACGCCGCGGAGACGCGGCTCCCCACGCTCATCAGCGCCGCCTCCGACGCGCTCAACCTGCGCCGTGGCATCCTGGCCAACTACAGGGCCGGGGTCGGGCAAATCGTCGACCCGCTCCAGCAGCCGGTCCTCCCCAGCACCCCCCTCGACCAGGCCATCTCGATGCTCGGCGAGCACCACGAGCTCCACACCGCGGGCGCCCGCTTCTTCGCCCTCTACGGCGTGCACCTCGCCTTCCTGCTGCCCGGCGAGGCGGCTCAGAGGGACCTCGTCCTCCTCCCGCGCCACGAGCAGGTGACCCAGGCGTGCTGGGAGCAGTGGCTTGTGAACAGGGCGGAGGCCATGGACCGCAAGCGCGACGTGTCCCGGAAGCTTCGCCTCGCCGCCGCCTACGACATAGCGTGCTATGACGCCGTCTCCGTCGCCGGGATGCTGCCCGCCGGCTCCCCGATCTGGCAGCGGCACGCGTGGGTACAGGCGGCCGAGTCACACGCCGCGCGCGCCCATCACCAGGCCACCGCGGCGGCGGAGTACGCGCGCCAGATGAGCGCCGCCGCCTACTTGGAGTCCTGGTACGCGACGGCGATCCTGAGCCTTACCTGAACATCCAGCCTCTTCCGATCAGGGTACCACATTGGTGCTGCAGCGTGCTTACCGCTAGTGATTTTGTGTGCGGATAAGCATCTCGTTTTGTTCGTCGGTGTGATTCGTCGTTGAACTCCTGAAACTCCTTATGATTGAGAATGTTAGCTAGATAGAATATATGCTTCTGCTAGTTTTGATGTTTCCCGTCTTCCGTTTTCGACAAGAGATTTTGTCTGTAGAAAAGCATATCGGCAGCTGTTCATCTATTGTTTGGACTAAAGAATCCTCAAGTCCTCCTGATATATGTTTGGATGTTTGATGGTTCATGCATATTTCTGTCTATTTCTTCTAGAATTAGTGTGTTACCAAGATTCTTTTCAAACTAGTTATGCAGTGTCGAGATTCAAAATACTGATAGATGGTTTTTGGTCTGCATATCTGTTTGTTCATCTGTGATTCGTCCTTGAATTCCTAAAACTCCTGATGAGTAAGAATGTTAAATAGATGCACATTTTATCTGCTTCTGCTAGTTTTGATGTGTCCGGTTTTGCATTTTCACAGCCTCTACAAGACGTTTTGTGTGCAGAAAAGTATATCGACTGCCCATCTATTTGTTTGGGCTAAAGAATCCTGAAGTCCCGAGAAGCTTGAATTTTAGATGGATGCATATGTCTGTCTGCTTCTTCTAGAACTAGTGTATTACCAAAATTCCAACACTATTTATGCAGTATCCAAATTGAAAATACCAAGTAGCCTTTTGCATTCTCTTTCAAATTCAGCCTGTAGTTGCTTCACCACTTCCTGTATCAGTTCACCATAAATGTCATTGTGCATTTGGTCCCTCCCCCCTACTGTTTTAGTGATAAAGTATTAGATTGATAGATTGTTGTTACAATTTTTCTACTGTTGCTGTTTGATCCATGTTTCTTGTCTTCAGATTAATATAATGTAATGGTTCTTCTCATCCTTACTAAATCCAACCAATTCAGAAACTATTAGCGCCCCAAGATTTGTTGTTTTAATCCCTGTTTCCTGTCTTCAGATTAATCGTCTGCTAGTTTTGATGTTTCCCGACTTGTGTTTTCGCAGCCTGTACAAAAGATTTTATCTCTAGAAAAAAGCATATTGGCTGCCCTGCCTGTTCATTAATTGTTTGAACTAAAACATCCTGAAGTCCTGATAAGTTTGGATCTTAGATGGATGCATGTTTTGATCTGCTTCTTCTACAATTAGTGTGTTACTAAGATGCCAAAACTATTTATGCAGTATCCAGATTTAACATAGCTTTCTGTAATCTCTTTAAAATTCTGAAGTCCTGATATGTTGATGTTTAGATGCACAGTTATCAAGGTTGAACATAGTTTTCTGTAATATCTTTCAGATTCAGCCTGCACGTACTTCACCACTTGCTGTATCAGTTCAGTCAGCGTATGGATGATATTGTGAATATGAAACTGAAGCACAAACTTCCCCTCTCTCATTTCGTTTTATAAAATCACAGCCTAATATAGCATCCCAGATATTATTCCAGCAGGAGACTTCTAGTAGCACTGCACTAGTGATTTTGTCTGCAGATAAGAATGCCGTGTGTTCATCTGTGTGATTTGTCGTTGAACTGAAACTCCTGATCATTGAGAATGCTAGCTAGGTGCACATTTACCTGTTTAGGCTAGTAAAATTTGTCCAACCTTGCATTTTCGCAGCTTCTACAAGAGATTTGTCTGTAGAAAAGCATATCGGCTGCCTGTTCATCTTTTTTTTTTTTGTCATGTGCCTGTTCATCTATTGTTTGGACCTTACTACAACAATCCCGTAGTTTTGATAAGTATTGTGTGTTACTCCCTCCGTTCGGATGTATTTTAGTTCTAGATACATCCATTTCCGAGACAAGTAATTCCGAACGGAGGGAGTAGATGGATGCATATTTCTTTCTACTTCAAATTAGTATATTGCCAAGATTCCGATACCAGCTATGCAATATTCAGGTTCAACATAGCTTTATGTGATCTCTTTCAGGTTACATAGATGGCCTGCACTTGCTTCACCATTTCATGCATATAGTATACTCCCTCCGTTCCTAAATAATTGTCTTTCTAGAGATTTCAACAAGTGACTACATACGGAGCAAAATGAGTGAACCTACGCTCTAAAACATGTCTATATACATCCGTATGTTGTAGTCCATTTGAGATGGCTAGAAAGACAATTATTTGGGAACGGAGGGAGTAGATGACATTGCGAATGTGAGACTGAGTCCAGAACTTCTTCTTTTTTCATTTTGTTTGGAAAATCACAGTCTTCTAGAAGAAGAAAGTAATCTGCAAGAGACCTCTAGTACTAGTGATATTTTCTGCAGATAAGCATGCCGTTTGTTCATCTGTGATTCGGCGTTGAACTCCTAAAACTTTTGACGAGTAAGAATGTTAAATAGGTGCAGATTTTATCTGCTTCTGCTAGTTTTGACGTGTCCGGTCTTGCGATTTCGCAGCCTCTACAAGAGATTTTGTGTGTAGAAAAGTATATCAACTGTTCATCTTTTTGTTTTGCGCTTAAGAATCCTGAAGTCCTGATAAGTTTGAACTTTAGATGGATGCATATGTCTGACTATTACTTCTAGAATTAGTGTATTATACCAGTATCCAGATTGAAGATGCGGATTAGCCTTCTGTAGTCTCTTTCAGATTCAGCCCGCAGTTGCTTCACCGCTCCCTGTATCAGCTTGTGATTTGTGAGTGTGAAATTCGAACGTTGTTTTATTTTCTACTGTTTGAGTAAAAGCATTAGATAGATTGTTATTGCATTACTTATACATTTGATCCCTGTTTCCTGTCTACAGATTAATTAATATTGTAGTATAGTATATCCTTGTTAAATCCAAGCAATTCAGAGACGTGGTATTCCTGGGACGTGTGTGTAAGTGTATAACAGATTAATGTGTGGACCTTGAGAAAATCTATCTAGAACTTATATGGCCCGAGAAAAAGTAGCAGGATTGAGAAAATGCGTGGACCTTGAGAAAATCTTGGCAAGGCATCTCTTCTCACTTTGCAGCCCAGTTATCTTTTACTGTACCCCTTGGTCTCATAATGTAAGACGCTTTTTTCAAGCTATGTTAGCCTAATGACGCGTACTCGCACTCAGTACTCTGTTTCTTGAAACAATCGAAGTGGTTTTAGGCTGGTCATAGTGGGGAGTAATTTAGACTAGTAACATGCATATGTTATTAGTGCATAATATCATAGATTAGTATCGTAGGTGGTCTTATTTATTGCCATGCATGACACATACTCCTTCCGTTCTTAAATAATTGTCTTTCTAGCCATCTCAAATGGACTACAACATATGGATGTATGTAGACATGTTTTAGAGTGTAGATTCACTCATTTTGCTCCGTATGTAGTCACTTATTGAAATCTCTAGAAAGACAATTATTTAGGAACGAAGGGAGTAGTAGCATCACATTTATTATGTTACAGTATCTACCTATATTACTATAACCATCTCTCTCTTTTTTAATTGCCTACCACATAAGCATGTTTGCGAGTCCCAAGTGCATGATACTACCTATGTTACCCTCACTATGGCCAGCCTTATACTAGAGCACGGGGTACGGACTTGTTTCTCTACGCCAAACGCTGTGGACCGGAGCGCACCGTACGGAGCACGGATGCCGGTGCACGGATGTCAGGTGGTGGAATGAATCGACCACACTCTTTCTCGTTTTTCGCATATGCCGATTCCCCGTATCGGCCGCGTGATTACGAATCTACTTGGTTTATGGTTTTCATTTTAACACTTGTAAAAAATACAGGCCTTCGCGGTCGGTTTTTTTCCCGCCTGGGAACTGCTCTTGATCGGTAATACCTCCGTCATGGTTTATTTGTCCCTTAGTACTTTATATGCCAAAATTTGATCATGAATTTAATTAACAAAATGTTAATCCATGCCACAAAAAATAGTATCATTAAAAACTATGTTCAAATAGGAATTCAACAATATAGTTTCTTATGACATGCATTAATATTTTATCAGTTAAATCTATCATCAAATTTTGACACAAAATACAAAGAGGACCAATAAATCAAGACGGACTTAATAAGTTACATACTCCCTCCGTCTAGGTGTGTAAGTCATCTTACGCTATGCACCGCAACCAAGGTGGAGAGGAAAACGAGAAAACTTAATGACTTTTTGCTAATTAATAGCATTGCATGCAATGAACTAACCACTGCATGTCATGTTTGGTAGTCTCAAGTCATTGAAAGCATGTCTCTTATTGGTTGATATGTCACAAAACAAGAAACGAGGAGAGAATTAATGTACCGTGCCTAAGTGTTTTGGGATTATTTGGTTTTCGTGAGGTGACTTACACACCTAGACGGAGGGAGTAAGTAAAATACACCCGTATCAATTTACAGGCCACCGGTGCCACCAATGAAAGACCCAGTGCGGCGAAGATGGAGACGGCGGAGCCGTTGGCCACCGCCAGATCGAAGGCCGACGTCACGCTAGCGATGAGAGGCAAGGTGGCACCAGCCAAATAGGCTAGCACAACCAAATTTGCCAGCTTCTCCGGCAGCCACTTCTCGTCGGAAGTGGACTTGGGCGTTGACGCAGCTGTAAACTCCGTCGCTGCGGTACTCGTAACCCCGAGCAGCAAAGCGTATGTGGCCGCTGCAAGCACAACACTCATGTCGCGGGCCACCATAACCGACAAAGCCAAAGTCGGATTGCCAACAATAATCTTTCTTTTGATCCTTTTTCAGAACTTAAGGGGGGGGGGGGGGGGGGGGGGGGCTTAGGCCCCCCACCAACACATTCACCCCCACACTCTCTTCTTCCCTTGGCACAACCCCTCTTCCAGCTCTCTCCCTCGCCCAAGGCCCTCTGAAATCTTTCTCCATTGCTTGAGATTTGTCTGGTGGGTCCAGGGAATTTTCATCACTCAGGGCCCATTTGGCAACAAGGGAAAAGGCTATCCCTGGGTTAATCCCACCCGCGGCATATCGTCCCTGGTTTTCCTGCCACAAAGTTTGGATGACACGTGGGACGAAATATTCCTTCCCCTTCCCCGTGAATTCCCAGAGATGAAAATAATCGTGTTGGGACATCGGATTTTGCTTCCCCGTCTCTCTCGCTCGTGGCTAACGTCATCTCCAGCTCTCACAGCCGCATCGCGGCTTGGCCCTGGAAGGCTCCGATGGCTGCACTGCTGCCCTGTGGCCTTCGGTGCTTCTGCTTCCAACAATCCCTCTTTGCCTCCCACCTGCACGTGCTTTTACCGATGTAGCCTTTGCCTTCCACGGTCCCACCTACATAGCCAGGGGATTTATCCCTTTCTAGAGTTTACCAAAGGGTTGTGTGAATTCTCCACGGGGTGTTCATTTTGCCAAGAAATTTTCACCCTGGGCGTTTCTTCCCTAGGAAAACTTTCCCTAACTACCAAACAAAGCCCTGAGGTACCTCTCTCACCCCCTCATTATAATATTTTTTTATATATTTTTTATTGTGATTTGATACTTTTAAGACGGCTAAGAAATTGTTTTTAGTATACTTAATTCTTGGTAATCAGCTTTGGTTGAATAAACAATAATTTCATAGGGTCATCAACTTAGCTTGTGTTTGGCATTATGGTAGATTATGATAATTGTATTTGCGTAACCCATTTTTTAATGATTGGGTTAACCAACTTTTTGGGTATTCAAGTAATTTTTTACAACAAATTATAAAATTATCTAGTGACGGTTCAATAAACCGGGCCTTACATATAAGGTATTTTCATTTACTAGTAAACAGTACTATATTATTATTTTGTTTGCTAAAATAACATATCAATAACCATATATACGTAGAGTCTCATATATGGCCCTTCATATACGACACCATGTTACACAGCTTATATTTGAATAACGCACATGATCCATTTAGTTTAATTAATTAAGAAGGAAATCAACGATGTGTACCATCTACTCGAAGTCCATCTAGAGTTCAAATCCAGTGCAACACTTTGTCTAGCTTCTCTTAGGCACATCGAATTTCGAAATTTCTACATCAGCCCGTTCGGTAATTCTTGATAATCTTTGTGGGTCTCAACCGTGCCTATGAAATGTCATATTTATGTTACAATATATTAACTAACTATAAAAAATACTACAATATTACTCTGACGTGGTAAGAACAAAAAAAATGCATGTTGACTATCTAAGTTAAATGTGCGAATCTATTTATTCGTTGAGTTAGTAGTTACAAAATCACAATAATTCTGAAGTTTCTTCGAGTACAAATTCTGTTGTATTTGTTTGTGCCGCGTAATATCCATATTATTGCATTAAATGTTAGTCAAGATTAATTTGGAAATTCCAATGCACCTTACATTTGTGAACATATTTTTAAAACTAACTCACTTGGTGATACCAACAGTTGCAAAAGAAATTTAATAATTAATAAATCGTGGCCATATTGGAGTTTCTTTGAATGGCAACAATGTAATATCATGTCAGATTTTTCTAATGTAACCCACTCACTATTGGATTAAACATTAGCCAAAGTTTGGATATGGTCAGTGAGATACTCGCTATTATTCGAATAGAGAGATTACTAAGGTATATACACATATGATTTTTCATGTCTACCTCAAAAGATTTTAAAATGTCAGTTGTTAGAATCTGGATTTTGGACTTCCGATGTCACAATGATGGCGGGTTTGTGGAGATAGTTGGAGTAGTGATCATTAAATATGGTGATATAGGTTGTAACAATTCTTACATATATATAAGGAGATAATAAATTATGACGGAGATAGACAGAAAAAATGCCATATAATACACCCTTCCGACACCAAAATTTATAGTGCAAGTGTGTATTGCCATCTAAATCATCAATTTTTGCATCACTGCCCTCCTACATGGTCATGACGAGAGGCGAGAGGCCGAGTCGCCAAAAGGAGACCACACGTCTGCACCGCGCTACTCACCACCACGAGTACATAAGGTAAGTATAGTTCTATTTGATATGAACATTTCCTTTTATGCAGCTTAGGTGTTTAGTTGTAAGATTTCATGTATACGTATATATTGGCAAGTATTAGTTTGATATTTGTAATGAGGCCCCTCGAATTCAAGTTTGCCCAGGACCATTGTTGAACTAGTAAAAAAGGGGGCAATGGTCCAGGCCGGGCTAGCCCATTAGTCCCGGTTCAGTCCAGAACCGGGATCCATGGGGGCATTGGACCCGGTTCGTGAGCCCCGGGGGCCGGCCGGGCCACGTGGGCCATTGGTCCCGATTCATCTGGACCTTTTGGTCCCGGTTGGTGGGACGAACCGGGACCAATGGGCCTCGCTCCTGGCCCACCACCATTGGTCCCCGTTGGTGGCTTGAACCGGGACCAAAGGCTGCCCTTTAGTCCCGGTTCGTGCCACGAGTCGGGACCAATGAGTTGTCTATATATACTCCTTGCCCGCGAGCAGAGCACTCCCACTGCTCTGTTTTTCTTGGCCAGCGAGGGGAGAGCTTTGTGGTGCTCTAGCTCACCTCCTATACACACGAGGTGTTCGATGGAGTGCCTGAGCCACACTACTTAAGCTTTCTCCTCTCCAAGCTCCATTTTTCTCAATATTTGTCTAGGTTTAGCGGTCCTCACATCCCGTCCCCGTCTTCACTGCCGTCGATCGCCCGTGCCGATCTCGTCGCCGGCACCACCGTGGTGAGCCTCTTGTTCTTATCTTCTTTCTGAAAGAAAAAAAATTCTTACTTGTATGTTTATATAGATACTTGTATAATTTTCTTACTTTTATTATTGCATCTTATATAGTGCGATGGTTTTGGTATCCGCCCCCGTCGGTCCTCGTCCTGTCTATGATTCGGATGTGGTATATTATCTTTTCATAACTATTGGTTCATTTATTGTTTATGACAATTATGCCGACCAACGTGACATAGATTTTATTTATCTAGGAGGTTGTTGAACTGGAAATTCCAACCGACCCTATTGTCGAGAGGTTAAATTTAGTTGAAGAAGAAAAATAATTTCTTGAAGGAAAAAATAAGAAAAATTAAGGAGGAAAAGATGATATTGGAGTTGCATGTTGCGGATGTCATCGATGATCACAAGATCAAGATGGATGCAATGCGCTTGAAGATTAGAAAGATTAGAAAATATGCCATTCATACTGAGGCTTGGTATCATTATGCCATTGGATCAGTTGTTACATTGGTTGCGATTATGATCGCATTTGTTTTCGCATTGAAATGTTTTATATAGTTTCAATGTATGGTTTAATTAATTTAGATGCTCTGCAGAGCTTTATGTTGTTAGATGAGAACTATGTATGTACTTTGGTTTTAATGTGATGATGAACTTCTATTAATTTGGTCACTTAATTATCTATTCATGATGTTCTGTAATGATTTTTGACACACTTAATTATATATAATGCACGCGGATGAACCGGCAATGGATGTACGGTTCAAGACACACCTCCGAGTACATTACGGGCGTGCATGATTTTCTCGAAGTGGTTGAGGCAAACAACTAGAATGGTTTTATGTGTTGTCCATGCCCTATATGTGAGAATGCGAAGTCTTACTCTGACAGGAAAATCCTTCACACCCACCTGCTTTACAAGGGTTTCATGCCACACTATAATGTTTGGACGAGGCACGAAGAAATAGGCGTTATGATGGAAGACGGCGAAGAAGAAGAGTACGATGACAACTATGTGCCCCCTGAATACGGTGATGCTACTGAAGATCAAGAGGAACCAAACGATGTGCATGATGATGCTGCAACGGGCGAAGCTGCTGAAGATCAAGAGGAACCAGACGATGTGCCCGATGATGATGATCTCCGCCAGGTCATTATCGATGCAAGGACGCAATGTGAAAGTCAAAAGGAGAAGCTGAAGTTCGATCGCATGTTAGAGGATCACAAAAAAGGGTTGTACCCCAATTGCGAAGATGGCAACACAAAGCTCGGTACCGTACTGGAATTGCTGTAGTGGAAGGCAGAAAATGCTGTGTCTGACAAAGGATTTGAGAAGCTACTGAAAATATTGAAGAAGAAGCTTCCAAAGGATAACGAATTGCCCGACAGTACATACGCAACAAAGAAGGTCATATGCCCTCTAGGATTGGAGGTGCAGAAGATACACGCATGCCCTAATGACTGCATCCTCTGCCGCGGTGCGTACAAGGATCTGAACGCATGCCCGGTATGCGGTGCATTACGGTATAAGATCAGGCGAGATGACCCTGGTGATGTTGTCGGCGAGCCCCCCAAGAAGAGGGTTCCTGCGAAGGTGATATGGTATGCTCCTATAATACCATGGTTGAAACGTCTGTTCAGAAACGAAGAGCATGCCAAGTTGATGCGATGGCACAGTGAGGACCGTAAGAAAGACGGGAAGTTGAGAGCACCCGCTGACGGGTCGTAGTGGAGAAAAATCAAGAGAAAGTACTGGGATGAGTTTGCAAGTGACCCAAGAAACGTATGGTTGGCTTTAAGCGCGGATGGCATTAATCCTTTCGAGGAGCAGAGCAGCAATCACAGCACCTGGCCATGACTCTATGTATGTATAACCTTCCTCCTTGGATGTGCATGAAGCGGAAGTTCATTATGATGCCAGTTCTCATCCAAGGCCCTAAGCAACCCGGCAACGACATGGATGTGTACCTAAGGCCGTTAGTTGAGGAACTTTTACAGCTGTGGAATGGAAACGGTGTACATACATGGGATGAGCACAAATAGGAGGAATTTGACCTAAAGGCGTTGCTGTTCGTGACCATCAACGATTGGCCTGCTCTCAGTAACCTTTCAGGACAGACAAACAAGGGATACTACGCATGCACGCACTGTTTACTTGACACCGATAGTATATACCTGGGAAGCTGCAGGAAGAATGTGTAACTGGGCCATCGTCGATTTCTTCCGACCAACCATCAATGTCGAAAGAAAGGCAAGCATTTCAAAGGCGAGGCAGATCATCGGACGAAGCCCACCATGCGTACCGGTGATCACGTACTTGCTATGGTCAATAATTTACACGTAATCTTTGGAAAGGGTCCCGGCGCACTAGCTGTTCTGAATGACGCTGAGGGACACGCACCCATGTGAAAGAAGAAATATATATTTTGGGACCTACCCTACTGGAAAGACCTAGAGGTCCGCTCTTCAATTGACGTGATGCACGTGACAAAGAACCTTTGTGTGAACCTGCTAGGCTTCTTGGGTGTGTACGGAAAGACAAAAGATACAACTGAGGCACGGGAGGACCTGCAACGTTCGCACGAAAAAGATGGCAATGCCTCCAAAGCAGTATGAAGGTCCTGCCAGCTATGCTCTTACCAAAGAAGAGAAGAGAATCTTCTTTGAATGCCTCCTTAGTATGAAGGTCCCGACTGGCTTCTCGTCGAATATAAAGGGAATAATAAATATGGCAGAGAAAAAGTTTCAGAACCTAAAGTCTCATGACTGCCACATGATTATGATGCAACTGCTTCCGGTTGCATTGAGGGGGCTTCTACCAGAAAACGTCCGATTAGCCATTGTGAAGCTATGTGCATTCCTCAATGCAATCTCTCAGAAGGTGATCGATCCAGAAATCATACCAAGGCTAAGGAGTGATGTGGTGCAATGTATTGTCAGTTTCGAGCTGGTGTTCTCACCATCCTTCTTCAATATCATGACGCACGTCCTAGTTCATCTAGTTGACGAGATTGTCATTCTGGACCCCGTATTTCTACACAATATGTACCCCTTTGAGAGGTTCATGGGAGTCCTAAAGAAATATGTCTGTAACCGCGCTAGGCTAGAAGGAAGCATCTTCATGGGCCATCAAACAGAGGATGTCATCGGGTTTTGTGTTGACTTCATTCCTGGCCTTAAGAAGATAGGTCTCCCTAAATCGCGGTATGAGGGGAGACTGGCTGGAAAAGGCACGCTTGGAAGGGACTCAATAATATGTAGGGACGGATATTCTTGGTCTCAAGCACACTACACAGTTCTACAGAACTCTACCTTGGTGACCCCGTATGTCGATGAACACAAGAACAGTCTGCGCTCCAAACACCCGGAGCAGTGCAACGACTGGATTACATGTGAACACATCAGGACTTTCAGCAGTTGGTTGGAAACACGTCTCAAAGGTGACAACACTATTTGTGATGAGCTGTACTTGTTTTCCAGGGGACCATCTTTGACTGTATTGATTTACAAAGGATATGAGATAAATGGGAATACATTTTACACGATTGACCAAGATCAAAAGAGCACCAACCAAAACAACGGTGTCCGCTTTGATGCAACAACCGAGAGAGGAAAGGACACATATTATGGTTACATAATGGACATATGGGAACTTGACTACGGACATGATTTGACTACAAATGGGTCAATCTGTCAGGAGGCGGGGTACAGGGAGACCCACAATACGGAATGACAACAGTAGATCTGAAAAATCGTGGGAACACTGACGAATCGTTCGTCCTAGCCAATGATGTGGCACAAGTTATCTATGTGAAGGACATGTCTACCAGACCGAGAAAAAGAAAAGATAAGAAAGCGAATACATCATACGATGAGCCAAAGCGCCACATAGTTCTTTGAGGAAAAAGGGACATCGTGGGAGTGGAGGGCAAGACAGACATGTCTGAAGATTATGAAAAATTTCATGAAATTCCTCCCTTCAAAGTCAAGGCTGACCCCAGCATCCTGATAAACGATGAAGATTATCCATGGTTACGGCGCAATAAGCAAATGACACAAGCGAAGAAAAAGTGAAGACTTTCTCCCGCAACTATTATGATGATACCATGCCAACTTTGTAACAGACAAGTATGATACCATTGTCCGTTTTGTACATGCACATGCTATGTGGGTGAAATTATGATACCATGCCAACTTTCAACTTTTTCAGAGTTCATTTGAAATGCTTTAATGTCTTATGGTTCGGCCCTCGTAATACCATTAATCCCAGTTCGCTCCTTGTCAGCTATGTTCTCACCAAGAACACTCTCAAGAGGGCAGCCACGTGGGCCATTGGTCCCGGTTCGTCTGGACCTTTTGGTCCCGGTTCCACGCACAAACCGAGACCAATGCACCTCGCCCCTGGCCCATGACCAATCCTTCAAAGAATTCAAATTTTAACTATTCAAATTTGAAAACTAATGGCACTAACAGAAAGTTTATAATTTTTCTAAAACTAATGGCACTAACAGAAAGTTTATAATTTTGCTGACCTAAAAGCAAAAAAGAATTAAAAAATAAAGCAAAAAACAAAAGAAAATAAATAATGCAGAAAACAAAACAAAAAAAACTGGAAACAAAATAGAAATAGCAACAATAAGTATTTTGTGGTAAGTAGAAACAAAATAAAATAATTAAAGCAACAAAGAAAATAAAAAACAAAAAAAGTGTTTTCAAATTTGAAAACTAATGGCACTAACAGAAAGTTTATAATTTTGCTAAAACTAAAAGCAAAAAATAATTAAAAAATAAAGCAAAAAACAAAAGAAAATAAATAATGCAGAAAACAAAACAAAAAAACTAAAAAAAATAAAAATAGCAACAATAAGTAATTTGTTGTAAGTAGAAACAAAATAAAACAAATAAAGCAAGAAAGAAAACAACAAAAAAAAGTGTTCTCAAATTTGAAAACTAATGGCACTAACAGAATGTTTATAATTTTTCTAAACTAAAAGCAAAAAGAATTAAAAAATAAAGCAAAAAACAAAAGAAAATAAATAATGCAGAAAACAAAACACAAAAACTGGAAAAAAAATAAAAATAGCAACAATAAGTAAAGAAAAAAAAGTGCCTCCTACTGGGCCCCCACGGCCTGAATACGACTAGAAACCCTACCATCGGCCAGGATTCTGGCCCACAGAAGGCCCAGCAGGCCCACAGGCACATAGAGACAGATTAGGCCCGAAAGCCTGCTTTAGAGAGGAGCTCGAGAGAGTTGGCGCATCGCACCTTATAAACAGGTGCGGCTCTCTCTCAGCTAGCGAGGTGGGACTAAACTCCCACCACCACGCCGTTGTGCAAGGCCCATTGGTCCCGGTTGGCGGCACCAACCAGGACTAAAGGGGTGCATTAGTCCCGGTTGGTTTCACGAACCGGGACCAATGCTCTTGCTACATATACAACACTTAGCAGTTTCGACCAAATCCCCCACTTCTCCCCGACGCCCCCTGCTCCTCCTCGTCGGCGTCGCTGCCCGACGCCCCTGCTCCACCTTGCCGTTGTCGCCGCCACCGACACCGTCAGGCTGCTCGCCTTCGCCGCCGCCGCCGCCACCGACGCCGTCAGGCTGCTCGCCTTCGCCGTCGCCGCCGCCCCTGTGAGCACAGCCTGCTCCCGCGCCCCTCCCGTCCCGCGCCCCTGCGCGACCGCCACGCCGCCGCCCCTGCCCTGCGCGGCCGCCGCGCCGCCGCCCCTGACCTGTGCGGCCGCCGCGCGCCGCCACCTCTGCCCTGCGCTGGCGTTGCGCGCCGCCCCGCCGCCCCTGCCCTGCATTTTTCATAGCATTTTTTTGTATTTTTTGTGTATATGTGTTTGTATGTGTATATATGTGTACATGTTCATAGTATCTTTTTCATAAGTGTATTTTTTTGTTCATTGCATTTTTTTCATATATATATAATGTATATATGTATGTGGTAGCTATATGATGAATGGATGTGGCTATGTATGTATAAATATAATGTTCATAGCATTTTTTTGTTTATATATGTTTTTTCATATATGTATTAATTTTTTATTTAGGTTGTTAGTAGATATCGATTTTAGGTTAGTGCATTTTAGGTTAGTGTAGAGGAAAAAGGAAAATAAGGAAAAGGAAGAAAAGAGGAAGAAGGAAGAAGAAGAAGAAAAAGAAGGAGAGGAAAAAGGAAAATAAGAAGAGGAAGAAAGGAGAAGAAGAGGAGAGGAAGAAGTGGAGAAATAAATAAGAAGAGGAAAAAAGAAGAAAAAGAAGAGGAGAAGAAGAAAGGAATAGAGGAGAAGAAGAAAAAATAGAATATGGAATAGAGGAGAAGAAGAAAAAATAGAATATATTCTATTTTTTCTTCTTCTCCTCTATTCCTTTCTTCTTCTCCTCTTTTTTTTTCTTTTTTTCTTCGATCTTCTCCTCTGTCGTCGTCGATATACCCCTCCTGATAACTTAAACACGAGGGAGAAGAAGAAAAAGAAGAGGAGAAGAAGAAGAAAGGAATAGAGGAGAAAGAAGAAACTTCAACACCGGGGGGGAGGGGGGTACCGATACCCCCTCCCTGATAACATTATTTTCCCATGTATATGTATGTCGCATCGTTGTCGATATAACCCCCTCTCGACCATGATAACTTATACCACGGCAGCACCCCCCTCGGCCCTCTCGCTCGACCAAAACTCGCTCGAGGCCACCCAAATTTACCAAGTTAAAAGAGCGTTGTCGTCGAGGCCACCCCAAACCCTTGAAGCGTTGTGTCGAGGCCACCCCAAACCCTTGAAGCGTTGTCTAGGCCACCCCAAACCCTAGATAAGCAGCGTCGAGGCCACTAACATGATTCCTTATTGTGATTAGCTAGCTAGTTCTACGTTTGCCACTAATATATATCCATCTGTACCATGTTTGAATAATAATTGACATGTTGTAAATATTTACAGAAACTATGGAGCACTCCCGAGATGAAGCAAGAGAAGCGATGTTGGGGGACATAATCGCACAAGGAAGTGATGTCGTTGCGTCATTTCTCAACGACATCGATGGTCAGGAAGGACTGGGTGAAGAAGAGGGCTATGTTCATGATGGCTCCGGCCCATTAATGCCGGTACAAGAAGAGGGCTATGTTCATGATGGCTCCGGTGACCCAATGGAGGTACAAGAAGGAGACCGTGCTGACTGCTCCGGTGATCGAACCGAGTCCGGCCAGGTATATATATATTAGTTAAGCCCGTGCTGACTAGTTAATTGATGCATTCATTGTTTTGGTATATGTACACATATTAATTAACTCTCGTCTTTCTTCCTTTTTCTAGCCCTTCGGATCGAGCACAACTTCGGTAAGGAGACGAGGCCCGAAGAAAAAGTCGAGCTCGGATGAAAGGTTTGAGATCACAGCAATCGCGCCCGACGGCGAACCGATTGAACCCATCCGGACAAAGAACACATTTTCTACTCAGTGCAGGGTTCTTGTTAGGGACAAGATCCCCATCAGCATCCAGCAATGGTATAAGCCTAAGGAGGAAAACCCTGAGGTGTCTTATGTCAATGATATAAAGAAAGATGATCTTTGGACTCAGCTGAAGGCAAATTTCACCCTACCGCCAGAGGAGGATCCGGAGAAGCCAGTTAAAGAGCAATTAATCAAGTCTTGTGTTCTTAAGAAGATGGAAAGCTAATGTCTACTACACAACCTTCTTATTGTAGACATTGTTGGGCCTGCAAGTGCACAGGTTTGTAGGACAGTAGCAAATTTCCCTCAAGTGGATGACCTAAGGTTTATCAATCTGTGGGAGGCGTAGGATGAAGATGGTCTCTCTCAAACAACCCTGCAACCAAATAACAAAGAGTCTCTTGTGTCCCCAACACACCCAATACAATGGTAAATTGTATAGGTGCACTAGTTCAGCGAAGAGATGGTGATACAAGTGCAATATGGATAGTAGATATGGGTTTTTGTAATCTGAAATAATAAAAACAGCAAGGTAACAAGTGGTAAAAGTGAGCGTAAACGGTATTGCAATGATAGGAAACAAGGCCTAGGGTTCATACTTTCACTAGTGCAAGTTCTCTCAACAATAATAACATAGATAGATCATATAACAAGCCCTCAACATGCAACAAAGAGTCACTCCGAAGCCACTAATAGCGGAGAACAAACATAGAGATTATAGTAGGGTACGAAACCACCTCAAAGTTATTCTTCCAGATCAATCTATAAAAGAGTTCGTACTAGAATAACACCTTAAGACACAAATCAACAAAAACCCTAATGTCACCTAGATACTCCATTGTCACCTCAAGTATCCGTGGGCATGATTATACGATATGCATCACACAATCTCAGATTCATCCAACCAACATAAAAGTATTTCAAAGAGTGCCCCAAAGTTTCTATCGGAGAGTCAAGAACGTGTGCCAACCCCTATGCATAGGTTCCCAATGTCACGAAACCCGCAAGTTGATCACCAAGACATACATCAAGTGTTCTCATAAAAGACTCAATCCGATAAGATAACTGAAGGAAATATGCCCTAGAGGCAATAATAAAGTTATTATTTATTTCCTTATTTCATGATAAATGTTTATTATTCATGCTAGAATTGTATTAACCGGAAACTTGATACATGTGTGAATACATAGACAAACATAGTGTCACTAGTATGCCTCTACTTGACTAGCTCGTGAATCAAAGATGGCTAAGTTTCCTAGCCATGGACATGAGTCGTCATTTGATTAACGGGATCACATCATTAGGAGAATGATGTGATTGACTTGACCCATTCCGTTAGCTTAGCACTTGATCGTTTAGTATATTGCTATTGCTTTCTTCATGACTTATACATGTTCCTGTAACTATGAGATTATGCAACTCCCGTTTACCGGAGGAACACTTTGGGTGCTACCAAACGTCACAACGTAACTGGGTGATTATAAAGGATTACTACAGGTGTCTCCGAAGGTACATGTTGGGTTGGCGTATTTCGAGATTAGGTTTTGTCACTCCGATTGTCGGAGAGGTATCTCTGGGCCCTCTCGGTAATGCACATCACTATAAGCCTTGCAAGTAATGTAGCTAATGAGTTAGTTACAGAATGATGCATTACGTAACGAGTAAAGAGACTTGCCGGTAACGAGATTGAACTAGGTATTGGGATACTGACGATCGAATCTCGGGCAAGTAACATACCGATGACAAAGGGAACAACGCATGTTGTTATGCGGTTTGACCGATAAAGATCTTCGTAGAATATGTAGGAGCCAATATGAGCATCCAGGTTCCGCTATTGGTTATTGACCGAGAATAGTTCTAGGTCATGTCTACATAGTTCTCGAACCCGTAGGGTCCGCACGCTTAAGGTTTCCATGACAGTTATATTATGAGTTTATGAGTTTTGATGTACCGAAGGAGTACGGAGTCCCGGATGAGATCGGGGACGTGATGAGGAGTCTCGAAATGGTCAAGACGTAAAGATTGATATATTGGACGACTATATTCGGAGTTCGGAAAGGTTCCGAGTGATTCGGGTATTTTTCGGAGTACCGGAGAGTTACGGGAATTCGCCGAGGAGTATATGGGCCTTATTGGGCTTTAGGGGAAAGAGAGAGGAGAGGTTGGGTGCCCCCCCAAGGCCTAGTCCGAATTGGACTAGGGGGAGGGGCTGCGCCCCCTCCTTCCTTCTCTTCTCTTCCCCCTTTCCTTGACTCCTACTCCTACTACTTGGAAGGGGGGGAATCCTACTCCCGATGGGAGTAGGACTCCTCCTTGGCGCGCCCTCTTGGCCGGACGCACCTTCCCCCTCCCTCCTTTATATACGGGGGCAGGGGGCACCCCATGACACACAAGTTGATCTACATGATCGTTCCTTAGCCGTGTGCGGTGCCCCCCTCCACCATATTCTACCTCGGTCATATCGTCGCGGAGTTTAGGCGAAGCCCTGCGCCGGTAGAACATCATCATCGTCACCACACCGTCGTGCTGACGGAACTCACCCCCGACACTTTGCTGGATCGAAGTCCGGGGATCGTCATCGAGCTGAACGTGTGCTGAACTCGGAGGTGCCGTACGTTCGGTTCTTGGACCGGTCGGATCATGAAGACGTACGACTACATCAACCGCATTGTCATAACACTTCCGCTTACGGTCTACAAGGGTACGTGGACAATACTCTCCCCTCTCGTTGCTATGCCATCACCATGATCTTGCGTGTGCGTAGGAAATTTTTTGAAATTACTACGTTCCCCAACAGTGGTATCAGAGCTAGGTTTTATGCGTAGATGTCATATGCACGAGTAGAACACAAGTGAGTTGTGGGCGATACAAGTCATACTGCTTACTAGCATGTCATACTTTGGTTCGGCGGTATTGTAAGATCAAGCGGCCCAGACCGACATTACGCGTACGCTTACGCGAGACTGGTTTCACCGTTACGAGCACTTGTGCTTAAAGGTGGCTGGCGGGTGTCTGTCTCTCTCACTTTAGCTGAATCGAGTGTGGCTATGCCCGGTCCTTGCGAAGGTTAAAACAGCACTAACTTGACGAACTATCGTTGTGGTTTTGATGCGTAGGTAAGAACGGTTCTTGCTAAGCCCGTAGCAGCCACGTAAAATTTGCAACAACAAAGTAGAGGATGTCTAACTTGTTTCTGCAGGGCATGTTGTGATGTGATATGGTCAAGACGTGATGCTATATTTTATTGTATGAGATGATCATGTTTTTGTAACCGAAGTTATCGGCAACTGGCAAGAGCCATATGGTTGTCGCTTTATTGTATGAAATGCAAAACGCTCTGTAATTGCTTTACTTTATCACTAAGCGGTAGCAATAGTCGTAGAAGCAATAGATGGCGTAACGACAATGATGCTACGATGGAGATCAAGGTGTCGCGCCGGTGACGATGGTGATCACGATGGTGCTTCGGAGATGGAGATCACAAGCACAAGATGATGGCCATATCATATCACTTATATTGATTGCATGTGATGTTTATCCTTTATGCATCTTATCTTGCTTTGATTGACGGTAGCATTTTAAGATGATCTCTCACTAAAATTATCAAGAAGTGTTCTCCCTGAGTATGCACCGTTGCGAAAGTTCTTCGTGCTGAGACACCACGTGATGATCGGGTGTGATAGGCTCTACGTTCAAATACAACGGGTGCAAAACAGTTGCACACGCGGAATACTCAGGTTAAACTTGACGAGCCTAGCATATACAGATATGGCCTCGGAACACGGAGACCGAAAGGTCGAACGTGAATCATATAGTAGATATGATCAACATAGTGATGTTCACCATTGAAACTACTCCATCTCACGTGATGATCGGACATGGTTTACTTGATTTGGATCACGTAATCACTTAGATGACTAGAGAGATATCTGTCTAAGTGGGAGTTCTTAAGTAATATGATTAATTGAACTTAAATTTATCATGAACTTAGTCCTGGTAGTATTTTGCAAATTATGTTGTAGATCAATAGCTCATGTTGTTGCTTTCATATGTTTATTTTGATATGTTCCTAGAGAAAACTGTGTTGAAAGATGTTAGTAGCAATGATGCAAATTGGATCCGTGATCTGAGGTTTATCCTCATTGCTGCACAGAAGAATTATGTCCTTAATGCACCGCTAGGTGACAGACCTATTGCAGGAGCAGATGCAGACGTTATGAACATTTGGCTAGCTCAAAATAATGACTACTTGATAGTTTAGTGCACCATGCTTAACGGCTTAGAATCGGGACTTCAAAGACGTTTTGAACGTCATGGACCATATATGATGTTCCAGGTATTAAAGTTAATATTTCAAGCAAATACCCGAGTTGAGAGATATGAAGTCTCCAACAAGTTCTATAGCTAAAAGATGGAGGAGAATCGCTCAACTAGTGAGCATGTGCTCAGATTGTCTGGGTACTTTAATCGCTTGAATCAAGTGGGAGTTAATCTTCCAGATAAGATAGTGATTGACAGAATTCTCTAGTCACCATCACTAAGTTACTAGAACTTCGTGATGAACTATAGTATGCAAGGGATGACGAAAACAATTCCCGAGCTCTTCGTGATGTTGAAATCGACGAAGGTAGAAATCAAGAAAGAGCATCAAGTGTTGATGATTGACAAGACCACTAGTTTCATGAAAAGGGCAAAGAGAAAGAAAGGGAACTTCAAGTAGAATGACAAGCAAGTTATCACTCCCGCGAAGAAGCTCAAAGCTGGATCAAAGCCTGAAACTGAGTGCTTACACTGCAAAGGAAATGGTCACTAGAAACGGAAATGCCCTGAATATTTGGTGGATAAGAAGGATGGCAAAGTGAACAAGGGTATATTTGATATACAAGTTATTGATGTGTGCCTTACTAGTGTTTATAGTAGCCCCTGAGTATTTGATACTTGTTCGTTGCTAAGATTAGTAACTCAAAACAGGAGTTACATAATAAACAGAGACTAGTTGAGGGGAAGTGACGATGAGTGTTGGAAATAGTTCCAAGATTGATATGATCATCATCACACACTCCCTATATTTTCGAGATTAGTGTCAAAACTAAATAAATGTTATTTAGCGTCTGTGTTGAGCATGAATATGATTTGATCATGATTATTGCAATACGGTTATTCATTTGAAGTTAAAGAATAATTGTTATTCTGTTTACATGAATAGGACCTTCGATGGTTATACACCCAATGAAAATAGTTTGTTGGATCTCGATCATAGTGATACACATATTCATAATATTGATGTCAAAAGATGCAAAGTTAATAATGATAGTGCAACTTATTTGTGGCACTGCCGTTTGGGTCATATCGGTGTAAAGCACATGAAGAAACTCCATAAAGATGGATTTTCGGAATCACTTGGTTATGAATCATTTGATGCTTGCGAACCGTGCCTTTTGGGCAAGATGACTAAAACTCCGTTCTTCAGAACAATGGAACGAGCTACTGACTTATTGGAAATAATACATACGGATGTATGCGATCCAATGAGTGTTGATGCTCGTGGCAAGTATCGTTATTTTCTGACCTTCACAAGATGATTTGAGCAGATATGGGTATATCTACTTGATGAAACATAAGTCTGAAATAGTTGAAAGGTTCAAAGAATTTCAGAGTGAAGTGGAAAAATCATCGTAACAAGAAAATAAAATTTCTGCGATCTGATCACGGAGACGAATATTTGAATTACGAGTTTGGTCTTCAATTAAAACAATGTGGAATAGTTTCACAACTCATGCCACCTGGAACACCACAATGTAATGATGTGTCCGAACGTCGTAACCGCACTTTATTGGATATGGTGCAATCTATGATGTATCTTACCGATTTATCACTATTGTTTTGGGGTTATGCATTAGAGACAGCTGCATTCACGTTAAAAGGGCACCATCTAAATCCGTTGAGATGACACCTTATGAACTATGGTTTAGCAGTAAACCTAAGCTGTCGTTTCTTAAAGTTTAGAGTTGCGATGCTTATATGAAAAAGGTTTTCAACCTGATAAGCTCGAACCCAAATCAGAGAAGTGTGTCTTCATAGAATACCCAAAGGAAACTGTTGGGTAATCCTTCTATCACAGATCCGAAGGCAAAACATTCGTTGCTAAGAATGGATCCTTTCTAGAGAAGGAGTTTCTCTCGAAAGAAGTGAGTGGGAGGAAAGTAGAACTTGATGAGGTAATTGTACCTTCTCCCAAATTGGAAAGTTGTTCATCACAGAAATCAGTTCCAGTGATTGCTACACCGATTAGCAAGGAAGCTAATGATGATGATCATGAAACCTCAAATCAAGTTACTACAAAATCTCGTAGGTATTCTAGAGTACGGTCCGCACCAGTGTGGTACAGTAATCCTATTCTGGAAGTCATGTTACTAGACCATGATAAACCTACAAACTATGAGGAAGCGATGATGAGCCCAGATTTCGCAAAATGGTTTGAGGCCATGAAATCTGAGATGGGATCCATATATGAGACCAAAGTGTGGACTTTGATTGACTTGCCCGATGATCGGGAAGCCATAGAAAATAAATGGATCTTCAAGAGGAAGACGGACGTTGATAGTAGTGTTACTATCTACAAAGCTAGATTTGTCGAAAAAGGTTTTTGACAAAGTTCAAGATGTTGACTACGATGAGTTTTTTCTCACTCGTATCGATGCTTAAAGTCTATCCGAATCATGTTAGCAATTGCCACATTTTATGAAATCTGACAAAAGGATGTCAAAACTGCATTCTTTAATGGATTTATTAAAGAAGAGTTGTATATGATGCAACCAGAAAGTTTTGTCAATCCTAAAGATGCTAACAAAGTGTGCAAGCTCCAGCGATCCATCTATGGACTGGTGCAAGCATCTCGGAGTTGGAATATACGCTTTGATGAGTTGATCAAAGCATATGGTTTTATACAGACTTTTGGAGAAGCCTGTATTTACAATAAAGTGAGTGGGAGCACTACCGCCTTTTTGATAAATATATGTGAGTAACATATTGTTGATCAGAAATGATGTAGAATTTTTCTGGAAAGCATAAAGGAGTATTTGAAAGGAGTTCTTTAAAATAAAGACCTCAGTAAAGCTACTTACATATTGAGCATCAAGATCTATTGAGATAGATCAAGACGCATGATAAGTTTTTCAATAAGTACATACCTTATCAAGATTTTGAAATAGTTCAAAATGGAACAGTCAAAGAAAGAGTTCTTGCCTGTGTTGCAAAGGTGTGAAATTGAGTAAAGACTCAAATCCCGACCATGACAGAAAATAGAAAAGAGAATGAAAGTCATTCCCTATGCCTCAGTCATAGGTTCTATAAAGTATGCTATGCTATGTACCAGACCTATTGCATACCTTGCTCTGAATTTGGCAGGGGAGTACAATAGTGATCTAGGAGTAGATCACTGGACATTGGTCAAGAATATCCTTAGTGAGGACTAAGGAAATATTTCTTGATTTTGGAGGTGATAAAAGAGCCCATCATAAAGAGTTACATCGGTGCAAGCTTTCACACTGATCCAGATGACTCTAAGTCTCAATCTGGATACATATTGAAAGTGGGAGCAATTAGCTAGAGTAGCTCCGTGCAGAACATTGTAGACATAGAATATTTGCAAAATACATACGGCTCTGAATATGACAGACCCGTTGACTAAGCTTCTCTCACGAGTAAAACATGATCACACCTTAGTACTCTTTGGGTGTTAATCACATAGCGATGTGAACTAGATTATTAACTCTAGTAAACCCTTTGGATGTTGGTCACATGATGATGTGAACTATGGGTGTTAATCATATACAGATATGAATATTGATGTTAAATCACATGGCGATGTGAACTAGATTATTGACTCTAGTGCAAGTGGGAGACTGAAGGAAATATGCCCTAGAGGCAATAATAAAGTTATTATTTATTTCCTTATTTCATGATAAATGTTTATTATTCATGCTAGAATTGTATTAACCGGAAACTTGATACATGTGTGAATACATAGACAAACATAGTGTCACTAGTATGCCTCTACTTGACTAGCTCGTGAATCAAAGATGGTTAAGTTTCCTAGCTATGAACATGAGTCATCATTTGATTAACGGGATCACATCATTAGGAGAATGATGTGATTGACTTGACCCATTCCGTTAGCTTAGCACTTGATCGTTTAGTATATTGCTATTGCTTTCTTCATGACTTATACATGTTCCTGTAACTATGAGATTATGCAACTCCCGTTTACAGGAGGAACACTTTGGGTGCTACCAAACGTCACAATGTAACTGGGTGATTATAAAGGAGTACTACAGGTGTCTCCGAAGGTACATGTTGGGTTGGCGTATTTCGAGATTAGGTTTTGTCACTCCGATTGTCGGAGAGGTATCTCTAGGCCCTCTCGATAATGCACATCACTATAAGCCTTGCAAGCAATGTAGCTAATGAGTTAGTTACGAAATGATGCATTACGTAACGAGTAAAGAGACTTGCCGGTAACGAGATTGAACTAGGTATTGGGATACCGACGATCGAATCTCGAGCAAGTAACATACCGATGACAAAGGGAACAACGTATGTTGTTATGCGGTTTGACCGATAAAGATCTTCGTAGAATATGTCGGAGCCAATATGAGCATCCAGGTTCCGCTATTGGTTATTGACCGAGAATAGTTCTAGGTCATGTCTACATAGTTCTCGAACCCGTAGGGTCCGCACGCTTAAGGTTTCCATGACAGTTATATTATGAGTTTATGCGTTTTGATGTACCGAAGGAGTTCGGAGTCCCGGATGAGATCGGAGACATGACGAGGAGTCTCGAAATGGTCAAGACGTAAAGATTGATATATTGGACGACTATATTCGGAGTTCGGAAAGGTTCCGAGTGATTCGGGTATTTTTCGGAGTACCGGAGAGTTACGGGAATTCGCCGGGGAGTATATGGGCCTTATTGGGCTTTAGAGGAAAGAGAGAGGAGAGGTTGGGCGCCCCCCCAAGGCCTAGTCCGAATTGAACTAGGGGGAGGGGCTGCGCCCCCTCCTTCCTTCTCTTCTCTTCCCCCTTTCCTTGACTCCTACTCCTACTACTTGGAAGGGGGGGGGATCCTACTCCCGGTGGGAGTAGGACTCCTCCTTGGCGCACCCTCCTTGGCCAGCCGCACCTCCCCCCTCGCTCCTTTATATACGGGGGCAGGGGACACCCCATGACACACAAGTTGATCTACGTGATCGTTCCTTAGTCGTGTGCGGCGCCCCCCTCCACCATATTCCACCTCGGTCATATCGTCGCAGAGTTTAGGCGAAGCCCTGCGCCGGTAGAACATCATCATCGTCACCATGCCGTCGTGCTGACGGAACTCATCCCCGACACTTTGCTGGATCGGAGTCCGGGGATCGTAATCGAGTTGAACGTGTGCTGAACTCGGAGGTGCCGTACGTTTGGTACTTGGATCGTTCGGATCGTGAAGACGTACGACTACATCAACCGCGTTGTCATAATACTTCCGCTTACGGTCTACGAGGGTACGTGGACAATACTCTCCCCTCTCGTTGCTATGCCATCACCATGATCTTGCGTGTGCGTAGGAATTTTTTTTGAAATTACTACATTCCCCAACAATAACTTCAAAGGGGAAACTCAATTCATCACAAGAGAGTAGAGGGGGAGAAACATCATAAGATCCAACTACAATAGCAAAGCTCGGGATACATCAAGATCGTGCCATAGAGGAAACACGAGAGAGAACACGAGAGAGAGAGAGATCAATCACATAGCTACTGGTACATACCCTCAGCCCCGAGGGTGAACTACTCTCTTCTCGTCATGGATAGCGCCGGGATGATGAAGATGGCCACCGGTGATGGGTTCCCCCTTCGGCAGGGTGCCGGAACGGGCTCCCGGGAGGTTTTTGGTGGCTACAGAGGCTTGCTGCGGTGGAAGTCCCGATCTATCTTCTGTTCTGGAAGGTTTAGGGTACAAGAGTATATATGGGTGCAGGGGGTACGTCGGAGGAACTACGGGAGCCCCACGAGGCAGCGGGCGCGCCCGGGGAGGGTGGGCGTGCCCCCCACCCTCGTGGGCAGCCCGTATCTCCCTTGACGTGCACTCCAAATTCCCTGGGTTGCTTTCCTTCCAAAAATAACTTCTCTAGTTGATTTCGTTCCGTTTTGACTCCGTCTGATATTCCTTTTCCTCGAAACACTGAAATAGGCAAAAACAGCAATTCTGGGCTGGGCCTCCGGTTAATAGGTTAGTCCCAAAAATAATATAAAAGTGGAAAATAAAGCCCAATATAGTCCAAAACAGTAGATAAAGTAGCATGGAGCAATCAAAAATTATAGATACGTTGGAGCCGTATCACAAGCCTATTTAGGAGGTGGAGAAAAGAGCTGAACAAGTTTGTCGACAAAGAAGAGACACCAGAATTCATTGGCAAATATGAGAAGATCAAAGATCACTGGCCCGCATTTGTGGCCCACAAGACATCGGAAAAGAGTAAGAAGATGTCGGCGACAAACAAGCAAAATGCTGCGAAGAAGCAGTTTCACCATCGCACGGGGTCAGGTGGCTACCTCAAAGCCCGGCCTAAGTGGTCCAAGGCTGAGAATGATCTGCTTGATAAAGGGATCAAACCAGAGACAATGAGCTGGCCAGACCGTTGCCGGACTTAGTTCTTCAGGGCTGGCGGAACCTTGGACCCTGTATCAGGGAAGTGCCGTTGGACGGACGAGCAACTAAAAATACCAGTCATCAAGCTTCGGCACTATATCGATGCAGTGCAGAAAGGGACGTTCGTTCCAGACAGGGAGAAGGACGAGCTCATAATGACCCTCGGGAATCCTGAGCACCCTGGACGGACACGAGGCACGCCAGGCTCCATTCCGTGGAAGGTTGGTTTTCCGGACGCAGGGGGTTACAAAACCCAGGAGAGGAGGAAGAAACTTGAGCAGGGCCAACTCCAGGCGCTGCACGAAAGGGTAATGGGGCTAGAGGAACGAGAAGCAGATCGCAGCAAACGACCTACCGAAGCTTCCCCCGAAGCTACCCCGCCATCTCAGCGGAGAAGCAGCATGGCTTCCACCGAGCTGCTTCAGCCGGAGCATGTCTTGACGGCTCCTGCCGGCTATCCCGTGGATGCTATCACGGAGTCTCAAAATTGCCACATTATGACGCGATGGATGAATTTGAAGGTCAAAGCGGCTGTTGGCTCTGTTTATCCTACTGAATCCGGTGCAACTTTTCACTGCCGGCCGATTCCAGAAGGATATGCTAGGGTGATGGTGGATGAAATAATGGAGGGATTTGAGGACCTCCAGCTTGACCACCCTACCGGTGAAGGGGAGACTAGGCTGGGTTCTGCTCTGAAGACTCCATGCCTATGGTGGAAGGAGCTCATCAACCTTCCGAACTGGACGCCTCTGCCTCCTCCAATGACGACGACGAGTAAGGGCACTCCGCCTCCTCCACCGCCTCCTCCTCCGGCGAGTGACGATCAGGGCACTGGGCCTCCTTCTCCGGCGCGTGGCGGCACTCCGCCTCCTTCTCCACCTGCGTCGGCGCGCCCGAGCAGCCAGCAGCCTCCTCCTTCTCCGCCTCGCCAGCAAGGGCGGAAGAGACCCGCTGCCGCCCGGCTGTTCTGGTGCGTCGTAGTCCTTCTCCTCCGCCTCGTAAGCAAGCACGAAAGAAGACAGACGCCGAAGCCGCTCTGTCTGCTCCGGCGTTTAGCAGTACAGCCAGAGGCGGGAGGCAATACAGATACGGTCCTCCTCTCAAGCCTCTAGAGAAGTTACCGTACGACAGGACCGTGGAGGAAAACGCGAAGATCGTGCGGGCCGAAGTGGACAACTTCTTTGAAGGGTTGAAAGCAAAGAGACATCCACCTCCGGAGGAGAAGATAGATCTGGTGAAAGCAAAGTGCACTCTCGATGCCCTGAGGAAACCAGCAAAGTCTCCGCCGAGAACCAACTATGAGCGCATTACTGAACAGACATATCTCCAAGCGGAGCGGTCGGGAAGTACTGTCAGACATCAAAGGTCAAGAGAACGAGCAGCTGTGAAAAATATTGCCCAGCTTAGCGAACAAGGAAATTAATCGCGCCCCCCCGCTCAATGTGTCTAGCGGCGACATCATCGCTAATGCTCCGGGGACGGTGGCCGGTTATGGCAATCTTGCAGATTACATGCCCGACGATCAACTTCCTGATTTCATGGAGGTGGACGAACACAGATACGAGTACGGGAAGCCTCTCATCAAAGATGAAAAATCTCTAACAATGATGATGCAAAGATTCCATAATTGGTACATGAAAACCTGTAGAGAGTCTGGGGGACGAATAGTTTGTATCTGAACATTAAAGAGGAGCACGACCTCGTTGGAACTGATCTGTTGCCTGTTCCATTTGAGGAGTTCTTCGCGTTCTTCAATCAAAAGGCCCTCGATAAATTAACGGTCTTTTGCCACTGTCTGTAAGTACTATTTCTGTCATTAAGTCTCTATATATAGCTCGGCTCTTTCATTGCATGTATTTATAATTAATTATCCTCAATATATTATGCAGATTGAAGATCATCAAGTGCAGAAAACAAGAAATGTATGATATTGGGTTCATTAACACAAATATCATAGATGATATTCAGGTTAAAAAGCACGCCGAAGAGGCCGAGGCCAACTTGCTACAATCGTTGATCAAAAATCAAAACAAAGATACCATACTCTTTCCTTACAACTTCAAGTGAGTGTTACTGTCGTGTGCATATTCGATTTCCCTTGTTACTCGAGCGAGGTTATAGTAATGTAATTGATGAGTTATGCATGCGTGCGCAGCTTCCACTATGTTCTTCTGAAGATTAAGCTTGAGCGGGGACTAGTAACCGTCTTAGACTCGAGACGAAAAGATCCCGAAACCTATGCGGACATGACTGAATTGCTCAACAAGTAAGTTCAATCGATCATTATCGCACCATATCGGCAACTTTTTGTTCATTTCCTGATATGTCAAGTAATAATAATTATTTTCTTTGTCTTGCATGGTTTGGAAACAGTTCACCGCAGAAGCTCCGAGACTGCCGAAGGAGCTGCGATATACATACCCGAAAGTAAGTACTACTGGCTACCTAGTTGCACGTATCTCCCGTTGATTCTATAGCTATACTTTCATCAATGCCATTTATAATGCTTCATTATCAGTTTGATTGACCTCTATTTCTCGTAAAGTGCTTGTGGCAGGAACAAGGGAATGATTTCTATGGATACTACATGTGCGAGTTCATCTACAACGCGACTTTGAAAAATAAGCGGGGTTACTCTAAAAGACAATATGAAGTGCGTAAGCAATAATATTCACAATTTCATTTTATTACACCATCATTTCTGTTGAGTTTCATTCATATATATGTATTAATTAACCCCCTTCTTCAAATTAGACGTGGCAGATGCGGAATGAACTCCTAGAACAAGATCGCATGAAAGCTATTCAAGAGGAATTGGCGGAATTCTTTCTTGACCACGTCATCAATAAAGCCGGAGAATACCATGTGGAAGTTGATTTCAATTGCCAGGGGATTGTAATTAAGAGATCTTACATATTGTATATGTATGTAGCCAGTAGCGTCGGTGTTGGGGAACGTAGTAATTCCAAAAAATTTCCTACGCACACGCAAGATCATGGTGATGATATAGCAACGAGAGGGGAGAGTGTTGTCTACGTACCCTCGTAGACCGAAGCGGAAGCGTTGACGCAACATAGAGGAAGTAGTCGTACGTCCTCCCGGTCCAACCGATCCAAGCACCGTTACTCTAGCACCTCCGAGTTCTTGACACACGTACAGCTCATGATGCACCCCGAACTCCGATCCAGCAGAGGCACGGGGAATAGTTCCGTCAGCACGACGGCGTGGTGACGATCTTGATGTTCTCCTGTCGCAGGGCTTCGCCTAAGCACCGCTACAATATGACCGAGGTGTAACATCGTGGAGGGGGGCACCGCACACGGCTAAGGAACGATCTCAATGATCAACTTGTGTGTCTATGGGGTGCCCCCCACCCCCGTATATAAAGGAGGGAGGGAGGAGGAGGCCGGCCCAAGGGGGAGGCGCGCCCTAGGGGGGGGGCAAACCTACTCCAAGTAGGTTTGGCCCCCCTTTCCTATTAGGAGTAGGAGAAGGAAGGAAGAGGGGGGAGGAGAGAAGGAAAGGGGGGGCCGGCCCCCCTCCCAATTCGGATTGGGCTTGGGGGGGGGGCGCCCCCTCCCTTGCTCCTTCTCCCTCCCCTCCACTAAGGCCCAATAAGGCCCATATACTTGCCGGGGGGTTCTGGTAACCTCCCGGAACTCCGGTATAATCCCAATCTCATCCGGAACCTTTCTGGTGTCCAAATATATCCGTCCAATATATCAATCTTTATGTCTCGACCATTTCGAGACTCCTCGTCATGTCCGTGATCACATCCGGGACTCCGAACAACCTTTGGTACATCAAAATACATAAACTCATAATATAACTATCATCGAAACCTTAAGCGTGCGGACCCTACGGTTCGAGAACAATGTAGACATGACCGAGACACGTTTCCGGTCAATAACCAATAGCGGGACCTGGATGCCCATATTGGTTCCTACATATTCTACGAAGATCTTTATCGGTCAAACCGCACAACAACATACGTTGTTCCCTTTGTCATCGGTATGTTACTTGCCCGAGATTCGATCGTCGGTATCCAATACCTAGTTCAATCTCGTTACCGGCAAGTCTCTTTACTCGTTCCGTAATACATCATCTTGCAACTAACTCATTAGTTGAAATGCTTGCAAGGCTTAAGTGATGTGTATTACCGAGAGGGCCCAGAGATACCTCTCCGACATTCGGAGTGACAAATCCTAATCTCGAAATACGCCAACTCAACAAGTACCTTCGGAGACACCTGTAGAGCACCTTTATAATCACCCAGTTACGTTGTGACGTTTGGTAGCACACAAAGTGTTCCTCCGGTAAACGGGAGTTGCATAATCTCATAGTCATAGGAACATGTATAAGTCATGAAGGAAGCAATAGCAACATACTAAACGATCGGGTGCTAAGCTAACGAAATGGGTCATGTCAATCAGATCATTCAACTAATGATGTGACCTTGTTAATCAAATAACAACTCTTTGTTCATGGTTAGGAAACATAACCATCTTTGATTAACAAGCTAGTCAAGTAGAGGCATACTAGTGACACTCTGTTTGTCTATATATTCACACATGTATTATGTTTCCGGTTAATACAATTCTAGCATGAATAATAAACATTTATCATGATATAAGGAAATAAATAATAACTTTATTATTGCCTCTAGGGCATATTTCCTTCAGTCTCCCACTTGCACTAGAGTCAATAATCTAGATTACATAGTAATGATTCTAACACCCATGGAGTCTTGGTGTTGATCATGTTTTGCTCGTGGAAGAGGCTTAGTCAACGGGTCTGCAACATTCAGATCCGTATGTATCTTGCAAATCTCTATGTCTCCCACCTAGACTAGATCCCGGATGGAATTGAAGCGTCTCTTGATGTGTTTGGTTCTCTTGTGAAATCTGGATTCCTTCGCTAAGGCAATCGTTCCAGTATTGTCACAAAAGATTTTCATTGGACCCGATGCACTAGGTATGACACCTAGATCGGATATGAACTCCTTCGTCCAGACTCCTTCATTGGCTGCTTCCGAAGCAGCTAAGTATTCCGCTTCACACGTAGATCCCGCCACGACGCTTTGCTTTGAACTGCACCGACTGACAGCTCCACCGTTTAATGTAAACACGTATCCGGTTTGCGATTTAGAATCGTCCGGATGAGTGTCAAAGCTTGCATCAACGTAACCATTTACGATGAGCTCTTTGTCACCTCCATATACGAGAAACATATCCTTAGTCCTTTTCAGGTATTTCAGGATGTTCTTGACCGCTGTCCAGTGATCCACTCTTGGATTACTTTGGTACCTCCCTGCTAGACTTATAGCAAGGCACACATCAGGTCTGGTACACAACATTGCATACATGATAGAGCCTATGGCTGAAGCATAGGGAACACTTTTCATTTTCTCTCTATCTTCTACAGTGGTCGGGCTTTGAGTCTTACTCAACTTCACACCTTGCAATACAGGCAAGAACCCTTTCTTTGCTTGATCCATTTTGAACTTCTTCAAAACTTTGTCAAGGTATGTGCTTTGTGAAAGTCCAATTAAGCGTCTTGATCTATCTCTATAGATCTTAATGCCCAATATGTAAGCAGCTTCACCGAGGTCTTTCATTGAAAAACTTTTATTCAAGTATCCCTTTATGCTATCCAGAAATTCTATATCATTTCCAATCAATAATATGTCATCCACATATAATATTAGAAATGCTACAGAGCTCCCACTCACTTTCTTGTAAATACAGGCTTCTCCAAAAGTCTGTATAAAACCAAATTCTTTGATCACACTATCAAAACGTTTATTCCAACTCCGAGAGGCTTGCACCAGTCCATAAATGGATCGCTGGAGCTTGCACACTTTGTTAGCCCCCTTTGGATCGATAAAACCTTCTGGTTGCATCATATACAACTCTTCCTCCAGAAATCCATTCAGGAATGCAGTTTTTACATCCATTTGCCAAATTTCATAGTCATAAAATGCGGCAATTGCTAACATGATTCGGACAGACTTAAGCATCGCTACGGGTGAGAAGGTCTCATCGTAGTCAACCCCTTGAACTTGTCGAAAACCTTTTGCAACAAGTCGAGCTTTGTAGACAGTAACATTACCGTCAGCGTCAGTATTCTTCTTGAAGATCCATTTATTCTCTATTGCTTGCCGACCATCTGGCAAGTCAACCAAAGTCCATACTTTGTTCTCATACATGGATCCCATCTCAGATTTCATGGCTTCAAGCCATTTTGCGGAATCTGGGCTCACCATCGCTTCTTCATAGTTCGTAGGTTCATCATGATCTAGTAGCATGACTTCCAGAATAGGATTGCCGTACCACTCTGGTGCGGATCTTACTCTGTTCGACCTACGAGGTTCTGTATTAACTTGATCTGAAGTTCTATGATCATCATCATCAACTTCCTCACTAGTTGGTTTTGACGTCACAGAAACCGGTTCCTGTGATGTATTATTTTCCAACAAGGGAGTAGGTACAGTTACCTCATCAAGTTCTACTTTCCTCCCACTCACTTCTTTCGAAAGAAACTCCTTCTCTAGAAAGGATCCATTCTTAGCAACGAATGTCTTGCCTTCGGATCTGTGATAGAAGGTGTACCCAACTGTCTCCTTTGGGTATCCTATGAAGACACATTTCTCCGATTTGGGTTCGAGCTTATCAGGTTGAAGCTTTTTCACATAAGCATCGCAGCCCCAAACTTTAAGAAATGACAACTTTGGTTTCTTGCCAAACCATAGTTCATAAGGTGTCGTCCCAACGGATTTCGACGGCGCCCTATTTAACGTGAATGTGGCCGTCTCTAAAGCATAACCCCAAAACGATAGCGGTAAATATGTAAGAGACATCATAGACCGTACCATATCAAGTAAAGTACGATTACGACGTTCGGACACACCAGTACGCTGTGGTGTTCCGGGTGGCGTGAGTTGCGAAACTATTCCACATTGTTTTAAGTGTAAACCAAACTCGTAACTCAAATATTCTCCTCCATGATCAGATCGTAGAAACTTTATCTTCTTGTTACGATGATTTTCAACTTCACTCTGAAATTCTTTGAACTTTTCAAATGTTTCAGACTTATGCTTCATTAAGTAGATATACCCATATCTGCTTAAATCATCTATGAAGGTGAGAAAATAACGATATCCGCCACGAGCCTCAACATTCATCGGACCACATACATCTGTATGTATGATTTCCAACAAATCTGTTGCTCTCTCCATAGTACCGGAGAACGGCGTTTTTGTCATCTTGCCCATGAGGCACGGTTCGCAAGTACCAAGTGATTCATAATCAAGTGGTTCCAAAAGACCATCAGTATGGAGTTTCTTCATGCGCTTTACACCGATATGACCTAAACGGCAGTGCCACAAATAAGTTGCACTATCATTATCAACTCTGCATCTTTTGGCTTCAACACTATGAATATGTGTATCACTACTATCGAGATTCATCAAAAATAGACCACTCTTCAAGGGTGCATGACCATAAAAGATATTACTCATATAAATAGAACAACCATTATTCTCTGATTTAAATGAATAACCGTCTCGCATCGAACAAGATCCAGATATAATGTTCATGCTCAAGGCTGGCACCAAATAACAATTATTTAGGTCTAATACTAATCCCGAAGGTAGATGTAGAGGTAACGTGTCGACCGCGATCACATCGACTTTGGAACCATTTCCCACGCGCATCGTCACCTCGTCCTTTGCCAGTGTTCGCTTAATCCGTAGTCCCTGTTTCGAGTTGCAAATATTAGCAACAGAACCAGTATCAAATACCCAGGTGCTACTGTGAGCTCTAGTAAGGTACACATCAATAACATGTATATCACATATACCTTTGTTCACCTTGCCATCCTTCTTATCCGCCAAATACTTGGGGCAGTTCCGCTTCCAGTGACCAGTCTGCTTGCAGTAGAAGCACTCAGTTTCAGGCTTAGGTCCAGACTTGGGTTTCTTCTCTTGAGCAGCAACTTGTTTGTTGTTCTTCTTGAAGTTCCCCTTCTTCTCCCCTTTGCCCTTTTTGTTGAAACTAGTGGTCTTGTTGACCATCAACACTTGATGCTCCTTCTTGATTTCTACCTCCGCAGCCTTTAGCATTGCGAAGAGCTCGGGAATCGTCTTATCCATCCCTTGCATATTATAGTTCATCACGAAGCTCTTGTAGCTTGGTGGAAGTGATTGGATAATTCTGTCAATGACGCTATCATCCGGAAGAGTAACTCCCAGTTGAATCAAGTGATTACAATACCCAGACATCTTGAGTATGTGCTCACTAACAGAACTATTCTCCTCCATCTTGCAGCTATAGAACTTATTGGAGACTTCGTATCTCTCAATCCGGGCATTCTTCTGGAATATTAACTTCAACTCCTGGAACATCTCATATGCTCCATGACGTTCAAAACGTCGTTGAAGTCCCGGTTCTAAGCCATAAAGCATGGCACATTGAACTATCGAGTAGTCATCAGCTTTGCTCTGCCAGACGTTCTTAACGTCGTCAGTTGCATCAGCAGCAGGCCTGGCACCCAGCGGTGCTTCCAGGACGTAATTTTTCTATGCAGCAATGAGGATAATCCTCAAGTTACGGACCCAGTCCGCGTAGTTGCTACCATCATCTTTCAACTTAGCTTTCTCAAGGAACGCATTAAAATTCAACGGAACAACAGCACGGGCCATCTATCTACAATCAACATAGACAAGCAAGATACTATCAGGTACTAAGTTCATGATAAATTTAAGTTCAATTAATCATATTACTTAAGAACTCTCACTTAGACAGACATCTCTCAAGTCATCTAAGTGATCACGTGACCCAAATCAACTAAACCATAACCGATCATCACGTGAGATGGAGCAGTTTTCAATGGTGAACATCTTATGTTGATCATATCTACTATATGATTCACGCTCGACCTTTCGGTCTCCGTGTTCCGAGGCCATATCTGCATATGCTAGGCTCGTCAAGTTTAACCTGAGTATTCTGCGTGTGCAAAACTGGCTTGCACCCGTTGCAGATGGACGTAGAGCTTATCACACCCGATCATCACGTGGTGTCTGGGCACGATGAACTTTGGCAACGGTGCATACTCAAGGAGAACACTTCTTGATAATTTTTAGTGAGAGATCATCTTAAAATGCTACCGTCAATCAAAGCAAGATAAGATGCATAAAGGATAAACATCACATGCAATCAATATAAGTGATATGATATGGCCATCATCATCTTGTGCTTGTGATCTCCATCTCCGAAGCACCATCATGATCACCATCGTCACCGGCGCGACACCTTGATCTCCATCGTAGAATCATTGTCGTTTACGCCATCTATTGCTTCTACGACTTATCACTACCGCTTAGTGATAAAGTAAAGCAATTACAGGGCGTTTGCATTTCATACAATAAAGCGACAACCATATGGCTCCTGCCAGTTGCCGATAACTTCGGTTACAAAACATGATCATCGCATATAATAAAATATAGCATCATGTCTTGGCCATATCACATCACAACATGCCCTGCAAAAACAAGTTAGACGTCTTCTACTTTGTTGTTGCAAGTTTTACGTGGCTGCTACGGGCTTAAGCAAGAACCAATCTCACCTACGCATCAAAACCACAACGATAGTTTGTCAAGTTGATGTTGTTTTAACTAAAGTTGGAGAAACTGACACCCGCTAGTCACCTGTGTGCAAAGCACGGCGGTAAAACTAGTCTCGCGTAAGCGTACGCGTAATGTCGGTCCGGGCCGCTTCATCCAACAATACCGCCGAACCAAAGTATGACATGCTGGTAAGCAGTATGACTTATATCGCCCACAACTCACTTGTGTTCTACTCGTGCATATAACATCAAACCATAAAACCTAGGCTCGGATGCCACTGTTGGGGAACGTAGTAATTTCAAAAAATTTCCTACGCACACGCAAGATCATGGTGATGATATAGCAACGAGAGGGGAGAGTGTTGTCTACGTACCCTCGTAGACCGAAGCGGAAGCATTGACGCAACGTAGAGGAAGTAGACGTACGTCCTCCCGGTCCAACCGATCCAAGCACCGTTACTCCGGCACCTCCGAGTTCTTGACACACGTACAGCTCGATGACGCACCCCGAACTCCGATCCAGCAGAGGCACGGGGAGGAGTTCCGTCAGCACGACGGCGTGGTGACGATCTTGATGTTCTCCTGTGGCAGGGCTTCGCCTAAGCACCGCTACAATATGACCGAGGTGTAATATCGTGGAGGGGGGCACCGCACACGGCTAAGGAACGATCTCAATGATCAACTTGTGTGTCTATGGGGTGCCCCCCACCCCCGTATATAAAGGAGGGAGGGAGGAGGAGGCCGGCCCAAGGGGGAGGCGCGCCCTAGGGGGGGCAAACCTACTCCAAGTAGGTTTGGCCCCCCTTTCCTATTAGGAGTAGGAGAAGGAAGGAAGAGGGGGGAGGAGAGAAGGAAAGGGGGGGGGGCTCCCAATTCGGATTGGGCTTGGGGGGGGGGGGGCGCCCCCTCCCTTGCTCCTTCTCCCTCCCTTCCACTAAGGCCCAATAAGGCCCATATACTTGCCGGGGGGTTCCGGTAACCTCCCGGAACTCCGGTATAATCCCAATCTCATCCGGAACCTTTCCGGTGTCCAAATATATCCGTCCAATATATCAATCTTTATGTCTCGACCATTTCGAGACTCCTCGTCATGTCCGTGATCACATCCGGGACTCCGAACAACCTTCGGTACATCAAAATACATAAACTCATAATATAACTGTCATCGAAACCTTAAGCGTGCGGACCCTACGGTTCGAGAACAATGTAGACATGACCGAGACACGTTTCCGGTCAATAACCAATAGCGGGACCTGGATGCCCATATTGGTTCCTACATATTCTACGAAGATCTTTATCGGTCAAACCGCACAACAACATACGTTGTTCCCTTTGTCATCGGTATGTTACTTGCCTGAGATTCGATCGTCGGTATCCAGTACCTAGTTCAATCTCGTTACCGGCAAGTCTCTTTACTCGTTCCGTAATACATCATCTTGCAACTAACTCATTAGTTGAAATGCTTGCAAGGCTCAAGTGATGTGTATTACCGAGAGGGCCCAGAGATACCTCTCCGACATTCGGAGTGACAAATCCTAATCTCGAAATACGCCAACTCAACAAGTACCTTCGGAGACACCTGTAGAGCACCTTTATAATCACCCAGTTACGTTGTGACGTTTGGTAGCACACAAAGTGTTCCTCCGGTAAACGGGAGTTGCATAATCTCATAGTCATAGGAACATGTATAAGTCATGAAGGAAGCAATAGCAACATACTAAACGATCGGGTGCTAAGCTAACAAAATGGGTCATGTCAATCAGATCATTTAACTAATGATGTGACCTTGTTAATCAAATAACAACTCTTTGTTCATGGTTAGGAAACATAACCATCTTTGATTAACAAGCTAGTCAAGTAGAGGCATACTAGTGATTCTCTGTTTGTCTATATATTCACACATGTATTATGTTTCCGGTTAATACAATTCTAGCATGAATAATAAACATTTATCATGATATAAGGAAATAAATAATAACTTTATTATTGCCTCTAGGGCATATTTCCTTCAGTCGGATAGATAATACGAAAACTTGTTTTTCGACCAATCTCTCGGAGAAGGAGAGGTCGATCGATCACTTCTCTCGGTATGCATGACGAACTTCTCTACTTAATGGTTCCCTTCATTTTCTTACTAGCTAGCGTGTCGAGGGCCTCTCTATGTATAGTACGTAGCGTCGACCAAGCACGGACATAAGAGAGGACACTTCTCTCTATTAATTAGCTAGTTAACACAAGATATGAAACACCTAAATTAACCCCCCAAAACCCCCAACCCCCCCCCCCCTTTCAAAAAAAAACAAAAACCCCAGCCACTGAAATGCTGACGCGTGGATGCCTTTTGGTCCTGGTTGGTGCCAGGCCCCCCTGCCTAGGCTCGGCGCACCGGCCACGTGGAGGCCCATCTGTCTCGGTTCGTGTTAGAACCGGGACTAAAGGGGGGAGGTATTAGTAATGACCCATTAGTCCCGGTTCATGAATCGGGACTAAAGGCCCTTATGAACCGGGACAAATGTTCCCTTTTCTACTAGTGCTGACAACTTGATGCTTTTCGTGGGGCCTTCTTTTGTGCCACGGAAGAGACTTGTACCGGCACTCGGTGTCTAATTTCTTGGAAAAAAATGTTTGCAAACCGAAAAAGTTTGGTGGTTTGGGTTTGAAAAATAACATCAACACAATAAATGCCTACTTATGAAATTTGCAGCCAAATCATTTATGTCTTGCTCGCCTCCCTTGCTAGATTGGGTAAACCTTCACCACCCCGATGCATTCATCAACCCTAGCTCATGCACATCCTTCCTATGTAAGACTATAAACAACCACTTGCTCTGCCTGCAAGAAATCTTCTTTGTGCTCACTAACAATGGCCAAAACATATACTTCTGACTCGACACTTTTTTTAAGAGGTAAAGCCAAGTTTTACTGATCACAAGCCACATAATATGGGATACATCTTAGCTCATGGGGTGACCAAGCCACACATGGCGCCCGTGGCCTAATGGAAAGCGAAAGCTTGGCTAGACTATGAGCGTCTTTGTTCGACTCTCGATCTTCAATAGTAAAACTACAACTAAACATAGATGGTCGCTGATAAATCTCGATAATGATAGTACAGTATCTCCTTTGATTGTCATTAAGAATGTCTCCCAATAAGTGCTGGAGACTGAAACCACCAGGAACTTCTGCACGATACAGCTCTGTTTGTTTCTTGAAGCCATCGACGTAGTTCTAATACCCAAGCCTCTATTCCAGGCAAGGTTTTTGCCGTGAGGTTCAGCCACTTGTGTGAAAAAGACCTATGGTGAATTTCGCATGTGACACGTGCTATTAATTTGGTACCTGGTGGTGTACAATTGCTTTGTGGATTCAGGGTTTCGTTTCAAATTTTTTGAACTTTGATGGTTCGTTTGGTTCATTTAGCATTTCTTGACTGCATGCAGGGCAGCAATTCCGAGCAGGATTTGGGGACATTCTTTTTGCTGCCTGCGTGCACCCGTGTTTAAATTGGTCCCCGGTTTTGTTGTTTTGCTGTTGGATTCTTTTTGCTGTGTGATGGGGTTGGGCGCTGGATGGATATGGTTCTGATCTGCATGCTTCTAGCGATTTGCATGCCACGTTTTAAGCGCTACGCCCTATCCCGTTCTCTGGAAAGCACCATCGCTACTCTCTCGAAAGCACCATCTCCACCGCCCTTTATGTTTTCAACCGCTGCCCCGGTCCCTTCGCATCGTCACATCAACTCAGTTGAGCATCGCTGTTTTGATGTTTCCTCGGTGCACTGGTACATGCGGCGGAGGGAACAGGCGAGAGCAGTTTTGGTGGAGAGGGGGGCGGCTGTTAGTGTGTGCGCTGCTCGCCACGGTGGGATGCGGCTGTTTCTGTGCGCGGAACTCGCGGCGAGGCCGCCGCATGAGGGTGTAGGCGCCGACGCTCATGCGCTCGACATGCATCCGGAGGCCGAGCCTGCACTCGACATGCATCCGGAGGCGTCGCTTCTGCAACGTTCGCACCGCCGTGCCCAGAGTCCCGCAACCGCAAGGATATGGTTGCGTGCATGCAGGACGAAGAACGAGGCTGCGACGGCGGTGCTCCGTGCCCATCGTCGTTGTTGGTGTTCTGTTCGTGGTCGTACATCTCTGATGAACTCATGGTCTATTTTTTCTTTTCCTCTGCAGATGACCGTACCGGTCGGGCTGTAGGAGGCACTGATGGACATTGTTGTCGTAGCTTCACCATGGTCGGCTCGGCTAACAGGGGCGACGTCGGCTTAGACGCCGCCTCGGGAGTCTTTGCACGGCTCCGCCCGGACGGCGTCCTCATGGACTGCACGAACTCCTCCCCTTCCACGCGCCGCTAGCTGCCACGCTGTTGACTCCCGCAGCGGCGTCGTTTCCGTCGACGGCACGCTCACCCTCCCCAATGGCAGCGACGAGGCCGTCCTTGCATGGCTCGGCCGACCCGTGGCCTGCAGCTTTGCGCAGGAACAATCACGCCATCACCACTCCGGGCGCTGCCTCCGGCCACGGCGATCGGAGATCCACTCCTCGCAAGGGCCGCATGGGCACGGCCTGTCTCCGTGATTGCCTCGCGTCGTTTCTCCATTCAATCCATTCAAGACGGTGCGAGTCAACGAGGCTCGAGGAATTTACAAAAAAAAAAAAACGAGGCTCGAGGATGCGCGTTCAAGTGTGCCGTCGCCGGCGGAGCAGCTCGAACAGGAGCGTGCAGCGGCCACGACAGCACGCGCCTCCCCCACGAACACATCCCACGCGCTGATGCCCACGGACACCCCGCGTGCCGCGTCGTGGCTCTCCATACGACGCGCCTCCGACGGGCTGAGAGGGTTGTAGCGCGGCGAGCAGCGGTAACGTGGCACCGTCGGGCGTGACGCGCTTCGCCGGAACAAAGATTATGGAGCACCATGGAGCATGGAGAGGAGATAAGGAGCACGCGAGCAGAGAGACCAAGACGCGAGCACCTCTCTGTAGTCAGCGCCAGCCAAAGGATTCGTAGTCGTAGGCCGTGTGCCTCGAGGCTCGAGCCATCGACTATGATGTTGCGGTGGCCTTGATCTACAATGTAGACGACCATCGACCTGGCTACGCATGTAGTGTCTGATATTACAGGTGTATTCTTTGCCATTCAAAAGTATGGAAGTATAGGCGAGGGGGAGGAGCCTGTTGCGGCTACCGAGCTACTCCGGCTTCCGGAGATTCATGCTGGAGTGCGATATGCTTTTGCTGCTGTGGAAAACGTTTCTACATGTAGGCGGTGCCGCTACGGTACATTTTGGATTTGTTCAGTGACTGCTCTATTTGTGATCCGATCATCTCTGATTTTGGTCTGCAGTTTGGCTTCTCCCGTTTCCTTCTAGGATTTTTGCTTAGTTGTCAGAGTTAGTATTTTATTGGATGGAGAGATGATTGTTAACTCTTGACTCATCACGAGTGGACATAATATACTTTTGGATCGGTGTCCTTCTCAATCCATGCTAAACAAGTAGTTCAGGGGGCTCACCTCCAGTCATGAATTGGTAGTTTTTATGGGAATGATCATCGATGTTTTATATTTCTTTCTCTTTGCGCATTTGCGTCCCAAATAATCGCCCACTTTACATCTTCGGCAGCAGTCAACTGCCAAGATGATAACAGGACTGAGAGATTGCATAATTCGCTCCAGAAGCTGAGACAACTGTTGGGAATAACCTGCTGCTGATATAAAAACATTTTTTTGTTCTCTGTTTGTGTCCATGTACATGCCACACAGTTTGTTTATTACAAAATTTACAGATAGCGCAATTCTTTTGCAATCCTTAGTTGCTTTGTGCCGTTCAAACTTGCATCAAAAGTTTTCATGAGGTGTTTGTTTTGATGAGTCACATCAGACGAAAGCTTACATTGTATATCGGTTACTTCACCACCCTAGGCCAGTACCGTTTAGAGACTGAGAGGCAATAATGGTTTCAATCTAGTACAAAGTAGAAAATTCTAATCTCATCTAATATACAAACTGTAGCTGAAGCTTTAAGCAAGTATTAGTTCAGTTCTTCAACAATGAATTTCCCTATTTCTAGCCAATTCAATAGAAAACTTTTTCAACGCCAGCATCAACCAAGATCTAAGTGTTGACATCACCCTTGTTTTTGGTACTTTCTATCTTCTAAGGTGAATCTTTTTCGATTTGCTTCTATGCACAGACTTCCCTTTTCGTAATTACAAGCTTATCTACAGTTTTCCTATTTTCAACTAAAATTCAGTAGATAAAATAAAACATGACGTACCGACGGGGAGCGGCGTGCCGCCGCGCGGGTATGGCTAGTTGTATACCAGAGCACGGAGCACACGGACCTAAAATTGTTTCTCTTGGCCAAACGCTGTGGACCTGAGTACTAGTACCAGGGAACCCGGCTGCGCAGCTCATACAGTGAGGATGTGCGCCGTGACGACTTGTGAAGCCGGGTTCCCTGGCCGTGAGCGGCAGCGTGGCCGCCGTTGGCAGGGCTGCCCGGCCCAGGCGATCCGAGGAGGAGAAGCTGCACAAGGCGTATCACGTCGTCTGCTGGGGACCAAACTGATTAGTATAGCAATACCAGAGGATCCATTTTTGTTCTGCTGAATCCGGTTCCAGCTTCTCCATCTTTCCTTCTCACCTCTTGAGAATGGATGTGTAAATTGACATACGGTTGTAGTAATATATTGCAAGATTTGGCATGTACAAGGTTCCGTGATTTGAGTGAAGAGCTGCAAAGTGACAACGCAAATGCATTACGAAAAATGGCATCGTTCCGACCAAATCAACCTGACCAATCTCCAGTCGGTTTAAGAGAGGTTTCAGCAGCTATGCTGATCAGGCCTCACCAAATTTCACGGGCCATCATCATCCTCACAGATTAAGCGGTACTACACAGCACATTCAGATTGACGTGCGCACGAGATTTTTCTTTTTCTTTTGAGCGGGCAAAGCTATTTTCCCTCGGCATCTCGCTTCCTCTTCTTCCGGTTCTTCTCCTCATTCTTCTTCTTCTTGCATGGGTCCATGGCATCTCGCTTCCTCTTCTTCTTCTGGCTCTTCTTCTTCTTGGAGGGGTTCATGGCATCTCGCTTCGTATTCTTCTTCGGGTTCTTCTTCTCCTCATCATCCTTCTTCTTCTTGGAGGGGTCCTTGGCATCTCGCTTCTTCTTCTTCTTCCCCTCCTCATTCTTCTTCTTCTTGGAGGGAACCTCGGCATCTCGCTGAAGGTGCAGGAGCACCTCGACTGGCGGCGCTTGGCGCCACAGCTGCTGCTGCGCCGTCTTGTGGCCGAGGTTGGCGAAGCAGTGGGCCACCCGATTTCCTTCGCGGCCCACGTGTCTGGCACTCACCTTGCCGAGCCGAGGGAGCATCTTGGTGATCGCCGTGAACTGCTCCTTGTCCTCCTTCGCCCTGAACCGCGCGCGGCTCGCGATGGCGTCGACGGCGGCCTTGAAGTCGCCCTCGATCGAGATGTCACTCCAGCGGTTCTTCACCGCGAGCTTGAGCCCGTACTTGAGCGCGACAAGCTCGGCCACTGAGCTCGTCGCCTTACCGATGCGCCCCGCATAACCGAGCAAGAAGTTTCCCTCGCCGTCGCGGTACACGCCGCCGATGGTCGCGCTCCCGGACCTGCCCTTCGATGAGCCGTCGAAGTTCAGCTTCAGGCCCGCCTTAGGCTTCTTCTGCCGGTGGGGATGCGCGGGCATGTCGTTGTCCTAGGCTCCTAGCTCGTAGTCGGCGCGCGCTTGGAAAAGCAGACGAGGCGTCGGCCGAGCGAAGTAGACGGTGCTCTCACCTGTATTTTGAGTTTGGCTAGCAAGGTTTCAGTGAGGGTATGTATAGTCGCCTGCTTGATTGCTTCACTTGTTTGTTTTTACTCCGCGTCGATTGCTCCCCCGAAGTACGTGCTAGCCTTTTGGGCTCCTCCAAGCACGCGTGACACTGCGGCGATTCGCATGCTACGCGTGCTGGCATCTCCTCGGTTGGTGGTCGCGAGCCGCCCGACTGCTCGTGTGATGAGCCGGCCAGAGTAATTATGTGTCACAGCACTACATAAGAACGCCACGAGCTCCCTCTCATTTGTCATTCTCCATCTCCCATTGCTCAGTTGTCTATGTCCATCGGCTAGTATGCTGCCCATCACTGCACTAGTCGTACTCTCTTGCTTCTTCAGTCTCGCCACGTCCATCGCCGGCGGAGAACCGTCGCTGACCGCGTCGGCCATCGTCGCCGCAGCCGAGTCCGGGTCGCACATCCTCCGCATCGACGGCTACTCCTTCACCAAGGGGCTCGGCAACGGCAAGTACATCGCCTCCGAGGCGTTCGCCGTCGGCGGGCACCGCTGGCGTCTGCTCTACTACCCCGACAGCCTCAACTCGAGCGACTCCGACTGGATATCCGTCGTCCTGCGTCTTGATCACACTGATCTCGACGAAGTAAAAGCCAGATTCACGATTAGTTTGCTCGACCAAGACGGTAGCAAGGTGCCGCAACACAGCATGACCAGCACACCGCGCACCTTCACCGCCAGAAAGGGTGCGCGTCGTGCGCTGGGCTGTCGTCTCATAAGGAAGAGCGACCTGGAGAGGTCGGTTTGGATGAAGGACGATTGCTTCAGCGTCCGGTGCGATATCACCGTTCCAATGGAGATATTCACCAAGGCCATTCCGGTCACGGATCGTAGGAAATGGCTCCTCTCGCCGATCATGCGTGCGTGCACTACACTGTTATAGTGCTTCAGGGTAAGGATGCGGATATATGATATGTTGTACTAGTGCCATGGGCCAGCTACTGGACTAATGTTGATCTTGACATGCAAGTGAAAGCCAGTACTTCTTTTGCCAATTGTTGAGCTCACACTGAATTCTCTATGGCTTTGATCTAATAGTTGCTCCTTTTTTATGAATCAATCTCGGCGAATGCGCTCTTTCCTGTCGGATTCGTTCGCACGAATCTTGGCGCAGGTCGGAGGCATGTCAGATTGTTAAACTAGCTCAGTTCGAGCAATTTTAGCGTGCTACCTAGAAGGTAAGAGTTACTCAGTCACATTGCTTAATGAAATCAACGGCCAGATCTATCATCCTCTTACCTCTCATTTGAAAAGAGTAGTTAAGAGCGAACATGTTAAAATTATTCAGTTCGCTGTAAGATAAAAGCCTGCAAACCATTCAAAACTTATAGCCACATTAACATGACAATTTGAATATAACCATTTCCTTTTTTATTCACAAGTCAAGATTGCTTTTGTACTTGGCATTTTTTATTATTAAGAGATGTCATTTTTATTAAGAGATGACCTTTTTCATTATGAAAAGATGGCATTTTTTGTTTATTAAGAGATTGCATTTCTATTATTTAAGAGGTGCCAATTTTTATTGTTTTTTCCCTCTTTGTTGCCATGGCAACTCAAATTATAACCACGACAATTTTCAATACATTTTTTAACATCTATGGTTCATTTATGATATTAGAGGACGACCTTTTTCATAAGTTCGTGTGTCGGCATATGAACATTCCCGCTTTTTTTTTTTGGAATTGTTTGGATTGCTTACCACATGTGTCACGTGGTAGAACATTCCCGCCATTTGATTGTGATCAGTTATAACAACATCAGTTGACTTAAGAGAAGAGATGGCATTCCTTCTGTAGCGACCACGATCCCAATGGACCGAAGTCTCTGTGCATTAGTGTCATCCGTCGATCGGTAATGCTGACACGCACAGTACTCGAGGAATTATAATAGAATTCAATCACACACTTATTACATCGAGTCCTCATAAAGAGTATGATTACACAAAAATATCATGGCTGGAGGCCATCTGAACTAAATAACCGCGGAAACTTCGTAGTTAAATGAGTTCATCAACTCCAACGGCATAGCTGAGTGCAAGACAATGACCTATTGCACCTTATTCGTCATCTGACAAGTCTGCAACATGAGACGTTGCAGCCATGTAGGTCAGCACATTGAATATGCTGGCAGAGTTACACTGTAAAGCAATGAATGCAAGAACTATATCTACATGCAATATTTGGCTGGTGGAGGCTCTAAGTTTATGATTTTTTGCATAAAGCTAGTTTTTCCCTACAATAAAGGAATAACTTTATTTAACTACTCCCAAGTTGTTACAATATTTGAGAAGGTTCCCCCAACTCAAATCCCATTTAAACAATATACCATTAAACCCAATTCAATTAATTAAAGAGTGATGAGATCAACAATAATATCCAGTTCCAGATACTCAAGATATCCATAACCGGGGACACGACTAATCATAATTAGTTTATAAACTTTGCAGAGGTTGCATACTTTTCCCCACAAGACTCGCCCGCATCCATGCGGATGATCGAGACATGTTCTTTCTGAAGCACTTACTCTCTACTCCGGGCAGACCGGTACACCTACTTTCCCTCTACATCTGCTAGTCCACCTCTTCGAGAGCTCATACAACTTACTCAACTATGCCAGAGCCCATAATGGCTTGTGGCTACACACGAAAGTTTCTAGTCATGAAATATCACATGATCCCTTTGAGTCTGGGTGGCGAACCGAGGAAAAATCACACTGGTATCCCGGGATTTCCCTTAATGGACAGCACTGGGTTCCCCAGGTGCCCCAACCTATCCACTAATATGTGTATTAAAATTGTCACCTTAATGTTCGTCCAAGATTAATAACTCTCAAAACTTCCATGTGAATCACTATCCAATCCCCGTCTACGAGCATGGCTAATCAATAATAAAGCATAACGTATATTCCCGGGGTGATCAAAGGTATTAGGTTTTTACCTCAAGTACTACAACCAAATCACATGTTCCCAATCCTACTCATGCAAATATTTGAGGGGCAATACTAATGCATAGTAAAAACTGGGTATAGAATAGTATGATCAAAGTGTAACTTGCCTTGCTGATGATCTGCAAACGCTAGCAATTCGTAGTAACAAGCTTCGCACTTCGGGTAATCTAGAGTAGTCGTGGTCCTTTCACCAGGGACTGCAGATGTTGGCCAAGCTGCTCTACGGCGTCGAAGTAGAGCGGCTGATATCGTTCCGGCCAGGCCGACGTGTGCACGAAAAGTTGTAGCGGCACCTTGCGTCCCCGGCGCCCGCCCACACCACCCTTCTTACTGTCGGCCTCTTGCTCCTTTGCCTTTTTTGGCGGCGGGCTTGCTGATGACCCACAAGTATAGGGGATCAATTATAGTCCTTTCGATAAGTAAGAGTGTCGAACCCAACGAGGAGCATAAGAAAATGACAAGCGGTTTTTAGCAAGGTATTTTCTGCAAGCACTGAAAGTATTGGTAACTGATAGTTTTGTGGCAAGGTAATTCGTAACGGGTAACAAGTAACAAGTGTAACAAAGGTGCAGCAAGGTGACCCAATCATTTTTATAGCAAAGGACAAGCTTGGACAAACTCTTATATGAAGTAAAGCACTCCTGGGGACACATGGGAATTATTGTCAAGTTAGTTTTCGTCATGCTCATATGATTCGCGTTTGCTACTTTGATAATTTGATATGTGGGTGGACCGGTGCTTGGGTGTTGTCCTTACTTGGACAAGCCTCCCACTTATGATTAACTCCTCTCACAAGTATTCGCAACTACGAAAGAAGAATTAAGATAAATCTAACCATAGTATGTACATATAACTTAAGGCTCCCTCACCTTTGAACATCTTCAATTTCAGTTCTAACAACAGAATACCTCTTCTTTAAACAATTGATATACCTATATAGTGTGCATGTAATTGATAAAAAAAATTAGAATGAAGGCTCATGAAGGTCCTGACTATGAATTAACAAAGCCAATAACTGGCCAGGAATTACGAACACACAACAGACCATGACGGCCAAGCGATACAGGAGAGCACTCTAGGAAGCTTACAACTCTATGCGGAGTACACGCTCGAAAAGAAAAGATTAGACAAACCATAGCTTGCACAAGCCGAAGACTGTCGCAAATATGCACAAAGGATAGCGACAACCAGGAGCACGATGAGGTCCTACCTAAAAAGTGTGTAGTCATGGACGAGGTTGACTCCGAGGATGGATGAATCCAAGCATCTTTAGAGGGACCCTTCCCTCTCGCCATGGATATCAAAATGCATCATACCGCCGGTCCCGAGAGATCTGGAGCAACCTACGACAACAATCACCTTGGACATATGAGCACACTGCATCTGCCGTAGCGCCACAATATAGGACACCTAAAAAACAACAACCCACCGGGATCAGCCACTGAAAACCTGATAGTAAGGACATCAAGTGGAGACCACAAAACTTCGAGGAGCAAGGCCCGTCGCCCGTTAAGGAGAGGACCAGGAGCCCATGACCAGGGACCACTGGAACCCTATCCCTACCATCGAATCAAAGGTGTCGCACCACCGGAGCTGAGCCAAATGTGTTGCCGCCAGTGAGCACCACCCTTGAGGGGAACGGGACGTTGTCAGCCATGCGAAACTAGATGAAACCACCGCCACCAGCCAATTAGCCCTGCCCAAAGCTTCGACTTGACGCTCCTAGCCTGAACGTGACCCTCCCCAGTCAGCACCTCGAAGGAAGACACGACGCACAGTGTACTGTTGCTGCTCAATCCAAGACGAATTTTGAGCTTTCACCCTGGAGGGGGGACATGGATGGATATGGTGGGGGGACCTTGGCAAGATTCCCAAGGTGGAAGAATGGCGCCCAGGGTTTCCACGGTCCAAGACCACACTACTGTAGGAGAACATAGTAATTTCAAAAAAATTCCTACGCACACGCAAGATCATGGTGATGCATAGCAACGAGAGGGGAGAGTGTTGTCCACGTACCCTCATAGACCGAAAGCAGAGGCGTTATAACAACGCGGTTGATGTAGTCGTACGTTTTCACGATCCGACCGATCCAAGTACCGAACGTATGGCACCTCCGAGTTCAGCACACGTTCAGCTTGATGACGATCCCCGGACTCCGATCCAGCAGGGTGTCGGGGAAGAGTTCCGTCAGCACGACGGCGTGGTGACGGTGATGATGTTCTACCGATGCAGGGCTTCGCCTAAGTACCGCTACGATATGACCGAGGTGGAATATGGTGGAGGAACTTGTGTGTCATGGGGTGCCCCCTTGCCCCGTATATAAAGGAGGGAGGGGGGAGGTGCGGCCGGCCCCTAGGGGTGGGAGTAGGACTCCCCCCTCTTGCCTTGTTGGAGAAGGAAGGGGGAAGGGGGAAAGAGGAAAGGGGGACGCCCCCCCCCCCTTCCTTGTCCTATTCGGACTAGGGGGAAGGGGGCGCGCGGCCTGCCCTAGCCGGCCCTCCTCTTCTCCCTCATGGCCCATGTAGGCCCATTAACCCCCGGGGGGTTCCGGTAACCCCCCAGTACTCCGGTAAAATCCCGATTTCACCCGGAACGATTCCGATATCCAAATATAGGCTTCCAATATATCAATCTTTATGTCTCGACCATTTCGAGACTCCTCGTCATGTCCGTGATCACATCCGGGACTCTGAACAACCTTCGGTACATCAAAACTTATAAACTCATAATAAAACTGTCATCGTAACGTTAAGCGTGCGGACCCTACGGGTTCGAGAACTATGTAGACATGACCTAGAACTGTTTCCGGTCAATAACCAATAGCGGAACCTGGATGCTCATATTGGCTCCTACATATTCTACGAAGATCTTTATCGGTCAAACCGCATAACAACATATGTTGTTCCCTTTGTCATTGGTATGTTACTTGCCTGAGATTCGATCGTCGGTATCCAATACCTAGTTCAATCTCGTCACCGGCAAGTCTCTTTACTCGTTACGTAATGCATCATTCCGTAACTAACTCATTAGCTACATTGCTTGCAAGGCTTATCGTGATGTGCATTACCTAGAGGGCCCAGAGATACCTCTCCGACAATCGGAGTGACAAAACCTAATATCGAAATACGCCAACTCAACATGTACCTTTGGATACACCTGTAGAGCTCCTTTATAATCACCCAGTCACGTTGTGACATTTGGTAGCACACAAAGTGTTCCTCTGATAAACGGGAGTTGCATAATCTCATAGTTATAGGAACTTTGTATAAGTCATGAAGAAAGCAATAGCAACATACTAAACGATCAAGTGCTAAGCTAACGGAATGGGTCAAGTCAATCACATCATTCTCCTAATGATGTGATCCCTTTATCACATGTCTATGGTTAGGAAACATAACCATCTTTGATTAATGAGCTAGTCAAGTAGAGGCATACTAGTGACATTATGTTTGTCTATGTATTCACACATGTATCATGTTTCCGGTTAATACAATTATAGCATGAATAATAAACATTTATCATGATATGAGGAAATAAATAATAAGTTTATTATCGCCTCTAGGGCATATTTCCTTCAACTACTGGGCACCCGTCAGCTCCAGATCCGGTGTCCGAAAGGCACTATCAACGAATTGAGGGGAAGACGGGGCCGAAGACAAGGGTGCCAAACAGTAGATCTGACAAGAAGGCATAGTTCTACATTGTAGCCACCACCCGTCAGCGTCACACCAGTTGTCTGGTTGAGCACGCCGGCCTGAATCGCCCGCGAATGATGCCTGCTGAGAAGGCGCCATCGCCTCACGGTGAAGGGTTGTCGATCCAGATACGGAGACCTTCGCCAATGACGGAGTGACAGAGGCCTCGATGCCATCACAACCAACATCACCAGTGACTGCGGGAGCTTGCCCGACGATCTCCTTGCGTGGCGACAAGGGAGGGAGGGGGGAGTGGCAGTGCTTAGGAAACCCTAGTCGCCACACATACCTCCCAAGCGGATGACGCGGGGGTCTATTTGATGACCCACAAGTATACGGGATCTATCGTAGTCCTTTCGATAAGTAAGAGTGTTGAACCCAACGAGGAGCAGAAGGAACTGGCAAGCGGTTTTCAGTAAGGTTTTCTCTGCAAGCACTGAAATTGTAGGTAACAGATAGTTTTGTGATAAGATAATTTGTAACGGGTAACAAGCAATGAAAGTAAATAAAGTGCAGCAAGGTGGCCCAATCCTTTTTGTAGCAAAGGACAAGCCTGCACAATTTCTTATAATGAGAAAAGAGCTCCCGGGGACACATGGGAATTATCGTCAAGCTAGTTTTCATCATGCTCATATGATTCGCGTTCGGTACTTTGATAAATTGATATGTGGGTGGACCGGTGCTTGGGTACTGCCCTTACTTGGACAAGCATCCCACTTATGATTAACCCCTATTGCAAGCATCCGCAACTACAAAAGAAGTATTAAGGTAAACCTAACCACAGCATTAAACATATGGATCCAAATCAGGCCCTTACGAAGCAATGCATAAACTAGGGTTTAAGCTTCTGTCACTCTAGCAACCCATCATCTACTTATTACTTCCCAATGCCTTCCTCTAGGCCCAAATAATGGTGCAGTATCATGTAGTCGACGTTCACATAACACCACTAGAGGAGAGACAACATACATCTCATCAAAATATCGAACGGATACCAAATTCACATGACTACTAATAGCAAGACTTGACCCATGTCCTCAGGAACAAAAGTAACTACTCACAAAGCATATTCATGTTCATGATCAGAGGAGTATTAATATGCATTAAGGATCTGAACATATGATCTTCCACCAAGTAAACCAATTAGCATCAACTACAAGGAGTAATCAACACTACTAGCAACCCATAGGTACCAATTTGTGTTTTTGCTACAAGATCGGATACAAGAGATGAACTAGGGTTTTGAGAGGAGATGGTGCCGGTGAAGATGTTGATGGAGATTGACCCCCTCCTGATGAGAGGATCGTTGGTGATGACGATGGTGATGATTTCCCCCTCCCGGAGGGAAGTTTCCCCGGCAGAACAGCTCAGTCGGAGCCCTAGATTGGTTCCACCAAGGTTCCACCTCGTGGCGGCGGAGTTTCGTCCCGTAAGCTTGCCTCTGATTTTTTCCAGGGTAAAAGCCTTCATATAGCAGAAGATGGGTACCGGAGGTCCACTAAGAGGCCCAGGAGACAGGGGGCGCGCCTAGTAGGGGTAGGCGCGCCCCCACCCTCCTGGCCAGGGTGTGGGCCCCCTCTGGTGTTTTCTTCGCTCAATAATTCTTATTAATTCCAAAAATGACTTCCGTGGAGTTTCAAGATTTTTGGAGCTGTGAAGAATAGGTTTCCAATATTTGCTCCTTTTCCAGCCAGAATTCCAGCCGCCGGCATTCCCCCTCTTCATGGTAAACCTTGTAAAATAAGAGAGAATAGCCATAAGTATTGAGATATAATGTGTAATAACAGCCCATAATGCAATAAATATTGATATAAAAGCATGATGCAAAATGGACGTATCAACTCCCCCAAGCTTAGACCTCGCTTGTCCTCAAGCGGACGCCAAAATCGAAAAATATGTCCACATGTTTAGAGATAGAGGTGTCGATAAAAATAAAATACGGACATGAGGGCATCATGATCATTCTTATAACATCAATATATATAGATTTTTTCATATAGTTTCTTATGCTGAACTAACGATCAATTCACAATGTCAAGTATGGTTCAGAAACTTCATTGAGAACTAACAAACTATAATCTCAGTCATTGAAGCAATTGCAATTTATCATAACATCAGAAAGAGTCAAGAATAGAGCTTTTCAGTAGGTCCACATACTCAACCATCATATAGTCTTCTACAATTGCTAACACTCACGCAATACTTATGGTTATAGAGTTTTAATCAGACACTGAGAAAGATATGGGCTTATTGTGTTACCTCCCAACGTATTCACCTTTGGGTGATGTCAACAATAATAATTCATGCTAACTTACATCTAATTGGATATATATATATATATATATATATATATATATATATATATATATATATATATATCAAGATCTTTCAAACACGAGGAGCTTGCCAAAGGTTAAAATGAAAAAGGGAAAGGTGAAGATCACCTTGACTCAAGCATAAAGTAAAAACATAAAGTAAAAGATAGGCCCTTCGTAGAGGGAAGCAGAGGTTGTCATGTGCTTTTAGGGTTGGATGCACAAAATCTTAATGCAAAAGAACGTCACTTTATATTGCCACTTGTATATAGACCTTTATTATGCAGTCTGTCGCTTTTATTGCTTCCATAACAAGATCGTATAAAGCTTATTTTCTTCACACTAATAGATCATACATATTTAGAGAGCAATTTTGTGTGCTTGCAACATGACAACTTACTTGAAGGATCTTACTCAATCCATAGGTAGGTATGGTGGACTCTCATGGCAAAACTAGGTTTAAGGATATTTGGAAGCACAAGTAGTATCTCTACTTGGTGCAAGGAATTTTGGCTAGCATGAGGGGGAAAGGCAAGCTCAACATGTTGGGAAGATCAATGACAATATACTTTAACTGAGATGCGAGAAAACATAAACCATTACGTTGTCTTCCTTGTCCAACATCAACTCTTTTAGCATGTCGTACTTAATGAGTGCTCACAATCATAAAAGATGTCCAAGATAGTATATTTATATGTGAAAACCTCTCTTTCCTTATTACTTCCTATTAATTGCAACGATGACCAAAACTAAGTTTATCAACTATCAACAACTTTTATGCCTCATACTTTTTATGTGTGAAGTCATTACTACCCATAAGATCAATATGAACTCTTTTATTCTTTTTATTCTTTCTACTTTCTCAAAACCATAGCAAGATAGCAAATCCCTTGACTCAATGATACGTCTCCAACGTATCTATAATTTTTGATTGTTCCATGCTATTATATTACCCCTTTTGGATGTTTATGGGCTTTATTTTACACATTTATATCATTTTTTGGGACTAACCTATTAACCGGAGGCCCAGCCCATATTGCTATTTATTGCCTGTTTCAGTATTTCGAAGCAAAGGAATATCAAACAGAGTCCAAACAGAATGAAACCTTCGGCAGCGTGATTTCTAGGAAGAATATGATCAGGGAGACTTGGAGTGCAAGCCAGGGGATCATCGAGGGAGCCACGAGACAGGGGGCGCGCCCACCCCCCTGGGCGCGCCCTAACCTCTCGTGGGCCCCTCGAGGCTCCCCCGACCAACTTCTTTTGCCTATATAAGCCTACGTACCCTAAAAACATCGACGGAGAAGATAGATCAGGAGTTCCGCCGCCGCAAGCCTCTGTAGCCACCAAAAACCTCTCGGGAGCCTGTTCCGGCACCCTGCCGAAGGGGGGATCCCTCACCGGTGGCCATCCTCATCATCCCGGCGCTCTCCATGATGAGGAGGGAGTAGTTCACCCTCGGGGCTGAGGGTATGTACCGGTAGCTATGTGTTTGATCTCTCTCTCTCTCTCTCTCTCTCTTGTTCTCTCTATGGCACGATCTTGATGTATCGCGAGCTTTGCTACTATAGCTGGATCTTATGATGTTTCTCCCCCTCTACTCTCTTGTGATGAATTGAGTTTTCCTCTTGAAGTTATCTTATCGTATTGAGTCTTTAATGATTTGAGAACACTTCATATATGTCTTGCCGTGTTTATTTGTGGTGACAATGGGATTTCACGTGCCACTTGATGTATGTTTTGGTGACCAACTTGCGGGTTCCGCCCATGAACCTATGCATAGGGGTTGGCACACGTTTTCGTCTTGACTCTCCGGTAGAAACTTTGGGGCACTCTTTGAAGTACTTTGTGTTGGTCGGATGAATCTGAGATTGTGTGATGCATATCGTATAATCATGCCCACGGATACTTGAGGTGACAATGGAGTATCTAGGTGACATTAGGGTTTTGGTTGATTTGTGTCTTAAGGTGTTATTCTAGTACGAACTCTATGATGGATTGAGCGGAAAGAATAGCTTTATGTTATTTTACTACGAAATCTTGAATAGATCGATCAAAAAAGATGACTTTGAGGTGGTTTCGTACCCTACCATAATCTCTTCATTTGTTCTCCGCTATTAGTGGCTTTGGAGTGACTCTTTGTTGCATGTTGAGGGATTGTTATATGATTTGTCTATGTTATTATTGTTGAGAGAACTTGCAGTAGTGAAAGTATGAACCCTGGGCCTTGTTTCCTAGCATTGCAATACAGTTTACACTCACTTTTATCATTAGTTACCTTGCTGTTTTTATACTTTCAGATTACAAAAACCTATATCTAGCATCCATATTGCACTTGTATCACCATCTCTTCGCTGAACTAGTGCACCTATACAATTTACCATTGTATTGGCTGTGTTGGGGACACAAGAGACTCTTTGTTATTTGGTTGCAGGATTGTTTGAGAGAGACCATCTTCATCCTACGCCTCCCATGGATTGATAAACCTTAGGTCATCCACTTGAGGAAAATTTGCTACTGTCCTACAAACCTGTGCACTCGCAGGCCCAACAACGTCTACAAGAAGAAGATTGTGTAGTAGATATCAAGCTCTTTTCTGGCGCCGTTGCCGGGGAGGTGAGTGCTTGAAGGTATATCTTTAGATCTTGCAATCGGATCTTTTTTGTTTCTTGTTTTATCACTAGTTTAGTTTATAAAAGAAAACTACAAAAAAAATGGAGTTAAGTTTGTCTCATACGCTTCGTCTTTTTAATATCTTTCGTGAGAATGATGGAAAGAAAAATTGTGCTCAAGTGCTAGAAGAAGAATGCATTAAAATATTTGGTACTAGATTGTATGATAAGCATGATTGTAATGTTGTTAGTATGAATTCCTTGAATATCCATAATGCTAATGATATGCAAAGCTACAAGCTTGGGGAAGCTATGTTTGATGAAGATGATATTTTTTGTCCCCCAAGTTTTGATGAGAATATTTATTATGATGAAAGCATGCCTCCTATTTATGATGATTATGTTGATGAAAGTGGATTTGGAGAGGTTATGACTTCATTTAGTGATGAATCCACTATTTCGGAAGAGGTTCCAATTGATTATGAGAACAAAGTCTATGATGATTATTGTGATGACTTGTATGCTATTAATAATAATGATAACCATGAAACTTGTCGTCATGATTTTAGTTTTTAATTGGATTATGCCTCACATGATAATTATTTTGTTGAGTTTTCTCCCACTACTATTCATGAGAAGAAATTTGCTTGTGTGGAGAGTAGTAAAATTTCTATGCTTATAGATCATGAAAAGAATGCTTTATGTGCTGTTTATATTGTTGAATTCATTCATGATGCTACTGAAAATTATTATGAGGGAGGAATATATGCTTGTAGGAATTGCAATAATATCAAGCTTCCTCTCTATGTGTTGAAAATCTTGAAGCCATGCTTGTTTTGCCTTCCTATGCAAGTTGATTATTGTTCCCATAAGTTGTTTGCTCACAAAATCCCTATGCATAGGAAGTGGGTTAGACTTAAATGTGCTAGTCATATGCTTCATGATGCTCCCGTTATGTTTCAATTCTTATCTTTTAAGTGAGGATCATTGTCATCATCATGCCTAGCTAGAAAGGCATTAAAGAAAAGCGCTTGTTGGGAGACAACCCAATATCTATACTTACTGTTTTTGTGTGTCCACATTATTATGCTACTGTAGTAATCATGTTTTATAGTTTTTGTTTCAATAAAGTGCCAAGTAAGACCTTTAGGATAGCTTACGGTGATAGTTGTGTTGATCCTGCTGAAAATCAGAAACTTTTGCACCCAGTAAATTAGTTTTTTTAATTTACATAAATGTGATTCTGTTCTTATTCTTTTTGCTAAGGATTGGCACACAAATTTCTTAGGACTTCCTAATTTTGTAGAATTTTTGGATTTCCAGAAGTATAAGTTTGATACAGATTACTACAGACTGTTCTGTTTTTGACAGATTCTGTTTTCTATGTGTTGTTTGCTTATTTTGATGAATCTATGAGTAGTATCGGAGGGTATGAACCATAGATAAGTTGGAGTAAAGTAGATATTACACCAATATGAACTTAGAATGAGTTCGCTACAGTACCTAAGTGGTGGTTTTATTTTCTTACACTAACGGAGCTTACGAGTTTCCTGTTGAGTTTTGTGTTGTGGAGTTTTCAAGTTTTGGGTAAAGATTCGATGGACTATGGAACAAGGAGTGGCAAGAGCCTAAGCTTGGGGATGCCCAAGGCACCCCAAGGTAATATTCAAGGACAACCAAGAGCCTAAGGTTGGGGATGCCCCAGAAGGCATCCCCTCTTTCGTCTTCGTCCATCGGTAACCTTACTTGGAGCTATATTTTTATTCACCACATGATATGTGTTTTGCTTGGAGCGTCATTTTATTTTGTTAGTATTTGCTTGCTGTTATTTATAATAATGTTTTGTATCTTTATTTTTAATAAAAAAAGTCAAGGATAGCCTTTACCATGCTTTTTGCTAGTATACATGTTGCTGTTTGAAAACAGAAAGTTTACCGCTGTTGCAAAAATTCCCTAGAAAATTCAGAGCATGATATAATGTTGAAACTTTTTGCATATTGAGCACTGATAAATCTTCCACAGCATAGTATTTTTCTCATAATTTTTGGAGTTAGGGAAGTATTGATACTCTTGCATTCTTTACAGACTGTACTGTTTTGGCAGGTTGCTGTTATGGTTTCATTGTTTGCATATGTTTGCTTGTTTAATGATTCTATTTGAGGATAGGAGTATTAAATATGCATAGGCATTTAGTATGCAATGTTAAATAATAATTTTAGTTATTTGTTACAGTAGAAGTTGATAAGGTTTTGCATTGGTTTATACTAACCTATCTCACGAGTTCTTGTTGAGTTTGGTGTGGATGAAGCTTTTGATAAAAAGAGAAATCATGATATGAGAGGAATTAAGGAGACACAAAAGTTCAAGCTTGGGGATTCCCAAGGCACCCCAAGATAATATTTCTAGAAGTCTCAAGCATCTAAGCTTGGGGATGCCCCGGTAGGCATCCCTTCTTCAACAATTATCGGTTAGTATCGGTTGAGCCTAAGTTTTTGCTTCTTCACATGAGTTGTGCTGTCCTTGCAATGTCATTTTATTTTGTTTTGCTTGCTGTTTGAATACAATACCAAGATCTGAAATTCCTTAATGTTAGAGAGTCTTCACATAGTTGCACAATTATTCGACTACTCATTGATCTTCACTTATATCTTTCGGAGTAGTTTGTCATTTGCTGTAGTGCATCACTTATATCTTTTAGAGCACGGCGGTGGCTATATTTTGTAGAAATTGCTAGTCTCTCATGCTTCACTTATATTATTTTGAGATTCTTTTAGAGCAGCATGGTATTTGCTATGGTTACAAAATTGGTCCTAGAATGATGAGCATCCAAGTTGGGTATAATAAAAACTATCATAGAAAGAGAATTGGATGCTATGATCAATATGATGCTTGATAATTGTTTTGAGATATGGAGGTAGTGATATTAAAGTCATACTAGTTGAGGTGATTATGAAAAGTACTTGTGTTGAGGGTTGTAATTCCCGTAGCATGCACATATGGTGAACCGCTTTGTGATGAAGTCGGAGCACAATTTTATTTATTGAGTGTCTTCCTTATGAGTGGCGGTCGGGGACGAGCGATGGTCTTTTCCTACCAATCTATCCCCATAGGAGCATGCGTGTAGTGCTTTGGTTTTTGATGACTTCTAGATTTTTGCAACAAGTACATGAGTTCTTTTTGACTAATGTTGAGTCCATGGATTATACGCACCTCACCCTTCCACCATTGCTAGCCTCTCTTGTGCCGCGCAACTTTCGCCGGTACCATACACCTATACCTTCCTCAAAACTGCCACCATACCTACCTATCATGGCATTTCCATAGCCATTCCGAGATATATTGCCATGCAACTTCCCACCGTTCCGTTCATATGACACGCATTACTTTTGTCATATTGCTCTTTGCATGATCATGTAGTTGACATTGTATTTGTGGCAAGGCCACCTTCACAATTTTCATACATGTCGCTCTTGATTCATTGCATATCCGGTACACCGCCGGAGGCATTCATATAGAGTCATATCTTGTTCTAGCTTTGAGTTGTAAATCCATAAAAGTGTGATGATCTTCATTATTAGAGCATTGTCCTAGTGAGGAAAGGATGATGAAGACTATGATTCCCCCACAAGTCGGGATGAGACTTCGGACTTTACAAAAAGAAAAAAAGAGAAAAATAAAAAAAAGGCCAAAAAGAAAAAAAAAGGCCAAAGAAAAAAGGGAAAAGAAAAAAGAAAAAGAAAAAGAAAATAAAATGAGAGAAAAAGAGAGAAGGGACAATGCTACTATCTCTTTTCCACACTTGTGCTTCAAAGTAGCACCATGATCTTCATGATAGTCTCATATGTTGTCACTTTCATATACTAGTGGGAATTTTTCATTATAGAACTTGGCTTGTATATTCCAATGATGGGCTTCCTCAAAATTCCCTAGGTCTTCGTGAGCAAGAAAGTTGGATGCACACCCACTTAGTTTCTTTTGTTGAGCTTTCATATATTTATAGCTCTAGTGCATCCATTGCATGGCAATCCCTACTCACTCACATTGATATCTATTAATGGGCATCTCCATAGCCCGTTGATACGCCTAGTTGATGTGAGACTGTCTTCTCCTTTTTGTCTTCTCCACAACCACCATTCTACACCACATATAGTGCTATGTCCATGGCTCACGCTCATGTATTGCGTGAAAGTTGAAAAAGTTTTAGATTATTAAAGTATGAAACAATTGCTTGGCTTGTCATCAGGGTTGTGCATGATTAAATACTTTGTGTGATGAAGACAGAGCAACAGCCAGACTATATGATTTTGTAGGGATAACTTTCTTTGGCCATGTTATTTTGTGAAGACATGATTACTTTGATTAGTATGCTTGAAGTATCACTATTTCTTATGTCAATATGAACTTTTATTTTGAATCATTTGGATCTGAACATTCATGCCACAATAAATAAAATTACATTGAGAATTATGCTAGGTAGCATTCCACATCAAAAATTCTGTTTTTATCATTTACCTACTCGAGAACGAGCAGGAATTAAGCTTGGGGATGCTTGATACGTCTCCAGCGTATCTATAATTTTTGATTGTCCCATGCTATTATATTACCCCTTTTGGATGTTTATGGGCTTTATTTTACACATTTATATCATTTTTTGGGACTAACCTATTAACCGGAGGCCCAGCCCATATTGCTGTTTTATTGCCTGTTTCAGTATTTCGAAGGAAAGGAATATCAAATGGAGTCCAAACGGAATGAAACCTTCGGCATCATGATTTTCAGGAAGAATATGATCGGGAAGACTTGGAGTGCAAGCCAGGGGATCATCGAGGGAGCCACGAGACAGGGGGGCGCCCACCCCCTGGGCGCGCCCTACCCTCTCGTGGGCCCCTGGAGGCTCCCCCGACCGACTTCTTTCGCCTATATAAGCCTACGTACCCTAAAAACATCGACGGAGAAGATAGATCGGGAGTTCCGCCGCCGCAAGCCTCTGTAGCCACCAAAAACCTCTCGGGAGCCTGTTCCGGCACCCTGCCGGAGGGGGGGATCCCTCACCGGTGGCCATCTTCATCATCCCGGCGCTCTCCATGATGAGGAGGGAGTAGTTCACCCTTGGGGCTGAGGGTATGTACCAGTAGCTATGTGTTTGATCTCTCTCTCTCTCTCTCTCGTGTTCTCTCTATGGCACGATCTTGATGTATCGCGAGCTTTGCTACTATAGCTGGATCTTATGATGTTTCTCCCCCTCTACTCTCTTGTGATGAATTGAGTTTCCCTCTTGAAGTTATCTTATCGGATTGAGTCTTTAATGGTTTGAGAACACTTGATATATGTCTTGCCGTGTTTATCTGTGGTGACAATGGGATTTCACGTGCCACTTGATGTATGTTTTGGTGACCAACTTGCGGGTTCCGCCCATGAACCTATGCATAGGGGTTGGCACACATTTTCGTCTTAACTCTGCGGTAGAAACTTTGGGGCACTCTTTGAAGTACTTTGTGTTGGTTGGATGAATCTGAGATTGTGTGATGCATATCGTATAATCATGCCCACGGATACTTGAGGTGACAATGGAGTATCTAGGTGACATTAGGGTTTTGGTTGATTTGTGTCTTAAGGTGTTATTCTAGTATGAACTCTATGATGGATTGAGCGGAAAAAATAGCTTTATGTTATTTTACTACGAACTCTTGAATAGATCGATCAAAAAGGATGACTTTGAGGTGGTTTCGTACCCTACCATAATCTCTTCGTTTGTTCTCCTCTATTAGTGGCTTTGGACTGACTCTTTGTTGCATGTTGAGGGATTGTTATATGATCTATCTATGTTATTATTGTTGAGAGAACTTGCACTAGTGAAAGTATGAACCCTAGGCCTTGTTTCCTATCATTGCAATACCGTTTACGCTCACTTTTATCATTAGTTACCTTGTTGTATTTATATTTTCAGATTACAAAAACATATATCTACCATCCATATTGCACTTGTATCACCATCTCTTCGCTGAACGAGTGCACCTATACAATTTATCATTGTATTGGGTGTGTTGGGGACACAAGAGACTCTTTGTTATTTGGTTGCAGGGTTGTTTGAGAGAGACCATCTTCATCCTACGCCTCCCACGGATTGATAAACCTTAGGTCATCCACTTGAGGAAAATTTGCTACTGTCCTACAAACCTGTGCACTTGCAGGCCCAACAACGTCTACAAGAAGAATGTTGTGTAGTAGATATCACTCAACACTAAAATTTATTATAGATAGCTCACAAACTCGATTACAAAAATAGATCACAAAGCAAAACTCAAAACTACTTGATACCAAAACTTCAATCTACTAGATCAAGATACTACTAAAAGGATCGAACTAAGTAAAACGGTAAAGATAGGAGTGTGATGGTGATACGATACCAGGGCACCTCCCCCAAGCTTGGCAGTTGCCAAGGGGAGTGCCCATACCCTTGTGATTATGTCTCCTTATTCATAGTTGGTGTTGTGATCTTCTTGGCGATGATGCCCCTTAGGATACGATTCTCCTCCTCGAGCTTATTGACTTGTTGTTTGAGGTCCATAACTTCTTTGCGGAGCTTGCCCGTAACGGCTAAAGCTCCCTTTACCCAAGGATGTTGCATAGCTTCTGGAGAACAAGTGACGCTCTTTTTCATGTTTTCATAAGAAAGAAATTTAAGGTTGGAAGGGATGACCAAATTTGGAATAGCCAGCTATGTAGTTCCCCCATCACGAATCCTGCTTGGAAGCAAGAGGTAACTTCTTGATCTTCCTCCATGGAATCTATCCTTTTTAAGTCGGCCTCCATCTCGTCCTCCGTTGATGGTCCAAAGTGATAAGCATCGCTATTTGCTCCTGGACCTGGTGTCGGGTGAGACACCTGACTCTCCCCGACTGACTCTTGAGAAGACATCTTGCTCTTAATCTGCAACAGGAACAGCTTGAAACAAAAACAGAGGATATTTGCGTGATACGGTGGTCAAACCCTTCGGGAGATTATATAATGAATTTTTACTGACCAAAATACGTAATGTGCAAGAAAACGGAGTCCGGGAGGCACACGAGGTGGCCACAAGATAGGGGGGGCGCCCAGGAAGGGTGGGCGCGCCCTCCACCCTCGTGAACGCCTCGTGTCCTTCCCGGATTACTTCTTGCTTTCCAAAATGAACTCTTTTATTCTTTTTATTCTTTCTACTTTCTCAAAACCATAGCAAGATAGCAAATCCCTTGACTCAATGATACGTCTCCAACGTATCTATAATTTTTGATTGTTCCATGCTATTATATTACCCCTTTTGGATGTTTATGGGATTTATTTTACACATTTATATCATTTTTTGGGACTAACCTATTAACCGGAGGCCCAGCCCATATTGCTGTTTATTGCCTGTTTCAGTATTTCGAAGGAAAGGAATATCAAACGGAGTCCAAACGGAATGAAACCTTCGGCAGCGTGATTTCTAGGAAGAATATGATCAGGGAGACTTGGAGTGCAAGCCAGGGGATCATCGAGGGAGCCACGAGACAGGGGGTGCGCCCACCCCCCTGGGCGCGCCCTAACCTCTCGTGGGCCCCTCGAGGCTCCCCCGACCAACTTCGTTTGCCTATATAAGCCTACGTACCCTAAAAACATCGACGGAGAAGATAGATCGGGAGTTCCGCCGCCGCAAGCCTCTGTAGCCACCAAAAACCTCTCGGGAGCCTGTTCCGGCACCCTGCCGAAGGGGGGATCCCTCACCGGTGGCCATCCTCATCATCCCGGCGCTCTCCATGATGAGGAGGGAGTAGTTCACCCTCGGGGCTGAGGGTATGTACCGGTAGCTATGTGTTTGATCTCTCTCTCTCTCTCTCTCTCTTGTTCTCTCTATGGCACGATCTTGATGTATCGCGAGCTTTGCTACTATAGCTGGATCTTATGATGTTTCTCCCCCTCTACTCTCTTGTGATGAATTGAGTTTTCCTCTTGAAGTTATCTTATCGTATTGAGTCTTTAATGATTTGAGAACACTTCATATATGTCTTGCCGTGTTTATCTGTGGTGACAATGGGATTTCACGTGCCACTTGATGTATGTTTTGGTGACCAACTTGCGGGTTCTGCCCATGAACCTATGCATAGGGGTTGACACACGTTTTCGTCTTGACTCTCCGGTAGAAACTTTGGGGCACTCTTTGAAGTACTTTGTGTTGGTCGGATGAATTTGAGATTGTGTGATGCATATCGTATAATCATGCCCACGGATACTTGAGGTGACAATGGAGTATCTAGGTGACATTAGGGTTTTGGTTGATTTGTGTCTTAAGGTGTTATTCTAGTATGAACTCTATGATGGATTGAGCGGAAAGAATAGCTTTATGTTATTTTACTACGAAATCTTGAATAGATCGATCAAAAAAGATGACTTTGAGGTGGTTTCGTACCCTACCATAATCTCTTCGTTTGTTCTCCGCTATTAGTGGCTTTGGAGTGACTCTTTGTTGCATGTTGAGGGATTGTTATATGATTTGTCTATGTTATTATTGTTGAGAGAACTTGCACTAGTGAAAGTATGAACCCTAGGCCTTGTTTCCTAGCATTGCAATACAGTTTACACTCACTTTTATCATTAGTTACCTTGCTGTTTTTATATTTTCAGATTACAAAAACCTATATCTACCATCCATATTGTACTTGTATCACCATCTCCTCGCCGAACTAGCGCACCTATACCATTTACCATTGTATTGGCTGTGTTGGGGACACAAGAGACTCTTTGTTATTTGGTTGCAGGATTGTTTGAGAGAGACCATCTTCATCCTACGCCTCCCATGGATTAATGAACCTTAGGTCATCCACTTGAGGGAAATTTCCTACTGTCCTACAAACCTGTGCACTTGCAGGCCCAACAACGTCTACAAGAAGAAGATTGTGTAGTAGATATCAAGCTCTTTTCTGGCGCCGTTGCCGGGGAGGTGAGTGCTTGAAGGTATATCTTTAGATCTTGCAATCGGATCTTTTTTGTTTCTTGTTTTATCACTAGTTTAGTTTATAAAAGAAAACTACAAAAAAAATGGAGTTAAGTTTGTCTCATACGCTTCGTCTTTTTAATATCTTTCGTGAGAATGATGGAAAGAAAAATTGTGCTCAAGTGCTAGAAGAAGAATGCATTAAAATATTTGGTACTAGATTTTATGATAAGCATGATTGTAATGTTGTTAGTATGAATTCCTTGAATATCCATAATGCTAATGATATGCAAAGCTACAAGCTTGGGGAAGCTATGTTTGATGAAGATGATATTTTTTGTCCCCCAAGTTTTGATGAGAATATTTATTATGATGAAAGCATGCCTCCTATTTATGATGATTATGTTGATGAAAGTGGATTTGGAGAGGTTATGACTTCATTTAGTGATGAATCCACTATTTCGGAAGAGGTTCCAATTGATTATGAGAACAAAGTCTATGATGATTATTGTGATGACTTGTATGCTATTAAGAATAATGATAACCATGAAACTTGTCATCATGATTTTAGTTTTTAATTGGATTATGCCTCACATGATAATTATTTTGTTGAGTTTGCTCCCACTACTATTCATGAGAAGAAATTTGCTTGTGTGGAGAGTAGTAAAATTTCTATGCTTATAGATCATGAAAAGAATGCTTTATGTGATGGTTATATTGTTGAATTCATTCATGATGCTACTGAAAATTATTATGAGGGAGGAATATATGCTTGTAGGAATTGCAATAATATCAAGCTTCCTCTCTATGTGTTGAAAATCTTGAAGCCATGCTTGTTTTGCCTTCCTATGCAAGTTGATTATTGTTCCCATAAGTTGTTTGCTCACAAAATCCCTATGCATAGGAAGTGGGTTAGACTTAAATGTGCTAGTCATATGCTTCATGATGCTCCCGTTATGTTTCAATTCTTATCTTTTAAGTGAGCATCATTGTCATCATCATGCCTAGCTAGAAAGGCATTAAAGAAAAGCGCTTGTTGGGAGACAACCCAATATCTATACTTACTGTTTTTGTGTGTCCACATTATTATGCTAGTGTAGTAATCATGTTTTATAGTTTTTGTTTCAATAAAGTGCCAAGTAAGACCTTTAGGATAGCTTACGGTGATAGTTGTGTTGATCCTGCTGAAAATCAGAAACTTTTGCACCCAGTAAATTAGTTTTTTTTAATTTACATAAATGTGATTCTGTTCTGATTCTTTTTGCTAAGGATTGGCACACAAATTTCTTAGGACTTCCTAATTTGGTAGAATTTTTGGATTTCCAGAAGTATAAGTTTGATACAGATTACTACAGACTGTTCTGTTTTTGACAGATTCTGTTTTCTATGTGTTGTTTGCTTATTTTGATGAATCTATGAGTAGTATCGGAGGGTATGAACCATAGATAAGTTGGAGTAAAGTAGATATTACACCAATATGAACTTAGAATGAGTTCGCTACAGTACCTAAGTGGTGGTTTTATTTTCTTACACTAACGGAGCTTACGAGTTTCCTGTTGAGTTTTGTGTTGTGGAGTTTTCAAGTTTTGGGTAAAGATTTGATGGACTATGGAACAAGGAGTGGCAAGAGCCTAAGCTTGGGGATGCCCAAGGCACCCCAAGGTAATATTCAAGGACAACCAAGAGCCTAAGGTTGGGGATGCCCCAGAAGGCATCCCCTCTTTCGTCTTCGTCCATCGGTAACCTTACTTGGAGCTATATTTTTATTCACCACATGATATGTGTTTTGCTTGGAGCGTCATTTTATTTTGTTAGTATTTGCTTTCTGTTATTTATAATAATGTTTTGTATCTTTATTTTTAATAAAAAAAAGTCAAGGATAGCCTTTACCATGCTTTTTGCTAGTATACATGTTGCTGTTTGAAAACAGAAAGTTTACCGCTGTTGCAAAAATTCCCTAGAAAATTCAGAGCATGATATAATGTTGAAACTTTTTGCATATTGAGAAATGATAAATCTTCTACAGCTTAGTATTTTTCTCATAATTTTTGGAGTTAGGGAAGTATTGATACTCTTGCATTCTTTACAGACTATACTGTTTTGGCAGGTTGCTGTTATGGTTTCATTGTTTGCATATGTTTGCTTGTTTAATGATTCTATTTGAGGATAGGAGTATTAAATATGCATAGGCATTTAGTATGCAATGTTAAATAATAATTTTAGTTATTTGTTACAGTAGAAGTTGATAAGGTTTTGCATTGGTTTATACTAACCTATCTCACGAGTTCTTGTTGAGTTTGGTGTGGATGAAGCTTTTGATAAAAAGAGAAATCATGATATGAGAGGAATTAAGGAGACACAAAAGTTCAAGCTTGGGGATTCCAAAGGCACCCCAAGATAATATTTCTAGAAGTCTCAAGCATCTAAGCTTGGGGATGCCCCGGTAGGCATCCCTTCTTCAACAATTATCGGTTAGTATCGGTTGAGCCTAAGTTTTTGCTTCTTCACATGAGTTGTGCTGTCCTTGCAATGTCATTTTATTTTGTTTTGCTTGCTGTTTGAATACAATACCAAGATCTGAAATTCCTTAATGTTAGAGAGTCTTCACATAGTTGCACAATTATTCGACTACTCATTGATCTTCACTTATATCTTTCGGAGTAGTTTGTCATTTGCTGTAGTGCATCACTTATATCTTTTAGAGCACGGCGGTGGATATATTTTGTAGAAATTGCTAGTCTCTCATGCTTCACTTATATTATTTTGAGATTCTTTTAGAGCAGCATGGTATTTGCTATGGTTACAAAATTGGTCCTAGAATGATGAGCATCCAAGTTGGGTATAATAAAAACTATCATAGAAAGAGAATTGGATGCTATGATCAATATGATGCTTGATAATTATTTTGAGATATGGAGGTAGTGATATTAAAGTCATACTAGTTGAGGTGATTATGAAAAGTACTTGTGTTGAGGGTTGTAATTCCCGTAGCATGCACGTATGGTGAACCGCTTTGTGATGAAGTTGGAGCACAATTTTATTTATTGAGTGTCTTCCTTATGAGTGGCGGTCGGGGACGAGCGATGGTCTTTTCCTACCAATATATCCCCATAGGAGCATGCGTGTAGTGCTTTGGTTTTCGATGACTTCTAGATGTTTGCAAAAAGTACATGAGTTCTTTTTGACTAATGTTGAGTCCATGGATTATACGCACCTCACCCTTCCACCATTGCTAGCCTCTCTTGTGCCGCGCAACTTTCGCCGGTACCATACACCTATACCTTCCTCAAAATGGCCACCATACCTACCTATCATGGCATTTCCATAGCCATTCTAAGATATATTGCCATGCAACTTCCCACCGTTCCGTTCATATGACACGCATTACTTTTGTCATATTGCTCTTTGCATGATCATGTAGTTGACATTGTATTTGTGGCAAGGCCACCTTCACAATTTTCATACATGTCGCTCTTGATTCATTGCATATCCCGGTACACCGCCGGAGGCATTCATATAGATTCATATCTTGTTCTAGCTTTGAGTTGTAAATCCATAAAAGTGTGATGATCTTCATTATTAGAGCATTGTCCTAGTGAGGAAAGGATGATGAAGACTATGATTCCCCCACAAGTCGGGATGAGACTTCGGACTTTACAAAAAGAAAAAAAGAGAGAAATAAAAAAAAGGCCAAAAAGAAAAAAAAAAGCCAAAGAAAAAAGGGAAAAGAAAAAAGAAAAAGAAAAAGAAAATAAAATGAGAGAAAAAGAGAGAAGGGATAATGCTACTATCTCTTTTCCACACTTGTGCTTCAAAGTAGCACCATGATCTTCATGATAGTCTCATATGTTGTCACTTTCATATACTAGTGGGAATTTTTCATTATAGAACTTGGCTTGTATATTCAAATGATGGGCTTCCTCAAAATTCCCTAGGTCTTCGTGAGCAAGAAAGTTGGATGCACACCCACTTAGTTTCTTTTGTTGAGCTTTCATATATTTATAGCTCTAGTGCATCCGTTGCATGGCAATCCCTACTCACTCACATTGATATCTATTAATGGGCATCTCCATAGCCCGTTGATACGCCTAGTTGATGTGAGACTGTCTTCTCCTTTTTGTCTTCTCCACAACCACCATTCTACACCACATATAGTGCTATGTCCATGGCTCACGCTCATGTATTGCGTGAAAGTTGAAAAAGTTTTAGATTATTAAAGTATGAAACAATTGCTTGGCTTGTCATCGGGGTTGTGCATGATTAAATACTTTGTGTGATGAAGACAGAGCAACAGCCAGACTATATGATTTTGTAGGGATAACTTTCTTTGGCCATGTTATTTTGTGAAGACATGATTACTTTGATTAGTATGCTTGAAGTATCACTATTTCTTATGTCAATATGAACTTTTATTTTGAATCATTTGGATCTGAACATTCATGCCACAATAAATAAAATTACATTGAGAATTATGCTAGGTAGCATTCCACATCAAAAATTCTGTTTTTATCATTTACCTACTCGAGGACGAGCAGGAATTAAGCTTGGGGATGCTTGATACGTCTCCAGCGTATCTATAATTTTTGATTGTTCCATGCTATTATATTACCCCTTTTGGATGTTTATGGGCTTTATTTTACACATTTATATCATTTTTTGGGACTAACCTATTAACCGGAGGCCCAGCCCATATTGCTGTTTTATTGCCTGTTTCAGTATTTCGAAGGAAAGGAATATCAAATGGAGTCCAAACGGAATGAAACCTTCGGCAGCATGATTTTCAGGAAGAATATGATCGGGAAGACTTGGAGTGCAAGCCAGGGGATCATCGAGGTAGCCACGAGACAGGGGGGCGCCCACCCCCTGGGCGCGCCCTACCCTCTCGTGGGCCCCTGGAGGCTCCCCCGACCGACTTCTTTCGCCTATATAAGCCTACGTACCCTAAAAACATCGACGGAGAAGATAGATCGGGAGTTCCGCCGCCGCAAGCCTCTGTAGCCACCAAAAACCTCTCGGGAGCCTGTTCTGGCACCCTGCCGGAGGGGGGGATCCCTCACCGGTGGCCATCTTCATCTTCCCGGCGCTCTCCATGATGAGGAGGGAGTAGTTCACCCTTGGGGCTGAGGGTATGTACTAGTAGCTATGTGTTTGATCTCTCTCTCTCTCTCTCTCTCTCTCTCGTGTTCTCTCTATGGCACGATCTTGATGTATCGCGAGCTTTGCTACTATAGTTGGATCTTATGATGTTTCTCCCCCTCTACTCTCTTGTGATGAATTGAGTTTCCCTCTTGAAGTTATCTTATCGGATTGAGTCTTTAATGATTTGAGAACACTTGATATATGTCTTGCCGTGTTTATCTGTGGTGACAATGGGATTTCACGTGCCACTTGATGTATGTTTTGGTGACCAACTTGCGGGTTCCGCCCATGAACCTATGCATAGGGGTTGGCACACGTTTCCGTCTTAACTCTCCGGTAGAAACTTTGGGGCACTCTTTGAAGTACTTTGTGTTGGTTGGATGAATCTGAGATTGTGTGATGCATATCGTATAATCATGCCCACGGATACTTGAGGTGACAATGGAGTATCTAGGTGACATTAGGGTTTTGGTTGATTTGTGTCTTAAGGTGTTATTCTAGTATGAACTCTATGATGGATTGAGCGGAAAAAATAGCTTTATGTTATTTTACTACGAACTCTTGAATAGATCGATCAAAAAGGATGACTTTGAGGTGGTTTTGTACCCTACCATAATCTCTTCGTTTGTTCTCCTCTATTAGTGGCTTTGGACTGACTCTTTGTTGCATGTTGAGGGATTGTTATATGATCTATCTATGTTATTATTGTTGAGAGAACTTGCACTAGTGAAAGTATGAACCCTAGGCCTTGTTTCCTATCATTGCAATACCGTTGACGCTCACTTTTATCATTAGTTACCTTGCTGTATTTATATTTTCAGATTACAAAAACATATATCTACCATCCATATTGCACTTGTATCACCATCTCTTCGCCGAACTAGTGCACCTATACAATTTATCATTGTATTGGGTGTGTTGGGGACACAAGAGACTCTTTGTTATTTGGTTGCAGGGTTGTTTGAGGGAGACCATCTTCATCCTACGCCTCCCACGGATTGATAAACCTTAGGTCATCCACTTGAGGAAAATTTGCTACTGTCCTACAAACCTGTGCACTTGCAGGCCCAACAACGTCTACAAGAAGAATGTTGTGTAGTAGATATCACTCAACACTAAAATTTATTATAGATAGCTCACAGACTCGATTACAAAAAGAGATCACAAAGCAAAACTCAAAACTACTTGATACCAAAACTTCAATCTACTAGATCAAGATACTACTAAAAGGATCGAACTAAGTAAAACGGTAAAGATAGGAGTGTGATGGTGATACGATACCAGGGCACCTCCCCCAAGCTTGGCAGTTGCCAAGGGGAGTGCCCATACCCTTGTGATTATGTCTCCTTATTCATAGTTGGTGTTGTGATCTTCTTGGCGATGATGCCCCTTAGGATACGATTCTCCTCCTCGAGCTTATTGACTTGTTGTTTGAGGTCCATAACTTCTTTGCGGAGCTTGCCCGTAACGGCTAAAGCTCCCTTTACCCAAGGATGTTGCATAGCTTCTGGAGAACAAGTGACGCTCTTTTTCATGTTTTCATAAGAAAGAAATTTAAGGTTGGAAGGGATGACCAAATTTGGAATAGCCAGCTATGTAGTTCCCCCATCACGAATCCTGCTTGGAAGCAAGAGGTAACTTCTTGATCTTCCTCCATGGAATCTATCCTTTTTAAGTCGGCCTCCATCTCGTCCTCCGTTGATGGTCCAAAGTGATAAGCATCGCTATTTGCTCCTGGACCTGGTGTCGGGTGAGACACCTGACTCTCCCCGACTGACTCTTGAGAAGACATCTTGCTCTTAATCTGCAACAGGAACAGCTTGAAACAAAAACAGAGGATATTTGCGTGATACGGTGGTCAAACCCTTCGGGAGATTATATAATGAATTTTTACTGACCAAAATACGTAATGTGCAAGAAAACGGAGTCCGGGAGGCACACGAGGTGGCCACAAGACAGGGGGGCGCGCCCAGGAAGGGTGGGCGCGCCCTCCACCCTCGTGAACGCCTCGTGTCCTTCCCGGATTACTTCTTGCTTTCCAAAATGAACTCTTTTATTCTTTTTATTCTTTCTACTTTCTCAAAACCATAGCAAGATAGCAAATCCCTTGACTCAATGATACGTCTCCAACGTATCTATAATTTTTGATTGTTCCATGCTATTATATTACCCCTTTTGGATGTTTATGGGATTTATTTTACACATTTATATCATTTTTTGGGACTAACCTATTAACCGGAGGCCCAGCCCATATTGCTGTTTATTGCCTGATTCAGTATTTCGAAGGAAAGGAATATCAAACGGAGTCCAAACGGAATGAAACCTTCGGCAGCGTGATTTCTAGGAAGAATATGATCAGGGAGACTTGGAGTGCAAGCCAGGGGATCATCGAGGGAGCCACGAGACAGGGGGCGCGCCCACCCCCCTGGGCGCGCCCTAACCTCTCGTGGGCCCCTCGAGGCTCCCCCGACCGACTTCTTTTGCCTATATAAGCCTACGTACCCTAAAAACATCGACGGAGAAGATAGATCGAGAGTTCCGCCGCCGCAAGCCTCTGTAGCCACCAAAAACCTCTCGAGAGCCTGTTCCGGCACCCTGCCGAAGGGGGGATCCCTCACCGGTGTCCATCCTCATCATCCCGGCGCTCTCCATGATGAGGAGGGAGTAGTTCACCCTCGGGGCTGAGGGTATGTACCGGTAGCTATGTGTTTGATCTCTCTCTCTCTCTCTCTCTCTCTCTCTCTTGTTCTCTCTATGGCACGATCTTGATGTATCGCGAGCTTTGCTACTATAGCTGGATCTTATGATGTTTCTCCCCCTCTACTCTCTTGTGATGAATTGAGTTTTCCTCTTGAAGTTATCTTATCGTATTGAGTCTTTAATGATTTGAGAACACTTCATATATGTCTTGCCGTGTTTATCTGTGGTGACAATGGGATTTCACGTGCCACTTGATGTATGTTTTGGTGACCAACTTGCGGGTTCCGCCCATGAACCTATGCATAGGGGTTGGCACACGTTTTCGTCTTGACTCTCCGTTAGAAACTTTGGGGCACTCTTTGAAGTACTTTGTGTTGGTCGGATGAATCTGAGATTGTGTGATGCATATCGTATAATCATGCCCACGGATACTTGAGGTGACAATGGAGTATCTAGGTGACATTAGGGTTTTGGTTGATTTGTGTCTTAAGGTGTTATTCTAGTATGAACTCTATGATGGATTGAGCGGAAAGAATAGCTTTATGTTATTTTACTACGAAATCTTGAATAGATCGATCAAAAAAGATGACTTTGAGGTGGTTTCGTACCCTACCATAATCTCTTCGTTTGTCCTCCGCTATTAGTGGCTTTGGAGTGACTCTTTGTTGCATGTTGAGGGATTGTTATATGATTTGTCTATGTTATTATTGTTGAGAGAACTTGCACTAGTGAAAGTATGAACCCTAGGCCTTGTTTCCTAGCATTGCAATACAGTTTACACTCACTTTTATCATTAGTTACCTTGCTGTTTTTATACTTTCAGATTACAAAAACCTATATCTAGCATCCATATTGCACTTGTATCACCATCTCTTCGCCGAACTAGTGCACCTATACAATTTACCATTGTATTGGCTGTGTTGGGGACACAAGAGACTCTTTGTTATTTGGTTGCAGGATTGTTTGAGAGAGACCATCTTCATCCTACGCCTCCCATGGATTGATAAACCTTAGGTCATCCACTTGAGGGAAATTTGCTACTGTCCTACAAACCTGTGCACTCGCAGGCCCAACAACGTCTACAAGAAGAAGATTGTGTAGTAGATATCAAGCTCTTTTCTGGCGCCGTTGCCGGGGAGGTGAGTGCTTGAAGGTATATCTTTAGATCTTGCAATCGGATCTTTTTTGTTTCTTGTTTTATCACTAGTTTAGTTTATAAAAGAAAACTACAAAAAAAATGGAGTTAAGTTTGTCTCATATGCTTCGTCTTTTTAATATCTTTCGTGAGAATGATGGAAAGAAAAATTGTGCTCAAGTGCTAGAAGAAGAATGCATTAAAATATTTGGTACTAGATTGTATGATAAGCATGATTGTAATGTTGTTAGTATGAATTCCTTGAATATCCATAATGCTAATGATATGCAAAGCTACAAGCTTGGGGAAGCTATGTTTGATGAAGATGATATTTTTTGTCCCCCAAGTTTTGATGAGAATATTTATTATGATGAAAGCATGCCTCCTATTTATGATGATTATGTTGATGAAAGTGGATTTGGAGAGGTTATGACTTCATTTAGTGATGAATCCACTATTTCGGAAGAGGTTCCAATTGATTATGAGAACAAAGTCTATGATGATTATTGTGATGACTTGTATGCTATTAATAATAATGATAACCATGAAACTTGTCGTCATGATTTTAGTTTTTAATTGGATTATGCCTCACATGATAATTATTTTGTTGAGTTTTCTCCCACTACTATTCATGAGAAGAAATTTGCTTGTGTGGAGAGTAGTAAAATTTCTATGCTTATAGATCATGAAAAGAATGCTTTATGTGCTGTTTATATTGTTGAATTCATTCATGATGCTACTTAAAATTATTATGAGGGAGGAATATATGCTTGTAGGAATTGCAATAATATCAAGCTTCCTCTCTATGTGTTGAAAATCTTGAAGCCATGCTTGTTTTGCCTTCCTATTCAAGTTGATTATTGTTCCCATAAGTTGTTTGCTCACAAAATCCCTATGCATAGGAAGTGGGTTAGACTTAAATGTGCTAGTCATATGCTTCATGATGCTCCCGTTATGTTTCAATTCTTATCTTTTAAGTGAGCATCATTGTCATCATCATGCCTAGCTAGAAAGGCATTAAAGAAAAGCGCTTGTTGGGAGACAACCCAATATCTATACTTACTGTTTTTGTGTGTCCACATTATTATGCTACTGTAGTAATCATGTTTTATAGTTTTTGTTTCAATAAAGTGCCAAGTAAGACCTTTAGGATAGCTTACGGTGATAGTTGTGTTGATCCTGCTGAAAATCAGAAACTTTTGCACCCAGTAAATTAGTTTTTTTAATTTACATAAATGTGATTCTGTTCTTATTCTTTTTGCTAAGGATTGGCACACAAATTTCTTAGGACTTCCTAATTTTGTAGAATTTTTGGATTTCCAGAAGTATAAGTTTGATACAGATTACTACAGACTGTTCTGTTTTTGACAGATTCTGTTTTCTATGTGTTGTTTGCTTATTTTGATGAATCTATGAGTAGTATCGGAGGGTATGAACCATAGATAAGTTGGAGTAAAGTAGATATTACACCAATATGAACTTAGAATGAGTTCGCTACAGTACCTAAGTGGTGGTTTTATTTTCTTACACTAACGGAGCTTACGAGTTTCCTGTTGAGTTTTGTGTTGTGGAGTTTTCAAGTTTTGGGTAAAGATTTGATGGACTATGGAACAAGGAGTGGCAAGAGCCTAAGCTTGGGGATGCCCAAGGCACCCCAAGGTAATATTCAAGGACAACCAAGAGCCTAAGGTTGGGGATGCCCCAGAAGGCATCCCCTCTTTCGTCTTCGTCCATCGGTAACCTTACTTGGAGCTATATTTTTATTCACCACATGATATGTGTTTTGCTTGGAGCGTCATTTTATTTTGTTAGTATTTGCTTTCTGTTATTTATAATAATGTTTTGTATCTTTATTTTTAATAAAAAAAAGTCAAGGATAGCCTTTACCATGCTTTTTGCTAGTATACATGTTGCTGTTTGAAAACAGAAAGTTTACCGCTGTTGCAAAAATTCCCTAGAAAATTCAGAGCATGATATAATGTTGAAACTTTTTGCATATTGAGAAATGATAAATCTTCTACAGCTTAGTATTTTTCTCATAATTTTTGGAGTTAGGGAAGTATTGATACTCTTGCATTCTTTACAGACTATACTGTTTTGGCAGGTTGCTGTTATGGTTTCATTGTTTGCATATGTTTGCTTGTTTAATGATTCTATTTGAGGATAGGAGTATTAAATATGCATAGGCATTTAGTATGCAATGTTAAATAATAATTTTAGTTATTTGTTACAGTAGAAGTTGATAAGGTTTTGCATTGGTTTATACTAACCTATCTCACGAGTTCTTGTTGAGTTTGGTGTGGATGAAGCTTTTGATAAAAAGAGAAATCATGATATGAGAGGAATTAAGGAGACACAAAAGTTCAAGCTTGGGGATTCCAAAGGCACCCCAAGATAATATTTCTAGAAGTCTCAAGCATCTAAGCTTGGGGATGCCCCGGTAGGCATCCCTTCTTCAACAATTATCGGTTAGTATCGGTTGAGCCTAAGTTTTTGCTTCTTCACATGAGTTGTGCTGTCCTTGCAATGTCATTTTATTTTGTTTTGCTTGCTGTTTGAATACAATACCAAGATCTGAAATTCCTTAATGTTAGAGAGTCTTCACATAGTTGCACAATTATTCGACTACTCATTGATCTTCACTTATATCTTTCGGAGTAGTTTGTCATTTGCTGTAGTGCATCACTTATATCTTTTAGAGCACGGCGGTGGCTATATTTTGTAGAAATTGCTAGTCTCTCATGCTTCACTTATATTATTTTGAGATTCTTTTAGAGCAGCATGGTATTTGCTATGGTTACAAAATTGGTCCTAGAATGATGAGCATCCAAGTTGGGTATAATAAAAACTATCATAGAAAGAGAATTGGATGCTATGATCAATATGATGCTTGATAATTGTTTTGAGATATGGAGGTAGTGATATTAAAGTCATACTAGTTGAGGTGATTATGAAAAGTACTTGTGTTGAGGGTTGTAATTCCCGTAGCATGCACATATGGTGAACCGCTTTGTGATGAAGTTGGAGCACAATTTTATTTATTGAGTGTCTTCCTTATGAGTGGCGGTCGGGGACGAGCGATGGTCTTTTCCTACCAATCTATCCCCATAGGAGCATGCGTGTAGTGCTTTGGTTTTAGATGACTTCTAGATTTTTGCAACAAGTACATGAGTTCTTTTTGACTAATGTTGAGACCATGGATTATACGCACCTCACCCTTCCACCATTGCTAGCCTCTCTTGTGCCGCGCAACTTTCGCCGGTACCATACACCTATACCTTCCTCAAAACGGCCACCATACCTACCTATCATGGCATTTCCATAGCCATTCCGAGATATATTGCCATGCAACTTCCCACCGTTCCGTTCATATGACACGCATTACTTTTTTCATATTGCTCTTTGCATGATCATGTAGTTGACATTGTATTTGTGGCAAGGCCACCTTCACAATTTTCATACATGTCGCTCTTGATTCATTGCATATCCCGGTACACCGCCGGAGGCATTCATATAGAGTCATATCTTGTTCTAGCTTTGAGTTGTAAATCCATAAAAGTGTGATGATCTTCATTATTAGAGCATTGTCCTAGTCAGGAAAGGATGATGAAGACTATGATTCCCCCACAAGTCGGGATGAGACTTCGGACTTTACAAAAAGAAAAAAAAAGAGAAAAATAAAAAAAAGGCCAAAAAGAAAAAAAAAGGCCAAAGAAAAAAAGGGAAAAGAAAAAAAGAAAAAGAAAAAGAAAATAAAATGAGAGAAAAAGAGAGAAGGGACAATGCTACTATCCCTTTTCCACACTTGTGCTTCAAAGTAGCACCATGATCTTCATGATAGTCTCATATGTTGTCACTTTCATATACTAGTGGGAATTTTTCAATATAGAACTTGTCTTGTATATTCCAACGATGGGCTTCCTCAAAATTCCCTAGGTCTTCGTGAGCAAGAAAGTTGGATGCACACCCACTTAGTTTCTTTTGTTGAGCTTTCATATATTTATGGCTCTAGTGCATCCGTTGCATGGCAATCCCTACTCACTCACATTGATATCTATTAATGGGCATCTCCATAGCCCGTTGATACGCCTAGTTGATGTGAGACTGTGTTCTCCTTTTTGTCTTCTCCACAACCACCATTCTACACCACATATAGTGCTATGTCCATGGCTCACGCTCATGTATTGCGTGAAAGTTGAAAAAGTTTTAGATTATTAAAGTATGAAACAATTGCTTGGCTTGTCATCGGGGTTGTGCATGATTAAATACTTTGTGTGATGAAGACAGAGCAACAGCCAGACTATATGATTTTGTAGGGATAACTTTCTTTGGCCATGTTATTTTGTGAAGACATGATTACTTTGATTAGTATGCTTGAAGTATCACTATTTCTTATGTCAATATGAACTTTTATTTTGAATCATTTGGATCTGAACATTCATGCCACAATAAATAAAATTACATTGAGAATTATGCTAGGTAGCATTCCACATCAAAAATTCTGTTTTTATCATTTACCTACTCGAGGACGAGCAGGAATTAAGCTTGGGGATGCTTGATACGTCTCCAGCGTATCTATAATTTTTGATTGTTCCATGCTATTATATTACCCCTTTTGGATGTTTATGGGCTTTATTTTACACATTTATATCATTTTTTGGGACTAACCTATTAACCGGAGGCCCAGCCCATATTGCTGTATTATTGCCTGTTTCAGTATTTCGAAGGAAAGGAATATCAAATGGAGTCCAAACGGAATGAAACCTTCGGCAGCATGATTTTCAGGAAGAATATGATCGGGAAGACTTGGAGTGCAAGCCAGGGGATCATCGAGGGAGCCACGAGACAGGGGGGCGCCCACCCCCTGGGCGCGCCCTACCCTCTCGTGGGCCCCTGGAGGCTCCCCCGACCGACTTCTTTCGCCTATATAAGCCTACGTACCCTAAAAACATCGACGGAGAAGATAGATCGGGAGTTCCGCCGCCGCAAGCCTCTGTAGCCACCAAAAACCTCTCGGGAGCCCATTCCGGCACCCTGCCGGAGGGGGGGATCCCTCACCGGTGGCCATCTTCGTCATCCCGGCGCTCTCCATGATGAGGAGGGAGTAGTTCACCCTTGGGGCTGAGGGTATGTACCAGTAGCTATGTGTTTGATATCTCTCTCTCTCTCTCGTGTTCTCTCTATGGCACGATCTTGATGTATCGCGAGCTTTGCTACTATAGTTGGATCTTATGATGTTTCTCCCCCTCTACTCTCTTGTGATGAATTGAGTTTCCCTCTTGAAGTTATCTTATCGGATTGAGTCTTTAATGATTTGAGAACACTTGATATATGTCTTGCCGTGTTTATCTGTGGTGACAATGGGATTTCACGTGCCACTTGATGTATGTTTTGGTGACCAACTTGTGGGTTCCGCCCATGAACCTATGCATAGGGGTTGGCACACGTTTTCGTCTTAACTCTCCGGTAGAAACTTTGGGGCACTCTTTGAAGTACTTTGTGTTGGTTGGATGAATCTGAGATTGTGTGATGCATATCGTATAATCATGCCCACGGATACTTGAGGTGACAATGGAGTATCTAGGTGACATTAGGGTTTTGGTTGATTTGTGTCTTAAGGTGTTATTCTAGTATGAACTCTATGATGGATTGAGCGGAAAAAATAGCTTTATGTTATTTTACTATGAACTCTTGAATAGATCGATAAAAAAGGATGACTTTGAGGTGGTTTCGTACCCTACCATAATCTCTTCGTTTGTTCTCCTCTATTAGTGGCTTTGGACTGACTCTTTGTTGCATGTTGAGGGATTGTTATATGATCTATCTATGTTATTATTGTTGAGAGAACTTGCACTAGTGAAAGTATGAACCCTAGGCCTTGTTTCCTATCATTGCAATACCGTTTACGCTCACTTTTATCATTAGTTACCTTGCTGTATTTATATTTTCAGATTACAAAAACATATATCTACCATCCATATTGCACTTGTATCACCATCTCTTTGCCGAACTAGTGCACCTATACAATTTATCATTGTATTGGGTGTGTTGGGGACACAAGAGACTCTTTGTTATTTGGTTGCAGGGTTGTTTGAGAGAGACCATCTTCATCCTACGCCTCCCACGGATTGATAAACCTTAGGTCATCCACTTGAGGAAAATTTGCTACTGTCCTACAAACCTGTGCACTTGCAGGCCCAACAACGTCTACAAGAAGAATGTTGTGTAGTAGATATCACTCAACACTAAACTTTATTATAGATAGCTCACAGACTCGATTACAAAAAGAGATCACAAAGCAAAACTCAAAACTACTTGATACCAAAACTTCAATCTACTAGATCAAGATACTACTAAAAGGATCGAACTAAGTAAAACGGTAAAGATAGGAGTGTGATGGTGATACGATACCAGGGCACCTCCCCCAAGCTTGGCAGTTGCCAAGGGGAGTGCCCATACCCTTGTGATTATGTCTCCTTATTCATAGTTGGTGTTGTGATCTTCTTGGCGATGATGCCCCTTAGGATACGATTCTCCTCCTCGAGCTTATTGACTTGTTGTTTGAGGTCCATAACTTCTTTGCGGAGCTTGCCCGTAACGGCTAAAGCTCCCTTTACCCAAGGATGTTGCATAGCTTCTGGAGAACAAGTGACGCTCTTTTTCATGTTTTCATAAGAAAGAAATTTAAGGTTGGAAGGGATGACCAAATTTGGAATAGCCAGCTATGTAGTTCCCCCATCACGAATCCTGCTTGGAAGCGAGAGGTAACTTCTTGATCTTCCTCCATGGAATCTATCCTTTTCAAGTCGGCCTCCATCTCGTCCTCCGTTGATGGTCCAAAGTGATAAGCATCGCTATTTGCTCCTGGACCTGGTGTCGGGTGAGACACCTGACTCTCCCCGACTGACTCTTGAGAAGACATCTTGCTCTTAATCTGCAACAGGAACAGCTTGAAACAAAAACAGAGGATATTTGCGTGATACAGTGGTCAAACCCTTCGGGAGATTATATAATGAATTTTTAATGACCAAAATACGTAATGTGCAAGAAAACGGAGTCCGGGAGGCACACGAGGTGGCCACAAGACAGGGGGGGCGCCCAGGAAGGGTGGGCGCGCCCTCCACCCTCGTGAACGCCTCATGTCCTTCCCGGATTACTTCTTGCTTTCCAAAATTCTTAAATATTCCAAAACAGAGGAAAATTGCCATTAGAATTGTGTTGGATTCGGTTTACTTACCGTACCACATACCTATTCCTTTTTGGAGTTTGAAACGTTCTGGAAAGTGTCCCTTATGTATTCCTCCGGGGTTACGGTCTCAATTATATTAGTTCCAACATTGACAGGATTACCTGAGATATAATGTTTGATTCTTTGATCGTTCACCACCCTTGGACTTGTGCCTTCAAAGTTGTTGATTTTTATGGCACCGGAACGATAGACCTCCTCGATGATGCAAGGACCTTCCCATTTAGAGAGAAGTTTTCCTGCAAAAAATCTTAAACGAGAGTTGTATAATAACACATGATCACCTACGTTAAACTCATGCTTTTGTATCCTTTTGTCATGCCATCGTTTAACATTTTCTTTGAATAGCTTGGCATTCTCATAGGCTTGGGTTCTCCATTCATCAAGTGAGCTGATATCAAATAACCTCTTCTCACCGGCAAGTTGGAAGTCATAGTTGATCTCTTTAATAGCCCAATATGCTTTATGCTCAAGTTCAAGAGGTAAGTGACATGCTTTTTCATAAACCATCTTATATGGAGACATACCCATAGGATTTTTATATGCAGTTCTATAAGCCCAAAATGCATCATCAAGTTTTTTAGACCAATTCTTTCTAGATCTATTCACAGTCTTTTGCAAAATTAACTTGAGCTCTCTGTTGCTCAACTCTACTTGACCACTAGACTGAGGGTGATAAGGAGATGTGATTCTATGATTAACATCATACTTAGCAAGCATCTTACGGAAAGCACCATGAATAAAATGTGAACCACCATCAGTCATAAGATATCTAGGGACTCCAAACCTCGGAAAAATAACTTCTTTAAGCATTTTAATAGAAGTGTTATGATCAGCACTACTAATTGGAATAGCTTCTACCCACTTAGTAACGTAATCAACAGCAACTAAAATATGTGTGTAACCATTAGAGGCAGGAAAAGGTCCCATATAATCAAAGCCCCAAACATCAAATGGTTCAATAACAAGAGAATAATTCATAGGCATTTCTTGATGTATACTAATATTACCAATTCTTTGACATTCATCACAAGACAAGACAAACTTACGAGCATCTTTGAAGAGAGTAGGCCAATAAAAACCGGATTGCAATACCTTATGTGCAGTTCTATCTCCAGCGTGGTGCCCTCCATATGATTCAGAGTGACACTTGCGTAGGATCTGTTCCTATTCATGCTCAGGTACACAACATCTAATAACACCATCTACTCCTTCTTTATAAAGGTGTGGGTCATCCCAGAAGTAATGTCTTAAATCATAAAAGAACTTTTTCTTTTGCTGGTATGTGAAACTAGGTGGTATAAATTTAGCAAAAATATAATTAGCATAATCAGCATACCAAGGAGCAGTATGAGAAGCATTAATGACAGCTAATTGTTCATCAGGAAAGCTGTCATCAATAGGTAGTTGGTCATCAAGAACATTCTCTGGCCTAGACAAGTTGTCTGCAACGGGGTTCTCAGCTCCCTTTCTATCAACAATATGCAAATCAAATTCTTGGAGCAAGAGAATCCATCTAATAAGTCTAGGCTTAGCATCTTTCTTTTCCATAAGATATTTAATAGCAGCATGATCAGTGTAAATAGTAACTTTGGAATCAACAATATAAGGTCTAAACTTATCACATGCAAACACAACTGCTAAGAACTATTTTTCAGTAGTAGCATAATTTCTCTGGGCAGTATCAAGAGTCTTACTAGCATATTGGATAACATTCAATTTCTTATCAACTCTTTGCCCTAGAACAACATCTACAGCATAATAACTAGCATCACACATAATTTCAAAGGGTAAATTCCAATCAGGTGGCTGAACAATAGGTGCAGTGATCAAAGCTTTCTTAAGTATTTCAAATACATCTAGACAATCATCATCAAAGACAAAAGGAATATCTTTTTGCAATAAATTAGTCAGAGGCCTAGAAATTTTAGAGAAGTCCTTAATGAACCTCCTATAAAAACCGGCATGACCAAGGAAACTTCTTATACCTTTTATGTCCTTGGGACATGGCATCTTTTCAGTAGCATCAACTTTAGCTTTATCAACTTCAATACCTCTCTCAGAAATCTTATGCCCCAAGACAATGCCTTCATTAACCATAAAGTGGCACTTTTCCCAATTCAACACGAGACTAGTGTCTTCACATCTCTGCAAAACTCGATCAAGGTTGCTCAAGCAATCATCAAAAGAGAATCCATAACCGGAGAAATCATCCATGAATACCTCACAAATCTTTTCACAAAAGTCAGAGAATATAGCCATCATGCATCTTCGAAAGGTAGCAGGTGCATTACATAAACCAAAAGGCATACGTCTATAAGCAAAAGTACCAAAAGGGCAAGTAAAAGTAGTTTTTGATTGATCCTCCGCTGACACAGGTATTTGGGAGAAACCAAAATAACCATCTAGAAAGCAGAAATGTGTATGTTTGGATAGTCTTTCTAGCATTTGATCAATAAAAGGTAAAGAGTAATGATCTTTCTTAGTAGCTTTATTTAATTTACGGAAATCAATTACCATCCTATAACCTGTAATAATTCTTTGCGGGATCAATTCATCTTTATCATTAGGAACAACAGTAATACCTCCCTTCTTAGGAACACAATGGACAGGACTTACCCATTCACTATCAGCAACGGGATAAATTATACCTGCCTCAAGGAGCTTTAGTATCTCCTTTCTTACCACTTCTTTCATCTTAGGATTCAATCGTCGTTGAGGATCTCTAACTGGTTTGGCATCTTTCTCCACTTTAATTTTGTGTTGGCATAGAGTGGGGCTAATGCCCTTAAGATCATCCAGAGTATATCCAATAGCAGCAGGGTGCTTCTTCAAAGTTTTCAATAATCTTTCTTCTTCCTACTCTGAAAGGTTAGCACTAATAATAACATGATATACTTTCTTTTCATCAAGATAAGCATACTTAAGATTATCAGGTAATGGTATGAGCTCAAACACGGGATCAACCTTAGGTGGAGGGGGATCCCCAGGATTTCAACAGGTAAGTTGTGTTTCAGAATAGGACCCTGTTGAAGGAACACTTCATCTATTTCCCTTCTTTCATTCATAAACATATCATTTTCATGGTCTAGCAAATATTGTTCTAACGGATCAGTGGGAGGGACGACAATAGAAGCAAGACCAATAATCTCATCCTTACTAGGTGATTCTTTATCACGGGTTGTCTACGAAACTTAGCAAAATTAAACTCATGAGACATATCCCTTAAGCCAATTGTAACAGTATCCTTTTCGCAATCAATCCTAGCATTAACAGTATTCAAGAAGGGTCTACCAAAAATAATGGGACAAAAGTCATCTTGTGGGGAACCAAGAACAAGAAAATCAGCAGGATATTTAACCTTCCCACACAAGACTTCAACATCTCTAACAATCCCAACTGGCTTAATGGTGTCCCTATTGGCAATTTTAATATTAACATCAATACCTTCTATTTCAGCAGGTGCAATATCATGCATAATTTCTTTATATAAGTCATAGGGTATTGCACTAGCACTAGCACCCATATCACATAAGCCATGATAACAATGATCTCCTATTTTCACAGAAATAACATGCATGCCCACAACAGGTCTATGTATCTTAGCATCTGGCTAGCAATATTAGCAGTCTCACCACAGAAATAAATAACATGCCCATCTAAATTATCATCCAAGAGATCTTTAACCATAGCAATACTAGGTTCAACTTTGATTTGCTCAGGAGGTGTATAAGTCCTAGTATTACTCTTACGAATAACAGTCGAAGTTTTAGCATGATCCTTTATCCTAACAGGAAAAGGAGGTTTCTCAACATAAGTAGTAGGAACAATAGGATCACTATAAGTGACAGTCTTTTCTTCAACTGTAATAGGTGCAACTACTTTTACTTCAATGGGAGGATTATATTTAAACCACTTCTCCTTAGGGAGATCAACATGAGTAGCAAAAGATTCACAAAAAGCAGCTACTATCTCAGAGTCAAGTCCATATTTAGCGCTAAATCCATGAAAAGCATCGGTATCCATAAAAGATTTAACACAATCAAACTTAGGTGTTATACCCGACTCCTTACCATCGTCGGAACCCCAATCTTCAGAGTTGCGTTTAATTCTTTCCAATAAGTCCCACTTGAATTCAGTAGTCTTTAGCATATAAGAACCAGCACAGGAAGTATCAAGCATGGTGCGATCATTGAGAGAAAGACGAGCATAATTTTTTGAATAATCATATCTCTTGAGAGCTCATGATTGGGGCATGAATATAACATTGACTTAAGCCTCCCCCAAGCTTGAGCGATGTTTTCTCCTTCGTGAGGCCAGAAATTATATATGTAATTACGATCACGATGAACAAGATTCATAGGATAGAACTTCTGGTGAAATTCCAACTTCAATCGTTTATAATTCCAAGATCCCGTATCATCACATAGCCTATACCATGTCAATGCATCTCCCTTCAAAGATAAAGGGAAGACCTTCCTTTTTACAAGATCATCGGGAATACCTGCAAGCTTAAATAATCCACAACTTCATCCACAAAGATAAGGTGTAAATCAGGATGCAATGTTCCATCTCCTGCAAAGGGATTAGCTACCAGTTTCTCTATCATACCCGAAGGAATCTCAAAGTAAATATTTTCAGTAGGTTCAGTAGGTTGAGGAGCAACTCTTTGCTCTACTGGTCGGGGTGAAGATACCCCGAACAAACCCCTCAAAGGATTAGTTTCCATGGTAACAAGTGACAGAAAATTTTAGCACACTATATAAATGTTTCCTTACCAAGTTCCACTCACCAAAGGCGCTTCACTCCCCGGCAATGGCGCTAGAAAAGAGTCTTGATGACCCACAAGTATAGGGGATCTATCGTAGTCCTTTCGATAAGTAAGAGTGTCGAACCCAATGAGGAGCAGAAGAAAATGACAAGCAGTTTTCAGTAAGGTTTTCTCTGCAAGCATTGAAATTATAGGTAACAGATAGTTTTGTGATAAGATAATTTGTAACGGGTAACAAGAAATGAAAGTAAATAAAGTGCAGCAAGGTGGCCCAATCCTTTTTGTAGCAAAGGACAAGCCTGGATAATTTCTTATAATGAGAAAAGAGCTCCCGAGGACACATGGGAATTATCGTCAAGCTAGTTTTCATCACGCTCATACGATTCATGTTCGATAGTTTGATAATTTGATATGTGGGTGGACCGGTGCTTGGGTACTGCCCTTACTTGGACAAGCATCCCACTTATGATTAACCCCTATTGCAAGCATCCGCAACTACAAAAGAAGTATTAAGGTAAACCTAACCACAACATTAAACATATGGATCCAAATCAGCCCCTTACGAAGCAACGCATAAACTAGGGTTTAAGCTTCTGTCACTCTAGCAACCCATCATCTACTTATTACTTCCCAATGCCTTCCTTTAGGCCCAAATAATGGTGAAGTGTCATGTAGTCGACGTTCACATAACACCACTAGAGGAGAGACAACATACATCTCATCAAAATGTCGAAGGAATACCAAATTCACATGGCTACTAATCGCAAGACTTGACCCATGTCCTCGGGAACAAAAGTAACTACTCACAAAGCATATTCATGTTCATGATCAGATGAGTATTAATATGCATTAAGGATCTGAACATATGATCTTCCACCAAGTAAACCAGTTAGCATCAACTACAAGGAATAATCAACACTACTAGCAACCCACAGGTACCAATTTGTGTTTTTGATACAAGATTGGATACAAGAGATGAACTAGGGTTTTGAGAGGAGATGGTGTTGTTGAAGATGTTGATGGAGATTGGCCCCCTCCCGACAAGAGGATCATTGGTGATGACGATGGTGATGATTTCCCCCTCCCGGAGGGAAGTTTCCCCGGCAGAACAGCTCAGTCGGAGCCCTAGATTGGTTCCGCCAAGGTTCCGCCTCGTGGCGGCGGAGTTTCGTCCCGTAAGCTTGCCTCTGATTTTTTTTCAAAGATAAAAGCCTTCATATAGCAGAAGATGGGCACCGGAGGGCCACCAGGGGGCCGAGGAGACAGGGGGCACGCCCCCACCCTCCTGGCCATGGTATGGGCCCCTTCTGGTGTTTTCATCGCTTAATAATTCTTATTAATTCCAAAAATGACTTCCGTGGAGTTTCAGGATTTTTGGAGTTGTGCAGAAAAGGTTTCCAATATTTGCTTCTTTTCCAGCCAGAATTCCAGCTGCCGGCATTCCCCCTCTTCATGGTAAATCTTGTAAAATAAGAGAGAATAGCCATAAGTATTGAAATATAATGTGTAATAACAGCCGATAATGCAATAAATATTGATATAAAAGCATGATGCAAAATGGACGTATCACTATTTTCCAAGAGTTTTATAGAAGAATCTACTATTCATGATAGATCCACATTTGGTAATAATTCTATTTTTCATTTTTCATTGATTCCTCATGTAGTCCGATCTTCCTCAATAACATGGAGATGATCATGAAACATAGGTACAAAACCTCTTGCTTGGAATGAACGGCAATGAGAAAATACCCGATACCCATTTGGTTCTTCACATGGCCAATACACTTATAAAGACTAGATGATACTCCGCACATTGTTACTGGAATGCTTTGCAAATATTTAGACGAGACTTGTTTATATGGAACGTAAATATTTGGAGTACAAATATGCTAATTGAAACTGATAATACCAATGATTTATTGTGTTTGATTATTGTATATTTGGAAAATATTTATTAAATATAAAATAGCACAATATAATAAAAATAGCATGCATGCTTGCATGTTGAGGTGGATTTTTTCTATACATGATTGCATGTTCAGGTGGGCCTTTTCCAAAACACATTGCATGCTAAGGTGGCATGCTTGTATGTTAAGAGAAACATGTTAGTGGGGGCTAACTAGTTAGACATAGAAGATGTGTTTATAAGTGTCTATTTGCAATATGTGTCTCATCGCACATGTTTGAACCTTTTAACGACCGTGTGCTGTGTGCATCTGTATTATAAGCCTAACACTAATGATTAATCATAACCTTATGTCCCTTTCATCTTCTCGATAGGTGAACAATATGACAATATGTCTCTCCTCCGCGCGCACGTTGGCGCCGGGGGTTGGGGGAGAGGGAAGGGGGTGTTAATTGATATTGAAATGTTTCCATGGATTGAAAGTGTCAAGTTACCCTCACATGCACCTCTTATATATCCAACCCTTTGTGAATTGACTTAAATAGTTTCATCTACCAAGTACAAACTCATCACTTGTCTTCAACAATCCCCCCCCCCCCCCCCCCCCCCGCTCCTCTTATATGCCCAACCCTTTGTAAATTGACTTAAATAGTTTTGTCTACCAAGTACAAACTCATTCACTTTCTTCTCAGCAATGCCCCCCCATGCTCCTCTTTATGTCCAACCCTTTGTAAATTGACTTAAATAGTTTTATCTACCAAGTACAAACTCATTCACTTGTTTTCAACGACGTCCTCCATGCTCCTCTTATATATCCAACCCTTTGTAAATTGACTTATTTTTTTTGCTATAACTATATAAATGGCATGCAGTTGACATCTTTAGTTACATGTGATTTTATTCTGCACTTAGCCATTTTCTTGACATCTCGAGCAAGCTGGATCTTGCTATATAGTAAACATGTGTAGAAACTCACTTGCTTTGAATGGAAGGCATTGGGGAAGTACGTGGAACCCATTTGGTTCCTCATGTGACTAATATATATGTCATATCTACTATTTGGTTAGGGGAGTTAAGGGTCTTTCAGAAGTGGAGTACTAGTTTACTTCATGAAGTGTGTTTTATTGAGTTATATATATTTGAAATGAAAGACTGAAACGCCCTCATGCCTAGAATCCAAATAAGCCATGTATTTTCTATGCACTTCACAAAGATGTATTGACTAAGTTTATCAACAAAATTAGGCTCATGACATATATTGTCAGATAAGTAATAGAATTCCATGTGTTATATTATGGAAAATTAGACATCAAGCAAATAACTAAATCTGTGAGAATTGGTCGTGAGATGATCATATACTAGAGGCTAACGCGTGCATCGCCATGTCGTTCTTCACTCGCGGGATTGTCTTTTTTCCCTAGCATGTTATTGCGATTGGTTGTTTCATGTTTGTTTTATCTGCATTGGCTTGTGTTCTAATTATGTTCTAGTGGTGTTTTTTCGTTTTTCTATCATATTGGGTGCTGCTAGAGGCAATATTTGTTCTGAGCAGAGAGTGTAGTAGTTCTTTGGTGCGTGGTTGTGCTGTCCTTACATATTTCAACCTTGGTGTTGGCTGGTGGTCGTTATGGGCTCCTATTCCATGCTAAAACCGTGGAATTGCTATAATCACGTTTACATGATCAGGCCCATGAAGCTCCCAGTTGCTCAGCTCAGCTTCGTGCTCCACTCTTTCGCTTAGCATTTTTCCCCCTCGCTACTATCTTGTAATAAGTCGGCAATCATAAATTAAAAATGTTCATTAAATCAAAATATGCCCTTGGATTTTATTTTAGAAAAATGAAATGTAAACAATGACGCAGTGAAAAAACCATGTATTTTTAAAATAATGGATTTAAGAAAATATTCACAAATTTGAAATAAAGTTCATAACTTTTATAACGTTCACAAACTTTAAAAATCATGAATTAAAAAACATTTTAGGGTTTAAGAAAATACTAATTTTTTAATAAATGATCACAAATTAAATGTGAAAAAAGAAGTAAATAATAGAAAAAAAGAAGAAAACACAAAAGAGTAATAAAAGAAAAACAAACAAGAATTTTTAACCAACGACATGCACTCTTACAGGCGGGCCCAGACGCCCAGTGCCCACAGCCCTTGACGCACCACGAGGCACAAATGAAGCTTAGTGCTTCCTCTAATCTAAGAATTGTTGGGATCGCAAGTGCAAAAATTTGTAGTTAAGCAGTAATTTTTCTCAAGTGGATGATCTTAAAATTTATCACAACAGTGAGAGCTTTAAATTGCTACCAATGATCATAACTACGTACACAAATAGACAAATATAGAACAAGAATCCGCTCCTAATGAAACTAATAAGATTATGAGTCCTACTAATGCCGCCAGTGCGATGATTAAAACAACTTGTGTTTGGAAGTAATGATTGCGGCTAAAGAAACAAAAGCAAAGAATTGTAAAAAATGTTTGATCGAGGTTGGAAGCAATAACGATGTATTGGACTGGGATTCATAATTTCACCAGTGGCATTCTTCAAAAAAAAGATGACCTGGCATCGTAAATAAATTATAATTAGGTACTTCACGCCACGTTCAAAATGTTTGGAAGTATGGATTAAACTTCAGCTTGTATGAGTATGATTATATATAAGGATGACAATTTTATCCATGGATACGGGTACCCGTGGGGTATGGGCATAACTTTATACCCATGGGTAGTACCCACCCCACCCGTTAAGTCGTGGATAGGGCATGGGTACAACCTTGTACCCGTCGGTATACCCATACCCTACCCGTTTATACTCACATGTGGACTTTACTCGTGGATGTTTGTTATTTGTTACTTATCGGATGTTATTTGGTGAAGTGTATCGTGAGCTTGTGATCCTATGTTACTTATCTATATGTTATTGAGTTGTGGTAAATGTTTTTTCCCGAGAAACTATAAATGCTTTTTGTCAAACTTGCTATTGATGAATGTCCAATTGTGAATAACGGGTGTCTGTTTGATCCATCCAATAGGTATGGGTACCCGTCGGATACAGGTTCGGGTAAAGTTTCATACCCATGGGTATAAGTATGAGTAGAGTTTGTACCCATTGACTACACGGATATGGATATGGATAAGGTATTGTTTTACCCGCCCTATACCTTACCCATTGCCATCCTTAATTATACATGGCATAAGTGTATATAGACCTCACGCCACGTTCAAATATCTGTAGACCGATATCAAGCTGATGGTCGGTCAGTTCGGCCCCCACAGGAGCAAGTAGAGGAGCTTCTCCGTACTGGCGATATCGGCCGCTCCCGCCGCGGCTCCCGTCGCCCGGCGCGGCTCCTCCCGCTCCGCCGCCCCCGCCTTCCACGAGCCAGTCCTCGCCGCCACCGACTGATCAGCCTGAACCTCTGCAGTTCCCGTCGTCGTGCAGTGCCGTCCCCGCCCGACCCCGCCAGCCGCGGACGCAGTCCGCCGCTCGGCCAGGCGCAGCGTCGCGCGGACGGCGGACTCCCGCTTGCAGCCCCGCCCGTCGCACATGCAGGCCGCCCAGCCGCCTGAAGTTGAAGTGTAGAATGGGGGCACTCGAACTCTGTTTCTGTTGAAAACATCCACGTAGTAGTTTATTTATAGAGCACGGAGCACTGAATTGTTTCTCTCGGCCGAAAGCTGTGCGTGCTCGTACAGTGAGAAGGTGCGTCGTGACCGGGCATTTTTCAGCGGGAAACGCGTCCAGCTGAAGTGAAGGACACGGCGACGTGTTGGAACGTGCCGGATCCGTCCGGTAAGCCATCGGGCGTCCACGTTTTGGGCTCGTGCGGCCGGGCTGGAAACGACGAGAACGACGCAGCGCGTAGCCCGAACCAGGGAACCAGGAAGGCGTGTGTCACATTTCTTTCTCCCGCGGTGGCGTGCAACTAGAACTAGTGATGTGCTACTGCCGGCATATATTCGCACCACCTTAAGCTTCCTCCGCCGCCGGTCTGCCTACAGTACACGAGCAAAAACCACGCGCCCTCGCCGCCGGCTGGATCGATTGGGATGAATCGATCAACCCGTTTCTCATTTCCCATCTGCTGGCTCCCCGTATCTGCCACGTGATTGCGGATTCTTTGTAGACGTGCACATGCGGTCGTACGAGTACATCAAAGAGAGCCACCCACCTACCCACCCACTGGTCCAACCCGACCCCCGGTTTTTGGGAACCCTGGTTCTGGTCTGTAGTCTACTGGCCCCAAACCAGCGACGGAAGCCCCCTGTTTCCCCTGTCTCTCGCAGTCTCGCTGCACGCACGCGCGCGTATATAAACGCCTCGCCCCTGCTCGTCGGTACACAGCGTCGACCCAATCACCCAACCAGAGCACGCAAGAATCAAACAACACAACCTCAGCGCGCGAGAGATCCATCGGAAGCACACGAGAGAGATGAGCTCGTCGGCGGCCAAGAAGGGGGTGTCGATGGTGGTGGCGACGAGCATGGCGGCCGTGGAGGCGCTCAAGGACCAGGCGGGGCTGTGCCGCTGGGACTACGCGCTCCGCTCGCTCTACCAGCGTGCCGTCGTCACCGGCCGCCGCGCCGTCCCGGCGTCCCTCTCCTCCTCCTCCCAGGCTACGAGCGGCAGCGTGGCCGTCGTCGGGAGGGCTGCCCGGCCCAGGCGGTCGGAGGAGGAGAAGCTGCACAAGGCGTACCACATCGTCTGCTGGGGGCCCAACTGATTAGAACTAATAGTGGCACATTTTTGTTCTGGTGTCTAATCGATTCGTTTCCGGCCTCTCTCTCTCCGTTTCGGTCTCTTCCCCGAGCGGCGCATCTGTGAATGGCGTGTAAACCGCGATGTATGTTTGCTTCCACGCAAAAAGAAAGAAAGGGAGATATATAAACGGAAGAGATCCTAATTCAGCTGCTCGCTCTTGAATCTCGCCGACCTCCCGCAGCCTCCCGGTCCCAGTTCGATCGAGACAGCAAAGCCAGATCGAATGCAGCATCAGCTTTGCTGTCTGAGATCAAATGTGAGCCAACTACTCGTGAACGCTGCACTATTTTTTTCGAGCTGCCTGCACCCTGCACTCAAACTCAATGATGCTTTTGGTTCTCTTCTCTGCGCTAACTTCACCGACCGACCCACTGGCTACCGCTGCTCCATTACTTAATCTGCACCTCTGCATGTATAATACGACTGATAGTACGACCCTAGGCAAATTTGAAGTAGTGGTACTTCTGTACTGCAAGTCACTTTAGAATTCCTTCGTTTCTTTCCCAATCGATCCCTCCGAGACTTGGACTAATTTTCAGACGCGGAGTTGTCTCATATTGTACAATAATTGAGAATGTTAAGAGCAAATAAGTAGAGCACACACCATCATCGAGAATAACTTTTTCTTGAGGGGCCACATCGAGAATAACTGAGTGATGGTGATATCTAGCAAACGTTCTCCACAAGGGAAAAAAATTGTATGAGACCGGGTCTCATACACCAGCTTGTGAGACCTTATTGGATGAGGCATCGACAATCTCAGAGCACCCTAATCCCACTTCACGTCTGATCTCAATCCCAACAGCTGATTCCCGATTCCAGAACCCCACGTACGTACGTACGTACATCCTTCATCGCTCTAATAGGTATAGGTACGTGGGACTAGGGTTTTCTTTATTTTCCTCGCGTCTATGGCGGCCACGCCCAAGGGCCTCGACAGCGGCGGCCAACCGGCACGATGCAGCAGCGAGGACCTCTCTTCCATGACCTCGCCGAAGGAGCTCGTCGCCGGCGGCCTGTCGGACGGCTCGTCCATGGCGGATGCATGCCATGATGTTGGCCCGGCGGACACCACGTTCTTGGCGGCCGTGCAGCAAGATGCATCCAGCTGCTATGTGATACCGCAGTCCTCCACGGCGGCGAACTCCCGGCCGGTGGTTCCAATGTTAGCTAAGGCGCCACATCCATCTATAACTCTTCCAGTCCCGGTAAGTGATCCATTCGGCCAAGCTGGCTGAGTGATTGCACTAGTCCAGTGCTTGGCAACTATCTGATTGCTTACACTGAAACTCGTGAACTATGAAGCTTATGCAACCCGGAAGCCAAGAAGAACAGATGGTGGGTGTGCGTCAAGACATCGTTCTGGCCGGCCGGACAAACTCGTCAACCGCGGCGACGCGTCAAGGCGCGTCCAGCAGCTCCGTCATGCATTCAGTCAGGCCGGCGCCAGCGGCGGCGACGGCGATCTGTGGGTCTAGGACTTGTCCTATCACGGTGCCTGTGAGATGCATGGGTACATAAGTATTCAGAATATACATGTGCATAGTTCTGCGCTAGCTTGGTTCATACATTCGATGCTAGCCACTGTTATATATAGCATTAGTTGTAGAACTGAACTTGAAAATATGTAAATTAATAATGTTGAATTATGTTGTTCGAACGCCAGGAGGAAAATATGGAATTCTGTAAATCGACAAACAGTGCAATGGGCGAGTCGATCCGTGAGCCTATGACGCCGAGAAATATGTTTACCCATGATACTGGCTTGGAGTTTGTGGGAGTTGATAAAGGAGAAGAAAATTGTGTAAGTAAGGTAAATAATACAATATAAACCTATCTTTTAATATAAAATATGTATCGATTGATTTTAAAATAATTATATTACAATGCTGATGGTGTTGGTGTATTTCATGTGTGTAACAGGATAATCCGAATGCATCTTCAAAGCAGATTGTGCCAAAGAAGGGAATGAGTTTTGATTCTGAAGAAGAGGCATACAAGTTCTATAACGCGTATGCCAAAAGTAAAGGATTTAGTGTCAGATGGACACACAGAAAAGCAAGAGCAGATGATACCTTATCTGCTAGGTATTTAGTTTGCAGTAAGGAAGGAGTAAAGGGTAAACATAGCACACATGAGACGAGGAAAGAACGGGCTTCTACGAGGACAGATTGCAAAGCTCGTGTTCAGTTCCATATTACTCCGGCGGGTGTTTGGTTGATTCAGAAGGCTGTCAATGAGCACAATCATCACATGGTATCTCCGGACAAGGCACACATGTTAAGATCACAACGACAGCTACTAGATGTCGATAAACACATGATCAACCACATGCGGTCAGCAGGTATACGACCATCAAAAATATATAATTATTTTGAAGAATGGTGTGCAGGAGCACAAAATGTGCCTTTCTTGGAGATGGATTCCAATAACTATATAACAAGAGAGCGTAGCAAGTATTTGGAAACCAAAGATGCCCAAACTCTCATGGAGTATTTAAAGAACAAACAAGTGGAAGATCCATCATTTTTCTATGATGTGCAACTTAATAAAGAGGATGGTACACTAGCAAATTTCTTCTGGGCTGATGGACAATCAATAATGGATTATTCTTCATTTGGAGATGTTATTTCTTTTGACACCACATTCTCCACCAATAAGTTTGAAATGCCATTTGCTCTGTTGCTTGGTGTTAACCATCACAAGCAGATTATTGTTTTCGGTAAACTGCCGACTCGTTTGTGTGGCTTTTCAGCACCTTCCTACAAGCAATGTCCGGTAAGGAGCCAAAAACAATTTTCACTGATCAGTGTGTTGCGAGTATGAATGCAATTGCAGAGGTATTCCCCGAGCGCAAGCCATCGCCTTTGTCTATGGCATCTGTATCAAAATGCCGTTAAACATCTGAGTCATGTTATTGCTGACCATCCGGAATTTCTTTCTGAACTCAAGCAGTGTGTATATGAAGAAAGGTCAGTTGCACATTTTGAATCAAGATGGCATGATTTATTGGTTAAATACAGCCTTGAGGATAATTCTTGGATTAACAATATGTTCAAATTTCGTGAGAAGTGGGCAACCGTATATAGGCGAGATTCATTTAGTGCAGACATGACATCGACCCAGAGGAGTGAAGGGATGAACAATGCCTTCAAAACAACATTCAATGGAAAACTCTCGCTTTCAGAGTTGCTAGAAAAATATGACAAGTGTCGCACGTCTTCGACGCGAAGAAAAATATGAAAATTTTCAATCGCGCCATACAGACCCAGTGCTTTGCATAGCTAGACATCCTTTGTTGAAGGAGGCAGCTGCATCATACACGAGGTCACTCTATACTTATTTTGAAGAGGAATTTCAGAGGCAGTTTACTTGGTCATGCACTCTGTTGTGTAATGAAAGCACAATCAACACGTACAAAGTTAAATCCTTTTATCGAGAGGATGGTGAAGCCATTGTCGATTTTAACCCAACAACTTTGGAGATATCTTGTTCTTGCAAGTTGTATGGATGTGTGGGTATGTATACATTCTTCGTCCGTCAACTAATATGAAATTCTAGGATTAACCTAATGGTTTGCTATTAATTTTGTAGGTATTTTGTGCAAGCATGCTCATAAAGTTTACAATTTTTGTGTAATTGTCACATTGCCAAGCCAATACATAATGAATAGATGGACAAAGTACGCAAAACAAGATATCTTCAATTCTAAAGTAGGGGTTAATGATAATGCAGAATTGCAGTGTGCCCAAATTTCTCGAAAGATGCTATCGCTTGCATTGAAGTGTAAACCCTCAAAGGAGGTTCTTCAACACCTAGACAATGGTATTGATAAGTTGGCTTCTGAAGTATGTGAGTTGCTAAGCAAAGTAAGTGTGGATGAAAATGAGGAGACAAGATGTTATGCTGAATTTACCGCAGATGTTGATAAAGCACGGGTATCATTTCGAGCCCCTAAACGGAAAAAAGGCCCAATGGAGAAACGGTCAAAAGATGCACTGGAAGCACCAAAGAAAGGAAAAGATAAGGCTACATCAAAGAAAGGAAAACGTAAGGCTGCATCAAAGAAAGGTAGGTTTACTGTTTATTTCCCTGGTTCGAGTAGTTTCCCATCTTATACAAAAATAACATAATGTGCAGGGGGAGGTATAAAACATACCGCAGTGTCACGTACAACCGAATTAACAACACATCCGGTTGGACCTTCAGAATTTTTAGTAAGTATATCAAATGTTTATACTATATAATTCTTATATTTACATGGTGACATAATTTATTATATTCATTCTATTTAAACAGGGGTCATTGGAACTTAGATCAGAGACGGGTATGTTTATTATTTATTTTCCTAGGTCTGAATAGTTTCTATTTTTCCCTGTAATCTCGCATTTTTTAATACAAACACATAAAAAACACAATGTGCAGGGAGAGGTATAGGACATTCGTCAGTGTCAGGTACAAGGGAATTAACAACACATCCAATTGGACCTTCGATATTCCCGGTAAGCATATCAGTAAAAGTTTATACTATATGATTCATATTTGACATGGTGACATAATTTATCCCATTAATTTATTTATAACAGGGGTCATTCGATCATACAACGGAATTAACAACAAATCTGATTGGACATTCAGAATTTCCCGTAAGCATATGAATAATGTTTTATACTACGCGGTTCATATTTTTGACATGGTCAAATAATTTATTTCATTCCTCTTACTGAAACAGGGGTCATCGAATCCGAATGCTTGTTTTCAAAATATAGCTCCATCATTGGCGACATCCATGTCATTTGGTGATTATTCTGCTTTCTATGCTCCACCACGTATTCCAGGGGAATTTACAAGTTTGTTGCTTCAAGCTGATAAACAAAACCCAACACTGTCTACCGTTAGGCGATTGGATTTCAACGAAGGTACAAGTACAAGCAGGTTTCAGTGGTGTCATCTGTTCTAGTCATCACATAAACCACAAGAAAAGGAGGCAACTGCATTAGCAACGAGCTCATGTGTCCTTTTCATTTTTATTGTTTGGGTTTTCCTTACGGACCTGTAAACAAATATATTAATTTTAGTGGTTGTTCTTTGGACCATCAGGCCAACAAAACACATCGAGATGAACATATATTTGTTTCTCATGCTTCGAAAACCATTCTATGCATTTCAATTGTGCCAAATGAGCTCATGTGTCCTTTTCTTTTTCATGTGTGGATTGTACCTTATAAAGATGTAAACAAATATTGTACATCCACACTTAGATCAAAGCATAGGTTCAGCAAGTCATGCTGAAGAGGAGAGCAAACCAAATTTGTGTAGTAATTCATTGAAAAAATCATCATGGCAATAAATGTATTTGTTTCACAAAATCATCATGGAGTTTGGGCAATGAACAATATAATTTCATGGGAATCAGTACATGGGATCGATCGGTGGGCACGAACTTGTGATATACAAGCACGTAACGAAACCCAGCTTGATACGTCTCGGCGCTGCTGTGGACAAAACGAGTTGCTACGACCACTCACGGCGTCATATACATCTCGGCGCTGCTGTGGACAAAACGAGTTGCTACGACCACTCACGGGGTGGGTGCTTTGTGATTTGTGGATGCCACGTGTCATCCATCAGAATGGGTCTCACCTGCTAATCCGTGAGACCTGGTCTCATATAATTTTTTTCCGATTAGGGTGCTCTGAGATTGTCGATGCCTCATCCAATAGGGTCTCACAAGCTGGTGTATGAGACCGGTCTCATACAATTTTTTTCCCTCCACAAGATATGACATTTGCGAACGTTTCGGAGGCAGTTTTTAGTGCGTTTGGAGAACCTGGGTGTTTTTTTTTTGCAAAACTGCCATGGCATTTGTTTAATTTGAGTGTAAAAAGTCATCCAAACTGCGCCATAGGATCAAGACCGTGCGGCAGCTAGGGCGTTCGCTGGCAGTTTCTCCCCGGCGAACATTCGCCGGTTACTATTTCCGTTATTTATTTATAGGACATTAAAATCCAGAGTCTGTCAAATCCAATTTTATTTTGACAATCATCATTATTCATGCATGAGGATGGTGGCATCGGTTACACTAAAATGAATTATCGTCTCAGGTGTAGATTCTAACCAGAAGTTCAGAGTAGAAAACATAGCAATCATAGCTAGTTCATGACCAACCTTATTTCTCTCAGTTACAATGATCATAGACCACATGGGTGAAATCAAGAGACGCAAAATAACAGTCCGTGAAGGCAGCAAAAGCGAATGAAGAAGACACTCCATCAAGTAAGGTTGTGACCACCTCCGGACTATCCAAGTTAATTTCGATTTTGCTGCACCCAACAATACGTGCAAGATTCATAGCAAATCTCACTACTATGGCTTCTGTTGTGAAAGAGTCAAAACATATATCATTTTTTCCATTTGCCACTGCCATAAACTTTGCATGATGGTCCCGTATGACTGCTCCAACAGTTCCCTCAAGTGTATCAGTATCGAAACGAGCGTCCACACTTAACTTGACATAGCCATACCTTGGTTTCATCCAAGCATCCGACCTCACACTGGCCTTCGGGATACATGAAAGGTTGTAGTTTGCCACTAAACCCGGGACCGCCTTGCTAATTTGGGCAACACTTTGGGTCTCTTCTCCATAAGTCAACTTACGATGCTCATACCATAAAATACAATGCAGTTGTTGGCTGTTGTCATTGTTTCCTTCAGTTTGGGCAGCCTGAGAACATGGAAATCTTGCTCACGTAGACATAATAGGTGTTCCAGAATAGCTTTGCCCGCCTTGGCAACCGGAACCGCTTTTTCAATGACATCATAGATACCGAGCAACTTCCACACTTTCACAGCTGACGTACATTCAAACAGCGTATGTTTTATATCATCAGGGCTAGAGGTACATGCGGGACAACTCAGGTTGATTTTCATGTGTTTATTAGGCAGAATCGTGCGACATGGAATAGCGGCATGGAGTGCCCTCCAAATAAAGTTTTTGATCTTTGATGGACAAAGAAGACTCCAAACCAAATACCAAATGTCATTTGGCCTCGAAGTTCCTGTAAAGTTTTGCAGTTTATTACCAAACTGGAACTCCCACTCCAACTGATAGGCAGACCTCACTGAAAAACTCTCGTTTCTGTTGGGTTCCAAGCCAAAAAGTCTCTCATTTCGTTCAAGGGCAGGGGAATTGCAAGTATCCTTTGAGCATCCATGTGCCAGAACGTTTGCATAACCAGTTGTTCATCCCAATAGCCTGATGTAGGATCAATAAGATCACTGACACGTGACTACGTGAGGAAAGATGATTTCCCTTTGGTGTATTTATCTTTCTTGATTTTTTTTTAGAAAAGGATTTATCTTTCTTGATGGGGACCGCGGAATCCAAGAATCCTCCCAAATATTGACTAGAGCTCCATCTCCAACTCTCCAAATATGTTCACGTTTTAGTGTTTCCACTCTTGCAATGACACTTTGCCAACTGTTGGACACTTTCTATTTTCAAACTGCATTAATAAGGTCTCCATTTGGGAAGTATTTAGCTTTCAGAATCAGTGCACATAGAGTCAGGGTTATCAATAAGACGCCATGCCTGCTTGGCCAACGGTGCAAGGTTGAAGCAGTGGATATCTCTGAATACCTTACCACCTTTCTTCTTTGGAATACACATGTTCCACCAGGCAAACCAGTGCATCCTCCTATGTGTTGCGTCATCACTCCACCAAGAATGAGATATTGCATCTGTGATTCCTTTGCAATTTTTTAAGGAATTCTAAAGACGAGCATCGCATAAGTTGGTGTTGCTTGTGAAACTGATTTAATAAGGACCTCTTTACCTCCTGACAATAGGCACTCCTCCTTCCATATAGCGAGTTTTAAAATTAACCGATCAATCAAATAAAGGAAGCTATCACTTTTATCAAGTCCAAGTGTGACAGGGAGACCCAAGTACTTATCATTCAGGCCCTCAGTCATGGTACTGAGGCAAGAACAGACCTTAGCTTTCATATTCATATCAGTGCTTGGGCTGAAAAAAATGCTTCACTTCTCCATGCTACGAAGTTGTCCAGAAGCAGCACAGTGCATATTTAGGATATACTTCAAACAAGCAGCATTTAAGAACATTAGCTTTCATCAAAATTAGTGAATCATTGGCAACTAGAAAATTAGTGACCGATAGTGCATCTCGACTAACCTTCAACCCCACAAAATCTCAACTATGCTCGACATGTGGTAATAGAGCTGTCAATCTCTTTGTGCATAAAAAGGAATAAATATGGGGAAAGCGGGTTCCCTTGCCTCAAGCATCTAGAAGTTTTGAACATGTTTGTCTCCACCAAATTATATCTTACTCTGTATTCCATCAACAACACACATAACATTATCATCTTGACCCACTTAACATGAAAACCAAGCTTCAACATAATTGCTTCTAGGAAGATCCACTCAACCCTGTCATAGGTTTTGTGCATATCAAGGTTTATGACACACCTGCCTTCTTTCCCAACTTTCTTTTGTTTGGTTGCATGCAAACTTTCATAAGCTATTAGCACATTATCAGTGATTGGTATCCCCGGGACAATAGCACTTTGGGTTGGACTAATAATCTCTGGAAGCAAAACCTACAATCTAGCAGCAATCAATTTGGAAATTACCTTGTAAACAACATTGCCTAAGCTAATAGGTCTAAATTGTGTGGCCTTTTCTGGGGTATTTACCTTTGGGATCATAACAATCGTAGTATCATTCCACCCTTTGGGCATCACCCTGGAATTAACCAGGCACAGAACTTCTTGTACAAGATCATCGCCGAGCATCGACCAGAACCTTTTGTAAAATACTACATGAAGCCCATCCGACCTTGGAGCTTTAAAATCATCATAAAATCATCAATAGAGAAAAGGGCCTTCTTTACTTCATTTGTTGTGTATGGAGCCATAAGGGAGAGATTCATTGCCTGAGTGACGCGGCATTGGACTTTATTTAGGACAATGTCATCTGGTAAGTGCACCTTCGCTGTAAGCAGGTCTTTCAAATATCCACTAATTATTTATTCAAATCATCCAACTCCCCCTTCCACACACTAGAATCATCAAGTAGTTTCTTTATACTATTTCTTTTTTTTTTCGGGTTGTAGCCGCCTTATGAAAATATGACGTATTCCTATCACCATGCAGAAGCCAGTTAGCGCATCCACGTTGCAGCCAGATCAACTCCTCTTGATCTAATAGCTTTCGATAAGAATTTGTAGTTCCTTCAATTTACATTGAACTTCCCCTGTGAGATATCCTCTTCCTGGCCTCTTCGTATCTTTCTTCAACTTATTAATTCTCTTCTTTGGCCCTGTCAGAGTGTCTTGGTCCCACCGAAATAAATCATGCTTGAGAATCTTAGTTCGATTTGCCAGGGTGGAGCCAACGCCTGCTAGTTTTACTCGCTCCTAGACGGTGTGGACAATCTCATTTACTGTTCTTTCATTCAACCATCAGATGGGTTATTTTGACGCCATGCCCCTGTCATTTCTCACCGCTGGGTTGTTGTGTTATCCCATATGTTCCCAATGGGTTTATTAGGATGTATTTTCCCACTACATGGGCCGAACGTCCTAAAGGGTACCTATTCTGGTGGGAAAATCACGCTACTATGATTGATTATACCATGCGCACTCAAGAATTAGGGTAAGCATGGCCCAACAAAAACATCGAGAGACGGTCCTCCCGTAGAGGTCCTATACGACACCTTTAGTGTCTGATCTGATATGTGGCACTCACGCAAAGGCTCCTTGGGCATTAGCTTCGTCGACGGCGGTTAACTGGTCAATGGTTGACCAGTCAACCATTGACTTCTGAAAAAATGCAAGGAAAAACCAAAAAATCTTTAAAAAAAATCATGAATTCTAAAAAGTTAACAAATTTGTAAGAAAGTTCTTGAAAATAAAAAAGTTCTCACGTGTCGAAAAAAACATAAAATCCTAAAATGTTCATGGATTATAGAAACCATTGATCCTTAAAAATAAATTCATAATTTGAAAAAATTATCGAATTTGAAAAAAATTCATTGACTTTGAAGAAAAAAGTTCATAAATTTGGGAATGGGTCATCAATTTTGAAAAAAAGTTCATTTATTTTCAAAAAAGTTCATCAATATAAAAAAACACAAACTTTAAAAAATATCAACAAATTTCAAAAAAGTTCATAAATAAAAAAATTGAAAAAAATTTCAATGTTTTTAAAAGTTCATGATATTGGAAAAAATCCGTACATTTTCCAAAATTAAAGGAAAAGAATAAATAATACCAAAAAATAAAATAAAATAAAAACCGTTCTAGAAAAAAACCAAATAAAAAAAAAAACTGGCTGTGAACTGAAGAAAGATTAAAAGGACAAAACTAAGTATGTGGGCACAAGCATTCTGATGTCGCAGTAGCCAGTGCGGTTCTCTATGAAAGACAAGTGTGGAGTTTGAATCCCGAGACCGTACACTTTTCCAAAAATTTAACGGAAAAAATAAAAAATAAAGATAAATTGGTCGGCCAATGCAGCACCAAAACAGGTGGGGGTTGTGCACCCGTTTGAGCTGATGCCATAAACCGGTGCACCAGGCGCCGTATAGAAAATGCCATACTTCCGGGGCCGTGCTTTTGTCTTCCACTGCTAAAGTGACTGCAAAACTAGCTCGGCCCAGCGAGTAGGAGGCCATAGGGCTCAAATCAATCGTTTTTTCAACTGGTTTTCTTTTATGTTTTTCGTTTTCATTTATTGCTTTTTCTTAATTCTGTTTATACATCCAAATATTCTATATATACTACGAAATACACTTTATATAAATTTTAGAAAAATCTTTAGCATGCATTTGAAAAATGTTAAATGTGTAAGGAAAATATTTAGGAAAAATTAGACATCAAAATATATTTTAACGATACTAATCATGTATTTGAAATTTTCTAAACATGTATAGAAAAAACGTTCCTAATGTATACGACAAATGTAAAACATCTATATGAAAAGTAGAACCTTACAACATATATTTTAGAAAAATGTTAATTTTTCTTTAAAAGAATGTCAAATATGTATATACAAATGTTAATTATGTATTTAAAAATGTTAAACATATATAAGTAAAACCTGATATATATGAAGAGATATATATGTTTATGGAAAGAGGTATATTCAAGAAGATATGTTTCAAAATTGTAATCACATATTTTTAAAATGTTATGTGTGTATGTGAAAATTGTTCCTGATGCATGCAAAAAAAGTGCAATATGTATGAAAAAATTACAAATTAGAAAATATATGTTTAAAATTATCTTAATCATGTATTGGAAAAAGCTTATATATGTGCAAATACATGTTCCTAATGAAGACACAAAATGCAAAATCTGTATGAAAAAAAGTTGACATCAAAATATATAGTTGAGGAGAATTGTTATTGATGTACTTGAAAAAATATTCACGTGTGCACAAAATATGTTTCATGTATTTGAATAAATTTCATACATGTATAAAAAAACTGTTCATATTCTACGCAAAGAAGAGAAATAAAAAAAAGCGATGAAAGCCAAAAAATAAACAAAAAAAGAGAAAAGAAAACCATGCAAAATAATGGAAACGGTAGAAAGCTGAGAAGAAACAAAGAAAAAAAATACCAGATAAGAAAATAAACTGAAAACAAAAAAACAAATAAAAACTGGTGATAAAAATAAAGAAACCAAACGATAAAGAAAAAAGAAAAATCAATGAAAAAGAGCGAAGAAAATAAGAAAACCAGGGAAAAAGCAAAAGTGAAATACATGAAGACACGGCCCAAATAGTAAAAACCGGAGAAAGAAAACACACGCAAAAAAAATGGACTGTAGACAGAGAAATACCAAAAATAAAAAGAAAACAGGTAGGAAAAAAATATATCACCGGCTACAGTAGTTTTTTTTTTCAGGCAATTCAGAGAGCTTTATTCAAACGAAAGCATTCCTTGGACAATCAGCCAACAGGCTGGTCACAAGGAAGCTAGGAGTGTCTTCTAGCCAGCACTCCGTTACATTCAATGTGCATGCATGTTTAGCACAAAGATGCGCGGGAAGATTTGCCGACCGATTTACATGTTGAACATCAAATAAAGTAAAACTAATGCTAAGCTCTCCAATTTCCAGTAAAATCGGGGCCACAACTGAACGAGAATTGTGGCGGGTTTTCCAGAGCATCACCAGCTCCAGGCAATCCACTTCCATGATCACATGCGAGAGTCTCCTTAATGCAGCAAACAGAACTCCATCTTGTAGTGAAAAAGCTTCAATGATGAGAGGATCCGAAATCCCAATATACGGTTTACACCAGGAGCCTAGTAGAGCCACGGCCGAACGTGCAACCCCTCCTGCTCCACCTCGGCCTTCTTCAAAATTTAGCGCACCGTTAGTTGTGATTTTAACCACATCTCCATCAGGCGGGCGCCACCCAAACCCTGGCAAAATTGCAGCTGCCTTGCGAGGAAGATTCAGGAGCGCAATGGCCTCCTTCGTAGATTGGATAGTGGCAACGGGATCACGCCCAGCTTCCCCGTTCTTGATGCGGTTGCGGGAGTGCCAGATCGACCACATGATTGTTGTTATTTTTGCACAGTCATCATCCGAAAATCTTGGATCACATACGATATCCCGCGCCCAAGAATCTGGGTGTAGTCGCGGTAGTCGCAGTCCGAACCATACATATGCCTCGTCCCAAAACCGTCGAGCATGAGTGCAATGTATCAATGCATGCTTCAAGTCCTCATTCATCGCCATGCATACTTTGCATCGATCTATAACCGCAATGTGGCGGTATTTAAGAGTACTTTCATCAGGGAGAATGCCACGGAGGACTCTCCACCAAAATACCCGTACTTTTGGTATAACATTAAGCTTCCATAAAGCTTTCCACAACTGTTGATCATTCCCTGAGGTCCCGGTAGCCGGTCCTTCCTCGCGAGCAACACGCTCGTTTTGATTCATAAGAGCTCGGTACGCCGTCTTCACAGTGTAGTTACCAGCTTTTTCGAAAGCCCAAGCAAAGGAGTCCTCACCACCTCCCCGCCGGATGGGGATATTAAGGATGGCATCCGCATCGGGGTCAATGAAGGTTTCCCTAACGACATCTTGTCTCCAGGTCCAATTTTCTGAGTCGATGAGATCAGAGACTCGCTCGATGTTGGAGTGAGCAGGTCTGAAGATCGGCGCCATGGAGATAGTGCCCGGAATCCATTTTTGATTCCACACTGAGATGCTAGTGCCATCTCCCACCCGTGCGATCAAACCCGCACGTAAAGCCTGTCTTCCCGCAATGATCGCCTTCCAAGTCGCCGAGGCCGACTTTGGAACAGAAGCTTGCATGAAATCTACATCCAGGAAGTATCGCCCTTTCAAAACTCTTGCGCACAACGAATTGGGAGCAGTCATGAACCGCCATCCATGTTTGCCTAGCATGGCAAGATTGAACAGGTGAAGGTCCCTGAAACCCATTCCACCCATGCACTTTGGTTTCGTCATCTCCTTCCATGACAGCCAATGCATCGATTTTTTGTCAAGCGAGCTACTCCAGAAGTACTTCGCCATAGGGGAGGTCAGACTCTTGTTTACCTTTTTTGTGAACAAGAACGTGCTCATCGGGTAGGTTGGAATGGCTTGAGCTGTAGATTTAATGAGAGTTTCACGCCCCGCACATGCAAGCAACTTTTCCGACCACCCTTGCATATGACCACGAGATCTTTCGCTGATATGATCGAAAGTGCCACTCGTGATACGACCCACAGCCGTTGGTAATCCCAGATATTTCTCATTGAACGCTTCCACTTGGATATTCAACGTTGTTTTCAAATCTTGCTTCACTTGGTCAGGAGTATTTGTACTGAAGAAGATGGAGCTCTTGTCCCGATTAACTCGCTGTCCTGAAGCATCTCCATAGATCCTTAAGATCTCATTAAGTCTGAGGGCACTTTGATCTTTTGCATCAATGAATATAAGACTGTCATCTGCAAAAAGCAGATGAGAGACCCATGGTGATCTGAAGCTCACTCTCAGACCTCTGTCCAAAAAACCTCCATTGTAAAATTTCAGCAAGGAGGAAAAGCCTTCCGCACATAGAAGAAACAAGTATGGTGACGCAGGGTCACCTTGTCGGAGGCCTCTCGAAGGAGTAAAGAACGGCAAGAGTTCACCATTCACTCGAACCGAGAATCGGACTGATGATACACACTTCATGATCAACCTAATAAAGACAATGCTGAACCCCAACTTGCCCAGAATTGCTTCGAGGTAATGCCACTCGACCCGGTCATAAGCTTTCATCATGTCTAGCTTAACCGCGCAAGAAAAATTATTCCCTTTTTTCCTTCTACGCATTGTGTGTACGCTCTCGTAAGCCACAAGCACATTATCAGTAATCAGGCGACCCGGAACAAAGGCGCTTTGTTCCTCACTTATAACCTCATCCATTAAGCATCTCAGGCGGTTTGTGATTGCTTTGCTCGCAATCTTGTACAAAACAGGGCATAATGCAATTGGACGGTACTGAGAGATGGATTGGGGATGCTTTACCTTAGGGATGATAGTAATGGAAGTATCATTCAGACCCGGCGCTAACTCCCCACCATTTAAAAACTCCAGAACTGCATCAGTGACATATCCTCCAAGAAGATCCCAATGCCGTTGCTAAAACCCCGTCGTGAACCCATCTACACCCGGAGCTTTCGAAGGAGCCATCTGGAACAGCGCTGTTTTGACCTCCTCCGCGGTGTAGGGTTTAGTGAGCTCCGAGTTCATAGCTTCTGAAATTTTTGTTGGAACATGAGCTAGTAACTCGCCTGGATTGTGGAACCCTTCGGACTGGTACAAATTTTTATAGAACTGCTGCACCTCCTCTTTGTCCTCATTCTCATCCATACATACCGTTCCATCTGAACGTCTGAGTCCTTGAATTCTGTTCACCCTCTGACGCTGCCTGGCTTGAGCCTGAAAATAACTTGTATTCCGGTCTCCCTCCCTCAGCCAAGGAACACGTGATCGCTGACGGTACCACACTTCTTCTAAGTGCAGAGCCTCCTTTATATTTACGACTGTTCTTTGTTCCTCTTCTGATGGGCCACGATCAATGGACAAGGACCGTAGCCGATCAAGTTTCTTTTGGAGTTGTCTGACCCTTCGTGTCAAACACCCAAACTCTCTGGACCCCCAGGGTTCCAGAGTTGCTTGCAAATCACTTAGTGCGGAGACAATGCCTTGTAGCCCTGGGCCACGTTGGATTCCTCGCCAAGTATCACCGACAAGACGATCGTAGTCTGCATGAGTTTGCCAGATATTCTCGTATCTGAACTGCTTCTTGGCCCTCGACCGCGACTCAAGTTTTTCTTTTATTTTTGCAACCACAAAACAGTGATCTGATTCCAGTGAAGATAGATGCCGCACCCTGATATACTGAAACTGTTGCCAAAAATTTTCGTTTGCAAGAGCTCGGTCCAGCCTTGCTTTTACATTATCCACTCCAGACTGCCTGTTATCCCAAATATATGCAGTACCTGACCACCCAAGATCCTGGAGAGAAACATCATCAATCACATCTCTGAAAGCTCTCATTTGTTGCTCCGGACGGACAGCCCGACTAAAATGTTCAGAGGAGTAAAGAGTCTCGTTAAAATCCCCCATGCATAACCATGCATCATGAGGAATAGCATGTAGCGAACGTAGGAACCTCCAACTGTGATGTCGATCCTCCGCTCGCGGTGCACCATAAAACCCCGTGAACCTCCAAGGTGGAGAGTTCAGTAGTTTGTAAGTAACTAACACGTCAATGTGTCGTTGACTGTAATTCTTTAGTTCAACCGACACATCACGGGACCAAAACAGTCCAATGCCGCCGCTAAGCCCTGCACTGTCTACAGCAAAACATCCAGCAAAACCCAAACCGTTCTTCAAGTCTTCTACTCTTTTAGCTCTAATTTTTGTTTCCATGACAAAAACCAGAGCGGGCCCTTCCAACTTCACAATACTGCGAAGTTCTCGAACTGCCTCGGGGTTCCCAAGCCCCCGGCAGTTCCAGCTGATGCAACTCATTGGGATGGGCAGGACCGCGACGCGGTCTCTGCCGAATTTTCAGGTGTAGGTTTCTTCTTCTTTATCTCCCTAGCAAACTCCTCTCCCTCTTCTTGGCTTGTTGATGTTGTTTCAGTACTAATCAGATTATTCCCATCAACACCCGGATCTGTGCCTCCCTCGGTGAGCAGCAGTGTGGTCTTGGCCACCGGCCTGTACACTTGATTTGGCGCCTCCTTCCGCTTCTGCTGCTGCCTGTTCTTAACCGGGGAATTCACCTCCTCCCCCTTATCTTTCTTATTGCTAGAATTCCTTGTCTCCTGTTTGCTACTGGCTCCAGTATGCCCATTGCGAGAGTTTTCATAGGAAGCCTGCTTGTGATAGTCCTCTGGTGCCCGTAGCTTGGATCCAAAAGGGAGCTCGCCCTTCTCATCTCGCGATCCCGGTGTTGGACAATACGGGTCCGAGTGTCCCAACCTGCCACATGAAAAGCAGAAATATGGAATTTGCTCATATTGTATGTCATACATATCAACTTGCTTCCTCCTGGCAGAATCAATAAGGATCCATCTCCTCAAAGGCTTTGCGACGTCAATGGTGACTCGAGCTCGCAGGAAGCCCCCAGAGTGATCAAAACTAATTGACTGGGCGTGTTTATCCATCTGCTTTGCAATCGGCGCCCACCACGAATCGTCCCGTAGATTGAAGGGTAGGTTCACCACCCTAGCCCAGACTTGGAGCTTGTCAAACTTTATCTCATCCGGTCTCATGTGTTCCTCAAAATCAGCAAGTACTACAGCATGCTTGTTGATATGCCACGGCGATCCACCCCACACGCGATCCCGATCGCGTTGGGTTTCAAATTCAGCCACAAAAATGTTAAAGCCGAGCGATCTGAACTTCAGTCCCCTTGGGTTCCCCCAGGCCGGCCTCAATGCGTTGGTGATGGTTTGGATGTGGAACATGTTGCAGTGAAGAATCTTGCCCGCCACCAACCATCTTGCCGAAGATTCGTCGACTCGATCATCGATAACCAGGGGAGTTGGCCGACCAGGTTGCGGCGTACCTGAGACGAGGGGTGCGTACATATCGCTGTAAGCGAGATATACCTCACGGTCATCCTGGCTTATCAAACGGAGTCCTCCTATTTGATGGGAACCCATATTCTGTGCATAGGTCAGCGAATAACTATCTAATTCCCGGGAGTAACTAATCATGGCGTACCCCTTGTGGTAGCCTCTCGACGGTCATTTTGGTGGGCTGAGAGCGCGCCGTGCACTCTCAGACGCTGCCACTTGTCGCATGTTGGGTGCTTCCTCGATATCTCTTTTACATTTTGTACGCGTTATCAAGTTTTGTATTTTTTTGGCTTTTCGTTTTCACCTGGTTTTTTCTAGGTTTTGGAGAAAAAAACATTGCGTCAAAAAAATGTTTTCTCTTCGACGGGAGTCGCAATTTCGTTTTCCGCGAGAAACACAATTGTGCCTCTCAAAAAAGGAAAGTAATGTGTTTCTTTTCTTTCACGAGAGGCATATATTTGCTTCCGCGAATTGTCCTCTCTGAGAAGGAGAAAACACTTCTATTTTGCTTCCACGGAAGACACATCAAATTTGCCTCTTGAAGAAAAATGTGTGTTTTTTGCTTCATGGGAGGCACAATTTTTCTTCTCGTGTAGGCACAAATTTGCTTCTGCGTGAGGCACAACTGTGCCTTTCGGAAAAATGAAAAAAAATGTGTTTTTTTCCTTTCGTTTCTTCTACGGGGGGCATATATTTGCTTCTCGTGGAGGTACAAATTTGCTTCCGCGAGAGGCACAACTGTGCCCCTCGGAAAAGATTTTTTTATGCTTCCGCTAGAAGCACATATTTTCTTCTCGTGGAGGTAGAGATTTGCATCTGCGAGATGCACAGCTATGCCTCTCGAAAAGGGAGGGGGGATGCTTTTGACTCGGATTTTTTTTCTAACAATGTTTTCAGAGTTTTCATGAAAAAAAATCATCGAAACCTATTAACATGGAATCTAATTTTGAAAATCTCGACACGAGATATCCAACGGTGAAAATGGTTCAGAATTTTGATGCACAGTGTAATAGATAAATGTTTTGAATAAATGCATGGACAAAAAAGGAAAACGGCCAGGTAGTGTACCTCCTGTCAACCTCAGAGAAAGTGGGAGTAACCTTTGGAAGGGTACCCCTTAATTAGTGATCTCGCTAATTCCTGGAAAACCCTATGTGCAACTCATCACGACTCAAAGTTCGGGCTTCTCATAGGGGCGCTCTTCAGTGCTAACTACGACGGCCATTATCTATTTTTTTTTCTGTTTCTTTTTATTTCTTTCTTTTCTTTCCATTTTTCTTTTTCATTTGTCTTTTTCATGTTTTTTGTTTTGCCAAAAATTGTTCTCAATTTTAGGATGCTTGCATTTTTTTATAAATTTGTTAAACTTTTAAATAAATCATGTTTAAGAAAAAATTTCAGGACTCTCAAAATATGTACGAAAATATAAAAATATTTTAAAATTTGATTTTTTTTAGAAATTTAAAATTTATTCTCTTCTTCATAAAATGGTTCAGAAATTCGAAAAAGTTTGGAGTTCCATTTCCTTTTTTTAGGTTTTTTTTTGCATTTTCTATATTTGTTCATATTTTTTTAAAAAACGGGAATTTCAAAGAATTTTGTTCACAAATTCAGAAAAATTTATATTTTCAAAATTTGTTTGCACATTCGAAACATGTTGTGTAATTAGCTTTATTCCTGCTTCTAAAAAAATGTTCAAATTTTATAGAGAAAGTCTACAAATTACAAAATTTGTTCATTCTTTCAAAAAGTATTCATTTTTTCAAAAAATATATGAAACTGAAAAAAACTACTCTCTCGAGCCAATATTGCTGCCGTGGTTTAGTTCAAATGGAGGGAGTACTAAAAACAGAGCGCTTCGGTGTATCGGTCGCTTTTGTGGTTTAGGTCAAACAGAAGGAGTACTAAAAACCGAGTGCTTCAGTTTATCAGTCGTTGTCGTGGTTTAGGTCAAATGGAGGGAGTACTAAAACCGAGCTCTTCTGTGTATCAGTCAATATCTTGGTTTAGTCAAACGGAGAAATTACTAAATACTGAGCGCTTCGGTTATTAGTCGCTAACGTATGGAACTCTACAGCAAATCAAACACGCTAGATTAGCTGTGAATTGCTACGGTGTCCGCTGCTACATGAGCCGGGCCAAGCTGAAGCGCCATGTGCGTCACGGTGCTATTGGACGTAGTGAGCGTCTAATAGGAGCTCCTTTGATTCCCTAAGCGTCTTTTTTTCGGGTGATTCCCTAAGCGTCTAATAGGAGGAAAAGGCCGACAACACTCTCATTTAGGCCGGCTACATGGCGGCCGATTTCGCTTTTCCTATTTTCTGGGAACAAGTATATTGATTAGTGTTAGAAATTATTTTACTAAGGGGGGAAATATTGTAAAAAATAAAAAATCACCGACATACATACATGTACAAAAGATTGTTTTTTTAAGTTTATTTCATATTAAATATCTTCATCATGTAATTCGCAAATGATCTTCACATGTTTTAAAAATGATCATAGCATATTTAAAGAACATTAATCACATATTTATTAAATGTTGATCGCATATTAGAATATTAATCATGTATTAATGTTGATTTTTTCCAAAAATTGATTATCATATTTAAAAATATTCATCATTTATTTGGGAATAATATTAGTCCGCATTTAAAAAATGTGATCACTTATTTAAAAGGTCATCAGATAATTTATTCCATGAATAGAGTGAGCAATGTTTGTCACATATTTGAAAATATTCATTTATATAAAAAATTGTTCATATATTAATAATAGAAATGGTAAACACAAATAATAATAAGGATTAGAAAAATTGAAAATGAAAACTTGAGTGCTCGGACGAGATAGACCTCGTCGGTTGAGCACTTTATGGATGTACCTTCGGCCGTTTGACATCTATGGGTTATCCAACAATATCACTAACCTTTTCTATATTAATGTGCATATTTTCTGGAATGAATATATAACTCTTAGGTATAGTCATAAAGTGCTCAACCAACGAGCACTTTAATATTATTCTTTTAAACAAGTGAGACAGACCTCCCACTTTGTTCGTTCTTTCTCTCTCTCTCTCTCTCCATCCTCACTAATCATATGCACGTGAGAGGACATACAGGGAAACACAGTTGGAGGCATGGCAGGATGCACTGACAAATGATGGTTTGAAGCGGACACGCCTAGCTAGACAGGATGTATAGGGGGTGAAATTAGCCCAGGCCGATGGTAGATGCTCTGAGTGCCCATGTTTCAGATTTGACGCCCAAGTTTTTTGAAGCAAATTAACCAATAATATTGATTGATGTGATCACGTAGATGCCTCATACTATTTGAACTAAATGACCCCTTCAAAAACTTAATCTATCCATTCATCTCTCGAAAAAATTATTTGCGAATCTGGCCCCCCTATATAGGGCAGACCGTTTGACTAAACCCATGTACTTGATGTAGCAAAAAACATTGGTAATGCTAATAATTTGACGTCAAAATTATGGTAAATTTAGTTAGCGTGAGGGTGACAAATTAATTTACGAGCACAACAATTTTCTGGCAAAAAAAAAAAAGAACGGAGGAAGATTTGCCATGCTTGTCAACTGACTTGCCATCCTCGACAAACATAAATTGCCATAAAAAAATTCGATTTGCCATGATAAAATATCCGACGCCAGATTTGTAGTGGAGTTCAAAAACATTTGGCTAGATCAGGTGTATGAATGCAGTTAAACGGTTTGGCCCGACTACTAGACCAGCACTAGACGAGTCCCTCAAGTGGTTTGAAGGCCGCTTCAAGCTGTTTGAAGCTACCCATACACTTCATGTAGTTCAAAACGGTTTGGCGTGTGTCGGGTTCACATATACTCCCTTCGTCCCGTAATGTAAGACGTTTTTTTAACGGTTTGGAGTATGTTTTTAAGGGGTCAGTGGATGAATTAAGTTTTTGAAAGTGTCATTTAGTAAATAAAAGTAAGTAAAAGAGATGCCACGTCCATACCAAACGTGGCTTGCAGCAGGCGCCGCGTTTCTTCCGTACCCCGCGCACAAGGTGCCAGCCGGAGGAGCCGCGATCAGGAGCGCAGGACAAACAAGCCTGACGGAAGTGCTTCCATCACCGCCTCCGAGATCTTGCAGGCCAAGGCGAGCCTCCCCTGTCCCGGGGCTCCCCGTGACGTAACGCCTGACGCGCATGAACGAGACCCGCCGGATTATTGTAGATTTGATCGACTGACGAGTGTGCGACCACACTGTCACAGCTAGCTCAGTGCTTCAATGCGTGAGATCCAAGTAGCAAACGCCTCTGGATTCTAGAAGGATGGATAATAATCAACTATTACAGCACAGTAGTACGTGTCACGCCAGCCGACATGTATTTAACCCCTGCCACCACAGCCCACACAGGTACGAGCGGCCGTGCTTCTCCTGGATTTCCTCTCCTAGCTAGCGATGGCGACCGAGGGCCTACGGATGCTGCTGGCGGGCGCCTCTCGCTCTCCGTGGAGCGTCGCCGGCGCCGCGGCGGCCGTGGCGCTGCTGTGGTTCGCCGCCTGGGTCCTGGAGTGGGCGTGGTGGACGCCGCGGCGGCTGGGCCGGGCTCTGCGGGCCCAGGGAATCGGGGGCACCCGGTACCGCCTCTTCACCGGCGACATACCGGAGAACGCCCGGTGCAACGCTGAGGCCCGGTCACGGCCCATGCCGCGAGGTGACCACGACATCACCCCTCGCGTCCTGCCCATGTTCTCCAACGCCATTAAGGAGCACGGTAAGCTTTTCAGTCCTGAAATCCTGAAGTTCTTCATTTTTGGTACGTCAGAAGGAGTAGTGTTTGCGCTTTAAGCCAGCATCACTTTGCGCCGAGCATGTGTTTGGAGATTAACTAAACTGGGTTGCACACTAACAGTTGTCGGATCTTCTTTCAGACGCTTTGAACTTTCCTGATATAAAACCATGTGCTCAATCTAAGCCATTGCTACAGTCAGTTAACGTGGGACCCACATGTCATAATTCTGCTTAACTGACCAATAAAAGCAATTTCGATTATTTTTTTGTGACCCATTAGTCCTAGATTTGTGGTTTTGTGGTACCACAGCCCCAAAAGTAGTGTATTTGTGCAATTTCTCTTTTTCTATTCTTCCAGGGATGTGCTCTGAATCTCTGATACACTACATAGCATGTTCGGTATGAAAGACAAAAGTCATATGTTTGTGGGACATTTCATATTTGTGGGCATGTATCTTGCTAGACAGGAGCTACTAACAAATTATAGCATGCACTTCAATTGTCATATCAGAAAATATCTTTCTCGCATTTTTTTTACAGAATATATACTGTATTTACGATTGCAGGGAAAGTGTCCTTCACTTGGTTTGGCCCAACGCCAAGGGTGATGATTCCAGACCCAGAATTAGTGAGAGAAATTCTGTCCAACAAGTTTGGACACTTCGGGAAACAGAGGAGCACCCGTATTGGGAAGCTGCTAGCCAACGGGCTTGCAAATCATGAAGGCGAGAAATGGGCGAAGCACCGAAGAATCCTCAATCCTGCTTTTCACCATGAGAAGATAAAGGTACCCGTTCAATGAGAATTTCTAATGGCTTCCAATATTTTCTCATAAAAATAATGCAGGATAATGCAGACTTGCTGATATGTTTCGTTTGCAGAGGATGCTGCCAGTTTTTTCTGCCTGCTGTGAAGAGATGATTACAAGATGGGAGAATTCGATGTCCGCTGACGGATCATGTGAGATTGACTTCTGTCCTGAGTTCCAGAATCTTACCGGAGATGTCATCTCCAGAACAGCATTTGGTAGCAATTTTCAGGAGGGGATGAAAATATTCCAGCTGCAAGGGGAGTTAGGTGAACGGCTGATACAGGCATTTCAGACACTTTTTATCCCAGGCTATTGGTAAGTTATTTTCTTGCACAGAAAACAAAAAAAATCCTTCGACTTGCAGACAATGAGTACTTATAAACTTTCTATCACAAGCTCATAATGTTTCTAGCAAATGGAGTAGTGCGCTGCATATATGGTCTGTGGCATTTGACGAAATATAGGTATTTTAGGCACATGCAGTTTAACTCCCCTTAGAGGTGCTCAAATGGAATTTGAAAGGAAACTACTAGACTTTTTTTTAAGGAAAGAGTTCATTGAAAAAAAGGCTGATCAAAGTAACATTTTGTCTTTTCGATAGTAAAAATAAATAGTACTCCCTTTGTAAACTAATATAAGACCTTTTAGATACAGAGGGAGTAGCAATCAAGATTTTCTTTCAAATGCTGACATGTCAGAACATTTTCAGGTTCTTCCCAACAAAGAACAACAGAAGGATGAGAGCAATTGATCGTGAGATCCGCATGATTCTGCGCGGCATTATTGGGAAAAAGGAAAGAGCTATTAAAAATGGTGAAGCTAGCAGCGATGACTTACTAGGATTGCTGTTGGAGTCAAATATGCAACAATCAAATGGGAAGGCAAATCTAGGACTGAGTATTGAAGATATAATTCAGGAATGCAAGCTATTTTACTTTGCTGGTATGGAGACAACATCTGTCTTGCTCACATGGACACTAATTGTGCTAAGCATGCATCCAGAGTGGCAAGAGCAGGCAAGAGAGGAAGTGTTGCATCACTTTGGAAGAACCACACCAGATTTTGAGAACTTGGGTCGCCTTAAGATTGTAAGTGCGAAATTGATGATAATGTGATGTTTTAAGTTAGAATGGTTGGAATAATGTTCTGAATCTTGTGTATTATTTTGCAGGTAACAATGATTTTTTATGAGGTTCTTAGGTTGTACCCTCCAATAACCTTCCTCACGAGAAGAACTTACAAGGCAATGGAGCTTGGCGGCATCAAATATCCGGCAGGAGTGAACCTTATGTTGCCCATTCTCTTTATCCACCATGACCCTGATATTTGGGGAAAAGACGCAAGGGAATTCAATCCACATAGGTTTGCCGATGGCATCTCAAATGCAGCGAAACATCCGGCGGCGTTCTTTCCTTTTGGAGGGGGTCCTCGGATATGCATCGGCCAGAACTTTGCGTTGCTAGAAGCAAAGATGGCTCTGAGCATCATCCTCCAGCGCTTCTCGTTCGAGCTCTCGCCGTCCTACATCCACGCACCGTACACCGTGATAACCCTGCAGCCGCAGCACGGTGCTCAAATTAGGCTGAAGAAGATATGAGCATGCTTTCTCATGGGGCAGTGAATGTTAGCTTTTGGCTGAATAAACATAGCAACTAGTTTCATGTTGTAGTCGCAAAAAAAAAACAGGTTTACTTTTGTGTACTCTTTTTTAAATAACCGAGCGAATTGAAATAGTAGTTTCAGCTGAACTGCTCGTTTGCTTCAGTTCATAATAGTACGGCTAGTGTGTAACTTCCATTCAGTGAAACTCCTTTCATGATGCTCACAAAAATAACTCCTTTCATCGGGCTGCAGAAAAGAGAACACTGAAAAGTCTTTCTTACACTGGCGTTGTTTACCAGAAATTGTCTGCATCATAACTGTGCTCGATCGATACTCGGCATGAATCAAAGGGAGAAAAACAAACCCGAGGATAGTTGTTTCATGTATGCACTAAAGAAGTCTTAGAATACAGATAAAGCTCAAGAATGCCCTTCATTGATCGAATTCGAAGCTTAAGAAAACCAACTGGACAAAAAGAAATGATATCCACTATACAACGCCTGTAGGTATGCCTTTTGTCTATCAAGTTGACAAACTGCTAGTATTCGTGAAAAAAGGGAAATTGCTCCTCTACCATTCTGAAAGATCAATCTCTCTTATCTTAGTCACACAAACCATATGCAAACTGGGAAATTATAGGTTAATCTGCGAAAACTTTGATGTACTTCCATGCAACGGGAGCAGCAGCTAAAATCTACATATTACACGTGTTTTACCAAGGGACCAAGGATTACAATCTTTTAACGGGTATAAATCCTACACAAACAATTGGACATTCATGCACCCTTGTTCTAGCATTTGCGCAAAACAGACTTACACGCTGGTTTAGCTGACTGGTATGCAACTGAGTTTAAATGCAAAAAAGTCACCACAATAACGGTGTCATTATCAGAAAATCACCCCTTTACAATCTTTCGCAAACATCACCGTACGCAAAGACCGACACTGGCAAACAATACTGATGATAAATGCTAATTGCTTTGATGATGTCACTAATTGGTCGAGCCCGTCCGTCGGACTGAGTTGGCAAAAAAAGTGCCTGTTGAGTGTGCCAGTCCGCCGTGGGCATGGCGCTAGCTTGCAGAGCCATCTCCACCGTTCTCATCCACCTCCTTCCCTACCTGCCAGGGTTTGCGGTAATTCCTATTTAGCGCTGCAGGCGCCGGTTCCTACTGTTTTTGCTAACCGGCGCCTGCAGCAGCTACTCGCGGGCCGGCCCATCTCGCCCACGTTTTCTGTTTTTTTTTCTGAAACGCAAAAACTGTACGCGCGAAGAGAATCGAACCTTGGACCTCACGGGTCGAACTAAGCTGCAATAACCACTGCACCAACATGCCCGATTTGATTTTCAGTTCTTCCGACGTTTCTTATTTCTTCTCTCCTCTCTCCTCTTTCCTTTTTCCCTTTTTCGATTTTTTGAGTTTCTGTTTTTTCCTTTTTTTCTTCTTCCTGGTTTGATGATTCTTTTCAAATTCGGGAATTTTCTTACAATGGATGAACTTTTTTTCTCAAAATTGATTGTTTTTATTCAATTCAATGAACTTTTTTTAAATTCAATGAACTTTTTTCAATTTTGTTAATTTTTGTTTTTGAAAATTCATGAACTCTTTTCAATTGTGATGAACTTTTTTAAATTTCAGTGAACTTTTTTTCAATTTTGATGAACTTTTTTCAAATCGGTTAACTTTTGTTTCGAATTTTCAGTGAACTTTTTTCAAATTCAATGAACTTTTTCTTAAAGTTGATGAACTTATTTTTAAAATCGATGAACTGTTTTCTAAATTTGTGAACTTTTTCTCGAGATGATGAACTTTTTTCAAATTTGATGAACTTTTTTTTAAATCGCTGAATTCTTTTTCATTTACACGAACTCTTTTGAATTTCTATGAATTTTTTTTTTGCAATTTCGTACATTATTTCAGTATTTTTATAGAATTCTGCTTCGAGTTTATACTTTCGTTTTAAAATAATTTACACTAGATATATATTATATATGTTAATTAGAGGAAGGGTCAAATAGAAGTTTTTCCTTTTTTGGTCAACTGAATGAGTTTGACCTGGTGGTTACGAGCGTCCGCTCTCAACCCTGGTGCTCGGGGTTCGAACTCTGGTATTGACGAATCGCTACAGGAATAATCTTAGGGTTTTTTTTCACGAATCGCTACAGCAATGTTTTAATTGGGCCGCGGCCCGCTGCTGGTCGCTGTAGGCGCCACTTGTCCAACGGGCGCCTACAACGCCAACTAGGAGCTCCCAGGGTTTGCACGGAAGTCACCCAGGACCGACGCCACGATGCATTGGGCCATCAGGCTGCAAGTGGACACGGGCCGTCCACGGCGCCCACATAAAAACCCACTTAATTTGTGTTTGTGGACGCCCGCGTAACCCGCGACTTAGAATGTGGGCTAAGTGGGCTGACCCACGTTTTCCATGTATGACCCACTTAATTCCCATCTTCATGTCTTCCTCTTTCCCCTCTTCGTACGATGCTGGTATTGACGAATCGCTACAGGAATAATCTTAGGGTTTTTTTTCACGAATCGCTACAGCAATGTTTTAATTGGGCCGCGGCCCGCTGCTGGTCGCTGTAGGCGCCACTTGTCCAACGGGCGCCTACAACGCCAACTAGGAGCTCCCAGGGTTTGCACGGAAGTCACCCAGGACCGACGCCACGATGCATTGGGCCATCAGGCTGCAAGTGGACACGGGCCGTCCACGGCGCCCACATAAAAACCCACTTAATTTGTGTTTGTGGACGCCCGCGTAACCCGCGACTTAGAATGTGGGCTAAGTGGGCTGACCCACGTTTTCCATGTATGACCCACTTAATTCCCATCTTCATGTCTTCCTCTTTCCCCTCTTCGTACGATGCTGGTATTGACGAATCGCTACAGGAATAATCTTAGGGTTTTTTTTCACGAATCGCTACAGCAATGTTTTAATTGGGCCGCGGCCCGCTGCTGGTCGCTGTAGGCGCCACTTGTCCAACGGGCGCCTACAACGCCAACTAGGAGCTCCCAGGGTTTGCACGGAAGTCACCCAGGACCGACGCCACGATGCATTGGGCCATCAGGCTGCAAGTGGACACGGGCCGTCCACGGCGCCCACATAAAAACCCACTTAATTTGTGTTTGTGGACGCCCGCGTAACCCGCGACTTAGAATGTGGGCTAAGTGGGCTGACCCACGTTTTCCATGTATGACCCACTTAATTCCCATCTTCATGTCTTCCTCTTTCCCCTCTTCGTACGATGCTGGTATTGACGAATCGCTACAGGAATAATCTTAGGGTTTTTTTTCACGAATCGCTACAGCAATGTTTTAATTGGGCCGCGGCCCGCTGCTGGTCGCTGTAGGCGCCACTTGTCCAACGGGCGCCTACAACGCCAACTAGGAGCTCCCAGGGTTTGCACGGAAGTCACCCAGGACCGACGCCACGATGCATTGGGCCATCAGGCTGCAAGTGGACACGGGCCGTCCACGGCGCCCACATAAAAACCCACTTAATTTGTGTTTGTGGACGCCCGCGTAACCCGCGACTTAGAATGTGGGCTAAGTGGGCTGACCCACGTTTTCCATGTATGACCCACTTAATTCCCATCTTCATGTCTTCCTCTTTCCCCTCTTCGTACGATGCTGGTATTGACGAATCGCTACAGGAATAATCTTAGGGTTTTTTTTCACGAATCGCTACAGCAATGTTTTAATTGGGCCGCGGCCCGCTGCTGGTCGCTGTAGGCGCCACTTGTCCAACGGGCGCCTACAACGCCAACTAGGAGCTCCCAGGGTTTGCACGGAAGTCACCCAGGACCGACGCCACGATGCATTGGGCCATCAGGCTGCAAGTGGACACGGGCCGTCCACGGCGCCCACATAAAAACCCACTTAATTTGTGTTTGTGGACGCCCGCGTAACCCGCGACTTAGAATGTGGGCTAAGTGGGCTGACCCACGTTTTCCATGTATGACCCACTTAATTCCCATCTTCATGTCTTCCTCTTTTCCCTCTTCGTACGATGCTAGGATAAGGCACGCCGCCGCCGCCGCTTCCCCATGGCCGGCTTAGCGCTGCCGTCCACCTTCCCAATGGCCGATCTAGCGCCGCCGTCCACCTACCCCATAGAAGCCGCAATGCCCACATCCATCATCTCCATGGACGCCGCAGCGCCGCCTTCCATCGTACCCGCACCAGCGCCGCCGTCCACCTTTCCCACAACTGCACCAGCGCCGCGGTCCACCTCCCCCACGGCTGTACCAGCGCCGCCTTCCAACTCCCCCACTGCCGGACCAGAGCAACCATTCACCTCCTCCATGTCCGCCCCAGCGGCGCCGCTGTCAGCCACCACCATGGCTGTCACCAGCGATGCTCGCAAGAAGCGACCTCCCTGCAAGAAGAAGAAGATTCTTGCTGTCCAAGAAGAACCTGCCAAGGTAGCTATCCGGTTATCCCCTTGAGATCTGTCCTTGTGAGACCGGCTGAAGATGCAATCCTTTCAATCTTAATTCTACTGTGAATCTAGTGGATCTCTGTCGCCTGTATTTGCTTCTGAAACAGTGTGGGTCTGTAAATTGCCACATGTGTTTTTGCCTTCTTGGCCTACTGAAGCATGGTGCTCAACTTCAGCCAGACATCATCTCAACTTCTTATCCTAAATGTCATCTTTCAGTTCTCATTTAGTTCTCGCCCTACTGACGAAACCACCAGGTTGAGGCCAATTATATGTCCTTCAAGCAGCAGGAAACTGATGATTCATTAGATGAGAGAGGTGACCATGTCTTAGATGAGTTTCGGCTTGTAGAATGCACATCAATAATTGTGTTTCCTTTTCCTTTTGAGATAATAGAGTAATGGAGTGGGACAGTGCCGCAGTGGAGGAGTTCAATTCTTCAGTCCAAGATGTTGTAGCTAGCTAGTGGCTTGACGCCTTTGCTAAATGATTACCTAGTGATAGCAAATTAAACAATGTCACACCGATATTAATGTACTTCAAAAGAATCCAGTCTCCTTATCCGTTGCTACTGTATGTCAATGCTGGTCGTCTGGGATCGTAAGGAAAAGAAAATGTCAATGCTCGGTTGACTACATATGTGATACTGTATGATTTAATCTAATCTGAATGCGTGCATAATTGGAGAATGCTAGAGTGAAAAAGATATCTATGAGTTCCATCTATAGAGATACTAAGCTCCCATGATTTGAAGCACTCTCATACTTCGGGAGTTGTGGGATCGCTGGGACCCACATGTAAGAGGTTGTTTGTTGCTTAGTTTTATTTGGAAACTTCAAATACTGTAAAATAGGTAAGTTCAGATAGACTTAACTGAAATGCAAGCCACAAAAGAAAGTTGTACCTTTGGATGTGCCTGTATCTTGTCTCATATGAAACAAGCTGGAGTTTCCAAATGATAAACCGTATCGTTATCTTCTCTTACTACTAGTGTGAAATAGCATCAGTGCTGATTGATGCTGACTTCTTAACTAAATAGCGTTATTGTGTTCACGTGAAAAGAGACGTGCTTCCGGGCCCTTTCAGGATGTAGCAGTTTTTATTTTGTGTAATCTGTAATGTTTTCTCTGATATAAATATGGTGTTTGTTCTACTTTTATTTGACATATCTAGTCATTTAACCTTCTGTCAGATTGCGCCACCATCCATCATCTCCGTGGACGCCGCAGCGCCGCCTTCCACCTCCAACGTCGCCGCACCAACGCCGTCGTCCACTTCCCCCACATCTGCACCAGTGCCGCCGTCCAACTCCTCCACGGACAGACCAGCGCAGCCGTCCAACTCCACCACGGCGGGACCGGCGCATCCCTCCAACTCCCCTACGGTCGGACCAGTGCAGTTGTCCATATCCTCCATGGCAGCCCCAATGCCGCCGTCAACCTCCACCATGGCCCTCACCGGCGAGGCTCGCAAGAAGCGACCTGGGCATGAACTCCCAAGGTCTGGCTCCAAGAAGAAGAAGAAGATAGCTGCTGTCCATGAAGCCCCTGCTGATAATGTTGTTGAAGCCGTCCTTGCTTCTGAATCTGACAAGACCAAGTGCCTCAGTGGCTCTGTCAAGAGGAAGCTGAAGAAGCAACAACCTAAGAAGGAAGACTCTAATGGGGATGCTCCTAATGCGACCGCTGCTGAGAAAGAGCAGGAGGCTCCCATTGAACAAGAGAAAATTGTACTTTCCTACGCTTTCCTCACTTTTAGCTGTTTTTCAAGTTTTTTAATGATGCGTTACTTTGGAGCAGGAGATGACCCTTGAAGATTATGAGAAGGTGCAAGAAAAGAAGAAGTCTCTGGAGGCCTCTAAACCAATAAATGGATGCTTAAATTAAAGAAAGCAATCCAAAAGCTTTTCGATCAGTACTCTCTAGAGATTCCTGTTCATCACCAACAAGAAGATTGTGGGAGTCCTGGTGCCGAGGAGGATGAAGAAGACGATGATCCATTTGCAGAGTGGGATCATTATATCCGTTGCAAAAAAGGACAAGCAAATAATGAGCTGGATCAGTATTTGAAAGAGGAGTTGTATCCACGGAAGAAAGAGTTGGACATATTAGAATGGTGGAAAATCAACTCTCCCAAGTATTCAGTACTCTCTACGATTGCTCGCGACATATTGGCTATTTCGGCGTCCACAGTGCCATCCGAGTCTGCTTTTAGTTTTGGAGGACGCATTGTCAGCGACTATAGGAGCAGTCTTTCTTGCTCCACCGTCGAAGCTTTGATTTGCCTACAAGACTGGCTGAGAACTGATGGTTAGTAAGGCTTTCTTTTATTGCTCACGAAAATTGATAACCATAGTTAATCTAATAATTTATGTGTTTTGTGTTTTGCAGATCCAGAAACATACAAAGGCGTATCATTGGAGACAGATGAAGAAGATCAAGGTATATGTGATGCCCCCATGATAATCACTATTTCTATTTATCAGCTAGCTATTGGCTGCAGTGCTTGCCTTGAATCATTTAAGCTATTGTGCAACAAGCAGCATTCTTCTTACTGCAAAATGTTCATCTGCCCTCTATTCTGAAGAAAAGCTGAATGTTTCTACTTTGCTACTTGTTTGACTTCCAATGTTTCTTGTAAAGTCCTAAGTTATCCTATAAAATGGATTCTTATGATACAAATGGACTGACAGACATATTTTTTGACAGGAAATATGGGTTGCTAGTTTGCTACTTGAAGAAAGGATGGCAGGTTGATGGTGATGGAAGATCTTGAAGAGCTGAAAAAATTCATCTTGCTGTAGCCTCTAGTCTTATTGCAATTGATTTTGTCATTAGTCTTGCTGCAAATAAAGGATGGCAGGTTGTATTAATGCAATTTATCTTGCATTCAGTTTATGTACTTGCTGTATCCTGACAGGTTGTAGTCTTAATACATGGAGAGTAAACAGTATGAACTTGCTGTATCCTGACATGTACTTTTTGTATTTTCAACCTTTACATTCAGATTATGTGGGTATGTGACAACCCGCATAGTCCCAATTATTTTTATGCGGACATCCCACTTAATCCCACATAATTATGTGGGTTGATGCGACATTATGTGGGACTCCCGCGTCTCATCCCACTTGCAGCCTGAGCCCAATGCCTGAACGCGAGCCATCTCCACCGTGCTCCCTTCACCTCGACACCTCCGCCTCCCTATCCGACGCACTGCACCGCCCAGACGATGAATCGGTGAGCTGAAGTTCCTCCGCGCTTGGCGGCCCAACTCCCCTTCTGTTACCTGTTTTTTTTTAAATGTAAAAACCTGTGCCCGTAGAGTGAAATGAATCGATGACCTCCTGCTTCAAGGGACGCTGCACTAACCACACGGCCACTTAGCCCGACCTAATTAGTTGTAGCTTTTTCCAAATTTTCTTCTTTCCTTTTTCATTTTCTGTTTTTTCTTCCTTATTCGATGAAAATAATTTGATTTTCTGAACTTATTTTTTCAAATGGATGAACTTTTTTTATAAACTTGTTTTTAAAAACAATGACTTTTTTATGAGATTGTTTTTCAAATCGATGAACTTTTTTCAAACACCGATGAATTTTTTAAAAAATTCTATTAACTTTTTCCATTTTTCGATGATTTTTTTTCAAATTAGATGAACTTTTTTTTCTAATTCAATCAACTGTTTTTAAAATCGATGAACTTTTTTCAAGTTCAATGATCTTTTTTGAATTTGTCAACTTTTGTAAGTTTCTCAAAAAAAATTAATCCATGAATATTTTTGAATTCACGATTTTTTTTCTTTTTGCGTATTTTTTCCAAAGCCGCGGCCGCGCGCGGGGGGGGGGGGGGGGGGGGATTCTATGAGACCAGGTCTCACGGGTTAGCAAGTGAGACCCATCCTGGTGGATGACACATGACATTCACAAATCACAAAGCATCTACCCCACCCCCCCTGAAATCAGGGGGGAGATTAGATGCTTTGTGCTTTGTGAATGCCACATGTCATCCATCAGGACGGGTCTCACCTGGTTTATATGAGACCTGGTCTCATATAATTTTTTTCCGGGGAGGGGGGCCGGTTGTGCGCGTGTGAGCGCCAGGATCGGCAACCCGCGTTTGTAAGCAAAGTAGACCTTTCTTAGAGTTTTGACAAGGGCCCTTGATTTTATAGGGACGACCATGAAGCCAATGCACCCGTCACTAAAGCATCTACAACCGAGCGTCCTAAATTTTCTCAAATGTCCGGACGGGCTGACCGGTCACTTATCAGTCCCAAAATATGGATCCAGCGGGGCGCCTCAAACGAGTCTCAAACGTCCGGACGGGCTGCCCGGTCACTTATCAGTCCCAAAATATGGACCCAGCGGGGCGCCTCAAACGAGTCTCAAACGTCCGGGCTGATCAGCACTCCTCATATCCAGCCTCGGGCCACGTAGGTCCGACGATGGGGTCCCGTGCGGAATCTCCCAGAAACCCGGCGGTCCGATGGACGCCTCCTCCGTCGTCGCGTGGCACCACTCCGGCTCGCCGCCCGAGGCCAAATTCGGGTATTTAAGCCGGCTCGCGTCTGCCAACCCTATTCCACCCCCTCCTTCCGCTCTGCGCCGCCACCCGAGCCTGTCCGCCTCCTCTCCCCCGCTCTCCCACGCTCTCCGGCATCGCCATGGCCCGGCAGAAGATCGGCACGTACGCTATGTTGACGCCGCAGGCAGACCACGGAGGAGATCCAGGCTAGGCTCGCCGCCTGCATTGCTGTCGGGCTGCCTCCGAACTCACTGGAGCCGGAGCAGGAGGAGGAGGAGTAGCTGCCTGAGACGATGGAGGTGCGGATCTGGAGGAGAACGAGACGGAACAGCTTGCTCCGGGGTTCAACATGGAAAAGTTGGAGGCGGAGTTCTCCATTGCCCAAGCAACGGAGATGGTGGAGCACAGCAGGCCATCCTGGAGTGAATCCAAGATGAGGCATATGTGGAGGCCAACTGGGAGTTCCTCCGGTAGGAGCGGGCGGCGACCGATGCACTCTCGCCAAACTCGACGTGAAGATAGGAGGCCGGAGCTGCAGCTGCCGCCCATGTATCCAGAGTCTGGCATGGAGATAGTCGACATCTCCGATGAGGTGCAGCTAGGTGATTTATGTAGCACGTAGGTTTTTTTCCTCTGCATGCTTTTGAATGAATTTAAGAATCCAGTATAAGGTGTCCGGATGCAATTATGATAATCTGAGAAGTGACCGATCATTGCAGGCGGACACATCATCCGCGGGTGTGTGAGAGGTCATATTTATCGTATGTAGCTATAGATGCTCTTAGGGCATCTCCAGCCGCGCCCCCAACAGGCCCCCCAGGCCACTTTTTCGGCGCCGGCGCCGAAAAAACGGCCCAGTCGTGCCTCCAGGACGCCGAAAATCGCCGGTTCGGACCTTTTTTCCACCCGGCGGTCACAGACCGAACCCGGCGCGCTGGGGAGCCGTTGGGGGCTCCGGCGCTAGGGAAAAGCACGCCTGGCCCACACCGACAGGGGAAAAGTCAAGGTTTTCTTCCCCGGACTCGCCTCGCACCCCCCGCGCCCTCGGCCACCACTAGCTATATCCCGGCGACGGCCGTTGGCCTACTCTGCTAGATAGCCATTCCCCACCGGAAAATAGCAGCGCTTCGCCACGGCAGCCCCTCCCGCAGCAGCTGGGCATTTCCGGCCGCCGTTTCCGGCCGCGGAGGCGCGGTTTAACAGCGAGTACACGCCCACCGAGCGCAAGGTGTTCGGCGTTTTGATTGTCTCGGCGATGGACTCGGATGAGGAGGAAGAGCTCGCCGCGCTGCTGGAGGAGGAAGCCGCGGCCGACGTCCAGGAAGAAGAGCATCTGATGGTGCTCGCCGCCCTCGCCCAGCTGCTGGCGAGCAATGAAAAGCCGCATCGAGGTGGCTCGGCGCCGGGGCGGGTGAAAGCAAAGAACCGGCATCGTCTGCAAGGCTACTGCATGCTCTACTCCGACTACTTCGCCGATGCTCCACTTCATGGCGAGAGAACATTTCGGCGCCGTTATCGGATGAGCCGAAAGCTCTTCCTCAGGATTGTGAATTCCATCCGGGAGTTCGACAACTACTTCAAGTGCAAGATGGATTGCACTGGCGCTCTTGGATTCACCTCCATCCAGAAGTGCACGACAGCGATGAGGATGCTTGCATATGGAGCTCCCAGTGATTCACTCGACGACTATGGGCGCATGGCCGAGTCCACCAGCATAGAGTGTTTCTACAAGTTCTGTTGGGCAGTGGTGGCAGTGTTTGGGCCATAATACTTGAGAACACCCAATGCGGAAGACACTGCTCGGATCCTAACCCAGAATGCAGCAAGAGGATTTCCTGGGATGCTTGGAAGCATCGACTGCATGCATTGGAAATGAAAGAACTGCCCATTTGGTTGGCAGGGGATGTACAAAGGCGCCAAAGGCGGTTGCAGTGTGGTGCTTGAGGCGGTAGCCACAAAGGACCTCTGGATTTGGCACTCCTTCTTTGATATGCCAGGAACTCACAATGACATCAACGTGCTGCAGTGCTCTCCTGTTTTTGCCAAGCTCGTTGAGGGCCATTCTCCTCCGGTGAACTTCGAGATCAATGGGCACCAATACAACAAGGGGTGCTATCTAGCTGATGGCATCTATCTGAGATGGTCGACATTTGTGAAGACGATCTCAAACCCTGTGGCAGGAGGCAAGAACGCCTGGTTTGTGAAGCTTCAGGAGACTTGCAGGAAGGATGTCGAGCGGGCATTTGGTGTGCTCCAATCTCGATTCGCTGTTGTTCGGTACCCCGCTCAGACCTGGTCGAAAGATCAAATGTGGGAGATCATGACTTGCTGTGTCATCTTGCACAACATGATCATCGAGAGCGAGCAAGAAGACCCAGTGTTTGACACTGAACCATACTACAGGCAGGGTCCTCTAGCCGAAGTTGATCACCAGCTACCGACAACTTGGACTGCCTATCTCAGTATGCGTCAGGAGATCCGAGACCCACAGGTGCATCATCAACCGCAGAAAGATCTGATTGAGCACCTATGGAGGCTCAAGGGGGACGCCGCGTGATGAAATACGAGTTTTTATTTGTTGAACTATATAATTTGTATTGAACTATTTGTTGTTGTAGTATTTTGTTGAAGTATTTGATTTTTCTATGATGAAATATGTGATAAGGAATAATTGTGTTGATAATTGAACGCTGAGACACGGCGAAACCACGCCGAATAGGAGCCTATTCTCGCCCATATGGGCCGTTTATTCGTCAAAATTGGGCTGCAAAGTGGGCTAATTTCGACGCCTGAAGGCGACGACTAGGTGCAAAACCGCCCCCAGCGCCGAGTGTATCGCCGGCTCGCCTCCAGGGCCAACGGCTGGAGATGCCCTTATCCATCGAGAACCTGCAGGCAGGGTATGCTTCCTTTGGCTCGGTGTTTCCCGTGACGTACTGCCTGACCGCACGAGTGAGACCCGCCGGATTATTGTAGAATTGATCGGCTGACGAGAGTGCAACCATACTAGTCAGCTGATGAGCTCATTGCTTCATGGCCGGCCCCACCGGTGCATGCGGCCAAGGAAATCTGAGCATGCAAGGGCGACACGCGGTCACGCGAGGAAATCCTGTGCCTCGCAAGTTGCTCCGTGACCGTGATCACCATTCACCAGGGCCACTCGGTTCTGGCTTCTAGAAGAAGGATAATAATCCACTATAGCATACCTACGCGTCAAGCCAACCGGCCCGTACTTAACTCCAGCCACTGTCCACACATGGACGCGACCGGCCGCTGCGCTGCGCCTGGTTTTCTTTTTCTTCTCCTCCACCGCACTGATGCCAACCCGAGGTCTCCAGATGCTGCTGGGGGGCGCCTCTCCGTGGAGCATCGCCGGCGCGGTGGCGGCCGTGGCGCTGCTGTGGTTGGGGGCGTGGGTTCTGGAGTGGGCGTGGTGGACGCCGCGGCGGCTGGGCCGGGCTCTGCGGGCCCAGGGCCTCCGGGGCACCCGGTACCGCCTCTTCACCGGCGACGTGCCGGAGAACGCGCGGCTCAGCAGAGAGGCCCGACTGCAGCCCATGCCGCGCGGCTCCCACGACATCACCCCTCGCGTGCAGCCCATGTCCTGCAACGTCATCAAGGAGCACGGTAAAGTTCTTCCATCGCGAAATTCACAAGCTCTTCATTTTTTTTGTCTGAACTTGTTTTCAGCTATTCTTCTAGGGATGTGCTCTGAATCTCTGATGCACAGCATGTTTTTCATTTTTTTTTCTTTTGAGATGATATGCAGCATGTTCGGTATAGAAGACAAAAGTTATATGTGTGAGTTATTTGTGGAATTGTGGGCATGTATCTTGCTAGACAGAAGACACTAACAAATTACAACATGCACTTTGATTGTCATGTAACAAAAACATCTATTTACAAAAATGCAGGGAAGATGTCCTTCACTTGGTTTGGCCCAACGCCGAGGGTGACGATTCCTGACCCGGAATTGGTGAGAGAAATTCTGTCCAACAAGTTTGGACACTACGGGAAACAAAAGAGTAGCCGTTATGGGAAGCTGCTAGCCGACGGGCTTGCAAATCATGAAGGCGACAAATGGGCAAAGCACCGAAGAATCCTCAATCCTGCCTTTCACCATGAGAAGATAAAGGTGCTTGTTCAATGAAGTTTTCTGGTGGCTTGCATTATTATTTTTATTTTCAATCGCAGCAGCATGGGTGATGTAGGATAATGCACTCTTTGTATTTTCATTAATTAAAATGAAGTTATATACAGAACAAAAGAAAACAAACTCTTTGTATAGACTGATAAGTGATAAGTAATGTTTCATTTGCAGAGGATGCTGCCTGTATTTTCTGCCTGTTGCGAAGAAATGATTACAAGATGGGAGAATTCCATGCCCACTGGAGGATTATGTGAGATTGACGTCTTTCCTGAGTTCCAGAATCTAACTGGAGATGTCATCTCGAGAACAGCATTTGGTAGCAATTATCAGGAGGGAATGAAAATATTCCAGCTGCAAGGGGAGTTATGTGAACGACTAATACAGGCTTTTCAGACACTTTTCATCCCAGGCTATTGGTAAGTTGTTTTCTTACACAAGCTGATATCATTTCAAGCAAATGGAGTAGTGCACTGCATACATGCAGTTTATCTCCGCTGAGAGGTGATCAAATGGAATTTGAAAGGAAAATACCAGACTTCTTTTCTTTAAATGAAAGAGTTTATTGAAGAAAATAGTAGGCTGATCAAAGAAACTTTTGTCTTTTCGATGGTAAACTTAAGCAGCAGCAATCGAGATTTTCTTTCCTATGCTGACATGTCAGAACATTTGCAGGTTCTTACCAACAAAAAACAACAGAAGGATGAGAGCAATTGATCGTGAAATCCGCATGATTCTACGAGGCATTATTGGGAAAAAAGAAAGAGCTATTAAAAACAATGAAGCTAGCAGCGATGATTTGCTAGGATTGCTGTTGGAGTCAAATATGCAACAAGCAAATGGGAAGGAAAATCTTGGAATGAGTATTGAAGATATAATTGAGGAATGCAAGCTATTTTACTTTGCAGGTATGGAGACAACATCAGTCTTGCTCACATGGACACTAGTTGTGCTAAGCATGCACCCAGAGTGGCAGGAGCAGGCAAGAGAAGAAGTTTTGCATCAGTTTGGAAGAACCAGACCAGATTTTGAGAACTTGAGTCGCCTGAAGATTGTAAGTGCGAAGTTTATGCCTTGTGCACATATCGTGGGATAAAATAAAATCAAATACAACCCCCTCCATCATCAAAATGACAAAAGAAGTGGCCAAGAATAAAACCTATCAGGTTCCCTACAATTAAAAATTGTACTGCATATGCATCTGAGTGAAAACATATGTACTCAGGAATTGGAAGGAGTTTTTTTTCAGAATGATGTGATGTTTTAAGTCTAGAATGGTTGGAGTAATGTTCTTGATATTGTGCATTGTTTTGCAGGTAACAATGATTTTGTATGAGGTTCTTAGGTTGTACCCGCCAGCAATCTTCCTTGCGAGAAGAACTTACAAGGCAATGGAGCTTGGTGGCATCAGATATCCGGCAGGGGTGAACCTTATGTTGCCCCTTATCTTTATCCACCATGATCCTGATATCTGGGGAAAAGACGCAAGCGAATTCAATCCGCAGAGGTTTGCTGATGGCATCTCAAATGCAGCGAAGCATCCGGCGGCGTTCTTCCCGTTTGGAGGGGGTCCTCGGATATGCATCGGCCAGAACTTTGCATTGCTGGAAGCAAAGATGGCTCTGAGCACCATCCTCCAGCGCTTCTCGTTCGAGCTCTCGCCGTCGTACATCCACGCACCGTACACCGTGTTAATCCTGCAGCCGCAGCACGGTGCTCAAATTAGGCTGAAGAAGATATGAGCATGCTTTCTCATGGGGAGTGAATTTACTTACGTGCTGTGTATAGTTTAAATTTTAGCTTTCGGCTGAATAAAAATGCAACCAGGTTTACATGTTGTGTATTTTTTTAAAATACCTGAATGAATGGAAGTGTAGTTTCAGTTGAACTGTCGTTTGCTTCAGTTCATTATGGTACTGCAAGTCTGTAACTGTCATCACGACTGCAGGCAATTCTGAAATATAGTAGTGGTGCTGCTGTATTGTACTAATATGTTAGTTAGCATCCCTTCATTAGTTTTCAAATCGATCCCTATAAAGATTTCGATTGATTTTCAGACGCTGAGGTTGCCTCAAATTGTAGAGTAATTGATTTCCAAGTGTTGGTGCAGGTGGATTACTGCACATTTCTGCAATTGCCTAAGAGAGAAGTAAAGAAAATGTCACTCTCTAATAGGAGTTGGTAAGACACGGAAAATAGACATAAACTAGTTTAATAAACATTATGGCCTGATATAATGCCAAGTTTCAGTAAAAGACTGCAACACATGTGTGACAAATTACGCTACAAACATTTTCAGCACATGTGTAACAAAACATTGTTTTTACCTTCTTTCTCCTTTTGATCTTGGACCTCTGCGGTTTCATGACGGCCTCGTCGGCTACTTGGTGCCCCTCCCGGAGCTCGCCGGCGCTCTTTCCCTTTCCATATCCTTTTTTTGACCATGGCGGATACATGTGGATGTGGAGCTCGCCGGCACCCTGGTGCTCCCCCTGACCCACGGTAGCAGCTTGCTGCTCCTTCTCGAACTTTCCGTTGCCCTGGTGCTCGTCTCAGACCTCGCCAGTTCCATGCTCCTCCTCCCGGTCCTCGATGTTGGCCGGAGCTTCTTCACGTGCTTCTTTCTAGCCACCCCGATCCATCGCGACTAGCAATAGGAGAAATGGTGCATCAATATTACCTAGCACCAATAAACAAACCAACCTTCGAATGCAAGTTCTAAGTACAGTAGACCTCAACAATCACTGAGCAAAAAATTGCTGGCCTGCTCAAATAGCCGTAAAACTGAAGATAGCTGAAGTTCATAGCTAAAAACCGAGACTACAAGTACAAATTTACTGCCTCGGTCATATCCTAATCACTAAAGTTCAGACCTAATCCAAATGGATAAACATATCTGTAAAATACAAGCAGAAGACCTTCTATTTCTAATTTCTCGGCATATACAAGTCCACTGGGTGTGCCGTATGCATATGCTGCCCAGGCCCGGGCGATGCCCATGGTGGCGACGCCGTCCCGGGTCGAAACAGGCAACAAGCTTACATTACCATCCTACTCCTAGAAGTTCATGGAAATAATACGATTTTTCCAGTTAAGCACAAGGAGAGAGGAACAGGGGGGAGTACCTGGCGGCGGCGGCGGCGCGATATTGGCGGAGAAGTCCCCGGAGGCTGCGTGCGGTTGGAATCAAGCCGCAGCGGCGGAAGTCGAGCGCTGCGCTGGCTTGGAGAGCGGCGTCGGAGGAGGGATTTTGAGCTGCGGCGGCGGGAGTCGAGCGGCTGCGGAGGAAGGAGTGGAGCGACGGCGGCGGGAGTCGCCGTCAAGATCTATTTTTTTTTTCAAACTGTCGGTGTGGCTTTTGTTTTTCAAAACGGCAGCGGAGAAATCTGGGTGCCCCTATGTCTTGCTTCTAGCGAGACCTATGGATTTGAAGGGAAGAGCGAGATGGGCCAACCCAGGTGCGCGCGAGACTAGAGCCTCGTTTTTTATGTGTTTTTTAATTTTCTGTTTTTCGTTTTTTGCTTTAATATTTTTATTTTAGTTTATACTTTAAAATTATATATTAAAAACACACTCCACAAAAAATATTTGAAAATATTGACCAAGCATTTGAAAAATGTTAAATGTGTATAGAGAAAATGTTTATCACGTATACAAAAACCAATGTGTATGAAAAAAATTGATCATGTATCTAAAAAATGTTAATAAAGCATTTGAATTTTTTTGGAACAAGTATTTGAAAATTTTAAATCAAGCATTTTAATAAGTTAAATGTATACATTTTTTGACCATGTATTAAAAAAAGAAGAAAAAAAGATTATGTATATGAGAATATTAATCAAGCACTTTAAACATGTTGAATAAGTATTTGTAAAATTTTAAATGTCTATATAAAAATGTTGATCATGTATATAGAATGTTAATCAAGCATTTGAAAAATGTTGAATAAGTATTTGGAAAATGTTAATCAATCATTTGAAAAATGTTAGATGTGAAAATATTATTGACCATGTATTAAAAATGTTAATCTTCTATTTGAATACTCTTTTTTGCGGGGGAAAGCATTTTATTTCATTTAATCATCAGTGGGGTTAGAATCATTTGAAATGACAATGCTAATATCCTGGGGGAAGTTAGCTAACCAACAAATTACGGTGTTGACTACGACACATAACTATCATAGCATGCACAGCCTTATCCTGTCATCTACTAATTTTTCGAACTGCACTGATCTTTCTTTTGACAACTTTGAGATGGGCGCCACTTGAAACAAGTTCCTTGATCGTTCACTTGAACCTGACTCGAGGAGCAATCTGTCTCCACCTAGAGTGACGGGTTAGTCCAGTGTATCCACAGCTTCAGACCCTCCTCGCATGCTGCTAGCTCTGCCTTCGGCGCACCCAGGCAGTTCAGGAGCCATCTGCATGCTGCATATATAACCGTACCAGTGTGATTTCGCAGGATCATGCCAGCGCCTACCATTCTGTTCGCCTATAAAATGAGGCGTCGACATTTAGCTTTGCAACGCCGCTCGGGGGAGGTGACCAATTAGGCTTCAACCATTTAAAAGATATGTTAAAATGAATAGAAAAAAAATGTTGACTATGTATTAAAAAATCTTGTATTCGAAAATGTTGATCAAGGATTTGAAAAATGTTAAAGAAATGTGTATAGAAACAATGTTGATCATGTATTTAAAAAGTGTTAAACTTTTATTTGAAAAATGTTAAACATGTATTAAAAAATGTTTTAGATATATACCAAAAATATGTATAAAAACAATAAAAAAATCATGAAAAATATAGATGAAAAATGAGAAAGAAACAAAAAACCGATGAAAAATGAAGGAAAAAACCATTGAAAACTAAGAAAGAAACAAGGAAAACGGAAAAAATAAAGAAAATAAAAAAAGCAATGAGAACAGTGAAAAGAAATAAATAAACCCCCAAAAGAAAAAGAAAATAAAAGAAAAACTAGTGAAAATGGAGAAATGAACAAAGAAAAACAAGTGAAGAAAATGGAAATCCCAATTAAAAACCTGTTCTTTTTTCCCTTAAGTAGGTATAGTGCCCTACTATTTTCCACAAACCCCACACTAACTCACTGGCTGGCGGCGCTGCCTATCATGCCGGAGACCCAGGGTTCTCCCTTTTTTTTCTCCATTTATTTAAAGGCACGCTATTGGGCCAGCCCGAGACAGTAGATGCTTAACGAGATATAGTCACTGTGGAAAATCTGTTCGGTATGGCTAAACTGGACAACCCATTTACAGTTTTTTTTAGACAATCACGCGAAGCTTTATTATATCGTCACCACATTTACAGGGACGGATGGAAGGTTCCCCGGATGACCTAGCCATACATGACGGCCCGGAGCCAATCTTAAAGCATGCTTCGCTAGATTGTGAGCCTCGAAATTCGAGCTCTTACTTTCATAAACTATATTACAAGAGATAAAAGAACTAATACCCAAGTTCACCTTCTGAACGATTGCACCATAGCTCGCTCTGCTCCCCTCCTTGATCTCATGCACCACATTCAAACAATCTGAGGCTAAATGAATCCTCTGACTGTTTAGATCCATTGAGAGGGTGATGCCTTCTCTGACCGCCATGGCCTCCAATGTTTCGGGGTCACACACAGAGGGAATGACAACCAATGATGCTCCCTCAAAACTTCCATCCCTGCTTCGACTAATAGCAGCAACAGCCCCATATCTGCTGGTACGACTGACGGCGGCATCAACATTGACCTTTACATGGTTCTCTGGAGGTGACACCCATGCCCTGCGAACTGGAGGTACCGGTGCTGTGCCAGGCTCCGGATTTGTGTCCACTGTCCGTAATTCTGCCAGATACTAGTTTATAAAGCCATTTATTGAATGCGGACTTTGGAAGATGCCTTCGTGAAGAGCTTTTCGCCTGGCACTCCAGATTGCCCATAGAGATACTGTCAACCGCATGAACTCGTGCCCATCAAGTTTTTCGCTCATACTGAAGATCCAGCTCCTTGCATTGTCATCCTGATTAACGCTAATCTGCTCAAGCACAGAATCGGAAGATAGAGCCCATGTACAGCGAGACATATGGCAACTCAAGAGGGCATGGTGCCAGCTGTCGTGTGCTCCGCATAACATACACGCCGGCGAAGTGGCCATGTTCCTGTGATGGAGTAGTTCTCGTGAGGGTATGGAATGTTGTGCTAAACGCCACATAAACAGCTTCAGCTTGGCCGGAACATGCAACCGCCAAATATTATTCCAGTCTCCCTGGTTCATTCGCGTATGTGATGTACTTTCCCTTTCTTCTAGCCATGCCTCCCTTTCCGACTTGATCCTCACAATCATTCGGTACGCGGACCGAACAGTGAATATGCCTCGTCTCTCCTCGTGCCACGCCCAGAAGTCTTGAACTCTTCTGTGACAAATAGGTATCTTGAGTATCGCTTCCGCATCAAAGGGCGTGAACACAGCTCGAACAACTCCTTCCCTCCAGCTTGCAGTAGCACTGTCGATGAGCTCTGCCACTCGTACTGGAGGGTTTTTGCATCAAAGACGTGATCGGGTGCTTGACGTTGTCCCGTGGTAACCAGTTTTGCTCCCATATCATCGTTGATTCCCCATCTCCAATCCTTTTAAGGATCCCCTGAGATAGAACGTCGCGCCCGTCTAGGATGGCTAGGCAAACCTGGCCATACGGGTCGTGTCATGTGGGCCAGCCCGTGTGCACGACACACGATAAAAAGCGCAAGGTTGGCCTTTTTGGCTCGCCATGGAACACGGTCAGGTACGACACGACCCTTTTAATTGCGTGTTGACACTGCCTATCCCGGCCTGACATGCGGTCCGTCCGATTTGTAACTAGCTTTTTCTATATTTTCTATAGTAGATTTCCTTTTTAAAAAGACATTTTTGAATTTTTCTAAAACCAAATTCCGAGAAGGCTGAAAAGCAATGCGAGGCAGCCGTTATAACTGGCGTGACAGACCGATTCTCATGGCCAGGCCTTCGGGCCAGCACGGCACGACCCTTCTAGGGAAGGGCTGATAGTTATTTCACGGAAAGTATGCAGAAAAGTCGAGCTGCATGGGGTGGATGTAGATTCGACGCATGCGAACAATTTGATGTAACTTTAGGTTTTATATCGACTTCAAAAAAAACACTTTAGGTTTTATCACGTCCTTTGTTCGATCTGTCGTGCTTTGTCTAGTCTATGGATAAAGACGGGTCATTTGCTAATCAGAATCCACTAAACGACCAGATCAAGTATACAGGTAATTTTCTTACCCGAACAAAAACATAGGAATAAATTTCTCCACATCAAAAAATATCTTTAGCGAAGCCAGATCGGTTTGCTGTGACGAACCATTCACACTTTTTATCAATCGGAGCCGCAGGGTATGAATTCGAAGAGAGGAAACAGAAGAGGGCGGGCGATTCGATCTCCACGACCGAGGTAGTTACACACGGCGGCGATTCGTGTGCTACGCATGCACGCGCAGCCAACACAGCTATCCGCGTGCGCGCGTCTCCTCGACGGGCCGCCCGACTGCTCGTGTGACGCGCCTGAGTAATGCCAACATCACACACAGTAGTACATAAGAACGTCACCAGCTCCATCTCTTCTGCCATTCTCCATTTCCATCGGCTAGCATGCTACCCATCACAGCACTAGTACTCTTGTGCTTCTTCAGGCACGCCATGTCCGTCGTCGGCGGCGAGCCGTCGCTGTCTGCGTCGGCCATCGTCGCCCCGGCCGTCTCCGGGTCGCACGTCCTCAGCATCGAAGGCTACTCACTCACCAAGGGGCTCGGCAACGGCAAGTACATCGCCTCCGAGGCATTCGCCGTCGGAGGTCATCGATGGCGTCTGCTCTACTACCCCGACAGCCTCGACTCGAACGACTCCGACTGGATCTCCGTCATGCTGCATTGTGATCAGGCCGATGATCTCGATGAGGTAAAGGCCAAGTTCACGATTAGCTTGCTGGACAAAGATGGGAACCCTGTGCCTTCCTACAGCAAGACCAGCCCGCTGTGCAGCTTCTCCGGCAGTCAATCGTTGCAGTGCCTTGCGACGGGCTATGATCTCATCAAGAGGAGCGAGCTTGAGGGATCGGTTTACCTCAAGGGCGATCGTTTCAGTGTCAGGTGCGATGTCACCGTGGCAAAGGAGATCTTCACCAAGGCCATCCCGGTTGCAGATCGAAGGAGACGGCTGACCATTTCGCCGTCCATGGGCAGCCTTGTGCTTGTGCTTGTGCTTGCGGACGTGCTCTTTTTATCTGTCGTTGTAGTGCTTCGTCTCAGTGGGCAATAGTTGCAGATATATTGTACTCCGACTAGTACTGCCAAGTGCCAGCTGCTGGAGTCTAACGTTGATCCTGCTATATGCAAATGAAAGCTAGTACTCCTTGCCAATTAATTGATGAGATATACTATTGAGTTCACTATGACTTTCATCTACTAGCGGCTTGTACATGTTAAGGTTACTGCCCCAAGCGTGCATGGCAATTTTCAAGTGAAACGAAATAGTACAATTTCGTCAATGAAAAAAAACAAGTTTAAGTAGCCGAGAAATGTGAAAATTTTGTGACTAACTTGCGTTTTTTGCACAGAGCAAAATGCTTGGCCATTGCGACTAAACATTTGCAGATAACATTTGGACATGAATATGTGTATGTCTAAGTTTCTTCACTTTTTTTTTTGACATTTAGAAAAATTTTGATGGGCAGGAGCAAATGCTCCCCGTGGCCAAATTGAATATCCAGTTTTCCATTCATATATTGAACGCATCACAGTTTTTTAACCTCACTTTATGTTCACATGAAAGACAGTCTGAGAATGGACGGATCGGGCATTTCTTTCCTTTTTTTCCTTTGGAGAGAAGGTTGAGGACTGTCTTTCCTTTTTTTCCTTTTGATTGAGAGAAGGTTGAGAAGGTAATAGGAGCACCACCCGCCGCCGCATGGATCACCCACTGTCGCCGAGGGCGTAAATGGCAACAAAGCTGGGCCTTTTGGGGCTGAATAAGGATAGTTGTGTTGGATCTGAGTGAAGTATCTTCTATATCTAAATAGCTAGCCCCCACTAACTATTTCTCTCAGCATGCAAGCATGCCACATCATCGCACAACATGCTTGAGAAAAGGCCCACCCCCACTACCATGTGTTTCTCAACATGCAAGCATGCCACTTCATCATGACATGCATTGAAAAAAGACCCATCTCAACGTGCAAACATACATGAGAATTTTCATAATAAACATTTTACAATTATATAGTAATCAAACATAATAAATTATATGTATTTTTAGTTTTAGCTTCTTATATTATTACTTCAAATATTCATGTTTTATACAACGAATCACATTGAAATATGTTGCAAAATATTCCCACAACAATGTGTGGTGTATCATCTAGTTCTATACATGGCCCAGGCACGGGGCCGAAGTATCTAGGTTTTAGGAAGTACCATGTTTCTTCTATAGAAAAAAGGGTATAATACTCTGAATTTGTGTTATAAAACTGGTAAATACTTCCAAGTTTAGTTAAACAGAAAGAACACTTCCAATTGTAGTTAAAAAAAGGAATACTTCTGCACAAGATAATGGAACTAGCAACAATAATAAAACTTTCAAATACAAGTTGAGGATTTGACCATAAAAATTTCAAACCTATGTTGCAACCATTTTGAATTCACTTAAGTGGGGAGCAAATACGACAAATCACATCGACTGCTCGGGGCCCAATTAATTAGTAGTTCACAATTATAGCTATATATATTAAGTTAACTGAATTTGCAATTTGAATAAGTCGATTTTATGGAAGGGGGAACGGTTGGAGGAGAAAGGAAGTTGAAGGAAGAAGAAAAAAGGACAACCATTGGATTTTTATCTAATGGCCTAGAGCCCTAGAAAATGAACTTACCTAAAATAAACTTTTGGGTGACTAACGTATAACTGGTCCCTATAATATGCCTAGTGCATTTTTCGTTCCACTTAATCCAGTTCTTGTTCCACTTTTGCGCCATGTCTGTTCGCCAAAGGTAACCTGACAATATGCACGAGAGGACATGGGTGCATAATCAAGGCACACACTATCTTCAGAGGAAAAAAAATCAAGGCACGCGACCAAGAAGTTGGAGAAAAAAAAAAGATACACTACTGTTATTAGCTAGTAGCTTTTTTTATGAGGAAAGCCAAGTCTTCATTGCTCAAAGATCACAGAGTTTGCGACACAAAAAGAATCGTGAGGTTGTCCAATCCAAACATGGCAGCCCGTTCTAAAGTCTGATAGTATTTGGCAAACTGCTTCCCGCATGCGTGCTAGATATGTTGAATTTTAGATGAGCCCTGGGCCCATATAAACAATATTTCCTTCCGGGGTGTCAAGACATGGTGAGAAGTTTAGTCCTACCACATTAGTAAAGGAGTGTTGAGACTTCTTTATAAGAGTTTGTCTTTTCGATTCCATTGAAGCTTGAGAAGAGGAGTGGTACATGCTAGCATCATCATCTATTTGTGCATTAAGTTAATGAAAAAAGTAATAGTATATCTAGCCATATATATACACAAGGAAAAAATTATTCAATTTTTTTCATTCATTTGTTAGCATGCGAGCAGATAGAAATTTTTCCCTCGAAACAATAGATTATTTAAATCTTCCTAAATATGGATTCAGGATGTCTTAATTTTAGAATATTATTTTATGAGTCACAATGCATGGGCAACATGTTTCTTGATGAACTTCTCACTCATAGTGTTCCATTTTTTTTCATCTCCAACAAACGGGTTGATACAGTTTTTAATACAAAGAATACTTGTTTTTCGTTTAGAATTTGTAAGACACTATGCATGAAACTGATGATAATGGGGCAGTAAAAGATGCATATGAGAAAATAGATTAACATATAGTGGGAGGGGGACCAAAGTGATGATACATCGACAACAAAGAAGTTGTTCGGTCGAATAAAACAGAGCAAGATGGCATATTTTCTTGTTAACATGTTGGGGTGGAGAGGACATGTATTATGTATAGTAATAGAACCAACTGAGAAAATAGGGGGAAACCACTTCAATTAATGACTTTATATGTCATTTTGTTCTACCAAACTATCGAGTTAAGAGTAGTTCGGGTTGCTTTTATTTTCTATCACCTAGTTCCAAATGTTAGACATGAACCTTTTTGAACATTTATTCATTATCCACTACGATCTACTTGAGGAAGCTCTCCCTTTGTGTGTGTGTGCGCTATGGTTGGGGTGGGAGGCTAGTATAGTAAGTTATATATAGTGCCTAGATGGTCTTCCCTTTATAGTTTAGCTACCAAGTACAACTCTCATTCACCTTCTTCCCTCCTTATGTATGTATGTATGTATGTATGTATAGCTTGAGACTTCCTTCACTTTTTAATATTATACTATTGAAGTTCTAGTCGCACGCATGGTGCTTACCTCTTTCCAAAACTCTTGCTATACCTATACAAAGTGGGTGAAATTGACGTCATTATTCACAAGTAGTATCATTTGACATTTAGTCATTTCCATAGTGGTCCATTGTAGGCTAAACTATCTAATAGAAATGGAGATGATTATGAAACATAGAAAGAAACCTTGGAATGAGCGGCACTAGGAAAGTACATGGAACCCGTTTATTTTTTCATGGGACCGATACATTCGTGATCTCTACGGGGTTGTTGCCATGCTTAGGGGGTCATTTGGAACAGGAGTATTTATGACCTATTTGGATTGAAGGATTTTCAGATATTTTATACTCCGACTAGTACTGCCAAGTGCCAGCTACTGGACTCTTATGTTGATCCTGCTATGCAAATGAAAGCTAGTACTCCTTGCCAATTAATTGATGAGATATACTATTGAGTTCACTATGACTTTCATCTACTAGCGGCTTGTACATGTTAATGTTACTGCCCAAAGCGTGCATGGCAATTCTCAAGTAAAACGAAATAGTACAATTTTGTCAATGAAAAAAAAGTTAAGTAGCCGAGAAATGTCAAAAATTTATCGACTAACTTGCGTATTTTGCACAGAGCAAAATGCTTAGCCATCGCATCTAAATATTTGAAGATAAGATTTGGACATGAATATGTGTATGTCTACGTTTGTTCTCATTTTTTTGACGTTTAAAAAAATATTTTTGATGGGCAGGAGCAAATGCTCCCCATGGCCAAATTGAATATCCGGTTTTCAGTTCGTATGTTGAATGCATCACAATTTTTTAACCTCAATCCAAGCTGTTGATGCGTCACATGCGTCATGTTCACATGAAAGAGAGTCTGAGAATGGACGGATCGGGCATTTCTTTCCTTTTTTCCTTTGGAGAGAAGGTTGAGGACTTTATTTCCCTTTTCCTTTTGATTGGAAGAAGGTTGAGGAGGTAATAGGAGCACCACCTGCCGCCGCATGGATCACTTGCGATCACCGTCGCCGAGGGCGTAAACGGCAACAAAGCTGGGCCTTTTGGGGCTGAATAAGGATAGTTGTGTTGGTCCGTTAGTTGGATCTGAGTGAAGTATTCTATACATGGCCCAGGCACGGGCCGAAGTATCTAGGATTCTAGGGTTTTAGGAAGTACCATGTTTCTTCTATAGAAAAAAGGGTATAATACATTGAATTTGTGTTCTAAAATTGGTAAATACTTCCAAGTTTAGTTAAACAGAAAGAACACTTCCAATTGTAGTTTTAAAAAAGGAATACTTGCAAACAAGATAATGGAACTAGCAACGGTAATAAAACTTTCAAATACAAGTTCAGTATTTCAGCATTAATATTTGAAACCTATGTTGCAACCATTTTGAGTTCACTTAGATGGGGAGGAAATACGGCATATCACATCGACTACTCCGGGCCCAATTAATTAGTATACCACAATAGCTATATTTTAAGTTGACTGAATTTGCAATTTGAATAAGTCGATTTTATGAAAGGGGGAACGGTTGGAGGAGGCACAAAGTTGAAGGAAGAAGAAAAAAGGACAACCATTGGATCTTTATCTAATGGCCTAGAGAATCGACTTACCTAAAATAAACTTTTAGGCAACATACGTATAATATACCTAGTGCATTTTTCGTTCTACTTAATCCGGTTCATGTTCCACTTTTGCGCCATGTCTATTGGCCAAAGGTAACCTGACAATATGCACGAGATGACATGGGTGCATAATCAAGGCACACACTGTCTTAAGAAAAAAAATTCAAGGCACACGGCCATGAGGCTGGAGAAGTAAATAAAAGATACGCTACTGTTGTTAGCTAGCTTTTTTTATGAGGGGATCATAGAGTTTGTAATGCAAAAAGAATCGTGGGGTTGTCCCATCCAAACATGGTGACCCTGTTCTAAAGACTGATAGAACTTGGCTAACTGCTTCCCGCGTGCATGCTAGATATGTTGAATTTTAGATGGGCTTTGGGCCCATATAAACAATATTTCCTTGTGGGGTGTCATGACATGGCGAGAAGTTTAGTCCCACCATATTAGTAAAGGAGTGTTCAGACTTCTTTATAATGGTTTCTCTGTTAGATGCGAAGCTGGAGAAGAGGACTAGTACATGCTAGCATCATCATTTATTCGTGGATTAAGTTAATAAAAAAGTGTTGGTATATCTAGCAAGATATACGAGGAAAGATTTATTCATTTTTTCATCCATTTGTCAGCGTGCGAGCAGATAAAAATTTAGCCCTTGAAACAATAGATTATTTAAATCTTCCTAAATATGGATTCAGGGTGTCTTATTTTTAGAATATTCTTTTATGAGTTACAATACACGGGCAACATGTTTCTTGATGAACTTCTCATTCATAGTGTTCCAAATTTTGTTTCATCTCCAACAAATGGGTTGATACAGATTTTTAATACAAAGAATACTTGTTATTCATTTAGAATCTTTTAAGACTCTATGCATGAAACTGATGATAATGCACTACTAGGGAAAACCCTAGTAGTAGCGCGGGTGGCCGCGCTACTACTACGACGCTACAATTAAAGTTAGTAGTAGCGCGGTCTAGCCCAACGCTACTACTGTTGACTATATCAGTAACGCTTTTCTAACACACACTACTATTAAGTAGTTGTAGTGCTTTTTTGTCCCCGCGCTGCTGCTGTATCTTTCAACATTTTTTTTCTGCTTCCTATTGATGTAGAACAGTACCCCGTTTCAATAAACTGCAATTTCACATATACCAAATAACAATATCATTAACCACAATACCATGTAGTCATACAATATCATTAAGCATTATAGGTACTCATAGTGAACATGCATCCTCACACACATATATGGTTCATACAGTAGCATATATATGATAAGCAGTACTAGGTAGTCATACATCATGTAGAAATCTACTAGGGGTAGTCATATAGCCACACACATATGTAGTTCTAGATGATATCGACGATGATCATCATCCTCAAGCCATGGCGGTGGGTGTTCCTGATAGTAATTAGGATGGCCTGTCCAACACGAAGATTCTTGCCAACGAGGAAGCTCTTCCACCCAACCGAGCTGAAGTGTGTGCGACCGTCCATGTCCACGCCGTACGCGCAGGTGGTGATGGAGCCCCTTGCGGTAAGACGTATTCCAGCAGAGCCTTCTTCATCAGGCTCGATACTACAACTCACAGATAGGCTCTTTGCCAATTTTTGAATAAGAAAAACATATCAATTAATAAGTAGCCTCGCACATGTCATTGGACTCTAGACTAATTAAGCATGTCATTGGACTCTAGACTAAAGCATATCATCGGCTAGCTTCTACACATCATATCATTGGACTCTACACTAAGCATATCATCGGATTCACTAAGTATATCGTTGGACTCCACACTAAGTAAGCATGTAATCGGATTCTATACTAAGCATATCATTGGATTCTACACTATGCATATCATCGGATTCTACATACAGATAATTTGCATTTGTAAGTATAACAATAAAGCATATCATGAAATTACTATAGTAAGTATAACATACCATAACATGCCGATCAACCATGGTACTTGTCAGGCGGGTCACGAATGGCACCCCGACAAAGTCAGCACGTGGCGGAATTATGTCCCATAGGTTGCACACCTCCTCCTCGCTCAGCCTTATTCTTTGAGCACAAATGGCTTCATCAAGTGTGTCTTCATCATCTTCCTCCGTGTTGACATAAATGATGGCCGGCTTGGGTCTTTCTGCTTTGAAGGAGAAGCTGATCAACTCACCACCAGTTATACTCATGTGGGAGATGAAACGATCCCATCCATCTCCTCCCATCTGCGACATATTTTGTCTTTTCTCAACCTCCATAGTGTAGGGCTCCCCAGGAGCCTCAAAGGTCACAGTGTCTCTGGTTAGCTTGTTGAATTCCAACCTCACATTGCATGGGACTATATGTGTATATACAATGATATATAGACAATGCATTAATGCCAATAACACTAAAAATAAAATAGTTGTTACAAGTTTCATATATTTTGTTACCGCTGCAGGAAGAAAACTCGGCTGGAAGTAGATGCCGAACAACGTGCCAGTTGCAAGGCTGCTGGTGCACCTTGACTTGCACAGTCAACATTGTGGTGGTGGTGGTGGCGGCTCCATTTTCCTAAAGCAATATTAGAAAAGGATTAACGATCCTTCAGAGGAAAGAAAAACTGTAACATAAACTTCTCAATATGCATCGATCTTAATCGGAAAACATAATATTCAGGCTTAGTAACTAAAATTAACACATAAGATGATATGAGGTTAGCAACAGACATTACATATAACAAGAACTGCCATGCTACTGTTTTCAATCTCTATTGTTTATCTTGTGCATATAAAAAACAAAACAAAATTTCAAAACTTATCAGATTCTGCAGTGTGAGGACATTACATATAACAAGAACTGCCATATGATTAACCTAAACTGAACCACAAGAAAACTAAACCAGACCAAACCACACAAATGTGTTATGCCATCTAACCTAAACTGAAGCACAAGATATCTCAACACAAACCAAACTGAATATATTCAGGTTTATATGTGATACTAACAGTAGGATCTAGATATGCTGGAATTAACCTAATCAAAAAACAGTGGTACACCAATTTCAATATAGCATCAAAAAACAACTACTGTGAGGAACCCAAAAACCACAACTAAAGCAGAGCATCGGTATGCTAGCTAGAATCCCTAAAAACTTGGATCGGTCAACAAGCTAGCATCAATACTAATTAAACAAGATCAATGGATCTAACACAACAAGAACATCATCATGGGTTTAAGGAGCGGGGCTCTCAACGTCTCTCTCGTCATCCGACAGTGAGGACAGTGAGGGCAGCGGGTTGGGAGCGGGGCAGCAAGGGGCTCTCAACGTTGTCTCATCACCGTACTCCACGGCCATCGCCGTCATGGCGACCAGCAACGGCGCCGGCAACCCCAACGTGCAAGTCACCTCGGCCAGCGTGTCCCCCTCCATGACCCCGTCATCGGAGTGGGGGCAGCAATGGAGTTGGGGGCAGAAGGGGGAGTGGGGCCGACGACGGACTTGGGGGGCTGCAGGAGGAGTGGGTAGGCGGGCGACGACAGATCGGGGCGGCAAGAGGGGGGGGGGGGGGGAGGAGCAGTGGAGGGGGAGGAGCATTACCTATGGCGGCGGGAGGTGGCACGTGGTGGCGGCGGGAGGTGGCACGTGGTGGCGGCGTCGGACGGAACCCTAACCGTGGCGGTGGCTGGCGAGGGGATCGATCGAAGTGAGCCGGGGTGCGGGGGGCCATGCACGCGTGGTTTTCTTTTGGCATAGTAGTAGCGCTGGGTACGGGCCAGCGCTACTACTAAGCCCATTAGCAGTAGCATTGGTGGATAAGCCACGCTATAGCTAAGTGGACTTCCATTCTGGGCCCTGCGGCACACGTAACAGTAGCGCGGCCCATGCTAAACAACTCTACTGCTAACCAGTACCAGTAGCGCGCTTTGTAACTAGTGCTACTACAAATAACTAGTAGGTGGGTCCCAAACAAATGCTACTGCTAAACTTCTATGTATAAGAATTTTCCTAGTAGTGATGGGGCAATAAAAGATTCATAGGTGAAAATAGATTAATATATAGTTGGGGGGGGGGGCAAAATGATGATACATCGACAACAAAGAAGTTGTTCGGTCGAATAAAATAGAGCAACATGGCATCTTTTATTGTTAGCATGTTGGGGTGGAGAAGGACATGTATTATGTATAGTAATAGAACCTACTGAGAAAATAGGGGGAAACCACTTCAATTAATGACTTTATATGTCATTTTGTTCTACCAAACTATCGAGTTAAGAGTAGTTCGGGCTGCTTTTACTTTCTATCACGTAGTTCCAAATGTTAGAGACGAACCTTTTTTGAACATTTATTCATTATCCACTATGATCTACTTGAGGAAGCTCTCCCTTAGTGTGCACGCGTTGTGGTTGGGGTGGGGGGCTAGTATTGTAAGTTATATATGGTGCCCAAATGGTCTTCCCTTTATAGTTTATCTACCAAGTACAACTCTCATTCACCTTCCTCCCTCCTTATGTATGTATGTATAGCTTGAGACTTCCTCACATTTTAATATTATATTATTGCAGTTCTAGTCAATGGTGCTTACCTCTTTCTAAAACTCTTGTTATACCTATACAAAGTGGGTTAAATTGACGTCATTAGTCACAAGTAGTATCATTTGATATTTAGTCATTTTCCATAGTGGTCCAACGTAAGCTTAATTATCCAATAGAAATGGAGAACATTATGAAACATAGAAAGAAACTCACTTGCTTGGAATGAGCGGCACTAGGAAAGTACATGGAACCCGTTTATTTGTTCATGGGATCGATACATTCGTGATCTCTACTGTATCATCACCATGCTTAGGGGCACTTTTGGAACAGGAGTATTTATGACCTATTTCGATTGAAGGATTTTCATAGCAATTTTGAAGGATTTTAATCTTAAGGAACTTTTCCTATGGAAGCCCTTTGGGCCATAGGACTAGGGTTTTTGAATTCCTATGGAAATCATTCATATGCCCTCATACCATAGGATATTCTCAGGGTCCGAATTCCTATGCCCCCAACATTAGCTCAGACCTCATCGGGCCTCGTGGCTGAGATGCTACATAGTGTGAATTCCTATAGAATTTCAAGACACAGAAATTTTGTGAGAGATGCTTTTGTCTACTGCACATGAGAAAACACAAGAATTTTGGAGGATCGATGAGAGAGAGAGAGAGGGAGAGAGGGAGAGGAGATGGAGGGGGAGAGAGTGCAAGCGCAATGTACTTCTCAAGAAAAAATAAAATGAGGTTTGAGCTCAATCATGTTGAGATTCCTAAGAAACTAAGGGCACATGAATTGAATCCATAGGAATATCCCGAACCCAATCCCACAGACAAAGGGCCTCTTTGATTCAAAGGAATTTCATAGGATATTTGAATTATTGGACTTCTTCAGTTTTTTTCCTATATTGAACATTGATTCGTCGGATTGAATCATATAGGAGTTTCACTCCAACCGATTAGAAATTTTTCTTATTTTCCTAATGCAATCAAACAAACTCAAATCCTATAGGATTCAAAACACCAACTACAACAAATGGGATTCCCCTTCGAGAGGTAGTACTACATAGTAAAATTTTCTCAACAGTTTTAGTAACTTTAGACCGATCACTATTTCTTGGATTTAAATCTATTTCTAGAAAATCTGTAAGTTATAGTTTTCACTAAATGGAAGTGGTACTAAAAGAATAGCATTAGACCAAAACACTAGTTGGCACCTCAAAATCAACCAACATTCATTACACTAAAAAATAGCGCCATAAAGCCTAAAATAAAACTAGAAAATATTCAAGTGACCATGAAAAGTTTGAGACTTAAACCTAGGTGGGATGGTTCCACCACATATAAACCTAATGATCTAATCTATCCTTACTTCGTGTGACAAAAACACTCAGCTTCTCAACATCTTGTAAAAACTCTCTACTGCACAAATCACTCCACGTCAAGTGTCAACAATTTCGTCAATGCCCACCAGCAAACAAACTCAAATCCTGTGTGTTGTGCACATGCACAAATTTCTCTATGTGGCCCCTTCCTCTCATGCAAAGACTACCCAAGTAGTCAAAACAACCAACTTTGAGCAATACATGCATATTACAAAAAATTATGATGCTAGCACCATGGCAAAATTATCATGAAAATTAAAATCACATTACTCATATGGTGCATCTAAATTATAGTTTCTTTTGACAGTTGTGTTCCTCTTCACGAGATCTTCAAAACTATAAGATACGTCTCCGTCGTATCTATAATTTTTTATTGTTTCATGCCAATATTATACAACTTTCACATATTTTTGGCAACTTTTTATATGATTTATTGGACTAACCTATAGATCCAGTGCCCAGTGCCAGTTCCTGTTTGTTGCATGTTTTTTGTTTCGTAGAAAATCCATATCAAACAAAGACCAAACACAATAAAAATTTACGGAGAATTATTTTGAAATATTTTTTAATTTTGGAAGGTGGAATCAACGTAAATGGGGGCCCACACGGCCCAAGATACACCATGGTGCGTCAGGTGGTGCCCGACGCGCCCAAGTGTCTTATGCCCTCTCGAGGTCGGCTGGGGCCTTCTTCTGGCGCAATAAAGATAGTTTATGGAAAAAATCGTGTAAAAAATTCAGCACAATCGGATTTACGGATCTCCGGGAATTTAAGAAACCGTGAAGGGCCAGATCTGGGGAACGCGAAACAAAAGAGAATAGAGAGGGAGATCCAATCTCGGAGGGGCTGATAACCAACAAGTATAGGGGATCGTTCGTAGCCTTCTTCAATAAATAAGAGTGTCGAAGCCAATGAGGAGCTAAAGGCAGAACAAATATTCCCTCAAGTTCTATCGACCACCGATACAACTCTACGCACACTTGACATTTGCTTTACCTAAAACAAGTATGAAACTATTTTGCAAGGATAAAACTATGAGTACTTTGCGAAAATAAAACTATGAATAAATTGCAAGAAAATAAAAGTGGATAGCTTTTATCAACAAGAAGGTCATTTGTCCCTAGGCAATCGATAACAACTACAGGTAATTATTCTTGTAATTTTATATGAGGGAGAGGCATGAGCTAACATAATTTCTCTACTTGGATCATATGCACTTATGATTGGAACTCTAGCAAGCATCCGCAACTATTAAAGATCATTAAGGTCGTGAAACCCAACCATAGCATTAAGTATCAAGTCCTCTTTACTCCCATACGCCATAACCCACTTATCCGAATTTAGGCTGCTGTCACCCCCGCAACACTGAGAATAAGCAAACCATGAACATATTGCAACACCCTACAGCGGGGGCCCCTCACGTTTGTGCGAGAACGGAAGGCACCGTTGGACAACACCAAAAATAAAATATACAATCATACCAACCAAGATCACATTAACCCATAGGACAAAACAGATCTACTCAAACATCATAGGATAACCATAGATCATTGGGAAATAATATATGGAGCTGAGCACCATGTTTAAGTAGAGATTACAACGGGGAGAAAGGGTGTTACACCGCTGCATAGAGGGGGAGATAGTTGGTTTTGACGCTAGCAAGATTGTTGATGTAGATCGCCGTCACGATCCTTGCCCCGTCGGCATTCCGGCGCCACCGGGAAAGAGGGGGAGAGAGCCCCCTCATTCTTCTTCCTTGGCCTCCCCGTAGATGGGAGGAGGGTTCCCCCTCTGGTCCATGGCCTCCATGGCGGCGGAGGGGCAGGAGCCCCTCCGAGATTTGATCTCCCTCTCTGTGCTCTTCTGTTTCGTGCTCTCCAGATCTGGCCCTTCACGGTTTCTTAAATTCCCAGAGATCCGTAACTCCGATTGTGCTGATCTTTTTATATGATTTTTTCCCGATAGCTTCCTTCCGCCCGAAGTATAGCTCCAACCGACGTTCGAGGAGGGCAGGATACACCAGGGTGCGCCTGGGCCTGGTGGCGCGCCCTGGTGGGTTGTGGTGGCCTCAGGCCTCCGTTTACGTTGATTCCACCTCCTTAAATTCACAAATACTCCAAAATAATTCTCCGTAGAGTTCCATCACGTTTGGACTTTGTTTGATATGGATTTTCTGCGATACAAAAACATGCAACAAACAGGAACTGGCACTGGGCAATGGATAAGTAAGTTAGTCCAAATAAATCATATAGAAAGTTGCCAAAAGTATGTAAAAGTTGAATAATATTGGCATGAAACAATCAAAAGTTATAGATACGACGGAAACGTATCAGCATCCCCAAGCTTAATTCCTGCTCGTCCTCGAGTAGGTAAGTGATAAAAAAATATAATTTTTGATGCGGAATGCTACCTAGCATAAACTTGATCATATATCTAGTCATGGCATGAATATTAAGACATAAGTGATTCAAAGCAATATTCTATAATTTGACATAAAGATATCAATACTCAGGCATCCCAATAAATAATCATGTCTTTCAAAATATCAACGCTAAAGAACGTTATCCCTACAAAATCATATAGTGTTGTCATGCTCTGTCTTCCTAACACAAAGTATAAATCATGTACTATCCCGGTGTCAGCCAAGCAATTGGTTCATAGTTTTTAACACGCTTCAGCTTTTTCAACCCTCACGCAATACATGAGCGCAAGTGATGGATATAGCACTACGGGTGGAATAGAGTATGATGATAGGGGTAAATATAAAGAAGACAAAAAAGTAAGAAAGTCTCACATCGACGTGGCTAACCAACGGGCTATGGAGATGCCCATCAATTGATATCAACGTGAGGAGTAGGGATTGCCATGCAACGAATGCACTAAGAGCTATAAGTGTATGAAAGCTCCATATGAAAACTAAGTGGGTGTGCATCTAATCCTATAATGAAATATTCCCACTAGTATATGAAAGTGACAACATATGAGATTCTCCATATGAAAAACATGGTGCTACTTTGAAGCACAAGTATGGTAAAGGATACTAACAATGCCCCTTCTCTCTTTGTTTATTTTTTCTTTTTCTTTTTTTCCTTTTTATTTTTCTTCTTCTTTCTCTCATTTTCCGGAGTCTCATCCCGACTTGTGGGGGAATCGTAGTCTCCATCATCCATTCCTCACTAAGGCACTGCTCTAAAAATGATGATCATCACACTTCTATTTACTTATAACTCAAAAGGAATAAAAATCACAACTTGATACCTGTAACAAAATATGACTCTATATGAATGCCTTTGGCAGAGTACCAGGATGTGCAATGATCTTGCATAACATGTATAAAAATGATGCATGGTAGCTGAGCCACAACTATGTCAGCTATATGATCATGCAAAGCAATATGACAATGAATGCTCAAGTCATCAAAACGGAAGCGGTGGAAGTTGCATGGCAATATATCTCGGAATGGCCTTGGCAAATCCATAATAGGTAGGTATGGTGAATGTTTTGAGGAAGATATAATAAGGCTTATGTGTGATAGAGCGTATCATATCACGGGGTTTGGATGCACCTGCGAAGTTTGCACCGACTCTCGAGGTGAGAAAGGGCAATGCACGGTACCGTAGAGGCTAGCAAATTGCGGAAAAGGTAAGAGTGTATAATCCATGGACTCACATTAGTAATAAAGAACTCATATACTTATTGCAAAAGTTTATTAGCCCTCGAAGCAAAGTAATACTATGCATGCTCCTAGGGGGGAGGTTGGTAGGAGTTAACCATCACGTGCCCCGACCTTCACAAAAAGATAGACAATCAAGGATAAATCATGCTCCAACTTCATAGCATAACAAGAGACTATACGTGCATGCTTCGGGAATCACAAACCTTAACACCAATATTCTTACTAACCACATCCATTTACTAGTACCTCCCACATATTCCATCTCTATATCGCAAAACTATTGCAAGGAATCAAACATATCCTATTCAGTGATCCATAGGTTTTATGTAGGATTTCGTGACTAACCATGCAATTGACCAATTCCTGTTGACTCTTTAAATGGATATAAGTGAAGCATGAGAGTTTAATTCTTTCCACAAAAGATCATGCTCTAACAAATATAAGTGAAGCAAAAGAGCATTCTACGAACATCGGTTTTCTATGTGAAGAGAAACAGGCAATCCAAACTTCAAATGATATAAGTGAAGCACATGAAGTATTCTATAAAGCCATACTCAAAAGATATAAGTGAAGTTCAATGATCATTCTATAAATCAACCATAAACTATCTCGTACCAGTGTGGTGCATAAAAGAAAGGTGAAAACTAAATGCAAAATACGCTCCAAGATTTGCACATATCACATGAACGAAATGAAGACGAAAACATACCGATACTTGTTGAAGAAAGATGGGATGCCTTCCGGGGCATCCCCAAGCTTAGACGCTTGAGTCTCCTAGAATATTTACTTGGGGTGCCTTGGGCATCCCCAAGCTTGGGCTCTTGCCTCTCCTCCTTCTCCTCATATCGAGACCTCCTTGATCTTTGATCACTTCATACACACAAAACTCAACAGAAAGCTCGGTAAGACCCGTTAGTATAATAAAGCAAATCACTACTCTAAGTACTGTTGCAAACCAATACATATTTTGTTTTTGCATTGTAGCTACTGTAATATAACTTTTCCATGGCTTATACCAGCGATAGAATTGATAGTTTCATCAAAACAAGCAAAACAATGCATCAAAAACAGAATCTGTCTTATACGGGACAGTCTGTAGCAATCTCAACATCTACCGTACTTCTGGTACTCCAAAAATTCTGAACAAATAAGGAAAAATAAACATTTTGTATAGCAAGACTATGCAAAAAGTTTTAGAACCATTTGACATTCCAGTAAAAAATGTAAAATCGCGTGCTACAGTGAAAGTTTCTGTTTTTGCACTGCACATACCAACAAGCAATCTACTCATCCTAAAGGCAAATCTTGGCACATTATTTTTATAATACAATGGAATTATACAAGGGGATAATTATTTTTGTGAGAATCTTCATGAAAAATTCTACATTGTTTCCATGAGCATGAACACAAGTGTTCAAGGTCGACCCTCACTTTCGCAATGCATCACCTTTCAATCGCTTCTCTTTTGTGAAAAGTTTTAAGTTCCCCTCTATATTTTTTTGGTTTTCAAACTTTATAAAAGCACTCAGCAAAAATAAACGACTCTCTAAAACTTCCGGGTTGTCTCCTTGGCATCACTTTCTTTAAAGCCATCAAGCTAGGCATAAAGTGCTCAAGTAATGGATCCACCCTAGCAATGATTTGGCATTTAGTAGTGAGCATAAAGCAACATATATCAAGCAATGACAAAGTCTAACTCTCTTCATGCATCGACATGTCATACAAGAACAATTCATGCACATCAAGTAAAGGCCAATACATAGCATAAGTAGATTCTTGCAATTTTATCGTGTTGGAAACCTAGAGAGGTGGAGATGTAGTTCCTTATAATAATTGCAAGTAGGAGCCGCAAGCACATGCATATTATATTCATCAAAATTACCACGTGCAACGGTAAAAGGCAACCCATCAATATAATCCTTAATAAGAGCAAACTTCTCTGATGTAGTGTAGTTTGGAGAATCCAAAAAGATAATAGGACTATCATGTGTGGGTGCAATAGCAACAATTTCATGTTTAACATAAGAACGATAGCAAGTTCATCTCCAATAGCATAATTCATATTGGCATCTTGGCCACAAGCATAGCAAGCATCATCAAAAAGAGATATTTCAAACAAATCAACGGGATCATAGCAATTATCATAGCATTCATTCTTCGGTAAGAACTAAGGGAGATTAAACAATTTATGAGTTAAAGAGTTACTCTCATTAGAAGGTGGGCACGGGTAGCTAATTCGATCTTCCTCCTTTTGTTCTTAACTCTCCTCATCATCTTTTTCATCCAATGAGCTCACGGTTTCATCAATTTTTTCTTCCATAGACTCCTGCAAAATATTAGTTTCTTCCTGGACAGCGGAGACTTTCTCAATAAACGCATCAAATATCGGAATTGTATTTGTAATTATCATAGCAATATTTAAGGATAGCAAAATTTTTAGGTCTATAAACTGAATCATCAAAATCTTCAAACTTTTCGAACAAAGGTTCAATTTCATAAACACCCTTAAAAGTAACAAATTCTTCTATCTGTTCCACATCATAATAATCATATATACCATTGGCATAAAAAGCCAAGGTTTCATTATCATTAAATTTGCATGAAAAGGGAAGATGTGGAGCATTCATCCTAGAGCAACAAGTATAATCATATCTCAAGCATAAATACCGAGCATACCAATGCAACATATAAATTTGATCCCATAATGATTTCCCCTTTTGTGTCAAGCGATAATCCCTAAAGTATTCACGTTGATCCAACATTACTCCCATTATATAGTTGAATGGGGTTTTCTCACGATTATCAATGTAGTGCATAATATTTTTCACATAACGACGAGCCGCCCAACTGCTCGTGTGACGCGCCTGAGTAATGCGACGAACATCACAGTACTACTCTACATAAGAACGTCACCAGTTCCATCTCTTCTGCCATTCTCCATGTCCGTCGGCTAGCATGATACCCATCACAGCACTACTACTCTTCTGCTTCTTCAGGCCCGCCATGTCCATCGGCGGCGGCGAACCGTCGCTGTCCGCGTCGGCCATTGTTGCCCCGGCCGTGTCCGGGTCGCACGTCCTCCGCATCGACGGCTACTCCCTCACCAAGGGGCTCGGCAATGGTAAGTACATCGCCTCGGAGGCATTCACTGTCGGAGGTCGTCGATGGCGTCTGCTCTACTACCCCGAGAGCCTCGACCCGAAGGACTCCGACTGGATCTCCGTCATGCTGCATTGCGATCAGGCCGATGATCTCGATGAGGTAAAGGCGAAGTTCACGATTAGCTTGCTGGACAAAGATGGGAACCCTGTGCCTTCCTACAGCAAGACCAGCCCGCTGTGCAGCTTCTCCGGCAGTCAATCGTTGCAGTGCCTTGCGACGGGCTATGATCTCATCAAGAGGAGCGAGCTTGAGGGATCGGTTTACCTCAAGGGCGATCGTTTCAGTGTCAGGTGCGATGTCACCGTGGCAAAGGAGATCTTCACCAAGGCCATCCCGGTTGCAGATCGAAGGAAACGACTGACCATCTCGCCGACCACGAGCAACCTTATGCTTGTGCTTGAGTGCGTGAAATTTTTATCTCGTATTTTAGTGCTTCTCAGTGGGCAGTAGTTGCAGATATACTGTGATCCTACTAATACTGCTCCAACAAGTGGGGTCTAATGTTGATCCTGCTACGCAAATGAAAGCTAGTAGCACTCCTTGCCAATTAATTGATGGATGAGCTATATTAAGTTAACTATGCTTTCATCTACTAGTGGCTTTATATGAATGAGCTTGCGCGCTAGACAAGGAAAATGAATCAATGAAATTTCTGAAGTCTCAGAATTTTCAGTGGCCCTAGAATATTTGGTATACCGGTCAAGATTTCCGGTTCGTCCACGTTTTAAGCAGTCTAGAAGCCCGTGCTTGCTCATATGAGCCGAAAATGCAGACGAATTGGAATTCACACCATTATCTGAAAAAAAGGAAGTTAAACCAATTTGAACGAAAATTCAGAAGCAATGTCACTGGCATGAATTCCTATTTGCCGCACAATGTGGCAAAATGACGGCGAAATGCATAGGAGCCTCGCGCGAGGACCCAAATGTGATGACCCGTTTGTTGTCCAGATTTGGGAACCATCCAAAAGGCCCCGGTCCGCTTTTTACTGTTTTTTCTTCGTTCGTTGGTTTCTTTTACTAGTTTTCTTCATTTTTATTTTTTATTTTTTGTTTCATTTTTCATTTTAAAATAGTGCCATTTTAAATAATTTTTAAAAATTTCATATATTGTTTTGAATTTTTTTAAAAAAGGGATTTTTCATATAAGTTCGCGTTCTAAATGTTATTTCAAAGAATATTTCTAATAAATTTTTACAATAGTTAAAAAAGTTTTAGTTTTTTGTTCACAAACTGAAAACATGTGTAGGTTTAAATTAATTCTATGGAACTTCAGAAAATGTTTTTTTCTCAAAAGTATGTTAACAAAATTTAAAAAATGTTTGTTATTTTTAAATTTTCTAGTGTTTTTAAAAATAATTTTTTCAACTTTTTTACGTTTTCAAAAATATGCTTGTGTATTGTAAAATATGTCCAGAAATTTCAAAAGTAATAGATCATATTTTCAAAATAATCGTTATAAAATGATAAATATATATTGGTTTTGAATATATATGTCCAGAAATTTCAAAAAAATGTTCCAAAGAAAAAAACACCCGACTAGTATAAGTGCTCTGCTGCTACATGGGCTGGGCAAATACGGAATGCCCCAGTGCTCCTATTTAGCGCCGTGTGTGCTGTCGAACGAGCTACCGTGCACCAAATTTTGAAAAATATTCACAACTTTGTATAAAGGGTTTATAATTTAAAAAATATTTGCTATTCATAAAATGTTCACAAATTTGAAACTTGTTCGTGCTTTTGAAAAAGATACACTTTTTAAAAATTGTTCACAAGTTTGATTGTCTACAAAAAAGTAAAATTAAAGAGAAAGTAAAAACGAAAAATAAAAGGAAAGAAAAATGAAAAATGAAAAAGGAGAAAATACCGAATGGAAAACAAGAAAAAAGAAGCCGGTTTGGGAAGGTCTTCCCAAAACTGGAAATTAGCTATATTGTACCGGCCCAAACGTACGCGGTATGGAAGCCGGTGGGTGCACGCTAAGGAGGATCCCAAGAGGCGAGATGTGGCTGAAGCCGGCGCACAAACGGCCTGGCCTATTCGTGGGTACTGAACGAATGTACAAATGGGACGAAAAGAAAAACACGGCACGGAGTCAAAGTTCCGAGCTACCGATAAACAGCTACATTTGTAGCCAGTAGAGATAGGAACCGACTGTTGATAAAGGGCAACACCGAACCTAAAGTACTACGTACAACAAATAGAGATAAAAAAACTGAAGTATATCAACGGGAAAAAAAGAAATCAAAGAAAAACAGAGAAAGAAATAAAGAAAACCAAACAACAAAGAAAAAAAAGAACACATAAGTGAACAGACCGATGAACGGACTATTGGGCGCGTGAGCTTCAAAAACTATTGGGCGCGTAGTAGGCTAGCCCGTTCCAAGTTTTCGTGTACGGTCGTTTTCTTCATTGACGCCATTTTTCTTCTTCTGTGTTTTTTTAGGTTTCTCTTTCCGGTTATTTTCAGTTTTTATATATAGTGAACTTTTTCAATATATGGTGAACTTTAATCAAATACACACTAAATTATTTCTCAATGCTTGTAATTTCAAATTTTGGTTGGATTTTTCAAAAAAGCACACAATTTTTATGTTGATTGTGTTTTCCAAAAAATGTTCAGAAATTCTAGAAAAGGTTTGAAAAATTTAAAAAATGTTAAAAAGTCATGTTTTAAAAATTGTTTGCTGTTAAAAAATGGTTTTAAATTTCTTTTAAATGGTCATTGCGGTAGCAAAGTTGCTACAGTACAGCCCCCGCTATAGTACCAACCACTACAGTACATTACCTCGGTCGTCGTCCGCTAAAGTAACCAGTTTTCCCCGCTTGCTGCAGTTGGTGCACATGTGCCTGCCACCCAGGACTCTCCTGTGCGGCAGCACCCCTGTTTGACGCCTGCGAGCGTGGACCAAGAGGTCTCTTGTTTCTTCTATAAAAAAAGTTATTATCATGAGAAGAACATATCAGGATGTCTGCTTGGGGAAGCACCTGGATCAAGCCTATGTCTAGGTATGGGGCAACTTGTATAGGATCAGCACCTGTGGTGCGATCATGCGATCTGGTCAGCTGGACCATTGGATGCAGTTCTTGTGGTACAGATCGAGCATAGCTGGGATTGATGGTGCATTTTGCATTAGAGCCCTTGTACTTTGACATTTTAGGATTCTACATAACGAAATATGTGCTTCTTTTAGGGAAGAACAGAATATGTGCTACTACTCCATGCAATAATGTTGTGTATATGCTACAAAATTATATATCTACAGAAAAAAGTTGTAGACAAAATACGAATCTACAAAAAGCATCACATATTTTATTTTTCTTTTGCTGTTCAGAGTGTAATGTTTTTTTTCGAAAAGGAAGGACTCCCCGGCCTCTGCATGAGAAAGATGCATACGGCCACATTTATTAATAAATAAAGCGGTTCAACAAGGTCGTAAAGTCTGAAAACAAACAAACGGCAAGCTCACAAAGAGCCACAACGCCAAAAACTCAAGGCCCAGAAGCCACAACCGGCTGGCATAACAAAGAAAGGTAAACTAATCGCCTATCCTATTACATGACCGCCATTCAAACTGGTTGAAGACATCCCGCGCTACCATCTCCCACCGGACAGATCCAGTAACCAAACACTCCCTCGCATCCGTCGGAGTGAGTAAGGACCACATACGGATCAGCGCGGTAGCTCGGAATAAAACCTGCAAAAAATGAATAGTTGTTGTTCTGTTAAAAGCCAAATCATTTCTGCAGTTCCAAATTGCCCATAACAACGCACATACTCCAACGTGAATGTGTCTAGCTATTTCGGACTCTATCCCAACAAGCCACGTTCCAAATAACGTACTGACCGAGTTCGGAGGAGTAATGTTAAAGACAATTTGCACCGTGTGCCACAAAACTCTCGCCAACGGGCAATCAAAAAAGAGGTGCTTGATAGTTTCGTCCCGATCACAAAAACTACACCTAGTAGATCCTGCCAGTTGCGCTTAACCAAATTATTCTTTGTTAAAATTACTTGTTTATGTACAAACCACATAAACATTTTAATTTTCAAAGGAACTTTGACTTTCCAAACATGTTTGGAACTAAGAATAACACTAGAGTTAATGACATCGATATACATCGACTTGACTATGAACTCTCCAGACTAGTAAGCTTCCAACACAACTGATCGGGCTGATGAGTTAGCTGAACCTCCATCAGTCGACTCACCGAATGAAGCCATGCTTCCACCGGTCACCAACAAGCACCCTCCTAAACTGAATATTAAGGGGAGTGGACTGCATAATCGTTGCAACAAGAGCATCACGTCGCTGAACAATATGATACAGTGACGGATACTGAAGCGCCAACGACGTTTCACCAAGCCAAGTATCCTCCCAGAAGTGAGTGGTGTTGCCGTTACCGACAATAAACTTTGTTCTGTTAAAGAAGGCAGCTTTGACTCTCATAAGCCCCTTCCAAAACGGCGAGTCAGTCGGTCTCATTGTCTCCTGGGACAAAGTTTTGGACTGCAGATACTTACTACGGAGAATCTGCGTCCACGTTGCCTCCGTCTCAACTGATAACTTATATAGCCACTTACTGAGAAGACATCTGTTCTTGACTTCAAGATTCTCAATACCAAGGCCCCCCTGGTCCTTTGGTCGACAGATGATATCCCATTTGGCGAGTCGGTACTTTCTCTTTAGCTCATCACTCTGCCAGAAGAATCGTGATCGATAGAAGTCCACCCTTTTCCTAACCAACTGGGACTTCGAAGAAAGATAAGAGAAACATAGGCATGCTCGTGAGAACCGAATTAATAAGAATCAATCGGCCTCCATATGACATGAGTTTGCCCTTCCAGCAACTCAGTTTCTTCTCAAACCGATCCTCAATGCACTTCCATTCTCTGTTTGTCAGCTTACGATGATGAATGGGTATACCTAGGTACGTGAAAGGTAATGCCCCCAATTCGCATCCAAACAATTGCCTATAAGCCTCTTGTTCCTCATTGGCTCTACCAAAACAGAACAACTCGCTTTTATGAAAGTTAATCTTCAATCCGGTCAATTATTCAAATAAGCATAATACCAGCTTCATATTTCTCGCTTTTGCCAAGTCATGCTCCATAAATATGATTGTATCATCAGCGTACTGCAGGATGGACACACCACCATCAACTAGATGAGGCACCAAGCCACCCACCTGACCGACCTCCTTTGCCCTACCTATCAGGATTGCCAACATGTCAACCACAATGTTGAACAGAATAGGAGACATTGGATCACCTTGTCTGACGCCCTTGTGTGTCTGGAAATAATGACCTATGTCGTCATTCACTTTAATTCCAACACTCCCTTTCTGTGTGAAAGATTCTACCTGACGTCGCCAAACTTCATCAAAACCCTTCATGCGTAAGGCCTGTTGAGGGAAAGGCCATTTGACTTTATCGCACGCTTTCTCGAAATCCACCTTGAAAACAACTCCATCTAGTTTTTTCGTGTGAATCTCATGGAGCGTTTCATGAAGGACCACAACCCCTTCTAGGATGTTCCTGTCCGGCATGAAAGCAGTTTGAGTAGGATGCACCATAGCATGCGCAATATGTGTGAGCCTAATCGTCCCTACCTTGGTAAATTTTTTGAAACTAACATTAAGAAGATAGATGGGCCTGAATTGCTCGATTCTCACAGCCTTCGTTTTCTTAGGAAGCAAGGTTATCATTCCAAAATTCAGTTGAAAAAGCTGAAGCTGTCCAGAGAATAAATCATGGAACATCGGCAACAGATCCCCTTTAATAATATGCCAGCACTTCTTATAAAACTCCGCCGGGAATCCATCCGGGCCGGGAGCCTTATTATTTTTCATTTGCGATATGGCCTCAAACACTTCTTTCTCAGAAAAAGGAGCAGCTAAAATATCATTCTCAATAGCAGTAAGTTGAGGCACATCCTCAGTCCTAGACTCATCTAGAGACACACAATTATCCTCAGTCCTAGACTCATCCAGAGACACACTTTAATTCTTCTTCACGAAGAAGCTCTTTCAGCCTCATCTTCACGTCAAGCTCGGCATGAAGCTCTGAGGCTGGCAGAACCATGATTTCTGCTTTTACATCTAGGACCTGAATAAGGGAAAGGAGTTGTTCCTTTTCGACCTTATAAATCCCGCTAAGATGCTTAGCCCACCCAAGTAGGAAACTTCTCAGGTGCCTAATCTTATTTTGCCAACGCTCAAGCACAGTCCTACCTCCTACATCCTTAGCCCACTCTCTGGCTACGAGATCAGGGAAGCCTTCTCTTTCAAACCAAGCGAGCTCGAACGAAAATAAATTTTTGTTTCCCAGGTGGGTGGCCTCCCCAGAGTCAAGAAATAAAGGCGTGTGGTCAGAAATACCACGAGAAAGTGCCTGAACTGTTACAAAGGGAAATTTATGTTCCCATTCGACACTAGCCAGTACACGATCCAACTTTTCAAATGTTGGGTTTGGCACCGCGTTAGCCCAGGTGAACTTTCTTCCCGAAAGCTCTATCTCTCTCAGATCCAAGCTTTCAATGATAGTGTTAAACATGAACGACCATCTGCCGTCAAAGTTATCATTATTCTTCTCATCACGCCTTCTAATGATGTTAAAATCACCCCCACCAGGATTGGAAGCTGCTCAGAGCCGCAAATCCTAACTAGATCAGCCAAGAAATCAGGTTTGAATTCGGGCTGTGCGGCACCATATACCGCCACCAGAGCCCAATTAAACCCATCAACCTTCGACCGCACCCTAAACTTAACAGCAAAATCTCCCATGACCACACTTCGAACTTCGAGCGAATCATATCTAACTTTGAGTAAGATCCCACCCGATCTTCCTCGCGGTGGCAGACAATGCCAGTCAAAATGAATACCACCCAATAAAGTATTGAAAAATTGTGGCGAAAAATTATCTCTACCAGTTTCCGACAATGCGATAAAGTCCAACCTATGCTCGATAGACGCCTCTGCAAGAAACCTTCTTTTAGCCAAGTCTTTGAGACCTCTGCTATTCCAAAAGATTCCTTTCGTATCTCGTCATGGAATTTTTTAGCCGTACGGATCCTAGCACTCCTACGCACTGCGACGTCGGGTAAATCTTCCGCTTCCATTTGCGTTTAGGAATGGCCTCCCTCTCTAACCAGTCCTCGCAACCAGGCTCAGGAGGTCTTACTACAACATTATCAAAACTTTTATCCTCCTCCTCAGTCTCAGGAAGGGTAGTAGCAAGATCCGCACAAAAATTATCAAGCCCCCTGACCCCAAAGCATCAATATCGGAATCATTCATGGGTTTAGCTGCTGCTAAGTTACGAATCAACTCTAAAGCCCGCTCCGCCTCTAAATCCAGGATATCATTAGCTGGGTATGTGGCCTAGTCTAACCCGAGCACTATACCGACTCGCTGCGTCGCCCCATGGTCGATCCTCACGTGGTTCTGCCGTCGTCTCGGGCTAGGGTTCTTTGACGCGCCCGGCCAGGGTTTCGTGATCATGGTGCTGGGCGTGCTAGACAGATTCCTCCCCTCGTGGCCATGGCTGGCTGAGGGGCTGTTGCACCGTCTGGAAAGAGTCCCGAGGCGGGAGCTGCTGGCCGCGGTGGGATCGCGCGGCCGCCGGGGACTGGCTGTGGTGGGAGTGGTCCGACGCCGGGAGCTGGCCGCGGTGGGTCTGCCCCGCTGCCAGGCGCAGGTGCCGGACGGGCTGCCCAAGAGTTCACCGGCCCTAGTGAGGGAGTCCTGGATTAAGGGGTCCTCGGACAGCCACACTATATACTTTGGTCGGATTGTCGGACTATGAAGATACAAGATTGAAGACTTCGTCCCGTGTCCGGATGGGACTCTCCTTTGCGTGGATGGCAAGCTTGGATATTCGGATATGTAGATTTCCTTCTCTCTAACCGACTCTGTGTAACCCTAGCCCCCTCCAGTGTGTATATAAACTGGAGGGTTTAGTCCGTAGGACGACAACAATCATAATCATAGGCTAGCTTCTAGGGTTTAGCCTCTACGATCTCATGGTAGATCAACTCTTGTAATACTCATATCATCAAGATCAATCAAGCAGGAAGTAGGGTATTACCTCCATCGAGAAGGCCCGAACCTAAACATCGTGTCCCCTACCTCCTGTTACCATTAGCCTTAGACGCACAGTTCGGGACCCCCTACCTGAGATCTGCCGGTTTTGACACCTACATTGGTGCTTTCGTTGAGAGTTCCACTATGCCGTCGTGATAAGGCTTGATGGCTCCCTCGATAATCTTCAATGATGCGGTCCAGGGGGAGGTTTTCCTTCCCGAACAAATCTTCGTATTCGGCGGCTTCGTACTATGGGCCAACTCGCTTGGCCATCTGGAGCAGATCGACAGCTACGCCCCTGGCCATCAGGTTAGGTTTGGAAGCTTAAACTATACTGCCGACATCCGCGGAGACTTGATCTTCGACGATTCCAGCCCATGACAGTGTTGGAAATATGCCCTAGAGGCAATAATAAAAGCATTATTATTATATTTCCTTGTTCATGATAATTGTCTTTATTCATGCTATAATTGTATTATCCGGAAATCGTAATACATGTGTGAATAATAGACACCAACATGTCCCTAGTAAGCCTCTAGTTGACTAGCTCGTTGATCAACAGATAGTCATGGTTTCCTGACTATGGACATTGGATGTCATTGATGACGAGATCACATCATTAGGAGAATGATGTGATGGACAAGACCCAATCCTAAACATAGCATGAGATTGTATAGTTCGTTTGCTAGAGTTTTCCAATGTCAAGTATCTTTTCCTTAGACCATGAGATCGTGTAACTCCCGGATACCGTAGGAGTGCTTTTGGTATACCAAACGTCACAACGTAACTGGGTGACTATAAAGGTATACTACGGGTATCTCCGAAAGTGTCTGTTGGGTTGACATGGATCAAGACTGGGATTTGTCACTCCGCATGACGGAGAGGTATCACTGGGCCCACTCGGTAATGCATCATCATAATGAGCTCAGAGTGATCAAGTGTCTGGTCACGGGATCATGCATTACGGTACGAGTAAAGTGACTTGCCGGTAATGAGGTTGAACGAGGTATTGGGATACTGACGATCGGATCTCGGGCAAGTAACATACCGATTGACAAAGGGAATTGTATACGGGGTTGCTTGAATCCTCGACATCGTGGTTCATCCGATGAGATCATCGTGGAGCATGTGGGAGACAACATGGGTATCCAGATCCCACTGTTGGTTATTGACCGGAGAGCGATCTCGGTCATGTCTACATGTCTCCCGAACCCGTAGGGTCTACACACTTAAGGTTCGGTGACGCTAGGGTTGTAGGGATATGTATATGCAGTAACCACGAATGTTGTTCGGAGTCCCGGATGAGATCCCGGACGTCACGAGGAGTTCCGGAATGGTCTGGAGGTAAAGATTTATATATGGGAAGTCCTGTTTCGGGCATCGGGACAAGTTTCGGGGTTATCGGTATTGTACCGGGACCACCGGAAGGGTCCCGGGTGTCCACCGGGTGGGGCCACCTGTCTCGGGGGGGCACATGGGCTGTAAGGGGTGCGCCTTGGCCTACATGGGCCAAGGGCACCAGCCCCAAGAGGCCCATGCGCCTAGGGTTTCAAGGGAGGGAGAGTCCTAGGAGGGGAAGACACCTCCTAGGTGCCTTGGGGAGGAGGGATTCCTCCCCCTTGGCCGCACCCCCCTAGGAGATTGGATCTCCTAGGGCCGGTGCCCCCCCCTTGGCCCTCCTATATATAGTGGGGGAAGGAGGGCTTTCATCCCACGCCTTTGGTTGCCTCCTTCTCCCTCTCCAACACCTCCTCCTCCTTCATAGCGCTTGGCGAAGCCCTGCTGGAGTACTGCAACTCCATCAACACCACGCCGTCGTGCTGCTGCTGGTGCCATCTCCCTCAACCTCTCCTCTCTCCTTGCTGGATCAAGAAGGAGGAGACGTGGCTGTTCCGTACGTGTGTTGAACGCGGAGGTGCCGTCCGTTCGGTGCTAGGATCTCCGGTGATTTGGATCACGTCGTGTTCGACTACATCATCCCCATTCTTTGAACGCTTCCGCTCGCGATCTACAAGGTACATAGATGCATCTAATCACTCGTTGCTAGATGAACTCATAGATGGATCTTGGTGAAACCGTAGGAAAATTTTTGTTTTCTGCAACGTTCCCCAACAGTGGTATCAGAGCTAGGTCTATGCGTAGTTCTCTTGCACGAGTAGAACACAATTTGTTGTGGGCATTGATGTTGTTAACTTTCTTGCCGCTACTAGTCTTATCTTGCTTCAACGGTATTGTGGGATGAAGCGGCCCGGACCAACCTTACACGTACGCTTACGTGAGACCGGTTTCACCGACTAACATGCACTAGTTGCATAAGGTGGCTGGCGGGTGTCTGTCTCTCCTACTTTAGTTGGAGCGGATTCGATGAAAAGGGTCCTTATGAAGGGTAAATAGAAGTTGACAAATCACGTTGTGGCTTTCACGTAGGTAAGAAAACGTTCTTGCTAGAACCCTACTTCAGCCACGTAAAACATGCAACAACAATTAGAGGATGTCTAACTTGTTTTTGCAGCAAGTGCTTTGTGATATGATATGGCCAAAGTTGTGATGAATGATTAATGATATATATGTGATGTATGAGATGTTCATGCTATTGTAATAGGAATCACGACTTGCATGTCGATGAGTATGACAACCGGCAGGAGCCATAGGAGTTGTCTTTATTTTTTGTATGACCTGCGTGTCATTAAGAAACGCCATGTAAATTACTTTACTTTATTGCTAAATGCGTTAGCCATAGTAGTAGAAGTAATAGTTGGCGAGCAACTTCATGGAGACACAATGATGGAGATCATGATGATGGAGATCATGGTGTCATACCGGAGACAAGATGATCATGGAGCCCCAAGATGGAGATCAAAGGAGCTGTGTGATATTGGCCATATCATGTCACTATTATTATTTGATTGCATGTGATGTTTATCATGTTTTTCATCTTGTTTGCTTAGAACGACGGTAGTAAATAAGATGATCCCTCACAACAATTTCAAGAAGTGTTCTCCCCTAACTGTGCACCGTTGCTAAAGTTCGTCGTTTCGAAGCACCACGTGATGATCGGGTGTGATAGATCCTTACGTTCACATACAACGGGTGTAAGACAGTTTTACACATGCAAAACACTTAGGGTTAACTTGACGAGCCTAGCATGTGTATAGACATGGCCTCGGAACACAGAAGACCGAAAGGTCGAGCATGAGTCGTATAGAAGATACGATCAACATGAAGATGTTCACCGACGTTGACTAGTCCGTCTCACGTGATGATTGGACACGGCCTAGTTGACTCGGATCATGTTATACTTAGATGACTAGAAGAGGGATGTCTATCTAAGTGGGAGTTCATTGAATAATTTGATTAGATGAACTTAATTATCATGAACTTAGTCTAAAATCTTTACAATATGTCTTGTAGATCAAATGGCCAACGTAGTCCTCAACTTCAACGCGTTCCTAGAGAAAACCAAGTTGAAAGACGATGGCAGCAACTATACGGACTGGGTCCGGAACCTGAGGATCATCCTCATAGCTGCCAAGAAAGATTATGTCCTACAAGCACCGCTGGGTGACGCACCTGTTCTCCCTGCAGAACAAGACGTTATGAACGCTTGGCAGGCACGTACCGATGACTACTCCCTCGTTCAGTGCGGCATGCTTTACAGCCTAGAGCCGGGGCTCCAAAAGCGTTTTGAGAGACATGGAGCATATGAGATGTTCGAAGAGCTGAAAATGGTTTTCCAAGCTCATGCCCGGGTCGAGAGATATGAAGTCTCCGACAAATTCTTCAGCTGTAAGATGGAGGAAAATAGTTCTGTCAGTGAGCACATACTCACTATGTCTGGGTTACATAACCGCTTGACTCAGCTGGGAGTTAATCTCCCGGATGATGCGATCATTGACAGAATCCTCCAGTCGCTTCCACCGAGCTACAAGAGCTTTGTGATGAACTTCAATATGCAGGGGATGGAGAAGACCATTCCTGAAGTATTTGCTATGCTGAAATCAGCAGAGGTAGAAGTCAAGAAGGAACATCAAGTGTTGATGGTCAATAAAACCACTAAGTTCAAGAAGGGCAAGGGTAAAAAGAACTCCAAGAAGGACGGCAAGGGAGTTGCTGCGCCCAGCAAGCAAGCTGCTGGGAAGAAACCAAAGAATGGACCCAAGCCCGAGACTGAGTGCTTTTATTGCAAGGAAAGTGGTCACTGGAAGCGGAACTGCCCCAAATACTTAGCGGACAAGAAGGCCGGCAAAACGAAAGGTATATGTGATATACATGTAATTGATGTGTACCTTACCAGCACTCGTAGTAGCTCCTGGGTATTTGATACCGGTGCAGTTGCTCACATTTGTAACTCAAAGCAGGAGCTGCGGAATAAGCGGAGACTGGCGAAGGACGAGGTGACAATGCGCGTCGGGAATGGTTCCAAGGTCGATGCGATCGCCGTCGGCATGCTGCCTCTGCATTTACCTACGGGATTAGTTTTAAACCTCAATAATTGTTATTTAGTGCCAGCTTTGAGCATGAACATTGTATCGGGATCTCGTTTAATTCGAGATGGCTACTCATTTAAATCTGAGAATAATGGTTGTTCCATTTATATGAGAGATATGTTTTATGGTCATGCTCCTATGGTAAATGGTTCACTCTTAATGAATCTCGAGCGTATTGCTACACATATTCATAGTGTGAGTACCAAAAGATGTAAGGTTGATAATGATAGTCCCACATACTTGTGGCACTGCCGCCTTGGTCACATAGGTGTCAAACGCATGAAGAAGCTCCATGCAGATGGACTTTTAGAGTCTCTTGATTATGAATCATTTGACACGTGCGAACCATGCCTCATGGGTAAAATGACCAAGACTCCGTTCTCAGGAACAATGGAGCGAGCAACCAACTTATTGGAAATCATACATACTGATGTGTGCGGTCCAATGAGTGTTGAGGCTCGCGGTGGCTATCGTTATGTTTTCACCCTCACTGATGACTTGAGTAGATATGGGTATGTCTACTTAATAAAACACAAGTCTGAAACCTTTGAAAAGTTCAAGGAATTTCAGAGTGAGGTTGAGAATCAACGTGACAGGAAAATCAAGTTCCTACGATCAGATCGAGGAGGAGAATACTTGAGTCACGAGTTTGGCACGCACTTAAGAAAATGTGGAATAGTTTCACAACTCGCGCCGCCTGGAACACCTCAGCGTAATGGTGTGTCCGAACATCGTAATCGCACTCTATTAGATATGGTGCGATCTATGATGTCTCTTGCCGATTTACCGCTATCCTTTTGGGGGTATGCTTTAGAGACTGCCGCATTCACTTTAAATAGGGCTCCGTCGAAATCCGTTGAGACGACACCGTTTGAATTATGGTTTGGTAAGAAACCTAAGTTGTCATTTCTGAAAGTTTGGGGATGCGATGCTTATGTCAGGAAACTTCAACCTGAAAAGCTCGAACCCAAGTCGGAAAAATGCGTCTTCATAGGATACCCTAAAGAAACTACTGGGTATACCTTCTACCTCAGATCCGAAGGCAAGATCTTTGTTGCCAAGAATGGGTCCTTTCTAGAGAAAGAGTTTCTCTCGAAAGAAGTAAGTGGAAGGAAAGTAGAACTTGATGAAGTATTACCTCTTGAACCGAAAAATGGCGCAACTCAAGAAAATGTTCCTGAGGTGCCAGCACCGACTAGAGAGGAGGTTAATGATGATGATCAAGATACTTTTGATCAAGCTCCTACTGAAATTTGAAGGTCCACAAGGACACGTTCCGCACCAGAGTGGTATGGCAACCCTGTCTTGGAAATCATGTTGTTAGACAACGGTGAACCTTCGAACTATGAAGAAGCAATGGCGGGCCCGGATTCCGAAAAATGGCTAGAAGCCATGAAATCCGAGATAGCATCCATGTATGAAAACGAAGTATGGACTTTGACTGACTTGCCCGTTGAGCGGCGAGCCATAGAAAATAAATGGATCTTTAAGAGGAAGACAGACGCGGATGGTAATGTGACCATCTATAAAGCTCGGCTTGTCGCTAAGGGTTATCGATAAGTTCAAGGGGTTGACTACGATGAGACTTTCTCACCGGTAGCGAAGCTGAAGTCCGTCCGAATCGTGTTAGCGATTGCCGCATTCTATGATTATGAAATATGGCAAATGGACGTCAAAACGGCATTCCTTAATGGTTTCATTAAGGAAGAATTGTATATGATGCAGCCGGAAGGTTTTGTCGATCCTAAGAATGCTAACAAGGTGTGCAAGCTCCAACGCTCGATTTATGGGCTGGTGCAAGCATCTCGGAGTTGGAACATTCGCTTTGATGAGATGATCAAAGCATTTGGGTTTACACAGACTTATGGAGAAGCCTGCGTTTACTAGAAATTGAGTGGGAGCTCTGTAGCATTTCTCATATTATATGTAGATGACATACTTTTGATGGGAAATGATATAGAACTCTTGGACAACATTAAGGCCTACTTGAATAAAAGTTTTTCAATGAAGGACCTTGGAGAAGCTGCTTATATATTAGGCATCAAGATCTATAGAGATAGATCGAGACGCCTCATAGGTCTTTCACAAAGCACATACCTTGATAAGATATTGAAGAAGTTCAATATGGATCATTCTAAGAAGGGGTTCTTACCTGTGTTACAAGGTGTGAAATTGAGCTCAGCTCAATGTCCGACCATGGCAGAAGATATAGAAGAGACAAGTGTCATCCCCTATGCCTGGGCCATAGGGTCTATTATGTATGCCATGCTGTGTACCAGACCTGATGTAAACCTTGCCGTAAGTTTGGTAGGAAGGTACCAAAGTAATCCCGGAAAGGAACACTGGACAGCGGTCAAGAATATCCTGAAGTACCTGAAAAGGACTAAGGAAATGTTTCTCGTTTATGGAGGTGACGAAGAGCTCGTCGTAAAGGGTTACGTCGACGCTAGCTTCGACACAGATCTGGATGACTCTAAGTCACAGACCGGATACGTGTATATTTTGAATGGTGGGGCAGTAAGCTGGTGCAGTTGCAAGTAGAGCGTCATGGCGGGATCTACATGTGAAGCGGAGTACATGGCAGCCTCGGAGGCAGCACATGAAGCAATATGGGTGAAGGAGTTCATCACCGACCTAGGAGTCATACCCAATGCGTCGGGGACGATCAAGCTCTTCTGTGACAACACTGGAGCTATTGCTCTTGCCAAGGAGCCCAGGTTTCACAAGAAGACAAGGCGCATCAAGCGTCGCTTCAACTCCATTCGTGAAAATGTTCAAGATGGAGACATAGAGATTTGTAAAGTACATACGGACCTGAATGTAGCGGATCCATTGACTAAACCTCTCCCTAGAGCAAAACATGATCAACACCAGAATTCCATGGGTGTTCGATTCATCACAATGTAACTAGATTATTGACTCTAGTGCAAGTGGGAGACTGTTGGAAATATGCCCTAGAGGCAATAATAAAAGCATTATTATTATATTTCCTTGTTCATGATAATTGTCTTTATTCATGCTATAATTGTATTATCCGGAAATCGTAATACATGTGTGAATAATAGACACCAACATGTCCCTAGTAAACCTCTAGTTGACTAGCTCGTTGATCAACAGATAGTCATGGTTTCCTGACTATGGACATTGGATGTCATTGATGACGAGATCACATCATTAGGAGAATGATGTGATGGACAAGACCCAATCCTAAACATAGCATGAGATCGTATAGTTCGTTTGCTAGAGTTTTCCAATGTCAAGTATCTTTTCCTTAGACCATGAGATCGTGTAACTCCCGGATACCGTAGGAGTGCTTTGGGTATACCAAACGTCACAACGTAACTGGGTGACTATAAAGGTATACTATGGGTATCTCCGAAAGTGTCTGTTGGGTTGACATGGATCAAGACTGGGATTTGTCACTCCGCATGATGGAGAGGTATCACTAGGCCCACTCGGTAATGCATCATCATAATGAGCTCAGAGTGATCAAGTGTCTGGTCACGGGATCATGCATTACGGTACGAGTAAAGTGACTTGCTGGTAACGAGGTTGAACGAGGTATTGGGATACCGACGATCGGATCTCGGGCAAGTAACATACCGATTGACAAAGGGAATTGTATACGGGGTTGCTTGAATCCTCGACATCGTGGTTCATCCGATGAGATCATCGTGGAGCATGTGGGAGCCAACATGGGTATCCAGATCCCGCTGTTGGTTATTGACCGGAGAGCGATCTCGGTCATGTCTACATGTCTCCCGAACCCGTAGGGTCTACACACTTAAGGTTCGGTGACGCTAGGGTTGTAGGGATATGTATATGCAGTAACCCCGAATGTTGTTCGGAGTCCCGGATGAGATCCCGGACGTCACGAGGAGTTCCGGAATGGTTCGGAGGTAAAGATTTATATATGGGAAGTCCTGTTTCGGGCATCGGGACAAGTTTCGGGGTTATCGGTATTGTACCGGGACCACCGGAAGGGTCCCGGGGGTCCACCGGGTGGGGCCACCTGTCCCGGGGGGCCACATGGGCTGTAAGCGGTGCTCCTTGGCCTACATGGGCCAAGGGCACCAGCCCCAAGAGGCCCATGCGCCTAGGGTTTCAAGGGAGGGAGAGTCCTAGGAGGGGAAGGCACCTCCTAGGTGCCTTGGGGAGGAGGGATTCCTCCCCCTTGGCCGCACCCCCCTAGGAGATTGGATCTCCTAGGGCCGGCGCCCCCCCTTGGCCCTCCTATATATAGTGGGGGAAGGAGGTCTTTCATCCCACGCCTTTGGTTGCCTCCTTCTCCCTCTCCAACACCTCCTCCTCCATAGCGCTTGGCGAAGCCCTGCTGGAGTACTGCAACTCCATCAACACCACGCCGTCGTGCTGCTGCTGGTGCCATCTCCCTCAACCTCTCCTCTCCCCTTGCCGGATCAAGAAGGAGGAGACGTGGCTGTTCCGTACGTGTGTTGAACGCGAAGGTGCCGTCCGTTCGGTGCTAGGATCTCCGGTGATTTGGATCACATCGTGTTCGACTACATCATCCCCGTTCTTTGAATGCTTCCGCTCGCGATCTACAAGGTACGTAGATGCATCTAATCACTCGTTGCTAGATGAACTCATAGATGGATCTTGGTGAAACCGTAGGAAAATTTTTGTTTTCTGCAACGTTCCCCAACAGACAGGTGCGCCGAACAGTCATGACGGACATGACTTTGATCTGTCGTCGGACAGTATTCGGGAGATCGCACCTGCGCTGGCACCGGGAATCAATCCGGAGCAGATCGTGCCTTCCGAGGATGAGTGGATGGACCCCGTCACGGAGGCCGCACACTCATCGGCGTCGGAGCCAAACTGATGCCACCTCCTGTGAGAGTGGCGTTATCGGACCCCCAGACTCGTCTCCGGCTGCAGGATCCGAACCGCGTGCGTCCGTGCCTATTGAATTAGATTGGGCACCCGTCATGGAGTTCACCGCCGCGGATATCTTTCACCACTCACCCCTGGGTGACGTGCTGAACTCATTAAGGTCTCTGTCCTTGTTAGGAGACTCTTGGCCGAACTATATCCGGCTCGAGTGGGGAGCGGACGAGGAAGAAATTCGTCCCCCACCCACCACCCACTTTATAGCCACTGTCGATGATTTAACTGACGTGCTTGACTTCGACTACGAAGACATCGACGGAATGGACGACGATGCAGGAGATGAACGGGAACCACCGCCTGCAGGGCGCTGGACCGCCACCTCATCATATGATTTTTATATGGTAGACACCCCTACAGAAAACAATGGCGACGAGGCAACGAAAGATAACCCCTTGGGGAAGCAATCTAGACACCGGCGTCATCGGCACCGCTCCAAGCCCTGCAACAGCAAAAACAGTGATACCGACACAAGAGATAATAATCCGGATGGTGCCGAAGATGAAGACAATCCTGCCCAGCCAGGCTTCGAGATGGCCGAGCAAGAGGATGGGCAAGCTAGCCCTAAAGAACATGCAACTGATGGAGAATCAGAGGATGATAATTACATGCCTCTCTCCAAATATGAAGTGAGCCTTGGCGACGAAGAATTCATCATGCCAGAGGACCCCGTCGAGCAGGAGCGCTTCAAGCGCCGGCTTATAGCCACTGCAAAAAGCCTAAAGAAAAAGTAGCAACAACTTCAAGCTCATCAAGATCTGCTAACTGACAGATGGACTGATGTCCTGGCCGCTGAGGAATACGGACTCGAGGGCCCTAGCAAAAGCTACCCAAAGTGCAGGCTGCTACCTCAACTTGAGGAGGAGGCTTTAAAACCCATGCTACCATCGCATGATGCGGCTGACCGGCCACCCCGTGGCCACGATAAAACGGCGTACCAGCCCAAAGTCCAGACCGCACCCCGTGGCCAATCAAACAATAACACTAAAGCCCGGGGCTACATGAAGGGCCTGCGAGAAGTATTGGAAAACAAAGCAGGACAGTCAAGATCGATCTACGGATCACGGGGGCGCGCCACAAGATGTGATGATGACCGCCACGCTGGATACAATAATCTAAAGTCCAGCCGGGCCGAATACAATAGACCGGACTCATTTGAACTACGCCGGGATGTAGCCCGGCATAGAGGCGCCGCACACCCCCTATTCTTCACCGATGAAGTTATGGATCACGAATTCCCAAAAGGGTTTAAACCCGTAAATATTGAATCATACGATGGCACAACAGACCCCACGGTATGGATCGAAGACTTTCTTCTCCACATCCACATGGCCCGCGGCAATGACTTACATGCCATAAAGTACCTACCACTTAAGCTCAAAGGATCGGCTAGGCATTGGCTTAATAGCCTGCCAGCAAGCTCCATCAGCAGTTGGGAGGATCTGGAAGATGCATTCCTCAATAACTTCCAGGGCACTTACGTACAACCACCGGATGTTGAGACTTAAGACACATAACCCAGCAGCCCGGAGAGTCAGCCAGGAAATTCTGGACTCGGTTCCTCACTAAAAAGAACCAAATTGTCGACTGTCTGGATGTCGAAGCCTTAGCGGCCTTCAAGCATAACATCCGAGATGAATGGCTCGCCCGACACCTCGGCCAAGAGAAGCCAAAGTCCATGGTAGCGTCACGACACTCATGACCCGCTTCTGCGCGGGCGAGGATAGCTGGCTGGCTCGCAACAACGTCGCACCCAAAAACTCAGGCGATTCAAATGCCAGGGATAGCAACAACAAGCTATGACGGAATAGACACAAACGTCGCAATAATGGCGACAACGCCGAAGACACGACAGTCAATGCCGGATTCAGAGGCTTTAAATCCGGACAGCAGAAAAGGCCATTCAAGAGAAACAGTCCAGGCTCGTCCTGTTTGGACCGCATACTCGATCGCTCATGTAAAATTCATGGCACCCCTGATAAACCAGCCAACCACACCAATAGGGAATGTTGGGTGTTTAAACGGCCGGCAAGTTGAATGCCGAGAACAAGGAAAAAGGGCTGCATAGAGACGACGACGAGGAGCCCCGACCGCCGAACACGGGAGGACAGAAGAATTCCCTTCCCAGGTGAAAACAGTGAATATGATATACGCAACCCATATCCCCAAGCGGGAATGAAAGTGTGCACTAAGGGACGTCTACGCGATGGAGCCAGTCGCCCCAAAATTTAACCCATGGTCCTCTTGTCCGATCACTTTCGTTCGCAGGGACCATCCTACCAGTATCCGTCATGGTGGTTCGGCCACATTGGTCCTTGACCCCATCATCGGTGGATTCCATCTCACACGAGTCCTCATGGACGGCGGCAGCAGCCTGAACCTACTCTACCAGGACACAGTGCACAAAATGGGCATTGACCCCTCAAGGATCAAGCCCACAAAAACCACTTTCAAGGGTGTCATACCTGGTGTAGAGGCATGTTGCACGGGCTCAATCACACTAGAAGTGGTCTTTGGATCTCCGGACAATTTCCGGAGCGAGGAGTTAATCTTCGACATCGTCCCCTTCCGCAGCGGCTATCACGCACTGCTCGGACGAACCGCATTTGCCAAATTCAATGCGGTACCACATTACGCATATCTCAAGCTCAAAATGCCGGGACCTCGCGGGGTTATTACAGTTAATGGAAACACAGAGCGCTCGCTTCGTATGGAGGAGCACACTGCGGCCCTAGCAGCGGAAGTGCAAAACAACCTCCTTAGGCAAACAGCCAATTCGGTGATAAAGAACCCGGAGACCGCCAAGCAAGTCCGGAGTACTCCGCTACAGGATCGTCCGGCACGAGCAGCGCTCGACTAGCAATTCGGCCTCCGCCCTAGTCCCAGCCAAGCGGCGACATGCATGCCGCGCGTACATAATTACGCACTTAAAATAGCATGGGCATAGGCGGAGGCACGGCCATGACACGGTCCATAATGCGGCTCGACCGCACCAGGACACACACATTTTTTGCACCCCTTTTCTTTCAGGTCCCTATCTTCAGCAGGCTCTTCCAAAAGACCGGCTATCAAACACACATAGCGGGACGGACACACCAGGAGGACAAGAAGCTTTGGCATACGGGGGAATCCTCAGGTGGTCTCTGATAATGATCGTTATACCTATTTTTACATACCCGCATACAGCCCGCTCCTGGTCAGGTTGTGTCAAACAGTCCTATCATGCTTATCGCACTACTTGTACATGTATGCTTTGACATATCATTTGAATAACAAGGGAAAATAATATACAGCGCCAGCTTGCCATTAAGTTTATTTGCCCCCTTTTTCTTTACTGCTTATTTATTATACCCGTGCACTTTGGCACGACCAGTTTGCCAGGGGCTTCAGTACCCCATATCCTGGCAAGACAAGTCCGAACACTTTCGACAGTGCGCCACCCCGAACTTATAGCACTATATGCATCAACTCCGAATCATGTCTTGGGTCAATAGTTGGGTTCGCCCGGCTCCTATGTTTTGGTACCTTACGTTCCGCTATATCGGCTAAGGTAGCGCAGGGAGAACTACTGTGATTGTGTCCCGATTCTTCCGGACGAGCACCTCAGTAGAGAAAGCCGAAAACTAACTGTCATGATAAGGCGAGAGTGTTGGAAATATGCCCTAGAGGCAATAATAAAAGCATTATTATTATATTTCCTTGTTCATGATAATTGTCTTTATTCATGCTATAATTGTGTTATCCGGAAATCGTAATACATGTGTGAATAACAGACACCAACATGTCCCTAGTAAGCCTCTAGTTGACTAGCTCGTTGATCAATAGATAGTCATGGTTTCCTGATTATGGACATTGGATGTCATTGATAACGAGATCACATCATTAGGAGAATGATGTGATGGACAAGACCCAATCCTAAACATAGCACAAGATCGTATAGTTCGTTTGCTAGAGTTTTCCAATGTCAAAATATCTTTTCCTTAGACCATGAGATCGTGTAACTCCCGGATACCGTAGGAGTGCTTTGGGTATACCAAACGTCACAACGTAACTGGGTGACTATAAAGGTAGACTACGGGTATCTCCGAAAGTGTCTGTTGGGTTGACATGGATCAAGATTGGGATTTGTCACTCCGTATGACGGAGAGGTATCACTGGGCCCACTCGGTAATGCATCATCATAATGAGCTCAGAGTGACCAAGTGTCTGGTCACGGGATCATGCATTACGGTACGAGTAAAGTGACTTTTCGGTAACGAGATTGAACGAGGTATTGGGATACCGACGATCGAATCTCGGGCAAGTAACATATCGATTGACAAAGGGAATTGCGTACGGGGTTGATTGAATCCTCGACATCGTGGTTCATCCGATGAGATCATCATGGAGCATGTGGGAGCCAGCATGGGTATCCAGATCCCGTTGTAGGTTATTGACCTGAGAGTCGTCTCGGTCATGTCTGCTTGTCTCCCGAACCCGTAAGGTCTACACACTTAAGGTTCGGTGACGCTAGGGTTATGAAGATATGTATATGCAGAAACCCGAATGTTGTTAGGAGTCCCGGATGAGATCCCGGACGTCACGAGTAGTTCCGGAATGGTCCGGAGGTAAAGAATTATATATAGGAAGTGCTGTTTCGGCCATCGGGACAAGTTTCGAGGTTATCGGTATTGTACCGGGACCACCGGAGGGGTCCCGGGGGCCCACCGGGTGGGGCCACCTGTCCCGGGGGGCCACATGGGCTGTAGGGGGTGCGCCTTGGCCTTCATGGGCCAAGGGCACCAGCCCCTATAGGCCCATGCGCCTAGGGTTTCCACCTAGGAGGAGTCCTAGTGGTGGAAGGCACCCCTAGGTGCCTTGGGGGGGAGGGAAACCTCCCCTTGGCCGCCGCCCCCCCTAGTAGATCTCATCTACTAGGGCCGGCGCCCCCCCATGGCACCCCTATATATAGTGGGGGGGGGGGGGAGAGGAGGGAAACAGACCAGCCCCTGGCGCCTCCCTCTCTCCCCGTTACGTTTCTCCCTCATAGCATTGGCGAAGCCCTGCTTCTGTGACGCCCTGCATCCACCACCACGCCGTCGTGCTGCTGGATCTTCATCAACCTCTCCTCCCCCCTTGCTGGATCAAGAAGGAGGAGACGTCTCCCGTCCCGTACGTGTGTTGAACGCGGAGGTGCCGTCCGTTCGGCGCTTGGTCATCGGTGATTTGGATCACGTCGAGTACGACTACATCATCACCGTTCTTTGAACGCTTCCGCTTGCGATCTACAAGGTACGTAGATGCATCCGATGACTCGTTGCTAGATGAACTCCTAGATGGATCTTGGTGAAACGAGTAGGAAAATTTTTGTTTTCTGCAACGTTCCCCAATAGTGGCATCATGAGCTAGGTCTACGCGTAGTTCTTCTTGCGCGAGTAGAACACAATTAGTTGTGGGCGTGGATTTGTCAACTTTCTTGCCGTTACTAGTATTTTCTTGCTTCAGCAGTATTGTGGGATGAAGCGGCCCGGACCACCTTACACGTACGCTTACGTGAGACCGGTTCCACCGACTAACATGCACTAGTTGCATAAGGTGGCTGGCGGGTGTCTGTCTCTCCTACTTTAGTTGGAGCGGATTCGATGAACAGGGTCCTTATGAAGGGTAAATAGAAGTTGACAAATCATGTTGTGGCTTTAACGTAGGTAAGAAGACGTTCTTGCTAGAACCCTAATTCAGCCACGTAAAACTTGCAACAACAATTAGAGGACGTCTAACTTGTTTTTTGCAGCAAGTGGTTTGTGATATGATATGGCCAAAGTTGTGATGAATGATGAATGATCTATATGTGATGTATGAGATGTTCATGCTATTGTAATAGGAGTCACGACTTGCATGTCGATGAGTATGACAACCGGCAGGAGCCATAGGAGTTGTCTTTATTCTTTTATATGACCTGCGTGTCATTGAGGAACGCCATGTAAATTACTTTACTTTATTGCTAAACGCGTTAGCCATAGTAGTGGAAGTAATAGTTGGCGAGCAACTTCATGGAGACACGATGATGGGGATCATGATGATGGAGATCATGGTGTCAAGCCGGTGACAAGATGATCATGGAACCCCAAGATGGAGATCAAAGGATCTATGTGATATTGGCCATATCATGTCACGTTTATTATTTGATTGCATGTGATGTTTATCATGTTTTGCATCTTGTTTACTTAGAACAACGGTAGTAAATAAGATGATCCCTCATACTAATTTCAAGAAGTGTTCCCCCTAACTGTGCACCATTGCGACAGTTCGCTGTTTCAAAACACCACGTGATGATCGGGTGTTTTATTCAGACGTTCACATACAATGGGTGTAAGACAGATTTACACATGCAAACACTTAGGTTGACTTGACGAGCCTAGCATGTACAGACATGGCTTCGGAACACAGAAGACCGAAAGGTCGAGCATGAGTCGTATAGAAGATACGATCAACATGAAGATGTTCACCGATGTTGACTAGTCCGTCTCACGTGATGATCGGACACGGTCTAGTTAAACTCGGATCATGTAATACTTAGATGACTAGAGGGATGTCTAATCTAAGTGGGAGTTCATTAATAATTTGATTAGTTGAACTTAATTATCATGAACTAGGTCTAAATATTTTACAATATGTCTTGTAGATCAAATGGCCAACGTAGTCCTCAACTTCAACGCGTTCCTAGAGAAAACTAAGCTGAAAGACGATGGCAGCAACTATACGGACTGGGTCCGGAACCTGAGGATCATCCTCATAGCTGCCAAGAAAGATTATGTCCTACAAGCACCGCTGGGTGACGCACCTGTTCTCCCTGCAGAACAAGATGTTATGAACGCTTGGCAGGCATGTTCCGATGACTACTCCCTCGTTCAGTGCGGCATGCTTTACAGCCTAGAGCCGGGGCTCCAAAAGTGTTTTGAGAGACATGGAGCATATGAGATGTTCGAAGAGCTGAAAATGGTTTTCCAAGCTCATGCCCGGGTCGAGAGATATGAAGTCTCTGACAAATTCTTCAGCTGTAAGATGGAGGAAAATAGTTCTGTCAGTGAGCACATACTCACTATGTCTGGGTTACATAACCGCTTGACTCAGCTGGGAGTTAATCTCCCGGATGATGCGGTCATTGACAGAATCCTCCAGTCGCTTCCACCAAGCTACAAGAGCTTTGTGATGAACTTCAATATGCAGGGGATGGAAAAGACCATTCCTGAAGTATTTGCTATGCTGAAATCAGCAGAGGTAGAAGTCAAGAAGGAACATCAAGTGTTGATGGTCAATAAAACCACTAAGTTCAAGAATGGCAAGGGTAAAAAGAACTTCAAGAAGGACGGCAAGGAGGTTGCCGCGCCCGGCAAGCAAGCTGCCGGGAAGAAGCCAAAGAATGGACCCAAGCCCGAGACTGAGTGCTTTTATTGCAAGGGAAGCGGTCACTGGAAGCGGAACTGCACTAAGTACTTAGCGGATAAGAAGGCCGGCAAAACAAAAGGTATATGTGATATACATGTAATTGATGTGTACCTTACTAGTGCCCGTAGTAGCTCCTGGGTATTTGATACCGGTGCAGTTGCTCACATTTGTAACTCAAAGCAGGGGCTGCGGAATAAGCGGAAACTGGCAAAGGACGAGGTGACGATGCGTGTCGGGAATGGTTCCAAGGTCAATGTGATCGCCGTCGGCACGCTACCTCTGCATCTCCCTTCGGGATTAGTTTTAAACCTTAATAATTGTTATTTAGTACCAGCTTTGAGCATGAACATTGTATCAGGATCTCGTTTAATTCGAGATGGCTACTCATTTAAATCCGAGAATAATGGTTGTTCTATTTATACGAGAGATATGTTTTATGGTCATGCTCCTATGGTGAATGGTTTATTCTTTATGAATCTCGAACGTGATGCTACACATGTTCACAATGTGAGTACCAAAAGAAGTAAGGTTGATAATGATAGTCCCACATACTTGTGGCACTGCCGCCTTGGTCACATAGGTGTCAAGCGCATGAAGAAACTCCATGCAGATGGACTTTTAGAGTCTCTTGATTACGAATCATTTGACACGTGCGAACCATGCCTTATGGGAAAAATGACCAAGACTCCGTTCTCAGGAACAATGGAGCGAGCAACCAACTTATTGGAAATCATACATACTGATGTGTGCGGTCCAATGAGTGTTGAGGCTCGCGGTGGCTATCGTTATGTTCTCACCCTCACTAATGATTTAAGTAGGTATGGGTATATCTACTTAATGAAACACAAGTCTGAAACCTTTGAAAAGTTCAAGGAATTTCAGAGTGAGGTTGAAAATCAACGTGACAGGAAAATCAAGTTTCTACGATCAGATCGTGGAGGAGAATACTTGAGTCATGAATTTGGTACACACTTAAGAAAATGTGGAATAGTTTCACAACTCACGCCGCCTGGAACACCTCAGCGTAATGGTGTGTCCGAACGTCGTAATCGCACTCTATTAGATATGGTGCGATCTATGATGTCTCTTACCGATTTACCGCTATCTTTTTGGGGCTATGCTTTAGAGACTGCCGCATTCACTTTAAATAGGGCTCCGTCGAAATCCGTTGAGACGACACCGTATGAATTATGGTTTGGGAAGAAACCTAAGCGGTCGTTTCTAAAAGTTTGGGGATGCGATGCTTATGTCAAGAAACTTCAACCTGAAAAGCTCGAACCCAAGTCGGAAAAATGCGTCTTCATAGGATACCCAAAAGAAACTATTGGGTACACCTTCTACCTCAGATCCGAAGGCAAGATCTTTGTTGCCAAGAATGGGTCCTTTCTAGAGAAAGAGTTTCTCTCGAAAGAAGTAAGTGGGAGGAAAGTAGAGCTTGATGAAGTATTACCTCTTGAACCGGAAAATGGCGCAACTCAAGAAAATGTTCCTGAGGTGCCTGCACCGACTAGAGAGGAAGTTAACGATGATGATCAAGATACTTCTGATCGAGCTCCTACTGAAATTCGAAGGTCCACAAGGACACATTCCGCACCAGAGTGGTACGGCAACCCTGTCTTGGAAATCATGTTATTAGACAACGGTGAACCTTCGAACTATGAAGAAGCGATGGCGGGCCCGGATTCCGACAAATGGCTAGAAGCCATGAAATCCGAGATAGGATCCATGTATGAAAACGAAGTATGGACTTTGACTGACTTGCCCGTTGAGCGGCGAGCCATAGAAAATAAATGGATCTTTAAGAGGAAGACAGACGCGGATGGTAATGTGACCATCTATAAAGCTCGGCTTGTCGCTAAGGGTTATCGACAAGTTCAAGGGGTTGACTACGATGAGACTTTCTCACCGGTAGCGAAGCTGAAGTCCGTCTGAATCATGTTAGCAATTGCCGCATTCAACGATTATGAAATATGGCAAATGGACGTCAAAACGGCATTCCTTAATGGTTTCCTTAAGGAAGAATTGTATATGATGCAGCCGGAAGGTTTTGTCGATCCTAAGAATGCTGACAAGGTGTGCAAGCTCCAACGCTCGATTTATGGGCTGGTGCAAGCATGTCGGAGTTGGAACATTCGCTTTGATGAGATGATCAAAGCGTTTGGGTTTACACAAACTTATGGAGAAGCCTGCGTTTACAAGAAAGTGAGTGGGAGCTCTGTAGCATTTCTCATACTATATGTAGATGACATACTTTTGATGGGAAATGATATAGAACTCTTGGACAGCATCAAGGCCTATTTGAATAAGAGTTTTTCATTGAAGGACCTTGGAGAAGCTGCTTATATATTAGGCATCAAAATCTATAGAGATAGATCGAGAAGCCTCATAGGTCTTTCACAAAGCACATACCTTGATAAGATATTGAAGAAGTTCAATATGGATCAATCCAAGAAGGGGTTCTTGCCTGTGTTACAAGGTATGAAATTGAGCTCAGCTCAATGTCCGACCACGGCAGAAGATATAGAAGAGATGAGCGTCATCCCCTATGCATCAGCCATAGGTTCTATTATGTATGCCATGCTGTGTACCAGACCTGATGTAAACCTTGCCGTAAGTTTGGTAGGAAGGTACCAAAGTAATCCCGGCAAGGAACACTGGACAGCGGTCAAGAATATCCTGAAGTACCTGAAAAGGACAAAGGAAATGTTTCTCGTTTATGGAGGTGACGAAGAGCTCGTCGTAAAGGGTTACGTCGACGCCAGCTTCGACACAGATCTGGATGACTCTAAGTCACAGACCGGATACGTGTATATTTTGAATGGTGGGGCAGTAAGCTGGTGCAGTTGCAAGCAGAGTGTCGTGGCGGGATCTACATGTGAAGCGGAGTACATGGCGGCCTCGGAGGCAGCACATGAAGCAATATGGGTGAAGGAGTTCATCACCGACCTAAGAGTCATACCCAATGCGTCGGGGCCGATCAAGCTCTTCTGTGACAACACTGGAGCTATTGCACTTGCCAAGGAGCCCAGGTTTCACAAGAAGACAAGGCACATCAAGCGTCGCTTCAACTCCATTCGTGAAAATGTTCAAGATGGAGACATAGAGATTTGTAAAATACATACGGACCTGAATGTAGCAGATCCGTTGACTAAACCTCTCCCTAGGGCAAAACATGATCAACACCAGAATTCCATGGGTGTTCGATTCATCACAATGTAACTAGATTATTGACTCTAGTGCAAGTGGGAGACTGTTGGAAATATGCCCTAGAGGCAATAATAAAAGCATTATTATTATATTTCCTTGTTCATGATAATTGTCTTTATTCATGCTATAATTGTGTTATCCGGAAATCGTAATACATGTGTGAATAACAGACACCAACATGTCCCTAGTAAGCCTCTAGTTGACTAGCTCGTTGATCAATAGATAGTCATGGTCTCCTGACTATGGACATTGGATGTCATTGATAACGAGATCACATCATTAGGAGAATGATGTGATGGACAAGACCCAATCCTAAACATAGCACAAGATCGTATAGTTCGTTTGCTAGAGTTTTCCAATGTCAAAGTATCTTTTCCTTAGACCATGAGATCGTGTAACTCCCGGATACCGTAGGAGTGCTTTGGGTATACCAAACGTCACAACGTAACTGGGTGACTATAAAGGTAGACTACGGGTATCTCCGAAAGTGTCTGTTGGGTTGACATGGATCAAGATTGGGATTTGTCACTCCATATGACGGAGAGGTATCACTGGGCCCACTCGGTAATGCATCATCATAATGAGCTCAGAGTGACCAAGTGTCTGGTCATGGGATCATGCATTATGGTACGAGTAAAGTGACTTGTCGGTAACGAGATTCCGACGATCGAATCTCGGGCAAGTAACATATCGGTTGACAAAGGGAATTGCGTACGGGGTTGATTGAATCCTCGACATCGTGGTTCATCCGATGAGATCATCGTGGAGCATGTGGGAGCCAACATGGGTATCCAGATCCCGCTGTTGGTTATTGACCTGAGAGTCGTCTCGGTCATGTCTGCTTGTCTCCCGAACCCGTAGGGTCTACACACTTAAGGTTCGGTGATGCTAGGGTTATGAAGATATGTATATGCAGAAACCCGAATGTTGTTCGGAGTCCCGGATGAGATCCCGGACGTCACGAGTAGTTCCGGAATGGTCCGGAGGTAAAGAATTATATATAGGAAGTGCTGTTTCGGCCATCGGGACAAGTTTCGGGGTTATCGGTATTGTACCGGGACCACCGGAGGGGTCCCGGGGGCCCACCGGGTGGGGCCACCTGTCCCGGGGGGCCACATGGGCTGTAGGGGGTGCGCCTTGGCCTTCATGGGCCAAGGGCACCAGCCCCTATAGGCCCATGCGCCTAGGGTTTCCACCTAGGAGGAGTCCTAGTGGTGGAAGGCACCCCTAGGTGCCTTGGGGGGGGGGGAACCTCCCCTTGGCTGCCGCCCCCCTAGTAGATCTCATCTACTAGGGCCGGCGCCCCCCCATGGCACCCCTATATATAGTGGGGGGGGGAGAGGAGGGAAACAGACCAGCCCCTGGCGCCTCCCTCTCTCCCCGTTACGTTTCTCCCTCATAGCATTGGCGAAGCCCTGCTTCTGTGACGCCCTGCATCCACCACCACGCCGTCGTGCTGCTGGATCTTCATCAACCTCTCCTCACCCCTTGCTGGATCAAGAAGGAGGAGACGTCTCCCGTCCCGTACGTGTGTTGAACGCGGAGGTGCCGTCCGTTCGGCGCTTGGTCATCGGTGATTTGGATCACGTCGAGTACGACTACATCATCACCGTTCTTTGAATGCTTCCGCTCGCGATCTACAAGGTACGTAGATGCATCCGATGACTCGTTGCTAGATGAACTCCTAGATGGATCTTGGTGAAACGAGTAGGAAATTTTTTGTTTTCTGCAACGTTCCCCAAGAGAGAGCTGGTCGCTGTTCGAGAGGTCTCAAATCCTTAAAGATTTTTTACGCGTCAGGCGAGGAATCGGCCTGGTCTGATTTAGGCGTGCATAGCATCCCAAGTCCGGCTTTCCGGATACTAGGGGCTTCGCCAAAATTTAAAATTGTAGACTTCTATGGCTAAGTGAGGGCGATAAAGCCGTATAGTCCGATTGCCTCATTCGTGGCACTAAACACCTCCTTAAAAGGACCAAAAACTTGGATAAAGAGTGTTTATACTTATCCCGAACACCCCAGTACTAGTTACATGGGGACGGAAGCCGACGACTGGCCAACTCTCAAGAATTTTTTAAACGACCGCACAGAAGGTAATATTTTAAATTAACAACGCGCTACATAGCGCACATGAACTAGTTTTCATATTACAGGATGACATGATTACATTCATTCAAATATCACATCCTTCGTACATTCATCCGCCACAAGGCGGGCACCCTTAATGACATGGTCATAGTACTGTTCGGGGTGGCGATGTTCCTTTCCCTTTAGTGGCCCCTCCGTCACCAGCTTCTCGGCGTCCATCTTCCCCAGTGCACCTTCGCAGAGGCCAAATCCCTACGTGCACCCTCAATACACAAGGACCGCTTAACGACTTCAAGCCGCGCGCGGACAGGCATTCACCATCTGCTTGATAAAGCCGAAGTAGCTGCCGGGTAGGGGCTCGCCAGGCCACAACCGGACTATGAAGTCCTTTATGGCCAGTTCGGCCGCCTTGTGGAGTTCGACCAATTGCTTTAGCTGGTTGCTCAAGGACATCGGGTGTTCGGCCCCAATATACTGGGACCAAAACAGCTTCTCCATCAAGCTTCCCCCCTCAGCTCGGTAGAATTCTGCGGTATCAGAGATGCTGTGCGGCAGATCTGCGAATGCTCCTGGAGAGCTCTGAATTCAGGTAAGTAAAAGGAAAGTCTCCTTCACATGCTTGCTTTGAATAATGAAAGCCTTACCCGCAGCTATCTTCTTGGCCACCTCAATTTCCTGGAGGGCTTTTTGGGCTTCGGCCTTAGCGTCTAGGGCACTCTGATGGGCCTTCGCGAGCTCCGACTCTTTCGTCTTGGAGTCACGCTCCAAGGACTTGAATTTTTTGACGAAGTCCCAGAGCTCTTGCTGGACCTCATCAACTCGCGCCTCTTGTTTTTCGTGCTCAATGCGCTCCTCAGCCGCTTTATTTTGGCCTCGGACGACGCCTTCTTCAGGGCCGCCACTTCGGTTGTGGCCCGTAGTAAAATTTATCATGCTTCTATTAGCATCCACGATCTTTTCCTTCATATATAACATTCAGACGGGGTATTGATTACCTTTGTTTTCCTCGAGCTGCCTCTTCACGAGGCCGAGCTCTTCTTCGGCCTGCCCCAGGCTCTGCCTCAGTCCGAAGACTTCCACAGTGGTGGCGGTGGCGGCCAGCAGCGACGCCTGCTTAATCACATAGACATAATATGATTAGACTCCTGTGAATAATATTTGACCCTCTGTTCGGCTTCTCTTGCCGAACACCAAACAGAGCATCAGGGGCTACTGTCTACACCGTGATACTTTCTTATAAATAAATTACTTACCTCAAAGCCTGTTAGGAGGCTGGCGCAGGCTTCGGTCAATCCGCTCTTGGCGGACTGAACCTTCGTGATAACCGTACTCATAAGAGTATGGTGTCCTTCACCAAGGGAAGCACTCTGAAGCACTTCCACCAGGTTATCCAACGCCTCTGGATGGACAGAGGTCATCGGCATAGACGGCTCACCCCCCTTGGCGGGTGGCTGCCTGCCTGCATCTGGAACCACTGGAGGTTCCGGTGCATTATCCGGCTGGGGGCTAGGCTTGCTGCATCCCCCCTCGTCTGAATCCATGGGGATCTTCCCCATGAGCCTAGCACCGGGAGTCTTGCCTTGAGGCGTATCTAGGACTACCTCCTCCTAGCCCGACATCCTTTGAGATACACCTCGGTGTCATCCGCAGGCCGAGGGGTAGAAGCCGTCGGGAGCGAATAGCTATTCATCTCCGACGAACTCAAGGACCCATCCGAGTAGGGCAAGTCGACGTGGGCTTTGGGCGGACTGCACAAGCAAGTCTCGACATAGTAAGTAAAAATAAAGACCTGCAAAGGGTGTTATGGCATCCGGATACTTACGACTTCGCCAGGGGCTTGGCCCTGGGTAGCCACTCCTCCTTGCTGTAGGCGGCGGTTGTAGAGTGGTCCGGAGGGAGAGTCCTTCCCCGCTTGGACCCTTTGGCCTCCCCGGAAGGGGTGGCCTTCCTTTTCTTCTCCCCCTCGTTTTGGGGGAGAGGGTTTTCCTCTTCCTCCTCCTCGTTACCGTTGGAGGAGTGCACCTCGGTGTCTTCAGACGATGAGTCCGGCACCACGTTGCGCTGGGAACTTCTTCTGGTCCCCGTGGACTTCTTCTTGGCCTTCTTCTCCAGCACCTCATAGGGTGCCGGAACCAGCATCTCCGTCAGGAGTTCGTCTGCTGGGTCCTCGGGCAACGGAGTCGGACAGTCGATCCGCTCCGCTGTCGCCACATATTCCTATTAAACCAGTACGGTGGCTTAAGTTCCTCCCACAGATATACTGAGGAAAGGCACATCTTGTAAAATGTAGAATGCTTACCGCATTGGCGTGGCGCTTGGCGCTGAGTCCGCGGTCTTCGGAAGTGGGAGGAGGGACTTCGCTGGACTTGAACAACACCTTCCAGACGTCTTTGTGCATCGTGTCAAAGAGCTCTTGCAGTGTCTGGTGTTGTGCTGCGTCGAACTCCCACAGGTTGAATGCCCGTCTTTGACACAGGAGAATCCGGCGAAATAGCATGACCTGGACCATGTTGACAAGCTTGATATTCTTGGTTATCATATTCTTGATGTAGTTCTGGAGTCCGGTCAGCTCTGCGGATGCGCCCCAGGCTAGGCCCTTCCTCTTCCAGGAAGTGAGTCACACAGGGATGCCGGATCGTAATTTGGGGGCCGCCACCCAGTTGGTATCACGTGGCTCGGTGATGTAGAACCACCCTGACTGCCACCCCTTCATGGTCTCTGCAAAGGAGCCTTCGAGCCAGGTGACGCTGGGCATCTTGCCCACCATGGCGCCACCACACTCCGCCTGCTGGCCGACCACTATCTTCGGCTTCACGTTGAAGATCTTTAGCCACAAGCCAAAGTGGGGCCTGATGCAAAGAAAAGCCTCACACACGATGATAAACGCCGAGATGTCAAGGATGAAGTTAGGGGACAGATCATGAAAATCCAGCCCGTAATAGAACAAGAGCCCGCGGACAAATGGGTGGAGGGGGAATCCCAATCCACGAACGAAGTGGGCGAGGAACACGATCCTATCGTGGGGTCCCGGAGTCGAAATGATCTGCCCTGCGTCCGAGAGCCGGTGCGCAATATCTGCGGCCAAGTATCCCGCCGCCCGGAGCTTCGTAATGTCCTCCTCCTTGACGGAGGAGGCCACCCACTTGCCTCCCGCTCCGGACATGTTTGGCTGTGCGAAGAAGGCGAGAACTAGGGTGCTAGAGCTCGAGCGTGCGAGAATGGATGAGCGAGGAAGGAAGTAGGCGTGGGTGAAAGAGGAGAATCCTTATCTCTTTATAAAGGCGGTAGAAACTGTGCGCCTCCCCACTTGCCCGTTAAGATCGCTTATTTCCCGAGCGCCGTGATTGATGGCGTGGTTAGGTTACCCATACCCGTATTGATGAGAATCCTGTGATAAGGGGACACGATCTCTGCTTCGACAAGATGTGTCTAGAAAACCGCCTCGCATTACTGCGGTAGCTAGTTGTGAAAAACGGTTCGAATAATGACCGAACCGTGGCGTGATGTCATGCTGTAAAAAGCTATCAGCAGATTAGATTTGTGGACTATTATACTCTCTACGGTGGTATGTGGATTTTGTTTCGCAGAGCCGGACACGACCCTTGTGTCCTAAATCTTCTATGGAGTATTCGAAGAAGGAACCCGCCTTGCAATGCCGAAGACAATCTACGCGCCGGACTCATCGTCATTGAAGCCTGGTTCAGGGGCTACTGAGGGAGTCCTGGATTAAGGGGTCCTCGGACAACCGGACTATATACTTTGGCCAGACTGTCAGACTATGAAGATACAAGATTGAAGACTTCGTCCAGTGTCTGGACGGGACTCTCCTTTGCATGGAAGGCAAGCTTGGATATTCGGATATGTAGATTTCCTTCTCTGTAACCGACTCTGTGTAACCCTAGCCCCCTCCGGTGTCTATATAAGCCGGAGGGTTTAGTCTGTAGGATGACAACAATCATAATCATAGGCTAGCTTCTAGGGTTTAGCCTCTACGATCTCGTGGTAGATCAACTCTTGTAATACTCATATCATCAAGATCAATCAAGCAGGAAGTAGGGTATTACCTCCATCGAGAAGGCCCGAACCTGGGTAAAACATCATGTCCCCTGCCTCCTGTTACCATTAGCCTTAGACGCACAGTTCGGGACCCCCTACCCGAGATCCGCCGGTTTTAACACCGACACCTAGGCCGCATGCGGGTGGCGGGGCGCCGCACGGCGTGGTTGGGCGCGGTGGTGGAAACCCGGGGGCTTGGCCTCTGGTGCCGATTGTGGTGCCGCAGCCGGCGGCGGCCCCGGGAGGAATGAACGTCGCTCCCCGCCCTCCGGTACCGAACTCGGCCGCGAGTGCTGCTGCTGGCAGGGGTGGTATAGCGCCTGGACTGAGGCCGCGCCCCCGGCGACCGGCCTGCAGCCTCGTCCGGTGGCGCCTCAGTACGGCGCGAGGCCGCCTCACTTTGTCACACGACCCTTGCAGCATCGGGCTGCGCTGGTGCTGACGCAGGCACCAACGCCGCAAACTTCCGCTGTTGAAGGTGCTTCGGGTGCGCCCCGGGGTCAATGGGGGCGATGACGGTTATAATGCATATGGTGATGGTCAACATCGAGGCTCCTTGTTCATGGGTGGTGGTCGAGGATATGCTTGGCAGAGCGATGGTTCGACAGAGAGGCCTTTTATGGGTCCTACTGGTGGTTTTGTTGAGGGGGCGTCTGGCCCAGGATAGCGACACCGGGGTGGCTTCCGCAGTCATCGTGGTGGTCGAGGCGGTCGAGGTGGCCGGTATCATCCATGACAGCCTCCTCCGATATTGTTGTTGAGCAGACAGCCGTTGGCGGGGCTGCTGAGGAGCCGGGGTTGACCGGTCAGGCTATGGAGGTGGTGACGGCGCTCGCTGATGTTGAGGTTCCTGGGAATGAGACCATGGGGGCTATACCTGTGGAGGCGTCTGATAGGGCTGATTGGGATAGGGCATCCAAGTAGGAGCGCAAGATGGAAAAAATGTTATGTTATCGTTGTGGCGAGAAGGGCCATTTAATTGCTGAGTGCATGGCGGAATTATGTGATACTTGTCGCAAACCAGCACATGACTCAGGGGAATGGCCGCTTTTGCGGGATCAGGCACCATCTCTTATGATGTATGGAGTCTACTATGCTGAACTCATGTTCTTTGAGTCTCCGAATGAGAGGGAGGTTCCTGACGAGGCTCAGAGCATGACCACTGGGATTGTCAAAGTGACCAGAGGAGAGGTCTCTGAGACACAGATAGTGCAGCGGCTCCGGGAGTTAGCTCCAGGGGACTTCCATTGGGAGCTTGTCAGTCTCGAGGCAAATTTGTATAGGGTTGAGTTCCCTTCGATGGAGGATTTGCAGAGACTCCTGAGTTTTGGGATGTGCAAAGTGCCGGGTACAGATGGTATCGTCGAGTTCCATGAGTGGAAGCTGGTTGAGCCTCAGGGTAAGCCTCTTACTCAGGCTTGGCTGCGTTTTTCCAGGGCTCCCTCGAAGCCTATGCAGGATGCTAGGGTAGTGGCTAGCTTGGGCATTATGGTGGGGAAAACTGAGCGCGTGGATATGGCGTTTACCAGAGCTCACGGGGTAGCTCGTCTACTGGTTAGTATTTTGGACATTGAGTTCGTGCCTGATGTGGTCAAGTGGTCATATCGAGGCCAGATTTACAACCTAGTGATTGAGTTTGAGGATGAGAGCCTGTTCGCCGAGGCGGCTACCGGGACTGATGTTGATATGCACGAGGGAGATGACAATGCAGGAGCTAAGGAGACACCGGTCGATGATCCTGGACGAGAGTTGTCCAAGGGACCGGGGTCCGTTGCTCAGACGACCGGGGATGGGACGGTTCCACCCCCCTCGGTGCCTATGACTTCTTTGAGATTTGGGTCTCTCGAGCCTGCCTCTGCACCTCCAAGACTTTGGAGTGAGCAGGTGGAGTCTGTCGAGGCTCTTGAGCACACGTTACCTGCTTTGGATTTTGAGGATGCTGTATCTCCCGTCCTTGGGGCTTCGCCGATCTTGGTCAGGGGAGAGGAGGAGGAGGCTCCTTCCCATGTTGTTGATTCTCCTCAGATCAAGGGTCCGGCGGTGGAGGTCTCTCCCTCGGGAGGGGGTCCGGAGCCGTTGGTCTCGATTCCCTCTTCTTCTGTCGCGATGACGGAGCTGCAGGTGGTGGTTCCGATGTTCGAAGGGGGCTCGGGGCAGGTGGTCTCGACGCCCGGACTCGGTGATGGAGGCTTTATCTTTGGGAGGGGGCCCGGGGCAGGTGGCCTCGGCATCCTCTTCCCCTCTCGCGAGGCCGGAGCTGCAGGCGGCAGTTCCAATCCCTGGAGGGGGCTCGGGGTAGGTGGCCTCGGGGCCCTCTTCTCCTGCGGCGCCTAGGGTGGCCGGCCCTACGGTGGCGCCGGTGAGTCCTCTTCCAGGCGGGCTGGGGTGGGTGGGGAGCTCGGGCAGGTGGCTGATACATACATTTTGCATCATGCTTTTATATCAATATTTATTGAATTATGGGCTGTTATTACATATTATATCTCAATACTTATGGCTATTCTCTCTTATTTTACAAGGTTTACCATGAAGAGGGGGAATGTCGACAGCTGGAATTCTGGCTGGAAAAGGAGCAAACATTGGAAACCTATTCTGCACTGCTCCAAAAATCCTGAAACTCCACGAAACTTGTTTTTGGAATTAACAATAATTATTGAGCGGAAGAAATCCTTCTTGCTATATACCTTGGGATCCGGGTGGATTCATTATTTGAGCACTAAATGCCTAGCTTAACGGCTTTAAAGAAAGTGCTGCCAGGGAGACAACCCGGAAGTTTTAGAGAGTCATTTATTTCTGTTTAGTTCTTTTATATAGTTTAAAGACAAAAAAATAAATAAAGAGGGGAACCTAAAAACTTTTCAAATAGGAAAGTGAAAGTAAGAAAGACAAGCATTGTTGAAGTGGGAGAGCTCCTTGAACTTTGTTCATGCTCACGGAAACTTTGTGAATCTTGATTACAGAAACTTTTCATCAAAAATAATTATCCCCTTATATAATTCCATTGTATTATAAAAATAATGTGCCAAGGTTTGCCTTTAGGATGTTTACAATGCTTGTTGGTTTGTACGGTGTAGGACAAAAAATTTAGCTTTAGTGCGCGATTTTACGTTTTTAACTGGAAAGTTAAATGGTTCTGATTCCTTTTGCACTGTCTTTCTGTAAAAATTGTTTATTTTTTTTAATTTTTGTAGAATTTTTGGGGTAACAGAAGTACGGTGGATGTTCAGATTGCTACAGACTGTTCTGTTTTTGACAGATTCCGTTTTTGATGCATAGTTTGCTTGTTTTGATGAATCTATCAATTTATATTAGTGGATTAAGCCATGAAAAAGTTATATTACAGTAGACACAATGCAAAAACAAAATATGAATTGGTTTTCAACAGTACTTAGAGTGGTGATTTGCTTTATTATAGTAACGGATCTTACCAAGTTTTTGTTGAAGTTTTGTGTGGATGAAGTGTCTAATCGAGGAGGTCTAGATATGAGGAAAAGGAAGAGAGGCAAGAGCTCAAGCTTGGGGATGCCCGAGGCACCCCAAGTAAATATTCAAGGAGACTCAAGCATCTAAGCTTGGGGATGCCCCGGAAGGCATCCCATCTTTCTTCAACAAGTATCAGTATGTTTTCGTATTCGTTTCGTTCATGCGATATGTGCAGGTCTTGGAGCATCTTTTGCATTTAGTTTTCACTTTTCTTTTATGCACCATGCTGGTATGAGATAGTACTTGTTTGATTTATAGAATGATCATTGCACCTCACTTAAATCCTTTGAGTATGGCTTTATAGAATGCTTCATGTGCTTCACTTATATCATTTGAAGTTTGGATTGCCTGTTTCTCTTCATATAGACAACCGCCATTTGTAGAATACTCTTTTGCTTCACTTATATTTGTTAGAGCGTGGGCATATCTTTTGTAGAAAGAATTAAAATCTCTTGCTTCACTTATATCTTTTTAGAGAGATGACAGGAATTGGTCATTCACATGGTTAGTCATAAAATCCTACATAAAACTTGTAGATCACTGAATATGATATGTTTGATTCCTTGCAATAGTTTTGCGATATAAAGGTGGTGATATTAGAGTCGTGCTAGTTGAGTAATGGTGAAATTGAGAAATACTTGTGTTGAGGTTTGCAAGTCCCGTAGCATGCACGTATGGTGAACCGTTATATAACGAAGTTGGAGCATGAGGTGTTCTTTGATTGCTTTCCTTATGAGTGGAGGTCGGGATCACGCGATGGTTAACTCCTACCAACCCTTCCCCTAGGAGCATGCGTAGTAGTACTTTGCTTCGAGGGCAAGTAGACTTTTGCAATAAGTATATGAGTTCTTTATGACTAATGTGAGTCCATGGATATACGCACACTCACCCTTCCACTTTGCTAGCCTCTATTGTGCCGCGCAACATTCGCCGGTATCATGAACCCATTATTTACCTTCCTCAAAACAGCCACGATACCTACCTATTATGGCATTTCCATAGCCATTCTGAGATATATTGCCATGCAACTTCCATCATCATCATATAGATGACTTGAGCATTCATTGTCATATTGCTTTGCATGATCGTAAGATAGCTAGCATGATGTTTTCATGGCTTGTCCATTTTTTGTTGTCATTGCTATGCTAAATCATTGCACATCCCGGTACACCGCCGGAAGCATTCATATAGAGTCATATCTTTGTTCGAGATATCGAGTTGTAATATTGAGTTGTAAGTAACTAAAAGTGTGATGATCATCATTATTAGAGCATTCCCCCACAAGTCGGGATGAGACTCCGGACTTTATGAAAAATAAAAGAGGCCAAAGAAGCCCAAATAAAAAAAGAGGCCAAAGAAGCCCACCAAAAAGAAAAAAAGAAAAAAAAGAGGAAAAAAAGAAAAAAATGAGAGAAAAAGAGAGAAGGGGCAATGTTACTATCCTTTTACCACACTTGTGCTTCAGAGTAGCACCATGTTCTTCATCTAGAGAGTCTCTTGAGTTATCACTTTCATATACTAGTGGAATTTTCATTATAGAACTTGGATTGTATATTCCGATGATGGGCTTCCTCAAACGTCCGAGGTCTTCATGAGCAAGCAAGTTGGATGCACACCCACTTAGTTTCCAGTTTGATCTTTCATACACTTATAGCTCTTAGTGCATCCGTTGCATGGCAATCCCTACTCACTCACATTGATATCTATTGATGGGCATCTCCATAGCCCGTTGATACGCCTAGTTGATGTGAGACTATCTTCTCCCTTTTTTCCTCACAACCACCACCATATACCACCATAGTGCTATGTCCATGGCTTGCGCTCATGTATTGCGTAAGAGTTGAAAAAGCTGAAGCGCGTTAAAAAGTATGAAGCAATTGCTTGGCTGAAACCGGGGTTATGCATGATGGGAGTATTTTGTGTGATGAAGATGGAGCATAGCCAGACTATATCATTTTGTAGGGATGAGCTTTCTTTGGCTATGTTATTTCGATAAGACATAATTGCTTGGTTGGCGTGCTTGAAGTATTATTGTTTTTATGTCAAATGATAGACTATTGCCTTGAATCACTCGTGTCTTAATATTCATGCCATGATTAGACATATGATCAAGATTATGCTAGGTAGCATCCCACATCAAACATTATCTTTTTATCATTTACCTACTCGAGGACGAGCAGGAATTAAGCTTGGGGATGCTGATATGTCTCCGTCGTATCTATAATTTTTGATTGTTCCATGCCAATATTCTTCAACTTTCATATAATTTTGGCAACTTTTTATACTATTTTTGGGACTAACATATTGATCCAGTGCCCAGTGCCAGTTCCTGTCTGTTGCATGTTTTATGTTTCGCAGAAACCCCATATCAAACAGAGTCCAAACGGGATAAAAACGGACGGAGAATTATTTTGGAATATTTGTGATTTTTGGGAAGTAAAATCAACGCAAGACGGTGCCCGAGGTGGCCACAAGACAGGGGGCGCGCACACCCCCTGGGCGCGCCTGGCACTCTCGTGGGACACCCGTAAGGTGGTTGACGCTCTTCTTTTGCCGCAAGAAAGTTAATTTTACGAGAAAAATCTGGGCGAAAGATTCACCCTAATCGGAGTTACGGATCTCCGGATATAAAAGAAACGGTGAAGGGGCAGAATCTGAGAACGCAGAAACAGAGAGATAGATCCAATCTCGGAGGGGCTCTCGCCCCTCCCACGCCATGGGAGCCAAGGACCATAGGGGAAACCTTTCTCCCATCTAGGGAGAAGGTCGAGGAAGAAGAAGAACAAGGGGGGCTCTCTCCCCCTTGCTTCCGGTGGCGCCGGAACGCCGCCGGGGGCCATCATCATCACCGCGATCTTCACCAACACCTCTGCCATCTTCACCAACATCTCCATCACCTTCTCCCCTCTATCTACAGTGGTCCACTCTCCCGCAACCCGCTGTACCCTCTACTTGAACATGGTTCTTTATGCTTCATATTATTTTCCAATGAAGTGTTGCCATCCTATGATGTCTGAGTAGATTTTCGTTGTCCTATTGGTGGTTGATGAATTGCTATGATTGATTTAATTTGCTTGTGGTTATGTTGCTGTCCTTTGGTGCCCATCATATGAGCGCGCGCGTGGATCACACCATAGGGTTAGTTGTATGTTGATAGGACTATGTATTGCAGGGCTAGAGTGACAGAAGCTTCAACCTAGCGTAGAAATTGATGCATACGGGATTGAAGGGGGACCAATATATCTTAATGCTATGGTTGGGTTTTACCTTAATGAATGTTAGTAGTTGCGGAGCTTGCTAATAGTTCCAATCATAAGTGCATAGAATTCCAAGTCAGGGATGACATGCTAGCAGTGGCCTCTCCCACATAATACTTGCTATCGGTCTAGTAAAGTAGTCAATTGCTTAGGGACAATTCCACAACTCCTACCAACACTTTTCCACACTCGCTATATTTACTTTATTGCATCTTTATCTAAACAGCCCCTACTTTTTATTTACATGTTCTTTATTATCTTACAAACCTATCTTATCACACCAACAAAGTACATCTAGTTTCATACTTGTTCTAGGTAAAGCGAACGTCAAGCGTGCGTAGAGTTGTATCAGTGGCCGATAGGACTTGACAGAGTATTTGTTCTACCTTTAGCTCCTCGTTGGGTTCGACACTCTTACTTATTGAAAGAGGCTACAACTATCCCGTATACTTGCGGGTTATCAAGACCTTTTTCTGGCGCCGTTGCCGGGGAGCATAGCTCTATTCTCTGAGTCACTTGGGATTTATATCTGTTGATCACTATGAGGAACTTGAAAGACGAAAAATCCAAAATTTTGCCCTCAACTACGAGGGGAGGTAAGGAACTGCCATCTAGCTCTGCACTCGATTCTCCTTCTGTTATTAGTAAGCTTGCGACACCTAAACCTACTACAGCTATGAATTCTGATATGTCGCATGTTATTGATGATGCCACTTCTGCTATGGATGATACTTATGATGAAACTAATTTTGTGCGTGATACTACTTTGCCATTAGGTGAATTTCTTGATGAACAACTTGCTAGGGCTAGAGAGAATGAAATTATTGAAGATTCTATTATTGATGATAGTGATGATGAAAGTTCTCCCAATGATTATGAATTGCCTGTTGTTCCTGAGGGTTATGTTATGGAAGAGGAAGCTGCTAGAGCTATCTTTGCTTGCAATGATAGATATGATCTTAAGAAATTATTAGCTAAATGGAAGCAGCAGTTGATACGTCTCCGTCGTATCTATAATTTTTTATTGTTTCATGCCAATATTATTCACTTTCATATACTATTTGGCAACTTTTTATATTATTTTTGGGACTAACATATTGATCCAGTGCCCAGTGCCAGTTCCTGTCTGTTGCATGTTTTTTGTTTCGCAGAAACCCAATATCAAACGGAGTCCAAACGGAAAAAAACGGACGGAGATTTTTTTGGAATATTTATTATTTTTGGGAAGTAAAATCAACGCGAAACGGTATCCGAGGTGGGAACGAGGTAGGGGGGCGCGCCCTACCCCCCAGGCGCGCCCCTGACCCTCGTGGTCCACCCTTAAGGCGGTTGATGCTCTCCTTCTGGCGCAAGAAAGCTAATTTTATAAGGAAGATCCGAGCGAAATATTCACCCCAATCGGAGTTACGGATCTCCAGATATAAAGGAAACGGTGAAGGGGTAGAATCTCCCAACGCAGAGAACGCAGAAACAGAGAGATAGATCCAATCTCGGAGGGGCTCTCGCCGCTCCCAAGCCATGGGAGCCAAGTACCAGAGGGGAAACCCTTCTCCCATCTACGGAGGAGGTCAAGGAAGAAGAAGAATAAGGGGGGCTCTCTCCCCCTTGCTTCCGGTGGCGCCGGAGCGCTGCCGGGGGCTATCATCATCACCGCGATCTTCACCAACAACTTCACCGCCTTCATCACCCACTCTTCCTCCCTCTATGCAGCGGTGTAACCTCTCTCTTACCCGCTGTAATCTCTACTTAAACATGGTGCTCAACGCTATATATTATTTCCCAATGATGTATGGCTATCCTATGATGTTTGAGTAGATCTGTTTTGTCCTAATGGCTATTTGATGATCGTGATTGGTTTGAGTTGTATGTTTTATTATTGGTGCTGTCCTATGGTGCTCTCAGTGTCGCGCAAACGTGAGGGATTCCCGCTGTAGGGTTTGCAATATGTTTATGATTTGCTTATGGTGGGTGGCGTGAGTGACAGAAGCACAGACCCGAGTAAGTAGGTTGTTTGCGTATGGGATAAAGGGGACTTGATACTTTAATGCTATGGTTGGGTTTTACCTTAATGAATCTTTAGTAGTTGCGGATGCTTGCTAGAGTTCCAATCATAAGTGCATATGATCCAAGTAGAGAAAGTATGTTAGCTTATGCCTCTCCCTCAAATAAAATTGCAATAATGATTACCGGTCTAGTTATCGATTGCCTAGGGACAAATAACTTTCTCGTGACAACAAGCTCTTTACTTTTACTAATTTAGTTGTGTCTTTATCTAAACAGCCCCTAGTTTATATTTACGTGTTCTTTAATTTCTCGCAAACGTATCCTATCACACCTACAAAGTCCTTCTAGTTTCATACTTGTTCTAGGTAAAGCGAACGTCAAGCGTGCGTAGAGTCGTATCAGTGGCCGATAGGACTTGAGAGAATATTTGTTCTACCTTTAGCTCCTCGTTGGGTTCGACACTCTTACTTATGGAAAGAGGCTACAACTATCCCCTATACTTGTGGGTTATCAAGACCTTTTTCTGGCGCCGTTGCCGGGGAGTCATAGCGTAGGGTGAATATTCTCGTCTGTGCTTGTTTGCTTTATCACTAAGTAATTTTTCTTTGCTGTTCTTAGTTGTTCTCTATCTTTAGTTATGGACATGGAACACGAAATAACAAAAAAATTAGGTGTACTTGCTACTCATGGAGATGGGGAACCTCCTAAAACCCTCGATGCTGGTTATGTGAAAGATATTATGTACTACTTTAATAATCCTGAGAAAACCCCATTCAATTACGAATGGGAGTAACGTTGGATCAACGTGAATACTTTAGGGATTATCGCTTAACACAAAAAGGGAAACTATTATGGGATCAAATTCATATATTGAAGTGGTATGCTTGGAAACTATGCGTGGAATATGATTATACTTGTTGCTCTAGGATGAATGCTCCACACCTTCCTTTTTCATGCAAATTTAATGATAATAAAACCTTAGCTTCTTATGCTAATGGTATATATGATTACTATGATGTGGAACAAATAGAAGAATTTGTTGCTTTTATGGGTGCTTATGAAATTGAAGCTATGTGTAAAGAGTTTGAGGATTATGATGATGTTGTTGATATATCTGAAAATTTAGCTATCCTCAAATATTGCTATGAGAATTATAAATACAATTATGAAATTAATGCACTTATTAAGAAAGTATCCGCTGTCCAAGAAGAGACTAATATTTTGCAGGAATCTATGGAAGAAGAAATTGATGAAACTATGAGCTCATTGGATGAAAAAGATGAGGAAGAGAGCGAAGAACAAAAGGAGGAAGAGCGGATTGATCACCCGTGCCCACCTTCTAATGAGAGTAACTCTTCAACTCATACATTGTTTAATTCCCCTTCGTGCTTACCGAAGGATGGTTGCTATGATGACTATTATGATCCCATTGATTATCTTGAAATATCCCTTTTTGATGATGCTTGTGGCCAGGATGCCAATATGAACTATGCTTATGGAGATGAACTTGCTATAGTTCCTTATGTTACACATGAAATTGTTGCTAGTGCACCCACGCACGATAGTCCTATTATCTTTTTGAATTCTCCAAACTACACTATATCGGAGAAGCTTGCACTTATTAAGGATTATATTGATGGGTTGCCTTTTACCATTGCACATGATGATTTTGATGAATATAATATGCATGTGCTTGCTGCTCCTACTTGCAATTATTATGAGAGAGGAACTCTATCTCCGCCTCTTTATGTTTCCAATACGTTAGAATTGCAAGAAACTGCTTATACTATGCATTGGCCTTTACTATGTGTGCATGAATTGTTCTTTCATGACATGCCGATGCATAGGAAGAGAGTTAGACTTTGTTGTTGCTTGATATATGTTACTTTGTGATCACTACTAAATTACAAATCATTGTTAATTAAAATTGGCTTTGATATACCTTGGGATCCGGGTGGATTCACTACTTGAGCACTAAATGCCTAGCTTAATGGCTTTAAAGAAAGCGCTGCTAGGGAGACAACCCGGAAGTTTTAGAGAGTCATTTATTTCTGCTGAGTGCTTTCATATAGTTTAAAAACGCAAAAAATAAAGAGGGGAACCTAAAAACTTTTCAAAAAGGAAAGTGAAAGTGAGAAAGACAAGCATTGCTGAAGTGGGAGCTAGCCTTGAAATTTGTTCATGCTCACTGAAACTTTGTGAATCTTAATTACAGAAAATTTTAAATAAAAATAATTATCCCCTTGTAAAATTCCATTTTATTATAAAAATAATGTGCCAAGGTTTGCCTTTAGGATGTTTACAATGCTTGTTGGTTTGTACGGTGCAGGACAGAAACTTTGGCTGTAGTGCGCGATTTTACATTTTTAACTGGAACGTCAATTGGTTCTGATTCTTTTTGCACTGTCTTGCTATACAACTTTTTTATTTTTCCTAATTTTGGTAGAATTTTTGGTGCAGCATAAGTATGTTGGATGTTCAGATTGCTACAGACTTTTCTGTTTTTGACAGATTCTGTTTTTGATGCATAGTTTGCTTGTTTTGATGAATCTATCAATTTATATCAGTGGATTAAGCCATGAAAAAGTTATATTACAGTATACACAATGCATAAACAAAATATGAATTGATTTGCAACAGTACTTAGAGTGGTGATTTGCTTTATTATACTAACGGATCTTACCGAGTTTTCTGTTGAAGTTTTGTGTGGATGTAGTGTCTAATCGAGGATGTTTCGATGTGAGAAGAAGGAAGAAAGGCAAGAGATCAAGCTTGGGGATGCCCGAGGCACCCCAAGTAAATATTCAAGGAGACTCAAGCGTCTAAGCTTGGGGATGCTGGGGAGGCATCCCCTCTTTCTTCAACAAGTATCGATATGTTTTCGAATTCGTTTCGTTCATGCATTATGTGCAAGTCTTGGAGCGTCTTTTGCATTTAGTTTTCATTTTTATTTTATGCACCATGCTGGTATGAGATAGTCCTTGGTTGATTTATAGAATGCTCATTGCACTTCACTTATATCTTTTGAGTATGGCTTTATAGAATGCTTCATGTGCTTCACTTATATCATTTGAAGTTGGATTGCCTGTTTCTCTTTACATAGAAAACCGCCATTTGTAGAATGCTCTTTTGCTTCACTTATATTTGTTAGAGCGTGGGCATATCTTTTGTAGAAAGAATTAATCTCTCTTGCTTTATTTATATCTATTTAGAGAGATGACAGGAATTGGTCAATCACATGGTTAGTCATAAAATCCTACATAAACTTGTAGATCACTGAATATGATATGTTTGATTCCTTGCAATAGTTTTGCGATATAAAGATTGTGATATTAGAGTTATGCTAGTGGGCGATTGTAGATTAGTAGAAATACTTGTGTTGAGGTTAGTGATTCTCGTAGCATGCACGTATGGTGAACCGCTTTGTGTTGAAGTTGGAGCACAATTTTATTTATTGATTGTCTTCCGTATGAGTGGCGGTCGGGGACGAGCGATGGTCTTTTCCTACCAATCTATCCCCCTAGGAGCATGCGCGTAGTACTTTGTTTTCAATGGCTTGTAGATTTTTGCAATAAGTATATGAGTTCTTTATGACTAATGTTGAGTCCATGGATTATACGCACTCTCACCCTTCCACCATTGCTAGCTTCTCTTGTGCCGCGCAAATTTCACCGATACCATACACCCACCATATATCTTCCTCAAAACAGCCACCATACCTACCTATCATGGCATTTCCATAGCCATTCCGAGATATATTGCCATGCAACTTCCATCATCATCATATACATGACTTGAGCTTTTCATTGTCATATTGCTTTCCATGATCGTAAGATAGCTAGCATGATGTTTTCATGGCTTGTCCATTTTTTAATGTCATTGCTATGCTAGATCATTGCACATCCCTGTACACCTCCGGAGGCATTCATATAGAGTCATATCTTTGTTCTAGATATCGAGTTGTAATATTGAGTTGTAAGTAAATAAAAAGTGTGATGATCATCATTATTAGAGCATTGCCCCAGTGAGGAAAGGATGATGGAGACAATGATTCCCCCACAAGTCGGGATGAGACTCCGGACTTTATGAAAAATAAAAGAGGCCAAAGAAGCCAAAAAAAAGAGGCCAAAGAAGCCCACCAAAAAAATAAAATAAAATAAAGAAAATAAAAAATGAGAGAAAAAGAGAGAAGGGGCAATGTTACTATCCTTTTACCACACTTGTGCTTCAGAGTAGCACCATGTTCTTCATAGAGAAAGCCTCCTATGCTTTCACTTTCATATACTAGTGGGAATTTTCGTTATAGAACTTGGCTTGTATATTCCGATGATGGGCTTCCTCAAATGCCCGAAGTCTTCATGAGCAAGCAAGTTGGATGCACACCCACTTAGTTTTGGTTTGAGTTTTCATACGCTTATAGCTCTAGTGCATCCGTTGCATGGCAATCCCTACTCACTCACATTGATATCTATTGATGGGCATCTCCATAGCCCGTTGATATGCCTAGGTTAGGTGAGACTTTCTCCCTTTTTGTCTTCTCCACATAACCTCCACCATCATATTCTATTCCACCTATAGTGCTATGTCCATGGCTCATGCTCATGTATTGCGTGAAAGTTGAAAAAGTTTGAGATTATTAAAGTATGAAACAATTGCTTGGCTTGTCATCGGGGTTGTGCATGATTAAATACTTTGTGTGATGAAGATAGAACAACAGCCAGACTATATGATTTTGTAGGGATAACTTTATTTGGCCATGTTGTTTTGAAAAGACATGATTGCTTATTTGGTACGCTCGAAGTATTATTGTTTTTATGTCAAATGATAGACTATTGATTTGAATCACTCGTGTCTTAATATTCATGCCATGATTAGACATATGATCAAGATTATGCTAGGTAGCATTCCACATCAAAAAATATTCTTTTTTATCATTTACCTACTCGAGGATGAGCAGGAATTAAGCTTGGGGATGCTGATACGTCTCCGTCGTATCTATAATTTTGATAGTTCCATGCCAATATTATTCACTTTCATATACTTTTTGGCAAATTTTTATATTATTTTTGGGACTAACATATTGATCCAGTGCCCAGTGCCAGTTCCTGTCTGTTACATGTTTTTTGTTTCGTAGAAACCCAATATCAAACGGAGTCCAAACGAAAAAAAATGGACGGAGATTTTTTTTGGAATATTTATTATTTTTGGGAAGTAAAATCAACGCGAAACGGTATCCGAGGTGGGCACGAGGTAGGGGGCGCGCCCTACCCCCCCAGGCGCGCCTCTATCTCAAATAAAATTGCAATAATGATTACCGGTCTAGTTATCGATTGCCTAGGGACAAATAACTTTCTCGTGACAACAAGCTCTTTACTTTTACTAATTTAGATGTGTCTTTATCTAAACAGCCCCTAGTTTATATTTACGTGTTCTTTACTTTCTTGCAAACCTATCCTATCACACCTACAAAGTCCTTCTAGTTTCATACTTGTTCTAGGTAAAGCGAACGTCAAGCATGCGTAGAGTCGTATCAGTGGCCGATAGGACTTGAGAGAATATTTGTTATACCTTTAGCTCCTCGTTGGGTTCGACACTCTTACTTATCGAAAGAGGCTACAACTATCCCCTATACTTGTGGGTTTTCAGCAGTCTCTTAATGCTAGAATGAAACCTGACCCCGCTTTTGCTACTTCACCTATCTGTGTTACTGATAAGGATTATGAATTCACTATTGATCCTGAAATTATTACTTTGGTTGAATCTGATCCTTTTTATGGCCTTGAATCTGAAACTGTTGTGGCACATCTTACCAAGTTGAATGATATAGCCACCCTATTTACTCATGATGATAAATCTCGCTATTATTATATCCTTAAGATATTTCCGTTCTCATTAAAGGGTGATGCTAAGACTTGATTTAATTCTCTTGCCGCTAGTTGTGTGCGTAGTCCCCAGGATATGATTTATTACTTCTCTGCTAAATATTTCCCAGCTCATAAGAAACAAGCTGCCTTGCGGGAAATATATACTTTTGTGCAAATCAAAGAAGAGAGTCTCCCACAAGCTTGGGGCAGGCTTCTCCGATTACTTAATGCTTTGCCTGATCATCCTCTTAAGAAAAATGAAATACTTGATATCTTTTATAATGGACTAACTGATGCTTCCAAGGACTACTTGGATAGTTGTGCTGGTTGTGTTTTCAGGGAAAGAATAGTCAATGAAGCTGAATTACTATTGAATAATATGTTGACTAATGAAAATAATTGGACTCTCCCTGAGCCAATTCCTGAGGCAATTCCTGAACCAATTGAGCCAACGAAACACAATTTCCACCACCGTAACCTTATGTATCCGCGAGATCCCATCTTGGAGCCTTCGCCGGTGCTCCACCGAAGGGGGAATCGACCATGGAGGGCTTCTACATCAACACCATAGCCCCTCCGATGAGTTGTGAGTAGTTTACCACAGACCTTCGGGTCCACTAGATGGCTTCTTCTCTCTTTTTGGATCTCAATACAATGTTCTCCCCCTCTCTTGTGGAGATCTATTCAATGTAAAATTCTTTTTGCGGTGTGTTTGTCGAGACCCGATGAATTGTGGGTTTATGATCAAGTTTATCTATGAGAAATATTTGAATCTTCTCTGAATTCTTTTATGTATGATTGAGTTATCTTTGCAAGTCTCTTCAAATTATCAGTTTAGTTTGGCCTACTAGATCGATCTTTCTTGCCATGGGAGAAGTGCTTAGCTCATAGCTCTATTCTCTGAGTCACTTGGGATTTATATCTGTTGATCACTATGAGGAACTTGAAAGACGAAAGAACCAAGATTTTGCCCTCAACTACGAGGGGAGGTAAGGAACTGCCATCTAGCTCTGCACTAGATTCTCCTTCTGTTATTAGTAAGCTTGCGACTCCTAAACCTGCTACTGCTATGAATTCTGATATGTCGCATGTTATTGATGATGCCACTTCTGCTATGCATGATACTTATGATGAAACTACTTCTGTGCGTGATACTACTTTGCTATTAGGTGAATTTCTTGATGAACAACTTGCTACGGCTAGAGAGAATGAAATTATTGAAGATTCTATTATTGATGATAGTGATGATGAAAGTTATCCCAATGATTATGAATTGCTTGTTGTTCCTGAGGGTTATGTTATGGAAGAGGAAGCTGCTAGAGCTATCTTTGCTTGTAAAGATAGATATGATCTTAAGAAATTATTAGCTAAATGGAAGCAGCAATCTCTTAATGCTAGAATGAAACCCGACCCTACTTTTGCTACTTCACCTATCTGTGTCACTTATAAGGATTATGAATTCTCTGTTGATCCTGAAATTATTACTTTGGTTGAATCTGATCCTTTTTATGGCCTTGAATCTGAAACTGTTGTGTCACATCTTACCAAGTTGAATGATATAGCCACCTTGTTTACTCATGATGATAAATCTCGCTATTATTATATCCTTAAGATATTTCCGTTCTCATTAAAGGGTGATGCTAAGACTTGGTTTAATTCTCTTGCTCCTGATTGTGTGTGTAGTCGCCAGGATATGATTTATTACTTCTCTGCTAAATATTTCCCTGCCCATAAGAAACAAGCTGCCTTGCTGGAAATATACAATTTTGTGCAAATCAAAGAAGAGAGTCTCTCACAAGCTTGGGGGAGGCTTCTCCGATTACTTAATGCTTTGCCTGATCATCCTCTTAAGAAAAATGAAATACTTGATATCTTTTATAATGGACTAACCGATGCTTCCAAGGACTACTTGGATAGTTGTGCTGGTTGTGTTTTCAGGGAAAGAACAGTCGACGAAGCTGAATTACTATTGAATAATATGTTGACTAATGAAAATAATTGGACTCTTCCTGAGCCAATTCCTGAGGCAATTCCTGAACCAATTGAGCCAACTCCTGAGCCTATTCCTAAACCCACTCCGAAGAAGAGAGGTGTTTTATTTCTCAGTCCTGAAGATATGCAAGAGGCAAAGAAATCAATGAAAGAAAAAGGTATAAAAGCTGAAGATGTTAAGAATTTACACATTTATATCATTTTGGGACTAACCTACTAACCGGAGGCCCAACCCGTATTGCTGTTTTTTTGCCTATTTCAGTATTTCGAAGAAAAGGAATATCAAACGGAGTCCAAACGGAATGAAACCTCCGGGAGCGTGATTTTTGGAACGAACGTGATCCGGAGAACTTGGAGTGCAAGTCAAGAAGCAGCCGAGGCGGACACGAGATAGGAGGGCGCGCCCACCCCCTCTAGGCGTGCCCCCTGTCTTGTGGGCCCCTCGGGCGGCCACAGGTGTACTTCTTCCTCCTATATAAGCCTACGTACCCCGAAAACATCCAGGGAGCCAATGAAACACAATTTCCACCACCGTAACCTTCTGTATCCACGATATTCCATCTTGGAGTCTTCGTCGGCGCTCCGCCGGAGGGGGAATCGACCATGGAGGGCTTGTACATCAACACCATAGCCCCTCCAATGAGTTGTGAGTAGTTTACCACAGACCTTCGGGTCCATAATTATTAGCTAGATGGCTTATTCTCTCTTTTTGGATCTCAATACAATGTTCTCCCCCTATCTTGTGGAGATCTATTCGATGTAAACTCTTTTTGCAGTGTGTTTGTCGAGATCCGATGAATTGTGGGTTTATGATCAAGTTTATCTATGAGAAATATTTGAATCTTCTCTGAATTCTTTTATGTATGATTGAGTTATCTTTGCAAGTCTCTTCGAATTATCAGTTTGGTTTGGCCTACTAGATTGATCTTTCTTGCCATGGGAGAAGTTCTTAGCTTTGGGTACAATCTTGCGGTGTCCTTTCCGAGTGACAGCAGGGGCAGCAAGGCACATATTGTATTGTTGCCATCGAGGATAAAAAGATGGGGTTTATATCATATTGCTTGAGTTTATCCCTCTACATCATGTCATCTTGAGTTTATCCCCCGGTGTCCATCTTCTGCTATATGAAGGCTTCTACCCTGGAAAAAATTGTGGGCAAGCTTATGGGACGAAACTCCGCTGCCACAGGGCGGAACCTTGGCGGAACCAATCTAGAGCTCTGGCAGAGCTGTTCTGCCAATGACACTTCCCTCCAGGAGGGGGAAATCATCACCATCGTCATCACCAACGATCCTCTCATCAGAAGGGGGTCAATCTCCATCAACATCTTCACCAGCACCATCTCCTCTCAAAACCCTAGTTCATCTCTTGTATCCAATCTTGTATCAAAACCACAAATTGGTACCTGTGGGTTGCTTGTAGTGTTGATTACTCCTTGTAGTTGATGCTAATTGGTTCCTCTAGTGGTGTCATGTGAACATCGACTACATGACACTTCACCATTATTTGGGCCTAGAGGAAGGCATTGGGAAGTAATAAGTAGATGCTGGGTTGCTAGAGTGACAGAAGCTTAAACCCTAGTTTATGCGTTGCTTCGTTAGGGGCTGATTTGGATCCATATGTTTAATGCCGTGGTTAGTGTCGGTGTCAAAACCGGCGGATCTCGGGTAGGGGGTCCCAAGCAGTGCGTCTTAGGATCAATGGTAATAGGAGGCAAGGGACACAATGTTTACCCAGGTTCGGGCCCTCTCGATGGAGGTAAAACCCTACTCCTGCTTGATTGATATTGATGATATGGGTATTACAAGAGTTGATCTACCACGAGATCAAAGAGGCTAAACCCTAGAAGGTAGCCTATGATGTTGTTGTATATCTCTATCGACTAGCCTGGCCTCGGTTTATATAATGCACCAGAGGCCTAGGATAACATGAGTCCTAGCCGAATACGCCGGTGGGGGAGGAGTCCTTGTCTTGATCGCCAAGTCTTGTGGATTCTTCCTTGTATGCGGCAGCTGTCCAGACTAGCCCATGAGTATACGGCCATGGGGGTCCTCGGCCCAATCCAACTGATCGGGAGACGACGCATTGAGTATCCCCTAGTCCAGGACACTGTCAGTAGCCCCCTGAACCGGTCTTCAAGTTAGGGACGCTCCTCGATTCTTCCAAACTATTCTTCATCTTCGGTTGCCGGTCTTGAAAACTGGTTCAACAAATCTTCTCATCTTCTATCTTGAGGATCGCCGAAATGCATTCGACGAGTTTATACGTCGGGTATCCGAGGAGCCCCTTTAAGTTTCCGGCCTTTGTTAATGCCTTATTATTTTTATGCCACACCTCGGGTTCGAAGTTGTTCCCGGGCGGCAACGTCCTCTTGCGTCCGAGCTCCAATGCCGGACTGCATTCGAGGTATCTCTTGCAGCCGAGTACCAATGTCGGACTGCTTCCCAGCTCTAACGCCGGACTATGTATCCGAGCTCCAACGCCGGACTGTGTCCAAGCTCCAACGCCGGACTATATGCAAGATGTCATAGATCATCTTTGTCCAAAAAAGTTGAAGGAGTTTACGAGCTTAATGCCGGAAATGCCCTCTAAGGAGCCAGCCACTTGCTTCCGAGCTATATGCCGAACTGCTTCCGAGGTGGTTAAGCACCTCGGTCATGGGTTGATTTTTGCCAATATTTTTGATTGGTGCAATTTATTCTCTGCCGAGATACATAGCCAGTAGCCCTCAAGGTGGGTATCAGTCTAAAACCCGAGATGTACATGAAGGATGACATAAGACCGCTGATCCCCGTAGCCGCTGAGACTCAGGTTGATTTGCAAAATCGGTTTGAGGATCAAGTCCTAGCTCGGCAGAATACTTCAAGACACAAAAAGCGGTGTGCTCAGTCCTCGAGACTCAGGTTGGGTGCGGCCGACCAACCTGAGGATCAAAATCTCCTCGGAAACTGTATTGCACTTAGAATTTTCTGCATAGAACAGGCAATGCAGTAGCCCCCGAGACACTGGTTGGGTGGCAACACCAGATCAGGGGATCGATGTGCCCCTTTAATATTTGTAAATAATAAGCCCGAAGCCCAGTAGCCCCCGAGCCTTAATGCGGGCACGGGAGGCCGAATTAAGGATCGATATCCATAGTAAAATCACAAATTATGTGTAATGACTCTATGTATCCAAGTACTTTACGTCATTAATGCTCGGATCCGCGTTGTACAAAACTTTGTTGACTGACCATCGGCTTCCACCTCCTCGGCCAATAGCCAAGGAGTGTTTGTCCTACTTTATAAAGCCTTTATGGGGGCAAAGATTTACAACAAACAAGGCAATCTGGCCATACGGTTCTATAAACAAAGGTATGCGGAGAGACATGTTATATTACTGTTGAACAGAAGAAATGTCTTCCAAAGAAAATAGTCCCGCTATCGGTTCCTTTCTTTGGGTTGTCATGCTAAGCATGATCATGAAACCTCAGCTCCAATGTAAGAGAAAAATATCGAGGATTTAGTTTGGGAGGCCAGTTAATAGCCACCGGTAGTGTTCGGCGACAGTCGAGGTCAAGCCGTGAACACTTCGGCCATTGTTATGAATGGCCCGTCGTTTGACGCTGTCATCGGATCACCGACCAGTTTATGCTTATTGTGACAGTCAGTTTTCGGCTTTCTCCACTGAGGTGCTTAACCATGTGAGCTGGAAGCACAATCGCAGTGGTTCTCCCTTTGCACACCTAGCCGAACAAAGCAGAACATAGGAGGCAAGCGCAGGATCCGGGCAACCCAACTATTGACCGAAGACACAATTCGAAGCCGATGCATATATAGCAATATCCGAGAATGTTTTTGCCGAATCTCTAAAGGTGTCCGGCGTTGCACTGCGAGACTTGTGCTGAAAACACACAAATAGTTTAGAAGTGCCATCAGCTCGAAAAGCCAAAAAACTTATTCAAAAGGTTAATGTCCGAACTAGATCAAGTGTTCGGTGCCAATTCGAAAATTGGACTTTAGAAAAAAAAGGTGCTTCTGCCGTGCTTTAACATGACACATCCTATCTCAAAACCTCAAGCGGGTCAGCCTACAGCTTCAACCTCCTATCCCGAAGGCGGAGTACTTCTTACTAGGCCAGTTTAGCAAACTAAACTCTAGCGGCTTTGAGAGAGAAATTAGGCTCCCCGGCTAGTGACCGCACACTTGTGTCGAAAAAAGGAGTGATAAATAATAATAAAAACTTTGCAACGACTAAGAAGAAAAACACTTATCATAAAACGGCTCATATAAATTTAAGATCCCCCAAGTGACTTGGGTAAAAGAATGATTGCATGTACCGAAGTACTTATATCATATCTATGTTTAACCGAACTTTAAACGCGTCTTAACCGACCGTCGGCTTCTCCCTCTTCGGTCAAGGACCGAAAAGTGTTATGTACTCCATCTGTCGAGAATATCGACGATGTTTCCAATAACCAGGCAATCAGGCCATAAGGCTGTAACAGACAAAGCGCGCTCAGGGAACTTATGCTATATTACTGCGAAGAGTAAGAAGCATCTTCGAAGAAAATAGTACCCCCACCGATACCTTTCTTCGGTGCTCATTGTTATTATGAGACTTGTGCAATAGATTTTTTGTACTCATGAGTTCCGTTATGTGCCGACCATGATTGAAAACAATAAGAGCGCTAGCTTTCGGCTTCACCCAGTCTGAGGTCCGGCTCGGTTGACCCGATCGTGACAATCGCAGAGGTGCTCCCTTTACTCCCTAGCCGAACAATCGGGAACGTAGGGGTAAGCACAGGAGCCAAGCAACCCAGCTTGCAAATCGCTTAAGTCAATATGGTGCATATTGTGGCGTAATACACGAACAAGGAACGAAGCCGTAGGAAAAAGCTTCATGAAGGAAGCCCCCAAGTAAACGGGGTATTTGAATTTGCGCGTCACAAACAAAGTTTGGACAAGGAAATTTTTACAAGCAACTTTTTTCCAAAAAATTATAATGCTTGGCCGAGCCGACCACAAGTTAAAAATTTAAAACTTTGAGCATGAAGACAACTTAGCTGGTTAATGTGTTCGGTATTGACGACGCGGTCCGAGCTTGATGCGGGACAAGGTTCCATCCCAGAGCCGGTCCCGAGGTGGCGGAGAAAAGAGCTCGGCACTCCGAAGTGGTGACATAGCACGGTCAATGCAGGACGGCAGGGTGATGCCGAAGTCCCCGGCATGGGGTAATGAAGTGTTGACGAAGCCCCCCGTCCAGCCAAGGTGACGCCAAAGGATATAGTCCGGCTGGATCATTTTCCTGTGCACAAAAAATAGTGCAAACCGGAGATAATAGTAATAATAATAAAAATAAAAAAAATTCGTTGCATAACAAATAATTTATGCAAAGTGAGTAATAAAAGAAATATGGCCTGGTGCCGAAGTCAATATCGATGCAGGGCGGCGGCGTGATGCGGTAAAGGCATGGGAAGGCCTGAATTCACAGGTCGGTTCGAGTTCCGGATGCGGCGTTCGCCGGACTATGTACGGAAACTGACCGAACCACCATGCGGCCATCGTTAATGCGGCCACCATTTGATAGACCTGCGTACATATGACGGACAAACCACAGTAATAATTCATTGGGAAAAATGAACCCTAACAAGCAAAAAATACTAGGATTAATAGCACCTGGCTTATTTGTTGTAGCAATCCGAAGAAAGGTGATTCCCAAAATTGGGACTCGATCCGCACACATATCGCCTGATGGGTGATAAAGCAACGACATGTCGATGCTGGCAAAGGTTGGCTCGCCGAGGCAAAGCCCTCGGTCCAGCTAACGTGACGGAGCTGGTCGGCCAGCGACGCCGAAGTCTCCGGAGAAGGTTGATGAAGAGATAATGAAGCCACCGGTCCAGCGATGCAGGTCGTGACGTGGTCGATGCAGGTGTGCCCGCTCCGTGTAATCCGTGGGGCGGCGATGTTGGTGACGATTTATCCTTCGTGATGTCGAACTATTGTTCGGCTGGCCGAGATGATGATCCGAAGAAATTGAGCTCGGCTCAACAAAGCGACGACGTGTCTGACGCAGGTCGGCCGTCGTGGAGTGATGTTGTCAGGCTGGTTTGACACCGGCGGCGAAGGTGAAGTTCGTATTGCAAGAATACTTTTAATACTACTGGGATGTGTTTGAGAATAAAACACAACACCCCATACGAAAACTTCCTTCAAAAAAGATGTCCGAGATCCCGTTCATAAAGAAGATGAATTCGGGTCGGATTCGTTCTCGCGCAGAAAACAGATCCAAAAAGTGATGCACTAATCGGAAGTTTCCTGGAGTTTGGACGGTCGGATCGAGCTGAATTTTTGGCAGGTGGTAGATATGGTAATTCCGCAGCAGATCAACGGTTGGATCTTCCAAAGGATATCTGAGCTAGATGCTGGATACCACGCCCTAAACTCGTCCGGATTCTCGTCCAGATTCAACAGGGCTCTGGTATATCGGAGGTTGCCAGAGATTCCTCCATCGGAACTCGACGAAATTTTTGCAGGGTTGTTGTAGACTTAATTCCGCATAATTCCACCGAAGTAATCGTTTAGGCGACACTCGAGGAGGCAGTAGCGGCGGATACAAGTTTGCTGTCCAGAAAAACAGCACGGTCGCCTGAGGGCAATGTTGACGTTGAGCCCCCGAGCTCCATGGATGACTCCTCCATGATCTTGATAGAGATCGGAGTTGGTGTTGATGAAGGCCCTCATCCGAACATGACAATCGGAGGTAGGGCGCAGTCCTCGGTCAAGCCAAGGTGACCAGTCGAGCTGGTGACGAAGAAGTCGACGTCGCAGTTGACCTGCAGTCGAGCCATTGATCCTTTTGCCGATCACACAGCGGAACTCTCACTGAAAGCACCAATGTTTGTGTCAAAACCAGCGGATCTCGGGTAGGGGGTCCCAAGCAATGCGTCTTAGGATCAATGGTAACAGGAGGCAAGGGACACAATGTTTACCCAGGTTTGGGCCCTCTCGATGGAGGTAAAACCCTACTCCTGCTTGATTGATATTGCTGATATGGGTATTACAAGAGTTGATCTACCACGAGATCAGAGAGGCTAAACCCTAGAAGGTAGCCTATGGTATGATTGTTGTTGTATATATCTATCGACTAGCCTGGCCTCGGTTTATATAATGCACCAGAGGCCTAGGATAACATGATTCCTAGCCGAATACGCCGGTGGGGGAGGAGTCCTTGTCTTGATCACCAAGTCTTGTGGATTCTTCCTTGTATGTGGCAGCTGTCCGGACTAGCCCATGAGTATACGGCCATGGGGGTCCTCGGCCCAATCCAACTGATCGGGAGACGACGCGTTGAGTATCCCCTAGTCCAGGACACCGTCAGTTAGGTTTACCTTAATACTTCCTTTGTAGTTGCGGACACTTGCAACAGGGGTTAATCATAAGTGGGATGCTTGTCCAAGTAAGTGCAGTACCCAAGCACCGGTCCACCCACATATCAAATTATCAAAGTATCGAACGCGAATCATATGAACGTGATGAAAACTAGCTTGACTCCCATGTGCACTATTCAAGATATCTTCCGATATTCCGATAAATCGGCCGGTTTATCGCTTACCGTTGTCTGACCGGTAAGATAAATCGGCCGATAAATTAGCCGATATGGCAATAAATCGGCCAATATGCCGATAAGCTGGCCGATTTACCCCTTATTATGGGTCGACCGATAAGTTCCCGATAAGCGATATCCCCAACATTGCCCATGTGTCCTCGGGAGCTCCTTTCTCATTATAAGAAATTGTCCAAGCTTATCCTTTGCTACATAAACGATTGGGCCACCTTGCTGCACTTTATTTACTTGTTACACGTTACAATTTATCTTATCACAAAACTATCTATTACCTACAATTTCAGTGCTTGCAGAGAAAACCTTACTGAAAACCGCTTATCATTTCCTTCTGCTCCTCGTTGGGTTCGACACTCTTACTTATCGAAAGGACTACGATAGATCCCTTACACTTGTGGGTCATCAGTGGCCCATGCTCCCCCATCCACCGGCTTGGAGCCATCTCTCTGCCGTGGGGCGCCACCGACGTCAGCAGTGTCGTTGAGCGCCCCACCGTTGTCCGGCGGTCCAGCTGAATCGTCGGTGGAGGCTGACCGGCTGCCTGTTCAGGATGAGGCAGGAGGCCCCATCCCGGGCAGGATCACTCGGGAGGAGGTGATTGCGTTCAGCGGGATTCCAGACCCGGTCTCTGAGGGGCGACGTTTGAGCTGCCGTCTCCAGGACCATTCGGAGGTTGACGACATACAACAGCGGTGCGTCATGAGGGCGGCCAAGCTTCGTGACGTTGAGGTCACTACTGGTATGTCGGTTAATACCTCTAATTTCATCTTGCATTTTACTAATGACGAGATTGTTAATGATGTAAACCAATTAGGAATTTCACTAGGTAGAAATGATAGTGAAATTTCAGAGTGTAATGTTTTGAGACCAAATTTAGCTTCCCAAACTGGCTAATGGAATAACCTGATTTGATACATAAACACAGATCCTTCCGTACAGCAATTGTTCGGTATACTTCATTGAAGCAAAATGAACAACACCACTGAGATATTTTAAATATGCATGTCCAATTTTGGTAGAAACATTCTTGTTTTCAGTACTTAAATTTTGCACATTGGTTTTACTGGACGAAAACATAATTGAAATGTTCTCTCGAGATAGTTCCAATTTTTTTACAAAAGGGAAGAATTTAGGCACCAATGCACCGAGAGGAAGATTAGTTGCTTACATATCCAAGAGCACATGCACATCTACGAACAAGAAAGTTTCACTTGATAACATATACAAACAAAGAAGATTTTTGTGTCTAAATTAAAGAACTGAGGGAGCCTGATGTGAAACAGAGTACTCTGTGAAACAAGATGAACACCAATGGCGGCAACATACAGATCTTGCGGCCAAGCTGTTGCTGCCGTTGTATCCAATGGAGGCAGGTCGCGGAACTTCACGGTGTATTGGAGCAAGACTTGACGCTACATGCGGGAGGGAGCACGAGATGGCGGCTGCGGACCCTGACATGGTTGGAGATGGAGGCGGCGTATCTTTGACCCGACAGATCTGCAACTGCAAGTAGTGATGCCGAGGAACGTCATATCTGGCTTGTTGAGGCTCAGGGTGGTTGCTTCGGCGTGGCCGGCAGCGCACATCACATTGGGGAGAATAAGGACGGTGCTCGCCGTCGCCGGCAGCCCATGCGTGAGACGGCGAGAGAGAACTTTGAACTGGAAACGTGGGAGACGAGTAAGGGAACTCGGGCTGCAATATTTGTTATGTGGAGGGTGCTTATTAAAAATGTCTAGCATCTCTCCCCCTTACTCGGTCCGTACCACAAGATTTCCATCGAATGGCCTTGTTGACGAGATCGCATGATTGCACTTAAGGTGCTGATCCTATACAAGTTCCCCCCTGGACGTATTTATAGTGGTTACGTGGGGTGTTTCGAAGGAGAGGAATAACGAATGCTATAAGGATCAGGTCATGTCATGATGCATGGCTAGCCAGGTTCAAGGAAGATTTCTCTATGACGATACAACGCTTTTTTTTTTGCGAGTGTATGACGATACAACGCTGTAAGCAGAGCCTAGTGCCTTTTACCCATTTCTTTGTTAAGAGCATCCCTTACCCATTCCTTTGTTTAGAGCATCTCTAGCAGACCTCTTAAAAACGGTCAAACCTGTAAAAAAAAACAAGGCATTTACAGTTTCGATCGAAAAAACGGTCCCTAGCAGACCCCGTAAAGTTTGATCGACCCTTAAAAATTTTAAGGGGCACCAAGGATCCATCCGCGAGAACCCCATATTTATAGATTGGAGGGCAATATACAGTTCAACCCGTAAACAGTCAAACCTTGTCGGAGCAAATGCGCCGCCACGGAACTGGTCGGAATCAACCCAAAACTCGTAGGAATCCATCGCCGCACATTAGAAAAGGTCGCCGCACGCCGGTATTTGTCGATGTCGGCCCAAATTGTGGCCGGCTCGACCTTCACCGCCAAGGCGAGGCCGGCCACGAGCGGGGTGGAGCAGGCCGTCAGCGGCCCGAATCAAGGCGGGGTGGTGGGAGAATGGCAAGAGAGGGGCGGCCGGGGCGGGGGAGGCGCGACAGGGGCGGGCGTGGCCGGGGCGAAGCGCGACGGGGGCAGGCGCGGCCGGGCCAGGGCGTGCATGGCCGGGGCTGGATGGGCGGGGGCGGGTGGCGGCCGGGGCGGGCATGGAACGATTGCGTGATGTATCGGCCTGGTTTCGCACCGTAAAAACGGTTTAAAGGGCCCTTTAAACGTGTTTTAAAGGGTTGGCTTTTAATGGATCTGTACTAAAGATACTCTTAGTCTATCTGTCTCTGTTTTGCCTGCTTTAGTTTAGCCTTTTCTGTTGTAGTAGTAGCTTCCTTTTCTCTATGTAAATTCTTGAGTCTATTAATATATGTCAGTGGGGGCTTTCCCCTGGTCAATTATTTGTTGCTATCTCTTTTAAAATTGACCTAAATATGTTTTGTAACAAGTAAAACTCTCAACCACGTTCTGCGCTCCATATGTATATATGTGTAGCTTGAGACTCCCTTCAGTTTTTAACATTACAATATTGTAGTTCTAGTCGGATGGTTCTTACCTATTTATAAAACTCTACATATACCAATACAGAGAGGGTGCAATTGATATATTGAGTTACAAGTAGTATTAATTCACATTTAATTATTTTTTCGAAGAAAACCAGAGTGTGTTGAATCGTGCTCTGTAGAAATGGAGATGAAACACGGAAATAAACTCACTGTTTTGGAATGAGCGGCATTGGGAAACTACGTGGAACCCATTTGTTTTTTCACGCGACCAATAAATTTGTGATCTCTACAAGGCCATGGCAAGTCTTAGGGGCTTTTTTGGGAGAGTAGAATTTAGGGCCTATTTGGATTGAAGTATTTTCATTGAACTTCTGGAAAATTTGAAAACCAAGGAAATGTTTGTATGGAAGCCCTTTGGATCATATGATTAGGCGGGTTACCAAATTCCTATGAAATCCATTACCAAGCCCGCATTCCATAGGAATTATAACATGAGATCAAACCTCTTTTGAGAAGTCTAATGCTCCTTCACTCTATCTCTCTATACCACACAATCTCCTAAAGTTCATGTGTTTCTTTCATGTCCACCATCCAAAGGCACACAATGTAAGATTCCCATGTTTGTTAATCTTGTAAAATTTCCTGGTACGTGACATCGCAATGCAGCATTTTCTTTTATTCCTTCATTTTTCATATTCCTACAATTCAAACTAGCCCTTACCTTGTAAAGTTCATTTATCGACAAACACTATACTCATATATAGTAAGGTTAGATTTTCCATTTCACTTTCTCTTTCTCTTTTATCATTACTGCTTCAAAGTTAGTATGTTAAATTTGGGCTCCTCAAAGCATGCGAAGTTTCCGAATCATCTCGGTGTTAGTTATAGTCATGCCAAGTTACTTTATGATAGTGAAGAACACTAGGAGCACATGAACCCCTCATATCCTACAATTATCTTAGTCAACTTTCAAAACTGTTTGCATGCAAGTACCAAAGGATACGAAGATCCTAACCGAAGCACTGCAATATCGACTAACAACTGAATCTTTCTAAACCAACAGAGCGGTAACACCTCCACTGGTGGCATGCTGCCCAACTTCTTGGATGAGCTTGGGGAACTCATACCATCGTAAGCGATCATGTTCCCTCCAAGTGAACATGCGACACCACCATCATCCTAGTTCTTCACTGTTGCCTCATAGTTCAGGGATTGCCAATGGGTGATACAATTGCATCCCAACATATCTACCACTGCTAACCATGATTTTGAGACGCTGCACAGTCTCTTAAACGATTTTCAACCAGATTGTACGAAAGGAGATATCAGTATTTCAAACAAGAAGCTACCAACCGCATATTTCTACAATCTGCTTACTTTTCAAGGGGTAAATTGTCCCTTGGCTCCTTACATTTGGGACAAGATCATTCCCAACAAAGCATCGAATTTTTCTATGGGTTGCACTTAGAGGCAGTCTGAATACAAGAGTTGATATGGTTAGGAAGCAATGGAGAACGATTGTGCATCATAATGGGCGTGATCTTTGCCCGGCTACATAGATTATATGTCCCATTATCCTTCGATGCAAACTAGCAGATGATGTACGGGATAAGGCCGGCCTAAGATACTTAGCTCATACCTCGCCAAAGCTTCAATATTTATTGTGCTCAACCACGCCAATGGATACCTATGGCAGGCTAGGAAATGTTTTCCTTGCGGCATGCGCGGTGGCACTTTGGACAGCTCATAACGCCCAAGTCTTCGACAACGGTCAATGGCATGTCACACGTAATTTTGCTGAGGTTTCTGGACTGTTCAGGCTATGGAGTTCTCATGCCCGAAGAGAAGTAGATAGGAATGTCCTAATTAGCTAGGATGATGTAATGTGGTAATATGTATCTCCCATGTGTGTACTCCTCCCCTCCTGCCTTCTCTTCTAGGCTTGGTGATGGACTGTTGCACACTCGGTGCAGGGTTACATCGATTTCATGTAATTGACTGGTCATTTGGGTTCGCACCTGTTTTGAATGCATAAGGTAGAAGATGATTTTTTTATTTTCCATAAAAAAATTGGAAGGAAAATAGCTGACCAAGAAAGCTCCTCTCTCTCTCTCTCTCTCTCTCTCTCTCTCTCTCTCTGGGTGGATGGGTGACAGGGTGGGGGGGTGAAACGTACTATCTGTCTTCATTGGTTCAAAGTGACAATTCGCCCCTGGGAGTATATATCTAGCACTTGGTAAATTGACATAAATAGTTTTATCTACCAACTACAACATCATTCTTCTCAACCACCCTACGTGCTCCATATGTATATATACGCATAGCTCGAGGCTACCCTCACTATTTCACATTATGATATAACAGTTCTAGTCTCCCTCTTCTAAAATCGCTTGCTATAGCACCATAGAGGTTGCGCAGTTCACATGTTTAATTACAAGTAGTAATATCTTTCTGCGCTTGGTCATATTTTTTCGTCCAGAGCTGCAGTAGGTTGTCTCTTGCTCTATACACGGAGATGTTGATGAAACATAGGCACAAATTCACTTGGAATGAGCGGCATTCGGAAACGTGTTACTCGTTTCATTCCTCATGCGACCAACACATCTGTGGTCTCTACCAGATCCATTGTAAGATCTTTCGATTGGTGTGATCTCTTGTACTAAACTAGTGCTTTCACAAGCATTTCGACGTGCAACCAACCCCTCCCAAATCTGAGATTCAAGTGGGGTTTACGTCTCACTGAGAAGAGAGTTAGAGTTGTGTCGAATATTGTGTACAAGGTAGGTTATAGTTGAACTAGGAGTTGTATTGTGTTTACATAGGATGTGGAGTTGTGTCCTAATAGGACACTTGTATCCTAGACCTCTCATATATAGCGGGGGTAGATACACGATGTAACCTATGCCAACATAATAGCACAAGAACGCAGGGGAAGCCGGCGGCATGTGCCGGCGTCCAGGACGACCTGGTGCGGTATTGTAGCGGTGTCATGGGGAGGAGCGCCTATAGTCAGGCCCCGGGGATGTAGCCATATCGGTGAACCTCGTTAACGAATCTCTGTGTCATGCTCATGTGATTGCTTGGTCCTCGGATGATCGACGGTATGCCTCGGATTTATACTAACAAGTGGTATCATGAGCAAGGTTTAAAGGAGGTCGCAGTTGTTGATCTGGAGGAAGGATCGGGTCTGAGATGCAACCGCCAGCGGCGTGGTTCTTGGCGAGATCGAGAAAAACCAAGATCAGAGACAGACGCGTGTGCACGTTGTAGCAGCAGAATACAGCAGCAGGCGAGGTGTACGATGATCGAAATTAGATCGGTTGGGCGAGCGTTCAGGCAGCAGCGCACCTGACTCGGCGGCAGGCAACGAGCTATGCGGGGCTGCTAGGGGAAACTGCGAGCGACCTGGTAACGTACCCGGTGTGGCTACAGGCGGTTGCGGTCCGGCGGAGGCCAAGTAGCAGCAGATGCTGTTGGGCTGGCCGATTGGGCCATGGGCCAAGGGCGTGCAAAGCTGGAGACTGTTGCAGGGCTCAGCGTTGTGAGCTACTCCCTCCGTTCCGATTTACTCGTCGTGGTTTTAGTTCAAATCTGAACTAAAACCACGACGAGTAAATCGGAACGGAGGGAGTACATACGAGATTTGTTTGGACCAAAAGTGGACCGATTCCACGTATGACACAGCGAGAGGCACGAGAGCAGGTCGATTCGGTAGAATAGTCCATCAGGGATACTACTACATTGGAAAGCACAGGCAAGACAAAGCAAATAGCTTAGCATACGGAAGTTGAGCCAAGGGAGCAATTCACGTGAAGACCAACTAACTAGGTTGCTAGTGGTAGACAGAGGTTCTGTTCTTGTACTTGGGGATCACTGGAAGACTACTCGGTTATTTTTCACAGGGTCAGCCGTACAAAGAATCATGGCGCCATCGGGTACCAGGTTTGAGGTGGAGAAGTTCAACAGGATTGAAAACCCTGAGTTATGGCAGACAAGGGTGAAAAATGTGTTAGGTGCAACAAGGATGCTTGAAGTCGATGCCAGAAGTCATGCCAGCTAAGATGGAATTATCATGTGATGGATGGAGATTCACGGGAGACGATTTGGGAGCCTCGAACGTGTCATGTAGCCGGACAAGTTCGGCCGGGTCGGACTGGACAGTCTGACGGATCGACGTGAGTCGGTTGGTACATAAGGCGGTGGTGGGATCAGCGACGACGACGTAGGAGTGTGATGCTGATGGTGACCGACTTCTGGGGCGTGGAAATACGTGGCGTAGGCCCCGAGGGCTTGTGTGGCTTCGACAATACTATGGCGCGGGGTTGATTCAAGACGGTGCACATGAGAGCTTGGAGTCGACGATGCGCGGGGTGGCAAGTACAACCACCATGGAGTCATGTTAACGTTGAAGGTGGAGCTGGATTGAGGGGCTACGATGTAAGGATCCAGGGAATCAAAGCCTATTCAGCAAGGGGGAAAAGCGAGTGACATGCAGTTTGGACTGGAGCTCAGTGGTCTGATGGAAGCATGAAACTCATCATCGGTTGGTGATGATCGATGGTACTCTGCTGTGGGGGTTGAGTGGTGTGGGTTTGCGACCTTTGAGACTTGACCGGGATAGCGGAGGCTCGACGCGGTAATAGTGGCAAGGCGTGCAGTACGCACAGGACATGGAGACGGGCCAGGGCTCTGGTGGTCATACATGTGGTGAGACAACTGCGAATTTGACTCGGGATGACTACAAGCAATGGTGAAATTTCTTCAAGTTTCAGACAGGCGGTCAAGAAAGGAGCGGTGATGTTGAGTTCAAGTAACTCTTATGTGTGACACCCAATATGTGAGGTGTTCACTTTCACGCAGGCCAGTGATCAGTGTGTGATGGCGTTGGACTGATACTCTGGAAGTTGGGAGCACAAACTAGAGTAACAAGGAACTTAATTTTGCTCGAGTGTTGATTGTGGTCAAGAAAAGGAGGGACTTCAAGTTGCAGGTGGAGTCATATGGAGTCTTTGGAGTAGCAGAGATACTCATGGGATAAGCTCAAGTCCAATGTACATGAAAGTTTGACGCATTGACGAATTCAAGGTGGTGGAGAATATTCGTCAAGGTGGAATTTGTTAGAGTTGTGTTGAATATTGTGTACAAGGTAGGTTACAGTTGGACTAGCAGTTGTATTGTGTTTATATAGGATGTGGAGTTGTGTCCTAATAAGACACTTGTATCCTAGGCCTCTCATATATAGCGGGGGTAGACACACGATGTATCTATGCCAACATAATAGCACATGAACGCAGGAGAAGCCGGCGGCATGTGCCGGCGTCCAGGGCGACCTGGTGCGGTATTGTAGCGTTGTCAGGTGTGATGTCGCCGTGGTGAAAGAGATCTTCATCAAGCGCATCCATGTTTCCGAAGTTTTTCGTCCTGTCGTGAAACAGGAAAGACGGTGGACGACGGTATCGATTTGGCTGTTGAACTCGCCGGCTTGTTTGTCTAGATCAGGGGCGGGGACAAAGGGGGGGGGGGGGGGGGGCGAGCAGGGGCTAGACCCCTACCAATCGCTGGCCCCTCAAAAGATTTTAGCAGGTTGTGTACTGTACATTGCTAATGGCCGCAGATAATTGCATCATTAAGCCCGTGTAAAAACTAGTATATGGAAGATTTAAGCCCAATAGCCCATAATAGCCCATACATATGTAGGGTACGAGCGTGGCTGGCTATTGTTTTGGCTCTGGACAATCTAGATAATGTGATCCATCTGATTGACTGATCTAGGTGCGTATTGAGTGCTTAGGGCTTTTGCCATTGTCACCGGCCGCCAATCAAGCCATCCGCCATCGCACGTGTCCTGCAAAGGGCGACGGCCATCCACTGATCGCGGAGACGACACATCCAGTGCAGTCCGCTATCTGCATACGCCTAGACGCAGGTGGATCAGATCGTCAGAATACAACTTCGTTAGCCGGGTGACCATGATTGAAGACATTGGCAATAGGTACCACTATGCACAAGTATCTATTAATATTTATATATTTTTCGTGAATTGTGATCTTGGTCATTAATTAGCATTGCATATAAAATAGAGATTTTAACACTTTGTGCATACCCTGAGTTATTTGACATGTCTAATATATGCATCGTGATGGATCTATCATCATGTAGTCTTTTCTAGTCAAGATGGCTCAATTAGAGTATCAACTTGCACATTTCTACTTGGATGTTTTCAAACATCTAGAGTTTAAAATCTTGACTTCACATGCCGATTTGACCGCTGGATAATTCTAAACAGGTTATCTACTACTACATACTCAACTACTGATAGATTACTATGGTTGGTCGTACATCTTCCTGTGTCAACCCGACAACCGAAAAACGCTTTCTTCTTGAAACTACTTAAGACACATTTTGGAAAGAAAAGAAAGACGATTTCCTTCAACATTACATGATTGTCTATATTGGTCAGGAAAATTGCGAATTTCGCATTATTAACTTGTTCAATGCTAGTGGTTGTAGAGTTCAATCTAAGTTAATAGAAAATAAAACATGATTTTGTAGTTCTGAACATATGTTTTTATGATTTATCATGAGACTTAAAATATCGTGACGTTCCATGAGTTGTGTTAACATTGGCTTTTCACCCCCCTCAAGTCCAAATCCTGGCTCTGCCCCTGGTCTAGATACTTGCGTGTGCGTGCCATCTAATAAGTGCCAGACTGCGAGGCATGTTTATCTAATTATCTTTCATGATTACTATTCCAATGCTTCAGCGGAGAAAAGCAACGGGTATATTGTATTCCCTCCGTCCCAAAATATCTGTCTCAAGTTTAGTATAACTAGTATAAAGTTGAGACAATTATTTTGGAACGGAGGACGTATAATGCCAACTATGGATGCCAACTATGGCAGTCTAATGATGTACTATTTGCTATGCAAGTGAAAAACTTTTCGCAATAAAGGCTGGATTTTATTGACTCAAATTGAAGCATTAAGTGGATACAAAACACGATAAGCACACACCCGGCCTCTGCATGCTTCCTCCGTCCCAGAATAAATGTACATCTAGTTTTTGTCCCAAGTCAAAGTTTCTAAAAATTTTATCAACTTTCTAGGAAAAAGTAGCAGCATTTGACACTAAATTAGGATCACTAGATCTGTTTTGAAATGTACTCACTCAGTCCCTAAATATAAGTCTTTTTAGAGATTCTAATGCGTCTTGCCCAAAAAGAGTCGGGGCTCTAGGCTGATATCCTTAGGGCTAAATACTTCCCAGACGGAAATCTGTTCAAAGCCAAACGCAAGGGTTCGCCGTTCTGGAATGGGATCCAGGCGGCCAGACCAGCATTTTCGGTGGGAGCCAGGTCCACAACGGCATGTCCACGAGGTTCTGGCTTGACAGCTGGATCGACTCGAGGCCGCTCTGGCAGGTTTTCCCCACCCTCTCCCAACTAGTGACGGACACTAATGTACTAGTTGGGGAGGCCCTTAGATCGTCGCCAGCAGCAATCTATTTCAAACGTCCCTTATCTACGAGTGAAATGGGAAGTTGGAATGAGTTGTTATCTAAAATTGAGTCAGAGCCGCTTAGCATGGGAGCTGATGCGGTCTCCTGGGGCTTGACGGCCTCAAGAAAATTCTCAGTTAAGTCGTTGTATGCCAAGATGGCGGAAGGCAACACTTTGGACATTGCCAGAGGGCTTTGGAAGGCCGGAATCTCACTTTAGATAAAAATATTCCTATGGCAAATGTTCAAAAATCGCCTTCCAACGGCGGACAATGTTGCCAAAAGGAAAGGTCCTTCCAATGGCTTGCGTATCGTGTGTGGGAATCACGAGGATGCGAACCATGTTTTTTTTCAATGTGCGTTAGCTAGGTTTGCATGGAGCGTGGTGAGGGATGCGTTCCATCAAAATTGGAGCCCTGCGTTGGGCTCTGATTTGCTTCAGATTGTGCAAACCCAGAAGGGAACTAGTGGTCGGATTGTTTGGAGATGCATAGGGTCACTTCTATGGGCTTTGTGGACTATTAGGAACAAACTGACGATGGAAAAAAGGTTCTCTTCTCACCCTGCTGATGTTATCTTTAAATGCCATCTCTTCTTACAGATGTGGATACCGTTGGGGAAGCACCGCGATGCTGAGCAGATGACGGAGGCCATGGAGAAGATCAGAAGCACCTTGACGACTGCGCGTCAACCTCCATAGATGGTCTCACCTTTTGATTGAGAGGTAGTTGTAGGAAGTAGGGTGTGGGCTATGATGTTATTCTTGATGTACCCCGTGCTCCTCTATGCCTATTCGTACTTTCATGTTCATTTACTTTCCAGTTCGTAAGACATTTGAACCTTGTGACGGTTGCCTGCTGGCTTTATTAATTTAAAGCCAGACGCTCCTAGCGTCTTTGTTCCAAACAAAAAAGATTCTAATGCGGACTACATACAGGGCCAAATGAGTGTATCTACATTTTAAAATATGTCTATATACATTCATATGTAGTTTGTATTGAAATTTCTAAAAAGACTTATATCTAGAAATGGAGGGAGTATTTTTATAATATACCAATTTGATGTCATATATGTTACTACTGTTTTCTATAAAGTTGATCAAAATTTAATGACTTAGGACAAAAGCTAGATGTACACTTATTCGCAGGCGGAGGAAGTAGTTAGGATGCACAATGCCAACATCGACACACATAAAACACATGCCGACAACTAGCAAATCATATAAGACAGAAGCTATGCGTAGGCGAGGAAAAAACCCAAAGCAATCAGATCCATGATCGGCAAACTGCAACAATGACTATACCGGCACCAATAATTTCATGACACCACATGAACGACGGGGTTCTTCAACATCAACGTCTTTAAGAAGAAAGCGACGCTCAAGCACCGCTGTCACCGGGTCCAACAACAAGATCGGCATCTAGGTTTTCACCTTGAAAAATAAGTCCGAGCATATGTGAGCAATGCTTCAACAAGGTAACGACGTAAAAAAGCGCCGTCATTGTGAGCATCTCCAATAGAAGATGCACATTCGGAGATGTAAACATTTACATCTTCAGAAAGTGCATTTTACATCTCGAGAAAAGAGACAATGCTAACAAATGATGTATACTGAATATGTAAAAGAGCAACTCCAAAAGATGATATATTTTAAGATGTAAAACTACTAGTCCAACGGATCGAGCGGCGGGGGCTGAGCCTCGAGAGGAGCGTCGGTGGCCGAGCGACGAGGATCGGCACGGCACCCGAGCGTCTTGTCGGTGGCAGGAGCTCAAATGCGGCGGCGAGAGCTCAAATGGCCGGCGGCGGTAACTCAAATCGGGCAGCGGTGGCGCGGAGGGGACTTGAATCAGGCGGCGACCTTAACTCAAATGGTCGGCGGTGGTAACTCGAATTAGCTGGCGGCGTCACGCAGGAGGAACGGTGCGAGATCTAAAATCAGGTTGCGTCGCCCGCCGCCGTTCGTTGGCTTACACCCTTCGGATTCTTCTCCAGTCTCACACAGGGGTTATTGTTTAGGAAGTATAGGAGAGATTAGGATTTGTTCTACCTTGTCTTGTACTCCAAGAAGGTCTTGTACTCCTATATATATGTTTGGGACGCTTAAACAGTACAATAAAAAATTCCACCAATCCCTCTTTATTCCTCTTATAGAGAAGACATGTAACTGAGAACTATCTTAACAAGTGCTTGGTGGCAGACACGCAAAAATCAGGTGTGTCTTAGATGATGAAAACACAAGGTTCCTTCATGCGGCTGCAAATTAAAAGATCAGAATGTTGTTGAAGGATGGCGTCATTTCTATGGAGATCGAGACAAGAAGGAAATTGCTGACTTCTTCACTAACCTTTTCAGCCAACTCTTCCCCTCTCTGCCAACGTTTGGTGTATCCTAACTATATGAGCGATCTATTTGAGGATGCTAGAGGAATTCTCATGGGGAGAAATTGCTGTTGTGATCAATAGAACACCAAATAAAAGAAGTCATTGGCCTGATAAATGCACTAAGGAATTTTATAAGGTGTTCAAGGATGTTTTGAAAGAGGATTTGATGCATTTTCTAAGATTCGTATTAACATAAAGCAGAAAGCAAAGGTGTTAACACTGCCAGCATTGTCCTAGTTCCCTAGAAAGAAGCTCTAGTGGACATCCAAGATTTTAGGCCCATCTCACTAGTTCATAGTATGCCCAAATGAGCAACCAAAGTGCTTGCCATCCGAATGAAACGGAGGATTCCAACCCTGGTGCATCCCCTATGGTCGAGTTTTCTGCCTGGACATTGCATTGTTCAAAATTTTGCACTTGCAACAGAGTTTGTGCAACAAACTACGAAAGACGTAGGCCGATGATTGTGTTAATGCTTGATTTCCAAAAGGCCTTCGATAATGTCAGTTGGGAAGCTTTGCTCAAGATCCTCTTTGCTAGGGGTTTTGGCTACTGATGGATAAAATGGATCAACAACCTGTTGTCTTCCAGCTCCTCGAGAATAGGATGAATGGTGTACTCGGGGACCTCCAAGAGTGGCTTGAGACAAAGAGATGCACTGTCACCCTATCTGTTTATTTTAGTGGCAGGTGTGATGCAACAGCTATGCAGTGTTGAGTACAACTGTCAGAATTTGAAGCACCCACTTGGGGCGGATGGTTTCCTCCCGATCTTGCAGTATGCAGACGACACATTGCTTCCCATATAAGGTGATGTTTAAAAGCATAGGTTATTAAGAGGGTGCTCAATGTGTTCTCGAGTTCACTAACTTGCAGGTTAATTGTAACAAGGGCACTTTTGTACCTATATGCATGGATCAAGCCATTTGCCAGGGGGTTGCTAACCTTCATAATGAAATATCTCCTCCTTCCCATGCACCTACCTTGGCCTCCCTCTCTGTACAATCATTCCCGGTCTTCTGATGTCAGTCATTCACAAGGTGGATAAGCGACTTTCAGAATGAGTTCGAGACGCTGCACGGTCTCTTAGACGATTTTCAATCGGATTGTACCAAGGAGAGACCAGAAGGCCATCTATTTCAAACGAGAAGCTATCAATCGCATATTTCTACAATCTGCTTACTTTTCGAGGGGTAAATTGTCGCTTGGCTCCTTACATTTTGGACAAGATCATCCCCAACAATCATCGAATTTTTCTATGGGTCATACTTACAGACAGACTGAATATAATAGATAATATGTTGAGGAAGCAATGGACAATATTGTTGCATAATGGGTGTGATCTTTGTCCGGCTACATAGACTATATGTCACATTATCCTCGGATGCAAACTAATAGACATCGTACGGGATAAGGCCTGCCTGCAATACTTAGCTAATACCTCACCAAAGCTTCCATATTTCTTGTGCTCAACCACATCGATGGACACCTATGGCAGGCTATGGAATGTTTTCTTTGTGGCATGCGCGGTGGCACTTTGGACTGGTCGTAACGCCCAAGTCTTCGACAAGGATGGATGGCATGTCACACATAATTTTGCTGAGGTTTCTAGGATGCTTAGGCTATGGAGTTCTCGTGCCCGAAGAGAAGTAGAGAGGAAAATCCTAATCCGCTAGGATGATGTAATGTGGTAATATGTATCTCCGATGAGTGTACTCCTCCCCTTCTGCCTTCTCCTAGGCTTGGTGATGGCCTGTTCCCCGTTGCACACTCGGTGCAGCGTTAATATCGATTTCATGTAATTGACTCGTCATTCGGGTTCACACCCGTTTTGAGTGCATAAGGTAGAGAATAATCTTCCTTTTCCATTAAAAATGGAACAAAAATAGCTCATGGAGAAAGCTCCTCTCTCTCTCTCTAGGTGGATGCATGGGTGACAGGGTGGGGGCTGAAACATAGTATCGGTCTTCATTATTGGTTCAAAGGGACAATTCACCCTATGTGTTTCTCTCTATATATCTAGCACTTGGTACGTTGACATAATTAGTTTTATCTACCAGCTACATCATCATTCACTTGTTCTCAACGACCCTACGTGCTCCATATGTATATATATACGCATAGCTCGAGGCTACCCTCACTATTTCACATTATTATATAACAGTTCTAAATTGTCTAGTATAGCAACATAGACGTTGTGCACTTCACATGTTTAATTACAAGTAGTAATATCTTTCTGCGCTTGGTCATTTTTTCGTCCAGAGCTGCAGTAGGTTGTCTCTTGCTCTATACGCAAAGATGTTGATGAAACATAGGCACAAATTCACTTGGAATGAGCGGCATTCGGACAGTACGTGGAACTCGTTTGCTTCCTCATGCGACCAACACATCTGTGGTCTCTACCAGATCCATTGTGAGCTCCTTCGACTGGTGTGATCTATTGTCACCAAACTAGGAGAAAAGACATTCTCCCATGCATGGTATATACCGTGCATGTATCAGGGCCTGTTCTGCAATGCCCCAGCTTCTACAAAACTTCTCAAATCTGGCTTCTCGCGTGGCTTCTCACTTCAGGTGGCGATCTGGAAATCATTCGGCAGCATCAGCTTCTGAAGTTAGCGTTTTGGAGTGGGCTGAGAGCCCAAGTGGCTGTGAAAGAGGCATGGGCCTGGTCGGATTGGTGGGTGTGGACGTCATTTTCAGCCCATGTGGTAGGTTGGCTGGTGAATCGTTATGTTCGCTCGTGACGTTTCCCTCGTACCGGTTCGATCGTTCACTTGGCGGTGGCATTGCTTTGTAATTTCACCCAACTCTGTCTTCTCCGTTTTCTGCGAGCTGGCAAATGCTAGCTTCGGAAACTCCTCAGTTTTTGCACGTAGATGCCCGCCAGCTTCTCGGATTTTAACTCCGTGAAGCTAGAGCATTCGGCTCAGCTTCATGCGTGGAGTTGACGAAGCTGGGAGTTGGAGCGTTGCAGAACAGGCCCTCAGCCACTCACTCTTTCTGAGATTCGGATCCATGCATGCATGTTCACCGTGTGTAGACAACTTTTTCCTATAGTTAGCTGCAATATCTCTCCTCTCACCCCCGAAGTAAAGACCAGCAGGCAGCAACACTAAACTCACTCATGCTTTCTTATATGATATGATTCTAGAATTTAAATTTATTTTATCTTTTGAACCGTTAGTTTGATTTACGATGCATTTGCATATTTGTGTTCCTTAAGTGAACTTTCAAATAAGATCATTGTTAAATATCTAAAACATGGCGAGACCTTACGAAACTGTAAACAACTATGTACCAAGTTTTGCCAAGTTTCATCAAGTTTTCTATAGATCAATTTGATGCGCACAGGAACTCATTATGGTACATAGATCAGTTTTCTACAGGTCTTGTTTAAAATATATCATCGAAAAGGTGCCATAGCACCCGGGAGTCCCGACTCCCTCTTATCGCACCCGTTGAGGCCTGTGGAGATTCGCACGGCAGTCTGCTGTCACAGACCATTTGCAGTAGCAGGCATGCAGCGATAACCATGTGTAGGCTGTAGGACCTGGGTGTAGGCAGCAGGGGCTGACAGGCGGCTCATTGTTCAAAAACTGTCCTAGGCGGTGCATGGTGCGGTTTCTGTATAGGATGTTTCGTTGCCACGTGAAAGTATGCTCTCTCCATTGTGTGACATGCATCCGCAGTCTCTCTCCTCATTCTTTCTTTCTCACAGGCTATACCTGGCCATCCATCGGGCCGGGCCGGGCATCGGGCCAGGCCTACCAAAGCCCAAAGCAGAAAACCTAGGCCCGAGCCTGGCCCGGCACAGCCGTCAGGCCTAAAAATCAGGCCCAAGCCCGGCCCATCAGTCAAAAAGTCCGTCGGGCCTCGAGCCGGGTCTCTTCCCTAAACTGCAAATACGACGGGCCCGAGCCTGGTCCGGCCATTAGGCTCAAAATCTAGGCCCAGGCCCGGCCCATGGGCAAGGTTGGGTCGGGCTTTCACTACTAGAAAAAAGGATGTTAGTGGCACACCAGTTTTTGCTATTAATGGCGCATTATAGGTGTGCCACTATTAACACGCCACTAGTAATAAATAGTAATGGCGCACATTTGGTGCGCCATTACTATGATAGTAATGGCGCGCCATTACTATGCCTAGAGGTGTGCCATTACTATCTTACTTAGTAATGGCGCACCACATAGAAGTGCGTCATTACTAACAAAATTTTTTTAAATTTTTTTTGTTTTTTTTCTTAATCTCGGGTCAATATGCTTAATCTCAAGTCAAATCGCGCTCCATGGTCAAACTTTCCGAAAGGTCACCCATCCTCACACTACTCCAGCCCAAGCACGCTTAACTTCTCAGTTCTATCCAACCCCAGCACCAGCTCACTTAACAGGCACTTGTTAATATATATAGCATATCAATCCTATTAAACCTTGTTGATGTGTACGACTTTGTTCATGTTCATGAGTGTGATGAAATTTTGAAAAAATATTTCAAATTTCCTGTTCATATTCCGTATCATATTTTGAACATTTTTTCCAAAAAAAAATTTAAAACTATTTTTTTTATTACTAGTGGCGCGCTTAGCAAATGGTACGCCATTACCAAGTTTGAAAATTTTTATTTTTTTTCCCTCTAAATCTTAAAAGCTCCGTATCTTTTATTCTGTTAGATTTTTGGAGATTCTAAAAATCTTCAACGGGGTTCCGGGTGGGCGCGAGTAGGCGCGAGTAGGCGCGCACGCTGCCGGCAGCGACGGGCAAACACTTCATCCTCGGCGCAGGGGCAGCAAAGGCGCGGGCAGCCCATGGGAGCGTTGGGCAGAAGCGCGCGCTCGAGAAAGTAGAGGACGCGTCGGCCGAGAGAAGCACATGCTTACGTTCGAGTATTTTGAATGTGGCGCAGTGTGTGTGTCATGCGAGCTTGGCCGAGGTTGCGGTGAGGGTATACATAGGTGCTCTTGTTAGACGCAGACTTCTTCATTTGTTTCTCTTTATATTTTTTCTGTTTTCTAGGCGTTGCTTGCTTGCCGCCTCGAGGTTAGTGTGTTTACACCTTTGGCTCCTCTCAAAGCACGCGACGTTTCAAATCATCTCTGCTTTTAACTGAGTTGCCAAGTTAATTCGGAGAAATGCTACAGCTACGGATTTTTCTCAAAGCGAACTTACGGGGTGAGGTGGAGACCAGTGCCGGAGCTTGGAGGAGAGCACTTTTTTGTTGATATTCTGAGCACATTTTTTATATATTCTGAATCATAGGCACTTTATATCCAACAAGGTTACAAGATGGAGTGCATGTGCACATCCTGTAAAGGCATTCCACTGTCAACCATGAACCATCAGACTATTAATTAATAAGTTAGCTAAAACAAAAAAAATTGAGATACTAGACATGCAAGTCTTGTCGATCTTCCATATGCATCTAATAAAATCTGTAATGGCATCTTCATGGATGTTGTTTCTCCAATTCAAGCAATGACAATACATGATCTTCCTCAACCTGCGATATGTCATGCATCTTCCTTCTGAAAACCAAATCAATTCTTCACTGATTCTGATTTTCCTTGGCCTTGACTACCTATGTTGCAATTTGTATAAGATCGTACTACACTGTGAGTGTCAATCAAGAACTGCATAAGAACACACTGCTTCACAAATCACCCCGCCTAGTAAGGTGGTGTTTGGTTCTCTAGTCCTAGGACTTTTTCTAGTCCCTAGGACTTTTTAAAAAAGACTCTCAAGGAGGTGCTTCTAAGGACTTTTAGTAAAAAGTCACAAAAAAGTCCCACCCTGTTTGGTTTGCTAGGGACTTTTTCTAGTCCCAATACAAAAAGGTCCCTGAAACCAAACACCCTCTAAATGTAGTAACCTGCATGGTTCGATTCTGCTGGAGATGTCGTCAGTGCTTTCTTCGGTCCACGTCCTCCTCGATTGAGGGTTCAAGGTAATTAAACACGGGCGATTCGTATGCTACGCATGCATGCGCGCCGCCCACGCAATTGATGTGTTGTAGTACGTTCGCCCCTCGCGTCTCCTCGATCGGCGCACTCGAGCCGCCCGACTGTTCGTGTGATGCGCGTGAGTAATACAAATGGCCACCATCGCAGCATATAAGAACCGTCCCCTCGCGATTGAGCTGCCAACCTCAGATCCGCCATTCTCCACCTCCCGCTGCTGCCACCTACTCCATCACCATGTCCAACGCTTCGGCGTATTCGGCCGGTGCCACACTGCTGTCGGCGTCGGCCATCGTCACCCCTATCGTCGGGTCCGTGTCGCACATCCTCCGCATTGAAGGGTACTCCGCCACCAAGGGTCTCAGTGTCAGGTGCGATGTCACCGTGGTAAAGGAGATCGTCACCAAGCCCATCCCCGTTTCTGAAGTTTGTCGTGGCCTCGTGAAGCAGGAGGGATGACACTGCTCCCTCTCGGCTGGCGTACAAGGGGACGGATTTTACTGCTGAAGCCGCCGGAGATCAAGACCATGGGCTCGCTTGTCCAGATGCCTGTGTGCCTTCCATCTGATGTTTTCCAGGCCTTTTTTATCTTTCATGAATATTATTGTAGTATTATTTCACAGGTGTCGATATATTGTGATGACAGTACTGCGCAGTCCAGTGTTGTTCTAGCCATGCAACTGAAACCTGTTAGAATTGATCTCGTTCAAAACAAACCGAGAGAAATGAAGGAAATATGCCCTAGAGGCAATAATAAAGTTATTATTTATTTCCTTATATCATGATAAATGTTTATTATTCATGCTAGAATTGTATTAACCGGAAACATGATACATGTTTGAATACATAGACAAACATAGTGTCACTAGTATGCCTCTACTTGACTAGCTCATAAATCAAAGATGGTTAAGTTTCCTAACCATAGACATGAGTTTTCATTCGATTAAAGATACTTGCCGGTAACGAGATTGAACTAGGTATTGAGATACCGACGATCGAATCTCAGGCAAGAAACATACCGATGACAAAGGGAACAACGTATGTTGTTATGTGGTTTGACCGATAAAGATCTTCGTAGAATATGTGGGAGCCAATATGAGCATCCAGGTTACGCTATTGGTTATTGACCGGAAATGTGTCTCGGTCATGTCTACATAGTTCTCGAACCCGTAGGGTCCGCACGCTTAAGGTTTCGTTGACAGTTTTATTATGAGTTTATGAGTTTTGATGTACCGAAGGTTGTTCGGAGTCCCGGATGTGATCACAGACTTGACGAGGAGTCTCAAAATGGTTGAGACATAAAGATCGATATATTGGACGACTATATTTGGACACCGGAAAGGTTCCGGGTGAGATTGGGACAATATCGGAGCTCCGGGAGGTTATCGGAACCCCCCGGGAGGTATATGGGCCTTATTGGGCCTTAGTGGAAAGGAGGGGAAAGGATCAAGGGAAGTGGCACGCGCCTCCTGTCGGTGTCAAAACCGGCGGATCTTGGGTAGGGGGTCCCGAACTATGCGTCTAGGCGGATGGTAACAGGAGACCGGGGACACGATGTTTTTACCCAGGTTCGGGCCCTCTCGATGGAGGTAAAACCCTACTCCTGCTTGATTAATATTGATGATATGGGTAGTACAAGAGTGGATTTACCACGAGATCAAGGAGGCTAAACCCTAGAAGCTAGCCTATGGTATGATTGTTGTAATGGTTGTTCGCCCTATGGACTAAAACCCTCCGGTTTATATAGACACCGGAGAGGGTTACGGTTACACAGAGTCGGTTACAATGGTAGGAGATCTACATATCCGTATTGCCAAGCTTGCCTTCCACGCCAAGGAAAGTCTCATCCGGACACGGGACGAAGTCTTCAATCTTGTATCTTCATAGTCTTGGAGTCCGGCCGATGATGATAGTCCGGCTATCCGGACACCCCCTAGTCCAGGACTCCCTTAGTAGCCCCCGAACCAGGCTTCAATGACGACGAGTCCAGCGCATATATTGTCTTCGGCGTTGCAAGGCGGGTTCTCCTTTAAATTCCATGTGCTTGTCGAATAGTGTCCGGCTTCCTTACAAATGTTGCGCTCCTTGGCTTCCACGCCCAATAATGGCCCTCTTCCATGCGTCGCACGAATGCGAAAGGCCAGGGTATCTTTTATATTTTACCCCTTAGCTGCACAAATAACCTGCCTATAAGAGAGGCAAGAATCCAGATCCAAATCACACCATCTTCCTTCCGCGAGTACTCATCGGAGCGCTTCTGACCGAAAGATCCATTTCATCATGGACCGTCGACGCGGCTCCTCCTCTCGCGCTCCCAGCCCTCCGCCAGGAGATTGGAGGAGATGTTCAGTTCCACACAACGAGCTGGCGATGCTCCAAGCAGAGGGATACCTCCCTCCGGCCTTTATGGTCCCGGTTCGAGCCGGGCTCGCCAGCTACAAAGGTGGAAAGCAAGCGGAGGCCACCCCTAGTCCATCCAAAGGAGAGCGGGTGTGCTTCGTCCCTTATCTAATAAGGGGGCTCGGGTTTCCCGTACACCCGTTTCTCCGGGGGCTCCTGGAGTTCTACGGACTCCAGCTTCATCACCTCACGCCCGCCTCTATTCTGCACATCGCGGGTTTCGTAGCTCTTTGCGAGCTGTTCCTGGGCATTGAGCCCCATTTTGCGCTGTGGAAGAGACTGTTTTGCCTCGTACCCCATTCTCACGAGGGGTCAATATATCAAGTGGGCGGAGCCGAAATATGGCGCATCGCCGGGACCGGATATCCATCCGGAACCCCAAAGAAGGCGTCCGAAGACTGGCCATCGGAATGGTTTTATGTGGAAGACGCTCCACTGCCGGACCCAGTTCGGATCGGCCTCCCGGAGTTCAACAAGGCTCCTCTGAAGAAGCGCCTAAGTTGGCGCCCACGGAGCCCTCAACAGGAGGAAGACAGGAGCGTCCATTACTTGATGGGCCGGATTAGGTTGCTGGCCCATTCCGGTTAACCATGATCGGAGTCATGGCCGTATGCATCATGCGAGGGGTGCAGCCGCTCCAATATAGGGGCCACCCCATGTGGGATTTCAACGGGGAGAACGACGCCACCCGTCATGGCCGTAAGGGGCCGGGATCGGCCGCGGATCTGGTAAAGATCTTGTCCGACCTGTACAAGGGGGAGAAAGAGGACTTCCTCCAGACGAGCCCATTGAATGGGTTCTCCATGAATAACCCTCGGAGCTGGGTAAGCGGACGTTTACTTATCCGACCCGTGCTTTCAAAGTTAAATACCTTACTTTATGGTTTTGGCGCATGAACTGCGCCGGAATGTGGAGAGCATACATAGTCTGGCTCCACAACCCGAGGATCCGGGAAGATCCCTTGATCCGGCCTCCGAAGAGGATCCGGACATAAAGGTGGAGCTAATTGACGGGGTGTTCCACCAACTTAGCATGGACAATGCTCTAGTCGCCATCACGGCTGACTACCCCGGCCTAACTCCGGCTTCCCAGGTAACTATGACCGGAGTCCTGACACTATTACTTCATCCTTGCGTATTTCTGACCATCGTATACAATGGTGTCTCGCAGGAGGTGCCTTCAAGGTGGGAAGCCGAACCCGCGGCGGCTGTCCAACAAGGGTCAGTCCGGCCCAGCAGGCGGAAGAGGGGTGCGGTGCGGATCGAAACGTCACCGCAACGGTATAGCTTGCCATCGTTATTTAGGGAAAAGACTCCTAGGAGGTGTATTAATGCTCATGACTTTTCCAGGAGGAAGAGCGCTTGCCGGACTGTGTCCAGAGGGGTTGCCGACCAAGCCTCCGCCAGCCAGGCTCCACCACCTGGTCCGGAGGGGGAGGCGAGCGCAAGGCGCGAGCCGGGCACTCCACCAACGGAGGATGCCGACCGGCTGTCCGCCACCGGGTCTGAGGTGGAGAGCGCCATGAATCATAGGCGCCGCCGGACAGTACTGCGTGATGCGTGTTTCTCCCTAGAGGCATTGAATGCCTTTAATGCGGGGGACGCGCACCTTCGTGCCGCTCAAGATGGTTTAACCAGAGCCATGGAGCAGTATGTGAAAGACATACAGGTAAGAGATTTTAATAGTTGTATATGCCAGTAGCCCCCGAGACTTAAAGTAGTTAAAGTAACCGATTTAAGGATCATTTGAAATGCAGGATCTTACGGAGAAGAATACCAAATTGTCCCAGGAGTTACAAGAGTGCAAGGCCCAACTTGAGGCCGCACTAGCTGCCGCAGAAGGAGGCACAGAGACCCCCTCCGGTAACGCATTATTTCAAAAAGATAAGCGGTGTGCGGCGTGCGTATAAATCTGACAATGGTATTGCAGATGTTGTCGGACTTGATCCGGACAAGCAACAACTACTGCGCCAGCTGAAGGCTGGCGAGAGGGTGCTTACGAAGGTGCAGCAGGAGAGGAACAAACTCCAAGATGCCCACGCCTAGCTTGGAGAAGAGCTGAAAGGTGTTCGTGCCGAGCTGTCTGGCTCCGTGAAGGAGAGTCAGCGGCTTCGTCGCGGCATCTATAGTAAGTGCTTGAGCGAACTCCTTTGAAAAGAAGAGTTCGGCGAGGGAGTCAATTGACAGAAATATGTCTGTAGGTGTGCTCACAGGTCACCCTGCGGAAGAAATGCCCAGTTCAATGGGTGACCAACTTCCCAATCTGGTGCAACTGCTCGAACGTGTTCGGCAGGCGATGAGCGGCGTCGTCCGGGCCTTATGGCCGTCCCTCTCCCTACCCGAGGGCCTTGGAGAGCTTGCGGAGAAGCTTCAGGGAGCGCGGCAGCGCTTCCGTTTATGGAAGATATCGGCCTGCCGTCAAGGTGCCAGGGAGGCCTGGGCCATGGTGAAGACGCGGTACAAGAAGGCGGATCCAAACCACATGGCCGAGGTCAGACCTGTGGGGCCCGATGGGAAGGAGATCCCTGTGAGCTTAGTGTACGGCCAAGTAGAGTTGGCCGCTAAATATTCCCAACGGGACTGTAAATTAGACAGCCTGTTAGACGGGATTGAGGAGGAGTACAGTCAGTCGATTTGACGATGTATTTAAAATGACATGTAAAATGCCTTCTAGCCAAATTGTAGATCGTTTGTCTTTGCCGACCTTTTCGCTTCAACCTCGGGACCCTAGAGTCCAGAGTGTGTCCGAATACCTTCTCGGTTAAGAAAAAACTGGGGCATGCATGGAGACCAGGCGTAGGGGTCATTAGTGCTTTATCAGACAAGTGCCCAACTAGTTATGTTATATTACATGGTTAGTAAGAAACATCTTCCAGGGAGAATAGTTCCGTTAAGGGTTCCTTTCCCTGGGAGGCATGCCCTAAAGTGCATGTCCGGACTGCGAAAAGAGCAGGAAAATATCTGGGGGCAGATAAATAAATATGTAAAAAATCATGTTTCAAGTCACCGACCGAATATTCCCTTAAGAATGCTAGCTTTCGGCTTCACCCAGTCTGAGGTACACATCCGGCTGACCCGGCAGTAACAATCGCAGAGGTGCTCCCTTTACCTCCTAGCCGAACAATCGGGAACGTAGGGGTAAGCACAGGAGCCAGGCAACCCAGCTTGGCCAAAACTTAAGTCATATCGATGCATATAATGGTGAATAAAAGGTACATGTGGAAGGTTGACACATGTGCCGGGCATGAAGCTCGTATAAGTAAGCTTCTATTAAATAAGCCCCCAGGTACAATGAGTGCGGGTAGCACATCAAGTGTGTGCGAACAATGCGCAAATAGGCCCTTAAGGGCTTTTATGAAAAGGGTGGGAGAAAAGAGAGGAACGAAAGACAGCTGAAGTGTAAAAATGTGGACGGAGGAAGGAGACGAACTCTTAGTCCGGCGCTAGGCGTAGAATCTTCGGAGGCGGGCTGCGTTCCATGGGTTCGGCTCGAGTCGGTTATCCGATGCATTTCGCAGACGGTATGCTCCGCCGGTCAGGACTTGGTCGATGATGAAGGGACCTTCCCATTTGGGCTTGAGTTTGTCCTTTTTCTTGTCCGGCAGGCGTAGAACTAGTTCGCCAACATTGTAAGTTTTAGCCCGTACTTCTCTACTTTGATATCGTCGAGCCTGCTGCTGATAGAATGCGGAACGGGCCTTTGCCACATCGCGTTCCTCCTCCAATGCGTTCAAGCTGTCCTGCCGATCCAGCTCGGCTTCTCTTTCTTCGTACATGCGCACTCGAGGTGAGTCATGAATTATGTCGCAGGGTAAAACTGCATCTGCGCCGTATACCATAAAGAATGGTGTGAATCCGGTAGTACGGTTTGGCATGGTCCGCCGCCCCCAGAGTACGGAGTCAAGCTCCTCTACCCAGTGCGTGTTAGATTCCGTAAGGGACCGCACTAGTCTGGGCTTGATGCCGCTCATTATCAGACCATTTGCTCGCTCAACTTGACCGTTGGTTTGAGGATGATAGACTGAAGCGTAATCGAGCTTAATGCCCATATTTTTGCACCAGAGTTTGACCTCGTCGGCCGTGAAGTTCGTGCCATTATCGGTAATGATGCTATGGGGGACGCCATAACGGTGTACTACCCCGGGTATGAAGTCTATCACTGGTCCGGACTCTGCCGTTTTAACTGGCTTGGCCTCTATCCATTTGGTGAATTTTTCCACCATGACCAATAGGTACCTTTGCTTGTGGGTTCCCCCTTTAAGGGGTCCAACCATGTCAAGCCCCCAGACTGCGAACGGCCAGGTAATGGGTATAGTTTTGAGGGCGGTGGGTGGCATATGGCTCTGATTAGCAAAGAGCTGACAACCGACGCATCTTTGGACTAAGTCCTGAGCATCTGCCCGAGCCGTCGGCCAATAAAATCCTGTACGGAAGGCCTTACCTACAAGGGCCCGGGCTGCAGCGTGGTGTCCGCCTAGTCCTGCGTGAATTTCAGCCAGAAGATTTCGCCCTTCCTCTTCGGAGATGCACCTTTGAAGGACTCCGGTTGTGCTTTTCTTATAAAGTTTTCCCTCATGGACCTTGTAGGCTTTAGATCGCCGAACTATGCAGCGGGCCTCATTTTGGTCTTCGGGAAGTTCCTGCCTAATTAAGTAGGCTAGGAATGGTTCTGTCCACAGGGCAATTACCGCCATTATTTCGTGGGCTGAAGGTGTTATTTCATCGGCTGAACCGCCGGTTATGTCAGTTTGTTCTGTGTTGGGTGGTGCGGTTGCTTCCGGGTTGTTATTTCCGGACCCTTCTTCCCATAGTACGGATGGCTTAAAGAGCTGTTCCAGGAAGATGTTTGGAGGGACAGCGTCGCGTTTCGCGCCGATGCGTGCCAACACGTTGGCTGCTTGGTTATTATCCCGGGCTACGTGGTGGAATTCGAGTCCTTCGAACCGAGCTGACATTTTTAGGACAACATTGCGATAGGCTGCCATTTTCGGATCCTTGGCGTCAAAGTCTCCATTTACTTGGGATATTGCAAGGTTTGAATCCCCGCGCACCTCTAGGCGTTGAATACCCATGGAGATTGCCATCCGGAGACCATGTAGGAGGGCCTCGTATTCGGCTGCATTGTTGGAGTCCGTGTACATTATCTGAAGTACGTATTGGACTGTGTCTCCGGCTGGGAACGTCAGTACGACGCCAGCCCCCAAGCCGGCCAACATTTTGGAGCCATCGAAATGCATGATCCAATTGGAGTATGCGCCGTACTCTTTAGGGAGTTCGGCTTCGGTCTATTCAGCGGTGAAGTCAGCCAAGACTTGCGACTTTATAGCTCGCCGAGGTTTATAAGTTATATCGAATGGTAAGAGCTCAATGGCCCATTTTGCAATCCTGCCCGTTGCGTCGCGGTTGTTTATAATGTCGTTGAGGGGCACTTCGGAGGCCACTATTATCGAACACTCTTGAAAGTAGTGTCGGAGCTTCTGGGATGCCATGAACACCGCGTACGCTATCTTTTGATAATGCGGGTACTGGGACTTGCAGGGAGTTAAGACAGTGGATATGTAGTACACTGGTTTTTGAAGAGGGAGTTTATTCCCTTCTGTTTCTCGTTCGACGACGAGTACCGCGCTTACAACTTGATGTGTTGCCGTGATGTATAACAACATTGGTTCGCCCAAGTTAGGCGCGGCCAGGACCGGATTTGTTGCCAATACGGCCTTTATTTCTTCGAGTCTGGTAGTGGAAGCATCCATCCACTCGAAGTGTTCGGTGCACCTGAGGAGGCGATAGAGGGGCAATGCCTTTTCTCCCAAACAGGAGATGAAGCGGCTTAGAGCCGCCACGCATCCAGTCAATTTTTGTATTTGTTTGAGGTCTTTTGGAATATCTAGCTGTGACAGAGCTCGGATCTTGGCTGGGTTTGCTTCAGTTCCTCTACCGGATACAATGAAGCCCAGGAGCTTTCCGGCTGGTACGCCGAAAACGCATTTTTCCGGATTCAGCTTAATGTCATATGCTCGGAGGTTGTCGAATGTGATCCTCAAATCGTCTACTAGAGTTTCGACGTGTTTGATTTTGACGACTACGTTGTCTACGTATGCCTCTACCTTTTTGCCGATCTGGGTAGCCAGACATGTCTGAATCATGCGCTGATATGTTGCACCGGCGTTTTTGAGTCCAAAGGGCATCGTGTTGAAGCAGAATGGTCCGTATGGAGTAATGAATGCCGTTGCGGCTTGGTCCGCCTCCGCCATCTTGATTTGATGGTAGCTGGAGTATGCGTCAAGGAAGCACAATGAATCGTGCCCTGCAGTAGCATCGATTATTTGGTCGATGCGGGGAAGGAGGAAAGGATCCTTTGGGCAGGCCTTGTTGAGGTCTTTAAAATCGACACATAGGCGTCAGGATTTGTCCTTCTTTGGTACCATTACCAGGTTTGCTAGCCAGTCCGGATGTTTGATGTCTCGGATGAATCCGGCTTCCAATAGTTTGGCTAGCTCCTCTCCCATTGCTTGTCTTTTGGGTTCGGAAAATCGCCGAAGTGCCTGTTTGACTGGCTTGAATCCTTTTAGGATGTTTAGGCTGTGTTCTACCAATCTGCGTGGGATTCCTGGCATATCTGAAGGGTGCCAGGCAAAGATGTCCCAATTTTCCCGAAGGAATTCTTGTAGTGCGGCGTCTACATCAGGGTTCAACTGTGCCCCGATGGAGGCCGTCTTTGTTGGGTCCGTTGGATGGACCTGGAATTTGACTATTTCGTCCGCTGGTTTAAAGGAGGTGGACTTGGATCTCTTATCGAGTATCACATCATCCCTATTCACCATAGAGCGCAGCGCAGTGAGTTCCTCCGCCGCTAGGGCTTCGGATAGTGCCTCCAGGGCTAATGCGGCTGTCTTGTTTTCGGCACGGAGTGCTGTGTCCGGATCACTGACGAGAGTGATTATTCCGCCGGGCCCGGGCATCTTAAGCTTCATGTACCCGTAACGGGGTATGGCTTGAAAAATTGTGAATGCCTCTCGTCCTAATATAGCGTGATATCCGCTGCTGAACGGGGCCACTTGGAACGTGACCTCCTCGGACCTGTAATTGTCCGGCAAGCCGAACACTACATCAAGTGTGATTTTTCCTGTGCAGCGTCCTTCCTGGCTAGGGATTATTCCTCTAAAGGTTGTGCTGCTTCGCTCAATGTGGCTTCAGTCTATTTCCATTTTTTGAAGAGTTTCCTCATAGATGAGGTTTAATCCGCTGCCGCCATCCATGAGTACCTTGGTAAGACGAAAGTCGTCCACTATTGGACTGAGGACCAATGCGGCTGGTGCTCGGGCTGTTCGGAATTTAGGTTCGTCGCTGGCGTTGAAGGTGATGGCCGTGTCGCTCCATGGATTTGTTGTTGCTACTTGGTAGACTTCGGCGAGGCTGCGGATTGTTCGTTTCCGCATATTATTTGATGCGAAAGTCTTGAAGACTGTTGACACCGTACTGGTACTGTTAGAGTGGTTCTCTGGGGCTAGAAGCTCTTCGCCACTTTTGGCCACCTGCCGCAGTATCCAACATGCTCGAAGGCTATGCGTTGGAGTGGCGCCTTCTGTACTGTGAATTTTACAGGGTCCGCTGAGCCATCCCTCCAGTACGGTTCCGTACCCTTTATGGGGTTTTTGCTTTTTGGTTTTTGTACCCGGTGCCTGAGTATGATGCACCCTTTTGTTTCGGACTAGGGTTGTATTCGGAGCCGGATTGTCCCAAAACTTACTTTCGGTTTTCCGGAAACTCTCTATCGCACAGTACTTACGTACTATGGACGCCAGGTCGGTGAATCATGTAATTTCACGACGACTTACGGCGTTCAAGATTCCCTTGTCCGTGCAATTATTGCAGAAAGTTGAAATTGCATTTTCCTCACGGCAGTCTTTTATCCTGTCCATAACGAGGAGGAATCTGGCCCAGTAATGATGTACTGTTTCAGCGGGCTCTTGCTGGATTTGAGATAGATCGCATATGTTTGGGTGGGTGGGTGGAATTGAGTCCGGAACCCTACCCATCTCGAGGCTCAAGGGCCGGAAAGTTTCCGAATTTGGAAGCTTGGATTGCTGGACGTTGTCCAACGAGTCTGGTCCGATGTCTGACTTTAGGTTCAGCGCTTGATCGACGTCCGTCCCTCCGCAGAAATCCGGCATGGAGGGTTCGGGAGTCCGGCCATAACTAGTTTTCAATGTAGAAGAAGAATCGCCGCGTTGTTCCTCTACCACAGCAACGTGGTGGGTAACCTAGGGAGAGTTAATCTCTCTCAGATCGGTTTTAAGCCCAATCTGATTGTAGTCTGTAGCGACTCCCAGGGCGGCGATGCGATCCAAGAGCTCATTTACGGACAAGAGCTCTATTGGATCGAGCTGCTCGGTGAATTTCGAGTTGACGTGAAGATTGCTTTTGATGACCCGAGAGGTCATCGTTGAAGCGGTCGTCGAACAGGCGGTCATGAGAAAACCACCTAGCCGGATAGTTTGGCTGGCGGCCAGGGCTCCTTTAGCGACGATACCGTCTTTAAAGACGGGAAGAGGTATCCTTCCTGATCGCGACGACACAGAGGAACTCTCAATGAAAGCACCAATGTCGGTGTCAAAACCGGCAGATCTCGGGTAGGGGGTCCCGAACTGTGCGTCTAGGCGGATGGTAACAGGAGACAGGGGACACAATGTTTTTACCCAGGTTCGGACCCTCTCGATGGAGGTAAAACCCTACTCCTGCTTGATTAATATTGATGATATGGGTAGTACAAGAGTGGATCTACCACGAGATCAAGGAGGCTAAACCCTAGAAGCTAGCCTATGGTATGATTGTTGTAATGGTTGTTCGCCCTATGGACTAAAACCCTCCGGTTTATATAGACACCGGAGAGGGTTAGGGTTACACAGAGTCGGTTACAATGGTAGGAGATCTACATATCCGTATTGCCAAGCTTGCCTTCCACGCCAAGGAAAGTCCCATCCGGACACGGGACGAAGTCTTCAATCTTGTATCTTCATAGTCTTGGAGTCCGGCCGATGATGATAGTCCGGCTATCCGGACACCCCCTAGTCCAGGACTCCCTCACCTCCCAAGCCCAATCCGAATTGGGAGGGGGGGCGGCCCCCCTTTCCTTCCTCCCTCCTTCCTCTTCCTTCCCTCTCCCTCTCCTAATAGGAAAGGGGGGAGTCCTACTCCCGGTGGGAGTTGGACTCCCCCCCAGGACGCGCCAACCCCCTTGACAGGCCCCCTCCTCCACTCTTTTATATACGAGGGAGGGGCGCACCCCATAGACACAACAATTGATCTCTTGATCTCTTAGCCATGTGCGGTGCCCCCCGCCACCATAGTTCTCCTCGATAATATTGTAGCGGTGCTTAGGAGAAGCCCTGCGACGGTAAAACATCAAGACCGTCACCACGCCATTGTGCTGACGGAACTCTTCCCCGACATTCTGCTAGATCGGAGTACGGGGAACGTCATCGAGCTGAACGTGTGCAAGAACTCGGAGGTGCTGTAGTTTCGGTGCTTGATCGGTCGGGCCATGAAGACGTACGACTACATCAACCGCGTTGTGCTAACGCTTCCGCTCTCGGTCTACGAGGGTACGTGGACACACTCTCCCCTCTCGTTGCTATGCATCACCATGAACTTGCGTGTGCGTAGGATTTTTTTGAAATTACTACATTCCCCAACAGTGGCATCCGAGCCTTGGTTTTATGCGTTGATGTTATATGCACGAGTAGAACACAAGTGAGTTGTGGGCGATACAAGTCATACTACTTACCAGCATGTCATACTTTGGTTCGGCGGTATTGTTGGATGAAGTGGCCCGGACCGACATTACGCGTACGCTTATGCGAGACTAGTTCTACCGACGTGCTTTGCACACATGTGGTTGGCGGGTGTCAGTTTCTCCAACTTTAGTTGAACCGAGTGTGGCTATGCTCGGTCCTTGAGAAGGTTAAAACAGCACTAACTTGACGAACTATCGTTGTGGTTTTGATGCGTAGGTAAGAACGGTTCTTGCTCAGCCCGTAGCATCCACGTAAAATTTGCAACAACAAAGTAGAGGATGTCTAACTTGTTTTTGCGGGGCATGTTGTGATGTGATATGGTCAAGACGTGATGCTATATTTTATTGTATGAGATGATCATGTTTTGTAAACGAGTTATCGGCAACTGGCAGGAGCCATATGGTTGTCGCTTTATTGTATGAAATGCAAGCGCCCTGTAATTACTTTACTTTATCACTAAGCGGTAGCGATAGTCGTAGAAGCAATAGATGGCGTAACGACAATGATGCTACGATGGAGATCAAGGTGTCACGCCGGTGACGATGGTGATCACGACGGTGCTTCGGAGATGGAGATCACAAGCACAAGATGATGATGGCCATATCATATCACTTATATTGATTGCATGTGATGTTTATCCTTTATGCATCTTATCTTGCTTTGTTTGATAGTAGCATTATAAGATGATCTCTCACTAAATTTCAAGATAAAAGTGTTCTTCCTGAGTATGCAGCGTTGCCAAAGTTTGTCGTGCCCAGACACCACGTGATGATCGGGTGTGATAAGCTCTACGTCCATCTACAACGGGTGCAAGCCAGTTTTGCACACGCAGAATACTCTGGTTAAACTTGATGAGCCTAGCATATGCAGATATGGCCTTGGAACACTGAGACCGAAAGGTCGAGTGTGAATCATATAGTAGATATGATCAACATAGTGATGTTCACCATTGAAAGCTACTCCATTTCACGTGATGATCGGTTATGGTTTAGTTGATTTGGATCATGTGATCACTTAGATGATTAGAGGGGTCTCAATCTAAGTGGGAGTTCTTAAGTAATATGATTAATTGAACTTAAATTTATCATGAACTTAGTACCTGATAGTATTTTGCTTGTCTATGTTTGTTGTAGATAGATGGCTCCTGCTGTTGTTCCGTTGAATTTTAATGCATTCCTTGAGAAAGCAAAGTTGAAAGATGATGGTAGCAATGACACGGACTGGGTCCGTAACTTGAGGATTATCCTCATTGCTGCACAGAAGAATTACGTCCTAGAAGCACCGCTGGGTGCCAAACCTGCTGCAGGAGCAACACCAGATGTTGTGAACGTCTGGCAGAGCAAAGTTGATGACTACTCGATAGTTTAGTGTGCCATGCTTTACGGCTTAGAACCGGGACTTCAACAGCGTTTTGAACGTCATGGATCATATGAGATGTTCTAGGAGTTGAAGTTAATATTTCAAGCAAATGCCCTGATTGAGAGATATGAAGTCTCCAATAAGTTCTATAGCTGCAAGATGGAGGAGAATAGTTCTGTCAGTGAGCATATACTCAGAACGTCTGGGTATAACAATCACTTGATTCAGCTGGGAGTTAATCTTCCAGATGATAGCGTCATTGACAGAATTCTTCAATCACTGCCACCAAGCTATAAGAGCTTCGTGATGAACTATAATATGCAAGGGATGGAAAGACAATTCCCGAGCTCTTCGCAATGCTAAAGGCTACGGAGGTAGAAATCAAGAAGGATCATCAAGTGTTGATGGTCAATAAGACCACCAGTTTCAAGAAGAAGGGCAAAGGGAAAAAGAAGGGGAACTTCAAGAAGAACAGCAAACAAGTTGCTGCTCAAGAGAAGAAACCCAAGTCTGGACCTAAGCCTGAGACTGAGTGCTTCTACTGCAAGCAGACTGGTCGCTGGAAGCGGAACTGCCCCAAGTATTTGGCGGATAAGAAGGATGGCAAGGTGAACAAAGGTATATGTGATATACATGTTATTGATGTGTACCTTACCAGAGCTCGCAGTAGCACCTGGGTATTTGATACTGGTTCTGTTGCTAATATTTGCAACTCGAAACAGGGACTACGGATTAAGCGGACACTTGCTAAGGACGAGGTGACGATGCGCGTGGGAAATGGTTCCAAAGTCGATGTGATCGCCGTCGGCACGCTACCTCTACATCTACCTTCGGGATTAGTTTTAGACCTAAACAATTGTTATTTGGTGCCAGCATTGAGCATGAACATTATATCTGGATCTTGTTTGATGCGAGACGGTTATTCATTTAAATCTGAGAATAATGGTTGTTCTATTTATATGAGTAATATCTTTTATGATCATGCACCTTTAAAGAGTGGTCAATTTTTGATGAATCTCGATAGTAGTGATACACATATTCATAATGTTGAAGCCAAAAGATGCAGAGTTGATAATGATAGTGTAACTTATTTGTGGCACTGCCGTTTAGGTCATATTGGTGTAAAGCGCTTGAAGAAACTCCATACTGATGGATTTTTGGAATCACTTGATTATGAATCACTTGGTACTTGCGAATCACGCTGTTCTCCGGAACTATGGAGCGAGCAACCGATTTGTTGGAAATCACATACTGATGTATGTGGTCCAATGAATGTTGACGCTCGCGACGGATAACGTTATTTTCTCACCTTCACAGATGATTTGAGCAGATATGGGTATATCTACTTAATGAAACATAAGTCTGAAACATTTGAAAAGTTCAAAGAATTTCAGAGTGAAGTTGAAAATCATCGTAACAAGAAAATAAAGTTTCTACGATCTGATCGTGGAGGAGAATATTTGAGTTACAAGTTTGGTTTATATTTGAAACAATGCGGAATAGTTTCACAACTGACGCCACCCAGAACACCACGGCGTAATGGTCTGTCCGAAAGTCGTAATCGTACTTTACTAGATATGGTGCGATCTATGATGTCTCTTACTGATTTACCACTATCGTTTTGGGGTTATGCTTTAGAGACGTTCGCATTCATGTTAAATAGGGCACACCATCAAAATCCGTTGAGACGACGCCTTATCAACTATGGTTTGGCAAGAAACCAAAGTTGTCGTTTCTTAAAGTTTGGGGCTGCGATGCTTATGTGAAAAAGCTTCAACCTGATAAGCTCGAACCCAAATCGGAGAAATGTGTCTTCATAGGATACCCAAAGGAAACTGTTGGGTACACCTTCTATCACAGATCCGAAGGCAAGCCATTTGTTGCAAAGAATGGATCCTTTAGAGAAGGAGTTTCTCTCGAAAGAAGTGAGTGGGAGGAAAGTAGAACTTGGTGAGGTAACTGTACCTACTCCTTTATTGGAAAATAGTTCATCACATAAACCGGTTCCTGTGATGACTACACCAATAAATGAGGAAGCTAATGATGATGATCATGAAACTTTAGATCAAGTTACTACAGAACCTCATAGGTCAACTAGAGTAAGATCCGCGCCAGAGTGGTACGGTAATCCTATTTTGGAGGTTATGTTACTTGACCATGGCGAACCTACGAACTATGAGGAAGCGATGATGAGCCCAGATTCCGCAAAATGGCTTCAAGCCATGAAATCTGAGATGGGATCCATGTATGAGAACAAAGTGTGGACTTTGGTTGACTTGCCCGATGATCGGCAAGCATCGAGAATAAATGGATTTTCAAGAAGAAGACTGACGTTGATGGTAATGTTACTGTCTACAAAGCTCGACTTGTTGCGAAAGGTTTTCGACAAGTTCAAGGGGTTGACTACGATGAGACTTTCTCACCCGTAGCGATGCTTAAGTCTGTCTGAATCATTTTAGCAATTGCCGCATTTTATGATTATGAAATATGGCAAATGGATGTCAAAACTCCATTTTTGAATGGATTTCTGGAAGAAGAGTTGTATATGATGCAACCAGAAGGTCTTGTCAATCCAAAGGATGCTAGCAAAGTATGCAAGCTCTAGCGATCCATTTATGGACTGGTGCAAGCCTCTCGGAGTTGGAATAAATGCTTTGATAGTGTGATCAAAGCATACGGTTTTATACAGACATTTGGAGAAGCCTGTATTTACAAGAAAGTGAGTGGGAGCTCTATAGCATTTCTAATATTATATGTGGACGACATGTTATTGATTGGAAATGATATAGAATTTTTGGATAGCATAAAAGGATACTTGAATAAAAGTTTTTCAATGAAAGACCTCGGTGAAGCTGCTTACATATTAGGCATCAAGATCTATAGAGATAGATCGAGACGCTTAATTGGACTTTCACAAAGCACATACCTTGATAAAGTTTTGAAAAAGTTCAAAATGGATCAAGCAAAGAAAGGGTTCTTGCCTGTAATACAAGGTGTGAAAATTGAGTCAGACTCAATGCCCGACCACTGCAGAAGATAGAGAGAAAATGAAAGAAGCTCCCTATGCTTCAGCCATAGGCTCTATCATGTATGCAATGCTGTGTAGCAGACCTGATGTGTGCCTTGCTATTAGTTTAGTAGGGAGGTACCAAAGTAATCCGGGAGTGGATCACTGGACAGCGGTCAAGAACATCCTGAAATACCTGAAAAGTACGAAGGATATGTTTCTCGTTTATGGAGGTGACAAAGAGCTAGTCGTAAATGGTTACGTCGATGCAAGCTTTGACATTGATCCGGACGATTCTAAATCGCAAACCGGATACGTGTTTATATTAAACGGTGGAGCTGTCAGTTGGTGCAGTTCTAAACAAAGCGTCGTAGCGGGATCTACATGTGAAGCGGAGTACATAGCTGCTTGGGAAGCAGCAAATGAAGGAGTCTGGATGAAGGAGTTCATATCCGATCTAGGTATCGTACCTAGTATATCGGGTCCAATGAAAATCTTTTGTGACAATACTGGTGCAATTGCCTTGGCAAAGGAATCCAGATTTCACAAGAGAACCAAGCACATCAAGAGATGCTTCAATTCCATCCGGGACCAAGTCCAGGTGCGAGACATAGAGATTTGCAAGATACATACGGATCTGAATGTTGCAGACCCGTTGACTTTCACGAGCAAAACAAGATCAACACCAAGGCTCCATGGGTGTTAGAATCATTACTGTGTAATCTAGATTATTGACTCTTGCAAGTGGGAGACTAAAGGAAATATGTCCTAGAGGCAATAATAAAGTTATTATTTATTTCCTCATATCATGATAAATGTTTATTATTCATGCTAGAATTGTATTACCCGGAAACATAATACATGTGTGAATACATAGACAAACATAGTGTCACTAGTATGCCTCTACTTGACTAGCTCGTAAATCAAAGATGGTTAAGTTTCCTAACCATATACATGAGTTGTCATTTGATTAACGGGATCACATCACTAGGAGAATGATGTGATTGACTTGATCCATTCCGTTAGCTTAGCACTTGATCGTTTAGTATGTTGCTATTGCTTTCTTAATGACTTATACATGTTCCTATGACTATGAGATTATGTAACTCCAGCTTACCGGAGGAACACTTTGTGTGCTACCAAACGTCACAGCGTAACTGGGTGATTATAAAGGTGCTCTACAGGTGTCTCCAAAGGTACTTGTTGAGTTGACGTATTTCGAGATTAGGATTTGTCACTCGGATTGTCGGAGAGGTATCTCTGGGCCCTCTCGGTAATGCACATCACTATAAGCCTTGCAAGCAATGTAGCTAATGAGTTAGTTACGAGATGATGCATTACGAAACAAGTAAAGAGAGTTGCCGGTAACGAGATTGAACTAGGTATTGGATACCGACGATCGAATCTCGGGCAAGTAACATACCGATGACAAAGGGAACAACGTATGTTGTTATGCAGTTTGACCGATAAAGATCTTCGTAGAATATGTAGGAGCCAATATGAGCATCCAGGTTCCGCTATTGGTTATTGACCGGAAATGTGTCTCGGTCATGTCTACATAGTTCTCGAACCCGTAGGGTCTGCACGCTTAAGGTTTCGTTGACAGTTTTATTACGAGTTTATGAGTTTTGATGTACCTAAGGATGTTCGGAGTCCCGGATGTGATCACGGACTTGACGAGGAGTCTCTAAATGGTCGAGACATAAAGATCGATATATTGGACGACTATATTTGGACACCGAAAAGGTTCCGGGTGAGATTGGGACAATACCGGAGCTCTGGGAGGTTATCGGAACCCCCCGAGAGGTATATGGGCCTTATTGGGCCTTAGTGGAAAGGAGGGGAAAGGAGCAAGGGAAGGGGCGCGCCACGCCCAAGCCCAATCCAAATTGGGAGGGGGTCCGGCCCCCCTTTCCTTCCTCCCTCCTTCCTCTTCCTTCCCTCTCCCTCTCCTAATAGGAAAGGGGGGATTCCTACTCCCGGTGGGAGTTGGACTCCCCCCTAGGGTGCGCCAACCCCCTTGGCCAGCCCCCTCCTCCACTCCTTTATATACGGGGGAGGGGGCACCCCATAGACACAACAATTGATCTCTTGATCTCTTAGCCATGTGTGGTGCCCCCCTCCACCATAGTTCTCCTCGATAATATTGTAGCGGTGCTTAGGCGAAACCCTGCGATGGTAAAACATCAAGACCGTCACCACGCCGTCGTGCTGACGGAACTCTTCCCCGACATTCTGCTGGATCGGAGTATGGGGAATGTCATCGAGCTGAACGTGTGCAAGAACTCGAAGGTGCCGTAGTTTTGGTGCTTGATCGGTCGGGTCGTGAAGACGTACGACTACATCAACCGCGTTGTGCTAACGCTTCCGCTTTCGGTCTACGAGGGTACGTGGAAACACTCTCCCCTCTCGTTGCTATGCATCACCATGATCTTGCGTGTGCATAGGAACTTTTTTGAAATTACTACGTTTCCCAACAATCTTCACTAGGAAGGCCGGCGAATTGATCTTTCATAACAAGATTCAGCAAAGCAGTATTGATTTCACAAGACAAAACATCATTAAGAGGAGCAATCGGAGTACTAAGGAAATCATTATTATTGGTATTTGAGAAATCACACAATTTGGTATTATCTTGCGCCATGGCAACAAGTAATCCAACACACAAGCAAACAGAAAAAGGCAAGCGAAAAGAGAGGAGGAGATTGGGAAAGAGAGGGCGAATAAAACGGCAAGGGTGAAGTGGGGGAGAGGAAAACGAGAGGCAAATGGAAAATAATGTAAATGCGAGGGAGATGAGTTTGTGATGGGTACTTGGGCGAAGACCTCCCCGGCAACGGCGCCAGAAATCCTTCTTGCTACGTCTTGGGCTTGCGTTGGTTTTCCTTGAAGAGGAAAGGGTGATGCAACAATAGTAGCGTAAGTATTTCCCTCAGTTTTTGAGAACCAAGGTATCAATCCAGTAGGAGGCTCCTCAAAAGTCCCACACACCTACACAAACAAACAAAGAACTCGCAACCAACGCAATAAAGGGGTTGTCAATCCCTTCACGGCCACTTGCGAAAGTGAGATCTAATAGAGATAGTATGATAAGATAAATATATTTTTGGTATTTTATAATATAGATGCAAAATTTAAAGATGCAAATAAAAGTAGATTGGAAGCAAATATGATAAGAGATAGACCCGGGAGCCATAGGTTTCACTAGAGGCTTCTCTGAAGATAGCATAAGTATTACGGTGGGTGAACAAATTACTGTCGAGTAATTGATAGAAAAGCGAATAATTATGAGATTATCTAGGCATGATCATGTATATAGGCATCATGTCCGCAACAAGTAGACCGACTCCTGCGTGCATCTACTACTATTACTCCATACATCGACTGACTCCTGCCTGCATCTAGAGTATTAAGTTCATAGAGAACAGAGTAACGCATTAATCAAGATGACATGATGTAGAGGGATAAACTCATGCAATATGATATAAACCCCATCTTTTTATCCTCGATGGCAACAATACAATACGTGCCTTGCAACCCTTTCTGTCACTGAGTAAGGACACCGCAAAATTGAACCCAAAGCTAAGCACTTCTCCCATGGCAAGAAAGATCAATCTAGTAGGACAAACCAAACTGATAATTCGAAGAGACTTGCAAAGATAACTCAATCATACATAAAACAATTCAGAGGAGATTCAAATATTTCTCATAGATAAACTTGATCATAAACCCACAATTCATCGGACCTCGACAAACACACCGCAAAAAGATTTTACATCGAATAGATCTCCACAAGAGAGGGGGAGAACATTGTATTGAGATCCAAAAAGAGAGAAGAAGCCATCTAGCTAATAACTATGGACCCATAGGTCTGTGGTAAACTACTCACAACTCATTGGAGGGGCTATGGTTTTGATGTAGAAGCCCTCCATGGTCGATTCCCACTCCAGCAGAGCGCTGACGAAGGCTCCAAGATGGGATCTCGCGGATACAGAAGGTTACGGTGGTGGAAATTGTGTTTCATTGGCTCCCCGGATGTTTTCGGGGTACGCAGGCTTATATAGGAGGAAGAAGTACGTCGGTGGCTGTCGGTGTCAAAACCGGCGGATCTCGGGTAGAGGGTCCCGATCTGTCCGTCTAAGGCCGATGCTAACAGGAGGCAGGGGACACAATGTTTACCCAGGTTCGGGCCCTCTCGATGGAGGTAAAACCCTACTTCCTGCTTGATTGATATTGATGATATGAGTAGTACAAGAGTTGATCTACCAAGAGATCGTAGAGGCTAAACCCTAGAAGCTAGCCTATGATGGTTATGATTGTGATCGTCCCTCTAAGGACTAATCTCTCCGGTTTATATAGACACTGGAGAGGGCTAGGGTTTACATGGAGTCGGTTACAAAGAAGGAAATATAATATCCGGATCGCCAAGCTTGTCTTCCACGCAAAAGAGAGTCCCATCCGGACATAGGACGGAGTCTTGAGTCTTGTATCTTCACGCTCCAATAGTCCGGACAAAGTATATACTCCGGCTGTCCGGATACCCCCTAATCCAGGACTCCCTCAGTAGCCCCTGAACCAGGCTTCAATGACGATGAGTCCGGCGCATAGTTTTGTCTTCGGATTTGCAAGGCGGGTTCCATCTCCGAGTACTCCAAAGTAATTATCGAACACTTAAACCGTGTCCAGATCTGCAAAATGATCTTCACATACCATCATAGAGAGAATAGCATAAATCTGATCTGCTGGCAATTTTTGTATGTTGTGCTCCTGTATCATGGCCCGGCCCAACACGAACCAGTTACTCTTAGCCCACTTCGATACGCGTTGTGAGGCGGTTTTATTGGCACGCCCTGCCAAAGCAGAGATCGTGTTCCCTTTATTACGGGATCTTCCATCAATACGGGCGTGCGCAACCCCATGATGACTGTTGGTATGACTCCGTGTTTTTAGATAAGTCCCAAGCGGTCACACTGAGGACTCTTGATATTCACCCCCCTTATAAAGGGGCCGAGGCCTATACCTCTTTTCCACCACCCTTTCGCCCTTTCGCATCTCGAGTTCTAACACCCGAGACCCAAAATCAAACACCCGAGATCCTCCAATATGTCCGGATCCAGCCCTCAAGGCCGATGGGTGGCCTCCTCGATCAAAGAGGAGGACACTGCGACGCTTAGGGAGGTCGGATATCTAACTGCCGACATCCAACACAGGCTTCCTGCTCCAGGGCAGGTCGTCCCTACTCTTGAGCCTAATGAGAGTGTCGTATTTGTTTCTCAATTCCTCCGCGGCTTGGGCCTCACCCTTGATCCCTTTGTGAGGGGGCTCATGTTCTATTAAGGGTTAGATTTTCACGATCTAGCTCCGGACGCTGTCCTCCATATCTCGTCGTTCATCATTGTGTGCGAGGCTTTTCTCCACGTCACCCCACACTTCGGCTTATGGCTCAAGACCTTCAATGCGAAGCCGAAGATGATCGAGGGGCGACATGCGGAGTGCGGAGGTGCCATAATAAGCAGGAACGCCGATACCCCATGGCCAGAGGGTTCTTTCCCAGAGGTATCCTATTTATGGCAGCGGAGGTGGTTTTACGTCACGGCTCCCAGAGGCACAAAGTGGGTGGCTGCCCCCGACTTCCGTTCGGGTCCTCCGTCACAATTGGCGTCATGGACCAATGTAGGATGGGATTGGGGGTCTGCTAGTGATGTACCAACACTGCAGAGCCGTATCCGGGAGCTTCTTGAGAGGGACATTAACCTTGTCAGCATAATTCAGGTAGTGCTAATCCGACGGATGTTGTCGTGCAAACGCCGGCCTCTCCGGATGTGGGAGTTCAATCCAGAGGGTCCGCGGACTATTTTGCACTTCTTCGGCCTGACGCTTGAAGGGATGTGTAAATTATTCTTCAGACCACAAATAAAGTGTCCGGACACCACCTAGGATGCGGGCCTAAGCTGCAATCGCCTAGGTACCCAAGTAAGTAACCCAAAAACCGAACACTTCGTTTATATTTATCATAATCATTATTCTAAAAATCCTTCGTAGCCAGGAATGGCTCACAAGGCGGAGAGAATCAGGTGTCCGACGCCACTTCCCAAAGGCTCTCCTAGTCCTACCGTAGCCAAGATGCTTGGCCGAGTTCTTAGAAAAATGCCCTCAGGGAAAGACGAAGGGAAGAACAGAGAAGCCGAACTTCACACACTGTGCATCCAAACCGGGGGAATTGCTACCTTCCCAAAGGAGCATAGTCTGGGAGGGGAGTCTAAGGCCTCCTCCCCTCGCGGGAAGAAGAGGGCCGCCTCCGACGACTTGGAGATGGAGGTGCCCAAACAGGCGAAGAAAGCGTCACCAGGGGGCCCTGCCCCGAAGGGTGCCCTCACCGCGTCATGCCCGCCAACGGGCCAACCCTCAACCGAGCTGTAAGTTAATCGTAAATTCGAAGGTACTGCTTTTCTCCGAGAACAATAACCAGGATCCATTCTTTGCAGTCCGGCTAGCAGCTCTTCTCGACAGAGTTCGTCTTCGGGGGATCTCCCTCCGGAGATGATGGAGAGTGAGACCCCACCAACCTCTCCGCCTCATGAGGCGGGCGACCCCAAGGTGTCGTCACGGAGGAGTCCGGATCCGCCGAAGCCAGAAGCTAATCCTTCGGCCTCCCTGAGCCCGGAGCGTTTGGCTCCCACGGGGGGTGATGAGAAGGGTCCGGCACAGTTTAGTGTCTAGGCGGACACACTAACGGGCCTTCTGGAGTGAGCTGCTCTCTCAGAGGAGCACCATTCATTAATGAGCATGGTGCTCGGGAAGATTTCTTCCGCCACAAGCGGGTTGAATGAAGCCTTTACGAGCCTGCTCAGAGGCTTTGAGGTATGTAATGAAAAATACATAATTTTTTGGCTATGACGCACGCGCTAGGTGTGCTCCATATGGATAGTAGCCCCTGAGACTCTGGTTGCCAGCCCTACGCGGCAAACTGAGGATCATATTTTGAAGTAAAGATCGCGCTGTGCTTATGCGCAGGTGTCTAAGGATCCGGCAGCTGACCGGTCTGTTGAGGTTTCCGAACTGAGGAGGCAGATTGGAGTTATTGATGTCGACATCACGCTTGTGAACGAGCATCTTAACGAGTCACAAGGTATGTGCTTTGCTTTCCTTATTATTTATAAGAAAAATTGAAATGAGTATAATATTGATGTGATATGTGTGGATTGCAGATGGTGCTGCTGTCGTGGAAGCCCTGAGGGTGGAACTTGCCCAGGCCAAGGAACAAGTTCGGGCTAGCAATGCGGCTGCCCTAAAGGCGGCCGAAGAGTTGAGAGCCGAACAGGCTGCTCATCGCCGAAGCGAAGACAAAATAGCAGAATGGTTGTGGAGCTAAAAAATGCCGCCAGCCGGTATGAGCTCCTTGAGAAGGAGAATCTGGTGAACTTGGCTGACCGGAAGAAAGCACTTGATACGGCCAAGGAGACGCGGTCTGAAAGTAGGGATGCGCGGGAGGAGCTTCGTCTGGACGGAGAAATCGCGGCTGGAAACCCCTACTTATTACGTGTGAAGTTTTTAGATCCGAGGTATGCTCCCCTGGATCAACGCTGGAGCCCTGCAGACGCGTATGCGGACTTGGTGAAGAGTACGGCTGATGCGGCCAAGTTTTTTGAGGATCAAGGTGGTAAAGAAGTGGAGAAGCTTTTTTGGTCACAATTCAATGCTCCCGCACGCCCATTGTCGCTGAGTGAGAAGATGGCTACTGTGGCTGAGCTTCATAGGTTGTCCGGTCTTGCAATGCGGTCTATAGTAGACCATCTTTGGCCGAAGGAGCCTAAGCCGGACAGTTACTTTGGTTTAGTGCACCAACTCCTTGGTGCCGTATCACGGATCGATGCCATGAGGAGGTCGGCGTGTATAGAGGGTGCATAGATGGATCTTGCCCGCGTTAAAGCATATTGGACAGATATGGAGGCCACCATCGTTGCGGCCCAGAATCCGGCGGGAGGCCAGGATTCGGCCGAGCACTACTTGGAGCAGGTAACAGAAGGTGCTCGTTTAATAGAGGCTCAGTGCTCGAAGAATATCATGTCCGAGTGACAAATCATTTAAAAACAATGTTATTTTGATTATGAGGCTATATTTATACTTTTTGCCCGAAAGTGTTATGGTGCCTCCTGTGCGGCCGTTTTATATATAAATTTAATCTGAAAGTTAGCAGTGGTGGGCTTCAGCCCCCACGCGTACAATGCAGGGGTGTTCACGAAAATATGCATAAACACACTTGATCCAACGTCTTGGTCCATTAAGGAGGTGATCGCATGTTGAAATAGGCAACCGGACTATATAGCTTTAACACTTTCACTTAGCCATAGGAGTTTGACGGTGGGGCTACTATGTAGCCCCTGGTAACTTCGCATGCATTTGAATACGGGCGCGTTTGTACATAACCGGGAAACGGTCCTTCGTTAATGCTGAGGAATCCTAAAGATTTCGATAAGTCTTCAAGTGGTTGAACGGTCTCTCGCTGTATCATGGCAGTCAGTTTTCGGCTTTCTCTACTGAGGTGCTCGTCCGGAATAACCAGGGCACAATCGCAGTAGTTCTCCTTTGGCTGCCTTAGCCGATAAGAACGGAACGTAAGGCGGCAAACCGAGGAGCCGGGCAAACCCAACATTTGACCAAAGACATGATTCGGAGCTGATGCATATAAGGCCAAACTCGTGATGCCGAACACTCCCGAGGGTATTCGGACTTTGTGATATAAAATGGGCTGAAGAATGCCCTTATGAACCCTGTATTTCCAGGTACGTGCATTAGTCTGTCGTGGCGAAATGCCAATAACGGCAGTACCCTCTGTGGATATAGTACCCATGGGATGTGTAAACAACAAGAGACAATAAAAAGGTTTACACAGGGGCTTAATATAAAGAGAAACCTTTGAGCGGCCCTGCTACACGTCTACGCCTTTGTCTCCATTGTGCCGTGTCCTGGAAGGGTATCGCACGAATGGTGTATGTAAGACGAAAAACTCATGTAGAAAAGTATAACGTAAGCATGCGATGGATAGTAAGAGTGTAAGACATTGGCCTGTTAACGAGGTCAATCCAACAGTGGGGCTTTATTAAATCCATAGCCCCTGGTGTCCTCTATGGGATTACATGTATGTCACCCTAGCTCAGGTTTATCCAGGCTGCCGGACTCATCTAACCGTGTCCGTGGTCTTAACGACCGGTCATGCATTCTGGTATTGGAGGCCGCTTAGAGTCCGGCTGCTAGAACCGTCGCATATTCCTCCGTGCGTGAGGAGCGCTCTGTGTTTCCGTTAACGGTGATGACGCCACGTGGACCGGGCATCTTAAGTGTAAGGTAGGCATAATGCGGTACTACATTGAAGCGGGCGAAGGCCGTTCTCTCGAGCAATGCATGATAGCTGCTTTGGAGGGGACCGATGATGAAGAGTAGTTCTTCGCTTCTGGAGTTGCCTGGGGAACCGAATGTTACCTCCAGTACAACAGAGCCCCTGCCGTAGGCTTCAATGCCTAATATCACCCCTTCAAAGGTGGTGTTACTTTGGCTGATTCTGGATGGGTCTATCCCCATCCTGCGGACAATGTCCTGGTATATTAAATTAAGACCATTGCCGCCGTCCACGAGGATGCGAGTGAGATGGTATCCGTCGATTATTGGGTCGAGCACCAAGGCAGCTGATCCTTCGTGCAGCATACTAGTCTGGTAGTCCCTGTGATCGAAGGTGATCGGGCAGGCAGGCCAGTGGTTGAGTTTGGGGGCGACGGGCTCTACAGCGTATGCGTCTCTGAGCGGGCGTTCGCGCCTTCTCGTGGGTGTGTGAGTCGCGTGGATCATGTTTACTGTTTTTACATCTGGTGGGAATTTCTTCTTTCCCCCAGTGTTCGGCTGGCGAGGCTCATCCTCGTCTTCACTTGGTGTTTCCCTTCCCTTGTGTTCGGCATTTAATTTGCCGGCCTGCTTGAAGACCCAGCATTCTCTATGAGTGTGGTTCGCAGGTTTGTCGGGGGTGCCATGAATTTGGCACAGTCTGTCCAGGACTTTGTTTAGACCGGACGGTCCCTCTTTGCTGCCTTTAAATGGCTTCTTTTGTTGACCGGGTCGGGAGCCCCTGAATCTGGCGTCGACCGTTGTGTTGTCCGGGCTCTCTTCCTTGTTTTGACGTTTGTTTTTATTGCGCCATGGCTTCCCATTGCCATCCCTTATTTCGGATGTACTTGGGTCGCTGGTGCCTTTACGGGCCAACCAGCTATCTTCACCCGCGCAAAAGCGGGTCATAAGGCTTGTTAAGGCTGCCATTGTCCTCGACTTTTCTTGGCCGAGGTGTCTGGCAAGACACTCATCCCGGATGCTGTGTTTGAAGGCCGCTAAGGCTTCGGCATCCGGACAGTCGACAATTTGATTCTTCTTAGTGAGGAATCTGTTCCAGAGCTTGCGGGCGGACTCTCCGGGCTGTTGGATTACGTAACTTAAATCGTCTGCATCCGGAGGCCGGACATAGGTCCCTTGAAAATTGGCCCTGAAAGCGTCCTCGAGTTCCTCCCAACTTCCAATTGAATTTTCGGGGAGGCCTTTCAACCAGTGTCGAGCTGGTCCCTTCAACTTGAGGGGAAGGTATTTGATGGCGTGGAGGTCGTCCCCACGAGCCATATGTATATGCAGGATAAAATCCTCGATCCAGACCCCTGGGTCTGTTGTTCCGTCATATGCCTCTATGTTCACAGGTTTAAAACCCTGTGGAAATTCATGGTCCAGTACCTCTTTGGTGAAGCACAGGGGGTGAGCAGCCCCTCTGTATCTGGACGTGATGTGGCATGCCGTCGGCCGTTGTTGTGTCCGGTGCTAATTCCGAACTGGTATCCGATCGGTGTGGTCGTTTTGGTGACCATAGTCCTACGCCGGGGTGTGTCCTTTAGTTCCATAGATGGACCTAGCCGCGCCGACTTTTTTATCCAGGAGCTCGCGTAAATCGTGTGCAGCGTCGGTAGCTGCTCTGTTGCGGTTATGAAGTGGTTTTTCCGGCCTCCTCGCCATGTTGTTCTTTGGTGGAACGGCCTCATCATCGAATTCTGGCAGCAGCTTGCGTTTTGGATAGCTCTTTGTATGGCAATCGTCGTTGTACCTTTCTTCAATGTGTAGCACTTTATTCCATCTGCGATTGAGCGTTTCCTGTGCGGCCTTTAGCCGTTGCTTCTGCTTCTTTAGACTTCTCGCAGTGGCCATAAGCCTTCTGTAGAGGTTATCTCGTTCCAAGCGTGTTTCCAGGATGATGAATGCATCGCCATCCAGACTGTGTTCTTGTCCCGGGGCGGTTTGATGAATTCGTCCTTCGGGATCATTGTGATCAGGTGTCTGCTCCGAGATGTCTTCGGCGTGACCTGGCTCATCCTGGTCCATTGCTGTGTCCATGTGGTCGTTGTTGCCTTCGGAGTTGACTGGGGTGTCGATCTTTCTGGCGCTCTTATCGCTACTTTTACTGTTGCTGGACTTGGAGCGGTGTTTGCGCCGTTGTTTTGGCTTTTGCCTGGGGGTTTTATCTTCCAGATTGTCGACGTCGTCCTCCTTAGGCGTATCCACCATGTATATATCATATGACGAGGTGGCAGTCCAGCGCCCCAGTGATTCTGAATCATCTCCTGCGCCGACGTCCATACCGTCGGTATCATCAGAGTCGAAGTCAAGCATGTCTGATACATCATCTACAGTGGCTATGAAGTGGGTGGTGGGTGGGCAACGAATCCCTTCGTCGCCTGCTTCCCATTCGAGCTGGATATAGTTCGGCCGAGAGTCTCCTGACAAAGAGAGGGACTTTAAAGAGTTCAGCATGTCGCCAATGGGCGAGTGCTGGAAGATATCCGCAGTGGTGAACTCCATTACCAGAGCCCAACCAGAATCGGCGGGCTTGGAGGCGCGCGGACTGGAACATACAACCGAATACGAGTCCGGTGGTCCGGTGTCACCGGCTTCCTTAGGGGTGAAGTCTGGGTTCGGCTCTACCGCCGATGAGTGTGCGGCCTCTGGGGCAGGGGCGATATCCCCAGCATTGTCCGACAGCAGGTCTAGGCCGTGCTCGTCGTGATTGTCCGACGCTCCTGGCACAGGCCCGAATCCGTTGAAGATCAATTCTTCGCGGATATCGACCGTATATTTCAAGTTTCTGAACCTGTCCTGGGGGCCAGGGGCGTAGCTGTTGATCTGCTCCAGATGGCCAAGTGAATTGGCCCGCAGTGCAAAGCCACCGAACACAAAGACCTGTTTGGGGAGAAAAGTCTCACCCTGGATCGTGTCGTTCTTGATGATTGGAGGAGCCATCAAGCCTTGCAGCAACGACACAGAGGAACTCTCAATGAAAGCAACAATGTCGGTGTCAAAACCAGCGGATCTCGGGTAGGGGGTCCCGATCTGTGCGTCTAAGGCCGATGGTAACAGGAGGCAGGGGACACAACGTTTACCCAGGTTTGGGCCCTCTCAATGGAGGTAAAACCCTACTTCCTGCTTGATTGATATTGATGATATGAGTAGTACAAGAGTTGATCTACCACGAGATCGTAGAGGCTAAACCCTAGAAGCTAGCCTATGATGGTTATGATTGTGATTGTCCCTCTAAGGACTAATCTCTCCGGTTTATATAGACATCGGAGAGGGCTAGGGTTTACATGGAGTCGGTTACAAAGAAGGAAATATAATATCCGGATCGCCACTTGTCTTCCACGCAAAGGAGAGTCCCATCCGGACACGGTACGAAGTCTTGAGTCTTGTATCTTCACGCTCCAATAGTCCGGACAAAGTATATACTCCGGCTGTCCGGATACCCCCTAATCCAGGACTCCCTCAGTGGCCGCCCGAGGGGCCCACGAGACAGCGGGGCGCGCCCTATAGGGGGGCGCCCTACCCTCTCATGGCCGCCTCGGCTGCTTCTTTACTTGCACTCCAAGTCCTCTGGATCACGTTCGTTCCAAAAATCATGCTCCCGAAGGTTTCATTCCATTTGGACTCCGTTTGATATTCCTTTTCTTCGAAATACTGAAATAGGCAAAAAAACAGCAATACGGGCTGGGCCTCCGGTTAGTAGGTTAGTCCCAAAAATGATATAAATATGTAAAATAAAGCCCATAAACATCCAAAAGGTGTAATATAATAGCATGGAACAATCAAAAATTATAGATACGATGAAGACGTATCATTGACGTATTTCGAGATTAGGATTTGTCACTCCGAATCTCGGAGAGGTATCGCTGGGCCCTCTCGGTAATGCACATCACTATAACCTTGCAAGCAATGTAGCTAATGAGTTAATTCCGAGATGATGCATTATGTAACGAGTAAAGAGACTTGCCGGTAACGAGATTTAACTAGGTATTGAGATACCGACGATCGAATCTCGGGCAAGTAACATACCAATGACAAAGGGAACAATGTATGTTGTTATGCGGTTTTACCGATAAAGATCTTCGTAGAATATGTAGGAGCCAATATGAGCATCCAGGTTCTGCTATTGGTTATTGACCGGAGACGTGTCTCGGTCATGTCTACATAGTTCTCGAACCCGTAGGGTCCGCATGCTTAAAGTAAGATGACAATTATATTATGATTTTATGTGTTTTGATGTACCGAAGGTTGTTTGGAGTCCCGGATGTGATCACGGACATAACGAGGAGTCTCGAAATGGTCGAGACATGAAGATCGATATATTGGACGACTATATTTGGACACCGGAAAGTTTTCGGGTGAGATTGGGACAATACCGGAGCTCCGGGAGGTTATCGGAACCCCCCGAGAGGTATATGGGCCTTAATGGGCCTTAGTTGAAAGGAGGGGAAAGGAGCAAGGGAGGGCCCGCCCAAGCCTAATCTGAATTGGGAGGGGCGCCGGCCCCCCCTTTCCTTCCTCCCTCCTTCCTCTTCCTTCCCTCTCCCTCTCCAAATAGGAAAGGGGGGAATCCTACTCCCTGTGGGAGTTGGACTCCCTCCTAGGGCGCGCCTCTCCCCTTGGCCGGCCCCCTCCACTCCTTTATATATGGGGGAGGGGGGCACCCCATAGACACAACAATTGATCATTGATCTCTTGGCCATGTGCGGTGCCCCCCTCCACCATAGTCCTCCTTGATAATATCGTAGCGGTGCTTAGGGGAAGCCCTACGACGGTAGAACATCATCATCGTCACCACGCCGTCGTGCTGACGGAACTCTCCCTCGACACTCGGCTGGATCGAAGTTCGAGAGACGTCATCGAGCTGAACGTGTGCAAGAACTCGGAGGTGTCGTGCTTTCGGTGCTTGATCGGTCGGGCCGTGAAGACGTATGACTACATCAACCGTGTTGTGCTAATGCTTCTGCTTTCGGTCTACGAGGGTACGTGGACACACTCTCCCCTCTCGTTGCTATGCATCACCATGATCTTGCGTGTGCGTAGGAATTTTTTTGAAATTACTACGGTTCCCAACATTTCTGCCACTAAGGTTGAAGGAAGAACATTGATCATGATGATAAGGTAGGCATTGGGAGAGATCTTAAGATGCATGTGGCGTCATGCACATTACTAATGCAAAGGAGATTAAAGTAAAAAAAACTATTGGACTTATTCCACTATCTTTGGGAGATGACTTAATTCTTCATCTTATTGATCATGTTTATTCATGCTCCTAGTTATTGGAGAACCTTAATTTTTCTCTCGAACAGATGACATGATGTTGTATGTTATTAAGTCAACTCCAGTTATGTAATGTTAGTCTTGCCCTAGGGTGAGACAAGTTATGTTTTCACTGAATGAATCTTTTGTAAAGATTATATGCTATGTTACAATTTAAGATATAAGAGAAGTGTAATTAATGAGACCTCATCAAAATTGTGGTTTTAGACCACATTTCGAGGGGGAGAATGGAAGTCTCATTTAATATGATATATCACGTTCACTTCTCATACTTAGATCATAGCATGTACAACTAAGAAAAATATGTATCTCAATTCTCTAATTAAGATGGAACCAACGAGAAGTCTTGGTTGGAGAATGAATGAAAAGCACATTCTAATGTTGGTTCTCTAATTAAGATGCAACAAGTCTTATTTAGAAGAATGTATGAAAAATTTAGAAGAATGAATGAAAAATGACTCCTATTTCAAGTTGTTAGTGTGTACTTAGTCCCTTATGAGCATTATGAAGCACACATGAATGATAAAGTGGCAAGCTTGCTAGTCTAATGACCATCATGATGTAACATTGTCGATTATATATTGACCAACGTCATTTATAATCATATGTCATACTGCACTCAAGTGGCAATTTTGTCAGCATCATGTGACTTATGGTTATATTTCTGACTAACGTCGTTTATAATCATTTGTCATTGTGCATTAAGTTCTTTTCCATCTTCAGCCCAACGATACTGTGGTTTAGAACTGAAATGATTATTATCAAGTTTTTGGACATGTTTTACATCCTTTAAATAAAATGATCGTCAGGGAACCTGGAGCATATGAACATGAATCTTAAGGATAACTCCATTAGATCTTTGTTCATATGCATCAGGTAAGTTGGGAAGAAATGCCTTGCAACAGTTAATGTTGAGACTTAAAAATTTCCCTGTGATTGATAATGTGTGTGATAATGAGCTCTAATGATGTATGGAACTCAGTAGAGTTTCCTAAGTGGGTTGTTATGACGCTTGTGTTATTATATAACATGCTCTTGTGTTGACTAAGTTAATAATGTATGTATGACTCAAGCATCAGGTTCTGTCAAATAGATGAAGTTAACATAAGGTATGTTGCCTCAAGAAATTTAATTATGAAATAAGGCGAGCATTGGGACAAGGGGGAGTAACTTCACTAAATGTGAAGATGAAATATTTTTTGGCGGGCCAAGAAATTTCTATCTTCTATTGACATAAAGGATCTTGGTGATGCCTTATACTTTATTTGTATCAAGGTTCGTCAAGATATAGGTCCAAAAGGAGTATAAGTTCTCTTATGACGACATACGTCGAGAGAGTATGAAAGAAAATATTATGTGGTGGTACTCTATCTCTCCTGCTACTGAAGTTAAGGGTGATAAAAGTGGACATCTCAGTGTCCGCGGAACAATTATGAACTGATCAGATAATGTTAGTTCCTTATGCTTCGATTGTCAGAAGCAATAAATGTATTCAAGTATGAAGGCGCGCCCTCTTATTTATGATTGGGATACTTGGCAAATTGTGTTTAATGCATAATTACGCTGGAAATTTGTTATCAAGCTTTGCAGTATATACAAGGCGATGACTATTACATGCTCACTTATAATGAGTTTGATAACCTCATAATTGTGGGTTAGTCAGACACTGTTTTGGCGAGGTGTGTGGATATTAAGAATTCCACGTCATGTTACATTTGCACCCTCGCGCGAGGAGTTTTATCGTGGGAAAGCTCCTAAAGGACAATCATGGCATCTTCAATGATGCAAACTATTTGTGGCATGTTAAGAGGCTAGCAAGCAGGTTGTATGTCAAAATAATATTATTCCCGGAATTGAAAGTGGTAGACAATACCATTAAACCACTTACTGTGATTATGTACACCCAGTTCTCTATGCGAGTAACAACAAGTCAATTGGTATTGCCAAAACCATTGACATCATGTCTCCGTTGTGAAAGATAGGGTCTAGGATCAAACCTATGATGTTTGGTTAATAAAGTTTTTGCGGTTCCGCTTACTAAAGCTTACCATTTACCCGTCTATGTTAATGTTGTCGGCATGGGTTAGGAAAGCCTTTTGATCCTCGAAATTAGGAACATTAAATAAACCAACTCCCATAAAATAAACTGTTATCCATTTCGAGATAGAACGGTATACTATAAGGATTGAGGTTCATTGACACTTAATTGTTCATTGCAACACCTTAATTTGGTATATTATTTCTATTGAGAGTGGGTTTATGATGTTTGTTAACCTTACGATCGAGGGGGAGAATGTTGGAATTGATCTCGGTCAAAACAAACCGAGAGAAAAAGGGGGGAGCTCAACTCCCACGTACGTGCCCTGATCGGGGGCACCAAACCAACTGTTTTGGTCTCGGTCCCGCCTCCCTAGCACCTAAAAAATATATAAGAAGAAAGGACCCCTCCCGTGTGATCTAACGATCTGTACGGTAAGGCCAGGTCTCTCGCTAACTACCGATCCTGATGAGGTGCTAACGGAGACGAATACCGTCTACCACCGCCGGCCATCTCTAGGGCAGTGCCGGCGGCACCCTGCATGTCCATCTCCCTGCTGATGCTTCTTCCCCAACAATCTCCACACTCCAGGAGGCTCCCGACAGCTGCACGGAGCCCCCTCAGTGCACTACTGTTGCTCATCACGTAATCTTGGTGTTGTCCTTCCCCGGCCATGGAGGACCCAAGGTGAAGCCATGGACTACTAATAGATTTACAATGATTCTGGTTAGTACCTAATCTTCCGCCTATGCATAAGAGGTGTTCTAATCTAGAGATCAAGATCTTATTATGTTAAGCCATAATGATTATTTCTAACAAAACCTACTTCAGTGTCATTTTCATGCCAATTAGGGCATCTCCAACAGGTTGTATGTTAGTCTTGTTGGTAAAATGTCCATGTCATCAACCAACAAGCTATCATACAACTACTCCAATGGGTTGTAGCTAAGTTATCCAATAGATGATGAGGAAATAAATGTGATTGCTCTCTATTTCACCTTGGAGCTTGTGCAAAGGTTGTTGGTTAATCTACATACAACTTTGCTCTCTCTCCACATTTATTACATGCCACATCATCACTATGTCCTAGGTGACAAATTTACCAACAACTATCTTACAACTGTTGGAGATGCCCTTACGAATTCATAGAGATATTCATCTATTAATTAATTTTCTTTGTGGGGGACCATCAATGGCTGGTTAGTTGTTTATATAATATAAATCAACTTGCGTTCCAGATGTTTGCAAACACAACATCCGTATCCGACCTTGCTCAAAGCTCTCGGCACGTAATGCGTGATAGTACTTGAGAAGGAGCGTTCAAGCATGGACTGATCTGAATACACAATAGGTCAGGATGTAAGTGGCAGTGGCGTCCAACTATACCGCAAACGTCGCCCGCAAGAAAAGCCTCAAATGGATTCAGACCAATTTTAAGTGGCGGGGGTGGGCTGTGACCTGATGGGTCGTGGCCATGGCCGTGGACCATGGCGGCACGCCTGCTATTGCTGTCGGCGGTGGTGGCCGTCAATATCAGCTCGGATCTGGCCCATGGCCGCCGGTAGGCAGCTCGGTGCTGGCCCTCTGGGGTCCCGATGTGGATGTGGGCTGCCACACCGTGGTGGTGGCTCATGGTGGTGAACCGGACCATTTCACGGCAGCGGCTGGTCTTCTCCGGCATCGGCCTATCAGTAGGGCTGGACACGAGCTGAGCTAAGCGAGTTCAGTCCGATTCATGCTTTAGCTCGCTCTGAAATGAGCCGGCTCGACTCGGTGATGCAACGAGCTGCATATGGGTGGCTCGGCTCATTTTTGCATTGGCTCGGTCTAGCCCGAGCTACTCGTGAGTGGAGGACAGAGGTCATTGCCAGGTGAGCCACCGAGCTGGACAAAGCATTTTCAGGCTCGTCTCGTTAGCCTAGCGAGCCCAGTTTCCAAACTCAGCTTGATAGGTTTTGTTATCGGGCCAAGCCAGTTCGGGGCGAGCTGAAACGAGCTTCGAGCCGAGCCAGAAAGCTCACTCGGACGTCCAGTCCTACCAATCGGTGAGCGGCTCGTGAGGTGGCAGGTTTGTTGCGGCGAGCCGGTGGCTACTGGCTTGTTCTGGTGTTGGCTCGCTCGTAAGCGGCCTGTGTCGGCCTGCAATCCTTCTCCTCATCGTGCGGTCGCTACTTCCATCGAAGGTTTGTCCTTCACCCAACTGTGGCCCATCGCTCGTCTCGCGCCTGGTGCGGTAGGACCGACCTCGTCTCGCTCATAGTGTAGCAGGACCGAGCTCGTCTTGCGCACGGTGCAGCAGGACCGACCTCGTCTCGCACATGGTGCCATAGGACCGAGCTCATCTCGCGCCTGGTGCTGCAGGATGGGTCGATGGAGGCCAGCTTTGGCCGGCCTATTGGCTCTCTGCGCTGGGCGCTGCCCAAGGGTGTGAAAGGCATATCCTTTCCGCTCGTCTCTTTGGTTGGGGTGGTGGCGGATCTCGGATGAGGCGGTGTTAAGGTCTTGGATGCCAGGACGGCGGCCATGGTGGTAGTGTGGTGCTTTTGGACAGAGCCCATGGCTTTGGGCTGCCTGGTGGCCATGGCCGTGTGGGCGGCGTGGTAGCTGGGGTGTGGCGTTCGGTGGCAGTGAGTGTTGACCGGGGTGAAAACCTGTTCTATCTTCGGACGGACTGACGGCGGTGATACGTCTCCAACGTATCTATAATTTTTGATTGCTCCACGCTACTTTATCTACTGTTTTGGACTATATTGGGCTTTATTTTCCACTTTTATATTATTTTTGGGACTAACCTATTAACCGGAGGCCCAGCCCAGAATTGATGTTTTTTGCCTATTTCAGTATTTCGAAGAAACATAATATCAAACGGAGTCCAAACGGAATGACACCTTCGGGAACGTGATTTTCTCATCAGATAAGATCCAGGAGACTTGGACCCTCCGTCAAGAAGGCCACGAGGCGGTCACGAGGGTGGAGGGCGCGCCCCTCCCCCCTGGGCGCGCCCCCTGCCTCGTGGGCCCCTCGGAGCTCCACCGATATACTCCTTCCTCCTATATATACCTACGTACCCCCATTAGACCAGAGGAGGAGCCAGAAACCTAATTCCACCGCCGCAACCTTCTGTATCCACGAGATCCCATCTTGGGGCCTGTTCCGGAGCTCCGCCGGAGGGGGCATCCACCACGGAGGGCTTCTACATCAACACCATAGCCCCTCCGATGAAGTGTGAGTAGTTTACTTCAGACCTTCGGGTCCATAGCTAGTAGCTAGATGGCTTCTTCTCTCTTTTTGGATCTCAATACAATGTTCTCCCCCTCTCTCGTGGAGATCTATTCGATGTAATCTTCTTTTTGCGGTGTGTTTGTTGAGACCGATGAATTGTGGGTTTATGATCCATCTTATCTATGGAAAATATTTGATTCTTCTCTGAATTCTTTTATGTATGATTGAGTTATCTTTGCAAGTCTCTTCGAATTATCCGTTTGGTTTGGCCAACTAGATTGGTAGTTCTTGCAATGGGAGAAGTGCTTAGCTTTGGGTTCAATCTTGCGGTGTCCTTACTCAGAGACAAAAAGAGTTGCAAGGCACGTATTGTATTGTTGCCATCGAGGATAACAAGATGGGGTATTTATCATATTGCATGAATTTATTCCTCTACTTCATGTCATCTTGCTTAAGGCGTTACTCTGTTTTTAACTTAATACTCTAGATGCATGCTGGATAGCGGTCGATGAGTGGAGTAATAGTAGTAGATGCAGAATCGTTTCGGTCTACTTGTCACGGACGTGATGCCTATATACATGATCATACCTAGATAACCTCATAACTATGCTCAATTCTATCAATTGCTCAATAGTAATTTGTTCACCCACCGTAGAATATATATGCTCTTGAGAGAAGCCACTAGTGAAACCTATGGCCCCCAGGTCTATTCTCATCATATCAATCTCCATCACTTTATTTACTTGTTTTGCCTTTACCTTTTTACTTTGCATCTTTATATCAAAAATACCAAAAATATTATCTCTATCAGATCTCACTCTCGTAAGTGACCGTGAAGGGATTGACAACCCCTAAGCGTTGGTTGCGAGTTGCTACCGTTTTGTGCAGGTATGAGGGACTTGCGCGTGACCTCCTACTGGATTGATACCTTGGTTCTCAAAAACTAAGGGAAATACTTACGCTACTGTGCTCCATCACCCCCTCCTCTTCGGGGAAAACCAACGCTAGCTCGAGACATAGCAAGAAGGATTTCTGGCTCCGTTGCCGGGGAGGCTTACGCAAAAGTCAACATACCAAGTACCCATCACAATCCCTATCTCTCGCATTACATTATTTGCAATTTGCCTCTCGTTTTCCTCTCCCCCACTTCACCCTTGCCGTTTTATTCGCCCTCTCTTTCCCAATCCCCTCCTCTCTTTCCCGTTTCCTTTATGTTTGCTTGTGCCTTCTTTTTGCTTGCATCTTTGCTTGCTAAAAGTCTATGGATCTTGATCCGCTTGCCAATCTTTGTAAGAGATCCAATTATGATGAACCAATTCCTAGTGATTTGGATGCACTAGATTATCTTTATAAGCTTTTTCCTAAAATCGGTAGATCTTAAAATTGTGATGAAGTGCTTCATGATAGATCTTTAAATAAAAATCATGATTGGAATGATTTTATGATAAAATCTTTTAATGTAAATTATGCTAATAATATGCAAAACCCTAAGCTTGGGGATGCTAGTTTTGCTATGACCACTACTTGTTGCAATGATCATGATTGGGGTGATTCTTCTTTTGATCTTGAAAATTTATTTAACCCCCATGATGAATATGAGATTGATAATAGCGTTTGCAATACTATTGAAAGTGGGTTTGGAGAGGTCATGACTTTAGTTAATGTTAATCCCACTATCTTGGAAGAGTGTCAACTTTGCATGCATGTGGATCGTGTTGAGAATATGTTATGTGATAGCTATTTTGTTGAATTTGCTTATGATCCTACATGTAATTATTATGAGAGAGGAAAATATGGTTGTAGAAATTTTCATGTTACTAAATTACCTCTCGTCATGTTGAGATTGCTATCGTCTCTTTCTTATTCCTTGCATATGTTAGTTTTTGTTTGCCTTGCAAATTCATTTGCTTATAATATGCCTATGCATAGGAAGTATGTTAGACTTAGATGTGTTTGTCACGTGTTTCATGATGCTCTCTTTGCGCTTCAATTCTTGTCTTTCTTGTGAGCATCATTAAAATTACCAATGCCTAGCTAAGGGCGTTAAACGATAGCGCTTGTTGGGAGGCAACCCAATTTTATTTTGTGTTTTTTTGTTTTTGGTTCTGTTTAGGAATAAATAATCCATATACCTTCTGTTTGGATGTGGTTTTATGTTTTAGTTAGTGTTTGTGCCAAGTATGACCTATAGGATAACCTACGATGATAGTTGATTTGATTCTGCTGAAAAACAGAAACCTTAGCGCCCACGAGATTAGCTGCCATTTTTTACTGGAGACTGATTTTGCGTTGATCCTTTTTTCTGCTGATCAATAAACAAATTGTCCAGAACTTCCTATTTTGGTAGAATTTTTAGAGTTCCATAAGTTTGCGTTACTTACAGATGACTACAGACTGTTCTGTTTTTGACAGATTCTGTTTTGCGTGTGTTGTTTGCTTATTTTGATGAATCTATGGCTAGTAAAATAGTTTATGATCCATAGAGAAGTTGGAATACAGTAGGTTTAACACCAATAAAAGTAAAGAATGAGTTCATTACAGTACCTTAAAGTAGTCTTTTGTTTTCTTGCTTTAACGGAGCTCACGAGATTTCTTTGTGAAGTTTTCAAGTTTTGGGTGAATTCTTTTGATGGATTATGGAACAAGGAGTGGCAAGAGCCTAAGCTTGGGGATGCCCATGGCACCCCCAAGATAATCCAAGGACACCAAAAAGTCAAAACTTGGGGATGCCCCGGAAGGCATCCCCTCTTTCGTCCACTTCCATCGGTAATCTACTTGGAGCTATATTTTTATTCACCACATGATATGTGTTTTGCTTGGAGCGTCTTGTATTATTTGAGTCTTTGCTTGTTAGTATACCACAATCATACTTGCTGTACACACCTTTTGAGAGAGCCATATATGATTTGAAATTTGTTAGAATACTCTATGTGCTTCACTTATATCTTTTGAGCTTGATAGTTTTGCTCATAGTGCTTCACTTATATCTTTTGAGCTTGATAATTTTTGCTCTAGTGCTTCACTTAGATCTTTAAGAGCACGGTGGTGGATTTGTTTTAAAGAAACTTGATCTCTCATGCTTCACTTAGATTATTTTGAGAGTCATTAATAGCATGGTAATTTGCTTAATGTTAATATACTTGGTGTTCAAGATATGTGAAACTTTCTTTTGAGTGTGTTGAATACTAAGATAAGTTTGATGCTTGATAATTGTTTTGAGATATGAAGATGGTGATATTAGAGTAATGCTAGTTGAGTAGTTGTTAATTCAAAGAATACTTGTGTTGAAGTTTGTGATTCCCGTAGCATGCACGTATGGTGAACCGTTATGTGATGAGCTCGGAGCATGATTTATTTATTGATTGTCTTCCTTATGAGTGGCGGTCGGGGACGAGCGATGGTCTTTTCCTACCAATCTATCCCCCTAGGAGCATGCGCGTAATACTTTGCGTTGATAACTTCTAGATTTTTGCAATAAGTGTATGAGTTCTTTATGACTAATGTTGAGTCCATGGATTATACGCACCTTTTCCCATCCTTCCACCATTGCTAGCCTCTCTAATACCGCGCACCTTTCTCCGGTGTCATACACCCACCATAAACCTTCCTAAAAACAGCCACCATACCTACCTATTATGGCATTTCCATAGCCATTCCGAGATATATTGCCATGCAACTTTCCACCGTTCCGTTTATTATGACACGCTCCATCATTGTCATATTGCTTAGCATGATCATGTAGTTGACATCGTATTTGTGGCAAAGCCACCTTTCATAATTCTTTCATACATGTCACTCATGAATCATTGCATATCCCGGTACACCGCCGGAGGCATTCATATAGAGTCATATTATGTTCTAAGTATCGAGTTGTAATTGTTGAGTTGTAAGAAAAATAAAAGTGTGATGATCATCATTATTAGAGCATTGTTCCAAGTGAGGAAAGGATGATGGAGGCTATGATTCCCCCACAAGTCGGGATGAGACTCCGGACGAAAAAAGAGAAGAAAGAGGCCATAAAAAAGAGAAAAGGCCCAAATAAAAAAATGAGAGAAAAAGAGAGAAGGGACAATGCTACTATCCTTTTACCACACTTGTGCTTCAAAGTAGCACCATGATCTTCATGATAGAGAGTCTCCTATGTTGTCACATTCATATACTAGTGGGAATTTTTCATTATAGAACTTGTCTTGTATATTCCAATGATGGGCTTCCTCAAAACGCCCTAGGTCTTCGTGAGCAAGCGAGTTGGATGCACACCCACTTAGTTTCTTTTGTTGAGCTTTCATATACTTATAGCTCTAGTGCATCCGTTGCATGGCAATCCCTACTCACTCACATTGATATCTATTGATGGGCATCTCCATAGCCCGTTGATACGCCTAGTTGATGTGAGACTATCTTCCCTCTTTTTTGTCTTCTCCACAACCACCACTCTATTCCACATATAGTGCTGTATCCATGGCTCACGCTCATGTATTGCGTGAAGATTGAAAAAGTTTTGAAAATGTTAAATTATGAAACAATTGCTTGGCTTGTCATCGGGGTTGTGCATGATTTAAATACTTTGTGTGGGGAAGATGGAGCATAACCAGACTATATGATTTAGTAGGGATAACTTTCTTTGGCCATGTTATTTTGAGAAGACATAATTACTTTGATTAGTATGCTTGAAGTATTATTATTTTTTATGTCAATATAAACTTTTGTCTTGAATCTTTCGGATCTAAATATTCATACCATGATTAAGAAGATTTACATTGAAATTATGCCAAAGTATCACTCCGCATCAAAAATTCTCTTTTTATCATTTACCTACTCGAGGACGAGCAGGAATTAAGCTTGGGGATGCCTGATACGTCTCCAACATATCTATAATTTTTTATTGCTCCATGCTACTTTATCTACTGTTTTGGACTATATTGGGCTTTATTTTCCACTTTTATATTATTTTTGGGACTAACCTATTAACCGGAGGCCCAGTCCAGAATTGCTGTTTTTTGCCTATTTTAGTATTTCGAAGAAACAGAATATCAAACGGAGTCCAAACGAAATCAAACCTTCGGGAACGTGATTTTCTCATCAGATAAGATCCAGGAGACTTGGACCCTCCGTCAAGAAAGCCACCTGCCTCGTGGGCCCCTCGAAGCTCCACCGACGTACTCCTTCCTCCTATATATACCTACGTACCCCCATTAGACCAGAGGAGGAGCCAAAAACCTAATTCCACCGCCGCAACCTTCTGTATCCACGAGATCCCATCTTGGGGCCTGTTCCAGAGCTCCGTCGGAGGGGGCATCCACCACGGAGGGCTTCTACATCAACACCATAGCCCCTCCGATGAAGTGTGAGTAGTTTACTTCAGACCTTCGGGTCCATAGCTAGTAGCTAGATGGCTTCTTCTCTCTTTTTGGATCTCAATACAATGTTCTCCCCCTCTCTCGTGGAGATCTATTCGATTTAATCTTCTTTTTGTGGTGTGTTTGTTGAGACCGATGAATTGTGGGTTTATGATCCAACTTATCTATGGAAAATATTTGATTATTCTCTGAATTCTTTTATGTATGATTGAGTTATCTTTGCAAGTCTCTTCGAATTATCCGTTTGGTTTGGCCAACTAGATTGGTAGTTCTTGCAATGGGAGAAGTGCTTAGCTTTGGGTTCAATCTTGCGGTGTCCTTACTCAGTGACAGAAAGAGTTGCAAGGCACGTATTGTATTGTTGCCATCGAGGATAACAAGATGGGGTATTTATCATATTGCATGAATTTATTCCTCTACATCATGTCATCTTGCTTAAGGCGTTACTTTGTTTTTAACTTAATACTCTAGATGCATGCTGAATAGCGGTCGATGAGTGGAGAAATAGTAGTAAATGCAGAATCGTTTCGGTCTACTTGTCACGGACGTGATGCCTATATACATGATCATACCTAGATAACCTCATAACAATGCTCAATTCTATCAATTGCTCAACAGTAATTTGTTCACCCACCGTATAATATCTATGCTCTTGAGAGAAGCCACTAGTGAAACCTATGGCCCCTGGGTCTATTCTCATCATATCAATCTCCATCACTTTATTTACTTGTTTTGCCTTTCCCTTTTTACTTTGCATCTTTATATCAAAAATACCAAAAATATTATCTCTATCAGATCTCACTCTCGTAAGTGACCGTGAAGGGATTGACAACCCCTAAGCGTTGGTTGCGAGTTGCTACCGTTTTATGCAGGTACGAGGGACTTGCGCGTGACCTCCTACTGGATTGATACCTTGGTTCTCAAAAACTGAGGGAAATACTTACGCTACTGTGCTGCATCACCCCCTCCTCTTCGGGGAAAACCAACGCTACCTGCAGACGTAGCAGGCGGCAAAACTCGTTCCCTTCTTGAAGCCGTCATCACGGCTCTCACTACTCGTCGTGCTGCTCCAGGGGAAACTCTGATCCTCGGATCGGGCGGTGGCAGTGCACCGGTGTCGTATCCTTCTAGAAGACGCTACCTTGAAGCCCACGATTCGTCATATGCGGCTTCATTTCTTTGCGGTGGCGTGGTCCCGGTTGAGTCCCCGGTTGCTCTTGTAGTCCTAGGGATGGTGTTGCTGCGATCAGCATATATGTATCCTACTTTGGGTGTATGCGTGTGTTATGATGACGTGTGTTATACCGAGTTTTTGTTGATGGTTGCTTTATATATAAAATGGGGCAAAAAAATTTTTTGGTAAGTGGCATATTGTGGACAAGCAACCAAAGCCAGTGGCACCCGCGGCTACCATTACCTGCATTTCGCCGCAGTTCCCCGTACGGCTGTTGGCTCCCAATACAATCGTGCCTGCTCAAAGCTAGCTAGCTAGCTAGATGGAGTTGATTTTTTTTACATGGAAGGCACAGGCCGAGCCCAAGAAAAGGTTCGAACCTCGTCCGGCTTTGAATTAACAAAGCTATCAACTGAATAGGATTACATCGAGGTACAACAAACATAAACAAAGCAGAAGATGCATGGCGTATGAGGAAGGCTAAAATGCTACGGCCAAAGAAGAAAGGGTACAACTTGGGACCTAACAGAGGGCTTGATGGGGTTGCGCCACAGGAAATGGGGCTTGCTCCCTCTAGAGCAAACAAGAAAGAGGCACCAAGCGCGACCACCACACAAGCAAGCCACAGGAGACACAAGCCGTAACCCACATCAAGAAGCTCGCAGAAAACACTAGCCACTGAATGGGAGCGCCCCAGGAAGACACATCGAAGAGATGAGCACCGCAGTCACCACGATAGCCAGGCCTTGCCAAGGACACCATCCCTCAGCCGCCGACGCGTCCAACTCTCCATAGTGGGGACCACTATCCCCTCTTGCCCAGACCGAGGGCGGCGACCCGCCGGACAGACCGGACCACATGGCGAGAAGGGCACGCCATCTTGAAGAGGAAGCAGGCCGACCATGGCGAAGCGTCACCGCTGAAAAACCGCCGCCATCAAGAATGCCCAAGAACGCGCTGCAGCCAACCCACCTCCCCGCAGACCCAAGGCGGCGCCTTTAAGAAGGTAACGAAGCCATGGCACCGCCGCTGCCCAACCAAGGTTGTGGGTTTTCCCCCAGGTGCAGGGGGTACGAGGGAGAGGAAGCTGGACATCAAAGTTGCCTCCAAGAAGGAAACAACGCCCGTAGCGCCACCGACGTCGTAGCCGCCGCAACCGGCCAAGAAATTACTCCAATCCAGAGCTCCCAACCCCACATCCGCGCAGTCAGCCACCGAATCCGGCCAGACTGACGAGGACGAGGCAGCAGCACGAGGGCGTCGTCTTCATATCTGGCGGAGGAGAGGCAACAGGGAAGCCCCTCCATGCAATGCCCGCATCCACCGCCGACCAACCGCCCGTGCGGACGAGTGGAGGCGGCCCACAGCATTGGCGGGCGCCGCCCGCCGCCAGAACAACGCTGCCCTCACCAGCAGAGGTCGCCGCCTCAAACCCTAGGCCCGAGCCCGAGCGGCATCACGGCCGAGGGCCTCGCCGCCACCCTCATCGGCGGCCGCGCGGGGGACCCGGTGCCCATCTTCGGCGGGGGGGAAAGGGATCGAGAGGTGGGGGGAGGCGGCCGGGGAGATTGGTCGCCCCCGAGAGGCCCTCGAGAGGGCGATGTGAGGGAGGGGGGGTCGATTTTATGAATGTAAATCGATGGCTTGCTTATGTGCCGGTGAGCTAGCTGAACGACTCAACACAACAGAATCTAGTGTATGAGTATACAACATTATCATCGTCATGCCATAATTTTTTGTCACCTATGGCTTGTTATTGGACGTGCGACAGAGCTCTTGCTGGTAGGCAGGAGCTGTGTGCTGCAACATCTTCTGCTTCTGTACAGCACCGGCGCCTGCGGAGGCAGTGTCCCTAGCTAAGACATGGAGCAGATGCGGATGCTCATGCGGCACGCCACAAATGCCATATTGTCCGCATAAGAATTAAGTGAACAACACATAAACGCGCATATCACATTGCGGCTAGGATGGACAAACCCGCATAAGTCCAGCGACCTGTTCATTTACATCCCTAGCAATAGGTCACAGAGTCTATTATTGCTGTTGAATTTTCAGATCACTTTTTTCTTCTTTTTCTTCTTCTTTTTTGAGCACCCGACAAATGCATCTTGGATAACATTGTAAGGCAGGCTAATGTTTTAAAATTATGAAGAAAAGAGGGTACAAAAAATTAGAAACTTATAGATCAAACCAGATCACGTACACTCAATCGCGGCTGCCGGATGAGATGGCTGGATCGCTGACACGGTGGCAAAGGAACAGCCGCGACAACGAACAAGAATACAGAAGAGCGTCTGAGGCCGAGCAATGGTTGAGTGTTGCGAACAGACGAAGACGAAAAGAAGCGATCGATATTGATTCACGTGCGGCGGTGTCTACTGTGCTTCACATCATCAAGCTAAGGGAATTGGGCCTAGCCCATCTCGTCATATTTGCTGGTCTATACTACATATTACATACCAGATCATGCCCCGAGAGCAACTAGTTAACGAACACTCCTTCAGAAGGCTCACAACGATCAACGCCACTTGACGCGCTCTCAGCTGCCCGCCACGTGTCGCACTCTGGGCGCTCCCTCTAGATTTTGTTTTTTATTTTTATTTTTTCGCACGTGTTTTCGGCTTTTTAAACGTTTTTTTTTTATGTTTTGGTTTTTCACTGGTCTTCCTTAACTTTTGGAAACAAAAACGGAGAAACAAATTTTGCGCGAAAAAACGAGTTTTCTTTTTTTTTCACGAGAGTCACAGTTTTGTTTCCGTGAGAAGCACGGTTTTGCTTTCGCAAAAGTCACGGCCGTGACTCTCGGAAACGAAAAAAAACACGTTTCTTGCTTTTTTTTCCTTCCGCAAGAGGCACGGTTTTGCTTTCGAGAGAGGCATGGTTGTGTTTTCACGAAAGGCACGACCGTGCCTATCTGAAACGGAAAAAAACATGTTTTTTTCCTTCCGAGAGAGGTACGGTTTTGCTTCCGCGAGAGGCACGGTTGTGCTTTCACCAGAGGCACAGCCGTGCCTCTTGGAAACAGGAAAAAAACGTGTTTTCTGATTTTTTTTCCTGGCGAGAGGCACGGTTTTGCTTCCGCGAGAGGCATGGTTGTGCTTTCTCCAGAGGCACGGCCATGCCTCCTCAGAAACGAAAAAACGTGTTTTCTTTTTTCTTTTTACTTCCACGAGAGGCACGGTTGTGATTCCGCAAGAGGCACAGGTATGCCTCTTTCGGAAAGGGAAAAACCCTGTGCTCCCCGTTCGATTTTTTTGTCCGATTTTTTTATGATTTTTTTTGTCAAAACCTATCAACATGGGATCTAGTTTTGAAGATCTCGACGCGAGGAATCCAAAGGTGAAAACGGTTTGAGATTCGGACGCACGGTTTAAGAGATAAAACGTTTTGAATAAATGAATTTACGAAAAAAGAGAAAACTCCCCGTTTGCGACAAGTGGCGCACATGCAGCGCGCCACTTGTCGCAACCTAGGAAGGTGGGAGTGATCTTTGCAACGAGTACTACTTAACTAGTGATTTCGTCATGCCCCCCTCCCCCGGGCCTAGGTCTTGGGCCGTCGCCTCTCTGGCCATACACCCAGGGCCATCCCTGAGAACAATACACATTGGGCTTGTCGGAGAGCGAAGGGACGATGCAAACACGACTCACGACAAAGAAGTTCATGAATACATGAAAATAGAGAAGAACACAATAAATGATGTTGGATGGAGAACAAGATGTACTGCACATACGGAGAGGAAAATGAGAAAAGTGGGAGAAAAAGAAAATTAATGATTTTGTATGTTATTTTCTTGTATATGTGCAATGCACGTGCACCTAACAATAGTTTTATCTTCCAAGTACAACCTCGTTCACTTAGACTTTGTTCAGTACCGCTCCGCTCCACAACTTTGGGAGGGGAGTTGGCGGAGCTGCAGCGTAAAATGGAGTTGTCGTCGTTTCCCTGCTCCGCAGACTCCGGAAGCGGTGATTAACAGGAGTTGATTCCCAACCAGCTTGCACAATTCATATGTACGTATACATGGCTAGCTTGAGGCTTCCCTCACTTTTTTCTTTCCTACTTATAATGTTTCGTGTTTGTGGTCAGCCGTTTCACTTCTATTCGATCTTGATGCTCATCAATTACATGAGGACTATGCAAACATGTACTGCCCCATCTCAAAATAGTGTCTCAACCTTAGTATAATTTTACACTAGAGTTAATATAAAGTTAAGACACTTATTTTAAGATGAAGGGAGTACGAGCCAACAACAAATAAATACCCCAGCCCCCCATCCCCCAGCAGACATACATATATCATCTTGCTTTCTTTCTGCTAGCATCACACAATCCCCCATAACCTGCCAGCAGTATGATCAGTGCCGAAGCATGAGGATTTAACTAGTAATATTATTATATTGAAGTTCTATTCCAATTGGTGCTTAACTCTTCTCAAAACACTTAGATAGCAGCATGCGTAGTTGTCATCTTTATTTACAAGTAATAGTACGGACAGTGGGGATGATTGAAACATAGCCACAAACTCAGTCGCTTGGAATGGGCGGCATTGGGGAAGTACGTTGAACAATTTTGGCCCTTCATTGACGAATACATTTGTGGTCAGTAGCAGATGGTGGGACCATTGTATTAGGACCTATTTGGGAGAGAAACTGTTGCTTGTTAACATTTTTATCGAGTTTGAACTTGCAATAAAAGCCAAAGCGTGCACATGATTATACAAACCAAACAAGCCCTTAGGATTGCTATACACTTCTCAAGTATAAATTGACTTAGGAAAATGCTTATGTACTCCACTTCTCATATACTCCTAGGAGTAACACATAGATGACTCGGTTACACCTATTTATCATTTTTAATATACTTCACTAATCATTACTAGATACCACAAAGCAAGTTTGGTGAAAATTAAATTTGAGATGATGTATTTTATTTTATTTACACTTAGACATCAGTTTTGTACATAAAAAATGTATGCTGCATAAACTAAGGGCTTTGATTATTATTTTTAAATGTTTATAAATTCGGTTTCTGGTAGCTGTTCGGTCGACTTGGGAGAAGTGATTAACGGATGAATTGGCCTATTAACAGGATTAATTTGTTGACCATTAATTAGTAGATTAAATAGGAACATGCCAACATATATTAAGTTTTTTTATGTATCTTACCATTGCTCTCATGCTCCCAGCTATGTAATATACCAGAATATGTTACTGCAGGCATATAAAAAGCATGGACAAGAGGTAAATTGTTAATCCTGACTACTTAGGCCCGACTTTAAAACTTTAGGAAATATGAAGAACGCTACTTTACGCAGACCTAAAGTCTGATTTCTTCAATGTGGACACAATCTTTTGAAGCTTTATTGAGGTGCCCAAGCTACTTAACAAATTTGTGCAGCAAATGTGTGCCCTTTTTCATAACTTCGAATAATCTCTGTACTAACAGAGTAACAGATACGGCAAAAGTTATGTACTCACATAACCAAAATGGAGAACAAAAATACCCATATCGATTGACTACATAGCATGCACATCTAGCTACGCCTGATGGCAAAACCCACAGCCCATAAACATGTAATAGTTGCAAAAGCTTCATCGGTTGCATAAAGTTGACATGTCCTTATCAACAATTAAACATATAACAACCCAAACCAAAAGTTCCATCCAGTAATCTATTAATCTTGATCCACTATACTAATATATGAATGCTGGATTCTCCACTGAGAGAGAGGAAGAACATGGCAGCACTTTGCTTGCTGGTGATGCCATGGAAGAAGAGATTGGGGAGAAGCAGTCGGAAGGAGATGGGGATAGCCATCGAGTCAAGCTATGGGGAGCATGCCACGCACTAGTAGAAAACAGGGCTTTGGTCCAAGCTCAATCTACACATTAGTCCTGGTTGCATTATGAACCGGGACCGGTGTGAGCATTAGTCCCGGTTCAAGCGGCTAGCGCGCCGGGCAAGCATTAGTCCCGGTTCAAATGGGACCTTTAGTACCGCTTGAAGCCACAAACCGGGAATAAAGGGTGCGATGTCCTTTAGTCTCGGTTCGTGGCTCCAACCGGGACTAAAGGTTAGACCTTTAGTCTCGGTTCGAGCCACCAACCGAGAGTAAAAGGGTTGAGGCTTTAGTCCCGGTTGGTGGCTCCAACCGGGACTAAAGGTTGACCTTTAGTACCGGTTGGAGCCACGAACCAGGACTAAATGGATTTTGAAATTTGTTTTTTGTTTTTCCATTTGTTTTTTGTTTTTAGTTTCTGTTATAAATTGTTTATCTTTTTTAGGATATTTGATGTTTTTGAGTGATTCTTTTTGCATTAGATTTAAAATTTTGTCTAGTTTCTGTTTGTGCCATTAGTTTTCAAATGTGAATGATTTAAATATGAATTTGTTCAAATTTGCTTCAAACCCTAGATTATGAATAATTTGAGTTTAAAAATAGTTTTTAATTTAAATCTTTTTGCTCCTAGTCACATGTTAGATTGTTGTCACAGTAAGATTTATTTGGTTATTTTTAGAATAACTTAAATTAGAATTTTAATTAAAACAGTACTGTTTTGCTTATATAGTTGTTTTAGTCCTTTAATTGTTGTTTTCAATTATTTTTAGTTAGTTCTTTCTGTAGATTTTAACATGTTGTCGTATGCTTCCGTTAGACAACAGTAGATAAATTTTTATAATTAACTAATAACAATTTTTCTACTATTTTGTATTAATAGTTCTTTACCCTTTAATAATAGTTGATAAAATTAGTTTTGCTATATTAAAAATTAATTATTTTTGCCACTTTAATAGAACGTGACTCTGGCTTGGTTAACCTTACTTGTGACTCTGGCTGGGCCGGTGCTAGCAGATGTAGTCGACGGTAGGATTGGATGACACCATCCCGGAATAGAGGGGTTCTGCAATTTTCAAACTCTACCCCCCTATCGCCATGTCAGTTTTGAATAAAAAAGAAAATAATAAAAACTTCAAAAATTAAAATTCTTCGAGATGCAGTTATGTTACTACACCTACTAGTTTAGAAAGTTAAAAGACATAAATTTTGACATGTTTTGCAAAAAAGTGTTATGAAAAAGTAAAACAGACATAACTTTTGCATACGATGTCAAAAAAAACATAATATATCAAAATGTTCAGCACAAAAGGCTGGTTCCGATTTCGTCGGCCATAGGTCGTTTTGCAAATTTTTAGAATTCTCAAATTCTGAAAGGAAAAATAGTTATCCTCAAATTTTTTATTTTTGGTCGAACTATGATCAAACTACTTATTTAAGAAATATTAGTGTTACTAAATAATTATTGTTTTTTAGAATAATAGTTTCAAACTCAAACGGTGAAACGTGTGACTTCATGCTCAAGTTTCAACTCCTAAGGGTTAATAGGATTGACAACTTACTATTGTCAGGAAAACAACAAGTGCAGACTTGGAAACTAGGCGAAATAGAACTCGGGAGTTAAGCGTGCTTAGGCTGGGGTAGTGAGAGGATGGGTGACCAGCCGGGAAGTTAGACGATTTGCAATGAGTGGTCCATACTTGAGAAGTGATGAGGGGTGATTAGTGATTAAATTGTCAAATAATTCAGAAATTTGAAAATCGGAAAAAAATTCAAAATTTTCTTTTTCAAAAAAAAACTCCTTTAGTCCCGGTTGATGTTACCAACGGGGACTAAAGATGGAGCTCCAGACAGCGGCCACACGGAGCTCCTTTAGTCCCGGTTCATAAGCCAACCGGGACTAAAGATTTTGGGCATTAGTTCCGTTTATTTTGTCCCAGTTCCAGAACCGGGAGTAAAGGCCCGTTTTGTACTAGTGACGGGAGAGGATGGAGAGCAACCCACGGGAGGGGATGGGGACTAGGTAGGCAATACGAACGACAAAGCTGCTGGAGCAGTCTAGCGCGGTGGCTAGCCCAGCGAGGACCCGGCTAGCCGGGCAGCAAGGTTGAGAGGAGATTTTTTTTTTTGAGGGCTAGGCCAGGAGGATATAGAAGGGGGCGGGAACAGAGCTCAGCCCAAGCTTATTGAGGAGAGGAAGGGGGCTGAGAGGGGTTATAGGCCAAATATTTGGCTTGTGTTCGCCCACCAGTAAATGGGTCAGCAACTATTAATCCGCCTCACATCTGATTAACCAGTTTGCTCGACCACTTAATCCGCCTGTCATGTTCATGTGGCGAATACGTGTTATTTGAGTCGGCCAAGCTACGAGTAGTGATTAACTGGCACTGTTAAGCGATTAATCGGTCGAATTCTTGAACAGAAAAATACATGTGGGAGTACGTACTCCTAAGAGTACAAAAGGATGGTCTTGTTGGATTAGATGATTATCGAATTGCGGTCTCGACAAATATGTTTTTTAGGGGAAAATATCTAATCTGTTCATATTCAATCATGTAAGTTCAATGAACGCCAGAAATAATAAAAATTATATTTAGATTCATAAACCACCTAGCGACGACTACAAGCATTAAAACAAGCCGAAAGCGTGTCACGGTCATCGCCCCTCCCTCACCAGAACCGGACAAAAATTATTGTAGTAGATAGTCAAAAATTCATCATGTTAAAGCCCCATAAAACCAGCGCACCAGTTGAGAGATATTTACCCAGGCCATCCCGGTTACAGATCGAAGGAAACGGCTGGCCATCTGGCGGACCTTGGGATGCCTGCTTGCGTGCGTGCTCTTTTTATCTGTCATTGTAGTGCTTCAGTGGGCAATAGTTGCAAACGTTTTGTACTCCAACTAGTACTAGCTACTGGAGTCTAATGTTGGGAAATATCTAGTGCACCGAAGTTTGTGGTGCTATCGGTGCACCGAACTTACATTGTTCTTTCAAAATATTTAAAAAATTCCGAAAACAATTTAGCATGCTTGCACAACATCAATGTAGATTGTCACGAAATTTTAAGTCAAAATTCGAAACATAACTCTAAAAACAAAGATGACAAATTCAACATTGAATAGTACATAACACGAATTGGGCTTAGATTTGGCCCATTGTTACACTGATGTCAAATTTGTCATTTTTGTATCTCAGAAAAATACGTCAATTTTTTATATGAAATTTGTGACTTCATACATTGATGTTGTGTTAACATGCTAGAATTTTTTTCATATTTTTGAAAATAATCTATGACATCCGGTGCACCGGATACATTCCCAGTCCAATGTTGACCCTGCTATGCAAATGAAAGCTAGTACTCCCTGCCAATTAATTGATGAGCTATATTGAGTTCACTATGACTTTCATCCACTAGTGGCTTTAGATGAATGAACTTGTGTGCTAGATGTTCTGAAACAAGATCATTCGGTTCGTATATTGAAGGCGTCACTGTTTGTTTTGTGGACACGCCAATAGCTTGTGTGTCGATTTATTAGAAAGAGGGGGAAACATTACAACAGTTTGTTACATCCATTTCTGCAACAAATAATTCACGAAAATGGGAGTACATAAATTATAATCTGTTTTTACCCCGTGTTCATCTTGACGAGATGTTCAAAACTAGACCCACATGAGCTTATTTCAATGAATATTTTTGATAAGCAACTTACGGTGACAAAAAGCAAGCTCATAGTATAAACCTGCTTTTCTATCACAACTAAACAACTTGACACTTCCCCCACCCCCCCAAAAAATAAAATAACTTGACACTTACTCCATCCGCATTTATTAGCCACCTTTTTAGTTTGAGCCAAAGTTTGACCATGAATTTAACTAATAAAATGTAAGTTATATGTCACAAAAATTATATCATAGAAAACCTCTTTCAAATACAAATCCAACAATATACTTTTTCATAGCATATACTTTATATATTTTTAGCCAAATACATGGTCAAAATTGGATCCAAAATACAAGGGGGCCTAATAAACCCGGTTGGATGTAGTATTACAACTGTATGTGCGCCAAGCAAGCCCTTTTCAAGTATTTAACTACCTACCCGTTGTTAAAATTATCTTCTGTACAATTTATGAAAACCTGCCTTTTCCAAAAATTGCCGTTGATAAAAAGCAAGCTAAAAAAGTATGGAGGCGATTTAATGGTATGCAAACATCTCTATACAAGAAACTTGCCTTTTACCCCCACCCCCCCCCCCCCCCCCCCACACACACACAATTCCTAACAGGCGGCAGGCTTATTGATATATGGTGAGAAAATATGTTTGTTGTATATACTTGATTTTCATAACACAAAAGGTTTTTAAAATTAGTCCATGCCCTATGAAGATTGATCTTTTACTTTTCTTTTTAGTGGATGCAACCAACTATCTACTAAAAGCTTATTTTTTATTTGAAACAACTCTGAACTTACCAGCTGTTTCCGAAAAGCATACTTGTGCTAGAAATTTGCTTTTGTGAGTCAAAATTGCTTTTCAGAAATGTTTAAGAATATATATGCCCATGTGAGACCGATTTTTTAAGATTTAGTCGCGAGAAACATAACTATGGAACCATAATTTGATTGGATTTAAAGTATGTATTTTTGAAGTTTCATACTCCCTCCATTCCACAATGTAGTGCGCCCACACTTCCCGAGATCCAAATTTGACCGTAAATTTAACCAACGAGACCGACTGCCGCGGGAGCAAAAATTATACCATTGAATTCATATTTTTGATTTAATTTAGCGATATAACTTTTTATCCCTCCGCAGTCGGTCTCGTTGGTTAAATTTATGATCAAATTAACTTGAACCTCGGGAAACATGGGCATTGGGAAATGGAGGGAGTAATACATATGCATGTCACTGACATCATCTATGTTGTCTTAATGTGTTGACTTTGCTTCTACCCTTTGCATTTTCCGTGCGTGCGCCCCAGAAAGTGAAAACGATGTGTGCTCACATTTGGTATAATTCAATTCGTAGCCCGGGCTCATCTATGTGCATTAAGGTGGTGGTTTGTTTGCCAATAATTCAATTCGTAGCTCAGACTCATCTACACCCGATGAATAGTAAAATCAAATTAAATAGCAAATTTTTTAAATGATTTTTTTGCATGCAATATGCTTGAGTGTGCCAGGTGCATGAAAAAATCGTGGGGGTTTCTTTGCCAATAATTCAATTCGTAGCCCAGACTCATCTACACCCGATGAATAGTAAAATCAAAATAAATAGCCATTTTTTAAAATGATTTTTTTTTCATGAAATATGTTTGAGCGTGCCAGGTGCATGAAAAAAATTGTGGGCAAACAATATTTGAGGAGCCCACGGCAAAAAAGACAAAATCGGGTATATCAACGGTGTTTTTTAAACTTTCTCATAGGCCCGAAATTTGTGTTTTTGCCACGAGCTCCTTGAATGTCCAAACTCCTCCAAGTTTGTCATGGACATCATGCATTCGATCATTTTGCACCACAATTTTTTTTACTTTTTTTTCTATTTTAAACAATTTTAGTGTTCACACCGGGGGATGATCTTGACCCGAGTACAGAAACACCGCATCCTGTGTTTTATCTCATATTTTAATAATTTAACAGATCTTGCGGCAATGAATATTTCACTTTGCACTCAACAAATGCAGTATTTCCATGTAAGGCTCCCTCGAAATACAAGGTAACCACTTCTCTCAACCTTAGGAAAGTGTAGAATTTAGATCATAGGATGGGAAAAAAAATTCTATGAGACCAGGTCTCACGGATTAGCAGGTGAGACCCATCCTGATGGATGACACGTGGCATTCACAAATCACAAAGCATCCACCCCACCCCCCACCTGAAATCAGGGGGGGAGAGATTAGATGCTTTGTGATTTGTGAATGCCACATGTCATTCATCAGGGCGGGTCTCACCTAATTTATAGGATGGGTGTGTCCAGGGCATATATAAATGTACCCTATTTATTGCACATCTAAATGAGTCAATCAAACTAGAAAGAAAAGAAAAGAAAAAAGAAAAAAAATGCTTGCACAATCAATGGCAAAGAACTTAGATGTGCAATACTTATAGCACATCTAGATGCGCTTTAGCAAAACTGTAGATAAAGATAATTTGTTATGACTACATGTGCTCTTTTAACCATATCTCTTTCTATCTTCTTAGTTTAAACCTTGTTGTGATATCTCTAAAAAAACACGAATGTATCCCATGGATCGGCCTAATCTTATAGGTTGCGGCATGGGCTCATATTACCCGCTCCTGTGTTTTTTTTTGCGGGGTAAAAGGGATTTGTATTACTCAAGAGCCAAGAAGGTCCTCCCTACACAAGCTAGGGATATTGTCCGGGCCGGAGCGGAGCCAGACTACAGTACGGTCCTCCGTCCTTCCAAAGTTCGCCAACGCATGGCGTTCATTATTCTGCTCTCGAGAAATATGAATAACATGACACTCCCTTTCACTCATAAGATGCTTCACTTCCGAGACCACCATGGCATACTGCGAGCGGTCTTGTCCTGAGGCATTGATCAGTTGCACTGCCTGCAGACTATCGCACTCGACGATAAACGGCAACTCCGTCCATTGGAGGGCCAAAGCTATGCCCTCCATGCACCCAGCCAGCTCGGCATGTAGAGGGTCCGGGCAAGACCATAGCGAGCGACACGCGGAGAAAATAATGGCCCCTTCCTGGTCACGGAGCACCATTCCCGTCCCGGCCCTCCCGTCATCATGGGAAAAGGAGCCGTCGACATTCAGCTTCGTCCAGTTGGCGGGTGGGGGACTCCATTTGTGGAGTATTTGTGGCACACCTCCCACATGTGATATAGGTTGTTCTGCACCTTCTTGTTGGATGGTCATCTTCCCTTTGTCCCAAACTCCCTGCGGATACTGCTGGATCCCGAGCAGTGAGGTTACGTAGCTCTGCAAAAAGCGACGAGATACCTCCACAGACGGTGCCGGTTTGTCATGAGTGATCGCGTTGCGCACATGCCAACATCTCCACAACAGCATAATCAGGCGCAGCCGGTCCCCTTCATTGCTTTCTGCAATTAGGTTCAGGAGCCACTCTGGGCCGGTGTTACAGACTGACTCGATGTCCGGTATACTCCACACCTCCGCCATAGTCCGCCACAAATGCACCGCCCGAGGGCACCTGCAAAACACATGAAAAGTGTCCTCGCGCTCGAGACCACATATTGGGCATATATCAGTAACCTCCATGTGTCGACTGAATTTATTAGACCATGTGGCAAGGGAGTTAGTAGCCAAACGCCATGCAAACACACGCACCTTAGGAGGAGCAAGGCACCTCCATAATAATGCCCAGACGGCAACAAAAAGGAAAAGGAAAGGTGAGAGGGGGTCTCCCTGCCATAGTCCACGAGACGGTGCGAATGAATCCGAGAGGGCTCCATTGACTTTCACACAATACCTCACCGAGGTGACACACCTCATTATCCAATCCACCCATCGGTGAGAGAAACCCATCTGTTGCATCACTCGCTCCAAGAAAACCCAATCTACCCGATCGTAAGCCTTGGACAGGTCCAGTTTATAGGAACAAAAGCTCTGCTCCGGGTCCTTCTCCTGTTTGATCGCATGAAAACACTCAAAAGCGATTAATGCATTATCTGTAATTAATCTGCCCGGTACAAAGGCGCTCTGCTCTGGGGGACACCAACTCATCCAAAATAGGCCTCAACCTATTGACCGGGCATTTGGCTATCACCTTATATATGACATTACAGAGACTGATAGGCCGAAAATCAGTGAGTCGGGACGGCGAGTCAATCTTGGGGATCAAAACAATAACTGTGTTGTTTATCCCGTCCGGCATGACTGCAGAGGCAAAAAATAATTTAACCGCATTAATTATGTCATCCTTCATCACCGCCCAATGCCGCTGGAAGAACCTCGCGGGGAACCCATCCGGCCCCAACGCCTTTAGGGGCCCTATCTGGAACATTGCATTAGAAATCTCCTCATCGGTAAATTCCTTGCATAGATTATTGTTCATCTCCACGGACACCTTGGACTGTATAAGCTGTAACACATCATGTGGATCCAACATTGGGTCAGCTGTGGATAAATTATGAAAATAACATTTTACCATCTGTAGCATGGTGGCCTGATCGGTGTGCATAACACCCGCCTCATCCGCCAGCCCTCGGATTTTATTCGTTCTCGCTCGCCAAACTGCCTTCCTGTGGAACATCTTGGTGTTACGATCCCCTTCCTTTAGCCAATCAATCCGAGATCTCTGGAGCCACAACATTTCCTCCCTGTATAGCAGCTCATTCATCTTGTCCATCTCCAGTCTTATTTCAGCTCGGTCTGCATTCATATTGGTTAGTTCCTCAAGCCTAGTACGTGACTTTTCTAGCTCCCGTGTAACATTGCCAAAAGTTTTATTACTCCAAGTGTGTAGATCAGCCATAACATTAGCAAGGGCCTCCTGTACATCTCCCAGGTTCCTCTTCGTACCTTTGGTTGACCAAGAGTTTGCGATAATGGCCTCTAACGCCGGCGATCTCTCCCACATCAACTCGTACCGGCGGCTGCTGCGAGGCCGCATGTCCTGTTCCAGCGAGAACTTGAGGAGCAGCGGACTATGGTCCGACGCCGGCGACACCAGGTGTGCCACCGAAGCTTGCATAAACATGTCTCTCCAGTCATTGGACGCCACTGCTCTATCCAGCCGAACTTGGACGTTCGCCCGGTCACTCCGCCTATTATCATATGTGAAGGGGTGCCCTGAAAAACCAAGATCAGTGAGTCCACAAGCTTCAAGTGCATCCCGAAAATTAATCATTTGACCAGCAGGTCTCGGAGTTTCCGATTGATTCTCAAAATCCCACATAGCCTCATTGAAGTCACCGATAATCACCCATGGCAGAGCGCTCTGAGCATGCAGACCTTTGAGCTTATCCCACATCATGTGTCTATTTTCTACTCTCGGTTCGCCATAAACAAATGTAGCTCTCCATAATGGCTTGTCCGGGGACACACGCAAATACACGTCAATCAATCTTTCATTAGCTTCTTGCACATCAACATACATAGACTCATGCCAGAATAGTGCTAGGCCGCCACTACGACCATTACTACTGACTCCTTCAAAACCAGAAAGCCCTAACCTATTACGCAAACTATACATCTTATTTTTATTCTGCCTAGTCTCACACAAGAAAACAAGACTTGGGGAATGCGTCATAACAAGAGACGCGAGATCACGAACTGTCGAGGGATTCCCCGCCCCCCCCCCCCCCCCCCGGCAGTTCCAACTTAGCCAATTCATTGCTCCTGACGGGGCGGCGCACCCGACCCCGTCAGTTTACCGGCGGCCCCAAGGCCGGTTGCCTCCACTCCATCCATGCTGTCCGAGTCCATCTTCTCCTCATCTTGGTTCTTGCCTTTGCCACTCTGCTGAATCTTCCCTCGTTTCCGCTTGTTGCCAACGCCCCTCTTTGCATGCACCACCATAGCTCCCTGGTTGGGATTCAGGTCGTCGGACGCTTGCCCACGTGAAAATCTCTTCCCCAGAACAGAATCAGCCTCTTGCATGTATTGATCGGATTCAGCAGATGAAAAATCCGAGGTGTCGTGAAGGTTACGCATGGCCGGAATCATATCCTTACTCCCAAGGTTGCTGCTGTGGCTCGGCTCACTCCCAGGTGGGCGTACTGAAAGTGGCAGGGGCGCAGGTATTCTACCTCCAAGGAAGACGAACTCTGGAGGTTCAGATGATGCCCGCACCGTACGGACTCTGCTGGCCTCAGCTCTCTGCCCAGCCAAGTGTACACGCATAGCTAAAACACGATCAGAAAGGTCCGTGTCCACGTTGTGTCCGTCAGAGCTGCTGTGTTCGCCAAAACCATCGTGAGCATCAACCCGTACTGGTATCTCTGGTGTTTGCTGCTGCTCTTGATTTCCCTTCCCTCTACGCCTCTCTCTTGGCTTTCCAAGAACCTCAGAGGGAGCATTACTAGCAAAGTTCAGCCCCCGTCTTGCTGCAGGCTGGGTTCCAGGTGCCACAAACGCTGATCTATTCTCAAACTTTCTGTACGGAGAGCACCTCAACCCTTCGTCATATGCTCGGGTCGGAACACCCAACCTTTTCTTCTCGCACTGGTTGCCATCGTGGCCTATGAATCCACACCAGAAGCAGTAGTGGGGCACCCTCTCGTAACGGAGTGGGTAGATAACTTGTTTCGCCGGGTCCTTGCCGATGGTAATTTTGGTCTGGAGCCGGCGGCCAAGTGGCAGGTCCACACAGATACGCAAGAACTCGCGAACCCTGCTCCCATCAGCCTCAGCATCCACCTCCATGACGGTACCCAACAAGCCTGCAAGAAATTCGCCATACGCAATAGTCTGCTTTCCCCACGGAACGTTGTATACACGGACCCAGATCGGGACTGAATTCAGTACAGCCTCAGAAGGCTGCTCTCCTTCCTTGAACGGGCCAACAATGAGTGCGTTTCCCTTGAAAATCCAAGGTCCTCCTCTTGCTACAAAGTTGTAATCTCCCTCGGAGAAGAAGGTCACCGCATACCAATTGTTCTTAATCCTTGCAATATTGAGGCCTGTTCGTACCTTCCAGTCCTCGCTGAAGTGTTCCGTCATGTCGTCGACGTTTGGCCGCCCGATGCTGACGTAACGGACGAGCAATCTCCACCGCGGCGGCGCCGCCACCGGCTCCACTGCAGGTTCCTCTTCCACAACAACATCATCATCTAGGTTCACCTCGCCGTCAATACTGACCTCCGGACCATCCAGCCCCACACTTTCCCTCTCATCCCAGTTGCTGGTGTGATCAAACTCTTCCGCCGGCTCGATCTGACCTCCGGAACCCCGCGCGGGCACCATCGCATCGCCACCGAACGACTTCGGGTGGGTAGGGGCCTCATCGCCCCTCCCCCCTTTTCACCCCCATCGCCAGCAGACGATGGAGAGCACGCGGTTGCCATTGAATTCGTATTTTTGATTTAATTTAGCGATATAATTTTTTATCCCTCCGCAGTCGGTCTCGTTGGTTAAATTTATGATCAAATTAACTTGAACCTCAGGAAACATGGGCGCACTATATTGGGAAATGGAGGGAGTAATACATATGCATGTCACTGACATCATCTATGTTGTCTTAATGTGTTGACTTTGCTTCTACCCTTTGCATTTTCCGTGTGTGCGCCCCAGAAAGTGAAAACGATGTGTGCTCACATTTGGTATAATTCAATTCGTAGCCCGGGCTCATCTATGTGCATTAAGGTGGTGGTTTGTTTGCCAATAATTCAATTCGTAGCTCAGACTCATCTACACCCGATGAATAGTAAAATCAAATTAAATAGCAATTTTTTAAATGATTTTTTTGCATGCAATATGCTTGAGTGTGCCAGGTGCATGAAAAAATCGTGGGGGTTTCTTTGCCAATAATTCAATTCGTAGCCCAGACTCATCTACACCCGATGAATAGTAAAATCAAAATAAATAGCCATTTTTTAAAATGATTTTTTTTCATGAAATATGTTTGAGTGTGCCAGGTGCATGAAAAAAATTGTGGGCAAACAATATTTGAGGAGCCCACGGCAAAAAAGACAAAATCGGGTATATCAACGGTGTTTTTTAAACTTTCTCATAGGCCTGAAATTTGTGGTTTTGCCACGAGCTCCTTGAATGTCCAAACTCCTCCAAGTTTGTCATGGACATCATGCATTCGATCATTTTGCACCACAATTTTTTTTTACTTTTTTTTCTATTTTAAACAATTTTAGTGTTCACACCGGGGGATGATCTTGACCCGAGTACAGAAACACCGCATCCTGTGTTTTGCCTCATATTTTAATAATTTAACAGATCTTGCGGCAATGAATATTTCACTTTGCACTCAACAAATGCAGTATTTCCATGTAAGGCTCCCTCGAAATACAAGGTAACCACTTCTCTCAACCTTAGGAAAGTGTAGAATTTAGATCATAGGATGTGTGTGTCTAGGGCATATATAAATGTACCCTATTTATTGCACATCTAAATGAGTCAATCAAACTAGAAAGAAAAGAAAAGAAAAAAGAAAAAAAATGCTTGCACAATCAATGACAAAGAACTTAGATGTGCAATACTTATAGCACATCTAGATGCGCTTTAGCAAAACTGTAGATAAAGGTAATTTGTTATGACTACATGTGCTCTTTTAACCATATCTCTTTCTATCTTCTTAGTTTAAACCTTGTTGTGATATCTCTAAAAAAACACGAATGTATCCCATGGATCGGCCTAATCTTATAGGTTGCGGCATGGGCTCATATTACCCGCTCCTGTGTTAGAGCATCTCCAAAAGATGATGTATTTTACATCATCAGATTATGGTGTGAATAAAATATACATCACCAAAAGTGTCTTTTTACATCATAAAAAACGTGTAACTCCAACAAATGATGAAAAATAGGGCAGCCACACGGCAACCGTACCATCAAATGATGTAAAAACAGTAGGAAGAAACGTACCACACGGCTGCCCGTCGGAGCGTTGATGGTAGTCGCGGGAACCGGTGTGGTTCGAAAGCTGGGTCTCCTATGCCTCCTTGATGGCTTGCGGCTGGTGGCTGAGGCTAATTGCAACGATGCAACACCGACCGAAGCAATGGCCGCTCGGCCCGGTTGCGTTGGTCGCGCGATAGCCCCGAGAGGTGGGAAGTCTTCCACATGCAACGGATGAGGGAATATCCTATTCGATGCATGAGCGCTCTTTCGGTACAATGCGCACATGCAGGCCCTTCTTCGTTAGTTTTCTAGGCTGAACTTTCCTAGACTGATTTACGGATTTTTGGAACTGTTGTTTTCTACTTCCTCAATCCCAAAAAAAGTGAGACACTTATTTTGGGATGGAGGGAGTATGTTTTTACTTTATTTGGATGGTTTCCTATTCGAAATTCCTTTTTTCCTTTTCTTGTTTATTTTAATTTTTCATAATTTTTTAATTACAAATAATTTTCAAATTCATAGTAATTTTTCAGATTTTTAAAATAAATCCATGACTACTTTTACAAATTTGCTAACATTTTTAAAATTTTCAATCTTCTATCAAACTCGTGAAGATTATTTGTCAGATTATGGATTATTGTTAAAATCCTCAAACTATTCAAATCCATGTTTTTTTTCAAATACGTAAACTTTTTCAGAATTATGAACTTTTTAAAATGCGGTGTACTTTCTTTTGATTTGACCAAAAACTGAGACATGTAGCGCTCTGGCCTCCTCCGGAATTTATTTTTTAATTTTTCCGCCTGCGTTTTCGGCTTTTTAGATGTTTTTTGGCTTTTTGGTTTTCCAACGAACTATTTTAGCTTTTCAACAAAAAATCAATTTTTTTGTTGCACGAAAAAACATTTTTTTGCGAGAGACACGGTTTAGCTTCCGCGAGAGGCAACACCGTGCCTCTCGGAAACGAAAAAGGTAAACGTTTGCAAACGGTGCGCCAGCCGAGCGTTCGGCCGGTCGCCACGCTCGCGTCGCTATGCAGTCCTGGCCCAGTCCTGGCCCACCACCCACAAAGCTAAGTATATCCCCACCGCTTTCATCTTATCCCCTCGCAAATTCTGAAGACCACAGGAGGCGTCTCGTACTTAAATCCCCCTTGCTCAATTTCTCTCCCCTCTCTTCTTGTGCTCTCTCTTCATGAATCCACACCCAATCCTCATGAAATTGAGTCTGTTTTTGTTGCCTTATCTGTTCCCCGCGGTTTTTTCCATCATAGATCCATGAGAGGGGGTGAGCTCGTTCGTGTTTTTTTTTTGCTTTTCTCTCTCATGTCCTGCGCAATACGCCATGGATCCATGAGGTTGAGCTCAAGTACATGCTGCTCACACACGCTCGGCTCCTTGGAGCTGCGAGCAAGGGGCCCGACGACTGGGCTGCAAGCTCGCGTACCCCGCTACGTCACCATGGTGCATGACAACGGCGACAGGTTCCTGCTCAGGCAGCGATGCTGGAACCGGCGGACTAGGGAGCTGCAACCGGCACATGATGATGCAGGAACCAGTGTCCCCTGATGCTGGAACCGCACGCGTCCTGGCCAGGTGACGCATTTTTTGCTGGAACCAGCCTTTAATTTTGCTGGAACCGTCTTTTTTTTGCTACAATGGGCACTAGTCTTTTTTTTGCTTGAGGCTATTTTGCTGGAACCAGCATTACTTTTTGCTGGAACTGGCTAATTCATTTGCTACAATTGGCTTATCGCTTTTTGCTGCTGAGATTTTTGCTGGAACCACCATCAAGTTTTGTTGGAACCGGCAAATCTATTTGCTTCAACTGAGTACCAGAGGTTTTTGTTGCATTTGATTTTTGCTGGAAATAGCATCAAGTTTTGTTGGAACCAGCTAATCTTTTTTTGCTTCAACCGTGTATTGGGAGTTTTTGTTGCTTTTTAGATTTGTTTTTGCTGGACATGGCGGTTGCGGCGCAACTCAATAACGGCGGTGAGCCGGAGATGGAGACGCCGGAGATGTTGCAACCATGGTGACCACAAGCTGGAACCCGTCTGTGTTCGAGCTGTAACCATGGCGAGCGGAGGCAGCCGAGACGAACGCAATGACACGAGCGCCGGCGAACACGGGTGGGCGGGCGCGGTAGCACAGGTGACCAGCAAGTACGAGATGCCGAGGAGTAGTGTGGGCGGCCGGCGAGCACGTAGATTCTGGCCGGAGTGCGTGGATTCTGGTCGCTACCTTTTTTCCAGCGTGGTTGACTTTTTAGAGACAGATAAAAATTGTATCGTACGGTTGAAAAAGTCCGTATCGTATGCTCGGTAGCTGACCGGCCGAAATTTGGGCCGGCGCACCGGCGCCTATCACTGCTCAATGAAAAAAACAATATTTTTCTCTTTTTCTTCCTTCTATGAGAGGCACGGCCGTGCCTCTTAAAAACGAAAATTTGTGTTTTGTTTTTTCTCTTTCTCCTTCTGCAAAAGGCACAGTTTTACTTCCGCGAGAGGCACAGTCTCAAAAAGAGAAAAATGTGTTTTCTCTTCTTCTATTTTTTTGCTTTCGTGAGAGGCACGGTTTTGCTTCTATGAGAGGCATGAATTTGCTTCCGCCAGAGGCACCTCACGAAAACGGAAAAAACAATGTTTCTTTCTTTGCTTTCATGAGAGGCACGATTTTACTTTCGTGAGAGGCACGGATTTGCTTCAGCGAGAGGTACATCTCTTTTCTATACTTCCGCGAGAGCACTGCATGCCTCTTGGGAACAAAAAAGAAAACGTACTTTTCCTTCCGCGAGAGGCACCGCCGTGCCTCTCGGAAACGACTTTTGGAAAGGGAAAATAATGTGCTCCTGGTTTGGTTTTTTCATCTTTTTTCATAAAAAGAATGTTCATCAAAATCTATTAACATGGGATCTAGTTTAAAAGAAGATTTGGATGCACGATTTACTAAATAAAATATTTTGAATAAACAGATCTATGAAAAAAAGAAAAAACGCACAGTTTGCAACAAGTGACGCACATACAGTGCGTTACTTGTCGCAACTTGAGAAATGAGAGTGATCTTTTAAAAAAATACTTCTTAGTTAATGATTTTAAAAAAAACTTACCAAAAAATAAAGAGGGATGATAAGATAAAACGAGCTAATGGGCTGCGGCCTGACGAGGCTTCCGCTCGAATCGACTACTGATGAATTGGAGTGGCGCCTGAAGCAGCGAGGACGAGTTCAAACTGATTGACCGGCGGATCCACGCCAGCCGCCCAAGTGGCCGTGTGATGCGCGTGGATATATAAAACTCTATTGAAACTACGGCCATCACAGTATATAGGAACCTCGCGGGCTCCGTCTCGTGCTCGTCTGCTATTCTCCACCTCCATTTGCTGCCACCTACTACAAGGTTACAACCTCGAGGGCTCCGTCTCACGCTCGTGTGCCATTCTTGATCTCCCCAGTTTCTGCCATCTACTGCGCCAGCGACATGTCCAACGCTTTTGCCAGCGGCGGCGGGTCCACGACCGTGACCGCGTCAGCCATAGTCGCCCCGGTCATCGGGTCCGGCTCGCACATCCTCCGCATCGACGGCTACTCCTGCACAAAGGGGATCGGCAACGGCACACACATCGCGTCGGAGACGTTCGCCGCCGCAGGGCACCGCTGGTGCTTGCACTACTACCCCGACAGTCCGAACCGCCACGGCTCCGGTGAGATATGCATCTTTCTGAAGCTTGTTGATGCTGATGCCAATGAAGTGAAAGCCAAATACACGATTAGTCTGCTCGACCATGATGGGACTCCAAGGCCGCAGCACATCCATGCGGGCGAAAATACCTATTCGAGCAGAGACGCTTCGACGTCGGGGGTTGGTCTCATCGAGAGGAGCGAGCTGGAAGGATGTGGCTATCTGAAGGACGACGCTTTCGTTATCAGGTGCGATATCATCGTGGTGAAGGAGATCTTCACCAAGGCCATCCCGGTCTCCGAAGTTTTTCGCCCCGTCATCAAACGGGAGATGTGAAACGGCCGACGAGGGGATGGATTTGGTTCTTGAAATCGCCGGAGATAAGACTCGCGTGTGCCATCTGATGGGTGCCGATGCTGAGTACCTTTCATGATTTCTTTTTTTTTTTAGGATCACCTTTCATGATTACTTATGTTGTTCTTGCCGTGATTACGACCTACCAATGCCAAGTTCATTGTGATCTTTGTCTATTATGGCGTCTCCAATGTTTTGCATTTGCTATAGTTGCTTGTGAATTCTTTATATGAACCATCCTGTGCTGCAGACGTTTGTAAACAAGGTGGCTTGATTTGAATACTGAAGCACGTCATGTTCGACCAGTTGTACGCCCCCTTATTTGTTTTTGACCATCCATTTCTGCGTCCGGTTCCATGCATAAACTTTTCTCTTTTTTGGCTTTCGATATGTCAGGCCTGATAGCCAACGAAGGAGCGTCCAACCATGGATGGATCTGAATATCTGATTCAACAATAGGTGATGGAGATAATAGGAGCAGCCTCCGCTGATACATCTATCACCGCCGCGAAGGGGCAAGGTGCGGAGAGCCTTATTCTATTTTTAAAGTGCCGTTGTTACCTCGCATTCCTAAGTACGACTCAACCCATAAATAAATTTAAAACAACTGGTAACCCAATTGATTAACTTGAAAAATGTTTATGAATTTAGAAAAATCACAACATTTGAGAAAGTTTCCAAGTTTGGAAAAACTTTGTAAATTTAGAAAAGTTTGCAAAAATAAAAAAGTTTATAAAATTTGAAGAAATGTTATAAAATTTAAATAAGTTAAACAAATTTTAAAATAAACCAAGAATTCAAGAAAGTTCACAATTATTTTAAAAAATCCATAATTTTTAAAAATTTAATGAACTGGGAAAGTTCCATACATTTGGATAAAAAAGAAAAAAAATACAAAAATATAAGAAAAGATATTCTAAAAATATGAAAAATGGAACAAGAAAACCCAGCCCAGTAAACCGATAGGAGCCATCAAACTAGTGGGCGAAGATAATGGGCCGATAACCCACATAAATTAGTGAATGAGGGGGAGGGCTGTTTGCGCCGTGCGGTTTGCCGAGACCTCTAATTGGAGGACAACTAACTCAAAGTTAGCCCTTGTCTGGGAAAAAATATCCTATGATACCAACCATCACGTGATACCATGTCACCAAAATTAAATTTGCATGCTTGAAAAAATTCTAAGAAAAATTGTGAATGTTCACAAGACATATGTCTACTAGCCCTAGAAAATTCAGATTCAAATCTGAAATGCACATTGAGAAATAAAATAGTCAAATTCAGAATGAATAGTGTCACAAAAGGACAAAACCGAACATGTCACTATTCACATGCGGATTTGTCATTTTTGTTTCTCCATGTATATTTTGGATTTAAATTTGAACATTTTTAGAGTTTGTAGGAACATGTCTTTTGCACATTGATTTTTTTTGGATTTATTTGAAATATCAAAAATTGAGTTTTTAAACATGGTATCATGGTATCATGTGATGGTTGGTATCATGTGATATCTTCGGGGACCCCTAGGGGGCACTTTCGGTCGCCTCAGAGCACACCAATTGGCGCATCCAACCGCCACCACATGTCCCGTGTTGGCGCTCTCTTTGGATCTCGTTTTTTTTTTCTACACGTGTTTTCGTGATTTAGATGGATTTTTCTGGGCTTTTTCATTTTTTGGTTTTCTCCTCACTTCCTTAGGTTTTGTAGAAGAAAGTATTTTTTTGGGCGGATTTATTTTCAATGAAAAAGTTGTGCTTCCACGAAAAGCACATATTTGCTTTTCGTGCAGGCACATATTTGCTCCACGAGAAGCACAGTTAATTTTGCTTCCGCGAAAGGGAAAATATTTGTGCTTCCACAAGAAGCACAGATTTGCTTCTGTGTGAACCATGAAACACATATTTGCTTCGGTGAAAGAAAAACTATGCTTCTCGAAAAAATATTGCTTCAGAAGAAGCATAGATTTTCTTCCACACAAGCAATGCTTCACGTAAAGGGAAACATATGTGCTTCCACAAGAAGTACATATTTTCTGCTCGAGGAAGCATAAATTCTTTTTTTGCTCCCGTGAGAAGCACAACTGCTTCCACAAGAAGCACATATTTTCCTCTACGACAAGAACAACTATGCATGTCGAAAAGAAAAATGATAGTAACGAAACCGTAATTGTGCTTTCGGCTCCGGTTTTTTCCTCGGTTTCTTCATCATTTGTTTTTTCTCCTGTTGCTAATTTTTGATTTTCGTGTTTATTCGTTTTTGTATTGTTTCTCTTTTTTCTCGGTTTCCTTTTTAGGGAAAAAATTCATTCAATCCTATTTGCATGGGATCTAGTTTCAAGATCTCGCAGCAAGAAATCCAATGGTGAAAATAGTTTGATATTTGGACGCACGATTCAAAAGATAAAATATTTATAAACAAATAGAAGGAAAAAATCTTTCAAATTGTGACAACTGACGCACATACAGTGTTTCACTTGTCAACGCTTGAGAAGGTGGAAATAGTTTTTGCAACGGATAACCCTTAACTTGGGATTTTGTCCCTTTGTTGGCGCTCACGTGCACTAGTGGCCTACGTCCCTGCTAACTCATTCGCTCGCCAGCTAATGTGGATTTCGTTCGCTCATCGCCAATGGGTAGCGTACTAGAACAGAGTTCATGACTTTGAAAAAGTTCATGAAATTAAATAAAAAAATTCATGCCAATTAGAAATTTCAAAGAGGCTTTCAAATCTGAAAAGTTCACAATTTAAGAAAGATCATGAATTCGTAAAAAAATCACAAATTTTTGTAACAAAATTCACAAATTAGAAGTAAATTCCAAAAAAATAAATAATAAGTTTGTAAATTTGAGAAAATTTCAAAAATTGGTAAAAAAAGTTTACAAACATCAGAAATTGACAGATTGAAATAAAATTTTCACAAATTCATAAATATTCACAATGTTTTAAAGTCGTGAGTACCAGAAAATTAAAATAAAATTTCCATGAATTAGAAAAAGGTCACAAAATATTGTACTTCATGAATTTTGAGAAAATGACAAAAAAAGTGCCAAAAAATTCACTAACTGAAAAATATTTCCAATATAAAAAATGCAAATTAGGAAAAGAATCACAATTTTTTTTTCTTATTAAAATAAAAGCATATTATTTTTGAAAAAAGTAAAAGAAATAAAATAGAAATATACAAGAAAAGGAAAAAATAAATAAATGACAAAAATATGAAAAAAATAAAACTCCACATGAAAAATCCACCGACAACCGAGCTCACCAAATTGGCAAAAAAGGATCCGGCTTAGCTCGCCATATCATCAGGCGCCAATAAAGCAAAATCACTAATTAAGGAGTACTTTTTATAAAGATCACCCCAACCTCCCATGTTGAGACAAGTGGCGCACATGCAGGGGGGCACTTGTCGCAACTTGGCTGTTTCCTTTTTTCGTAGATTTAATTATTCAAAACGTTTTATGTCTTAACTTGTGCGTCCAAATTTTAAATCGTTTTCACCATTGGATTCCTCTCGCAGAAGGTAAAACATATTTTTTTTCCTTTTTCAAGAGGCATGACCATGCTTCTCGTGGAAGCAAATTTATAAAAAGTAAATATGTGCCTCTCATTGAAGGAATATTTTTTTCCATTTGTGAGAGGCATGATTGTGCTTCTCGTGTAAGCAAATCTATGCCTCCACGAGAAGTAAATCCGTCCTCTCGCGAAAGGGAAAGAAGCCATAACACATTTTTTCGCGCTATTTTTCTTTTTCATTTTTTGTCTAAAACTGGGGAAAAACAGAAAATCATCTAAAAGCCGAAAACATGTACATAAAAAAATTCAAATGGAATGCCCAGGACGTGACATGTGGCAGCGGCTGCCCAGCCGACCCAAAGTGACCTTTTGTGCGGGCTCCCAAAGGAGTACTCGCTCACTAGTTGCTCTCCAAATAGAGGCTAATGTGTACTGTCACCGCTCCCATAATGGAGCCAGCTTGACCTTGTCGATGACAACCCGTAAGTCTTCATTCACGTGCCCCTAAGGGTCAGCGCCCCAGAGCCGTAGTCGTCGGAATTGAATCCTTAGATCTGAAGAACCTGATATCAAATATCGTCGTCGTATACACATGACGAGAAACCCTAACCTCACCGCCCCGAGGAGCTGACAGGAATCTATGCCAGAGCTCCGTCTAATCCATCCCAAGTCCCAACAGATGAAATTGAGGAAGATCAAAGTCCGGAAGACTGACTCGAAGAAGAAGTGCCGCCATCCATCCAAACATCGCCCATGCTAGGATTAAAACCCTACCTATCTACTAGCCGGATCTGAGGCACTAGAAATCCCCTCCCCAATAGTGGCCGACGGAGCAGCAGGCGAGGGGGAGGCGAATTCACGGGCTCGCCGTGGGAGATCGAGGGGAGAAAGGCTTTCCCTAGTCGCCTTGTTCAAATATGTGAACTTTTCCAGATTCGTGAACCTTTTGACAGACGTGAACCTTGTTCAAATCCGCCAACTTTTTCAAATTCGTGAACATTTTTCAAATTTATGAACGTTTTTTTTTTCAACATCTGCAAACTTTTCTTCCACATGATCTAAGAAAACCCCGCTGCACAAATCACTCTGCTTGTCCGCCAGACGCCAGCGACGTCGTAAGGCTGGTCATAGTGGGAGTAACATAGGTAGTAACATAGATGCCACATAAGTAAAAATGGTGATGTGGCAAGTAGTTAATGACGAGAGAGGCAAATAGAGTAACATAATATGTTATCATCACATAGCGGTTTTCAATGCATAATGAGTCTACAAAGTAATAAATGAAGGCAACTATGTTACTAGTACCACACTTATGACACTACCCACTATGAAGGTAGTAACATAGACTAGTAACATATGTATGTTACTAGTCTAAGTTACTCCCCACTATGACCAGCCTAAGTGTCGATCCACGCACTCCTCGGTTGATGATTCAAGGTAATTAAACACTGGCGATCGTATGCTATGCATGCACACGCCGCCCACACACACGCAATTGGTGATTCAAGGCTGAACGTGTGCACGCGCGCCCGCTCCCGAGCGTCTCCTCGATCGCCGCATGGGAGCCGCCCGACTGTTCGTGTGATGCGCTTGATTAATGCAAACTACCCACCTCATCGCAGGAGCATATATAACAACGCCACGAGCTCCCTCACATCTCCCATTCTCCATCTCCCGTTGCTGCCACATTCTACTCCAGCCAGCACCATGTCCAACACTTCTGCGTCTTCTGTAGGTGCAAGCCGAGGCGCGTCGTTGGTGTCTGCGTCGGCCATCGTGGCCCCTGTTGTTGAGTCCGGGTCGCACATCCTCCGCATCGACGGCTACTCCCGCACCAAGGGGCTCGGCAAGGTCGAATTCATGGCGTCCGAGACGTTCGCGGCCGGAGGCAATGGTTGGTGTCTGTGTTACTTCCCCGACGGAACTGACCCAAATGATTCAGATTCCGATTCTTCCGGTTCAGATTCCGATCCCGATTTTATGACCTTCTCATTGCATCTTGTTCGGGGTGATGCCGATAAAGTGGAAGCTAAATACACTATTAGTTTGCTCGACCAAGATGGGAACCTGGTGCCGCCGTACAGCTATACGGACCAGAGCACCTTTAAAGCCGGCAGATATGATCATTCGTGGGGCTTTGAACTCATCAAGAGGAGCGAGCTGGAGGAATCGGTCTACCTGAAGGATGATGTTTTCTTTGTCAGGTGTGATGTCACCGTGTTCAAAGAGAAGATGTTCACCAAGGCTGTTCCGGTTTCCGAAGTTTTTCGTGCTGTAATTAGGCAGGACAGATGAGACGACTTACCTGGGTCGACGAGGGATGGGTTGTTGAAGTGGCCAGAGATCAAAGAACATGTCTTCGTTCGTCCAAAGAACGTTGCTACACAGACGACAAGCCCTGGACGATTTTCAGATGATTCAGCACATCAAGCCGTTGATGCGTGGAGCAAAACTGAACAACACCGTTCAATCCATTATCGTCCAGCGTTCGGCTGGGCTACTATCGTCTGCGTAGTAGTTTTGTTGTCCAAATACCTATGTGCGCCAGGCCTTCTTTTACCTTTCATAATAGTCTTATTATGTTTCTTTCAGACCAGCCGACTATATTGTAATGTGCTCTAATGTTGCTCTTGCCATGGAATTGAAAATTAGTGCACCTTACCAACTGCTGAGTCTATTATGAGATTTTCATTCATTAGATGGCCGTTAACTCCTTGTGTTGATCGCCCTGCCTTCCATTGCTTCGCAAACAAAGCTATTCGATTTGAATATTGAAACACGTCCACGTCCGACCTTGCTCAAAGCTCTCGATAACACACGAAGAAATGTTGATCAAACAGGTTAAGGAGATATAGGAGCGTGGCATATCGTTATATGCCTCCCGTAGTCGGTATTAGTCTTTTTTATTGAACATGCGTGGCATATATTCCAGCTTCAAACACGACGTACAAAGGTTATTAGAACATCTTGAAGATTCACTACAACAAGAACCCCCCTTTTAATGCGTTGCCCAAGACCCATATAAGTGTTGCTAAGGTCTACACCAACGGATTAATATGTGTTGTCGTTGGTGGCGTTGCTAGTGTGTACAACAACGTATATGCATTCGTTGGTAAACGGTGTGAATAAGCGTTGTAACGTAACAACGAATATAGATAGAGGTCAACAACGCTTCACATGCGTTGGTGGATACCCTACAGGAATTGCTAGTGCATTGCATGAACAATGCACGATACTATATATATGACCATCCAGAATTATTAGGTCAATTCCGATCAAGAATTATTAGGTCAATGCCAATATTGCATAGGGGACGCAGTATAACAAACAGAACTGTCTCATATATTAAATCAACTTGGTTGCATTACAAGGATCTGGATACCAAGATTACAAGATGTGAAACTAGTACTGGTCCTATTCTTGATCTTGCAACCAACGTCTCAGCCATTTTGAAACATAATGATCTAAACATTGACACCGAAAATGCCTGAATCATAATGATTGACACATCGACAATGAAAATGACATTCTGAAACACAATGTGAAACTATCTAGTAGCACCCATGTTCTTGACCTTGCAATCAACATCTGACCATGCATCACCAATTTATCTTGCAATCTACAGAAAGAAATGAGATAGGTTAATAGGGCAGTAAAATTGGAAAAGAGGAGCAACATAGAAAGGTTGAAGGCCATGTGATAATTAATCTAGCTATATCGCCAGTAATTTTGACTTTTTATTAGTTGTATAAACTTACCAGATTTTGCTAATGTAAGATCAATTCAGAATATAAGGAATTCATTACCAAGTTTAACACCGTCAATTTACCTTTATATTCTTGGTTGATACATTGGGTTGTAGTAAGAGCAGCGCTCTTGTTTGAACTTGTCAAGTATCACTTTTGTAGCCGAACGTAGTCATTTTAGTTTACAGTAAAGTAACTCAGCTCATTCCATTATCAAGTTTCACCATGTTTATAGAAACAGAGTGTTATATAGGAAGTGAGGGAATGTAAGGAAGGCATACAGGAGTTGATGAATTATTTTATCTAACCTAGCGGCAAAGAGTCTTATCTCAGAGACGCAGTATGAGTGTATGACCATTGTAACATGGAAGAAAAGTGTTCTCTTGTACAAATTAGGTAAAAGAACAGAAGCATGTGTGATAATAAAAATATATTCAAGTAATGCTATTAATAATCCAAAATTTCCATTCGAATTGGTGAAGAATCATTCAGGCAATATAGAAGTAATATCAGAAAATACCTCCTAGAAAATTCAGCTTGGCATCAGTAGTATTTTAGGTTTTAGTGCCAACAACATTGACTTGGAACAATCAAGTTTCTGTAACCTGCTGATTTGGCATATGGATTAGTAATCTATGTTCTGTTTTGTCCACAGAATCTATCACATCAAAATAGCCAAACACATGCGCATGAAAGAAACTTTAGCGTACTCTTTATTCTTGTCTAAAAGCTCTTACATGACCTTGTTTTCTATGGAAAAACTCTTATACAACCTGCTTCCACAACTATGACCTGCTACATGGCCGGAACAACCTAAACCTACTCTGACTTAGCTTCTGAAACGACTTGGACTCGAGCGCCCTTTTCCTAGACTAGTAAGGCACACCAACTCCAAGGTATACTAGTACATCACGTACGCTGCTACCTATGCAAAATCATTGAATCATCTACAGACTACGACCCATCCATGAGCACACATGCTTACGACTTGCAATGGTGGAAAACTAACTAATCAACCTAGCCTAATTAGACTCAACTTCGCTAGCTAAACTAGCATGGACTCCAACGAAAGTACTCAACATTATACTAAAAATTTAGAAGACCAGAACATTCATGCAGACTAAGTTGTGCCACCGTATTAGTATATGCCTACATTTATTAAATAGGATTCACTTTCTTAGTTCATTTGTTTACTGAGAAAATGGAAACTTGGAACAGTTCCAGTATGCACGTGTTTGTCACCATGGTTGCTGGATATCCAAACTGTTGCCCCAATAGGTAGAGGAGAAGGCCATAAGTATTACAGAGAAGAGGAGATCCTAGTAACATCCAATAGTTTGGGATCAGTGAATTCGACGTACCTGACACACTCACACAATCGCCGCACCTGATCGCTTAGCCGTCAGGTTAACGGTTGTACGTATCTTCCCACCACCTTAGTGTGCCCTGCATGTCAGGGAAGCAGACTGCATAAGAGGAATACTTTTTTATGTTTACGTTGATGAACCAACTACATCTACATGCTCATTGTGTTAACAGTTTAAGGAGAATATATTACAAACAAGATAAGATGTGAGAGGCACCTGGCCAGGAGTTTGTGTGATGACCATCACACATCATTCTATTGTTGGAAACATATGTGGCTTTCCCCAAAATAGAAAATTAGTACAAAAATTGAGAAGTACCTGTATTTCAAAAAACAAAAAAACTGCACTAAACTCAGTTTAGAGGTGAGATTTCGAGAATATATAGTAGTCATATACATACGACGAGAATATCAATGTTATGATGTTCTTGTATCTCACCTTCAAATTGTATCAATCATTCAACAGTTTATATTGGATAACATGAGTGTAAGAACTATTGCCATCTGAGCTTTTGCATAAAATTTGAGATTGTGCTGTGCACATTTTTACTGAATAAGAACATGAAACAAACATTACTTTTTGTCAGGGGAAAACAAATGTTACATCAATCAAAAAATATATAATACGCAAAAAATCTAAGTTTTCCGTACCAGCGGAAGGGCCCTCACCATGATATATATAATTACAATGACTTAAATAATTCTTAAGGCTTCATCTGCATATTGATGGATTTCTCATAAATGCAATGCGTATGTGTTGTAGATCGATCTGTTAAGAGATAACATAAGCACACACATGTGGATGTTGACTATAGTAAAAAAAACAGTTTCATAACTTGCGAGTGTAGATGGAACGAAGTATTACAGAACAAAGACAAATATTGGGACAGACGGATGCAAGTGGACTTAGTTTTTTAGTATATTGTACACATGGTGCCAAATAAATAATGATTCAAACTACTGAGAAGGGGATTATCCATTTGAAATAATTATGCTAGTATCATGACCCATAATTGCACTGACAAGATGATTTTTGTAGCAATGTCCTTCAGAGGCATACATGATGTCATATGCTATATCGCTTATACTACTATCTCACTGTGATTTGAACTAAGTTGATCTCTTTTCATAAGAAAAAACCGTGTTGATCTTATTGAACAGGTCATGCTACGTGCTAGTATATAATGATCAATTTCACGTGAAAAAAACAATTCCATCGATCCATCTATAGAGGAATAGGAAAATCTGACAGTAACGCATAACAGGGTATGCACATACTACTTATCCAGAACTAGTACAGGTTGACCGTCAACACAGGGTAATCACATCTAATCAATAAACACCAGAACGAGATATGAACACCAGAGATGTAAGCAACAATTCAAATACCTGACTAAGAAAATTGTTGAGAGAAATCACTCGCATCACGGTGTTGTCCACTCATACTCGACGGAGTAACACGGCGCAGAAACCCTAGGCGGAGTACCATCAACGTCGGAGTCGAGGTAGAAGAGGCGGAGCACCACCATCACGCGTGAGGAGATGCAGGTGTACTGGGCCGACAACCCGGAGCCGCCGAAGCCGCGCCGGCGGCGCGTGGCGACTAGGCTTGTTGCGGGGCCGCGTGCAGCGGGGCGAAGGGCGGGTGGGGTGGGGCGGGGTGGGGGGGGGGGGGGGGGGGTGGATCGGAGGAGAACATTGAGGGAGTGGGGGCAGGTAGTGAGCAGTGGGGTGGGAGTGCGTCGGAGCTTCCCGGAAACGGCGGCGCTCTGGTGTGAGAAAGGGAATCAGGGGATTAGCTTTGTTTTACATGCTCGGCTGTGAGTTCCTTTTCTTTTTTTTTGCCGTGTAATATTTGGAGAGAGAGGAGGCGCAGATAACGTGGAGGTGGGTACTGGGGGGGTTATCCCTTCGTGGGAGGTGGGAGGTTGAACCCAAACACAACACATACGCTGTCTGTCGTTGCTAGGCATGTGTTGCTGTATGTGGGTTTTTGTTGTAGTGATTGGAACAACGTAATCTGCTGATCATAGGGCATTGGAGTCCTCTATGAACGGAGTTACAACAGCTAAGCCTGTTAATTATGCTATGGGCTGCAACATTAAAATCTCTGGAGATATGGTACACTTTGCGGGACAGGAGAATAGATGTTTCAAAGAAACTAACTAAACTAGACATGATCCCCGAATGTCTAGGTTGAGTTATTAGTTTTCTACAAGCCGCCCCTCTCGCAAGCGTCAAGTTATCTGTGAGGAAGGAGACATCCTGTATAGAAATCAAGGATGCCAAGCTCGCTGCCACATGAAGTGCTTTTGCCTCAGCGTGCAATGGAGCAAAAACTGATTTGCATGTCCGTGTAATGAAGATGTCAATCTTGTGTAGCCACTATTAGTCCGAATATTGGTTTCTGAGCTCGGGCTTAGATGCACCCGAAATCCATCCCGTCGGTTGAGCATATAGATCTGAGCCAGGGTGCGTATTCAGCTGGGTATTGCCATCGTATGTCGTCCAAAATATTCGTGCAGTTGGCTGCAGTAAATGCGCAGTTGGCCGTTTGCATCAAGCGGAACAAAATTCGATAGAACGGCCCCCGGTTTTTTCTGTACTCATCTGAGCCGACGCCGTCACCGGATAGCTGTAGCTGCAACAAGTGCAACCTGTTGACCAGCACATACGAATAGTTCCTTGCTCACCTCGTCAGCACCGTCCTTCTCCTCAGGATCCATCACGGTGGCGGTGGTGCTCCATGCGCTTGTTGCTGATCCGAAGTTCGTAGGCTCCGGCCGCCAACTGAATCTGTTTCGCACGGTTGAGAGATGATTCAGAGTGCGATTTAGCAGTACTTCGCAAGCACTGATCTGATAAGACGCGTACCTGGACCTCCTTCCCCTGTCCAGCACCACCGCCGGTAGTCCCGCTTGTTGCAGATTCAAACAGAGATGGAGCCATGGCAAACGTGTGTACACAGGAGATCGGGCACCACCATGGGAGGTGGGGTGCGAGTCATATAGTGGAGTAGCTGGACTCTGCCAGCCAGCGGTTGATGAACTACATTTACTTCGTATGAATTTCGAATTTGGAAAGCCATGGTGCACATCCTGGGCGTAGTTCAAATGCTGGTCACTATAGCGGACGAGACTTGCCTGCTCCCATCCGTGCTCCCGCATACGTGGCTTGATTTGATTGGAAGAAAGCAGGCGCATGCAGCGACACGTGTGCTTTTTGCATGTGCGTGCGTGTAGGTGATGGCACTCAGACACATGCACTCCATGGTGGGACCTGAACTTACAACATTATCAAAATAACAATTTTTACCAGACATTTAGATCTCAATAATTTTATTATTCTACGACAACACAGCAAGGTAACAACCAGTATAACTGAAGAATGTTTGTCACGTAGAGGAACAAGCGTGGAGCAAATGCTCACTGAAACACACCAGAAAATCCTCAACAGTACAATGTTTTTGCAAAGTACAAAAATAAAGCATCAAATCCCACAACTGTCAACTCAAATATACCAACGATTATTAATCAAGCAGTTTTCCAAGGCAGTACAAACTAATATCTACCCACGATTAATTAAGACTTCTCGGAGGCAGTAAAAAGCAAAACATTGCTCTCACAAAAACAATCAACTATCTACATGGCACGTTCACAAAAAATATATCACTCCAACCAGGGAACGCTGATCTTCACTCTCATCCCATGCCCTTTCTGCGCTAAGAGCTGGTGATGTTCATAGCTCGGCATGGAGAGAGACCAGGCACACCATTCTACAATTGATGTCTCATGCGTGATATTCAGTTCCTACACATTTTTTTACTTTGTTCTCGCGTGTTCTCAACAAATATGATACTGTTCTAAAAAAATATGATACTGAATTGCTACAATAATACAATGTTGCTACAATGAAAATTAACTAAATAACTTAGCCGTAAGAAAAAATCTTAGCAAATCTGTTTTCTTTGAACATGCCCATCTATTTCTCATAAGCAACATTGTCATCTCCCAATCTTACAAGTTCCGGAGGATGCGTGTAAAGGCTAAAGAGTGTAGTGCCGGTGGGTTACTGATTGCTGTTGCGGTCCTTGGTCTGCTCGTGTTGGAAATGCTCAGGAAGAAATCTTACATGACCTTCACAGACGAACTTCAGACATACTGCCAATGATAACAGCAACCCCAAATGAAGTTACCTTTGAGGCATGGCAGCATAACAATTTCATATGAGCAAACTGTCCACATTGGCAGTCAAATTTTTACCTCGTAAATCGCTATGCTCTGCCTCTCGCTCTTCTCTGCCTGGTTGTGCGTCGCATTGCAAAACTTGTTTTCTTGTTGATCTCTGCAACATGGTAAGCCCCTGCCTCATATAGGACCTGGCCGAAGCTGAACTGTTCAAATATATAGCACGTGCACACATCTTACTTGCGTGTTACTCGATAGTTAGGTTGGCATGACATCCCTTATGGCCATGAACCAATTCTGATCTTCATCAAGACCAAAGTAAATTAGTGGATAGTGGTGCAGAGAATTCAAAGAACAGGACCGCGTGTATTGGACTCTAAAACACATTTATAAAATACTCACATTCAAGGTCGGACTTTGCCTGAGCCTTGATTTCAGACAGCTCGGCCCTGAGGTGCTCCCCCTGCTGCGAAGCAAAGCATGTCTGTCTGGGTTTACAACCAAAGCACTAGCATTGCTTGCAGCAGCTCCCTGAGTGTTGTTGCTTCCCACAAGCAGCTGTTGCTTCCCACAAGCTCCGTGTGTTTGCAGTATACACCTTATCTGTTACTCAAGGGACCTAATCACCATTTATGCATTAGATAACTTGCCTGTAACGCGGTTATCCCCAACCACCCTAGGGATACGTACGGTTGTTGGCGGAGCATCTATGCTTTCTCCTAATTTCAAAGAACGCCATCAAGTGAGGCAGAGCAGCGGGATAGGCAAAATGTTGCACTACAAACCTCTTCTGTCAGCTCTAAGTATTGTCCTTGCTAGCCGAATGCTTGGATCAACTCGTTCATCATCATTGTCGCTGCTTGATGAGTCTGAACTTTCGTCAGCCACCCCATTACCTTTATCATTAAGAGTGTTTGTGTCCGTGTCACCCCCGGCACCCTGCTTGCCACGCCGCCCCTCTGGTGTGGTGCAATCTTGTTGGATGGCAGCGATGAGCACTTCAGCTGCTTGGAGCGCCTCCCGTTGACCTGTTTTTTTCATACCAGGACAGATAATTTGATAATCGAATTAGTGAAACCTTATTTCTTCTCCCCACCATAACATTAATACCCAGACAAACATCCTACATGTCTAACAAAGCCCCCATTTTACCTTCATGTTGTAGGATCCCACCAGGCTTGCCAACTACATCATGCCAATCTTCATCCAGATGATCGAATTCATCATGAGGCTTTGTCTGTACAGGGAAAATATCAGTTCCTTAATTAAGCTTTTGTTTTTGTTTTTACACTTCCTGTTTATTTGTTCGCAAACTTGTAACAATGCTATTAGTGGATACAGATGTGACTTACGGGGAATATGTCCGGGTACTCCCTCGTGACATATATAAGCCTCCAGCAAATTTCTGCTGTGTAAACGCTGATCCGTGGGACTGTGTGCTGCTCCACATTGTATGTCCCATAGTCCATCCAGTCGAAGAACCAAGGCTGTGAGACATGTAACAAAAGCAGAACCACAGATGTTAGATCAAATTTTAGGAGCCCAGAAACCCAGCATATGAAAAAGACATCACAATTTTTCAAGTCACTTTCAAGTGTCTTCCGGACATCGTCGTCAGCTTGCTCACGGTTAATTTTTCCACATATATTCCTGAGGGTCCTCTTTGTGAATGGCACCTTCTCAACAGAACCGAAAAAACTCCCAATTATGTTGTATACCTTCCCCAAGTTGACATTGTTCTCCCTTAGCTGCCTAATCAGATCTTTGGTGTAGATGTCTGTGTGTTTATGGGACGGCCAGTGCACTTTTTCACCCATGGTGAGCGACAGAGAGTGGTTGTGATTTTCCCAGTGCTGTGTGATGTACCAACAGTTGTCGGACGCTCGCAGTAGCCTAATTAGCACAGGACACTCACACCTGCAGGACCTGCTGTTCTCTGCTTCGGTTTTGCCCTGCAGCGAAAAAACCACGAAAAGACAAAAAAAGTTTATGTCAAAGCAGAACCCTGCAACAACATTTTCATCATACGCATGCCGAACAGCACTTACCGAGCACCCGCAAACAATCTCCTGCATCGTCTTTGTTCTTTGAGCATTTAGTCTGCTTTTCCCATATCCTATTCCGAAGCCAATCTCCCAAGAATAAAGATTGTAGAAATCATACGCCTCACCCAACGAGTCGAAACTGAGCCCTAGTGCAGGCCGCATCACACTCTTGTCAGGTTGCTCTGCATATTTTCGTATTGTTAACTCCAGAGCGGTCATCCTATGGACATGGCGCGCGGTCTGGCGGCGCACTTCCAAGATGCAACCTGCAAATGTTTTGAAAATTAATTGCATATGTTTGTGCGTACCAAAAAGCTTCTGACAGTTTGTCACTATGCCAATTCTGTGTCATGGTGATCTGTTTGAGCACACCAAAGGTCTGGCCTAAGCAGTAAAAATGTTTGTCAATACGAGCTCTTTTCGACTTCGCCAGGATGATGAAAAAACTTCATGTACATATGACATTTTTTATCCCCCCCCCCCCCCCCCCCCCCCCCCCCCCGAGAAACAAGCAAGCAGCAGAAATTGATAGCAGTTTTTTCAGTTACTGCAGCCCCCCCCCCCCCCCTATCCACAACCTGGCAATATACCATATGGCCAACATTCCGCAGCGTTCCCTCTTTTTTTCAGCACGGCAAATAGGTAATGTGCAAAGAGATGTATTGAATTGGAATTCATTGCTAACCTTTTAGTCCAGCCGGGTGCCTTTGGATTTACCCGGTCGGTTGACTAAGCAGACCTCGTCGGAGATGCAGGTAGGTGCGGTGGTGCATCCTCATGCGCTTCGGTCGAGGCATCTCCCCCGCCCACCTGGGCCACCCCAGACCCAGGCCCAGTTCTTTTGGCTCAATTTTGAAGAATTACTGCCCGGAGAATCACAATCGCAAAAGAACTCGTTTCTTCCCCAGGAATCATTCGAGAATTATCAGAATTGCTAGTGTATTTGAGAATCGTGGAAACTCGGCAATTCTGGCAATTCTAGCCGGGCCCTCAAAAGAAAACTGTTCGGTTTGAACTACTACCCCTATTGAGGACTCAAATTACAGCCAATATGTCACTGGGCCAGCTCGACCGAGCGACTTCATACAACAATTACATGTTAGAATTATAGAAAAGAATTGGACAGACAATTCTATGGGCAGACGATTCTGTGGGCAGTTTCCAGAATGGTAATTCTCCAGAATTATAGGGCGAAAAGAACTGGCCCCCAATGTTCTACGAACCATCACCATGCTCCCCCCCTCCCCCCCCCCCCCCCCCCGGCCCATTCTGCAGCAGGTACAGTAGGGGTACCGGATCTGGCTGTTCTAGGTTATCAGCAAATTCTTCCCGAACGGGGAACCTAGAAAATTGGAAGCGAATCGCCGGCATCAGTTCCTATTTTGCACTAGGGCTAATCCCCATTCAAACTTATCTACGCAGCTCACGCAAAGCACAAATCCAATGTGGTGGTTCGGGGGGAGTAGCAGATTGACTAACCTGTCGACAACATCAAGAAGAAACTCCATGCCCTCCACGTCCATCAGCACGCAGGCCGGCGGCGAAGCACCGGCGCGCCCACAAACTCACCCAGCCTGAACTCGGCTGTCCACCCTTTTTCGCCAAACCCAGCTCGTTGAGGACGGCCGCCAGCCGCGGTCTCCAGAAGAGGAACGATGCAACTAGAAGGAGAACTGTGCGAATTTTTTTTCGAACGCACGTGCACGTTGGGCCTGACTTGCCAACCGGCAGGCGGCTCATACAGCGACATCTGATCCATGGCCCTGGCTTAAAGCAAACGTTCTGGGCCACGGCCCGGTCGGATAGACACGATCCTGGGCCACGGCCCTGACAGAGGCGGGGCGCCTGCCGTCAGGCCTCCACGCGCTCGTACCCACTGTTCGCTACCGTATTCCATCGTATCTCCCTTTTATCGCTGCTCGCAACCACCATGCCAGCTGGCTTTCTGCAAATCCCAAGACTGGAACAGACGGGCGAGATAATGGGAGCAGCTGAGCTCGAGCTCCAAAACGCCGCTCTCCTATTAGTCCTGCATCTTAGACTACCCACAGTGGGAGTAACATAGGTGGTAACATCAGACATCTCTAGACAAAATAGATGATGTGACATCTCTAGGTAAGAGAGACATGTGATAACATAGCTAGTTACTGTAACATCACACATACCAAGAAAAGATGAGTCTACAACCTAATAAATGAAGTTACTAGTCTAAATTACTAGCTACCCATTGTGACTAGTCTTAGGCGAAGCCAAAACAATGGCACTCCCTCTGGTATAATTTTTTTTAAAGGAGGATAACCCCGGCCTCTGCATCAGAATGATGCATGCGACCATCTTAAAACCAATCAAAACAAAGTTTGTGGTTCAGTATGGCTCGCAAACGGAGCACAAAAATAAATGAAGGTAAATGAAGCTACAACCGACAAAAAATAGGACAAGATGACAAAACACCTATCCTATTATTAAACCGCCATCCAAACCGGTTCTATATAGCCCGTGCCACCGTCACCCATTGTAGCTTTAATACAACTTTATAGTAGCGACTTTCTGAATGATCAAACCAAGCCACGAACTAACTGCCTGGATCGACTCAGCGCGGGATGAACTCTCCATGATCCTTAATAACGATTAAATGGTCCTAGCATTTCTCCTTTTTTGGCTCTCAATATGTCATGTCTGATAGTCAATGAAGGAGCGTCCAACCATGGATGGATGTGACTCCGTAACAGGTTACGGAGATAATAGAGCAGGGACCACCACTATATCTATCACTGCCTCAGGTCTTTCCCGTCCCGAACCGACGTGCCAAAAAATAATGCTCTTTTTGTCTGAAAATAAGTGTCTCAAGTTATACTAAAGTCGAGGCAATTATTTTGGGATAGAGGGAGTATCCTGTTAATCCAAAGACCTACGAACTCAAGTTATTATTTCCAATCCTAGCCTCCTCCAATGAATATATGCTTAGATGGGGTGCTAGGTGGATTAAAAAGTTTAGCAACTAAAGTCCCTAATGCGAAGGTGCATAGTTTGTTGTTGCCAAGCTTCCTTCATTTAATTATTTAGCAACTAAACTTTTTTGTGCATAAGGCAAATTTCTTTCATAAGTGTTTTGCATAGGGGGCATTGGTTCTTCCTAGGGTGATCAAACTCCTTTCTCTCCTCTTAATTACCTTGCCACATTAGATATTTTTTGTCTACGTGGTATGCTTAGCACCATTTCATGGAGCAATTGAGAAGTGTTATCCCCACTAAGTTATTGTCGGTGGAAAACGACACCTATGGGATCACAAGAATCCCTACTACGGTTGCGGGGCGCGGGGTTGTGAGAAGAGCAGGATTAGCAATTGGCACGAGGATCGTTTACCCAGGTTCGGGCCGCGAGGATGCGTAAAACACTGGTCCTGATGGTGGATATATTGAGTGTTCTTGAGCTCTCGAACTAGCTACGGGTGTTGTGTGGTTCGAAAGAGCCGAATCCTTTTCCTGTATGCCATGGGCCTCCTTTTATAGGCGAAAGGGGCTGCCACAGTGGCACACAGGAGGTGGAAAGGCCTACAGTGCTGCGAGCTTATCGCTCGTATTACAGGACAAGATGCATTTAATGCATGGCTTAGGTGTCCCTTCACTTTATCGGGGACGGGAGCGAGGCCCGTCCCGTCCGTCGCCGCTCCTCCTCGCTTCGACACGTGCCCTGGCCAGCGATGCATGCTGTGCCATGTAGGCAAGCAAGCAGCTGAGGTGGCGCGGTGGCGGAGCCTCCACGAAGATCTGCATGCCTCCATGCAGGTGCGTGCTGAGTTGGCCTGGAAGCTGCATGTAGCCACGCAGGTGCCTGCCCAGCTGGTTGGGCTGGCAGCTGCACGCGAGCGGCGGTGAGGAGTTGGTTTGTGCGGGCCTGGCAGTGGCCCTATTGTCGCCTCTCGCAAGGGCCTTGGCGGGTGGCCAGGCAAGGGTCTTGCCAGGTGGCCTGGCAAGGGTCCTGCTGTGGCGCGCTGGTGTCCCCGGCAAGGATCTTGCCGGGGGGCTTGTGGGTTTCTTTGGTAAGGATCTTGGTGAGGATTGTTGCCTCTCAACCCCCATCTGATCTTGAGCATTCTATGTCTTCACAAAGATCTGCATGCTACCATGGAGGTGCCACCCGAGCCCTGGTCCAACGTGGTTGTTGGTGTTGGACACCGTGGCTCGAGGGTGGCCCGCTCTGCTGGTGTGGGCGAGCTGCCCCGGCAAGGGGCTTGCTAGGGCTGTGGAGGCTGCCCCGGCAAGGGCCTTGCCGGGGAAACCTGCTTCGCCCGTCTGCACTTTGTGGCCTTGGTCCTTGATGTTGCCTTGTTTGTCTCGAGCCTTCGACTTCCTTCCGGCTTCCCTCCTCTGCCCTGCCATGTGTTGCCATGGCGCGTGGCTCCGACTGCCCGTGCACAAGTAAAGGGGTCAAAAGAAGAGCCCCTACTTTTGTACACCGACAGGAGCCCCCGGGGCTGGGCCATACATAAGCGCGACACATTGTTGGGCCAGGCCCAGAACGGTGCGCGGGCAGGCGGGGCGGATTTTACCGTGGTATTGTTCCGTCCGCTGCGCTTCCCCACGACCTGCATTGAACGCGCGACGTGGGAGTCGCGCGTGCGTGTGTGACGGAAGCACGCTGGCGTCATCTTGTGGTGGACAGTAAATAGGCGGCTTGCGTGTCTCTTCGAGACCGCAAGGCCGCTGCTCATTTACTGCCCTTACTTGGGAACCGTCGCTCCACGCATCCCACTGCGCCCATCCCTCGCTCCACGTTCGCTGCATGCATGATGCAGAGCGAATGACAGGCGCGCGGGACGCAGGAAGTCGCGCGCGCATGGATCGATTCCCACGCGCCTTCAATGAAGAGCGGAAGGCGATCAATGGCCCCGCTTGCTGTCACTTCAAGAAGCCGGATTGGCCGAGAGGGGCGGCTGAGCCTCGCCCCCGCCCCTTTATAAAGAGGGGAGCGGGAGGAACGGCGCCCCTCAATCCCTCGCCATCTGCTTCTCCTCATTCTTGCTTCTTCCCTCCTTCTGTCATGGCGAGGGGACGTGGCGACGCTTCATCGGTGGCGGAGAGGGTCTCGGCTAGACAACGCATCGGTCCTTCCCAAGAGCTCATAGCGGTGGAGCCAGCCGTTAGAGGGAGGGGGAGGGGGCGAGGTCGAGGCCGTCGTGGCACTCGAGGGAGGGGGGCGGGGCGGCCGATCGGCCTCGCCTCCGCCAGCGGCCCCTCCTCTGGTGGAGGGCCACGTCGGGGACAACCCTTGAGAATTCTTCATCAGGCTGCACCAGCCGCCGCGCCGTCGTCTTCGCCTCCCGACTCCATTTGTGTGGGAGATGGAGCTGGATCCGTCGCAGGCGTTGCGGCTGCACATGAGGGGTTGTGGGAACAGCGGTACATGGGCCGACGTTGAGTTCCCCGCCCCTCACGTCATGTATCTCTGTCGAGGGTGGAAAACTTTCGCTCACATCCACAGCTTGACGGAGGGGCTCACTCTCCATTTCAAACTAACTGAGAGTGGCCTCCTCTCCGTTAAGATCTTTGGGCACTTCGGGACTCGCGTAAGGTGCTGCATGGAGATCTCTTCTGACGATGAAGATTCCTCCTCGAGCGAGAGTGGCGAGGAAGACAACGGCAGCGACGATGAGGGCAGCGGGCGGCAGGATAACGGGTCCGACTAGACGTCGCCGCTCCGGGCGGCACCGGCAACCCCATCATCCGTGTCGCCGGCTCCTTGAACTTCTCGGGGTCGTCTCCTTCGGCGGCTGGCGTTGGGAGGCTGCGGAAGAGGGAGAGGGCGGGCGGCAAGGTCGTCAAGTCGGAGTACGTGGGCACCGACGCCTTCGTCACGTATTTACTTCCTGCCGCCTCGTCTTCGAGCTCTTCCTCCGGCACTGCCATCACCATCCGGCCTTTGGACGGCCACCGAGATGTTTTCTTGGTGTCTTCTGCCACTCGTAGCTCGCCTAGGCGCCCATTTTTCCCTTTTGCTTTCTTGTTTCATTTCCTGAGGAGAGGGACAAGAAAGGGATTACAGGCACCTTATCTCTTTTTAGCCTTGTAAGCCTTCGGGCCTTTGTTAACTTTTAGAACTTGTAACCCCCTCGCTCATGTTTTTCATTCCGTATGAACTGTACCTGTACGGGATGTTTTTTAATGAAAAAGGGATGTTTGCCGGGTTTTTCGTTCGCGGGCGAATCCTCGTTATTTGTTAAGATAAACGTTTTTTGCCCGGCAACAGGCCTTGCCGTCCCCCCACTTCGCTCGACCATTCTCACGCCCTTGGCGGAGTCAGGGATGAGGTGGGCTTAGGCTCCTCGTTTCATTTCTTTGCTGCCGCGACTACAACCAGATCCGAAACTAGGAGATAATCCTTGGGTTCGGAGAAAAGGGAGCACGGTAGCCTAGAAATAAAATGAGGTTTCACATATCCCAGTCCATAACAAAATGCATGATAGAGGATAGAGAACTTATCTGTATCTGTAGCCCCCAACAACCTTGGCTTGCCGCGGATGGATCCTTGTTCTTGCAGCCCCCGGCAACTTTGGCTTGCTGGGGCCCGGACGCCGGTCCGTCCCCATTCTTCCAAAAGAATACTTATGTGCCCTGCGAACCAAAGAAGACAGAGAAGAACAGAGAGACGCGCACTCGACCTCTAAGCTAGGGGTTAGCCACCGCCAAGCACTATCAACCCTATCCGAGGAAGAGACTCGACCTAGCATGCATGCTATAACTTAGGGCGGCAGCGCTTTGTTTATTTATGCTTAGGGTCTGCGCCTGGCTTTGTACAAAGGGTTACATGCCTTGCCGGCAAGGCTTGTACAAAAGGGTGGCTTGCCGGGAGGCCCGGTAGCCGCGCCTTATGGGTAAAACTTGCGGAGATGCTCGATGTTCCAAGAGTTTCTCACTGGAATGGCATCTTCGGTCTCCAGCCGGACTGCACCGGGTCTGGTGACTCATGTTACCCGATAAGAGCCTTCCCACTTTGGCGTCAACTTGTTGGAATTCTTGGCCGACTGAACGTGCCGAAGAACAAGGTCGCCTTCCTCAAAGCTCCGGGCATGAACCTTGCGGCCATGGTAGCGGCGCAAGGCTTGCTGGTAGCATGCTGCTCTCACAGCCGCCCGGAGACGACCTTCCTTAAAGAGCGTTGCGTCATCTTGCCACAATCGCTCTTGCTCAAACTCGTCATAAGCGAGCACTCGAGGTGACCCGTATATGAGTTCCGTGGGGAGAACTGCTTCTGCCCTGTAGACCAGGGCAAAGGGTGTCTGGCCGGTGGCTCGATTTGCGTCGTTCTGATCGACCAAAGAACCGCCGGCAACTCATCGATCTAGCGTCTTCCACTCTTGCGCAGTGTCAAAAGTCTTCGTTCTGAAGCCTCGCAGAACTTCAGCATTTGATCTCTCCGCTTGGCCGTTGCTCCGTGGATGTGCCACGGAAGCAAAACAGACCCTGCTGTTGAGATCCTCAATGTATTGCATGAAGGCATGGCTTGTGAACTGTGTGCCGTTGTCGGTGATGATCCTGTTGGGTACCCCAAAATGGCACACTAGTCCCTTGAAGAACTTGATGGCTGAGTGCGCCGTCACCTTCCTCACTGCTTCCACCTCTGGCCACTTTGTGAACTTGACGATTGCAACATACAAGTACTCAAAGCCCCCGACAGCACGGGGGAAGGGGCCCAATATGTCGAGCCCCCGGACCGAGAAGGGCCAGGAGAGAGGGATAGTTTGAAGGGCTTGAGCTGGTTGATGAAGCTTCTTTGAATGGAACTGGCACGCTTCACACTTGGTTACTAGTGTCATCGCATCCTGGAGGGCGGTGGGCCAGAAGAAACCTTGCCGAAAAGCCTTGCCGGCAAGGGCCCTTGACCCTATGTGGGAGCCACATATGCCTCCATGTATCTCTGCCAACAGCTTTAGTCCTTCCTCCCGGGAGATGCACTTTAATTTCACCCCATTTGGTCTTTTTCTATACAATACGTTATCAATGAATTGGTATAGAGCAGACCGACGGGCTACTCTTTCTGCCTCTTCCTGCTCCTCAGGAAGCTCTCCTTTTTGGAGGAATCGGACGGTGTGCTACAACCATGCCGGAGTCTGTGGCTCGACGGCAAGGACCAAAGGCATCTCTTCTGCCACGGGAGCGGCCGTCTCTACGGCCATGACCTGAGGTCCTGCCGGAGTCAGTTGCCCTGCGGCAGGATCGACATCCATGGCAACATCTTCGCCAGCGTCTCCGGGGAGCTCGATGGGGAAGTACTTGCCGGAGCCTAGCTTCCTCCGCTTGTTCTGCCCGGTTGACGGCTCGACGGATGGTTGAGTTAACTGAAGCACAAAAGTACCTGGTTCCACAGGTAGCTTGAGGGCAGCGCGCTTTGACAAGTAGTCAGCAATGTCGTTCTCTGTCTGAGGGACATGCTCCGCTTGTATACCGTCAAAGCGCTCCTCCAGTTTCCTCATCTCATCTACGTAAGCTTCCATCAACGGGCTTTGATAATCTTTGTTGATCTGCCTAACGACATGCTGTGAGTCGCCCCTGACGATGAGCTTTTTGACTCCGAGGTCCGCCGCGATCCTGAGACCGGCAAGCAAACCCTCGTACTCAGCGGTGTTGTTAGTTGACATCTCCCAGGGGAAGTGCATCTGGATGACATACTTGAGGTGCTCTTCGGTGAGTGCGACAAGCAGCACACCAGCACCGGCGCCTTGCAGCGAGAAGGCCCCATCAAAGTACATGATCCAGTTGCGGCTCGTTTCCTTGCCGGGGAGAGTGGTCTCCTGCACCTCTTCATCGGACGTCAAGGTCCATTCTGCAACAAACTCCGCCAAGACTCTGCTCTTAATCGTCGAGGTACTTTCGAACTTTAAACCGAAACTTGACAACTCCAGTGCCCATTCCACGATCCTCCCCGTTGCATCTAGGTTATGTAGTATCCGCTGCAATGGGTGGCGGGTGAACACCGTGATCTCGTGCGCTTGGAAGTAATGGCGCAGCTTCCTCGAGGCCATAAGGAGGCCGAAGATCAGCTTTTGCACACCTGAGTACCTTGACCTAGCCCCCTGCAAGAGGGAGCTGACGAAGTAAATAGGGTGCTGCACCATTTTCTTCTTTTGCGCCTCTTCACCCGGTCGCGTGGGTCTGTTGCATTGGCGTCAGCCTCTGCCGGGGACTCAGTCTTGCCGGGATCGAGCCCTGCCGGAGAGGGTTCCGGCTTGCCATCTTTTGACTTTGCTGCTGTTGCTGCCTCCTTGTCGACCTCTCTCTGCGCCACTAGTGCAGCGCTAACCACCTGATTTGTTGCTGCTAGATACAGCAGCAACGGTTCTTGTAGTTTGGGCGCAACCAGCACTGGGGTAGAGGAGAGGTATTTCTTCAAATCCCGCAGTGCTCCCTCGGCCTCCGGGGTCCACTCCACTGGCCCTGTTTTCTTCAAGATCTTGAAAAAAGGAAGGGCATGCTCCGCGGACTTGGAGATGAATGGGCTCATGGCGGCAACACAGCCAGTGAGCCGACACACGTCCTTGATCCGTTTGGGTGCCTCAATCTGCTCAATGGCCTTGATCTTATCTGGGTTTGCTTCAATCCCGTGCCGGGACACAAAGAATCGGAGAAGCTTGCCAGACGGGACGCCGAAGACACACTTCTCAGGGTTCAATTTGAGGTTGATCTTGCGCAGGTTTGCAAATGTTTCCTCCAGATCTTGCACAAGTGTTGCTTTGTCCTTAGTTTTGACCACTATGTCATCCATATAAGCTTCCATATTTCTATGTAGCTGGGGCTCAAAACCAATTTGGACCGCTCTTGCAAAGGTTGAGCCAGCACTCTTCAACCCGAAAGGCATCCGTAAAAAGCAATACGTACCACATGGGGTGATGAATGTTGTCTTCTCCTCGTCTTCTTTCGTCATGAAGATCTGGTGGTATCCCAAGTAGGCGTCGAGGAATGATAACAGGTCACACCCAGCCGTGGAGTCAACAATCTGGTCAATGCGCGGTAACGGGAAGAGATCCTTTGGACAAGCCTTATTGATGTCTGTGTAATCAATACACAGTCTCCACTTCCCGTTTGCCTTGCGCACTACTACCGGATTGGCCAACCACGTCGGATGGAGTACTCTTACAAAGCCTGCCGCCTCTAGTTTTCTGATCTCCTCCGTGATGAACTCATGCCTTTCCAGAGCTTGCTTCCTAACCTTCTGCTTGACGAGCTGCACATGAGGACAAACAACAAGATGGTGCTCAATCACTTCCCTGGGAACGCAAGGGGATGTCGGAGGCTTGCCATGCAAACACATCGACATTTGCCCGCAGGAAAGTGACGAGCTCGCTTTCCTATTTGCTGTCGAGGGTGGAGCTTATGGTAAAAGCTCCCCCGTGACGTCCTCCCTGACGGGCACCTTCTTGGTCTCTGGTGGTGCAGCTCTGGACTTCTAGCTCTTGCCGGCGGAGCTCTCTGGCACGTCCTCAATGGGAGCGCAACACCCCGAAGAGGTGCGCTTGCCGGAGCAGGTGCGAGGGGTCTCGCAGGTCTTCTTCCCTCCCGGGGCTCCGTCGACAGGAGCAGGTGCCTTGGTGGCAGCTGCTGCAACTGCTTCTCGGTAGAGTTGGTAGGTGCAAATCAACACATCTTTCTTGTCGGAGGGGAAGGTGATGATGTTCATCGGCCCGGGCATCTTCAGCATGTTGTAGGCGTAATGTGAAGCCGTCATGAACTTGGCTAGTGCCGGGCGGCCGAGGATCCCGTTGTAGGGCAAGGGGATCTGATTCAGCTCACCTCCGAATGTCACGGGCAGCGTGACCTTTCCCTTCGGCTGGCTCCTCCTCGGGCTGACCCCTTGGAACGTGCCCGTCTCCTCGAGGTCTCCATCAGGGATTTGTAGCCTCTTGATCACAACAAGCGAGATCAAGTTCAGACCTGCCCCGCCGTCAACCAGCATCTTCGTCACCTTGAGGTTGTGGATTGTTGGTGAGACCAACAATGGCAAGCACCCAACCGCAGTAGTGCGGTCAGGGTGATTCTCAGTGTCAAAGATGATAGGCATGCTGGACCACCTCAGCGGCTTCCGTGCATCGACCGATGGCTACACCACTGTGATCTCACGCGTCCATTGCTTGAGCTGGCGGTGGGAGGTATGCAGCGAGGCGCCACCATCGACGCACATGGCTTCTATGGCTTTCTGATACTCGTGGTCGCTGGACTCATCATCCTCGTCATGATCATCGTCTTCCTACTTCTTGTCGCGGCCCCGGGTGGGCCTCTCCTGCTGATTGTCCTTGCCGCGGCGGCCCCCTTGGCTGCCACGTTTCTTGCCGGATCCTTCAGCACCTTCTTGGACTTTCTCCTTGTCTTGCCGTTCGTACTCGGCTTTCTGCTTCTCGGCGAGCAGCTCTACTTGCCGGCAGTTCTAGAGATCACGGCCTTTGGTGCGGTGGATCTTGCAGTACTGCTTGTCGGAGCCCCCTGGCTTATCGGCAGCCGCCAACGCCCGGCAAGCGGCACACCCGGCAACCTCCTTGCCGGGGTCACTTGCCTTGGGTTTCTTGGTGGCGCCGGTATCATCGGATCCCTCGACGGCAAGCACGGTCTTGCTCCTATGCTTCCTGTTATGGCGCCGGCCCTTCTTCACCGGGGTGGCGGTATCATCCGTGCAGTCGGTTTCCGCGCCGGCGTCTTCGCCGGGGTACTTCCTTCCCTCTTTAGCACGAGCACACCGATCGGCGAAAACATAAAGTTCGACCACATCCCTGACCATGTTCATTGCCAGCTCTTCACGCATCTTATGATTGCACATATTCTGATGGAATGCACTGATCACAGCAGCAGGATGAACGTCGGGGATGTTGTACTACACTCGGCTAAACCTTTGGATGTACTTGCGCAAGTTTTCTCCTTCCTTCTGGGGGATGATATGCAGATCACTCGCCTGGCCATGAGCTTGGTGGCCTCCGATAAAGGCGCCAACAAACTCATGACACAGACCCGCCCAAGAAGAAATGGAGTCTACCGGCAAGTGCATCAACCATGACATAGCATTGGGCTTGAGTGCCAACGGAAAGTAATTGGCAAGCACCTTGTTGTCGTGGGCCCCAGCAGCTTGCATCGCGATGGTGTAGATGCTGAGGAAACCCGACGGGTGAGTCTTGTCGTTGTACTTTTCACCAACGACGGGCTTGAACATGCGGTGGGAGGGCCACTGGAACTGCCGCAGGTCATGGGTGAAGGCCGGACAACCTACCTCGTAAGGTAGGCCACCGTAGCCTCCCGGTGCTGGGTGGTCCATAGTGAGCCCTGCTCGCCTGTCCGACTGGTGGCGCGCGTCACGTCGCCGCTCGATGGTGGTTCGAGCGTCTTCATGAACTCGCTCCCGAAGAACTTGGCGTTGGTCGTGGTGGGTTCGCGGGTCGGACGACGCTATGAAGATATCATAACGAGCATCGTCGCGACAGACCGGCACCCGCGGTGGTCGGGATGGAGGAGGGGAGTGTACCGTGGCCGCATCGCCTCCGGCCCGGCCTCCGCTGGCATGCGGTGGCCCGACGGAGTGACGACCTACGGGTCCTGCCGTCCGCAAGTCGTTGTTGTTGGCGATGCCGACGAGGCTCCGGACGGTGGCCCTCCATTCTCGAGCTTCTCCGCGGCGGGAGGAAAATCGAGGAGCAGCTGCGCGCGTGCTAGGGCTTCTGCTGGCGTGGGTGGCGACGACAGATGGGTGGACCGCGATGCGCCTCGACTTCTAACCGCGTTAGAAGGAGCCGCGTCACGGCCCCACAGCCGTTTGCCATCCACGTCAGCACCTCGGCGCGCATGTTGGCCTTCCTCATCATGTGAAGGGCGCATGGGACTCTTTCCCGGACGGCGCCCAGGGTTACTAGTAGGGTGGCACTGCTCGTCACGCACAACCTAAGAAGAGCGCGCCGTGGGCGCCGATTATGGCGTCTTGGAGGCCGCCGCACCGCCGTCTGGCGGGATGACGGCGCCCCTGGAGGGCCCCGCGCCGCCTGCGGGGGGCCCAACTCCGTCTCTGGAGCCCACGACTGGTGGCTCGTCGCCTGGCGCGCGAACAATGCCGCTTGCCAGGCCTGGACCGCCAAGGTGATGTGGATGTTCGCGGGCCGCGCCACGGGTTCTCTCCGCGACTGGCCCGCTACTGGTCCGCACCGGTACGGGCAATCTGGTACCAGACGAACCGATCGCCGTGGTCGTCTTCTTCTTAGGAGCCATGGCGATGAAGAATAGCTAGGTCAACTGCTAGACCAGATTCTCACAATTGCGCCCCCTACCTGGCGCGCCAAAGATGTTGGTGGGAAACGACATCTATGGGATCACAAGAATCCCTACTACGGTTGCGGGGCGCGGGGTTGTGAGAAGAGCAGGATTAGCAATTGGCACAAGGATTGCTTACCCAGGTTCAGGCCGCGAGGATGCGTAAAACCCTAGTCCTGCTTGGTGGATATATTGAGTGTTCTTGAGCTCTCGAACTAGCTATGAGTGCTGTGTGGTTCGAAAGAGCCGAATCCTTTTCCTGTATGCCATGGGCCTCCTTTTATAGGCGAAAGGGGCTGCCACAGTGGCACAAAGGAGGTGGAAAGGCCTACAGTGCTGCGAGCTTATCGCTTGTATTATAGAACAAGATGCATTTAATGCATGGCTTAGGTGTCCCTTCACTTTATCGGGGATGGGAGCGAGACCCGTCCCGTCCGTCGCCGCTCCTCCTCGCTTCGACACGCGCCCTGGCCAGCGATGCATGCGGTGCCATGTAGGCAGGCAAGCAACTAAGGTGGCGCGGTGGTGGATCCTCCATGAAGATCTGCATGCCGCCACGCAGGTGCGTGCTAAGTTGGCCTGGAAGCTGCATGTTGCCACGCAGGTGCCTGCCCAGCTGGTTGGGCTGGCAGCTGCATGCGAGTGGTGACGGGGAGTTGGTTGGTGTGGGCCTGGCAGTGGCCCTGCTGTCGCCTCTGGCAAGGGCCTTGTTGGGTGGCTCGACAAGGGTCTTGCCGGGTGGCCCGGCAAGGGTCCTGCCATGGCGTGCTAGCGTCCCCGGCAAGGATCTTGCCGGGGGTCTTGTGGGTTTCTTCAGTAAGGATCTTGGTGAGGATTGTTGCCTCTCAACCCCCATCTGATCTTGAGCATTCTATGTCTTCACAAAGATCTTCATGCCACCATGGAGGTGCCTCCCGAGCCCTGGTCCAACGTGGTTGTTGGTGTTTGTCGGGGATATACCCCGCGGTATAAACCACCGGATGTATGACCCGGCTACAGTTTGGCGATTCACTGGCGACCCACTTGGACCTGGCGGTTTACGATTCATTGGTAATCCGGCAGGCGGGTCAGAGGAGCGACAAGACCCGGTAGCCCAACGGGCGGTTTATGGAAGGCCGGATCACGCTATGGTGGGTCGGTTTATGAGAAAAGCACAAGGAATATTTTCGTACAAAGGAAGCAAGACTAGGACTCCACTTGTAATAGAGTAATCCTAATCCTACTAGGACTAGTCATGTAACCCGCCCCTTCAACATATATAAGGAGGGACATACAAGTAATAAGAAACAATCTCTAGGGCTAGACACAAAGAGCCGGTTTACGGCGACTCCCTCGTGATGATAATGAGATCTAGCCTCAAACAGCATGTAGGGTTGTTACCGGATGATATTTCCCGGGGCCCGAAGCTGTCTAAATCTTTGTCTTGCGTGTTGCGTCTCTCGATTCCGCCCAACCCCTCTCAAGCTACCGCATAGATGCGTTGGCCTCGCGACTAAGTCCTCACACTAAGGACATCTGACGTGTTAATTCCATGACAGTTGACGCCCACTGTGGGGCCCGCGCACGATGGTGTTGAGTTCTTGAAGGGATCTTTTTAGAGTTTGAGAAGTTCGCAAGTTTCCGCGTGAAGAAAGCCGGTTTTGAGCAACACGAACAATATTGAGCCGAAAGTCCGGGTTATGCGTCTGTACGCTGCCGCAAGTCGTCAAGATAACGGAAGTTTTTCGTTGCAGATTCGACCCAAAAGCCTCTACTCGTATATGGATCAGAGGCCGAGGCTGTTGTTGCCGCGCCCTCCTCCCTCACTCTCTGACACAGCAAATAAGAAGAAGGAGGAAGAAGAAAGACGCAAGTGCACAAGTGTTTTTGCCGGAGCACGAACTCCACCCACCGCACGTACGGCGTCCCTGTGTATTTCCTCACCTGAGCACAAACTTAGCCACTCGGTTACATGGCTTACAACCCAACTCCCCATCGTAGGGCTGAATTACATGGCTTAAGTAGCGCCTTCACTGCGCACACCTAGCTAACCAACTCCAATCGACCTGCATGCATGCACTAACGAACCACTACATGCATGTGCATATCCATAGCTCGTCCTGCCCGCTAACAAACCAACAATGCGGCCGATTTTGTAGCTGGACAGACTTAGCGATCACGGACTGCTCGCTCACCCCGGGCACCTCGTGCACGCACGCTCGCCACGACCCGGCCACCACGCGGCCACATGCATGGCTTATTGCCATCACTCACCCCCTAAACCATGACATCGTCGTGGTCGAAGTTGTTGCAGCTCCCGACGTCGATGTCGCCACGACCGTGACCCAGCACGCGGACCCGACCTGGCGCACCGATGCTGATCGTACCGTGCTCCATCACGATCCCGGAGACATACGCCGAGCTCCTTGTCCGCCGGCGACACACGCCCGGTGTCCCTCTGCGCCGCGCCCGTCCCGCGCACACCCGACGCGCCCAACGAGCCTGACGCATCAGTGTGTCCCGCACGTCCCGCGCATCTGACGCGCCCGACGAGCCCGACTGCACCAATGCGTCCCGCACGTCCCGCGTGAATCCGTCGCGCCCGACGAGCCCGACCGCACCAGACGCTCACCGCGCGCAGCCTCGGCGTCCGCCATGGCAGCCGCCAGCGACAAATGCCGGAAGGATGTAGCCGAACTCGAGCACGGACTCGAGCACCACGGCGACATACGCCTCCTCCCAACGTCAACCGCACGCTCGTACGCGCGCCCGCGGTCCCGACGCGTCCAGTGCGCACCCATAACACGCACCGGTCGCGCCCGGCTCACCGCCGCGGCTTATTGTCCTGCACCGCTGCGGCCTCAACCGCAGCGCAACACCTCCATGCCGCCACGCCGCAGCCTCTGCGCCACCACGCAGGTCCGCCGCGGCTCCGTGCCACGCACCTCCACGGTTGTCGCGCCGAACCGCCACGACCTCTGCGCCACCACGCAGGTCCTCCGCGACCTCCTCGTCTCCGCGACCACCGTGCTCTTCCCACGCACGACATCACACCGCACAGCCGCGGACTCCACTGCGCGCCACGGCCGCCCCTCGAACCTTGTGGCTCTGAATACCAATTGTTGTTGCCGCCGCTTCTCGCAGCGCCGCTCTTCTTCTAGCTCTCACAAATGCACACATGGTGGCAAACTCTACACACGCACGCACACACACACATGCACCAAGGAAGAAGACCAAAATAGCTTTGCCAAGAGAATCTTCCTTCATGCCCACCATGGCTACATTGTGTATCCAGCCCTCACGGCCTCTTTCTCATTGCTTGATATGCAACATATATACAAGGGGATGGCCTCACGCATGTGCTAACTAGCCGGCAGGTTCGGCCACTAACTCCACGTACCGCACGCCCAGGTAACTACCCTAGAATCCCTCCCAGCTAACAACTTATCCATGCAGCCACTAACTAACCCGTGCATGCATTTGACTCGACCAAACACAATACTGTTGTAGTTTGCACGCACACTCGCCACAACCCGGCCACCACGCGGCCACATGCATGGCTTATTGCCATCAGAGGCATCTATCTAAGTCGTCGAATCCGAGATGGGTATTCCAAACTGGAAAACGTGGGGTCGCGTCAAAGACTAAGGCAGCTGTTTGATTCTCCGGCCGTAATTCCAGATGTGACCGGTCATAGATTACTTCTCAGGGAGACCAAAAACAAATCATCAACTACTACACTATGACGTGTGGAGGCACTAGTACAGAGTTAGTCCGGCCTTTGTTCTTACCATCAGATGCAACGTCCACCGAGGCATATCACTGGTTGCCAAGGTTGCTATACATAACAGAATAAACTGATCTAAGCCGGGTTGCTCAGCCTAAAAAAAGAAAAGGGAAGAAGACGCGGATGAGGATTGATCAGATTGACCACGACCCGGGATAGGAGTTCGACGTGCCTCTGCTTCCTGCTGCCGCGGCCTTGCTTTGCTGGCACCTTTCCGCCGTCGCTCTCCACTTCCACCTGCAGCGAACCGGCCTGCCGGCTTCAGCCGCCGCAACCACGAGTACGCCATGATCGTTCCAATTCTCCTTGCCGGGCGCGTGCCCCTCGCCGTGGCGTTGAATCGCTACCGCAAGTCGCCCAGACCAACAAGTTTGTTGTGGTTGATTGAACTCGTACGCCATGATGGAGGTCGATTCCTGTACGGGCAGTCCGCCGAGGTGGACACAAATTTTTGCCACACCATCACTGTCAAATCGCAAATCATCGTCCGCATACATGCATTCAAATCCATCCAGCTGGTCTGAACAAAGTAGCGTTGTTACATCTCTGAAGCTACAGCCCCGAGACACATCAGTCTAGGCACTGCCGTCTCTCCTTTTCCACAAGAAGACAAAAATCCTACGGTTGCTATTTTCTGAAGACCGAAGCCTGCTACAAGTCAATTTATCGTACAATCAAATCCATGGCTGTCAAATTAGTACTACTCTAGAATCCAAATGCCTGTGCTACGAGTAAGTGGAGGATAGCACAAAAGTTTAAGACGCCGCCCGAGTTCAAGTCGCCTTCTTTTTCAGCTACGGCCTGTGAACCGCCGGTCAGCCGGTTACAATTTTAGCAGCGCATCTAGGGTGGTCTGTTTCCGCAAAGGCTATAGCTAGCCGTAGGCAAGTCCTGCACAGGTTCATCTGATCGTCAGCCACAGGCAGGTCAACTTCCAGGGCAGGGTCCATGAACTTGTTGGAGGATTCAACCTGACACAACAAGTCCATACAAAGGAATACTAGCCACAATGGGTAGTAACATAGAGTAGTAACATCGACATGTTACTAGTCTATGTTACTATCTCTATAGTGGGTAGTAACATATGTGTGATAACATGCAACCCTTCATTTATTAGGCTATAGACACATCTTGCCTTGATATGTGTGATGTTACTACTACTACTAGTAACTAGCTATGTTACCACTTTTCTCTCTTTCTTCATTTATTGCTTGCCAAATCATTTATTTTATCTAAATATGTGTGATGTTACTACCTATGTTACTCCCATTGTGGGTAGTCTAAGTGGATAGCAATATCAGCGTGGACCAAGTATTAAATCAAATCTAGAAAGACCACATGATCGAGTGCTAGTCTTGAATAGTACTAAGGATAGCACAGACTTCAAAATCTGATATTCCGGTCTGGATACTAAGACATACACAAAGCAATACTACATCAGATCACAACGTACACCTGCTTTGGACTATGTCCAACATTATCCACTATCAGTGTCCGTATTCATCGGATAAAAAATATCAGGTGATATTTATCCTATATATTTTGTTAAGTACATGTTAATTCATTTGACAACAATTTCTCTAGCCTGCGATGTTTTTGATGCAGGACAATTGTTCACTACATTAAAATGACGTCGTTGACTCGCCCGTCCGCGCCGGTTTACAACACCGCGTCCGGTTCTTCTATCTGAGCCGCCTCTTATGCTGAGGTCGTCTTTTCCGTCCGCCCTCGTGTCCGGTTCACGCGTCCACGCCGGTTTACAACGTGGAGAACAATTTGCTCGTCCGCACCGGCTTACAACACTACGGCTGACTCATCCGTTTGCTCCTACGGATGACTCATCCGTGGTTGATTTTAGCTTCGCCGTGGTGACCATCAACTCCACGGTGGATAATTTCTGGCCTAACATATCAAGTGACATCTATCTAAGTCTATTTTTGGCACATATTCCTTTTGTCAAAAAACAATTACTCTGGCCTGCGATGTTTTTGATGCAGGGCAATTGTTCACTACATTAAAATGACGTGGTTGACTCGCCCGTCCGCGCCGGTTTACAACACCGCGGCCGGTTCATCTATCTGAGCCGCCTCTGATGCTGAGGTCGTCTTTTCCGTCCGCCTCTCGCGGCCTGGTCTACATCAGCATACCGGGCCGCACCTGTCTGCATGAGCTGTCTGAGCAAGTCATAGCTTGGGTAGCCCGGTTTTTCTTTCAACAAAATGGAGGCAAATTATCATATAATATCAGTCGCCGTCTACACTGGGTGGCTCAATGGGCAGGCGCACAAGTCGCCGCCACTACAGTTTGGTTAATTCAAATCGCCAGTTGGAAGGAACCATTGGCCGAGTTGCTGACACGGCTCATACGGGATCATTTATAATCCGCCGCGGTCACCTCAACCTTCTGTGGATTCACATCATGCTATCAACACCAATGACATAAAAGTTATGCTGGTTTATATCACAGTCAAATATGAGAGTTTCAAGCCAACTCCTCGAGTCATCTTTGAGATTCGGGGGCTACGATGACATGACTCAGCAAATCTTGCCAGTTTTAGCAAATTTAAGAACCCTAGGACGATGGAGGAAAGGATAACCCGGTCCCGGAGGCTACTATTATATTCATGAAAATTTAAAGGCCGTCAAAAAATTTCCGGCTTAGAAAGTATATGGCGGTTACAAAATCCCGGCTCAATGAAGAGGTTCTGGGTCATCAGAAATGATTCCGGTTTATAATCTGGTTCAAGAGAAATCTATTCTCCCACAAAGCTCTGAAGCTCTTAAATCTGGTTTAAAAATGTCCGGTTCAAAAAGGAATTAACTTATCGCAAGTTCGAGCTTAAAGGCGTCAGAAAATTTCCGGCTGAAAATGAAGATTCCGGTTTAAAGTCCGGTTCAAGAGAAATCTATTCTCCCACAAAGCTCTGAAGCTCTCAAATCCGGTTTAAAAATGTCCGGTTCAAAAAGGAATTAACTTCTCGCAAGTTCGAGTTTAAAGGCCGTCAGAAAATTTCCGGCTGAAAATGAAGATTCCGGTTTTAAATCCGGTTCAAGGGAAAGATGTCTCCCACAAAGCTTTGAAGCTCTCAATATCTGGTTCGAAATCCCAGTTCAAGAAGAATTTATCACTTGCAAAAAGTTAAAGGTTGCCGAAGAGGACCTGCTGCCATGATGCGTGGTTCAAACATGGGTATCCTACCTTATTGGCTTGTCATATTATTTATCATGTGGGGGCTTCTGTTCATAAAGCGGAGTCCAGCTTGCCCTTTGATCTGGCATATAAAGCCACAATAAAGCTTGGGAGCTTCACACCCAAGGGGCCAAAGAGAGTATTGTTGCTAAAAGCACAACTCAAACATAGGCACCCATTGAGCACAACTCACAAAGTTACTTGGGGGCTCTTTGTGTAAAGTAACAAAGAGTTTGAAAGGACCCTTGTAATCGGGTATCGACCCACGGCTTGGAAGCCTGGTGTATTCACCTAAAACCCCGGGTTAACCTGCCTTCATCAAGTAAGCCACTCCTATCCAGGTAATCCTGACATGACCCGCCGAACGTTTAACAAGTTACTCTTATATAGACCCTGAACTTGTCAAAGTTAAAATGACGATTGATTAGTTGGAGGCCCATCTTAAATAGCTTTGTCAAATGGTTTAACTCAGCGGCCTGGCAGCCCACGAAAAGCCTTGAATTTGGGCCTGGCAGCCCTCGAAAAGCCTCGACTACAAGTTTTATTTGATTTTGTTTTATGCAAATTTTATCTCTTTTGATAAAGTTCTAAGTTAAATCGGTGTCTACTGACCCGGCCAGACTACATATCTTTACATCAGCCCGGTGTTTCTTAACCCGGCGTGGCTTACAGTTATCAGCTGTTAAGCACATAATTAGTTATGAACCGACATCTTTTAATTCGGTCTGGCATTGACTATAAGTCGCAAGGTTGATCATCCGGTGTTTATCGTAACCTGGCATGGCTTTTTATAAACCAGCTCCGCATGGTGGGAGTTATCAGTACTCAAGATTTGGGTTATCACCCTTACTACAAAAAGTTGGTAAACCAACGATGTGATTCAATGTCACAGGTATGATATATTTCATACTTGATTATTCTTAAGTGCAGCCTTGGTTATAATCCGGGTTATATGTTGGGCATTATGACCCGTCCGGCGGTAAACCGCCAGGACACTTTAAACTTGTTGTATGCAGAAACATGTTGAAAAACGCATAATTATAAATCACCGGTGTATATTAACCTGGCCTGGCTTTGGACTATAAGTCGCCAGTATGATGATAAATTATCCGGTGTTTATTAACCTGGCCTGGCTTTGGACTATAAGTCGCGAGTATATATTTGGATTGCGCCATTGGAATCATGCGCTTATAAATCATTGGGTATATTATTCAAGTCTTTAATAGCCAACATGGCTGGATTTTTATTATGGTTATCAATAACCAGTATTATGATTAAAGGTTTTCAAAGTCGCTTTAGCGCAATGGCTATCATATTATCAATGAATATGATTTATTCGAAAATAGAGGGAATAGTCCCGAGTCGCTGCAGGCTTACGACCCGGCACTTGGGGGCTACCTTATTCAAAGTTAAGATTATATCAAATATGCAAGTCTCATGTCGCTGCAAGCATGCACCATGACACTTGGGGGCTAATGCAAAGGTACACAAGTTTTAATCTATTATATTCAATGGTCCACTGCTCAGTTGGTAAAGCACAAAGCTCTTAACCTTGTGGACGTGGATTTAAGCCCCATGGTGGAGTTACATCATATGACGTTATTATTCAATGAAGCATGATCATATTTATAAAGTCCCTGCTCATTATTGCATAATGACCAGGCCCTTGGGGGCTACACTGGTTGAAGTTTTTACAAGTCCCAGGTTGCTGCAAGCATGACAACCCGGCACTTGGGGGCTACATAATATGGAATATTCAGTTTTTACTAAGTGACTGGGATGAACAACATGGATTTCTTCTTAACTGGCAGTATTTACATTGAAGCAAGTCTTAAGCCATCACTTTGTTCTGCTCAAGACTTGGGGGCTACAGGTAATATGGATATAAGGGAGAAAAATCATCAAATTCTCAGTTTTGAATAAACCAGATTGACCCGGTGTATGCAACAATCATAATCCGGCGTCATCAGTAATCATGAATCGGCGTTGGCAACAATCATGAACCGGCGTTGGCAACAATCATGACCCGGAATTATCAGTTTTTATAACCCGACAATGGTGGTAATCATAAACCGGCAAGTTTTACATCTTCATGCCGGCTGGATATCAGTTGAATATTTCAGAGACTAATATTTTTGTCAAGTCAGAGCATTGAAGACCAATTCAAATGGATTCTTTATTTACAAAATATCTTCTGCAAGCAAATTGATTATGAAACTGGTCTATTGACTCGAATTTTTTAAAAGGAAGAAATGACAAGGATTTAAGGATGATCAAGTGCCGGTTTACAAGAATATTTAAACCGGAGCACAACCCGCCAAATTTGTTCTTGTGTTTATGTTGCAGATCAGTTTAACATGGATGAATCCAAATTAAACTGGGGGCTAATGTTGGGGATATACCCCGCGGTATAAACCGCCGGATGTATGACCCGGCTAGAGTTTGGCGATTCACTGGCGACCCACTTGGACCTGGCGGTTTACGATTCATTGGTAATCCGGCAGGCGGGTCAGAGGAGCGACAAGACCCGGTAGCCCAATGGGCGGTTTATGGAAGGCCGGATCACGCTATGGTGGGTCGGTTTATGAGGAAAGCACAAGGAATATTTTCCTACAAAGGAAGCAAGACTAGGACTCCACTTGTGATAGAGTAATCCTAATCCTACTAGGACTAGTCATGTAACCTGCCCCTTTAACATATATAAGGAGGGGTAGGGCTCCCCAAAGAGGGACAAACAAGTAATAAGAAACAATCTCTAGGGCTAGACACAAAGAGCCGGTTTACGGCGACTCCCTCGTGATGATAATGTGATCTAGCCTCAAACAACATGTAGGGTTGTTACCGGATGATGTTTCTCGGGGCCCGAAGCTGTCTAAATTTTTGTCTTGCGTGTTGCGTCTCTCGATTCCGCCCAACCCCTCTCAAGCTACCGCATAGATGCGTTGGCCTCGCGATCGACTAAGTCCTCACACTAAGGACATCTGACGTGTTAATTCCACGATAGTGTTGCAGACCGTGGCTCGAGGGTGGCCCGCTCCGCTGGTGTGGGCGAGCTGCTATGGCAAAAGGCTTGCCGGGGCTGCGGAGACTGCTCTGGCAATGGCCTTGCCGGGGAAACCTGCTTCGCCCGTCTACACTTTGTGGCCTTGGTCCTTGATGTTGCCTTGTTTGTCTCGAGCCTTCGGCTTCCTTCCGGCTTCCCTCCTCTGCCCTGCCATGTGTGGCCATGGCGCGTGGCTCCGACTGCCCGTGCACAAGTAAAGAATAAAAAGGAGAGCCCCTACTTTTGTACACCGACATTTATTTATCTCACATGCAGGCATGCCACATCATCATACAATTATGGATAAGATAAGGCCCACTCAACATACAATTATGCATGGAAAAAGACCCACCACCACATGCAATCATGCATGATTTTTGTTCATTATGCTATTCTACTTATATTCAATAAATATTTTACAACTATACGTAATCAAATATAATAAATCCTATGTAATTTTAATTTTGTTCAGGTGTTATTAATTTAAATATTTATATTCCACATAATCAAATCTCAATGAAATATATTCCAATTGATTCCCGCAACAATGCACGAGACATCATTTAGTTTTCTAAAATACCAAGATGTGGCAAAGTATATCTATTTCATTTTATCTCTATTTGGATATTTTAAATAGTTTCTACATGTACACTTAAAAATTCATCTGGAGAAACTTATTGTATCTAAATGATTAGATCTATAGTTTTGAAAATAATAGGAAATACTCAAAACATAGGAGCTATCATATGTAACATTCGTATAAGATGTTGTCTAGTCCATAAGCATGTATAGTTAAGAGTCATTTGCTCCAATCTTAAGGATAAAGAAAATGGAAAAAATTCTAACAAAAATACCACACAGGGTGAGAAGGTTGCTTTCATACTTCTTTTATGCCCTCCTGGCCTCATCCAACACCCTCGACGACATTGGGGACCATTATGTAAATCCTAAAATCAAAGAAGGCATATATATGATGATGGAGCGACGCTGAATGGGATGACATCGCAATAGAAGATTTTAAGGGGGGGGGGGGGGGTAGTAAGATTGAACGCAGAGGCATAGTTAGCGGGCGAGTGGGGAGAACTCAAGTAGGTACTGGAGAGGACGGGAAGCACAACTAATGTTCACTGAAGGAGGAAAGTGTGAAGGTGATGGCAGAGCAAGAGTGCAATGGCTCAACAACACTTGGATCCGAATGGGATGAGAGGGAGAGCAATGCTAGACTCACATGGGTGTTTTTTATGGGTTTCACAGACCTGCTAATGGGGAGGTTTGAGATTGGATTAAATGGGTGGGAAAGGGCCCAGCCCCCTAAAAATCAACGCACACGGGGTGGGGGGGGGGGGGGTGGGGGGGTGAGGGTTTAGGGGAAGAGGGTGCTAGGCAACGAGAACTATGGTGGATAGTTGTTGGAGTAATGAAGGGAGTGAAGGTGAGAATAAAACATTATATATTACATACTCCTAGAAAGGATGCCAGAGTACAGGCCTCTTACTCCGGCCTCTTGGGACTCGCTGAGCTCTAAGAGCGCCTCTGAGCTGTGTGTCCTGCGGTGGTGTGCCGCGGTGGCCTCTCGGGGGCTTGGCGCGCCGTCCGATCTTCCCAGACGTTGCGCGCGGACTACCCTCGTGGGCGGTCCATGAACGGTGGACTGCGGACGCTCCTGGGTCCACAGTCATGGGGCGGTGCTGGTCTGCATCGTCAAGCAGTGCTAGAAAGTCTGAGTTATTAAGATGCAATTGACAAATAAGCGGCCTTCTATATATTCATAGTGAGAGTGGAGAGTTATTCCAGAGCTGCGTGTGAATGAGAGAAACTTGGATTTTTCCTCCCGTGATACTCCCTCCATCCACATATATATAGGGTCTAGTACTTTTTTTAGTCACCTTTGACCATGGGTTAGCACAGTAATATATGGCATGCATGTTACACAAAACGTAGCATCTGACTTCGTATGTGAGGCTAGTCATAGCGGGGATAACTTAGCTACTTCAAAAAAAGTTTGCTTATGTGACAAGTAATTAATGAGAGGTGGTAACATAATACTCTCTTTGTCATTCCAAAATATACTGCGCCCACGCTTCCCGAGGTCCAACTTTGACCATAAATTTAACCTACAAGATTGACTATGGCGGGAGAAAAAAATTGTATGTTACGAGAATCAATTTAGGATATTTTCGGGGTAGTTAGAGAAAAGCAAACAGAGTTTTAGTTTGTGATGCTCGTAGACGAGTTTGAGAAAAAAATATATCTCTAAATACCCGTTAACCAAACAACCCCGGAAATTGTAAGCAAATTATTCTAAAAACAAACCGAATATTTGTAACGAAAATACAATTATTATTTTAGTCATATGATATGTAAATGTTGTCATCGTACTACTACTAAATGTTCAGTTACTAATTGTTTGAAATGTAAACATGTATGTTGGTTAGGTACTATAGAAAATTTAGTAGTGTACTATGGGAACGTCTTACGCGATGGTCCTTTCGGGGTGGATGTGTCCTTGTGTGAGTCGACTATAGTTGTAGTTAGAGCCATGGTCAACGTGGGATACACAGCTGTCAGAAGGTGCATCCGAGTGGTGTTTGGCCCAGTGATGCAGGGAAAAAAATGACAATGGAGGCCTTCGTCGCTGACAGAGCAAATGATGGGACAGCTGCCCGTTGGGGTTTGCGGCCTGTCACAGGCGATCAGTCGTGGGGGTCGTACATGAGGTTTGCAAGCAATCCCAATAACCCAGTGTTTGGTTAGCCGATGGTGTATGTGGAGTTCATTTCAGTCACTGATGTTGCCGGATGCAGTAGCAGGGGCGGTGAGGTCGAGTTGTCCATCACATCAGCCCCTAGCATCGGCCCATCGGAACCGACGGGCGACCAGCCTGTGCATGACACAGGATATTGGTCTGCGGCCGTTAACATGAGTGAACACGTGGAGGGATTGCCGGAGGTGCTAGATGATGACGATCACTCTTCCGCGTCTTCCGAGTCAAGTGAAGAAGAAGATGTTCCTCCGCAGAGGGCGGTTGCGGCGTCACTGCAACCTGGGTTTTTACAGGATATGAGCATCACAAATGAATTTCACTCTGTTTCTGGCCTAGAAGCGGGGAGCCTGGAGGTTGGGCAGGTTTTCCCAGACAAGAAGTCTAGTTACCAGGCAATTAATAGGTATGCAATCGCCCTCCACCGCCAGCATAAAGTGAAGCAGTCTGATAAAAAAGAGTTGAAGGTCATATGCATCCACACCGCAGAAGGTTGCCGCGGAAGTGTTCTCTCTAGACTGAAGCCTGGGGTATGTCAGTCATGGCATATCACAAAAATAGTGCAGCATAGCTGTGAGCAAACTGGGACTCTTTCAAATCACCGCAATATGACGGCAAGATATGTGGCAATGGTGATGGAAACGATTGTGCAGGGAAGTCTAAACATTAGTGTTAGGGCTTTGCAAAAAGATGCAGAAGATCAAATTGGCTTCCCTGTCAGCTACAGCAAGGCTAGGCGTGTGAAGGAAAATATATTCCAGAACTTGTATGGAACCTATGAGGAGGCATATTCTTATGCCCCCATAATGCTTCATCAGATAGCAAGTGCTAATAGGGGGACTCAAGTTTGGCGGAGAGAACGTACAAATCCAAAGAACCCGGGTGAGCTAATCCTAGACCGCTTATTCTGGGCATTCGGCCAGACTATACAAGCCTTCAGGCACTATCGCCCGGTATTATCAGTTGATGGTACCTTTCTCACTGGAAAGTACAAGGGCACACTATTGCTGGCGATTGCAGCAGATGCAAATAATCAGCTTCTTCCTATTGCATACGCACTGGTCGAAAACAAGAACAAAGATAGCTGGTTGTGGTTCCTGAGATGCGTGAAGATGGGTGTCGTGAAAGAGCGTTTAGGTGTTTGCATCATCTCTGATCGCAACACAGGATTATTAAGTGCTCTCAACATAGTTAAGGAGTCGTCAGAAGTGTGGGGGTGGCCGGATCTACAGGGAATGTGGTGCATGCGGCATTTGGCAGCAAACTTTTACTCCAAATTCAAGAATAAGGATTGGTTCAAGTTATTCAAGAGGATGTGCATGCAGAAAACTCAGGCCAAAATGAATGCCATCTGGGCAGGTATCAACGGTGTGATCGAGCGCGCGGCCTTGTCGTAGAGAGAAGACCGTAGGGGTCGGAGGACGGCCAGAAATTTGAGCTAGTGGATCGGCGAGAATTACCCTGATTTGTACAAGTGGGCGCAGGCTCACGACACCGGGGTTCGGTATGGAATAATGACCAGCAACATGTCAGAGGTGTACAATGGTGTTCTTAAAGGGGTGAGAGCCCTGCCTATCACATCCCTAATTGAAGAAACTTGGAACCGGACCCTGTCATACTTTGCAAACAGGGTTACCGTGGCTAAAGCACAAGTTGAATTGAACAAGCCATGGTCTGAGAAGATGCAAATACATCTGGACGGGAAAGCAAAGAAGTCCCAAAGCCATGGCTGCAGGAAAGTGGACGCACTTAGGAATAAGTGGGAGGTCAATGTGCGAGCCAAGTACGTTAAGGGTCACCACAGAGGATCAAAAAAGCAAGCTGTCACCCTTGGCCCAACGTCCTGTGAGTGCACGTGTAACAAGCCCAAGCTTGAGGGCTACCCTTGTAGTCATGTGCTCCGGGCGGCCGCAGATCAAAAAATTAGTGTTGAGCCATACATATCGCCGTACTTCAACATGTACAATCTGTACAACACTTGGAACGGTGAGTTCTGGGCCTGGGGCATTGATATGAACTACAAAATGCTGTGGCCAGATGGGCCGAAATGGGTTCCCAACGCCGACTTGATGAGAACCGCCAAGGGACGACGTCAGTCTAGGCGTCATTGCAATGACATGGACCATAGCCAGATGGGAGAACCAAGGCGATGCCACGTTTGTAGGTGTCCTGGACATTCACATAGGGAATGCCCATATGTTTGTGTGCAGGTTATGGCTGAAGTGCCAGTGCTTTTGGAGGGGCTCCATGACGCCGGCCACCGTTGCCACCTATTTTTGAACCCAAATAAAGAACATGATTATCGGAGTTTCAGACTTCGAACCGTAAAGAAAACCTGGCCAATACACAATTATTTCATTCCTCACCTTGACGCTTATGGACTACATGCTTTTGCTAGGCTCACATCATGAGAAGACCCATCCCAGTTATGTTCGAACTCATCCCTTTTGACATCCCTCGTTGACCGGTGGAGACCTGAAACCCACACCTTTCACTTTCGTTTTGGGGAGCTTGCACCTACACTGAAAGATGTTTCTATGATCCTTGCTCTACCAATTAGAGGTGAGCCGTTAGTCTCTCCACGAGTGTCTAAATCTCGGGCACAAAATATATCGGACCGTCTAGGGATGACAATGCCAGAATCACAACGTACTGGTGGCCCTCGTGGCATCCCACTCCCCTGGCTTCATGATAACTTTCGAAATTTTTCTAGCTTCGCTGATTCTGAGACGAGGAAAAGACATCTGTTTGCGTATTTGTTGTGGCTCCTCGGGGTTATGTTTCCAAATTCACACGAGGACGTACTTCTCCCTAGTCTCATCTACATTGTGGAGAAGATGGTAGATGAACCTTTACCCGAGCAACCAAAATACAGCTTCGGTTTTGCCATTCTATCTCATACATATAGAGGCTTGTGTGATGCCACACAAAAAACTTCCTTCGCAAAAAAGCTCCGTTACTTTGTGTCCCCTACGAGTTTCTATAGTTGTGGTCCTGGGAATACCTCCCTGTAGGACGACCTCGTATAATAAATCCCATACACCCATACGACTGTAGCGAGGGCAGCTGTGTAACTATGGCCAGCAGGTGGACAAAGGCACGGAAACATTGGTCTCCAAGTATTGCAAAAAATTGTTACCCTATATACTACCAGCAGTTTGAGGCACTTGATGAGTCTGTAGTCACATGGAACCCATGGACTCAGGAGCATGTACAGACAGTCTTTGATATACGATCCATCACAATAGGCATGTTGGTCGATAGTGCATTCTGGCTGACTCGCTGCTACTTATTGTTCCTGTAGTGTGTTGAGCCTTACAACCGAGAGGGTGTCATGAGACAGTTCGGTCTGTATCAGGAGATTCCACCACCTTTTCCAAGATGTACCGACGAGGAAACCCATAAGTAAGATGTGACCTCCCTAAATAGTTAGTGTCCTTTTTAATTTACTAAACTCACACTTTGTTACATAATTTGCAGGCTAAACAATATGGGCCACGGTTGGAGTCTTTACGATTGGAGGGAACACAATATTCAATGGGTACACAAGTGGGAAAATGAAGTGCTAGCAGATATAGTGTATCAACTTAGGTACATTTTATTTACATTATTTTATTACGATGACCATACGATGCGTGAAGATGCTTTGCTTTCATCACAACGGTTCATGTTATTATATAATTTTGCAGATGGTATGATGGAAGTACAACTCAAGCGTACAAGCAGTGGTACTGCATCAGCACGCGTACAAGCCTGGCCGGTCAACCAGCTACGATACCAAAAAATCTCACGCACGAGGAGCAGATGCCGAGACTTGTTGAGCTGCATGCAGCTTACTATCATGACCGGATGGTAATCACTAGTAATTTTTTCAGGTCCATCATTTCATAATCATTTCAACCAAGTAAGAACCAAATATTTTTCCAGCTTCAAACTGCCAATGACATAGGGCAGATGGCAACGGAAAGCATGCCGCACAGGGGACAAGCTGTCAAGTCATTCAATAAACGTTTTAAAGAATACGTGCTAACAAAGTTGAGATGTGGTAGAGGCGATGACGTTGTCACTGGAGCGTACAACATGCCAGTACCGAGGTCAGCCAGACCGAGTGCGGCGCTGTCGTCCAGACCGAGCGAGGCGCGTACAAGCCATGGGCAGTGGGGGGAGAGTCCGAGTACTACAACGACATTGCCACAACATGACTCATCTCTGCCACTACATCGCTCTTCTTCGGTGCTGCTTCGTCAGGGGCAAACATCGCAGGACGATAGCATGGGCTTGGATTCGATGCCCGGACTGTATCTTTCCCCAAACCCATATGCATGTACAGGATATGGAGCACACACTCAAGGTGAGGGATCTCGGTCGTATCTCTCCACACGAGGGATCTCCATGCCCGAGGAGACTCGTGTCCCAGATTTAAACCAGTACCTGGTAGAATGTCCAGACAGTACAGGCGAGGGATCTGATCAGGTAGTCATGTTTACATTTTAAAGCATTTACAGTGATATTACATATTATCCTCTAACAATTTTTGTTTACAATGTTTCTATGTGCAGGGCATACCTGATGTAAATTGGGACGATGAGTGCACCCAACCTGGCGACAATGTTAACGCAGTAGATACAGATTTCTTTAGAGAGGACGTTATTGGCCCATCTTTTATCCCCGGGGAGTCACAACAACCATACACGTACAATTACGCATCAGGTTCGCAACAAGGATTACAGACTCCACCACCTATGCAGGAGTCGCAGACACAGGAAGACCAATTGGAGTACGGTCGCGGTCTTCATGTAACTCGACCACCTAATCACTTGGAGCTTTCCGGTCCGAAGGGAAGGCCAGGTGGCCGTCGTCGACTACATGATTCATATATCTACGTGTGCGACCCATTGTATCTACATATGTCAGTATCAGACTTTCCGACTTGTGTATGAAACATTATGTATGCTGAAATAAAAATGCACCAGTCCTGTTAAATTCAGATGTACTTGCATTCTTAGTTTGTGCTTGTTGTATTTGTTGCACGACGTTCGATAATTAGTGGAGGGAAATAAAATGCTATATTTTATTGTAAAACAATACTTTTTCATTAAGACACGGTACAACTGAAATTAAGATACATCATACTATTGAAATAAAGCTACATTTAAATACTGAAATAAAGCTACACTAAACTGCATAAATTAAGATACAAACGATTGTGAAATAAAGCTACACGAAACTGCAAAAACTAAGACACTAAACTCACACATCGTCCCCCACGTCCCTCTGTCCAGCATTCAGAACCACGACAATCTTGCCCTTCCAGGACGTAGCTTAAAAACTACATGAAGGCATCATCGTCATCCTCCGTCGATGCAGAATTCTTGCCCTTCGAGGACGCGGAACTCTTGCCCCTGGACGATGCAAAACTCTTGCCCTTCGAGGATGCAGAACCTGGAAGCGGTGACATGAAGATATATCGTCGTCCTCGCTTTCTTCAGTCCATAAAAATGGATGCTTTGTTGCAGTCCTTCTGAAAGTTTCACTCTTCGGCTCCACTACCTTCTTCCACCTTTCATGCAACCTAAGAAGTTCAGTACGTACCTCCTCATAAGTCCTTTCAGGCTACCCAAACCTACGTAATTCGTGAGCCAACTCATTCATTACGGTGTCACTACCGGTGAGTTCGTCCCATGGAACTATCCTATTGTCCATCCTGAAATCAGTGACTAGCTTCAGAAGACATCTGCTCATCCCAGGGTGAAAACTACGATCGAAAGGATAATGGGACATCTCGACTACAGTACACTACACTTCTTATTCACCTCCGTGTGAATGGGGTTGGCGGGAAGAGGATGGCTGGATGAGTGCCTCGGTGTCTCCTTTTATAGGCTTAGACGACAAATGATGGCGAAAAAATAAGTGCGAACGGACAAAATTAGGCGGGAAATTTTAGGATCCCTGTAGTGTCGGCACAACAGGTTCCCGCAGCATCGGATTCCCGCAGAGAGTGACTGATTACCACAGTGCTGTCGCATCCACTCAAGAAATAGTTAGAGCGATTCTCGCAATGCCGTCGCATCCGCCGAGGCAAAAGTAGCAAAAGCAGACTGATTACTGGTACATCAATGCTCTTCGGTGTGCGGCACGAAATCACGCGTACAAGTAAGCACGCCTGAGTGTTGTCACTTCAGCTACAGACGGAAGCATAAATCATGCAGGCAGGCGGGAATCCGATTCCAGATCATAGGAACTTGCGGCAGAAAGCAAAAGAAATTTGGTGTTGTTACCTCCGCTGCAGCAGCAACTTTTGAAGCATGGGAATCAGCAAAGTTTGCATCGGAATCAGCGCTGTCAGTCACGGAAATCAGCGCCGAATCCTCCTTTCCCGCGCGCGCATGCAACAGCCGGCCGCTTGCGCTAGTGGCGGCAGGGCCCGCGCCTCGGCCCGCGAGCAGCAGCAGCTGTCGGCCAGGTGAGGCCGCCTCAGGCTGTGGTGGCGAGGCCCACTGGCAGGGCCCGCGCGCAGCAGGGTCAGTCGGCCAGCCAGCCACTACGCCAGGGCTGGCCGCCTCCGGCAGTGGTGGCAGGGCCCACCGGGCCCGCCTCGTTCCGTCGCGGCGCGATGAGGTGCTGCGATTCCGTTCGCTTGGGTTGCCGCCTCTTGCTATGGCGGCAGGGCCCGCCGCCTCCTGGCGTGGCGGCAGGTGCCACGTTTCGCCTGCCGCGCCTGCCGCCACCGCTGAGGGAGTCCTTTTTGTCAAATTGATCCACAGGTAGTCTTTTTTGTCAATTCATCTCGGCAGGGAATCCTTTTGGACAGAAAATCCATTTTTCGGTCTGGTGGATAGCCGCCGTCTTAATCTCCCATTTCGACGAGCCAGCAAGGTAAATTCTAAATGATGGATCTCTACCCCAACAAGCAAGTGACAATAGGAGCACGGTCATGGCCGTCTGTACGACGACCCCCCAGTAGCCGTATTGCCGGCCGCTCCCACTGATCTGGACCACTGAAGCATTGCCGGAGGGTGCAGGGCGGACACATCCTCGACGCGGATGGGTTTGAGCTCGAACGCGACGGGCACGGGCGGGCTGAGCGACTCCAGCGACATCTTCTTGCCGCTGCATTTTTTCCCTTATGATTGTTCGTTTACTCTCGGACGGGGCCTAGGACGAAGGCAGCACACCGGCGCTTCGGCCACCGGCCTGGGCGTCGCTCCGGGATGTAGCATGCGGGAGCCTCCGCCGGGGCGACCGTCGGCATCCACCATTCTCGTGGGAAGGAAGGACCGAAGCAGCCAGAAACAAAACTAATCTAACTTAATTAGAGTTGCTGGCCCACAAGGACACATGGCACTCATTCATTGGCCCTGCACAATAATCCCTGCTGGGAACCCCGCAGGTGAGCCGAACCTGTTAAAAGCAATCTTGATGTGACCACATGCATGCACCGCTTTTGCTGTCAATCGCTTGTGATTGAGATACTGGATTTTGCTTCGTGCTCCTTTGTATTCTCAGACCTCTCTCAATGCAAATATGCTTAGATGAGGTGTTAAGTGCATTAAATACCTTAGCAACTCAAGTCCCCAATGCATAGGTTCTTAACTTGTTGTTGCTAAGCACACTTTATTTAATGAGTTAGCACCTAAAGTCTTTTATGCATTGGCCAAATTGTTTCATTTAAGTGGTTTGCCTAGGTTCTCGCGCTTGGCATTGGTTCTTCCTAGGGTCACCAAAATACTTTCTCCCCTCCTTAAATGTTGTGCCATGTCACTTTTTTGCTTATGTGGCATTGCTTAGCACCTGTCCACGGTGGAGCACTGGGAAGGGCCTCACAGCGTGTCCAGTTCTAGAGAACGCTGTCCAATCCACACCGCTCCACCGTTGTATAACACACTTATAGATAGCTCTGCCTTGCTTTATCCTCTACCCACCAGCACGCCACCGTCTCTCTTCTTTCCCCGGTGCATCAACGCCCCGCCGCCCTATGCTTGATTTGCTGTCATCAACGTCGGGAGGGGCGAGCCACTGCCGGCCGAAGGCCATGGACGTGGTGGTGCCGCTGGAGGGCATCGTGGCCGCATTCTCATGCATTGCCATGGCCAGCAACGCCGGACGGTGCCGCTGTGTCGTGCGTCGTGCACTGAGTAGCGGTTCACGGGATGGCCTCGGGATACTGCTGCGCCAGGGGTAGCAGTCTACCGGAGTTGCATGTATTGAGCGCGGTGCCGACGGAGCAGCGCTCGAGAAAGAGGCCTTTCGGCTGCAGCGACATGACTGGCGATGGTGGGCGCCATCACGCGCCCTGCCTTGGGAGGCAATTGATACTCGGAGAACTTAACACGGAGTAGCGGCGGCGAGTCGAAGTGCGCGATCCGAGCTCCTTCCCCTTCCTCACCCCGTCACATGCGAGGTCCCTGCAGGCGAGTGCGTCGTGGGCTGGCTGTTCGTCGACTGCCCCGTCATTGCCATCGTTTTAACAATCAAAGCCCTGCTCTACATCGCCTTCTTCGTCGGCAGCTCCGTCAGCAGTGTGGCCACCGCTCTGCTCCAAAGACTAGCGCCAACTGCTCACCCGCAGGTGTTCTCTTTGTCTGCACATGGACCCGTTCCGGTGGCCCTTCCGTTCATGCTTGGACGGTGTCTTTCCGCCATGACAAGGTGGCCATGTTCGTTCGAGTTTGGACTGCAACTTGCGTCATGCTCGGACAATCTTTCTCTTACGTCTCTTGGAATTTCTCTCCCCGATCAGGTTCACCGGTGAAGTCGAGGCCGATGACGCCGCGATGGAGTGGAGAAGGCGGCCAAGCTCCTCCTTGCGGGAACACGGTGACACTCCGAGGTAGTTCCTGGAATGCAGTTCAGATTTGTGTGCTTCTGGGCGGTGTCAGTCGTCAGTTCTTGCGGGAACACGTACGGTGACACTTCAAGGTAGTTCCAGGATTCTTTTGCATTTTTCGTATCTGCATGTGCATGTATCAACTGATTTTCAGTATTTTCTCTTTGGCCGCTTAATTTAGGCGGCTAGCATATCTTTCCATTTGCATGTGTATGTGATTACGTGTACGCGTTGCTGCTTTGCTGTGTGTTGTAGATGCATGGTCGTTTAATTTGTTCCTTGGAGTGGTCATGGCCTGTAAATACGGGGACTCCCTACTTTGCTTCACGGTTGTGGTTAGTTGGATTTTTAATCCCATTGTGGCAATGCCCGTGCTCCTCGCCGTCTGGATCATGCATCCTTGTGGGATCCATCTCTGCACCCCTCCTCCGCGATGCCTCGGCCGGCAGCAGCACCTCTCCTCTCCGGCCACCTCCTCCCTGCGATGTGCCAGACACGTAGGATCGAGCTCAAACATCTTGGGAGTAGTGTCTCCACTCTCCAGGTTCGCTTCGACCTGTGTTAACTGCTTGCTCCTGTAGACAAGCGTGGGGACAGTTGGACAGATTATTCCTGGTTCCTTGCCTTGATTAACTCACAATGTACAACTTATACACGAGAGAGAGAGAGAGAGGGACGTGCCCGAGAGAGTAGGCATGTAGGCCTTGGGCTATGGTTACAGATCCTATAATCTAGGGAGTGTACAAGAGTTACAAATACAATACAAATACACTCTAACACCCCCCGCAGCTGGAACTCCGTTGGGAAGGACGTTCAGACTGGAACGAAACTCGTGATACACCTGAGACGGCAACCCTTTGGTGAACAAATCAGCAAACTGTGAGGAGGACGGGACATGCAGGATCCGTGCTTCACTAAGAGAGACCCGATCACGCACGAAATGCAGGTCGATCTCGACGTGCTTAGTGCGTTGATGTTGCACTGGGTTGCTGGCGAGGTACAAGGCGCGGATGTTGTCACAATAAACCACAGTGGCTCTGCGAGGAGGATGGCACAGTTCATGCAGGAGCTGATGCAACCAACAGGACTCGGCGATGCAGTTGGCGACCCCACAGTACTCTGCCTCAGCGCTTGATTGAGAAACGGTCGGCTGCCATTTAGAAGACCAAGAGATGAGGTTGGATCCGAGGAAGACAAAGAACCTAGAGGTTGATTTGCGGGTGTCGGGGCAACCGGCCCAATCTGCATCTGTGTAGGCAACCAAGTCGTGGGAGGAGGACCTGTAGAATTGGAGCCCTTAGTGTGATGTACCTTGAAGATAACGCAAAATGCGCTTAATCAACTGCATGTGACTGTCCCGAGGCACATGCATGAATAGACATACTTGTTGAACCGCGTAGGAGATGTCTGGGCGGGTGAGGGTTAGGTATTGGAGAGCACCAGCGAGGCTGCGATACTGTGTGTGGTTGGAGAAGAGGTGGACGGCAGTGGCAGACAATTTGGAGCTGGTGTCGACGGGCGTGGAGACAGGTTTGCAGTTGAGCATTTTGGCACGATCAAGGATCTCAAGTGCATACTGTTGTTAACAGAAGAACAATCCCGAGGCATTGGGGGTGACGTTGATGCCCAAGAAGTGGTGAAGCTCGCCGAGATCAGACATGGAGAACTCGGACTTGAGGGCGGAGATTATGCGGTGAAGTGTGTGGGTTGAGTTGGCAGTGAGAATGATATCATCAACTTACACCAAAAGATAGGCAATGCTTGTTCCCTGATGAAGGATGAACAAGGAGGTGTCACTCCCTGCGGCAGTGAAGCCAAGAGAGAGGAGCAACCGTTGGAACCGAAGAAACCATTGCCGTGGTGCTTGCTTCAACCGATAAAGAGACTTGTGAAGTAAGCAAACGTGATCTGGTCGTGAGGAATCCACAAACCCAGCTGGCTGAGAGCAATATACAGTCTCATTGATCTTGGAGGAAAGCATTCTTGACATCCAATTCATGAATAGGCCATGACTGTGAGGTGGCAAGACTGAGGACGACACGGATGGTAGAAGGCTTCACCACGGGACTGAAAGTCTCCTCGTAATCCACACCTTCTTGCTGAGTGAATCCATGAACTACCCATCGAGCTTTGTACCGAGCGAGAGAGCCATCCGCACTGAACTTGTGGCGAAAAATCCACTTCCCCGTGACGATGTTCACACCTGCAGGCTTAGGCACCAAAGACCAAGTAAAGTTTTTCATTAAAGCAGAATGTTCATCTCGCATAGCTTGTTGCCAATTCGGGTCTTTGAGGGCTGATCTATATGTGCCAGGTATGGGAGAGAGCGGAGAGGTGGTGGTAGTGGTGAGGAAGAGATGGCGTGGCATACAGTAACCAGACTTGGCGCGGGTGGACATGCGGTGGGAATTGCGGGGTGGCTCTATCGGAATTGCATGGCGAGGTAGACGTGGCGGGCTAGGAGTGGTCAACGCAGATGTGGAGGCAGATTCGGTGGGCTGGGCGGCAGGAGAACGCGGGGAACGGGCGCGGACTGTGAGGAGGATCGGGGAACAGATGGGGTAGGCACAAGGGATGGCGTGTGGTGGGATTGGTGGGAGCCGGACGAGGCGGCCGTGCGTGGCAGGCGAGTAGGATGCGCATGGGGATCCGTGCGAGCCGGTGGTAGGGGAGCCGGTGGACGCTGATACGTCTCCAACGTATCTATAATTTTTGATTGTTCCATGCTATTACATTACCCCTTTTGGATGTTTATGGGCTTTATTTTACACATTTATATCATTTTTGGGACTAACCTATTAACCGGAAGCCCAGCCCGTATTGCTGTTTTTTTGCCTATTTCAGTATTTCGAAAAAAGGAATATCAAACGGAGTCCAAACGGAATAAAACCTTCGGGAGCGTGATTTTTGGAACGAACGTGATCCAGAGGACTTGAAGTGCAAGTCAAGAAGCAGCCGAGGCGGCCACGAGGGTGGGGGGCGCGCCCCACCCGTACAGGGCGCGCCCCCTGTCTCGTGGGCCCCTCGGGCGGCCGCCGACGTACTTCTTCCTCCCATATATACCCATGTACCCCGGAAACATCCAGGGAGCCAATGTGACGCCCTCGATTCAATCGTACACTAATCATACACGCAAATGTGTATGGTCAAGATCAAGGACTCACGGGAAGATATCACAACACAAATCTAGACACAAATTAAAATAATACAAGCTTTATGTTACAAGCCAGGGGCCTCGAGGGCTCGAATACATAAGCTCGAATGCACAAGAGTCAGCGGAAGCAACAATATCTGAGTACAGACCTTTGTTAAACCAGTTTGCCTTAAGAAGGCTAGCACAAAAACAACATCGATCAAAAAGGCAAGGCCTCCTGCCTGGGAGCCTCCTAACTACTCCTGGTCGTCAGCAGTCTCCACGTAGTAGTAGGCACCGGCGGTGGCATCTGGCTCCTGGGCTCCGACATCTGGTTGCATCAACTGGAAAGAAAAAGAAAGGGGGGGAGGGGGAGCAAAGAAACCGCGAGTACTCATCCAAAGTACTCGCAAGCAAGGATCTACACTACATATGCAACATTATCAAAGGAAGGCTGTATATGTGGACTGTGCTGCAGAAATGCCAGAATAGAGAGAAGGCCTAGTCCTATCGAAGACTAGCATCTTCTAGAAACCACCATCTTGCAGCAAACAGGAGGGAGTAGAGTAGCATAAAGTAAAGTAGTAGTAGTGTTATCAACCTCGGCCAGAGATCCTTTCTCGACTCCCTGCGAGAAAGCAATCCCAGAGCCATACTATCCAGTTATCACCTCATCACAATCCAATTCTCATCACAAGTATCCAGTTCTAGTTGTATCGATCGGGATACAACTCCAAGTGTCCGTTACCGTAGGACAGGCTATCGATAGATGTTTTCATCCCTGCAGGGGGTGCACCAACTTACCCACCACACTCGATTAACTCCGGCCGGACACACTTTCCTGGGTCATGCCCGGCCTCGGCCAAACAATACGCCGCAACCCGACCTAGGCTTAATAGAGAGGTCAAGCATGCCGTACTAAACCTATGCCCCAGGGGTAATGGGCCATCGCCCTGGGAACTCCTACACGTTGCGAGGGCGGCCGGTGAGCATACCTAGCTACCTTCCTAAAACGGCAGGTGCTTACTGATACGTCTCCAACGTATCTATAATTTATGAAGCATTCATGCTATTTTATTATCAGTTTTGAATGATTACGGGCTTTATTATTCACTTTTATATTAGTTTTGGGACTAACCTATTAACCGGAGGCCCAATCCATATTGTTGTTTTATTGCCTGTTTCAGTATTTCGAAGAAAAGGAATATGTAACGGAGTCCAAACGGAATGAAACCTTCGGCATCGTGATTTTTTGGAAGAATATCATCCTGGAGGCTTGGAGATCAAGTCAGAAGATACTCGAGGAGCCCAGGAGATAGGGGGGCACCCCCCCTACAAGACGGCCCCCTGTCTCGTGGACCCCTCGAGCACCCCCCGACCGACTCCTTTCGCCTATATAACCCTACGTACCCTAAAACCATCAGATATCAAGATAGATCAGGAGTTCCTGTTGGAAATATGCCCTAGAGGCAATAATAAAAGGATTATTATATTTCAATGTTCATGATAATTGTCTTTTGTTCATGCTATAACTGTATTATCCGGAAATCGTAATACACGTGTGAACACTTAGACCCAATGAGTCCCTAGTGAGCCTCTAGTTGACTAGCTCGTTATGATCAATAGATAGTCATGGTTTCCTGACTATGGACATAGGATGTCGTTGATAACGGGATCACATCATTAGGAGAATGATGTGATGGACAAGACCCAATCATAAGCATAGCATAAAAGATCGTATAGTTCGTTTGCTAGAAGCTTTGCCAATGTCAAGTATCTATTCCTTCGACCATGAGATCGTGTAACTCCCGGTTACCGTAGGAGTGCCTTGGGTGTATCAAACGTCACAACGTAACTGGGTGACTATAAAGGTGCATTACAGGTATCTCCGAAAGTATCTGTTGGGTTGACACGGATCGAGACTGGGATTTGTCACTCCGTATAACGGAGAGGTATCTCTGGGCCCACTCGGTAATGCATCATCATAATGAGCTCAATGTGACCAAGGTGTTGGCCACGGGATCATGCATTACGGTACGAGTAAAGTGACTTGCCGGGTAACGAGACTGAACAAGGTATTGGGATACCGACGATCGAGTCTCGGGCAAGTAACGTACCGATTGACAAAGGGAATTGTATACAGGGTTTGATCGAATCCTCGACATCGTGGTTCAACCGATGAAATCATCGAGGAGCATGTGGGAGCCAACATGGATATCCAGACCCCGCTGTTGGTTATTGCCCGAGAGTCGTCTCGGTCATGTCTGCGTGTCTCCCGAACCCGTAGGGTCTACACACTTAAGGTTCGGTGACGCTAGGGTTAGTAGGAAGTCAAGTATGTGACTACCGAATGATGTTCGGAGTCCCGGATGAGATCCCGGACGTCACGAGGAGTTCCGGAATGGTCCGGAGGTAAAGATTTATATATGGGAAGTCCTGTTTCGGGCATCGGGACAAGTTTCGGGGTTATCGGTATTGTACCGGGACCACCGGAGGGGTCCCGGGGGCCCACCGGGTGGGGCCACCTGCACCGGGGGGCCACATGGGCTGTAGGGGGTGCGCCTTGGCCTGCATGGGCCAAGGGCACCAGCCCCACATAGGCCCATGCGCCTAGGGTTCAAGGGGGCAAGAGTCCTAGGAGGGGAAGGCACCTCCTAGGTGCCTTGGGGGGGAGGGAAACCCCCCTTGGCCGCCGCCCCCCTAGGAGATTGGATCTCCTAGGGCCGGCCACCCCCCCCTTGGCCCTCCTATATATAGTGGGGGAGAGGAGGGACTTCATACCTTGAGTCCTTGGCCTTTGGTTGCCTCCTTCTCCCTCCCCAACACCTCTCCTCCTTCGTTGTGTGCTCGGCGAAGCCCTGTCGGAGTACTGCTTCTCCACCATCACCACGCCGTCGTGCTGCCGGTGGAGCTGTCTTCCTCAACCTCTCCTTCCCCCTTGCTGGATCAAGAAGGAGGAGACGTCGCTCGTCCCGTACGTGTGTTGAACACGGAGGTGCTGTCCGTTCAGCACTTGGCATCGGTGATCTGAATCACGTTCGAGTACGACTCCATCATCACCTTGCAAGCTTCCGCACGCGATCTACAAGTGGTATGTAGATGCAAGCTCTCTCCCATGACTCGTTGCTTAGATGAACTCATAGATGGATCTTGGTGAAGCCGTAGGAAAAATTTTAATTTTCTGCAACGTTCCCCAACAGTGGTATCAGAGCTAGGTCTATGCGTAGTTCTCTAATGCACGAGTAGAACACAATTTGTTGTGGGCGTTGATCTTGTCATCTTACTTGCCTCTACTAGTCTTTTCTTGCTCAACGGTATTGTGGGATGAAGCGGCCCGGACCAACCTTACACGTACGCTTACGTGAGACCGGTTCCACCGACTGACATGCACTAGTTGCATAAGGTGGCTGGCGGGTGTCTGTCTCTCCCACTTTAGTTGGAGCGGAATCGATGAACAAGGCCCTTATGAAGGGTAAATAGAAGTTGACAAAATCACGTTGTGGTGATTCGTAGGTAAGAAAACGTTCTTGCTAGAACCCAATCGCAGCCACGTAAAAGATGCAACAACAACTAGAGAACGTCTAACTTGTTTTTGCAGCGATTGATCATGTGATGTGATATGGCCAGAAGTTGTGATGAATGTTGAATTGTGATGTATGAGATCATGTTCTTGTAATAGGATTCACGACTTGCATGTCGTTGAGTATGACAACCGGCAGGAGCCATAGGAGTTGTCTTTATTTTTTTGTATGACCTGCGTGTCATTGAAGAACGCCATGTAAACTACTTTACTTCATTACTAAACGCGTTAGTCATAGAAGTAGAAGTAGTCGTTGGCGTGACAACTTCATGAAGACACGATGATGGAGATCATGATGATGGAGATCATGGTGTCAAGCCGGTGACAAGATGATCATGGAGCCCCGAAGATGGAGATCAATGGAGCTTGATGATATTGGCCATATCATGTCACAACCATATAATTGCATGTGATGTTTATTATGTTTATGCATCTTGTTTACTTAGGACGACGGTAGTAAATAAGATGATCCCTTACAAAATTTCAAGAAGTGTTCTCCCCTAACTGTGCACCGTTGCTACAGTTCGTCGTTTCTAAGCACCACGTGATGATCGGGTGTGATGGATCCTTACGTTCACATACAACGGGTGTAAGACAGTTTTACACAGCGAAAACACTTAGGGTTAACTTGACGAGCCTAGCATGTGCAGACATGGCCTCGGAACACGGAGACCGAAAGGTCGAACACGAGTCGTATGGAAGATACGATCAACATAAAGATGTTCACCGACGATGACTAGTCCGTCTCACGTGATGATCGGACACGGGCTAGTCGACTCGGATCGTGTAACACTTAGATGACTAGAGGGATGTCTAATCTAAGTGGGAGTTCATAATTTTGATTAAGAACTTTATTATCATGAACTTAGTCTAAAACCTTTGCAAATATGTATTGTAGATCAATGGCCAACGCTCATGTCAACATGAACTTCAACGCGTTCCTAGAGAAAACCAAGCTGAAAGATGATGGCAGCAACTATACGGACTGGGTCCGAAACCTGAGGATCATCCTCATAGCTGCCAGGAAGCAATATGTCCTAGAAGGACCGCTAGGTGCCGCTCCCGTCCCAGAGAACCAAGACGTTATGAACGCTTGGCAAACTCGTGCTGATGATTACTCCCTCGTTCAGTGCGGCATGCTTTACAGCTTAGAACCGGGGCTCCAAAAGCGTTTTGAGCATCACGGAGCATATGCGATGTTCGAAGAGCTGAAACTAGTTTTCCAAGCTCATGCCCGGGTCGAGAGATATGATGTCTCCGACAAGTTCTACAGTTGTAAGATGGAGGAGAACAGTTCTGTCAGTGAACACATCCTGAAGATGTCTGGGTTGCACGCACGTATGACCCAGTTGAACATTAACCTCCCAGATGAGGCGGTCATTGACAGAATCCTCCAGTCGCTCCCACCAAGCTACAAGAGCTTTGTGATGAACTACAACATGCAGGGGATGGTAAAGACCATTCCTGAAGTGTTCTCGATGCTGAAGTCAGCAGAGGCTGAAATCAAGAAAGAACATCAAGTGTTGATGGTCAATAAGACCACTAAGTTCAAGAAGGGCAAGGGTAAGAAGAACTTCAAGAAGGACGGCAAAGATGTTGCCGCGCCCGGTAAGCCTGTTGCCGGGAAGAAGTCAAAGAATGGACCCAAGCCTGAGACTGAGTGCTTTTATTGCAAGGGGAAGGGGCACTGGAAGCGGAACTGCCCCAAATACTTAGCGGATAAGAAGGCCGGCAACACCAAAGGTATATTTGATATACATGTAATTGATGTGTACCTTACCAGTACTCGAAGTAACTCCTGGGTATTTGATACCGGTGCCGTTGCTCACATATGTAACTCACAGCAGGAGCTGCGGAATAAACGGAGACTGGCGAAGGACGAGGTGACGATGCGCGTCGGGAATGGCTCCAGGGTCGATGTGATCGCCGTCGGCACGCTGCCTCTACATTTACCTACGGGATTAGTTTTAAACCTCAATAATTGTTATTTAGTGCCAAGTTTGAGCATGAACATTGTATCTGGATCTCGTTTAATACGAGATGGCTACTCATTTAAGTCTGAGAATAATGGTTGTTCGATTTATATGAGAGATATGTTTTATGGTCATGCTCCGATGGTCAATGGTTTATTCTTGATGAATCTCGAGCGTAATATTACACATGTTCATAGTGTGGATGCCAAAAGATGTAAAGTTGATAACGATAGTCCCACATACTTGTGGCACTGCCGCCTTGGTCACATTGGTGTCAAGCGCATGAAGAAGCTCCATGCTGATGGACTTTTAGAGTCTCTTGATTATGAATCATTTGACACATGCGAACCTTGCCTCTTAGGCAAAATGACCAAGACTCCGTTCTCCGGAACAATGGAGCGAGCAACCAACTTGTTGGAAATCATACATACCGATGTGTGCGGTCCAATGAGCGTTGAGGCTCGCGGAGGATATCGTTATGTTCTCACTCTCACTGACGACTTGAGTAGATATGGGTATGTCTACTTAATGAAACACAAGTCTGAGACCTTTGAAAAGTTCAAGGAATTTCAGAGTGAGGTAGAGAATCAACATGACCGTAAGATAAAGTTCCTACGATCAGATCGTGGGGGCGAATACTTAAGTCACGAATTTGGTACACACTTAAGAAAATGTGGAATCGTTTCACAACTCACGCCGCCTGGAACACCTCAGCGAAACGGTGTGTCCGAACGTCGTAATCGCACTCTATTGGATATGGTGCGGTCTATGATGTCTCTTACCGATTTACCGCTATCATTTTGGGGATACGCTCTAGAGACAGCTACATTCACTTTAAATAGGGCACCGTCTAAATCCGTTGAGACGACACCGTATGAATTATGGTTTGGGAAGAAACCTAAGCTGTCGTTTCTAAAAGTTTGGGGATGCGATGCTTATGTCAAGAAACTTCAACCTGAAAAGCTCGAACCCAAGTCGGAAAAATGCGTATTCATAGGATACCCTAAGGAAACTGTTGGGTATACCTTCTACTTAAGATCCGAAGGCAAGATCTTTGTTGCCAAGAACGGATGCTTTCTGGAGAAAGAGTTTCTCTCGAAAGAAGTAAGTGGGAGGAAAGTAGAACTCGATGAAGTACTACCTCTCGAACGGGAAAGTGGTGCAGCGCAGGAAACCATTCCTGTAATGCCCACACCAACTGAAGAGGAAAATGTTGATGATGATCAAGGTACTTCAGATCTAGTTGCTACTGAATTTCGAAGGTCCACAAGGACACGTTCTGCACCAGAGTGGTACGGCAACCCTGTCATGGAAATCATGTTGCTGGACAACAATGAACCTTTGAACTATGAAGAAGCAATGGCGGGCCCGGATTCCAACAAATGGCTTGAGGCCATGAAATCCGAGATAGGATCCATGTATGAAAACAAAGTATGGACTTTGACAGACTTGCCCGATGATCGGCGAGCGATAGAAAATAAATGGATTTTTAAGAAGAAGACGGACGCGGATGGTAATGTTACCATCTATAAAGCTCGACTTGTCGCTAAGGGTTATCGACAAGTTCAAGGGATTGACTACGACGAGACATTCTCTCCCGTGGCGAAGCTTAAGTCCGTCCGAATCATGTTAGCAATTGCCGCATACTATGATTATGAGATATGGCAGATGGACGTCAAAACGGCATTCCTTAATGGACATCTTAAGGAAGAGCTGTATATGATGCAGCCGGAAGGTTTTGTCGTTCCTCAGAACGCTAACAAAGTATGCAAGCTCCAGCGATCCATTTATGGACTGGTGCAAGCATCTCGGAGTTGGAACATTCGCTTTGATGAGATGATCAAAGCGTTTGGGTTTACGCAGACTTATGGAGAAGCCTGCGTTTACAAGAAAGTGAGTGGGAGCTCTGTAGCATTTCTCCTATTATATGTAGATGACATACTCTTGATGGGAAATGATACGAAACTCCTGGACAGCATTAAGGCCTACTTGAACAAGTGTTTTTCAATGAAGGACCTTGGAGAAGCTGCTTATATATTAGGCATCAAGATCTATAGAGATAGATCGAGACGCCTCATAGGTCTTTCACAAAGCACATACCTTGATAAGATTTTGAAGAGGTTCAAAATGGATCAGTCCAAGAAGGGGTTCTTGCCTATGTTACAAGGTGTGAGATTGAGCTTGGCTCAGTCACCGACCACGGCAAAAGATAAAGAAGAGATGAGTGTCATCCCCTATGCTTCAGCCATAGGATCTATTATGTATGCCATGCTGTGTACCAGACCCGATGTAAACCTTGCCGTAAGTTTGGTTGCAAGATACCAAAGTAACCCCGGCAAGGAACACTGGACAGCGGTCAAGAATATCCTGAAGTACCTGAAAAGGACAAAGGACATGTTTCTCGTTTATGGAGGAGATGAAGAGCTCGTCGTAAAGGGTTACGTCGACGCTAGCTTCGACTCAGATCTGGATGACTCTAAGTCACAAACCGGATACGTGTATATGTTGAATGGTGGAGCAGTAAGCTGGTGCAGCTGCAAGCAGAGCGTCGTGGCGGGATCTACATGTGAAGCGGAGTACATGGCAGCCTCGGAGGCAGCGCATGAAGCGATTTGGATGAAGGAGTTCATCACCGACCTAGGAGTCATACCCAATGCGTCGGGGCCGATCAAACTCTTCTGTGACAACACTGGAGCTATTGCCCTTGCCAAGGAGCCCAGGTTTCACAAGAAGACCAGGCACATCAAGCGTCGTTTCAACTCCATCCGTGAAAATGTTCAAGATGGAGACATAGAGATTTGCAAAGAGCACACGGATCTGAATGTCGCAGATCCGTTGACTAAACCTCTCTCGCGTGCAAAACATGATCAACACCAGAACTCTATGGGTGTTCGATTCATCACAATGTAACTAGATTGGTGACTCTAGTGCAAGTGGGAGACTGTTGGAAATATGCCCTAGAGGCAATAATAAAAGGATTATTATATTTCAATGTTCATGATAATTGTCTTTTGTTCATGCTATAACTGTATTATCCGGAAATCGTAATACACGTGTGAACACTTAGACCCAATGAGTCCCTAGTGAGCCTCTAGTTGACTAGCTCGTTATGATCAATAGATAGTCATGGTTTCCTGACTATGGACATAGGATGTCGTTGATAACGGGATCACATCATTAGGAGAATGATGTGATGGACAAGACCCAATCATAAGCATAGCATAAAAGATCGTATAGTTCGTTTGCTAGAAGCTTTGCCAATGTCAAGTATCTATTCCTTCGACCATGAGATCGTGTAACTCCCGGTTACCGTAGGAGTGCCTTGGGTGTATCAAACGTCACAACGTAACTGGGTGACTATAAAGGTGCATTACAGGTATCTCCGAAAGTATCTGTTGGGTTGACACGGATCGAGACTGGGATTTGTCACTCCGTATAACGGAGAGGTATCTCTGGGCCCACTCGGTAATGCATCATCATAATGAGCTCAATGTGACCAAGGTGTTGGCCACGGGATCATGCATTACGGTACGAGTAAAGTGACTTGCCGGGTAACGAGACTGAACAAGGTATTGGGATACCGACGATCGAGTCTCGGGCAAGTAACGTACCGATTGACAAAGGGAATTGTATACAGGGTTTGATCGAATCCTCGACATCGTGGTTCAACCGATGAAATCATCGAGGAGCATGTGGGAGCCAACATGGATATCCAGACCCCGCTGTTGGTTATTGCCCGAGAGTCGTCTCGGTCATGTCTGCGTGTCTCCCGAACCCGTAGGGTCTACACACTTAAGGTTCGGTGACGCTAGGGTTAGTAGGAAGTCAAGTATGTGACTACCGAATGATGTTCGGAGTCCCGGATGAGATCCCGGACGTCACGAGGAGTTCCGGAATGGTCCGGAGGTAAAGATTTATATATGGGAAGTCCTGTTTCGGGCATCGGGACAAGTTTCGGGGTTATCGGTATTGTACCGGGACCACCGGAGGGGTCCCGGGGGCCCACCGGGTGGGGCCACCTGCCCCGGGGGGCCACATGGGCTGTAGGGGGTGCGCCTTGGCCTGCATGGGCCAAGGGCACCAGCCCCACATAGGCCCATGCGCCTAGGGTTCAAGGGGGCAAGAGTCCTAGGAGGGGAAGGCACCTCCTAGGTGCCTTGGGGGGGAGGGAAACCCCCCTTGGCCGCCGCCCCCCTAGGAGATTGGATCTCCTAGGGCCGGCCACCCCCCCCTTGGCCCTCCTATATATAGTGGGGGAGAGGAGGGACTTCATACCTTGAGTCCTTGGCCTTTGGTTGCCTCCTTCTCCCTCCCCAACACCTCTCCTCCTTCGTTGTGTGCTCGGCGAAGCCCTGTCGGAGTACTGCTTCTCCACCATCACCACGCCGTCGTGCTGCCGGTGGAGCTGTCTTCCTCAACCTCTCCTTCCCCCTTGCTGGATCAAGAAGGAGGAGACGTCGCTCGTCCCGTACGTGTGTTGAACACGGAGGTGCTGTCCGTTCAGCACTTGGCATCGGTGATCTGAATCACGTTCGAGTACGACTCCATCATCACCTTGCAAGCTTCCGCACGCGATCTACAAGTGGTATGTAGATGCAAGCTCTCTCCCATGACTCGTTGCTTAGATGAACTCATAGATGGATCTTGGTGAAGCCGTAGGAAAAATTTTAATTTTCTGCAACGTTCCCCAACAGTTCCGCCGCCGCAAGCCTCTGTAGCCACCAAAAACCTCTCGGGAGTCTGTTCCGGCACCCTGCCAGAGGGGGAACCCATCATCGGTGGCCACCTTCATCATCCCGGTGCTCTCCATGACGAGGAGGGAGTAGTTCACCCTCGGGGCTGAGGGTATGTACCAGTAGCTATGTGTTTGATCTCTCTCTCTCGTGTTCTCGACTTCACACGATGTTGATGTGTTGCGAGCTTTGCTATTATAGTTGGATCTTATGATGTTTCTCCCCCTCTACTCTCTTGTGATGAATTGAGTTTCCCTCTTGAAGTTATCTTATCAGATTGAGTCTTTATTTGAGAACACTTGATGTATGTCTTGCCGTGTTTATCTGTGGTGACAATGGGATATCACGTTCCACTTGATGTATGTTTTTGGTGACCAACTTGCGGGTTCCGCCCATGAACCTATGCATAGGGGCTGGCACACGTTTTCTTTACTCTCCGGTAGAAACTTTGGGGCACTCTTTGAAGTACTTTTATGTTGGTTGGATGAATCTGAGATTGTGTGATGCATATCGTATAATCATGCCCACAGATACTTGAGGTGACAATGGAATATCTAGGAGACATTAGGGTTTTGGTTGATTTGTGTCTTAAGGTGTTATTCTAGTACGAACTGTTGAATAGATCGATTCGAACGAATAACTTTGAGGTGGTTTCATACCGTACCAAAATTTCTACGTTTGTTCTCTGCTATTAGTGGCTTTGGAGTGACTCTTTGTTGCATGTTGAGGGATTGTTATATGATCTATCTATGTTATTATTGTTGAGAGAACTTGCACTAGTGAAAGTATGAACCCTAGGCCTGGTTTCCTATCATTGCAATACTGTTTACGCTCACTTTTATCATTAGTTACCTTGCTGTTTTTATTATTTCAGATTACAAAAACCTATATCTACTATCCATATTGCACTTGTATCTTCATCTCTTCGCTGAACTAGTGCACCTATACAATTTACCATTGTCTTGGGTGTGTTGGGGACACAAGAGACTCTTTGTTATTTGATTCCAGGGTTGGTTGAGAGAGACCATCTTCATCCTACACCTCCCATGGATTGATAAACCTTAGGTCATCCACTTGAGGGAAATTTGCTACTGTCCTACAAACCTGTGCACTTCCAGGCCCAACAACGTCTACAAGAAGAAGGTTGTGTAGTAGACATCAAGCTCTTTTCTGGCGCCGTTGCCGGGGAGGTGAGTGCTTGAAGGTATATCTTTAGATGTTGCAATCGAATATTTTTGTTTCTTGTTTTATCACTACTTTAGTTTATAAAAGAAAACCAAAAAATGGAGTTAAGTTTGTCTCATATGCTTCGTCTTTTTAATATCTTTTGTGAGTATGATGGAAAAGAAAATTGTGCTCAAGTGCTAGAAGAAGAGTGCAGTAAAATGCTTGATACTAAATCTTTGAATGATGAGCATGATTGCAATGTTCTTAGTATAAACTCCTTGAATATCCATAGTACTAATGATGATTGCTCTAGTCATGATGAAAATATATCTTATGAATGTGTTAACTTTTGTGGAGTGCATGTTTGCATGAACACACCAAATAGAGAAGATATATATTGCAAGAGGCATAAGCATTTAGAAACTAAATGGTTGCAATAAAGGCTAAATGTGAGTACCGAAAATTTGAATTTCCTTTGCCGTACTTGTGAACTTTGCAATGAACGTGGTCATTTACATCTCCAATGCAAATTGTTTCATGACCGAATCGTGTCCAAGAATTGTGATGATTTCATTTCCCTTGCACACTATAATGAACTTAGTTTGCTTTTGGGTTATGAAGAGTTGAAACGTTTAACTAAGCCTATTCCAGAATTTAATCTTGAGCATTTCCTTGATATTGATCAAGAAAAGATTTATATGTTTTGTGCGGAGAATTGCATTGAAAATCCTTATATTGCCAATTACCTAAAGAACAGAAAGCAAATACAAGATGATGAGAATAATAATGAAAGGGAAGAGACTTCCCAATCTCCTCCTATTATTTCTTATGATGAATCAGGTAACGAGAAGGAGCTATCTATTCAGCCAATCTCGTCAATAAGGAGCTCAAAGAGGAAGGTTGAACCCACACATAATATGAAGAAGAAAAAAAAAGAAGGAGCAACAAAGGTAGAAAGGTATCCCTCCCAAATGATGTTGCTCCTACTACTCATTGTGATGATGATAATTGCTTTACTATTGGTGCTATCCATATTTTTAATGATGAAAGTGATTATGCTTATGATATGAAAGGGCACAAGCTTGGGGAAGCTATGTTTGATAAGGATGAAATATTTGAGAATATATTTGCTGAAATTAATGTTTGTCCCAAGCTTGGGGATGCTATGTTTAATGAAGATGATATTTTTAGCATCGTTTTGATATGCAAAGTTGTTATGATGATAGCATGCCTCCTACGTATGATGATTATATTGATGAAAGTGGGTTTGGAAGAGTGTCAACTTTAGGAAGTAGTGATCCCACTATTTTGGAAGATGTTGAATTTTATTGTGATGAATACGAAAGTGGATTTGGAAGAGTGTCAACTTTATTTAGTGATTCCACTATCTTAGGAGAGGTTTCAATCAGTTATGATGAGAACGAAGTTGCTACTTATGATGATTATTGTGATGAAACTTATGCTATAAAAGGTAGTGATGATTATATTTAAAAATCTTGTCATAATTATGATTACCCTTTTTCTGAACATTACTCTTTTAATGTGGAAACAATTTTTAGTGTTCAAGTCTCTTATTATACTCCCACTATTCCGAATGAGAAGAATTTTGCTTATGTGGAGAGTAGTAAAAATTCTATGCATGTAGATCATGAAAGGAATGCTTTAGGTGCTGGTTATATTGTTAAATTCATTCATGATGCTACTGAAAATTATTATGAGGGAGGAATATATGCTTGTAGGAATTGCAATAATGTCAAGTTTCCTCCCTATGTGCTTCAAGTTTTAAATTTATGCTTGTTTTGCCTCCCTATGCTAGTTGATTATTGTTCCCATAAGCTGTTTGCTCACAAAATCCCTATGCATAGGAAGAGGGTAGACTTAAATGTGCTAGTCATATGCTTCATGATGCTCCCGTTATGTTTCAGTTCTTATCTTTTATGTGAGCATCATTGTCATCATCATGCCTAGTTAGAAAGGCATTAAAGAAAAGCGCTTGTTGGGAGACAACCCAATATTTATCCTTACTGTTTTTGTGTGTTCACATGATTATGCTACTGTAGTAATCATGTTCTATAGCTTTTGTTTCAATAAAGTGCCAAGTAAGACCTTTAGGATAGCTTACAGTGATAGTTGTGTTGATCCTGCTGAAAATCAGAAACTTTTGCACCCAGTAAATTAGTTTTGATAATTCACAGAAACGTGATTATGATCTGATTCTTTTTGCTCTGGATAACTACACGAATTTCTTAGGACTTCCTAATTTGTTAGGATTTTTGGAGTTCAGAAGTATACGTTTGGTGCAGATTACTACAGACTATTCTGTTTTTGACAGATTCTGTTTTCTATGTGTTGTTTGCTTATTTTGATGAATCGATGGCTAGTATTAAGTGGTATGAACCATAGATAAGTTGTAATACAGTATATATTACACCAATATGAATTAGAATGAGTTCATTATAGTACCTAAGTGGTGGTTTTATTTTCTTATACTAACGGAGCTTACGAGTTTTCTGTTGAGTTTTGTGTTGTGGAGTTTTCAAGTTTTGGGTAAAGATTTGATGGAGTATGGAATAAGGAGTGTCAAGAGCCTAAGCTTGGGGATGCTCAAGGCACTCCAAGTTAATATTCAAGGACAAACAAGAGCCTAAGCTTGGGGATGCCCCGGAAGGCATCCCCTCTTTCGTCTTCGTTCATCGGTAACTTTACTTGGAGCTATATTTTTATTTGCCACATGATATGTGTTTTTCTTGGAGCGTCATTTTATATTGTTAGTATTTGCTTGCTTTTATTTAGAATAATGTTTTTCATCTTTAGTTTCAATAAAAAAGTCAAGGATAGCCTTTGTCATGCTTATTTTGCTACTATACATGTTGCTGTTTGAAAACAGAAAGTTTACCGCTGTTGCAAAAATTCCCTAGAAAAGTCAGAGCATGATATAATGTTGAAACTTTTTTGAATAATGAGATCTGATAAATTTTATACAGTGAGAATTTTAGTTCATGATTTTTGGAGTTAGGGAATTATTGATACTCTTGCATTCTTTACAGACTGTACTGTTTGGACAGATTGCTGTTATGTTTGCATTGTTTGCACATGTTTGCTTGTTTAATGATTCTATTTGAGGATAGGAGTATTAAATATGCAGAGGCATTTAGTATGCAATGTGGAATAATAATTTTAGTGATTTGTTACAGTAGAAAATGATAAGGTTTTGCATTGCTTTATACTAACCTATCTCACGAGTTCTTGTTGAGTTTGTTGTGGATGAAGCTTTTGATAAAAAGAGAAACTATGATATGAGAGGTATTAAGGACACACAAAAGTTCAAGCTTGGGTATGCCCAAGGCACCCCAAGATAATATTTCAAGAAGTCTCAAGCATCTAAGCTTGGGTATGCCCCGGTAGGCATCCCACCTTTCTTCTTCAACAACTATCGATTAGTATCGGTTGAGCCTAAGTTTTTGCTTCTTCACATGAGTTGTGCTATCCTTGCAATGTCATTTATTTTGTTTTGTTTGCTGTTTGAATAAGATACCAAGATCTGAAATTCTTAAATGAGAGAGAGTCTTCGCATAGTTATATAATTATTTAGCTACTCACTGATCTTCACTTATATCTTTTTGGAGTAGTTTGTCAATTACTCGTGTGCTTCACTTATATCCTATGAGTAAATGGTTGAATGAGTTGATTGTCATAAATCTGAAATTATATATGCCTCATTTGCTTATCCCATGGGGAGTAGTGACTTCACATCTAAGAAGTAGAGGTTGTAAATCTATTGAAGGTTAGCAAGCATTGTATTGGTCATTTGAACAATTCATGAAAGAATATTGAAGGAAGAGAGATTTCACATATAAATATACCATTGTAGACATATTTTATAATTGGGAGCACTCATTAAGTATGACATGCTAAAGAGTTGATGTTGGACAAGCAAGACAACGTAATGGTTTATGTTTTCCGACATCTCAGTTAAAGTATATTGTCATGGATCATTCAAACATGTTGAGATTGCCATTCCCCCTCATGCTAGCCAAAATTCCTTGCACCAAGTAGAGATACTACTTGTGATTCCAAACATCCTTAAACCCAGTTTTGCCATGAGAGTCCACCATACCTACCTATGGATTGAGTAAGATCCTTCAAGTAAGTTGTCATCGGTGCAAGCAATAAAAATTGCTCTCTAAATATGTATGATCTTTTGGTGTGAAGAAAATAGCTTTATACGATCTCTTGTTATGGAAGCAATAAAAGCGACGGACTGCATAATAAAGGTCCATATACAAGTGGCAATATAAAGTGACGTTCGTTCACATTAAGATTTTGTGCATCCAACCCTAAAAGCGCATGACAACCTCTGCTTCCCTCTGCGAAGGGCCTATCTTTTACTTTATGTCTTTTACTTTTATGCAAGAGTCAAGGTGATCTTCACCTTTCCCTTTTTCATTTTATCCTTTGGCAAGAACTTTGTGTTGGGGTGATCCTGATATATATATCTAACTGGATGTAAGTTAGCATGAACTATTATTGTTGACATCACCCAAAGGTGAATACGTTGGGAGGCAACACTATAAGCCCCTATCTTTCTTAGTGTTCGATTGAGACTCCATAACCATTAGTATTGCGTGAGTGTTAGCAATCGTAGAAGACTATATGATAGTTGAGTATGTGGAATTTGCTATTCCTGAAAATAAGATGAATTGCAATTGTTTGATGAGTGAGAATGAAGTTTGCTAGTTTTCAAGAAAGTTTATGGTCTATGCTTTGACATGTGAATTGCTTGTTACTTTATCGTGAGAAGTTTTATGAGATGAGCTACTGTTATGACATATTATCATGCTAGAAAAGGTGATTGAAATTATCATTGATCAAACTTGTGCACCTTCTAGCATTCACACTTCATAAATTCTTTCTTTTATCATTTACCTACTCGAGGATGAGTAGGAATTAAGCTTGGGGATGCTGATACGTCTCGAACGTATCTATAATTTATGAAGCATTCATGCTATTTTATTTTCTATTTTGAATGATTACGGGCTTTATTATTCACTTTTATATTACATTTGGGACTAACCTATTAACCGGAGGCCTAGCCCATATTGCTGTTTTATTGCCTGTTTCAGTATTTTGAAGAAAAGGAATATCAAACGGAGTCCAAACGGAATGAAACCTTCGGCATCATGATTTTTTGGAAGAATATCATCCTGGAGGCTTGGAGATCAAGTCAGAAGATACTCGAGGAGCCCAGGAGATAGGGGGCGCGTCCCCTTGTCTTGTGGACCCCTCGAGCACCCCCTGACCGACTTGTTTCGCCTATATAACCCTACGTACCCTAAAACCATCAGATATCAAGATAGATCGGGAGTTCCGCTGCCGCAAGCCTCTTTAGCCACCAAAAACCTCTCGGGAGTCCGTTCCGGCACCTTGCCAGAGGGGGAACCCATCATCGGTGGCCATCTTCATCATCCCGGCGCTCTCCATGACGAGGAGGGAGTAGTTCACCCTCGGGGCTGAGGGTATGTACCAGTAGCTATGTGTTTGATCTCTCTCTCTCTCTCTCTCTCTCTCTCTCTCTCTCGTGTTCTCGACTTCACACGATCTTGATGTATCGCGAGCTTTGCTATTATAGTTGGATCTTATGATGTTTCTCCCCCTCTACTCTCTTGTGATGAATTGAGTTTCCCTCTTGAAGTTATCTTATCAGATTGAGTCTTTATTTGAGAACACTTGATGTATTTCTTGCCGTGTTTATCTGTGGTGACAATGGGATATCACGTGCCACTTGATGTATGTTTTGGTGACCAACTTGCGGGTTCCGCCTATGAACCTATGCATAGGGGTTGGCACACGTTTTCTTGACTCTCCGGTAGAAATTTTGGGGCACTCTTTGAAGTACTTTTATGTTGGTTGGATGAATCTGAGATTGTGTGATGCATATTGTATAATCATGCCCATGGATACTTGAGGTGACAATGGAGTATCTAGGTGACATTAGGGTTTTGGTTGATTTGTGTCTTAAGGTGTTATTCTAGTACGAACTCTTGAATATATCAATCCGAATGAATAACTTTGAGGTGGTTTCGTACCCTACCATAATCTCTACGTTTGTTCTCCGCTATTAGTGGCTTTGGAGTGACTCTTTGTTGCATGTTGAGGGATTTTTATATGATCTATCTATGTTATTATTGTTGAGATAACTTGCACTAGTGAAAGTATGAACCCTAGGCCTTGTTTACTATCATTGCAATACCGTTTACGCTCACTTTTATCATTAGTTACCTTGCTGTTTTTATTATTTCAGATTACAAAAACCTATATCCACTATCCATATTGCACTTGTATCTTCATCTCTTTGCCGAACTAGTGCACCTATACAATTTACCATTGTATTGGGTGTGTTGGGGACACAAGAGACTCTTTGTTATTTGGTTGCAGGGTTGTTTGAGAGAGACCATCTTCATCCTACACCTCCCACAGATTGATAAACCTTAGGTCATCCACTTGAGGGAAATTTGCTACTGTCCTACAAACCTGTGCACTTGCAGGCCCAACAACGTCTACAAGAAGAAGGTTGTGTAGTAGACATCACTTACCAGTCCAACCCAGCGCGCCCACTCAGTCGCTGACGTCTATTAAGCTTCGGTTGATGCATACGACGCAGAACGCCCATACTATGCCCACATGATGGTTAGTGCTATCAGGCCAGAGGCCCCTCGGATCAAATATCCAAATCATAGTGGATTAGGAACGCACGATAACAAGCAGAGACTCACGAATGATGTGACCCCGTTGCCCCGTATCGAGGACTTGTGGCAAGGGCTAGGAATGCCCGGCCACGCCTCGTAATTATCTCACGGGCACCCTCCAGGTCAACCCGTCTCCACATCACTCGCGGGTACCCCTCAGGGTCGACCCGCCTTTCCATGTAATGGGTAAAGTCCAAGTATCCGTGTGTCGAAACATTTAGGGGAAAACCCAAGGAATCACCCCCGGTGAATTCCACTCGATGTAATCATCAAGTTGAACGTAAGAGGAATCACCCCCGAGGTTCACACTTGAGGGGTTGCACGACAGAGTCGTATCGGAAGTGGTTAAGGCGGAATCACCCTCGATGACCATGGCCGAATAGCTACACTACATGGTTAACATCAGATGTGTTGTAGAGGTCTCACCCTCGGCACTCGATAGTAACACAGCAGTGTCGAGCAACTAAGGGGAAGTGATGTGCGGTGTCGGGGCCTGGTCTTCGATCCCGTTGATCGGGTCTTTGATAATGTAGCAGGGGCAACAAGGACAAGGTGGGGGTCACTGATGGATCACTAACCAACCTATACTAAGCAGTTTAGGATAAGCAGGTAGGTAACAATAAGTAGGTTACAAAAGAAGGCTATGCATCAGAATAGGAGCAAACAATAACAGTAGCAAAATGTAATGCAAGAATGAGAGAATGGAATGGGCTATATCGGGATGATCAAAGGGGGGGCTTGCCTGGTTGCTTTGGCAAGGAGGGGTCGTCGGTGATGTAGTCGATCACAGGGGCATCATCGGTCTCGAGGTCTACCGGAGAGAAGAGGGGGAAGAAACAGTAAATATAAAGCAAACATAGCATAACAGGACAACAGGCAGAGCTAGACGTGTTCTAATGCGGTGCTACACGATACCGGCGAGGGGGGAAGTCAACCAGGAATGTTTTCCCGGTTCCGGACCTGTGTCAGACAGATGACCGAAGGGGGAAAGTTCCATGTTCAGCATGCTAGGGGCATGTGACAGATGAACGGACCGCGTATCCAGATTCGTCACGTTTTTGTGAGCAACTTTCATGTAGAAAACATTTTCATCCGAGTTACAGATTATTTTATATGAATTTTCTAAGTTTAAACAATAATTTGGAATTATCTAAAATAACAGAAATGATTTATGACGCCAGCAGAGTGTCAGCATGACATCATCAGTTTAACAGACCCGCTGACTGGCAGTGGGTCCCACATGTCATAGAGAGAGGGCTAACAGTGGGTTATTTTAAATGAACATGGGGGTTAATTAGCAGTTGGGCCCCACATGCCAGTGACTCATTAGATTAACTACTTAATTTTAGTTATAAAAACGTTTTAATTAACAGAAAAACTGTGAGGCCCGCATGTCAATGACACTGGGCTGCCCAGTCAGCACGTTGACTGGGTCAACCCAGTCAACGGGGCCCTCGGGGCCATTGGCAGCGACACAGGGAGGGACGCGTGGGGGACAGGTCAGCAGGCGACGCCGGAGTCGCTCCAGCGACCCTCTCGCGACGGCTCCTCGCCGGAGTTGGCCGGAAAACGCCCTCACGGGCCCGTTTCGGCCGCGGTTTGAACCTACGGCACCGCAGGGCTTGCCCGCATCCGACTGCGGTGGTGGCTTGTTCGGAGCGTGCCTGTAGTAACGACGGCGAGTACGGGCAGCGACAGTGCTCGGGCATGATGGGGGAAGTAGCTACGGGTAGTGGCAGAAGCAGGGAAGAGAGGGAAAGGGTGCGGCGCTCACTTCCGTTGCTGGGAAGGCCCGAGGAAGAGTCGAGGTGGCCGGAGACGGTGTTGGAGTGCGGCGGCCCGAGGCAGACGGAGGTTGAAGATGACCGCAAAGCCGATGGGGCAGGGGCTCCGAGCTCGGGGAAGTGGACGCAGCCGGCGGCGAGGAAGCTCCCGGACTCGGGCAAACGAAGGGCGGCGGCCAGTGGCCACGCGCACGGCGAGGCCATGGCGATGGCTGCGTTCGGGTGAGGGGGAGAAGGGGATCTGGGGCGAGGGCGAGAGCGGTGAGGGCGAGCAGGGGAGTGGGTGGAGGTAGGTGTCGGGGACTCGAGTAGGCGAGGAGGCGCAGGCCTTATCCCCTCGCCCGGGCGTCGCCGGCGAGGCGTGTCCGGCGGGGATGGCGCCTGTAGCGACTCAGGTCGGGGAACAGTGCGAGGGGGAGGAGGCGACCCGGGGAGGGGCTGGGCCGGACCAGCTGGAGTGGGCCGAGGCTCGGGCCAGGCACTGTGCACTTGGGCCAGTGCATAGTGGCCTGTGCTCTTTCTCTTTCTCTTTTTCTTTTAACAACTTTCTGCTATAGTTATTTTAGGCCATTTAGACATTTTGCAAAAATGTTGGTTCACCACCAATATTACCAGAAGAATATGTTCCACATGATGAACATTTTAGTGTTCATGTCTGAGCATTTTTGAATTTCAAACATAAATTCAAATTGAATTCAACTGGAATTTGAAATGGAATCTTGACCAAAGTGACCAAGCACTATTATAGCAAAATGATTAGCTTGATCTCAGGGATTACTATAGCTTCATTACACCGGGGTGTTACAACTCTCCTCCTCTGAAAGAAATTCTTGTCCCGAGAATTAAGAGGTAGAATGGAACAGGTCGGGGTATTCAGCCCGGAGGTTATCTTCGCATTCCCAAGTGGCTTCCTCTTTATTATGATTCGACCATTGCACCTTGAGGAACTTGGTAACCTTCTGGCGGGTTCAACGCTCAGCTTCTTCAAGAATGTGGATCGGATGCTCTTTGTATGTCAGATCATCTTGAACTTCAATCAATTCCGGATCCACTTCACGTTCTGGATCCTTGAAACATCGACGAAGTTGTGACACGTGGAAGACGTCATGGACGTGAGAGAACTGAGGTGGCAACTCCAATTGATAAGCCACGAGTCCACGACGGGGGAGAATGCGGAAAGGACCAATGTAGCGCGGTGCTAGCTTGCCCTTGACTCCGAACCGATGAGTGCCTCTCAAAGGAGTTACACGCAAATAAGCTTGTTCACCAGGTTGATAAGTTGAACCCCAGTGTTTCCAGTCATAGTTGCTCTTCTGGTGGGACTGGGCCGCCTTGAGATTATCCCGGACAATGCGAACCTGCTCTTCAGCTTGTTGAATAATGTCTGGACCGATGAGCGCCCGTTCCCCAGTTTCCTACCAATTCAGAGGGGTTCGACACTTACGTCCATATAGCACTTCGAAGGGTGCCATCTTCAAGCTGGCCTGATAGCTGTTGTTATAAGAGAACTCCGTATAAGGGAAAGATTCTTCCCACCTCTTGCCGAAAGAAATAACACAAGCTCGAAGCATGTCTTCAAGAATTTGATTGACTCGCTCGACTTGGCCTTGGGATTGGGGTGAAGGAAATATGCCCTAGAGGCAATAATAAAGTTATTATTTATTTCCTCATATCATGATAAATGTTTATTATTCATGCTAGAATTGTATTAACCGGAAACATGATACATGTGTGAATACATAGACAAACATAACGTCACTAGTATGCCTCTACTTGAGTAGCTCATTAATCAAAGATGGTTATGTTTCCTAACCATAGGCATGTGTTGTCATTTGATTAATGGGATCACATCATTAGGAGAATGATGTGATTGACATGAACCATTCCGTTAGCCTAGCACTTGATCGTTTAGTATATTGCTATTGCTTTCTTCATGACTTATACATGTTCCTGTAACTATGAGATTATGCAACTCCCGTTTACTGGAGGAACACATTGGGTGCTACCAAACGTCACAACGTAACTGGGTGATTATAAAGGAGTACTACAGGTGTCTCCAAAGGTACATGTTGAGTTGGCGTAATTCGAGATTAGGTTTTGTCACTCCGATTGTCGGAGAGGTATCTCTGGGCCCTCTCAATAATGCACATCACTATAAGCCATGCAAGCAATGTGACCAATGAGTTGGTTACGGGATGATGCATTACATAACGAGTAAAGAGACTTGCCGGTAACGAGATTGAACTAGGTATTGGATACCGACAATTGAATCTCGGGCAAGTAACATATCGATGACAAAGGGAACAACGTATGTTGTTATGCGGTTTGATCGATAAAGATCTTCGTAGAATATGTAGGAACCAATATGGGCATCCAGGTCTCGCTATTGGTTATTGACCGAGAATAGTTCTAGGTCATGTCTACATAGTTCTCGAACCCATAGGGTCCGCACGCTTAACGTTACGATGACAGTTTTATTATGAGTTTATAAGTTTTGATGTACCGAAGTTTGTTCGGAGTCCCGGATGTGGTCACGGACATGACGAGGAATCTCGAAATGGTCGAGACATAAAGATTGATATATTGGACGACTATATTCGGACACCGGAAGTGTTCCGGACGTTTTCGGAGAAAACCGGAGTGCCGGAGGGTTACCGAAACCCCCCCGGGAGAGATAATGGGCCACATGGGCCTTGGTGGAAAGAGAGAGTGGCGACCAGCATGGGCCGCGCGCCCCCTCCCCCTCTGGTCCGAATTGGACTAGGAGGGGGGGGGTCGGCGCCCCCCTCTTTCCTTCCCCCTCTCCCCCTTCCTTTCCCCCTCCTAGTAGGAGTAGGAAAGGGGGAGTCCTACTCCTACTAGGAGGAGGACTCCTCCTCCTGGCGTGCCCTCTAGGGCCGGCCGGCCTCCCCCTTGCTCCTTTATATATACGGGGGCGGGGGGGCACTCTAAGACACACAAGTTGATCTATGGATCGTTCCTTAGCCGTGTGCGGTGCCCCCCTCCACCATATTCCACCTCGGTCATATCGTCGCGGAGTTTAGGCGAAGCCCTGCGCCGGTAGAGCATCATCATCGTCACCACGCCGTTGTGCTGACGGAACTCATCCCCGACACTTTGCTGGATCGGAGTCCGGGGATCGTCATCGAGCTAAACGTGTGCTGAACTCGGAGGTGCCGTACGTTTGGTACTTGGATCGGTCGGATCGTGAAGACGTACGACTACATCAACCGCGTTGTCATAACGCTTCCGCTTACGGTCTACGAGGGTACGTGGACAAAACTCTCCCCTCTCATTCCTATGCCATCACCATGATCTTGCGTGTGTGTAGGAATTTTTTTGAAATTACTACGTTCCCCAACAGTGGCATCCGAGCCAAGGTTTTATGCGTTGAAGTTATATGCATGAGTAGAACACAAGTGAGTTGTGGGCAATACAAGTCATACTACTTACCAGCATGTCATACTTTGGTTCGGCGGTATTGTGAGATGAAGCGGCCCGGACCGACATTACGCGTACGCTTACGCGAGAATGGTTTCACGGTTACGAGCACTCGTGCTTAAAGGTGGCTGGCGGGTATCTGTCTCTCTCACTTTAGCTGAATCGAGTGCGGCTACGCCCGGTCCTTGCGAAGGTTAAAACAACACTAACTTGACGAACTATCGTTGTGGTTTTGATGCGTAGGTAAGAACAGTTCTTGCTAAGCCCGTAGCAGCCACGTAAAATTTGCAACAACAAAGTAGAGGACGTCTAACTTGTTTTTGCAGGGCATGTTGTGATGTGATATGGTCAACACGTGATGCTATATTTTATTGTATGAGATGATCATGTTTTGTAACCGAAGTTATCGGCAACTGGCAGGAGCCATATGGTTGTCGCTTTATTGTATGAAATGCAAATGCCTTGTAATTGCTTTACTTTATCACTAAGCGGTAGCGATAGTCGTAGAAGCAATAGATGGCGTAACGACAACGATGCTACGATGGAGACCAAGGTGTCGCACCGGTGACGATGGTGATCATGACAGTGCTTTGAAGATGGAGATCACAAGCACAAGATGATGATGGCCATATCATATCACTTATATTGATTGCATGTGATGTTTATCCTTTATGCATCTTATCTTGCTTTGATTGACGGTAGCATTTTAAGATGATCTCCCACTAATTATCAAGAAGTGTTCTCCCAGAGTATGCACCGTTGCGAAAGTTTTTCGTGCTGAGACACCACGTGATGATCGGGTGTGATAGGCTCTACGTTCAAATACAACGGGTGCAAAACAGTTGCACACGCGGAATACTCGGGTTAAACTTGATGAGCCTAGCATATACAGATATGGCCTCGGAACACGGAGACCGAAAGGTCGAACGTGAATCATATAGTAGATATGATCAACATAGTGATGTTCACCATTGAAACTACTCCATCTCACGTGATGATCGGACATGGTTTAGTTGATTTGGATCACGTGATCACTTAGATGACTAGAGAGATGTCTGTCTAAGTGGGAGTTCTTAATTAATATGATTAATTGAACTTAAATTTATCATGAACTTAGTACCTGATAGTATTTTGCTTGTCTATGTTTGTTGTAGATAGATGGCTCGTGCTGTTGTTCCGTTGAATTTTAATGCGTTCCTTGAGAAAGCAAAGTTGAAAGATGATGGTAGCAATTACACAGACTGGGTCCATAACCTGAGGATTATCCTCATTGCTGCACAGAAGAATTACGTCCTGGAAGAACCGCTGGGTGCCAGGCCTGCTGCTGATGCAACTGAAGACGTTAAGAATGTCTGGCAGAGCAAAGCTGATGACTACTCGATAGTTCAGTGTGCCATGCTTTACGGCTTAGAACCGGGTCTTCAACGACGTTTTGAACGTCATGGAGCATATGAGATGTTCCAGGAGTTAAAGTTAATATTTCAAGCAAATGCCCAGATTGAGAGATATGAAGTCTCCAATAAGTTCTATAGCTGCAAGATGGAGGAGAATAGTTCTGTCAGTGAACACATACTCAAAATGTCTGGGTATAATAATCACTCGATTCAACTGGGAGTTAATCTTCCTGATGATAGTGTCATTGACAGAATTCTTCAATCACTGCCACCAAGCTACAAGAGCTTCTTGATGAACTATAATATGCAAGGGATGGACAAGACTATTCCCGAGCTCTTCGCAATGCTAAAAGCCGCGGAGGTAGAAATCAAGAAGGAGCATCAAGTGTTGATGGTTAACAAGACCACCAGTTTCAAGAAAAAGGGCAAAGGGAAGAAGAAGGGGAACTTCAAGAAGAACAGGAAACAAGTTGCTGCTCAAGAGAAGAAACCCAAGTCTGGACCTAAGCCTGAAACTGAGTGCTTCTACTGCAAGCAGACTGGACACTGGACGCGGAACTGCCCCAAGTATTTGGCGGATAATAAGGATGGCAAGGTGAACAAAGGTATATGTGATATACATGTTATTGATGTGTACCTTACTAATGCTCGCAGTAGCACCTGGGTATTTGATACCGGTTCTGTTGCTAATATTTGCAACTCGAAACAGGGACTACGGATTAAGCGAAGATTGGCTAAGGACGAGGTGACGATGCGCGTGGGAAATGGTTCCAAAGTCGATGTGATCGCGGTCGGCACGCTAGCTCTACATCTACCATCGGGATTAGTTTTAGACCTAAATAATTGTTATTTGGTGCCAGCGTTGAGCATGAACATTATATCTGGATCTTGTTTGATGCAAGACGGTTATTCATTTAAATTAGAGAATAATGGTTGTTCTATTTATATGAGTAATATCTTTTATGGTCATGAACCCTTGAAGAGTGGTCTATTTTTATTGAATCTCGATAGTAGTGATACACATATTCATAGTGTTGAAACCAAAAGATGCATAGTTGATAATGATAGTGCAACTTATTTGTGGCACTGCCGTTTAGGTCATATCGGTGTAAAGCGCATAAAGAAACTCCATACTGATGGACTTTTGGAATCACTTGATTATGAATCACTTGGTACTTGCGAACCGTGCCTCATGGGCAAGATGACTAAAACGCTGTTCTCCGGAACTATGGAGCGAGCAACTGATTTGCTGGAAATCATACATACTGATGTTTGTGGTCCAATGAATGTTGAGGCTCGCGGCGGGTATCGTTATTTTCTCACCTTCACAGATGATTTGAGCAGATATGGGTATATCTACTTAATGAAACACAAGTCTGAAACATTTGAAAAGTTCAAAGAATTTCAGAGTGAAGTGGAAAATCATCATAACAAGAAAATTAAATTTCTACGATCTGATCGTGGAGGAGAATATTTGAGTTACAAGTTTGGTCTACACTTGAAACAATGCGGGATAGTTTCGCAACTCACGCCACCCGGAACACCACAATGAAATGGTGTGTCCGAACGTCGTAATCGTACTTTACTAGATATGGTGCGATCAATGATGTCTCTTACTGATTTACCGCTATCGTTTTGGGGATATGCTTTAGAGACTTCCGCATTCACGTTAAATAGGGCACCGTCAAAATCCGTCGAGACGACGCCTTATGAACTGTGGTTTGGCAAGAAACCAAAGTTGTCGTTTCTTAAAGTTTGGGGATGCGATGCTTATGTGAAGAAACTTCAACCAGATAAGCTCGAACCCAAATCGGAGAAATGTGTCTTCATAGGATACCCAAAAGAGACTATTGGGTACACTTTCTATCACAGATCTGAGGGCAAGATTTTTGTTGCTAAAATCGGATCCTGTCTAGAGAAGGAGTTTCTCTCGAAAGAAGTGAGTGGGAGGAAAGTAGAACTTGATGAGGTAACTGTACCTGCTCCCTTATTGGAAAGTAGTTCATCACAAGAACCGGTTCCTGTGACAACTACATCAATTAGTGAGGAAGCTAATGATATTGATCATGAAACTTCAGATCAAGTTTCTACTGAACCTCGTAGGTCTACCAGAGTAAGATCCGCACCAGAGTGGTACGGTAATCCTATTCTGGAAGTCATGTTACTTGACCATGATGAACCTACGAACTATGAGGAAGCGATGATGAGCCCAGATTCCGCAAAATGGCTAGAGGCCATGAAATCTGAGATGGGATCCATGTATGAGAACAAAGTATGGACTTTGGTTGACTTGCCCGATGATCGGCAAGCCATTGAGAATAAATGGATTTTTAAGAAGAAGACTGACGCTGATGGTAATGTAACTGTCTATAAAGCTCGACTTGTTGCGAAAAGTTTTCGACAAGTTCAAGGGGTTGACTACGATGAGACTTTCTCACCCGTAGCGATGCTTAAGTCTGTCCGAATCATGTTAGCCATTGCTGCATTTCATGATTATGAAATTTGGCAAATGGATGTCAAAACTGCATTCTTGAATGGATTTCTGGAAGAAGAGTTGTATATGATGCAGCCAGAAGGTTTTGTCGATCCAAAAGGTGCTGACAAAGTGTGCAAGCTCCAGCGATCCATTTATGGACTGGTGCAAGCATCTCGGAGTTGGAATAAACGCTTTGATAGTGTGATCAAAGCATATGGTTTTATACAGACTTTTGGAGAAGCCTGTATTTACAAGAAAGTGAGTGGGAGCTCTGTAGCATTTCTGATATTATATGTAGATGACATATTATTAATTGGAAATGATATAGAATTTCTGGATAACATAAAGGGATACTTGAATAAAAGTTTTTCAGTGAAAGACCTCGGTGAAGCTGCTTACATATTGGGCATCAAGATTTATAGAGATAGATCAAGACGCTTAATAGGACTTTCACAAAGCACATACCTTGACAAAATTTTGGAAAAGTTCAAAATGGATCAGGCAAAGAAAGGGTTCTTGCCCGTGCTACAAGGTGTGAAGTTGAGTCAAACTCAATGCCCGACCACAGCAGAAGATATAGAGAAAATGAAAGATGTTCCCTATGCTTCAGCCATAGGCTCTATCATGTATGCAATGCTGTGTACCAGACCTGACGTATGCTTAGCAATAAGCTTGGCAGGAAGGTACCAAAGTAATCCAGGAGTGGATCACTGGACAGCGGTCGAGAACATCCTGAAATACCTGAAAAGGACTAAGGATATGTTTCTCGTATATGGAGGTGACAAAGAGCTAGTCGTAAATGGTTACGTTGATGCAAGCTTTGACACTGATCCGGACGATTCTAAATCGCAAACCGGATACGTGTTTTTATTAAACAGTGGAGCTGTAAGTTGGTGCAGTTCTAAACAAAGTGTCGTGGCGGGATCTACATGTGAAGCGGAGTACATAGCTGCTTCGGAAGCAGCAAATGAAGGAGTCTGGATGAAGGAGTTCATTTCCGATCTAGGTCTCATACCTAGTGCATCGGGACCAATGAAGATCTTCTGTGACAACACTGGTGCAATTGCCTTGGCAAAGGAATCCAGATTTCACAAGAGGACCAAGCACATCAAGAGACGCTTCAATTCCTTTCGGGACCAAGTCCAAGTGGGAGACATAGAGATTTGCAACATACATACGGATCTGAATGTTGCAGACCCATTGACTAAGCCCCTCTCACGAGCAAAACATGATCAGCACCAAGACTCCATGGGTGTTAGAATCATTACTATGTAATCTAGATTATTGACTCTAGTGCAAGTGGGAGACTGAAGGAAATATGTCCTAGAGGCAATAATAAAGTTATTATTTATTTCCTCATATCATGATAAATGTTTATTATTCATGCTAGAATTGTATTAACCGGAAACATGATACATGTGTGGATACATAGACAAACATAACGTCACTAGTATGCCTCTACTTGACTAGCTCATTAATCAAAGATGGTTATGTTTCCTAACCATAGGCATGTGTTGTCATTTGATTAATGGGATCACATCATTAGGAGAATGATGTGATTGACATGACCCATTCCGTTAGCCTAGCACTTGATCGTTTAGTATATTGCTATTGCTTTCTTCATGACTTATACATGTTCCTGTAACTATGAGATTATGCAACTCCCGTTTACCGGAGGAACACTTTGGGTGCTACCAAACGTCACAACGTAACTGGGTGATTATAAAGGAGTACTACAGGTGTCTCCAAAGGTACATGTTGAGTTGGCGTAATTCGAGATTAGGTTCTGTCACTCCGATTGTCGGAGAGGTATCTCTGGGCCCTCTCGGTAATGCACATCACTATAAGCCTTGCAAGCAATGTGACCAATGAGTTGGTTACGGGATGATGCATTACGTAACGAGTAAAGAGACTTGCCGGTAACGAGATTGAACTAGGTATTGGATACCGACAATCGAATCTCGGGCAAGTAACATACCGATGACAAAGGGAACAACGTACGTTGTTATGCGGTTTGACCGATAAAGATCTTCGTAGAATATGTAGGAACCAATATGGGCATCCAGGTCCCGCTATTGGTTATTGACCAAGAATAGTTCTAGGTCATGTCTACATAGTTCTCGAACCCGTAGGGTCCGCACGCTTAACGTTATGATGACAGTTTTATTATGAGTTTATAAGTTTTGATGTACCAAAGTTTGTTCGGAGTCCCGGATGTGATCACAGACATGACGAGGAATCTTGAAATGGTCGATACATAAAGATTGATATATTGGACGACTATATTCGGACACCGGAAGTGTTCCGAACGTTTTCGGAGAAAACCGGAGTGCCGGAGGGTTACCGGAACCCCCCCGGGAGAGATAATGGGCCACATGGGCCTTGGTGGAAAGAGAGAGGGGCGGCCAGCATGGGCCGCGCGCCCCCTTCCCCTCTGGTCCGAATTGGACTAGGAGGGGGGGGAGGGGGGCGGCGCCCCCCTCTTTCCTTCCCCCTCTCCCCCTTCCTTTCCCCCTCCTAGTAGGAGTAGGAAAGAGGGAGTCCTACTCCTACTAGGAGGAGGACTCCTCCTCCTGGCGCGCCCTCTAGGGCCGGCCGGCCTCCCCCCTTGCTCCTTTATATATACGGGGGCGGGGGGGCACCCTAAGACACACAAGTTGATCTACGGATCGTTCCTTAGCCATGTGCGGTGCCCCCCTCCACCATATTCCACCTCGGTCATATCGTCGCGGAGTTTAGGCGAAGCCCTGCGCCGGTAGAGCATCATCATCATCACCACGCCGTTGTGCTGACGGAACTCATCCCCGACACTTTGCTGGATCGGAGTCCGGGGACCGTCATCGAGCTGAACGTGTGCTGAACTCGGAGGTGCCGTACGTTCGGTACTTGGATCGGTCGGATCGTGAAAGACGTACGACTACATCAACCGCGTTGTCATAACGCTTCCGCTTACGGTCTACGAGGGTACGTGGACAAAACTCTCCCCTCTCGTTGCTATGCCATCACCATGATCTTGCGTGTGCGTAGGAATTTTTTTGAAATTACTACGTTCCCCAACATGGGGATGATAAGCAGTGCTCCAGGTAATATGAGTCCCCATTGCCTCTTGGAAACTATCCCAGAACTTCGAAGTGAATATACTGCCGCGGTCTGAACTGATCTCCTTCGGAATGCCGTGGAGTGACATAATTCTGGAGATATACAAGTTTGCTAATTGACTAGTAGTGATAGTCTCCTTGACTGTAAGAAAGTGAGCAACCTTCGAGAATTGGTCGATGACGACAAAGATAGCATCATTACCTTTCTGAGACTTGGGAAGGCCAGTGATGAAGTCCATCTAAATCTTATCCCACTTCCATTCAGGAATCGGAAGCGGTTGTAGAAGTGCAGCTGGTTTCTAATGTTCCACTTTGACGCGACGACAAACGTCACATTCTTTAATATATCGAGCAATGTCTTGCTTCATCTTAGAGCACCAGTACTTTTGACGGATGTCTAGATACATCTTGGTACTCCCCGGATGAATAGAGAGAGGGGTGTCATGCGCTTCTGTCATCACCTTCTTTGTCATAAGCTCGAACCGGGGTACTACAATACGATCTCTGAAGTATAAGGTCCCATCTTCACCAAGTGAGAAATCTCTGGATTTCTCTAAGGCAAGATCCTTTTTCATCAAATAAACGTGAGCATCTTGGGCTTGAGAGACTTAATTGCTTTCAGAAGAGTTGGTTCTAGAACAAGGTTATTCAGAGAACCCTGTGGAACTAGTTGAAGGTTCAGTTTGCATAGCTCTTCATAAAGGCGGGGTTGAGATTTGTAGACCATGTGATTATTGCAATAAGACTTGCGGCTCAGGGCATCGGCCATTACATTAGCCTTGCCAGGGGTATAGGATATACCGCAGTTGTAGTCAGCAATAGCTTCCATCCATCACTGGCTGACGGAGGTTTAGATCTGGCTGAGTAAACGGGTACTTCAGACTCTGATGATCGGTGAAGATCTCGCAACGATTACCGAGAAGGTACTATCGCCATAGCTTCAATGCAAAGATAACCACAGCAAGCTCAAGGTCATGAACTGGGTAGTTCTCTTCGTGAGGACGCACTTGACGGGAGGCATAAGCGATCACTCTGCGCTCTTGCATTAGGACACAGCCTAATCCTTGTCATGAAGCATCACAATAGATGACAAAGTCCTTGCGAGAATCAGGGGGAGCAAGCACTGGGGCAGAAGTCAGCTTGTCCTTGAGTGCCTGGAAACTTTCCTGACATTTGCCTGTCCAATCGAACTTAACGCCTTTGTGAAGCATATTAGTCAATGGCTTGGCAATCTTGGAGAAGTTCTCGATGAAACGGAGGCAATAACTGGCAAGTCCGAGAAAGCTTCTGACTTGCTAGATAGTCTTCGGAGGGGTCCAGTCAAGAATAGCCTAAACGCGCTCTGGGTTGACGGCAATACCATCCTTGGAGATGACATGACCAAGGTAGGTGACTTCAAGTAACCAGAATTCACACTTGGAATACTTGGCATAAAGTTGATGTTCTCGAAGCTTCTCCAGAACAAGACAAAGATGTTCAGCATGTTCTTCTTTATTCTTCGAATATACCAGTATATCATCCAGATAGACTACGACGAACTTGTCAAGGTAATCCATGAATATGTAGTTCATCAGACGGGAGAATGTGGCTGGAGCATTGGTCAAGCCAAAAGACATGACGGTGTACTCGTAAGAACCATAACGAGTGACGAAGGCGGTCTTTGGAATATCCTCTTCACGAACACGGATCTGGTGGTAACCCAACCTCAAGTCGAGTTTAGAGAATATCGATGAACCAGCCAGTTAATCATACAGATCATTGATCCGAGGAAGGGGATATTTGTTCTTAATTGTAGCTTGGTTGATAGGATGGTAGTCTTGGACCAAACGGTTCGTTCTGTCCTTCTTCTTGACGAAGAGAGAAGGTGCTCCCCAAGCAGAGGAACTTGGACGAATGAAACCCTTGCGAAGAGATTTTTCATTTCCTCCTTAAGTTCAAGGATCTCATGAGGAGGCATATCATAGGGTTGTTTGGCAATAGGAACGGTGCCTGGTTTCAAGTCGATAAACAACTCGACAGCCCGGGAAGGGGGTATTCCTAGAAGTTCTTCTGGAAAGACATCTAAGAAGTCGCGAACAACTGGAATATTTTCAATTCCCTCAAGAGGTGATGCGTTCAACGCATTCAGGACATAAAGTCGTGCTTCAGCGTTTTGAACCAGACGAGCATTGTAGCTTACTATCTCATCTGAAGGGTGTAGAAGGTGGACGGTTTTAGTGGCACAAACAATAGAAGCCGTATGTGCTCTCAACCAATCCATTCCCAGAATGAGGTCAATATTGGAGGACTTCAGAATAATGGGAGAGGCATGGAACTCTAATCCTTTAATCTCAATGACGACGTTGTGGCTAACCATGGTGGTTCGACATTGGCCTGCGGGGGTGTTTACCACTAATGGAATGTGCAACTCTTCGTATTTAATGCCATGCATGAATGCAAAATCTTCTGATATGGAAGAATGTGATGCTCGTGTATCGAATAAAACATTAACTGGTACTGAATTAACGAGAAGAGTACCCATCACAGTGGCAGGCTGGTCTTGAGCTTCATTCAGATCAACATGATTAGCCTGACCACGACCATAAGGTCTGGCATTGTTGTTATAGGGACGATTGTTATGGCCAGCTGAAGGCAGAGCCAGCTGGCTCTTATTCTGATTGCACTCTTTGGCATGGTGACCTGGACGGCCACACCTGAAGCACAATTCATCATTGGGGTTGGGAGCAGGAGCTTGGGGTGCCTAGAGTTAAAGATGAACTTCACCGAGTTAGCAAATATGCTTCTATGGTTGCTACTCAAGCTGAGCAAGTACTCAAAGCTCAAAATGATTTGCTTGATGAATTAAATAATAAAAATGACTTTGCTGTTAGAGTGGCTACTAGAACTGGTAGAATGACTCAGGAACCTTTGTATCCTGAAGGCCACCCTAAGAGAATCGAGCAAGATTCTCAGAGAAATAATTTAGAGGCACCTAGTTCTTCTAAAAAGAAGAAGAAGAAAAATGATAGGACTTTGCATGCTTCTAGTGAACCTACTGTAGACACACCTGAGAATCCCAATGATATTTCTATTTCTGATGTTGAAACTCAATCAGGTGATGAACATGAACCTAGTGATAATGTTAATGATAATGTTCATGTTGATGCTCAACCTAGCAAAAACAATGATGTAGAGATTGAACCTGCTGTTGATCTTGATAACCCACAATCAAGGAATCAACGTTATGATAAGAGAGATTTTGTTGCTAGGAAGCACGGTAAAGAAAGAGAGCCATGGGTTCAGAAACCCATGCCCTTTCCTCCTAAACCATCCAAGTCAAAGGATGATGAGGATTTTGAGCGCTTTGCTGATATGATTAGACCTATTTTCTTACGTATGCATTTAACTGATATGCTTAAAGTAAATCCTTATGCTAAGTATACGAAGGATATCATCACAAATAAAAGAAAGATACCGGAAGCTGAAATTTCCACCATGTGTGCTAATTACACTTTTAAGGGTGGAATACCAAAGAAACTTGAAGATCCGGGTGTACCAACTATACCATGTTCCATTAAAAGAAATTATGTTAGAACTGCTATACCTGTCGGAAATTGTGAGGATGTGCCTGTTGTGGTTGCAAATGTCACTATTTTAACGGACTTTGTTATTCTTGATATTCCTGAGGACGATAGTATGTATATTATCCTTGGTAGACCTTTTCTTAATACTGCAGGGGCTATTATTGATTTCAAAAAAGGCAATGTCACTTTTCATGTTAATGGTAATGAGCATACGGTACACTTTCCGAGGAAACAATCTCAAGTTCACAGCATCAATTCTATTGAAAAAGTTCCAACTATCATTTTTGGAGATTTTCAATTTCCTCTCCCTACTGTCAAGAAAAAGTATGATATTCTTATTTTGGGGATTTTCATATCCCCGTTGAGGTAACTTAGTGTTATTCGAAATTTCTCCGGTTCCGTGTTATTCCGAATGTGTTTGTTAACAAGACTTGATCAACCTTGTTAGTGGGTTCATTTTGATGATCACGAGATGGATGAAACTAGAAGGCACAACCTTCTGTACCCTCTTTTACTTTCTGTTATTTAGGATAAATAAAGTAAAAATAGTATTATATGTCTGTTTTCTGAATTATCCATGCATTAAAAAAATAGTCTGAAAATAAAAGTGCTCCAAATGCCCTGTAAATTTAGTATGATTGTTTCTGGAATAATTGAGGATTTTAGGCACTGAAAACACTGTTGGAGGGGCAAGCACCAGGCCACGAGAGAGGAGGGCGCGCCCCCTGTCTCGTGGGCCCCTGGTGGCTCCCCTCCACTTATGCCAGCACCCACACACTTCATCTTCTACCCAAAAAATCCCCATCCAGCTCAAGCACGAGTTCTAGCTCGTTTTGCTGCGATTTTCGATCTCTTAGCTCAAAGCTCCATTCATAAAACTGCTTTGGGAGATTGTTGCTTGGTATGTGACTCCTCCATTGGTCCAATTGGTTTTTGTTCTAGTGCTTTATTCATTGCAAATTTTTGCTTCATAGGTGACCATGTTCTTGAGCTTGCATGTTAAATTTTTGAGGTCCCAAGCAATTCCAATGCATGATATAGGCTCTAGGCACTTGTAGGAGTAGTTGCTATCAATCTTGTTTAGTTTTATCAACTTTTGTTTTGAAGTTACTAAAATTTCAGAAATTTTCAGAAAAAGAAATATGCTTAGAAGAATGTACCAAGGTGGTTCCTCGGCAAAGAAAGGGCCAAGGATTGCTATGCGTGAACAAGATGTTAATTTGCCAAGGGACACAAATGTACGGGCTTGTGAGTGGCCATCCGATGATTTTATGGTCGAAGCAGGCTTCAAGGAGGTATTTGACGCGTATGTGCGTAATGCCGAGCTGGAGGACTTCTTACAAGATAAGTTTCCTCAATATTATCAATTGACTGATTCCTTTGTGCGGAGGTTCGAATATATTTCTGCGCGTAATTCTCCTAGTGTCATGTTTGATATTTATGATACATCTTATACCATGGATTTAGAGGATTTCACAACTACTTGCAAACTCCCGTAGTGGGGTAATATTAATGATCCTCGCAAATCTGAACTTAGAGATTTTCTTGCTAGTATTACTGCAGGAGAATCTAGGGACGTAGCACAAGCTACCATAGGGAGCATTCATTTTCCTGCTATACATTATTTTGCTCTCTTTATTGGTAGATGCATTAACGGTAAGGATGAAGTATGTCATGTGTGCTCCTGATCTTTGTGTCCTCAAGAGTGCTATGTCAGGTTATAGAGGTTATAACTAGGGGGCAATAGTTGCACGTAGGTTGCAAAATAATAGTAGAAGGGGAGATTTCTTTGGAGGAATTTATGCAACCCGTGTGGCTAATTTTCTTAATATAGCTCCACGAGAGGGGGGTATGATTGTACCTCCTGTTTATTTGGATAAAGAAGCTATGTTTGATCATAATTTTCTTGAGAGGAATGAACAATTCCTCCATTATCAACTAACCTATGACAGACGCCATGTCGTCCCTGTTACTCTTCCTGCTCCCTACCTTTTTGATTATCAGGCAAAAGGAAGATATGTTGTCACCAGGGAAGAAGCTACTGAATATGAGAGGGGAATGGAAGCAACTCGCCAACACGCTGCTTCTCAGGAGGCGGTCGCCTCTGCATCTCAGTACTACCCCAGTTACTCTTATGGATATCAGCCAGGCGGTCATTGGTATTAGACCAACTTAGGCCAAAAGCCTAAGCTTGGGGGAGTACGTATTTCTCACCGACTTTACATTCATGTTCACACACTAGTCGTCGGTGCTCATACTCTTTCATTGTATTATCCTTGGTAGTTTAAATTTCTTTTTCTAGTTTTCTTCTTGTGTGTTTGATAAACTTTAAGAAAAACCAAAAAATTAGTTAGTTTAATTTCCATGCTTGTAGTAGAATTAAAATGAAAACCCAAAAAGATATCTAGTTCTTCTTTTTGCTTGTTGGGAGCTTTCCCGTGTAAATAGTTTTATTTTCTTTTCTTTCTTTTGGGGGTCGAGAAGACCATATTGAAAATGCTTAGTGGCTCTTTTATGCTTGATTGATTATTTAACTTAGAGCCCATATTACCTTGTATTCTCTCTTGAGTTGAATGCCTGCAGATTCCAGCTTAGTCCAATGCACGTGCACTCTTATTATTATACACATCGTTCGGTCGTGCAAGTGAAAGGCAATAATGAGGATATATGATGGACTTATTGGGATGAGAAAAGCTGGTATGAACTCGACCTCTCTTGTTTTTGTAAATATGATGAGTTCATCATTCCTGAGTCATCTATTGTGAAGTAAATATATTTGCAATGACATTTAGAGATTATAGTTGCTTGTGCCATGCTTGATTAGCTATGAGTTATAATGGTTTCCCTTGCGTGCCAACATGCTATTAGAATGATTATGATGTGATATGATGGGATGATATCCTCCTTTGAATGAATTGAGTGACTCGACTTGGCACATGTTCACGCACGTAGTTGAACCAAATCAACATAGCCTTCACGATATTTATGTTCATGGTGTATTATATCCTACTCATGCTTGTATTAAGTGTGAATTAATTTTAATGCATGTTTACGACTGTTGTCGCTCTCTCAGTTGGTCACTTCCCAGTCTTTTGCTAGCCTTCACCTGTACTAAGCGGGAATACTGCTTGTGCATCCAAACTCCTTAAACCCCAAAGTTGTTCCATATGAGTCCACTATACCTTCCTATATGCGGTATTTACCTGCCGTTCCAAGTAAATTTGTATGTGCCAAACTCCAAACCTTCAAATGAAATTCTGTTTTGTATGCTCGAGCAGCTCATGTTTCAACTAGGGCTGCCTACATCTTCCATGCTAGGTGGGTTATTCTCACGAGGAGTGGACTCCGCTCCTCATTCACGAGAAAGGGCCGGTAACCGGGATGCCCAGTCCCATGATCCAAAAAGATCAAAGCAAATCAAAATAATTAAACAAAACTCCCCCAGGGCTGTTGTATGTTGGAGGCACTCGTTGTTTCGAGCAAGCCATGGATTCATGCTTATTGGTTGTTGGGGGAGTATAAACCTTTACCATTCTGTTTGGGAACTGCCTATAATGCATGTGTTATAGAAGATACATCCATCTCATAGTTGTTGGGTTGACAGCAAAAGTATGCCGCTCAAAATGTTATTCTATCTCTATTTTAAAATCGAGCTCTAGCACCTCTACAAATCCCTGCTTCCCTCTGCGAAGGGCCTATCTATTTACTTTTATGTTGAGTCGTCATCCTTATTAAAAGCACCCGCTAGAGAGCACACTATCATTTGCATTCATTATTATTGGTTTATATTGGGTATGACTTGACTGGATCTCTTTTATCATGAATTACAATGTTTAGTCAGTCCTTGATCTTTAAAGGTGCTCTGCATTTATGTTTTGCAGTCTCAGAAAGGGCTAGCGAGATACCATTTTGTTATATCATGTTATGATTATTTTGAGAAAGTGTTGTCATCCGAGTTTTATTATTATGGCTCGTTAGCTGATTATGCTATTGATATGAGTAATTCTGAGACCTATGTGTTATTGTGAGTATGGTTAGTTCATAATATTTGCTGAAACTTGAATGTTGGCTTTTCATGTTACCACAACAAGAGCAAACGGAGTTTGTAAAAGTTTTTCTTTATCACTTTCAGTTTATCAACTGAATTGCTTGAGGACAAGCAAAGGTTTAATCTTGGGGCAATTGATACGTCTCCAACGTATCTACTTTTCCAAACACTTTTGCCCTTGTTTTGGACTCTAACTTGCATGATTTGAATGAAACTAACCCGGACTGACGCTGTTTTCAGCAGAACTGCCATGATGTTGTTTTATGTGTAGAAAAGAAAAGTTCTCAGAATGTCCTGGAAATCCACGGAGGCACATTTTGGAATTAATAAGAATTTTTGGCAAAATAATTAGTGCCAGGGGGCCCACGACCTGTCCACAGACAGGGGGCGTCCCCCTAGGGCGCGGCCCCCTATCTCGTGGGCCCCCTGGACCTCCTCCGACCTCAACTCCAACTCCATATATTCCGTCTCGGGGAGAACAAAATCAGAGAGAAAGTTCCATCGTGTTTCACAACACGGAGCCGCCACCTAGCCCTAATCTCTCTCTGGAGGGCTGATCTGGAGTCCGTTTGGGGCTCCGGAGAGGGGGATTCGTCGCCGTCGTCATCATCAACCATCCTCCATCACCAATTTCATGATACTCACCGCCGTTCGTGAGTAATTCCATTGTAGGCTTGTTGGACGGTGATGGGTTGGATGAGATTTCCCATGTAATCAAGTTAGTTTTGTTAGGGTTTGACCCCTAGTATCCACTATGTTCTGAGATTGATGTTGCTATGACTTTGCTATGCTTAATGCTTGTCACTAGGGCCCGAGTGCCATGATTTCAGATCTGAACCTATTATGTTTTCGTGAATATGTGTGTGTTCTTGATCCTATCTTGCAAGTCTATAGTCACCTATTATGTGTTATGATCCGAACCCCGAAGTGACAATAATCGGGATACTTCTCGATGATGACCGTAGTTTGAGGAGTTCATGTATTCACTATGTGCTAATGCTTTGTTCTGGTTCTCTATTAAAAGGAGGCCTTAATATCCCTTAGTTTCCGTAAGGACCCCGCTTCAACGGGAGGGTAGGACAAAAGATGTCATGCAAGTTCTTTTCAATAAGCACGTATGACTATTTACGGAATACATGCCTACATTACATTGATGAACTGGAGCTAGTTCTATGTCACCCTATCTTATAACTATTGCATGAGGAATCGCATCCGGTATAATTATCCATCACTGATCCATTGCCTACGAGCTTTTCTTATATTGTTCTTCGCTTATTTACTTTTCCGCTGCTACTGTTACAACTATTACAAGAACCCAAAAACATTTATCTTTACTTTTCCTACCGTTACCTTTATTATCATACCACTTTTGCTACTAAATACTTTGCTCCAGATACTAAGTTATCGAGGTGTGGTTGAATTGACAACTCAACTGCTAATACTCAAGAATATTCTTTGGCTCCCCTTGTGTTGAATCAATAAATTTGGGTTGAATACTTTACCCTCGAAAGCTGTTGCGATCCCCTACACTTGTGGGTTATCAAGACTAATTTCTGGCGCCGTTGCCGGGGAGCATAGCTCTATTCTCTGAGTCACTTGGGATTTATATCTGTTGATCACTATGAAGAACTTGAAAGACGATCGAACTACTATTTTTCCCTCAACCACGAGGGGAGGTAAGGAACTGCCATGTAGCTCTGCACTAGATTCTCCTTCCGTTATAAGTAGGCTTGCGACACCTAAACCTGCTACTGCTATGAATTCTGATATGTCGCATGTGATTGATGATGCCACTTCTGCTATGCATGATGAAACTATTTCTGTGCGTGATACTACTGTGCCACTAGGTGAATTTCTTGATGAACAACTTGCTAGAGTTAGGGGGAATGAAAATATTGAAGAACCTATTATTGATGATAGTGATGATGAAGGTTCCCCCAATGATTATGTATTACCTGTTGTTCCTAAGGGTTATGTTATGAATGAAGCAGCTGCTATGGAAATTCTTGCTTGCAATGATAGAAATGATCTTAAGAAATTATTGGCTAAATGGAAACAGCAGTCTCTTAATGCTAGAATGAAACCCGATCCTGCTTCTGCTACTTCACCTATCTATATTACTAATAAGGATTATGAATTCTTTGTTGATCCTGATATTATTACTTTAGTTGAATCTGATCCTTTTTATGGCCTTAAATCTGAAACTGTTGTGGCACATCTTACCAAGTTGAATGATATAGCTACCCTGTTTACTAATGATGAGAAGCCTCGCTATTTATTTATCCTTAAGATATTTGCGTTCTCATTAAAGGGTGATGCTAAGACTTGGTATAATTCTCTTGCTCCTGGTTGTGTGCGTAGTCCCCAGGATATGATTTATTACTTCTCTGCTAAATATTTCCCTGCTCATAAGAAACAAGCTGCCTTGCAGGAAATATATAATTTTGTGCAAATCAAAGAAGAGAGTCTCCCACAAGCTTGGGGGAGGCTTCTCTGGTTACTTAATGCTTTTCCTGATCATCCTCTTAAGAAAAATGAAATACTTGATATCTTTTATAATGGACTAACCGATGCTTCCAAGGACTACTTGGATAGTTGTGCTGGTTGTGTTTTCAGGGAAAGAACAGTCGACGAAGCTGAAATACTATTGAATAATATGTTGACTAATGAAAATAATTGGACTCTCCCCGAGCCAGTTCCTGAAGTAATTCCTGAACCAATTGAGCCAACTCTTGAGCCTATTCCTAAACCCACTCCGAAGAAGAGAGGTGCTTTATTTCTCAGTCCTGAAGATATGCAAGAGGCAAAGAAATCAATGAAAGAAAAAGGTATTAAAGCTGAAGATGTTAAGAATTTACCTCCTATTGAAGAAATACATGGTCTTAATTTACCGCCCGAAGAACCACATTGTCTTGATAACCCGACACAGGTAGTAAAGGTAAATTCTCTCTATAGATATGATAAAGTTGAAATACCCTCTACTAAATTTCATAGCCCATGCTTAGATGAATTTGATGACTTTATGGCTAGACAAGAAAGTTTTAATGCTTATGTTGGTAGAGAGTTAAAGAATAATGCTTTCGAGATAGGACGCGTAGGTGATAATCTGGCTAGAGTTAAAGATGAACTTCACCGAGTTAGCAAATATGCTTCTATGGTTGCTACTCAAGCTGAGCAAGTACTCAAAGCTCAAAATGATTTGCTTGATGAATTAAATAATAAAAATGACTTTGCTGTTAGAGTGGCTACTAGAACTGGTAGAATGACTCAGGAACCTTTGTATCCTGAAGGCCACCCTAAGAGAATCGAGCAAGATTCTCAGAGAAATAATTTAGAGGCACCTAGTTCTTCTAAAAAGAAGAAGAAGAAAAATGATAGGACTTTGCATGCTTCTAGTGAACCTACTGTAGACACACCTGAGAATCCCAATGATATTTCTATTTCTGATGCTGAAACTCAATCAGGTGATGAACATGAACCTAGTGATAATGTTAATGATAATGTTCATGTTGATGCTCAACCTAGCAAAAACAATGATGTAGAGATTGAACCTGCTGTTGATCTTGATAACCCACAATCAAGGAATCAACGTTATGATAAGAGAGATTTTGTTGCTAGGAAGCACGGTAAAGAAAGAGAGCCATGGGTTCAGAAACCCATGCCCTTTCCTCCTAAACCATCCAAGTCAAAGGATGATGAGGATTTTGAGCGCTTTGCTAAAATGATTAGACCTATTTTCTTACGTATGCATTTAACTGATATGCTTAAAGTAAATCCTTATGCTAAGTATATGAAGGATATCATCACAAATAAAAGAAAGATACCGGAAGCTGAAATTTCCACCATGCTTGCTAATTACACTTTTAAGGGTGGAATACCAAAGAAACTTGGAGATCCGGGTGTACCAACTATACCATGTTCCATTAAAAGAAATTATGTTAGAACTGCTATACCTGTCGGAATTTGTGAGGATGTGCCTGTTGTGGTTGCAAATGTCATTATTTTAACGGACTTTGTTATTCTTGATATTCCTGAGGACGATAGTATGTCTATTATCCTTGGTATACCTTTTCTTAATACTGCAGGGGCTGTTATTGATTGCAACAAAGGCAATGTCACTTTTCATGTTAATGGTAATGAGCATACGGTATACTTTCCGAGGAAACAATCTCAAGTTCATCGCATCAATTCTATTGAAAAAGTTCCAACTATCATTTTTGGAGATTTTGAATTTCCTCTCCCTACTCTCAAGAAAAAGTATGATATTCTTATTGTTGGGGATTTTCATATCCCCGTTGAGGTAACTTAGTGTTATTCAAAATTTCTCCGGTTCCGTGTTATTCAGAATGAGTTTGTTAACAAGACTTGATCAACCTTGTTAGTGGGTTCATTTTGATGATCACGAGATGGATGAAACTAGAAGGCACAACCTTCTATACCCTCTTTTACTTTCTGTTATTTAGGATAAATGAAGCAAAAATAGTATTATCTGTCTGTTTTCTGAATTATCCGTGCATTAAAAAAAATAGTCCGAAAATAAAAGTGATCCAAATGCCCTGTAAATTTAGTATGATTGTTTCTGGAATATTTGAGGATTTTAGGCACTGAAAACACTGCAGGAGGGGCAAGCAGCAGGCCACGAGAGAGGAGGGCGCGCCCCCCTGTCTCGTGGGCCCCTGGTGGCTCCCCTCCACTTATGACAGCACCCACACACTTCATCTTCTACCCAAAAAAATCCCCATCCAGCTCAAGCACGAGTTCTAGCTCGTTTTGCTGCGATTTTCGATCTCTTAGCTCAAAGCTCCATTCACAAAACTGCTTTGGGAGATTGTTGCTTGGTATGTGACTCCTCCATTGGTCCAATTGGTTTTTGTTCTAGTGCTTTATTCATTGCAAATTTTTGCTGCATAGGTGACCATGTTCTTGAGCTTGCATGTTAAATTTTTGAGGTCCCAAACAATTCCAATGCATGATATAGGCTCTAGGCACTTGTAGGAGTAGTTGCTATCAATCTTGTTTAGTTTTATCAACTTCTGTTTTGAAGTTACTAAAATTTCAGAAATTTTTAGAAAAAGAAATATGCTTAGAAGAATGTACCAAGGTGGTTCCTCGGAAAAGAAAGGGCCAAGGATTGCTATACGTGAACAAGATGTTAATTTGCCAAGGGACACAAATGTACGGGCTTGTGAGTGGCCATCCGATGATTTTATGGTCGAAGCAGGCTTCAAGGAGGAATTTGACGCGTATGTGCGTAATGCCGAGCTGGAGGACTTCTTACAAGATAAGTTTCCTCAATATTATCAATTGACTGATTCCTTTGTGTGGAGGTTCGAATATATTTCTGCGCGTAATTCTCCTAGTGTCATGTTTGATATTTATGATACATCTTATACCATGGATTTAGAGGATTTCACAACTGCTTGCAAACTCCCGCAGTGGGGTAATATTAATGATCCTCGCAAATCTGAAATTAGAGATTTCCTTGCTAGTATTACTGTAGGAGACTCTAGGGACGTAGCAGAAGCTACCATAGGGAGCATTCATTTTCCTGCTATACATTATTTATCTCTCTTTATTGGTAGAAGCATTAACGGTAAGGACGAAGTATGTCACATGTGTGCTCCTGATCTTTGTGTCCTCAAGAGTGCTGTGTCAGGTTATAGAGGTTATAACTTGGGGGCAATAGTTGCACGTAGGTTGCAAAATAATAGTAGAAGGGAAGATTTCTTTGGAGGAATTTATGCAACCTGTGTGGCTAATTTTCTTAATATAGCTCCACGAGAGGGGGATATGATTGTACCTCCTGTTTATTTGGATAAAGAAGCTATGTTTGATCATAATTTTCTTGAGAGGAATGAACAATTCCTCCATTATCAACTAACCTATGACAGACGCCACATCGTCCCTGTTACTCTTCCTGCTCCCTACCTTTTTGATTATCAGGCAAAAGGAAGATATGTTGTCACCAGGGAAGAAGCAACTGAATATGAGAGGGGAATGGAAGCAACTCGCCAACACGCTGCTGCTCAGGAGGCGGTCGCCTCTACATCTCAGAACTACCCCAGTTACTCTTATGGATATCAGCCGGGCGGTCATTGGTATTAGACCAACTTAGGCCAAAAGCCTAAGCTTGGGGGAGTACGTATTTCTCACCGACTTTACATTCATGTTCACACACTAGTCGTCGGTGCTCATACTCTTTCATTGTATTATCCTTGCTAGTTTAAATTTCTTTTTCTAGTTTTCTTCTTGTGTGTTTGATAAACTTTAAGAAAAACCAAAAAAAATAGTTAGTTTAATTTCCATGCTTGTAGTAGAATTAAAAAGAAAACCCAAAAAGATCTCTAGTTCTTCTTTTTGCTTGTTGGGAGTTTTCCCGTGTAAATAGTTTTCTTTTCTTTTCCCGTGTAACTGTTGTCGCTCTCTCAGTTGGTCGCTTCCCAGTCTTTTGCTAGCCTTCACCTGTACTAAGCAGGAATACTGCTTGTGCATCCAAACTCCTTAAACCCCAAAGTTGTTCCATATGAGTCCACTATACCTTCCTATATGCGGTATTTACCTGCCGTTCCAAGTAAATTTGTATGTGCCAAACTCCAAACCTTCAAATGAAATTCTGTTTTGTATGCTCGAGCAGCTCATGTTTCAACTAGGGCTGCCTATATCTTCCATGCTAGGTGGGTTATTCTCATGAGGAGTGGACTCCGCTCCTCATTCACGAGAAAGGCCTGGTAACCGGGATGCCCAGTCCCATGATCCAAAAAGATCAAAGCAAATCAAAATAATTAAACAAAACTCCCCCAGGGCTGTTGTATGTTGGAGGCACTCGTTGTTTCGAGCAAGCCATGGATTGGTGCTTGTTGGTGGTTGGGGGAGTATAAACCTTTACCATTCTGTTTGGGAACTGCCTATAATGCATGTAGTATGGAAGATATAGCCATCTCATAGTTGTTGGGTTGACAACAAAAGTATGCCGCTCAAAATGTTATTCTATCTCTATTTTAAAATCGAGCTCTGGCACCTCTACAAATCCCTACTTCCCTCTGTGAAGAGCCTATCTATTTACTTTTATGTTGAGTCATCATCCTTCTTATTAAAAGCACCCGCTGGAGAGCACACTGTCATTTGCATTCATTATTATTTGTTTATATTGTGTACGACTTGAATGGATCTCTTTTCCATGAATTACAATGTTTAGTCAGTCCTTGATCTTTAAAGGTGCTCTGCATTTATGTTCTGCGGTCTCAGAAAGGGCTAGAGAGATACCATTTTGTTATATCATGTTATGATTATTTTGAGAAAGTGTTGTCATCCGAGTTTTATTATTCTGGCTCCCTAGCTGATTATGCTATTGATATGAGTAATTGTGAGACCTATGTGTTATTGTGAGTATGGTTAGTTCATAATATTTGCTGAAACTTGAATGCTGGCTTTTCATGTTACAACAACAAGAGCAAACAGAGTTTGTAAAAGTTTTTCTTTATCACTTTCAGTTTATCAACTGAATTTCTTGAGGACAAGCAAAGGTTTAAGCTTGGGGGAGTTGATACGTCTCCAACGTATCTACTTTTCCAAACACTTTTGCCCTTGTTTTGGACTCTAACTTGCATGATTTGAATGAAACTAACCCGAACTGACGCTGTTTTCAGCGGAACTGGCATGATGTTGTTTTATGTGTAGAAAAGAAAAGTTCTCGGAATGTCCTGGAAATCCACGGAGGCACCTTTTGGAATTAATAAGAATTTTTGGCGAAAGAATTAGTGCCAGGGGGCCCACTGCCTGTCCACGAGACAGGGGGCGCCCCCCTAGGGTGCGGCCCCCTATCTCGTGGGCCCGCTGGACCTCCTCCTACCTCAACTCCAACTCCATATATTCCGTCTCGGGGAGAACAAAATCAGAGAGAAAGTTTCACCGCATTTCACGACACGGAGCCGCCGCCAAGCCCTAATCTCTCTCAGGAGGGCTGATCTGGAGTCCGTTCGGGGCTCCGGAGAGGGGGATTCGTCCCCGTTGTCATCATCAACCATCCTCCATCACCAATTTCAGGATGCTCACTGTCGTGCGTGAGTAATTCCATCGTAGGATTGCTGGACGGTGATGGGTTGGATGAGATTTACCATATAATCAAGTTAGTTTTGTTAGGGTTTGATCCCTAGTATCCACTATGTTCTGAGATTGATGTTGCTATGACTTTGCTATGCTTAATGCTTGTCACTAGGACCCGAGTGCCATGATTTCAGATCTGAACCTATTATGTTTTCATGAATATATGTGTGTTCTTGATCCTATCTTGCAAGTCTATAGTCACCTATTATGTGTTATGATCCGACAACCCCAAAGTGACAATAATCGGGATACTTCTCGGTGATGACCGTAGTTTGAGGAGTTCATGTATTCACTATGTGCTAATGCTTTGTTCCGGTTCTCTATTAAAAGGAGGCCTTAATATCCCTTAGTTTCCGTAAGGACCCCGCTTCAACGGGAGGGTAGGACAAAATATGTCATGCAAGTTCTTTTCCATAAGCACGTATGACTATTTACAGAATACATGCCTACATTACATTGGTGAACTGAAGCTAGTTGTATATCACCCTATGTTATAACTATTGCATGAGGAATCGCATCCGGCATAATTATCCATCACTTATCCATTGCCTACGAGCTTTTCATATATTGTTCTTCGCTTATTTACTTTTCCGCTGCTACTGTTACAACTATTACAAAAACCCAAAAACATTTATCTTTACTTTTGCTACCGTTACCTTTATTATCATACCACTTTTGCTACTAAATACTTTGCTGCAGATACTAAGTTATCTAGTTGTGGTTGAATTGACAACTCACAGGTGCAGTTGGACGATACATGCTGTGGGGAATCCATATCCGACGCTTCTGCGGCTGACGGGCCCGAAGATGGGCCAGCGTCATGACTATGCCTGAGGGATCCCTGGTGTTCCCGAAGACCAGTCTCAACCTGAATAGCCTTGTTCATCAAGGTGGCGAAGTCTGCAAAGTCATGAACGAGCAGTGCTAGCTTGATATCTAGGTGAAGTCCATCACGGAACTTTTCTTGCCTACGAGCATCAGTTGCAATGTCTTCTTCAGCGTAACGTGAAAAGTCCAGAAATTCCCGCTGATAAGCATCTACAGTCTTGTTGCCTTGGGTGAGGTTGCGGAACTCTCGCTTCTACCTGTCCATGATTCCCTGAGGAATGAAGCGAGCACGAATGGCAGCTTGGAAATCCGGCCAAGTGATGACCGTTCCAGTAGGTAGGGTACGCCTGTGGCTGTCCCACCATTGAGCAGCGGGACCCTTGAGGAAGAAGGATGCGAAGGTGACATAGCTGGCAGGGGCAACACTAGCAGACTCCATTTCATATGTGATGTCGCGGAGCCAGTCATCAACATCAAGGGGCTGAGTTGAGCTACGGTAGATTGTCAGGTTGAGGCGCATGAAGTCCTGCAGAGTAATTGAGGCTGGCTGCTGGCTCATATTCGGATGAGGAAACTGAGCCATCATTCCTTCCATGAACTAGCGGTTGAGCTCAAACTGTTGCATCATTCCAGCAAAGAATTCGGGCGGTGGTGGATCGTTGGCACCACGGCCACGACCATCAGGTCTAACCATCCTGCTAGCATGTAACATGGGGTAGTTTAGCATTGAGCATTTGCAAAGACAAAGGATCATTCATGATGAAACAGGCATAATGAAAGAGGTATGATGGATAGCACTTAGTAGTCAACACGACAGTGTGTGCACTATTCAAGACGCTATTCTAAGGAGTAACTATGGCTTATCCAACTTTGGGGTGAATGTGGTCACGAGATCCTAATGTTAGAGTTAGTAAATTCATTTAACATGAGTAGAAGAGAGTTTAAAGTCCCAGAGTATAGACGAGGAGTAAAGATCCTAATACCACCTAATGGCGACGTGGGCCCATAAGACACACAACCAATGTTAGTAAAAGTTTTTGTAGTGACTAGACTCGACTTCGGCCAAGGAGTAGGAAAGGGGGCTACCTACAGGCAGTCGGCTCTAATACCAACTTGTGACGCCCTCGATTCAATCGTACACTAATCATACACGCAAATGTGTACGGTCAAGATCAAGGACTCACGGGAAGATATCACAGCACAACTCTAGACACAAATTAAAATAATACAAGCTTTAAGTTACAAGCCAGGGGCCTCGGGGGCTCGAATACATAAGCTCGAATGCACAAGAGTCAGCGGAAGCAACAATATCTTAGTACAGACATGAGTTAAACAAGTTTGCCTTAAGAAGGCTAGCACAAAACAACATCGATTGAAAAGGCAAGGCCTCCTGCCTGGGAGCCTCCTAACTACTCCTGGTCGTCAGCAGTCTCCACGTAGTAGTAGGCACCGGCGGTGGCATCTGGATCCTGGGCTCCAACATCTGGTTGCATCAACCGGAAAGAAAAATAAAGGGGGGGAAGGGGGAGCAAAGCAACCATGAGTACTCATCCAAAGTACTCGCAAGCAAGGATCTACACTACATACGCAACATTATCAAAGGAAGGCTGTATATGTGGACTGTGCTACAAAAATGCCAGAATAGAGAGAAGGCCTAGTCCTATTGAAGACTAGCATCTTCTGGAAACCACCATCTTACAGCAAACAGGAGGGAGTAGAGTAGCATAAAGTAAATTAGTAGTAGTGTTATCAACCTCAGCCAGAGATCCTTTCTCGACTCCCTGCGAGAAAGCAATCCCAGAGCCATACTCTCCAGTTATCACCTCATCACAATCCAATTCTCATCACAAGTATCCAGTTCTAGTTGTATCGATCAGGATACAACTCCAAGTGTCTGTTACCGTAGGACTTTCTATCGATAGATGTTTTCATCCCTGCAGGGGTGCACCAACTTAACCACCACGCTCGATTAACTCTGGCCGGACACACTTTCCTCGGTTATGCCCGGCCTCGGCCAAACAATACGCCGCAACCCGACCTAGGCTTAATAGAGAGGTCAAGCACGCCGGACTAAACCTATGCCCCTAGGGGTCATGGGCCATCGCCCCGGGAACTCTAGCACGTTGCGAGGGCGGCCGGTGAGCAGATCTAGCTTCCTCCCTAAAAAGGCAGATGCTTACCAGTCCAACCCGGCGCGCGTCACTCAGTCGCTGACGTCTATTAAGCTTCAGCTGATGCATACGACGCAGAACGCCCATACTATGCCCACGTGATGGTTAGTGCTATCAGGCCAGAGGCCCCTCGGATCAAATATCCAAATCGTAGTGGAAAGATGTGACCCCGTTGCCCCATCTCGAGGACTTGCGGCAAGGGCTAGGAATGCCCGGCCACGCCTCGTAATTATCTCGCGGGCACCCTCCAGGTCAACCCGTCTCCACATCACTCGCGAGTACCCCTCAGGGTCGACCCGCCTTTCCAAGTAACGGGTAAAGTCCAAGTATCCGTGTGTCCAAACATCAAGGGGAAAACCCAAGGAATCACCCCCGGTGAATTCCACTCGATGTAATCATCAAGGTGAACGTAAGAGGAATCACCCCCGAGGTTCACACTTGAGGGGTTGCACGACAGAGTCATATTGGAAGTGGTTAACGCGGAATCACCCTCGATGACCACGATCAAATAGCTACACTATAGGGTTAACATCAGAAGTGCTGTAGAGGTCTCACCCTCGGCACTCGATAGTAACCCAGCAGTGTCGAGCAACTAAGGGGAAGTGATGTGCGGTGTTGGGGCCTGGTCTTCGATCCCGTTGATCGGGTCCTCGATGATGTAGCAGGGGCAACGAGGACAAGGTGGGGGTCACTGATGGATCACTAACCAACCTATACTAAGCAGTTTAGGATAAGCAGGTAGGTAACAATAAGCAGGTTACAGAAGCAGGCTATGCATCAGAATAGGAGCAAACAATAATAGTAGCAAAATCTAATGCAAGCATGAGAGAATGGAATGAGAGATATCGGGATGATCAAAGGGGGGCTTGCCTGGTTGCTCTGGCAAGGAGGGGCTTTCGGTGAGGGGGGAAGAAACAGTAAATATAAAGCAAACATAGCATAACAGGACAACAAGCAGAGCTAGACGTGTTCTAACGCGGTGCTACACGATACCGGCGAGGGGGGAAGTCAACCGGGAATGTTTTCCCGGTTCCGGACCTGTGTCAGACAAATGACTAGAGGGGGAAAGTTCCATGTTCAGCATGCTAGGGGCATGTTATAGATGAACGGACCATGTATCCGGATTCGTCACGTTTTTCTGAGCAACTTTCATGTAGAAAACATTTTCATCCGAGTTACAGATTATTTTATATGAATTTTCTAAGTTTAAACAATAATTTGGAATTATCTAAAATAACAGAAATGATTTATGATGCCAGCAGAGTGTCAGCATGACATCAGCAGGTCAACAGACCCGCTAACTGGTCAAACTGACCAGTGGGTCCCACATGTCATAGAGAGAGGGCTAATAGTGGGTTATCTTAAATGAATAGGGGGGTTAATTAGCAGTTGGGCCCCACATGGCAGTGACTAATTAGATTAACTGATTAATTTTAGTTATAAAAATGTTCTAATTAACAGAAAAATTGTGGGGCCCGCATGTCAATGACACTGGGCTGCCTATTCAGCACGTTGACCGGGTCAACCAGTCAACGGGGCCCGCGGGGCCCATTGGCAGCGACACAGGGAGGGCCGCGTGGGGGACAGGTGAGCAGGCAACGCCGGAGTCGCTGCGGCGACCCTCTCGCGGCGGCACCTCACCGGAGTTGGCCGGAAAACGGCCTCAGGGGCCCGTTCCGGCCGCGGTTTGAACCTACGGCGCCGCAGGGCTCGCACGCATCCGACTGCGGTGGTGGCTTGGCCGGAGCACGCCTGCAGCAACGGCGGTGAGTACGGGCGGCGACGGCGCTCGGGCATGACGGGGGAAGCAGCTACGGGTAGTGGCAGAAGCAGGGAAGAGAGGGAAAGGGTGCGGCGCTCACTTCGTTGCTGGGAAGGCCCGAGGAAGAGTCGAGGTGGCCAGAGAAGGCGTCGGCGTGTGGCGGCCCGAGGCGGACGGAGGTTTAAGATGACCGCAAAGCCGACGGGGCAGGGGCTCTGAGCTCGGGGAAGTGGACGCAGTCGGCGTAGGCGGCGGCGAGGAAGCTCCCGGACTCGGGCGAACGAAGGGCGGCGGCCGGTGGCCACATGCACGGCGAGGCCGTGGTGATGGCTGCGTTCGGGTGAGGGGGAGAAGGGGATCTGGGGCGAGGGCGAGAGCGGAGAGGGCGAGCAGGGGAGTGTGTGGAGGTAGGTGGGGGGAGTCGAGGAGGCGAGCAGGCGCATGCCTTATCCCCTCGCCCGGGCATCGCCGGCGAGGCGGGTCCGGCGGGGACGGCGCCTGTAGCGACTCTGGTCGGGGAATAGTGCGAGGGGGAGGAGGCGACCCGGGGAGGGGCTGGGTCGGACTAGCTGGAGTGGGCCGAGGCTCGGGCCAGACACTGTGCACTTGGCCCAGTGCATAGTGGCCTGTGCTCTTTCTCTTTCCTTTTTCTTTTAACAACTTTCTTCTATAGTTATTTTAGGCCATTTAGACATTTTGGAAAAATGTTGGTTCACCACCAATATTACCAGAAGAATATGTTCCACATGATGAACATTTTAGTTTTCATGTCTGAGCATTTTTGAATTTCAAACATAAATTCAAATTGAATTCAACTGGAATTTGAAATGGATTATTGACCAAAGTGACCAAGCACTATTATAGCAAAATGATTAGCTTGATCTCAGGGATTACTGTAGCATCATTACACCGGGTTGTTACAGCCAACGAAAAACAATTTCCACCGGCATAACCTTCTGTATCCGCGAGATCCCATCTTGGAGCCTTCGTCGGCGCTCCGCCGAAGGGGGAATCGACCACGGAGGGCTTCTACATCAACACCATAGCCCCTCCGATGAGTTGTGAGTAGTTTACCACAGACCTTTGGGTCCATAGTTATTAGCTAGATGGCTTCTTCTCTCTTTTTGGATCTCAATACCATGTTCTCCCCCTCTCTTGTGGAGATCTATTCGATGTAACTCTTTTTGCGGTGTGTTTGTCGAGATCCGATGAATTGTGGGTTTATGATCAAGTTTATCTATGAGAAATATTTGAATATCCTCTAAATTCTTTTATGTATGATTGAGTTATCTTTGCAAGTCTCTTGGAATTATAAGTTTGGTTTGGCCTACTAGATTGATCTTTCTTGCCATGGGAGAAGTGCTCAGCTTTGGGTTCAATCTTGCGGTGTCCTTACCCAGTGACAGAAAGGGTTGCAAGGCACGTATTGTATTGTTGCCATCGTGGATAAAAAGATGGGGTTTACATCATATTGCTTGAGTTTATCCCTCTACATCATGTCATCTTTCTTAATGCATTACTCTGTTCTTATGAACTTAATACTCTAGATGCATGCTGGATAGCGGTCGATGTGTGGAGTAATAGTAGTAGATGCAGGCAGGAGTCGGTCTACTTGTCACGGACGTGATGCCTATATACATGATCATGTCTAGATAATCCCATAATTATTCTCTTTTCTATCAATTGCTCGACAGTAATTTGTTCACCCACCGTAATACTTATGCAATCTTGAGAGAAGACACTAGTGAAACCTATGGCCCCTGGGTCTATCTTTTATCATATTAGCTTTCAATCTACTTTTATTTTCATCTTTACTTTTCCTATCTATATTATAAAATACCAATAATATATTTATCTTATCATACTATCTCTATCAGATCTCACTTTCGCAAGTGGCCGTGAAGGGATTGACATCCACTTTATTGCGTTGGTTGCGAGTTCTTTGTTTGTTTGTGTAGGTGCGTGGGACTTTTGAGGAGCCTCCTACTGGATTGATACCTTGGTTCTCAAAAACTGAGGGAAATACTTACGTTACTATTGCTGCATCACCCTTTCCTCTTCAAGGAAAACCAATGCAAGCTCAAGACGCAGCAGGAAGGGTTTCTGGCGCCGTTGCCGGGAGGTCTTCGCTCAAGTCAAGACATACCAAGTACCCATCACAAACTCATCTCCCTAGCATTTACATTATTTGCCATTTGCCTCTCGTTTTCCTCTCCCCCACTTCACCCTTGTCGTTTTATTTGCCCTCTCTTTCCCAATCTTCTCCTCCCTTTTTTGCTTGCCTTTTTCTGTTTGCTTGTGTGTTATATCGTTTACTTATCGTTATGGCTAGTCCTCCTATCCTTGTTATTACTCCCGAACATGAAATTCTTAATTTTAAGCAAAGGGAGGGAGAAAATTTAAAAGATGCTTGGCATAGAATTTGCAATGCTCAAAATAAATCTACTAGGAAGCTTTCTACTTCCGTTCTCCTTCGCAATTTTTATGTGGGCATTACTCCTTGGAATAGATGCATTCTTGATAACATTACCGGAGGGGATTTCTTGAGTAGCCATACGTTTGATGCTTATAATGCTATGTTAGATTTGTTTGGCCCACCACCTCTTTTGGTTAATGGAACCGTTTTAACTTTGGAGCGTGTGATGCAAAGGCTTGAAACTATTGAAAATGAAGTTTCCACTGTCGAGTTGATTGAAAATTTGGATAAAAAGATTCATAATCAAATTACCAATATGGATCTAGGGTTGGAGTTACTTTGAAATATTTTAAAGATAAAGAACCTATAGTTAATGAAAAGATAGATTTAGATTCTGCAAGAATCGGTAAACTTGAGAATATGATTACCAACTTAGGGTCGGCGTTTTCTTCCATGAAAAACACTCCAAAACCTCCTACCAAAACTGCCAAGTTTATTTATGTTCCTAAAAATAAGGGTGAATCTTCTAGTAAAGGAGACGCAGATCTCAAATCAATAAGCGTTCATCCCAATTGTCTCTCTATCATCAAGGAACCTTTTGCTACAAACGAATTTCTTGAATTTTTTCCTAAAGGTTAATCATTTCTAAAAAGTGAGAAACCCCTAAAGATTATAAGTGCTCTATTTAATAATTGAGTGCCAAAGATGGCACTACTTAGATCTATCCACGCTTTTATGCCCAGCTAGGGGCGTTAAACGATAGCGCTAGTTGGGAGGCAACCCAATTTTATTTTTGTTTTTTGTTTGTTTATGTTTAGTAATAAATTTTGCATCTAACTTCTTTTTATATGTGTTTTTATGTTTTAATTAGTGTTTGTGCCAAGTAGAACCTATAGGATAACCTATGGTGATAGTTAATTTGATTCTGCTAGAAAAACAGAAACTTTGCGCGCACGAAATTAGTTTTGTTAAATCACAAAAATGTGGTTTTGCATAGATTCTTTTTGCTGCTGATCAATAGACATATTGCCAAGGACTTCCTATTTTGGTAGGATTTTTAAAGTTCCAGAAGTTTGCGTTAGTTACAGATTTCTACAGACTGTTCTGTTTTTGACAGATTCTGTTTTTCGTGTGTTGTTTGCTTATTTTGATGCATCTATGGCTAGTATTAAGTGGCATGAACCATAGAGAACTTTGAATACAGTAGGTTTAACACCAAAATAAATAAAGAATGAGTTCATTACAGTACCTTATGTGGTGGTTTTGTTTTCTTTCACTAACGAAGCTTATGAGATTTCCTGTTGAGTTTTGTGTTGTGAAGTTTTCAAGTTTTGGGTAAAGATTTGATGGACTATGGAACAAGGAGTGGCAAAATCCTAAGCTTGGGGATGCCCATGGCACCCCAAGATATTCAAGAATATCCAAAAGCCTATGCTTGGGGATGCCCCCGGAAGGCATCCCCTCTTTCGTCTTCGTTCATTGATAACTTTACTTGGAGCTATATTTTTATTTGCCACATGATATGTGTTTTGCTTGGAACGTCGTGTATGATATTAGTATTTGCTTTTTAGTTTTCCACAATAATCCTTTCTGTACACACCTTTTGGGAGAAGCCCACTTGATTGAATTTATTAGAATACTCTATGTGCTTCACTTATATCTTTTTGAGCTACATAGTTTTTGCTCCAGTACTTCACTTATATCTTTTAGAGCACGGCGGTGGCTTAATTTTGTAGAAATTGCTAGTCTCTCATGCTTCACTTATATTATTTTGAGAGTCTTTTAGAACAGCATGGTATTTGCTATGGTTATAAAATTGGTCCTAGAATGGTAGGCATCCAAGTTGGGTATAATAAAAACTATCATAGGAAGTGAATTGGATGCTATGATCAACTTGATACTTGATAATTGTTTTGAGATATGAAGGTAGTGATATTAAAGTCATGCTAGTTGGGTGATTATAAATTTAAAGAATGCTTGTGTTGAAGTTAGCAAGTCCCGTAGCATGCACATATGGTGAAAGTTGTGTAACAAATTTATTGCATAGAGTGCTCTTTTGATTGCCTTCCCTTGAGTGGAGGTCGGGGGCGCGCGATGGTTAACTCCTACCACCCCCCCCCCCCTAGGAGCATGCATAGTAGTACTTTTCTTCGAGGGCTAATAAAACTTTTGTAATAAGTATATGAGTTCTTTTGACTAATGTTGAGTCCATGGATTATACGCACTTTTACCTTTCCATCATTGCTAGCCTCTTCGGTACCGTGCATTGCCCTTTCTCACCTTGAGAGTTGGTGCAAACTTCGCCGGTGCATCCAAACCCCGTGATACGATACGCTCTATCACACATAAACCTCCTTATATCTTCCTCAAAACAGCCACCATACCTACCTATTATGGCATTTCCATAGCAATTCCGAGATATATTGCCATGCAACTTTCCACCGTTCCGTTCATCATAATGACATACATTACTTTTGTCATATTGCCATTGCATGATCATGTAGTTGACATAATATCTGTGGCAAAGCCACCATGCATAATTTTTCATACATGTCACTCTTGATTCATAGCACCATCCCGGTACACCGCCGGAGGCATTCATATAGAGTCATATCTTGTTCTAGTTTTGAGTTGTAATTCATATGTTGTAAATCAATAAAAGTGTGATGATCATCATTATTAGAGCATTGTCCCCAAAAAGAAAAAAAGAAAGGCCAAAAAAGGCCCAAAAAGAAGGAAAATAAAAAGAGGGCAATGTTACTATCTCCTTTTCCACACTTGTGCTTCAAAGTAGCACCATGTTCTTCATATAGCGAGTCTCATATATTGTGCTTCAAAGTAGCACCATGTTTTTGAAGGAAATATGCCCTAGAGGCAATAATAAAGTTATTATTTATTTTCTCATATCATGATAAATGTTTATTATTCATGCTAGAATTGTATTAACCGGAAACATGATACATGTGTGAATACATAGACAAAACTATAGTCACTAGTATGCCTCTACTTGACTAGCTCATTAATCAAAGATGGTTATGTTTCCTAACCATAGACATGTGTTGTCATTTGATTAGTGGGATCACATCATTAGAAGAATGATGTGATTGACATGACCCATCCCGTTAGCCTAGCACTTGATCGTTTAGTATACTGCTATTGCTTTCTTCATGACTTATACATGTTCCTGTAACTATGAGAATTATGCAACTCCCGTTTACCGGAGGAACACTTTGGGTACTACCAAACGTCACAACGTAACTGGGTGATTATATAGGAGTACTACAGTGTCTCCAAAGGTACATGTTGAGTTGGCGTATTTCGAGATTAGGTTTTGTCACTCCGATTGTCGGAGAGGTATCTCTGGGCCCTCTCGGTAATGCACATCACTATAAGCCTTGCAAGCAATGTAGCTAATGAGTTAGTTACGGAATGATTTATTACGTAACGAGTAAAGAGACTTGCCGGTAACGAGATTGAACTAGGTATTGGATACCGACGATCGAATCTCAGGCAAGTAACATACCAATGACAAAGGGAACAACGTATGTTGTTATGCGGTTTGACCAATAAAGATCTTCGTAGAATATGTAGGTACCAATATGGGCATCCAGGTCCCGCTATTGGTTATTGATCGAGAATGGTTCTAGGTCATGTCTACATAGTTCTCGAACCCGTAGGGTCCGCACGCTTAACGTTTCGATGACAGTTTTGTTATGAGTTTATAAGTTTTGATGTACCGAAGTTTGTTCGGAGTCCCGGATGTGATCACGGACATGACTATGATGATTATTATTAGCTAGTGTTAGTGCTGATTAAATAAATACTGTTGATGGTAATGACTATGATGATGATTAAATAGCTTGTGCTGGCGGATTAGATTCAAGTGGAGGCAACATGTTGTGCACATCGAAATTACTACTAGCCCAAACTAGATCAAGTTTGGATTAGTACTATACTTTTGACATGCACCACATATTGCCTCCACTTGAACCTAATCCACCTTCATTTAATATACTGTTATGGACATAATGATGTAAACCTCATAACAGCTGGTATTGTACCAATATTTGTATGATGGCGCATAAATACACAAAAAATAAAAAAAAATAAAAAAAATACTAGTAGCGATGGAAAGAAAACACGCTGCAAGTAGATACCTTAGCAGTAGCGCGGTAGTGAACAAGCGCTACAGCTATTTGTCCTAGCAGTAGCGCGTGGTGGCACGCGTTACTGCTAAGCAATAGCTGTAGCGCCTTATTAGTAGTGCGGCCACCCGCGCTACTAGTGGGCACAAAACACGCGCTACTGCTAGGGTTTTCCCTAGTAGTGTACGGCGCAAAGTAGCCAGTGTACGGGGCGAGCGGGGTCGGCTGAGGCTGGCCACGGCCCCCGTTGTCGTGGCGACCACACCCACGGCCGCGGTCGCGCCCACGGCCACGGTCACCGCTGTCGCCATAGCGGTCACCGCGCCCGCGTCCAGGAGCGGGAGTCGAAGGAGAGGGAGCGCCCGGAGCTCGGTCGGTGGGGCGGTCGGTGCTCGGACGGCCACTGCCGCTGGAGTTGCCGCCCGAGGGGCCACCGCCAGGCAGAGCGAAGGCGAAGGCGCTCTCCTCAGACGCGCGCTGCGCCTGGGACTCCTCAGCCAGGACGACGCGGGAGAGGACGGTGTCGAAGGGAAGTCCTTGATCGCCGAGGACGACGCGGATGGTGTCGAGGCGCTTGTCCAGGCCATGGAGAAATTGGGTGGTGAGATCCACCTCAGTGACCGCATGTTTGATGTCGGCGAGAGCATCGGTGAGGAGCTTCATGCGGCGGGCATAGTCACACACAGAAAGATCGCCCTGCTTGAGGTTGCAATATTCGCGATTGAGGATCATGAACCGCGCATCGCGATTGGCAAGAAATAAGGCCTGAATCTTGTCCCAGAGGGTGTATGTGGTGGTGGCGCCGACGATATGGTCGCACATGACATCGGAGAGAGTGGCATAGATCCAGAGGGCGATGTGGGCGTCAAGCTTGAGGTATTGGGAGGTGGCGTTGGGTGGTGGTGGATGCTCGATGAGGTAGGTGATGCCGTAGCGGACGAGAACCATAAGAAAGAATGTCTTCCACTTGTGGTAGTTGTGGTCGGCGGGGTTGAGGAGAAATTTGATGTAGTTTGTGATGTGGTCGCGGTAGATGGGATCGGTGGGAGCGGGAGCAGGAGGGGTTAGAGGGAGAGGCGTGCCGGAGGAGAAGATGGGGGCGAATTGGGAACATGAGGAGGCGGAAGAACCGCTAAAGAGAGAGGGGTTAGTGCCGAAGACGAACGGCGGGGAGGTCGCCACTGTGGTGGCCGGGGCAGTGGGCGTGTTCGGCGCCGAGGAGGAAAGAGAGCCCGGTGAAGTGGCGGCGGAGGAGGACTCGGTGGCCATGGGGCACCTGGTGTCTGATACCAAGTTGGACAGATTATCCCTGGTTCCTTGCCTTGATTAACTCACAATGTACAACTTATACACGAGATAGAGGGGCGTGCCCGAGAGAGTCAGCACGCAGGCCTTGGGCTATGGTTACATATCCTATAATCTAGGGAGTGTACAAGAGTTACAAACACAATACAAATACACTCTAACAGGGACTCAGCCTAGCATGCGACCTCCTTCGTTGCATGCAGTCGCCTGTTGCTCACTGCCAGCCGTTTAATGGACGCAGGCATTGGCCTGCTTGGAACGTCAACAGGTTACATCCCAGCAATCACGTACACCGGTCCACAACTCCACATCCAGTAGAAAATCGGTAGACGTTGTACAACTGCCGACTTAGTACTCCCTCCGTTTGTTTTCAGTTCGCATATAATTTTTGGTCAAAGTCAAGCTTTTTAGAGTTTGACAAATTTTATATTAAAAAATATAAACATTCACAATATGAAATCGATATTATCAGATATACCATGAAACGTATTTTCGTACTATAGAGTCTTAGTATTGTAGATGCTCATATTTTTTTTATAAATTTGGTCAAATTTTGTGTCGTTTGACTTTGACCAAATCTTATATGCAGAGTAAAAAAAACGGAGGGAGTATTATGACAAAAAATAATCTTTTTATTCATGGAATATGCTATATGTACTTCACTGAATAAATCTATTTTCGTTTTACTAGGCATGATATATCTATCAGTGCAGTTTTTTTTTACATCCCCATATCATGTATTCCATTGTTATTCTCTTAGCATAACCTTTTGTCATTACATCACACCAATCTTCTACACTAAACAAATTCGCTCGCAAGTGTAACTCTCTATAAAAAAAAAGTACAGCCATTTTTGGTGCTCCTTATAAAATTTGTTACCTATATTACATTCTTATGACACTAAAAAAAAAGGCTACCAGGCCATAATTTTTCCCAAGTTAACAATACCATCACTATTAAAACATTCCAACAACCTTTCTAGCCAACATATTTTTCGACGATTTAGAGTCTACACAACATTTTAAACTTTAGCTTCTTTTTGGCTCATACAAAAAATAAGCATTGAATATTTCAAAAAATGAGTGCACGTTCAATAGATACGTATACAATAAAGTACATGTAATAACATAGTTAAACAAAGTCTGCCAAGAAAAAAGTTGTGAACCAGGATATCCTTCTTCATCTGTTGGCTCTTTCAATTAATTGTTCTTCTGACACTTGCATGCTCCCACTCATCTTTTAAAATAAAATGAGGACAAGAGATGGTCCAATTTACGAACAATAATTTGCAACAAACATAAATAAATAAACATTAAATCAACAGGTATCTATGTACAGTATATAGTAACATAAACTACCATCTACAAGCTGGCACCACTACTATTGCGTGAAAGAAACATCCTTGCCAATATAACAATGCTCAACAAAGTCAATTCAGAAGGCAGAATCAAATCTTGGCAAAGGCATGTTACAAATTTTGAATATCATACCACTCCATATGTACTCTAGCGTTCACAGATTGATGACCTAACCAGTTCTTACACCGGTGCTCAGGCATCTGTGGGTCGCCTGCAACAATGTGCAGAAGTTCTGTATCATTTCACTAGATGTACTAATCCTGCAGGAGGCTAAATTAGAATGATATAAACTGCAAATGAATGTAGTGTGTTTAGTCTTACTTGAAAGAAATGACAATGTATACTTTCCATCTTGCAGGGATGCATGTAATACTCATGGTGATAGTAGATGTATCATTTCCAAAATGATCATGTGTACAGCTAGCTATCTTGTGAATACAAATTTATAGCTACACAAAGCTTTTATTTTTTCATCCGATGAGCCAAAAATAGTATATACATATGTACCATATCTAGGCGCGGCGTGCCACCACGCGCGGGTATGGCTAGTACTATATCTCTACTCCTAATGGAGCAGTTGGTAGTCTCGCTTTCAGGTTTTTTTTCGTCACACCTCCCATGGTTTTTTTTGGTACCTCCTCCCACCTTTGTTGGGTTTTTTTCGTAGATTTTTTTTCGTCCCCTCCCCCCACTTCATCGGTTTATTTTCACGTCACCCTCTCACACAACGAAAGAAATCTGAACATATCAGAACTTTCCATACTAGCACAAGTTATTTAGTAATGTAGAATTAATCACGAACAATCTCTAAAGATCAAATCTAAATTAATTAACCTTACCTTAAATCACTCAATCACATTAATTAGAAAACTAATAATTGATTTGTAAAAAAATCGCTCAATCACTAACCTTACCTTAACTCACGGATGGTAATCAATCTCCAAACAAAGGAAACAATACATCGAGGGAGCAGTAATAAACTCCCTTTCTTATGACATGTATATGATCTTCCCTTCCCTCTCTGTTGCCGAGCATTTTGATTCTCGAGGCCGATGCTTGGGCTGCGTCACTGGGTCGCGACGGTGCCAGAGGACGAGGACGGCAACGCCGGGTGCCGCGGCACCGCATTGGCCGCGGCCGGTGAAGGGGGCGAAGAAGGGCGGCTTCCCTGGCCCTGGTCGTGGCCGTGGCCCTGGTAGTTGGTGCGGTGGAAGCGGCACTTGAAGGACCCGGCGAGGGTGGCCGGCGCGCAGACGCACTTGGAAGCGGCCCCATGGCCCGCGCCGGACGGCGCCGACGCCGACCCGGGCCACCTCCTCCGCACTAGCATGTCACTTGGAGCTGTGGCTGGCCGATTTACATCAAATTAATTCCCTCAGTTGTGGTGGCAAATATAATACACATAATCCATATTATTATGCACTAGCGTATGTGTGTGTGTGTGTGTGAAATAGATGAATTATGGTCATGTACCTAATAAGATGGATATGTGTGTGTGTGTGTGTTAGAGAGAGAGAGGGGGAGAGGGGGAGAGAGAGTGAGGAAGAGGGAGGGAGAGAGTGTGCGTGAGAGGATTTGATGGTAAAAAATATCGCCAATGTCACTTGATATGTATGAGAATATTAATATTGAACTCTTAAAGTTAATGTGGCCCCGTTGCAACGCACGGGCATTCCTCTAGTTACTAGAAAGAATAATCTCAGAACAGAGGTCACTCCACATTCTTGCTTAGGCTAGTCATAGTGGGAGTAACTTAGCTAGTAACATAGCGGCTTTCGAGACAAATTTGCTTATGTGGCTTGTATTTAATGAGGAGAGATGTGTTTAGAGTAACATAATATGTTACTGTAACATAGCGCTTCCCAAGATGAGATGAGTCTACAATCTAATAAATGAAGCCATATCTATGATACTACTACTATATTACTTTGCACTATGATGGTAGTAATTTAGACTAATGTCATATGCATGACACTAATATAAGTTACTCCCTACTATGACCAGCCTTACGAGTGCATGTACTCAGGATACCTGGAGGTCACTCCATATTGTAGTCTCCCCGGATGATTCGAGTCGTAATTGAACACGCCGGGCGATTCGTATGCTACGCATGCATGCGGCGACCACACTGGCACACACAGTATACGCGTGCGCCCGCGCGTCTCCTCGATCGGCGCCCCGCCAGCCGCTTGACTGTTCGCTCGCCACCATCACAGTACTAGTACTATATAAAAAGAACCTGTTCGTCTAGCATTCTTCATCTTCTAGCCCATTGATACTACCACTACCAACACCATGTCCAACCCTTTTGCGTCTTCCGTAGGTGCTACCCGCCTGACCGCGTCGATCATCGTTGCCGCGGTGGTCGGGTCCGGGTCGCACGTCCTCCGCGTCGAAGGCTACTCCCACACCAAGGGGCTCGGCAACGGCAAATTCGTGGCGTCCGAGAGTTTCAACGTCGGAGGGCATCGCTGGTGTCTGCAATACTACCTGGACAGCTCCACCTCCGACAACTCTGATTCGGTAACCATCTCGCTGAATCTCGTTAGCAGTAATCTCGGTTATGCGGAGGCCACATACACGATCAGTTTGCTGGATCAAGAGGGGAACCCATCGCCGTCGTGCACCTGCACCTTCCGGCGGCACAAATTCACGGTTGGCAAACAAACTTCGAGCGGCTTTGATCTCGTCATCCGGAGGAGCGACCTGGAGGAATCAGGTTACCTGAAGGACGATGCTTTCAGTGTGGGGTGCGATGTGAACGTGGTCAAAAAGATCATCACCAAAGCCATCCCGGCTTCTGAAGCTCGTCGCTGGTTCATGAAACAGCAGAAATGAAATGGCTTCACTCGGGCGATGAAGGGACATCACCGTTCAATCATGTCTCGTGCACAGTTCGGCTGGCCACTATTGTAGCCCAGTGGTTTGGAGATATATATGCTGGTCTCTACAAACAATTCATACTACGAACATCTCTAATAGAATAAGCAAATTTGAAGATATAAGAAATTACATCTTTAAAAAGTGCATTTTGCATCTTTAAAAAGACACAACTCTAACAGATGATGTATATTGAAGATGTAAAAGAGCAACTCCAACAGATTATGCAAAGTGGAGATGTACAACCGGTCGTCGGCCGCGCGGCTGTGTACAAGTAGTCGGCACGAGCGCCGCTGGCCGATGAGAGACGGGAGAAGCGCATGTGGACCGAGTGGCAGCAGCAGGTGCGCCAGCGGCCGAGCGACGAGAGCCGGGAGCTCGAATGGCTGGTCGCATGGCTGTGAATCAAGCCGCAGATTTGTCGCGGCGGGACGGGGCAACGACCATGCAGCACGAGAAGGTCAGGTCTAGTGGCAGAAAAGCGGCGACGGCGTGGAGCCAGGTATGCGGCTCGATTCGACAACGGTGGGGCGGCAGGGGGAGCTCAAATCATGCGGCGAATCGGCGGTGGAGAAGCGGCCAGTTAGGCCGATTTGGAGGCGGGCAGAGGGAGAGCAGCGGCGGGGGCAGTGGAGCGGCCGAATCCGGCAGCGGGGCGATGGCAGCATGGTGCAATGGGCGAGTGTCGCGTCGGTAGAGGTGCGGCAGAACGGCCTCAAATCGGCAACTACGGCGGTGCGGCAAGGTGGGTCAGACCGGCAGCGGCTGCGGCGGAGGAGGCGGGGTCGTTGGAGTCGTCCATGGCTCGGGCGGTGGTCGGCGTGCGGCTGGCGGGTGGCGGACGGGCAAGTGGAAGGAAAATAAAAGCGGTTGCGCAGTTGAAATGCGACTGCCAATTTTACATCTCCTGTAGGTGGAGATGTATATTTGCATCGCAAGGTGTTGTATTTTACATTTTCAGGAGACGAAGATGTAATTTTGTTTTCATCTAGATCATTTGTTGGACAAGGGTTTTTGGCCCTCGGAGATGCAAAAGTTGGTTATTTTTAAATCTACATCATCTATTAGAGATGCTCAAAATTTTATTTTAGAGCGAAGGAAAAATATCTTTCTCATCTACATCGCCTATTGCAGATGCTTGAAGTTTTATGTGTTGCAGTATTAATTAAATAGAAGAGAATTGTTTAGTTAATTAATGAAAAACTCGGTGAAAACCGACTTCATTTTAAGTTCATCATTGAGAATATTTTCCCTTATCTTCCTGTCAATTATATTTTCAAAGTAATATTCTTTATGCAACTGTGGATGCCTCTCTCTTCGCTAGCGGATGAGATACTATTGCTTTGATTATCTCCGAGATTCACGCCACCACCATAGAATTTGCCCAGCCGCTTGCGTCTAAGGACTCGTAGTTTATGACCGCTCCTTTAGGCATGCACGCCTTTTTGTTTTGAGCTTCTTCTGGACTGGTTTTTTCTTCTTTCACAGGGAAAAGAGAGCTTTATATATTACTTTGTACCCAGAGTACTGTCTTTCAAGATTACATCAGTTATACTATAAGGCACCCTGCCCATCATAAAAAAACTGCCATTAGCTCTAGCAAAAGCAGCAAGTTTATGAGCAGCCTCGTTGCTCTCTCTTCCAATCTTTGTTACTCTTCAGGAAGGAGAATTCTTCAGCAAGTCCAACGAATCGTCGTAAGTAGCCCACCATCTTGGCCGGATCATAGAGTTTGCATTGAGGCCCTCAACCACAGCTGCACAGTCTGTCTCAAACATCATCGGACCAATAGAAACTTTTTCCAGAGCTCGCATGCCTAAATGTAACGTCTGCCCTTTAGCCTCTTCAGCATCACTGTAATCAGGAAGTGTCCAGCCCGCACTAAACAAAATCTCGCCATCCCTATTTCTTGCAATGACTCCCGCCGCAGCCAACCCCGTACCTACAATAAAAGATGCTTCAGAATTTACCTTCACAGAACCAACAGGGGCTCTAGTCCAAGCATTGGATGCATGAGTACTACCCTCTTGTTTCGCTCTAGGCATTTCAACCACAAGACTCTTGCCCTTTAAGTCATCCGCTGAACTAATGCCTCCCATAAGAAAGTTCCAGTAATTAGACAAGAAGATGACGGATTCGGCGATGGGGTAAGTACCTTTATGATGCACAATGTCGTCGCATAAATACCAGGCTCTCCATAACAACAACAGAATCTTAACTCTGGAGATGTTGTCGCATTGGCTAAGTAACATCATCCAATCGGGACCAGAGCAAGCGAAACAATCTTCTTTCAGCAAAGGCCAGACCCCCCCTCATTGCTTCTCTGAGAGCTCTAGCTTTAGTGCAGCGAACAGTAGCATGGTGTGCATCCTCCCTACCGCAAATATTGCAAATGCTATCATGTTTCAAAGTCCTCTTCATTTTATTTTCTTTTGTTGGTAAAGAATCAGTAGCGGCTCTCCACGCAAATATTCTGACCTTGTGGGGGATGTGTGCTTTCCAAATGAGGTTCCAAAGAGACTCTCTTCCGTTTCCATGGCTATGTGAAGTTTCTTCCCAGCTTATCCCATTTTTTTGGTTCAGCCCCAGTTTGTAAGCGCTTCTCACCATTAAGCAACCATTCTTTTCATAATTCCAAGCCAACAGGTCATCAACAGGTCTTGAAGGAATTTTAATTTTGCATATCTCAATAGCATCAAAATCGTGGAATAGACTATGAACCAAAGGCATATTCCATACATTTGTGTTTGGTATAATCAATTGGTTCACCCAACGAATTATGCTTCTGCTTTTAAGGGACAGGACCGACATCCCTTCTTGGCGAGGGATCCAATTATCTCTAATCTGGATACTTTTTCCATTTCCCACTCTCCAGATCATGCCCTTTTTTAACAACTCAAGGCCATGTTCAATCCCTCGCCAAACAGGAGAAGCATCCGAGGAAAAGACCGTATCCAAAAGATTACATTTTGGGTAATACTTCGACTTCAGAGCTTTTGCACACATACTGTTTGGCCTTTGAATAAGTCTTCATGCTTGCTTCGCCAACAAAGCTTGGTTGAAAATTCTCATATCCCAGAATCCCATTCCACCTTGCGATTTAGATCGAGTCATTCTATCCCAAGACATCCAGTGCACTTTTCGCTTATTTTGCTCATCGCCCCACTAAAAATCTATGGTGAGTTTTTCATATTGATCACAGAAACCAACCCCCATCTTGAAAATGCTCATAGTGTACGTGGGAATAGCTTGAGCCACTTGACAAGGTTGTCTTTCGCTCCAGGAGACATAAACCTCTCAGCCCCGTTTGTTAGCCTTTAGTGAAGCGTGCCGGAATAGGTTGGAAATGTTTACCTTTCATGCGGCCTTCTGGGGTTGGCAGGCCCAAATATTTCTCCTCAAAAGTAGCCGATGTAATTTCCAAAGTACTAGTGATATTCTTCCTGACTGGTTCAGGACACGCCTGACTAAACAAAATAGAGCATTTTCCGGGGCTAAGAAGTTGACTAGTACCTTGCTGGAATAAAGAAAGAGCATCTTTCACACCTTGAGCTTGATCTTCAGTTGCTTTAAAGAAGAGCAAACTATCATCCACGAACAGCAGATGTGAAATCCCTGGGTTTCCCCTTGCCACTTTAATTGGGGTAATGATTCCATCTTCACACTGCTTATCCAGAGCCATGGATAGTCTCTCAGCCACAAAGAGGAACAAATAAGGGCTTAATGGGTCACCCTGCCTGAGGCCCCTCAAAGGGTAAAAGAACTCCAGAATTTCCTTATTCAGCCTCACTGTGTATCTCACTGACCGAACACAAGTGATTACCCATGAAGTCCATTTGTTGCAGAAACCAAACTTGGATAAAGCCCCTTCCAGAAAATTCCATTCGATGCGGTCATAAGCCTTGGTCAGGTCCAACTTATAAGCGCACCAAGTATTTTTGGGGACTTTGCTCTGTTGGATCTTATAGAAACACTCGAAAGTGATGTTTGCATTGTCAGTTATCATCCTTCCCGGGATGAACGCACTTTGACTTTCAGACACAAGCTCGTCTAGGAAAGGCCGCAACTGGTTGACAAGGCACTTGGATATCACCTTGTAAATAACATTGCAGAGGCTTATTGGACGGAAATATTTAAGGAACTCAGGCGAGTTACCTTTAGGAATGAGAACGATGATCGTGTCATTTATTCCCTCAAGCATGACTCCATTCACAAAAAAAATCCTTCACAACAGCAACAACATCATCCCGCATAAGACCAATTTCTCTGATAAAAACGAGCAAGAAACCATCAACACCCTGTGCTTTTAATGGCCCAATTTGGAATAATGCATCGCTAATTTCTTACTCAGTAAACTCTCTACATAGCTGATCATTCATCTCAGGTGTTGCTTTTGCCGAAAAAAGGTTGAGTAAGGCTTCTGGGTTTAGATTGTTATCCGCCGTGTAAAGCTCATGGAAAAACTCAGTTGTCATACCGGCCAATTCATTCGCAACTTCAATCCAATTTCCTTCAGTATTGCGCAGCTTACTTATCTTATTTTTCTTTTGTCGCCAAGTTGCTTTTTGCTGGAAGTATTTCGTATTCTGTTCGCCCTCTCGAAACCATCTAACCCTTGATTTTTGATGCCATAGGATTTCCTCTTGAAGGAAATATGCCCTAGAGGCAATAATAAAGTTATTATTTATTTCCTTATTTCATGATAAATGTTTATTATTCATGCTAGAATTGTATTAACCGGAAACATAATACATGTGTGAATACATAGACAAACATATTGTCACTAGTATGCCTCTACTTGACTAGCTTGTTGATCAAAGATGGTTATGTTTTCTAGCCATAGACATGTGTTGTCATTTGATTAACGGGATCACATCATTAGGAGAATGATGTGATTGACATGACCCATTCCGTTAGCTTAGCACATGATCGTTTAGTATATTGCTATTGCTTTCTTCATGACTTATACATGTTCCTGTAACTATGAGATTATGCAACTCCCGTTTACCGGAGGAACACTTTGGGTACTACCAAACGTCACAACGTAAATGGGTGATTATAAAGGAGTACTACAGGTGCCTCTAAAGGTACATGTTGGGTTGGCGTATTTCGAGATTAGGTTTTGTTACTCCGATTGTCGGAGAGGTATCTCTGGGCCCTCTCGGTAATGCACATCACTATAAGCCTTGCAAGCAATGTGACTAATGAGTTAGTTACGGAATGATGCATTACGTAACGAGTAAAGAGACTTGCCGGTAACGAGATTGAACTAGGTATTGGATACCGACGATTGAATCTCGGGCAAGTAACATACCGATGACAAAGGGAACAACGTATGTAGTTATGCGGTTTGACCGATAAAGATCTTCGTAGAATATGTAGGAGCCAATATGGGCATCCAGGTTCCGCTATTGGTTATTGACCGAGAATAGTTCTAGGTCATGTCTACATAGTTCTCGAGCCCGTAGGGTCCGCACGCTTAAGGTTTCGATGACAGTTATATTATGAGTTTATGAGTTTTGATGTACCGAAGGAGTTCGGAGTCCCGGATGAGATCGGGGACATGACGAGGAGTCTCGAAATGGTCGAGACGTAAAGATCGATATATTGGACGACTATATTCGGAGTTCGGAAAGGTTCCGAGTGATTCGGGTATTTTTCGGAGTACCGGAGAGTTACGGGAATTCGCCGGGGAGTATATGGGCCTTATTGGGCCATACGGGAATAGAGGAAAGAGGCCGAAAGGAAGGAGGCGCGCAGCCCCCCTCTGGTCCGAATTGGACAAGGGGTGCGGCCCCCTTTTCCTTCCTCCTCTCCCCCTCTTTCCCCCTTCTCCTACTCCAACAAGGAAGGAGGGAGTCCTACTCCCGGTGGGAGTAGGACTCCCCTTGGCGCGCCTCCTCCTAGGCCGGCCGCCCCCTCCCTCTTGCTCCTTTATATACGGGGGTAGGGGGGCACCCCATGACACACAAGTTGATCTACAGATCGTTCCTTAGCCGTGTGCGGTGCCCCCCTCCACCATATTCCACCTCGGTCATATCGTCGCGGAGTTTAGGCGAAGCCCTGCGCCGGTAGAACATCATCATCGTCACCACGCCGTCGTGCTGACGGAACTCATCCCCGACGCTTTGCTGGATCGGAGCCCGGGGATCGTCATCGAGCTGAACGTGTGCTGAACTCGGAGGTGCCGTACGTTCGGTACTTGGATCGGTCGGATCGTGAAGACGTACGATTATATCAACCGCGTTGTCATAACGCTTCCGCTTACGGTCTACGAGGGTACGTGGACAGACACTCTCCCCTCTCGTTGCTATGCCATCACCATGATCTTGTGCGTAGGAAATTTTTTTGAAATTACTACGTTCCCCAACAGTGGCATCCGAGCCTAGGTTTTATGCGTTGATGTTATATGCACGAGTAGAACACAAGTGAGTTGTGGGCGATACAAGTCATACTGCTTACCAGCATGTCATACTTCGGTTCAGCGGTATTGTTGGATGAAGCGGCCCGGACCGACATTACGCGTACGCTTACGCGAGACTGGTTTTACCGCCGTGCTTTGCACACAGGTGACTAGCGGGTGTCTGTTTCTCCAACTTTAGTTGAACCGAGTGTGGCTACGCCCGGTCCTTGCGAAGGTTAAAACAGCACCAACTTGACGAACTATCATTGTGGTTTTGATGAGTAGGTAAGAACGGTTCTTGCTCAGCCCATAGCAGCCACGTAAAACTTGCAACAACAAAGTAGAGGACGTCTAACTTGTTTTTGCAGGGCATGTTGTGATGTGATATGGTCAAGACGTGATGAGATATGTGTTGTTGTATGAGATGATCATGTTTTGTTGAAGTTATCGGCAACTGGCAAAAGCCCTATGGTTGTCTCTTTGTTGCATAAAGATGCAAGTGCCAAATTATTGCTTTACTTTATCGCTATGCGATAGCAATAGTTGCAAGAGCAATAGTTGGCGAGACGACCATGTGACGACACATTGATATAGATCAAGATGATGAAGATCATGGTGTCGTGCCTGTGACGATAGAGATCATGACAGTACTTTGGAGATGGAGATCAAAGGCGCAAGATGATCATGGCCATATCATATCTCATATTTTGATTGCATATGATGTTTATCTGTTATACATCTTATTCTGTTTTGATTGACGGTAGCATTTTAAGATGATCTCTCACTAAATTATCAAGAAGTGTTCTCCCTGAGTATGCACCGTTGCGAAAGTTCTTCGTGCTGAGACACCACGTGATGATCGGGTGTGATAGGCTCTACATTCAAATACAACGGGTGCAAAATAGTTGCACACGCGGAATACTCAGGTTAAACTTGACGAGCCTAGCATATACAGATATGACCTCGGAACACGGAGACCGAAAGGTCGAGCATGAATCATATAGTAGATATGATCAACATAGTGATGTTCACCATTGAAAACTACTCCATCTCACGTGATGATCAGACATGGTTTAGTTGATTTGGATCACGTGATCACTTAGAGGATTAGAGGGATGTCTATCTAAGTGGGAGTTCTTTAGTAATATGATTAGTTGAACTTTAATTTATCATGAACTTAGTCCTGGTAGTATTTTGCAAATTATGTTATAGATCAATAGCTTGCGTTGTTGCTTTCATATGTTTATTTTGATATGTTCCTAGAGAAAATTGTGTTGAAAGATATTAGTAGCAATGATGCGGATTGGATCCGTGATCTGAGGTTTATCCTCATTGCTGCACAGAAGAATTATGTCCTTAATGCACCGCTAGGTGACAAACCTATTGCAGGAGTAGATGCAGACGTTATGAACGTTTGGCTAGTTCAATATGATGACTACTTGATAGTTTAGTGCACCATACTTAACAGCTTAGAATCGGGACTTCAAAGATGTTTTGAACGTCATGGACCATATGAGATGTTCCAGGAATTGAAGTTAATATTTCAAGAAAATACTCGAGTTGAGAGATATGAAGTCTCCAACAAGTTCTATAGCTAAAAGATGGAGGAGAATCGCTCAATTAGTGAGCATGTGCTCAGATTGTCTGGGTACTTCAATCACTTGAATCAAGTGGGAGTTAATCTTCCAGATAAGATAGTGATTGACCAGAATTCTCTAGTCACCATCACTAAGTTAGTAGAACTTTGTGATGAACTATAATATGCAAAGGATGACAAAAACAATTCCCAAGCTCTTCGTAATGTTGAAATCAACGAAGGTAGAAATCAAGAAAGAGCATCAAGTGTTGATGGTTGACAAGATCACTAGTTTCAGGAAAAGGGCAAAGGGAAAGAAAGGGAACTTCAAGTAGAATGACAAGCAAGTTGTCACTCTCGCGAAAAAGCTCAAAGCTGGACCAAAACCTTAAACTGAGTGCTTACACTGCAAAGGAAATGGTCACTGGAAGCGGAAATGCCCTGAATATTTGGTGGATAAGAAGGATGGCAAAGTGAACAAGGGTATATTTGATATACAGGTGTTTGATGTGTGCCTTACTAGTGTTTATAGTAGCCCCTGAGTATTTGATACTTGTTCGGTTGCTAAGATTAGTAACTCGAAACAGGAGTTACATAATAAACAGAGACTAGTTGAGGGGAAGTGACGATGAGTGTTGGAAGTAGTTCCAAGATTGATATGATCATCATCGCACACTCCCTATACTTTCGAGATTAGTGTTAAACCTAAATAAATGTTATTTGGCGTTTGCGTTGAGCATGAATATGATTTGATCATGTTTATTGCAATATGGTTATTCATTTAAAATCAGAGAATAATTGTTGTTCTGTTTTACATGAATAAGACCTTCGATGGTTATACACCCAATGAAAATAGTTTGTTGGATCTCGATCGTAGTGATACACATATTCATAATATTGATGCCAAAAGATGCAAAGTTAATAATGATAGTGCAACTTATTTGTGGCACTGCCGTTTGGGTCATATCGGTGTAAAGCGCATGAAGAAACTCCATAAAGATGGATTTTCGGAATCACTTGGTTATGAATCATTTGATGCTTGCGAACCGTGCCTTTTGGGCAAGATGACTAAAACTCCGTTCTCCAGAACAATGGAACAATCTACTGACTTATTGGAAATAATACATGCCGATGTATGCGATCCAATGAGTGTTGATGCTCGTGGCAAGTATCGTTATTTTCTGACCTTCACAAGATGATTTGAGCAGATATGGGTATATCTACTTGATGAATCATAAGTCTGAAATAATTGAAAGGTTCAAAGAATTTCAGAGTGAAGTGGAAAAATCATCGTAATAAGAAAGTAAAGTTTCTGCGATTTGATCATGGAGACAAATATTTGAGTTACGAGTTTGGTCTTCAATTAAACCAATGTGAAATAGTTTCACAGCTCACGCCACCTGGAACATCACAATGTTATGGTGTGTCCGAACGTCGTAACCGCACTTTATTGGATATGGTGCGATCTATGATGTCTCTTATTGATTTACCATTATTGTTTTGGGGTTATGCATTAGAGACAGCTGCATTCATGTTTAATAGGGCACCATCTAAATCCGTTGAGAGGACACCATATGAACTATGGTTTAGCAAGAAACCCAAGTTGTCGTTTCTTAAAGTTTGGGGCTGCGATGCTCATGTGAAAAAGTTTCATCCTGATAAGCTCAAACCCAAATCGGAGAAATGCGTCTTCATAGAATACCCAAAGGAAACTATTGGGTACACCTTCTATCACAGATCCAAAGGCAAGTTATTCGTTGCTAAGATGGATCCTTTCTAGAGAAGAAGTTTCTCTCGAAAGAAGTGAGTGGGAAGAAAGTAGAACTTGATAAGGTAATTGTACCTTCTCCCGAATTGGAAAATAGTTCATCACTGAAATCAGTTCCAGTGAATACTACACCAATTAGTGAGGAAGCTAATGATGATGATCATGAAACTTCAGATCAAGTTACTACAAAACCTCGTAGGTCTTCCAGATTACGGTCCGCACCAGAGTGGTACGGTAATCCTGTTCTGAAAGTCATGTTACTAGACCATGATAAACCTACAAACTATGAGGAAGCGATGATGAGCCCAGATTCCGCGAAATGGCTTGAGGCCATGAAATCTGAGATGGGATCCATGTATGAGAACAAAGTGTGGACTTTGGTGGAGTTGCCCGATGATCGGCAAGCCATATTGTATAAATGGATCTTCAAGAGGAAGACAGATGCTGATAGTAGTGTTACTATCTACAAAGCTCGACTTGTCACAAAAGAGTTTTCGACAAGTTCAAGGTGTTGACTACAATGAGATTTTCTCAACTGTAGCGATGCTTAAGTCTGTCCGAATCATGTTAGCAGTTGCCACATTTTATGAAATCTGGTAAATGGATGTCAAAACTGCATTCCTTAATGGTTTTCTTAACGAAGAGTTGTATATGATGCAACCAGAAGGTTTTGTCAATCCTAAAAGTACTAACAAAATGTGCAAGCTCCAGGGATCCATCTATGGACTGATGCAAGCATCTCAGAGTTGGAATATACGCTTTGATAAGTTGATCAAAGCATATAGTATTATACAGACTTGCGATGAAGCCTGTATTTACAAGAAAGTGAGTGGGAGCACTACAGCATTTCTGATAAGTATATGTGAATGACATATTGTTGATCGGAAATAATGTAGAATTATTCTGCAAAGCATAAAGGAGTGTTTTAAAGGAGTTCTTTAAAAGAAAGACCTTAGTAAAAGCTACTTACATATTGAGCATCAAGATCTATTGAGATAGATCAAGACGCTTGGTAAGATTTTCATTGAGTACATACCTTGGCAAGATTTTGAAATAGTTCAAGATGGAACAGTCAAAGAAAGAGTTCTTGCCTATGTTGCAAAGGTGTGAAATTGAGTAAGACTCAAATCCTGACCACGGCAGAAAATAGAAAAGAGAATGAAAGTCATTCCTTATACCTTAGTCATAGGTTCTATAAAGTATTCTATGTTATGTACCAGACCTATTGTATACCTTGCTCTGAATTAGGCAAGGGAGTACAATAGTGATCTAGGAGTAGATCACTGGACATTGGTCAAGAATATCCTTAGTGAGGACTAAGGAAATATTTCTCGATTATGGAGGTGATAAAAGAGCCCGTCGTAAAAAGTTACAACGATGCAAGCTTTTACACCAATCCAGATGACTCTAAGTCTCAATCTGGATACATATTGAAAGTGGGAGCAATTAGCTAAAGTAGCTTCGTGCAGAGCATTGTAGACATAGAATATTTGCAAAATACATACGGCTCTGAATGTGACAGACCCGTTGACTAAGCTTCTCTCACGAGCAAAACATGATCACACCTTATTACTCTTTGGGTGTTAATCACATAGCGATGTTAACTAGATTATTGACTCTAGTAAACCCTTCGAGTGTTGGTCACATGACGATGTGAACTATGGGTGTTAATCATATACAAATATGAATATTGGTGTTAAATCACATAACGATGTGAACTAGATTATTGACTCTAGTGCAAGTGGGAGACTGAAGGAAATATGCCCTAGAGGCAATAATAAAGTTATTATTTATTTCCTTATTTCATGATAAATGTTTATTATTCATGCTAGAATTGTATTAACCGGAAACATAATACATGTGTGAATACATAGACAAACATAGTGTCACTAGTATGCCTCTACTTGACTAGCTTGTTGATCAAAGATGGTTATGTTTTCTAGCCATAGACATGTGTTGTCATTTGATTAACGGGATCACATCATTAGGAGAATGATGTGATTGACATGACCCATTCCGTTAGCTTAGCACATGATCGTTTAGTATATTGCTATTGCTTTCTTCATGACTTATACATGTTCCTGTAACTATGAGATTATGCAACTCCCGTTTACCGGAGGAACACTTTGGGTACTACCAAACGTCACAACGTAAATGGGTGATTATAAAGGAGTACTACAGGTGCCTCTAAAGGTACATGTTGGGTTGGCGTATTTCGAGATTAGGTTTTGTTACTCCGATTGTCGGAGAGGTATCTCTGGGCCCTCTCGGTAATGCACATCACTATAAGCCTTGCAAGCAATGTGACTAATGAGTTAGTTACGGAATGATGCATTACGTAACGAGTAAAGAGACTTGCCGGTAACGAGATTGAACTAGGTATTGGATACCGACGATTGAATCTCGGGCAAGTAACATACCGATGACAAAGGGAACAACGTATGTAGTTATGCGGTTTGACCGATAAAGATCTTCGTAGAATATGTAGGAGCCAATATGGGCATCCAGGTTCCGCTATTGGTTATTGACCGAGAATAGTTCTAGGTCATGTCTACATAGTTCTCGAGCCCGTAGGGTCCGCACGCTTAAGGTTTCGATGACAGTTATATTATGAGTTTATGAGTTTTGATGTACCGAAGGAGTTCGGAGTCCCGGATGAGATCGGGGACATGACGAGGAGTCTCGAAATGGTCGAGACGTAAAGATCGATATATTGGACGACTATATTCGGAGTTCGGAAAGGTTCCGAGTGATTCGGGTATTTTTCGGAGTACCGGAGAGTTACGGGAATTCGCCGGGGAGTATATGGGCCTTATTGGGCCATACGGGAATAGAGGAAAGAGGCCGAAAGAAAGGAGGCGCGCAGCCCCCCTCTGGTCCGAATTGGACAAGGGGTGCGGCCCCCTTTTCCTTCCTCCTCTCCCCCTCTTTCCCCCTTCTCCTACTCCAACAAGGAAGGAGGGAGTCCTACTCCCGGTGGGAGTAGGACTCCCCTTGGCGCGCCTCCTCCTAGGCCGGCCGCCCCCTCCCTCTTGCTCCTTTATATACGGGGGTAGGGGGGCACCCCATGACACACAAGTTGATCTACAGATCGTTCCTTAGCCGTGTGCGGTGCCCCCCTCCACCATATTCCACCTCGGTCATATCGTCGCGGAGTTTAGGCGAAGCCCTGCGCCGGTAGAACATCATCATCGTCACCACGCCGTCGTGCTGGCGGAACTCATCCCCGACGCTTTGCTGGATCGGAGCCCGGGGATCGTCATCGAGCTGAACGTGTGCTGAACTCGGAGGTGCCGTACGTTCGGTACTTGGATCGGTCGGATCGTGAAGACATACGACTACATCAACCGCGTTGTCATAACGCTTCCGCTTACGGTCTACGAGGGTACGTGGACAGACACTCTCCCCTCTCGTTGCTATGCCATCACCATGATCTTGCGTGTGCGTAGGAATTTTTTTTGAAATTACTACGTTCTCCAACACCTCTCTGTACATGTATTCATCCAGTTCTAGAGACTTCCTACGAATCAGCTCGTCTCTCTAGGTAGAAGGGGTTCTGTCCCATAAGTTGGCAAGTTGTTTCCGAAGGAACTGCACATGCCCGGTAACAGACCCAATGTTTTTTCTGCTCCAACATTGAAGGCCTCGCTTCACATTTATTAAATTCTGGGAAATCCCCCCAGACCCGAATTTGGCACATTATTCTTCTTCCAAGATTCCTCTATTTCAACTAAAAGGGTTTCATTTCTCTCCCACATGACCTGATACCTGAATAATCTTGGGATTTTTTGCCTTTCTGGAACACCATTATAGTTCAGTAATAAGGGAAAGTGACTAGATATTGAGGAAATAATATGCATGAGTTGAGCCTTTTTGAACTTGTCACTCCAACAGGGAGAGGCTACAACTCTATCAATTCTGGCTTTAACATTCTTTCTCCCCTCTTGTTTATTTTCATAAGTCCAGGGTTTTCCTTTGTATCCAATATCATGGAGATTGCAAAAGTATAACATATCCCTAAACCTATCCATTTGTCCTTCCGGTCTTCGAGAACAAGAGAAATGTTCAGCTTGCCACATGGTTTTATTAAAATCACCTATCATCATCCAAGGTTCACTTGCATTTGGACGAATCCGCTTGAGAAGTGACCACATGTGGTGACGGTCTTGTGCACATGGTTCTCCATAGACAAAACTTCCCCGCCATTTAGGGCCATTTGGGTTATCAGACACGAGCACATTAAAATAACGAGGCCCATACGACAAAAGCTTAATATTTATTGAATCATCCCAGTACAAAGCAATGCCGACTCCTTTGCCTTTACCATCATGGGTAAGACAATGCTTCAGCCCTAGTCTCCATTTTATTGCCTTTACCTTGTCCTCACAACAAAAGCTTAATATTTATTGAATCATCCCAGTACAAAGCAATGTCGGCTCCTTTGCCTTTACCATCATGGGTAAGACAATGCTTCAGCCCTAGTCTCCATTTTATTGCCTTTACCTTGTCCTCACATTGCCTTGTTTTGGATAAGAAGAAGATCCGAGGGCGGTAGGACTGCACGAGGTACACCAACTCTTGAACTGTCCGGGACTGCCCCAGGCCCTCCAGTTGAGAATACTCATTTCTCCCAACGGGCGTCATCAATCGCACCCGTCAGTTGACCGATAGCCCCGGGATCGGTTGCTTCCTTACCACCCTTCGGTCCCAAGTCCTTCCCTACCACATGGCACTTCTCTACACTACAAAGCTTTGTCTGTCTTACAATTTGTTCTGACAAGTTACTCTCCTGCTCTAACTGTTTTCCTACTATAGAGCTATGGTGCCTCTTCCCAAGTGCTGACTTTACTATGGTAATAGCTTTGCCCTCCCCATCAGAAATAAGCTTGGAGGAGCGATCATGTCCCTTGCGACCTAGCTTGGCCACACCCTAACCCAAGCGGCCCTTAACCGGGCCAGAACCAGGGGGAGTGTTTGCGTCGATAGCAAACACCAAGGACCCTTCTGGGAGGGCCTTAGTGCTGTCAACAACAAGTTCCAGGAGGTCCTTGTAGTGCTGCATCTTATTTGGGTCGCCCATGACCTGTAGCGCCACCGACGCCGCCAAGTCAACGCTCGTGGAGTTGCACGCCGACGCAGACACATCCACTCCAGCCACCGCCTCGTGCCCATCCGGCACCTCCGCCTGGTGCTCATCAGCCATGGATTTGTTGCTCACAGTAGGGGGCAAGGTGTTGATGCAGTAGGACCTTTTTTGGCTTGTGGAGTCATCTGTCAAGGTTGCATTCACCGGCCTGGTATTTGTTCCATCAATGTTCCGTATCTCCCCGGATTTTTCCACATCCTCGGTGTCAACCGGTGCACTTGCACCTTGAATTTCCTGGTTTGAGTAAGTATCCATCTCATCGCCCACCGAGATGCGGGCAACAACATTCCGCATCTGTTCCACTTCTGACATGACCATGGCCTGGCTAGCAGGTTTGGGAGCATGCCAAAGGGGGGTTGACGACTAGGGACTCGAAGCTTGCCCCATTTTCTCTGGAAGAAACCAAGCGCGGGGATCATCGAAATGGACAGGGAAAACACCAAGCTCCTTACTGTACCTCAGCTTCTTTTCTACATTTGGGATATCACATCTCGCTTCCATGTGTCCTATGAATCCACAGAATAAACAGAAATTTGGTAATCTCTCATGCCGCAGGTAAAATTTCACCTCTTCATCTATTATCTCGTCATCAAGCGTGATCTCCTTCTCCAGAGCAGAGTACAAGGGCGACAACACTCTCAGTCTGAGGAACTTGTCACAAATTTTGCCCCTCGCATGGTTGTCAATCATCACCATTGAACCAACCTGGTCACCCAGGCTGTGAGTAAGCTCCTTTGTGAGAAGGTAGAAAGGGATGCCCCTGAACTGTACCCACATCGGCACATGAGAAAAAATAACCAATTCAGGATCAACTCCATTCTCCATGCCAACGACCAGGAATGCATCACCCCTGTACTACCAGCCCCCCCCCCCCCCTGATGAGATGCTGTCGATCTCCATCTTCAGAGAAGTCGAGGACAAATTTTTGCCCTTCCACTTCAACCATTTCATGGTCACGAAGCTCCCCTCGCACCTTCCAAACCTTCTTCATGTGGTCAATCAATTGCTTGGAATTCACCAGCATTATAGACAGGAAAAGTCCGACTACTAGGAATCGTGCCTTCACCGCCTTCCGGGCCCCAGTCATGTTGATGACCAGGGTCTTCTTGACTGGACCCTTCTTAGTCCTGGCAGTCTCCTTCCCCGGCCGCTAGAGCTTGGTGGAGAGGGGAAGGTCAACCTGCAGGCCTGCCAAGGAACTAGCAGCAGACGCAAATCCGATAGCACCAAACACCGCTTCAGCATCATCTCCTGATGTCTCCTTGAGACCCTTTTTCTGGTGGACTTCTTTTGCAGCCATGAGGCAAAAGTACGAACACCTACCATGCCACGGAATAGCACAACACTGGATACGAGAGGCTGGTGATGGGTTAAACAGAGCAGAGCCTCCTCTAAATAGCAAATCCTCCATGGCCTTGTTAATACCTTCATTATGCTCCGAATTACTCCTTGTGAATGGGAGCCCTTCCATCTCCTTAAGCAAAAACGGCCTCCATGGACTGTTCTTATTTTGGCATTGTCTATAAACTATGGGCTTTGCTAGATGACTTTGTCGTGATATTTTTCTTTATGAAGTCAGGCATATATCATTTCTAAAGTCGTGATATCTTTATTTATAAAATCGGACGTATATCTTTTCTTAAAAAGATAGTATTCCTTAACAAGGGATGCAATTCCATTTTGATCTTTGTATATTAGAGCACCTCCAATAGCTCATGTAAAAAAAACTTCAAGTAAAAGGGGTGCTCATATAATTTAGAAAAAGTTCTCACGTGAGATATTTTTTTTTCTCAGTTCCCGAAACAAACTTCCCTAAAAAGTGGATTTTGGCGGTGGGGTTGCACTGACGGCGAACTCCGGCGGTGGCTAACAACGGATGGCAGTGGCCGGTGGAGACAGGTGGCGATGGTCTCGGCAGCGGCGTGTTGGAGAGGGCAGCGTGGCGGTCACTAGTGATGGCGTAGTGATCAACGTCGGCGTGGTAGGTGTGGCGGTGGCATAGCGAACTATAGTGGTACTTAGATGATAGTGCTGGTATGACACTTTTATGGGAAAGCCATCTTCTCGTATACGGAGGAGAATATTTAAGAATTTGAAGATCTCGTAAACGGTTGACTCTATGTATAGTGTTCTGATCCAGTCAGAGGTGCCAGTCGATAACAACAAGAAGATTTAGAAGATGAAGATACCACTTAAGAATAAAATCTTTGCATGGTATCTTCGTCGAGGAGTCATTCTTACCAAAGATAATCTTATTAAGAGGAATTGTCATGGAAATACGCAATGTGTGTTTTTAAAACACTTGTTTTTCAATGCAAATTAGCCCGTTCTATATGGTCAGTCATCCAAGTACCATCTGGATTGTATCCTCCACGTAGTGTTGCTAATATATTCGGCAACTGGTTACATGGGGTAGAATACAGGTTTAGAACTCTTATGAGGGTGGGAACACTTGCCGTTATTTGGTCGCTTTGGCTATGTAGAAACAATAAGATCTTTCACGATAAAAATACTTCTCTTATGCAGGTTATCTACAGATGTGCGGGTACGCTCCGTTTATGGTCGTCTCTACAATGTGTGGAGTATCGAGACATGTTTACGGAGGTGTGTACACGATTGGGGGCCACGACGAGGGATACTTTTACCGACATGGATGGCCGCATGATCTTCTGATTAATCCTCCTACATTTTAGGCGTTATATAGACTTCTTCTTGATTAACACTGCATTTGGATGTCCCAATTGAGATGCCTGAAATGGAATTGGTATTCTCCAAATTGCAATTCAGTTGTTTGGCTGCAGTCTGAATTGTCACTTTGAAACGAGACCCAAATTCAATGTTGTATTCCCTCCCACCAAACCTTCATTCCACGATACGGAGCCTTGGCGCTCCGATTTGGTCCGAAATGGCCATTCCCGCAAAACGTACCCGTCGCTACCTTATCCCCTCCCTCCCCGGGCAAAAAGAAAAGAAGGGGAGGAACAGCGGCGACCACCACCAAGGAGCTTGGTGGCGACTCCCACGGATCTCCGTGGCCGCACCGAGGTCTGATTCGGCCCCACTCCCTCCTCCTCTTCCCCACTCCTTCCTCTCTCCTTCCTCTCGTTCCCATCCCCGTCCGCATCTCGGGGGCCACCACGAGGACCTAGGCGGCGGCCACAACAGGACGGCGGCGGCAGAGGCGTCGGTTCTCCAGTCCACCTCTTTCTCGTTCCCTCCTCCCGTTATCCACGTCCCCAACCACCAGGACCACGACGGGCTCAGTAGGACCACGACAGCCACCACCAGGGCATCGGTCGTGGAGGCGCAGGTCTCCTATGGCGAATCCGCCTGGGGCTCTTCCTTCTCCCTCTGACCAGTCGGCCTCGTGCTCTACCTTCTCCCTCTGGACACAATCACTCAGGCAGCAGCAGGATTTACTTTCTCCAGTCTTGTACATGTAACTTGGTTAATTCCCTTTCTCTTCTCTGTTAACTAAATTTTTTGTTTATATATTGTGTAGATCTATGAATTGTGCGTCAATCTGCAGGCCAACTGAAGGTATATGGCAGAAATCCCCTATGTTTTCTATGCATTTGTGCATGTGATGTCTTGCTGCAATGTTTTACATCCTAGATAATCGAATTGTACAACTCAATGTTGAATCAATTGGAATTGGTTGAGTGGATAAATGAAGAAAATAAAAGACGGAAGAGGAAAATAATTGTTCACTAAATTGTTTGTTGAAACATGTCGAATCAGATATGAGGAAGGACTTAGTTGATGCTTTCAAGAGAAAAGAACCCATTCCGCTACCAAAGGTTACCACACCCGCTGAAATACTTGATGCACTTGGGTTGATACCTGATTTAGCTGAGCAAGATATGCTTCGGTGTTATGGGAAGTTGGTACTCAATGATCACCTGTTTCAAGCTCTGAAGTAGCTCCCCATCACCATGAGGAAGACATGGCTGCTAATCTTGCCTTGAAGATCGATGCTTTTATGTGTTGTTGAACTTCGAACAATCTATTTCATGTCCTGTTGAACTTGGAACTATGTATGTATTGCCTTGTTGAAGTTGGAACTATGTATGTACTGCCACGTACTGTTTATGTCAAGCATTTGGACTTATCTTTTTAAATCGTTGTGATTTATGTCATGTACGAGACCATATTTGAGAGTACGTGCTATTTGTTTTATGTTATCGTAAGAAAGTATTGTTGTCATTGTATGACCATTTGCGATGCATTTCTAGAATATTTAATTTATTTCCAGTGCTATATAGTCATTCGTAGTCAGATTTCATTTTTGAGTCATGTAGAACTTGGTAATGTAGCCATGTAATTCCAAAGTTGGTCATCCAAACAAGATTTTGGTATTGAAATCTCAGAGGCGTTTCAAGGGCCAATTCAGTGGACAACCAAACAGGTGAATCTGTATTCGTGCCATTTCAGTTTCCTAACTGATTTGAAATTCAGACCAATTCAATACAGAGCTCTCCAATGGAGACATCCAAACAAAGTGTATTCCGCCTTTTTCTGTTGTTTTTTTGGAACGTGGACTTGGTTATGGTTGTGTGCATCTCATTTATGCAGAGGCCGGGTGTATTGCTTAAGTAATTTAAGTAATAAAGCACCCTTTATCGAAATTGAAAAAAAATAAACTTTCTGCGCGTTTACAAAACTTCTGGAAAGTTATTTTACGGATATGTCATTAGAGTATATGGTTCAGCTGCTTGCATGCCAGATGTTTGCAAACATGAGGGTTCGATTAGAATATTATATCACATTCCTGTTCAACTTTGCTCAAAGTTGTCGATGTATCATCCGTGAAAGCCACACGAAGGTGCTTGGGCTGATCAAGAAAGATAGCGCGACAAAACACGTCAAAAGCACTAAAAACACACAAGAATGCACTATGGAACGCCTCTAGCAAACCGCTGAGAACAAGGACATGAGGCACGTCGTTGCAACATAGATGCAATATACTCATTAACGATGTCCGGAGAGTCACGATGCAGAGCGCCACCGCAGTCGCGCAAAAGCGGACAAAGTTTTTCGCCCTGAGTTTTGGGGGCCATGTCGGTGCCCTAAGAGGAATGTGACACCTGGAGGCATGCGGCCTTTGACGTCCGAGAAGAAAAGCTTTCGCTCGGCACATCTCACACCCCACGCGACAGGAGCAATCCGAACTTCACCACAACAGGGAAACCTCCACATAATACCGGACATTCCAGATCCAGATCGTGAACTAAGGGCTAGGCCACCACAACCTGCGACAACTTTGCCAGGACTACCCACCACAGCGTACCTCACCACCAAGATGATCGACTCACCCTGCCAACATCAACCTCAATGTAGCTTGCTTGAGAGCCAACGATGAAGTCCGCACCCAGGGGCCCTGAGTCCTAACCGCCACCTAGGGCCATCACCCCATCATCTATGGCCTCGAGAACTGCCTGTCTCAAGCATGCCGCCACCGAGCACCGAAGGAACGGGTGGTAATGCTGCTCCTTCCCCACCCCTGGACAAACCCCAAGCCCGTGGTCGGACCATGAACACAGATAAATCAGGATACCACCGGCTCACCCTGCCCCAGTGGGCAAAGGGTGAGCACCCCGACGATCGGGTGAAGGGATGGACCCGTAGTCCGAGGGGAAGATCCACACCCCTTGGTGGCAGTCAAAAAATCGGAGGTGACCAGTCCTTCGGCATCGGTATGCATAGACCTGGTTAGGTATGAAGGGAAGCCCTCCTCGGATCGACGCCACAATTAAGGGCAGGAAAGAGGAGGGCAACATCGAAGCATGCGCCAACATCGATTATATCGGTACCCTGCACATGTGGGCCTCCCGCGCCACCGCCCGGCCAGTCATCAGTAGAGCAATTGGCCAATTGCCTCCATGCGACAACACACACACACACACACTCACACACGGTTTTGTTTATGTATGCAAGAAATAAAATAGAGATCCCCCCAAAAAATAGACTGTAAAAAACAAAATCATGTTTTTATCCCAAGTTTAGCTGATTGTTCTAAAACAATTGTATACTGCCTCCGAGTTCTCGATTCGAAAAAGAGAAAACCTAGAAATAATTTTCTCTGAAGAGAGAAAATAACCAGACAACGTTTGGTGTGATCGTCCAAAACGTGCTTTCACTTTTTCTCAACGGGAGACGCTGGGCAATATGAGCAGACGAACAGCGCGTATGGGGAGTGGGAGGCGCGGGCGGATGGTGGCTTTCCATCAACGTACTGTACGACCGAGGCAATTCACCGCGGTGGCGATAGGCTACCGCTACGCATGCGCCGCCCACATAAATTCAATTTGATGCGGTAATTAATCACCTAATTAACTTCATATATACAATTTCCTAGAAATTTTGGACTTCTTGGCTTCTGCCAGCAATAACGTCACCGGGTGCGCGCTACGCTCCCTCGACTGCACAACTACCAACTTAACTCCAATCGTGTGACGCGCGTGTGAGTATAAAAGAAGGAACCTCCCGGCCTCCCTCTTATCTGCCATTCTCCACCTCCAGACACCAGTCTACCGTAAGAAGCTCGCCATGTCCAACGCTGCTGCAACTGCCGTCGGTGCCACAAGCGGCGACGAGCCGTCGCTGACCGCGTCGACCATCGACGCCCAGGCCGTCGGATCCCACGTCCTCCGCATCAACGGCTACTCCTACACCAAGGTGCTCGGCAACGGTAAATTCATCAAGTCGGAGAGTTTCACCGTCGGGGGGCATCGTTGGTGTCTGAAATACTACCCCAACGGTTACTCCTCAAGCCATTCGGGTTCGATATCAATCTTCCTGCGTCTTGATCACAGTGATGTTGATGAGGTCAAAGCAAAATTCAGAATTAGTTTGCTCGACCAGGCGGGGAAGCCTGTGTCGTTTTACAGCCGTGATGGCGGTACTACGTCGACGTTCTCCCACAGGCAAGGTGGTAATGCTGAATGGGGTTACAGTCATTTCATCTGGCAGAGCGAGCTGGAGAGACAATACGTGAAGGACGATGTTTTTAGTGTCAGGTGTGATGTCACCGTGGCACTAGAGAAAATGGTCACCAAAGCCATCCCGGTTTCCGCAGTTCATCGTGCCGTTTGAATTTGCCTCGATCGGTTGTGCGCGACGTGATGAGCGTTGGCTCAACGTTAGGGTATCTTCTAGTAATACTACTTATGTTTCAGCGGGGAATGTTTGCTTAAGCACACCTGTGCATGTTGGTTTGGTCATCGAGTCTTGTAATTGAATCACCGAACTTATAAGGTGCATTTCAGTCATGTGTCGCTTTAGGTTTCTCGTATTCCAGTTTCTAAACCGAAACTTTGTAACTTCGGGTGTCATCCTATTATGTCGAGTTGGGCGTGAATTTGTCTTTGTAATCGTCTATGCAAGTCAATGAAAACCAGCAGGTTCCCTTCGTGTTAATACTGAACTAGCTAGTCACGGTAACTCAAAGCTTGCTATTGCATCTTACTGTGACGATGCCTATGCCTATGATATATCACATCGTGCCGCAACGGGAGCAGCACTCCCAGCACTCAAATTTGTTTTGGCATGTACTTGAATAATTGAAGCAGATGACTTGTTCTTTTGAAGAAAAAAATGATTCAAAAAAGTAATAATATGGAAAAACTAAAATTTCTGAAATTTGTAGAGAATCTTTGCTCATCCATGCGCATGTGCAAAGTAGAGTCTGAAGCATAAATAAATTGAATATTAGCTTCACCTTGTGGAAAAAAAAATGTATGGCCTCCCTGACCCACAGGAGGATGATATCGAGGCACTCCTCCGTGCTTCGGCAATGGTGTGATCGCTGGCTGAACGGTCAGGACATCGCCTACTTTGCCCCAGGACTGTACGTAATCCGGTGAGGGGTGATATTAGGACGGTACGCCATCGGGCATGCCTGGGTGCGCGACGTCGTTGGGGTCCCGGTCATCTCTAAAGCATCACTCTGCTGCGTGCTGCATCGCCAGGGAAACGGCTGACCGCTGACCATCTTGATGTTGGATGCCTATTCTCTCGTGCAGTTTGGTCGGCCATGCTGGGGCAAGGTTTCGACTTTCGAAACTGACAAAATTTCGCTCATCCTTGAAAAGCACCAAAATTTCCAAAATTTCGTAAATTTTGAAAAGCATTTTGAGAAATTAACAAAAAAATAATTAAATTTGAATAAATTCGAACTTAATGTAGTGAATCTTCTATATCTAAATAGCTAGCCCCACTAACCTATTTCTCTTAACATGCAAGCATGCCACCTTATCATTCAACATGAATGGAAAAAGTCCCACCTTAACATGCACCCATGCATAAATAAAAGCTACCTCAACATGCAAACATGCATGAAAATTTTCAATTTATTCATATCTAATACTAAATATTTATAACTATACAGTAATTTTACACTATAAATCATTTGCATTTTCAATATTAGTTCTCATATTATTTTAAATATTCATGTTCCGTACAACTAAGTCTCATTAAAATATATTGCAAAATATTTCTGCAACAACGTGCGGGGTTTCATCTAGTAAGTAATGTTTTAGCAACAGCTTTACATAAGAACTCATCTATAGCAATGGTTCGTCCATTGCTAGTCTTTGTTGATCCAGTGCCCTACTTATTTTTGCCAAATTTTCGCACAGCAGGAATAGTAAAGTACTCCCTCCGTAAACTAATATAAGAGCGTTTAGATCACTATTTTAGTGACCTAAACGCTCTTATATTAGTTTACAGAGGGAGTACTAAAAAAAGAAAAATGAGTGCGATTGGGTTCAAACTGTAGCCACTAAAGTGAGGACAAGAAACGCATATCGCTGTGCTAAGTAAAGGAATACGATTTAGATCAATTCCATAAGTTTCTTATACGTCCAGTTTGAAAATAGCGAAATAATTTAAACGAAAGACAAATATTTTGAGGACCCTCGAAATGAGCGAAATTTCGGAAATTTCATCGAAAATATTTTTCTTTGCGCTGGGGCGCTGCGGTCTTGCTCACTAGTCACACCACACCGACCCTTGACACATTGTGCGACTGGTGGCCTCACGCTCGCCGTGCACTCCCCAAGCCAGCGCACAAAGGATTCGGCGCCCTGGTTCTGCTCACCGTTTTGAAGCTCTGGCTCGAACACAATGCCAGGACTTTCAGTGGCGCCCCGAGCACCACTGGCCAGGTATGTGCCGGCATTGCAGCGGAGGCTGAGTTAGGGATGAAGGCAGTGCCGCTGGGTTGTAAGTTACTCCCTCCGTCCGGAAATACTTATCAGCGAAATGGATGTATCTAGACGTATTTTAGGTCTAGATACATCTATTTTTATCCATTTATGCGACAAGTATTTCCGGACAAAGGGAAACTTGGAAATAGTTTTTTTAGGGGTCATCCGGTACTAATAACATGTCCGGAATGGTGGACAACCAGGGCCGGTCCATACATATTCGGGGCCCTGGGGCAAGACGACAAAACGGGGCCCTTGTGGACAAATAAAAATTCAGAATATATTGTATTTCGAAAGCAATTCAGTACATAGCATATGATGGTCTTTGAACTAAAAAACACATACCACATATTATTTATTTGTAACGGTCCAGAGAACTACATCATAATAGTATGGAAAATATAGTTCTACAAAAGATCGCTCATCCAAGTGCCACAAAGAGACCATCATCTTGCTCTTCTAAGTATGAAAACCTTGTCAATGTCTCCAACAAACTCAAAAATCTCCATAGCACGCAATGGCACATCAGATTCTGTTGAAGTCATTTGCCGTAGTCGTAATTTCGAGAAGAGATCATCTAATTCAGCATAACTGTCAGAAAGTGTTTCTACAAATTTAGCACAACATTTGCGTAATTTAATATCATTCAATAACTTCAAGTCTTTTGAGCCAAGAAGCCAAATATACTTCTGAACACTTTAAGTTCTTCGAAAAGCTACCGGTTCTAAAAAAATTGTCAATTGAACCTTTCTGAGATCCAACCAGTATCTCGCTAATTTTTTCACTTCCTTTTCTCACTGATAAACATTTTTTAGAAGACAAGTCACCAAACAATCACAGAAAAACAGTCAATACAGGAAACAAAAGCACCTGAATATGGGCATATGCATGGCTTGATGTCGAATTGTCGATGTAACTTCCCAGATCTGCAAGGCTGCAACACTCGTTCCCGGTCCCATCTTCTCATCCCTGGATCCAATGAAGTTTTGAAGAACAGGCAACATAAGAGTAGGAACTAGGAAGAGAAGAATTGGAGATGTCAAATGGAGCAATCGTAGGTGGAGAGCCGGGCTATTTAACAGCGAATCAAAAGAGTACATGATTAGGGGAAGGAGGGGGACGTACCATCTCTGATCCGGTGATGCCTCAAACGTCTACTTTGTGGGGAGCGTTAAGGATGCAGAGAGAGATGATTGGGGAAGGGAATAGCACCGTTGAACTCCATTAATGGATGCACGGGAGCGGAGCCTCAAATCTGGAAGTACGTGGGAGCGGCGGCGTTGTTCTCCGGGGTGGAGAATTTGGGGAGGAGCCGAGGAGACTGGAGACGTGCAGCAGCGTAGCGAAGCGATCGATTCTTTTTTTTTCCTAATACGTATACTATACTAATACCTGGGCCGGGGCCCCTACCTCCCAGGGCCCAGGGCAGTCGCCCCGTTGCCCCGGCCTATGGGCTGGCCCTGTGGACAACCAAAGATGAAGGCCAATGGTCGGAGAGACCGAGGCTCTATCCAGATCGTGTGCTTCAAAATTAGCTTCTCTCGGTGGCCAGGGTGGGCTGCGGCCCACCCTGGGATTTTGACACAACGTATATATACCTATACATATTAAGTGGGCTAGAAAAAATGACGGCCCAATAAACACGAAGGCGCCCTGTTCCTCGTCTCAACGCCCTACCCCGAGTCCCCCCGACGCCCAATGCCTGACCCCGCGACCCCCAGTACGCAGCCGCCTCACCGTTCCTCGCTGGCTCGCCGCCGGTCGCGCCCCTGCTGTCTGCCGCCGGCAGGAAACTCCACCTTCCTCCGGTCCTCCCGCCCGGCCGGCGCCCTGCGCGGCTGCGCGCCCTTGCCCCAGCGTGGCTGCGCCCCTCGCCCCCTGCCCTACCTGCACGCGGCTGCGCTACTGCCACCGGCCAGCTGTCCGGTGCCCCTGCCCTCATGGCCTCGCTCCCCTGCAAATTCGGGCAGTTTGCTTGCTCATTCACCAATGTGCAGAAACTAGAATACCCCGATTTAAGGTACCAAAATTCCCAAATTTCTGATTTAGGGTTTGCTTGTTTGCCCTATGCTATCCACTACATGAACACAAACCAAAATACCCAATTAGCTTTATTGATAGAAAGTAGTTTTCTTACAGATTTGTTGAAAAATGAAGAGGGCTGGAGACATTGTTTCTCTTTTCCAGAGAGAAGCTATGAAAATAGGGAAGAAGAAGACGGAGAATATGTTGGATGTGGTTGAAGAGCAAACCAGCGAAGTTGTGTGTATGTCGATTGTGATCGAAGAGCAAAGTGAACAACCAATATTGTCTATGTCGAATGTGACCATAGAGCAAACAGAAGATGTGTCATCGCCATCGCCGTCGGTTTGTGATTTTAGTCGTCTTAACTCTTAAACATGATCCTGAGAAAGGCTACCCAAAAGCATAGGCCACAAATATAGTCTTTTTGACTTCTCAAGGTATGTACTATGGTCAGTGTTCTATTTGATACCGTCATGGCAACCATGTACTATTTACCTGTAGGCTTCTTTATGCAAAAATAAGATTGAATAGTGAATTTTTAGTGTGTGCGTAAGACCATATTGATCTATTTCTTTGTCCTATCGATAATTAGTTAGAACGTTCACATGCCATATTAGTTATCAAAAAAAAAATTGGCGGACCACCCTGTCGTCAAAAGCTAGCTCTGCCACTGCGGTTTATGAATCACTTCTGCATCAACAAACTTTAGCAATCTCTTCTTGATATCTCCAGTAATGATCGCTGATCTTCCCATGAACTCACTCTTCAGAGAGTTGACTGTGGCCAAACTGTCAGTAGCTACTCTTACCCTTGTCATATCAAGATCTTCTGCCAACCAGAAAGCCTCGCAACATGCATGCGCTTCCAAGCACTCTGGATCAATCAGCCATTCATATACAGTAACGGACGCACCCATGTACTGTCCATGTTCATCACGGCAAACGCTCCAATCATTCCCATATTAGTGTTTTTTGAAACTGCGGCATCGACATTGAACTTTGCAACCCCCTCAGGGCCTTTGACCCATCGTTTGTTGCCAGTTCTTGCTTGTCCACCCACCTTCTTCTCTGGTCTTTGCGGCAACATATCTAGCTGAGTGATATAATTTCGAATGAATGCAAAAGTGGACAGTGGACTCTGAAACAGCTACTCATTCTTTCCTTTCCTCCTTGCCCAAAGCGGAAAGAAATCTTTGTAAAATCCCGCTCACTGACTGAATCTTGCATGTCTGCTAACCATAGACTTGCATCATCGTGTTAGTTATTCGGAATTAGTGGCATCAGTATACTATATATCGGTAGGGCCTTATCGTTTCAGGCCTCTATCGTTGCCTGGGTTATAGTGTGCGCGCTCTGTAATTCCCCATCCATGTAAATTCCTTTCTTTCTTCCCAATTTTTTTCCCTTTCTTTCTAATACTAGTAGGAGTATATTGGAACGCAAGGCTGTGAGGCTTGGAAAGTTACTCAATTTATTTTGGATGGCCTATTGTTAATTTCTTTTCTAACATGCAAGAACAATATTTACAGAGCGTGTGACCTGCTTTAAAATAGTGTTAATTCCATTTTTTATCCTAGGTTTTAGGTTATTTACTCCATTTAACAGGTTTTCCTACTTTTCACTCAATTTAAGCATATTGTTACCATTCCGACTGGTTGGCCCCACATTTTGATGCTGACTTGGCTTGACACATAGATTGGTTTATTAGTCGGACGGTTTTTTTTCGTTCAGTTGTTTTCGATTATTTTTCAGCAGAGACTGCACCCGCACCTGCACCCAGCGGACCTGGTCCAGCCGCACTTCACAGACATGGAGATGAACCAACACAGTCTCGGGTTGCAAGATCACGCTCAAAAGGAAACCCGGCCCATTAGCACGGGTAAAACATGGTGGCTTTTATAGATGCTTCCATTATGGAAAAAAATTCTGGGTTTTTCTGTTGGGCTCTTTACTTGGTTATTGTTTGGGTTTTATGCTTTTTGTTCATCTTTATTTGTTTTTCTGAATTCATGCACATTTTCACATATCGTGAACTTTCTAAAATCTGTGAACATTTTGCAATTTTCTAAAAATTTGTGAAATTCAAAAACAATTTAAAATTGAAGTGTTTTTTTTCAAAATCATCAATATTTTGAACATTTTCTTCAAAATCATGAAGATTTTTTGAATTCATTAATTCTTTTTGAATCCGTGAGCATGTTTTAAAATTCGTGAACATCTTTTTGAATTCAAGATTTTTGTAAATTAGTAAATTATTTTTCTAAATTCACGAACATTATTTCGATCCATTAACTTTTTTATTTCATCAATTTTTTCAAAATTGACATAGAAACCGATCCCTTTATTTTCTAAGGTGGCAAGCAACAAAAACAAAAAAATGAGTAAAAAATAGCGAACAACGAGTGTGGGAGAGCGTGCGGGCAGGCAAGACTATTCGTGGCCCATGCGGCGCACCCTATGTGCTATACTGACACTTTGGTGCTTCAGGCCCAATATAGGGGCAAATCCTAAACGGCGCCCGTTGCGCCCGTTTCTTCTATTTCGACAAACGGGCGCACACCCTCTCTCCGCGATGGGCCGGCCCCTTTTCATGTTTTTTTCGTTTTCTGAAACTGCTACAAAAAATGGGCGTGACGGGGAATCGAACCCGCGCCGCGGGGTTCTTTATAGAACACGCTAACCAACACAGCCAAGCCACCTTCCGTGACTATCCAATTCCTCTTTCCTCTTTACTTCTCAAGTTTTTTTTTTCTGTTGTTCTTTCTTTTTGCCTTTTCTTTTTCTTTTTCCTTTTTCTGTCTTTTTGAAAATCGATGAACTTTTTTTCAATTTTAAGAACTGTCTTTCAAATTCAATGAAGTTTTCTTCAAAACCGATGAACTTTTTTCATATTCGGTGAACTTTTTGCAAAATCAATGAACTTGTCTCACCAAATTCCATGAACTTTTTCCAAAACCGATTAACTTTTTTTCAAATTCAATGAACTTTTTTTGAAAACCAGTGAACTTTTTTAAATTGGATGAACTATTTTCGAATTGGATGAACTATTTTCAATATCCAAAATATTTTCATAAAATGTTTTTCGAAATTCCAAATTTTGTTCATGTTTTCGAATTTTGTTCACGTTTCATAAATAGTTCTGAATTTTAAATTTTTGTTCACCGTATTGAAGAAAAATGTTCACCATACATTGAAAAAATGTTCAGTGTGTATAAAAAAAATGCTCATCATGTATAGAAATTTTGTTCAGCATGCACTCAAAAGGAGTTCATTGTATTTAAAAAATGTTCTATGTGTATTTGAATATTGTTCACCATACATTGAAAAAATGTTCAGTGTGTATAAAAAATATTCATCGTGTATAGAAATTTTTTTCAGCATGTATTCAAAAAAAGTTCAGCATATTTTATAAAAATGTTCAGTTTTTCTTAGAATAATGTTCACCCGATAGTAAGAAAATGTTCAATGTGTATTCTAAATTTGCTTTCTAAACTGTTCACAGTACAAAAAAGTATTTCAAATTTTGAAATTTGTTCAGTTTTTAAAAAACATAGTTCACGTTTAAAAGAAAAGGAATATTCGAAATTTGCGTATGATTTCGAAATATTTGTTCGCATATTTAAGATTTTCATTTTTTCCAAGAATTAACGAAAAATGTTGAAAATCCCCGGATCTACCATTTGGGTTGGTACTTAAAAGGAAATGCTGTTTTTAGGACGTACACAATTAGTATCCCAGCTGGCCAGCTTCGGTAGTATGCAGCGCCAGGTTTGGAGTTCGAGTCTCATTGCGGTCGTTTTTGTTTTTCAATTACCGCGTTCGCTCCAGGCTTAGATTGGGCTAGGTTTGGGTTTTCTGCGTACGTCGCGTTTCGTGGGCCGGCCCAACTTGTCACGCGCGTGGGCGCCGGTTCTCCTAGCCGGCGCTTAAGGCGCCGACTAGGAGCTCCCCAATATAGGAGCCCCGCACTTGCGTGCCTCCTGATATTCAAGTAGGCTTACGCCCACTTTGTAAACAAAGCCCAAACTGTCGAAATGATACAAAGTCTTAATTTTGCCACATACGTCAAATATTATAAATAAAGCCAAAGTGGCTGGCCCAGTATAATTTTTATTTTGCCACCTGATCTGCACATAGTGTACAGATAGAGGTCTAGTAATACAACATTTAGCGAGGCGAAGGTGGCACTACGTGTGCTGCGATAATGTGTACATTATTTATCTGACAAGGCCTCGTTGTCTAGCAGCGGAATACACAACGGAACAACAATGGCAATGAGGTGTACATCCCAAAGGGACCTTGCTCGGACATATAATCGTACCGCTCAAACTCAATACCCTCGGTATACTCACAAGTCAGTCAAGTACTTTGAATGTACTCGCAAGCATACAACAACCATAGCATGCAACAAGACAAAGGCATAGCATACACATGCACAAGTAAGTCTGGTTATTGTGTCTTGTTTAAGTTGAGTATTAATGAGCTTCTGAACCTTTGCATGGAAACTACCGAATAAATTGGTAGCCACGAGAACTTTCGTTATAACTTAGATCTGTAGCATCACTGTAATAAGTCCACAACTAGCCAAGACCCTTGTCCACCGGATGGCACTTACTACACAAAATTTGGGAACAATGTCGATAAGAAGAACTCGACAACTGTTCAAGACAATTGGCCACAAGGTGGCACTTAGTACACAGAACTTGGGAAACTTAAGAGGAGGGTCATGGCCTTGCCATCTTGGAGAGGGCGTGTAGAAGCAATGTGCCCGTATCAGCAATATCAAGGAGGGCGATGCCAACAACAAAAACATCCACCTTTGGGTCAACGAGCGGCGACGCAAAAACCACATCCATAGGCTGAAACAGAAATGGATGGGTAACCGACCATGTGGAGAAGGAAGCAATTATCCATGGGTATTTCTCCAAGTGTCATTGGCAAATGCCATGCCGTAACCCCAGATTTTAATTGGGAGGAGCTAATTTTGGGGCACACCAGCTTGGAGGGCATTGATGATCCGTTCACCGAGGAGGAGGTTAAGGGTGTCATTGACCAAATGCCAAGCGACAAAGCACTTGGTCCAGATGGCTTCACCGTTGCCTTTTTAAGAAATGTTGGAGAATCATTATAGTGTAGGTGGTGAATGTCATACAAAAATTTCCAAACCTTCATGTTGCCAACTTCCATTGGCTCAACCCCGCAATTATTGTGCTCTGGCCAAAGAAGGACGGGGTGGAAGGCATCACCGAGTTTACACTCAGTAGCCTCATTCATGATATAGCCAAGACAATAACCAAGATGCTTGCCACCAGGCTTTTCCCCATATGCACGGCCTCGTCTCCAACATCCAAAGTGCCTTCATCAAGAGGAGAAGTATCCATGATAATTACATGTACGTAAGGAACCTTGCCCGCAGGCTGCGTAGAAACAGGACCCCAACACTCCTCTTCAAACTAGACATCCGAAAAGCGTTTGATTTAGTGCGTTGGGAATATATTCCTGACCAATTTTGACATTGGATAACTACACCCCTTTGCACCTCATAATCATGTGTTCTCCTCAATGGTGCTCCAGCATCATCCATCTCTCACGGTCGAGGTCTTAGGCAGTGAGATCCACTCTCCCCGCTGATTTTTGTCATTGCGATCAATACACTTCGACAGTTCCTCAACACGACCACGAGGCATGGAATGCTCCATAAGGTTAGGAGTTGCGAAACCATCTTTTGGACCTTGCTCTACACGGATGATGTGGCTATTTTTGTGGGCCCTTTTAGAGAGCACATCCAGAACCTTGCCCACATTCTCCCGGGGTTCGACAGGGTGACGGGGCTGGACACAAACTTCCACAAGAGCACGGTGGTGCCTATACTATGCAAGCACATGGATTTGGAGGCCATTCTTTAGGGGAAGCTCTGAAGGAAATATGCTCTAGAGGCAATAATAAAGTTGTTATTTATATTTTCCTATATCATGATAAATGTTTATTATTCATGCTAGAATTGTATTAACTTGAAACTTAGTACATGTGTGAATACATAGACAAACAGAGTGTCACTAGTATGCCTCTACTTGACTAGCTCGTTGAATCAAAGATGGTTAAGTTTCCTAGCCATAGACATGAGTAGTCATTTGATTAACGGGATCACATCATTAGAGAATGATGTGATTGACTTGACCCATTCCGTTAGCTTAGCACTTGATCGTTTAGTTTGTTGCTATTGCTTTCTTCATGACTTATACATGTTCCTATGACTATGAGATTATGCAACTCCCGAATACCGGAGGAACACTTAGTGTGCTATCAAACGTCACAACATAACCGGGTGATTATAACGATGCTCTACAGGTGTCTCCGATGGTGTTTGTTGAGTTGGCATAGAACGAGATTAGGATTTGTCACTCCGAGTATTGGAGAGGTATCTCTGGGCCCTCTCGGTAATGCACATCACTATAAGCCTTGCAAGCAATGTGACTAATGAGTTAGCTGTGGGATGATGCATTACGGAAGGAGTAAAGAGACTTGCTGATACGGATGATGCAATGTGACTAATGAGTTATTTGTGAGATACCGACGATCGAATCTCGGGCAAGTAACATACCGATGACAAAGGGAACAACGTATGTTGTTATGCGGTTTGACCGATAAAGATCTTCGTAGAATATGTAGGAACCAATATGAGCATCCAGGTTCCTCTATTGGTTATTGACCGGAGATGAGTCTCGGTCATGTCTACATAGTTCTCGAACCCGTAGGGTCCGCACGTTTAATGTTCGGTGACGATCGGTATTATGAGTTTATGTGTTTTGATGAAACGAAGGTTGTCCGGAGTCCCGGATGTGATCATGGACATGACGAGGAGTCTCTAAATGGTCAAGACATAAAGATCGATATGTTGGATGGCTATGTTTGGACATCGGAATGGTTCCGGGTGAGTTCGGGCATTTACCGGAGAACAGGGAGGTTACCGGAACCCCCTGAGGAGTATATGGGCCTTATTGGGCCTTAGTGGGAGAGAGGAGGAGGCGGCTGTCGGTGTCAAAACCGGTGGATCTTGGGTAGGGGGTCCCGATCTGTGCGTCAAGGCTGATGGTAACAGGAAGCAAGGGACACAGATGTTTACCCAGGTTCGGGCCCTCTCGATGGAGGTAAAACCCTACTTCCTGCTTGATTAATATTGATGATATGGGTAGTACAAGAGTAGATCTACCACGAGATCGTAGAGGCTAAACCCTAAGAGCTAGCCTATGATGGTATGATTGTAATTGTGATCGGCCTTCTAAGGACCAACCTCTCTGGTTTATATAGACACCGGAGAGGGTTAGGGTTTACATGGAGTCGGTTACAAGGAAGGAAATATAATATCCGGATCGCCAAGCTTGCCTTCCACGCAAAGGATAGTCCCATCCGGACACGGGCTGAAGTCTTGAGTCTTGTATCTTCACGCTTCAATAGTCCGTACGTTGTACACAGTCCGGCTGCCCGGATACCCCCTAATCCAAGACTCCCTCAATAGCCCCTGAACCAGGCTTCAATGACGATGAGTCTGGCGCGCAGTATTGTCTTCGGCATTGCAGGGCGGGTTCCTCCTCCAAATACTCCAAAGTTATCATCGAACACCTAGACCGTGTCCGGATCTGCAAGATGATCTTCATATGCCACCGTGGAGAGAATGGTATTTCACAAATGCAATCTGCTGACAACTTTTTATGATGACGTGACATGTTATTACAGTTGGATCATTATTTGATCCGTTTTCCCACAACCAGCTACAGCGCATATTGCGAGGCAGTTTCTTTGACACCTCTTGTCAAAGCAGAGATCATGTCCCCTTATCACGGGATTCTCATCTATACGGGTCTGGGTAATCTCACCACGCCATTAATTGTGGTGCTTGGGAAACCAGCGATTCTTAACGGGCAAGTGGGGAGGCGCACCGCTCTTGGCTCCTCTATAAAGGGATAAGATTTCCCCATTTTCACCCACGCCTTCTTCCTCCTTTGCCCACTCTTGCCCCCTCGAGCTCCAGCGCCCAAGCCCAAGTCTTCTCCGCACAGCCAAACATGTCCGGAGCAGGAGGCAAGTGGGTGGCTTCCACCGTCAAGGAGAAACACATCGCGAATCTTCGGGCGTCCGGATACTTGGCCGCGGACATAGCGCACCATCTACCATACGCCGGGCAGGTCATTCCGACCCCAGGACCCCATGAGAGGGTCGTATTCGTCGCCCACTTCGTCCGTGGACTGGGATTTCCACTCCATCCCTTCGACAGCGGGCTCATGTTCTATTACGGGCTAGATTTCCATGATCTAGCCCCAAATTTCGTCCTCAACATCTCGGCATTCATTGTCGTATGCGAGGCCTTCCTCCGCATCCGGCCTCACTTCGGCCTATGGCTGCAAACTTTCTGCGTGAAGCCGAAAGTTGTAAGCGGCCAACAAGAAGAGTGCGGAGGGGCCATGGTGGGCAAAATGCCCAATGTCACATGGATCGACGGCTCCTTTGCGGAGACCGTAAAAGGATGGCAATCGGGGTGGTTCTACATCACCGAGCCGCGCGGCGCCAACTAGGCGGCGGCCCTCGAATTTAGATCCGGATCCCCCTTTCGGCTCACCTCCTGGGAAAGGAAGGGACTGTCCTGGGGCGATTCTACGGAGCTGACCGGACTCCAAACATGCATCAAAAGCATGAAGGACAAGAACATCAAGCTTGTCAACGTGATCCAGGTCATGCTCGTCCGCCGGATCCTGCCCTGCCAAAGGCGGGCATTCAATCTGTGGGAGTTCGTCCCAGCCAAACACCAGACGCTTCAGAAGCTCTATGATATGACGCACAAAGGCGCATGGAAGGTGATGTTCAAGGCCTCCGAAGTACCTCCTCCCACATCCGAGGACCGCGGGCTTCACGCCGCGCGGGCTCCTAGTCAGGTGAGTTCTCAGACTACCACCGGACCTGGTTCTTCCCAATATACTCACATGAGAGCCTTAAGTAGTTATGCATATTTGCTTCAGGATTACGTGGAGACAGCGGAGCAGGTTTACTGCTCGGCTCTGCTGCCAGAAGGCCAAGCAGATGCTCTCTTGACAGAGATGCTGGTCCCGGCGCCGTACAAGGTGCTAGAGAAGAAGGCCGAGAAGAAGGCCCCGGGGATCCGAAAGGGTCTCCGGCGTAAGGTTGTGCCGGAAGCCTTGTCTGAAGACGACGAGGCGTACTCCTCCCACGAAGGGGAGGTGGAAGAAGAAGAAGATGCCCCATCCGAAGAGGATGAGGGGCCCGGGGAAGCGAATCGGGGGGCCGGAAAAGGCCCTCGGCGCAGGGCCGTCATTCCCCTGTCGTCTAATGACGACGAGATGGATTCCTCCCGCGAAGGCGGGGGGAATCAGGAAGAGATTCTACCTCCCCACACTGCGGGGGAGAAGAAGAGGAAAGCCGCCCCGGGAGGGGAGGCTGGGGCGTCCAAGAAGGGGAAGGGGCCCCTTCCGGACTACTCCGCCACGGCCGCTCTCAGCGAGGAGGGGTGGCTGCCGAGGGGGAAGCCCCCAGTGCGATCGTAAGTGTCCGCACTCCGTCAAAACTTCACTCTATAGCTTTTGTTTAACACCGAACATACATGCAGTCCGGCCAGGGATCTCCCCGAGGTATCTTCCTCCGGGTCCCTGAGCGATTCAGAGATGAATTCGCTTCCGACAGCCACTACTCCTCAACCCGTGGAAGACATGGAGGTGTTGTCCCAAAGGCTCCCAGAGCGGGGGGAGGTGTCTCTGGAGACACCCCGAGGCGGGGTCCCAGATGTCGGACACACAGGGTTCAAGATCCCCGCGGATCGTGTCGACGAGAGCCATGTCCAGCCGGGCTCTCAGCCGAACACAATTCCGAAACCTTCGATGGTTCCGGACTCAGGCAGGCGACCCCTCGTTAGGGAGGGCGAGCCGTCTATGTCGCGGACTTCCGTTGCGCATGAGGCGTCGGACTGTCTGCTGGAAGCGCTTCGCGGCGCTTCCATGGATGAAGAGCACCGTACTCTCATGAGTACGGTGATTCGGAAGGTTTTGTCCGCCAAAAGCGGACTAACCGAAGCTTGCACCAGCCTCCTGACAGGCTTCGAGGTAAGTAATAAATATGTGCAAAATTACCACCCGATAGGTAGTAGCCCGTGATACTCTGTTTGGTGTTCGGAAAGAAAAACCAAACGAGGGTCAATTATAATCCACAAGAGTCTAATAATAAGTATTGTTGTGAATACGCAGGCTGTGCTGCTTGCTGCTGCTTCCCGTACTGCCGAGGTTGCCGAACTGAAACGGGACCTGGAGCAGGTGCAGGGAGAGCTCGACCTCACGAAGAGGCAGCTCGAAGAGAACAAGGGTAAGTGATTCCCTCTCTTATGCATTTGAGGATACTCAGAATTGGTGAGTCTAACGCCTAAGTGTCGTGACTGTGTAACAGGGGCCACCGCCGAAGTGGCGTCCCTGAAGAAGGTGCTATCCGAGGCCGAAGAAAAGGCGGCCTCGGAGTGTAAGGAGCGCGAAAAGCAAAGTGCTAGGGTAGGTGAGGTACAGCAAGAGCTCCAGGACCTCGGCAAGAAATGCGAGTCCGTGGAGCATGATCTGAAGGCGAAAGAGGCCGAGCTTGTGAAGGTCCTTGTGAATTTGAAGGACGCCAGGGCCGAAGCCAAGAAAGCACAGCAGGAGATCCAGGAGGCCAAGAAGATAGCAGCGGGTAAGAAGTTCTTTATGCAAAGCAAACATGTGGAGGAGGCGTTTCTTTTACTTACTCGAATTCAGAGCTCTCCAGGGGCGTTCGCAGATCTGCCACGCAGCGTATCAGACGGTGTGGAGTTCTACCGTGCCCAGGAGGGGAACTCAACGGAGAAGCTGTTCTGGTCCCAGTATGCTGGGGCCGAACACCCGATGCCTCTGAGTGACCAACTGAAGCAGTTGGTTGACCTCCACAGGGCGGCCGAACTGGCTATGAAAGGTTTCATAGTCCGGATGTGGCCTAGTGAGCTCATGCCTAGTAGCTACTTCAGCCTGATCAAGCGGATGGTGGATGCCTGCCCGCGGCTTGAGGTGATCAAGCGATCCATGTGCATGGAGGGTGCCCGCCGGGCCTTTGCCCACGTCAAGGTGCATTGGGGCAACCTGGATGTAGAGAAGCTGGTCAAGGATGGGCTGCCGGAGGGCAAGGCGCATCGCCATCCCGAGCTGTACTATGATGGCGTTATGAAGGGTGCTCGTCTCGTCGCTGATGAATGTACCAAGGACACCGTTTTTGAATGAATTCACTTCTATCATGTTTGTAATTTAAGGACGAAGTTACTTGCGCTATTTAGCGCTTTTGTTATTTAAAATATTACCTTCTGTGCGGCTATTTATAAAATCCTGAAAGTGGGCCAGTCGTCGGCTTCCACCCCCACGTGACTAGCACTGAGGTGTTTATGGAAAACCCGGACACTCTTTATCCAAATGTTTGGTCCCTTAAGGAGGTGTTCGGCGCAGCGAACGAGGCAATCGGACTATGCGGCTTTATAACTTTCAGTTAGCCATAGAAGTCTACAATTTTAAATTTTGGCGAAGCCCCTAGAATCCGTAAGACCGAATCGGGGCGCTATACACGCCTAGATCGGACGAAGCCGATATATCACCTAAAGCGGAAAATCTTTAAGGATTTTAAGACCTCTCGAACAGCGACCAGCTCACGCCACATCATGCCGGTTAGTTTTCGGCTTTCTCTACTGAGGTGCTCGTCCGGAAGAACCGGGACACAATCGCAGTAGTTCTCCCTGCGCTACCTTAGCCGATATAACGGAACGTAAGGCACCAAAACAAGGGAGCCGGGCTATCCCAACTGTAGACCCAAGACACGATTCAGAGCTGATGCATATAGTGCTATAAGTTCAGGGTGCCGCACTGTCGAAAGTGTTTGGACTTTATTTAACACATTACGGGGCGCCATGAGAAGCCCCTGGCAAACTGGTCGTACCAAGGTGTACGGATGCAATACCAAATAAACATTTATAAGAGAAAAATACTCAAATAAGGATAATAAGCTGACGCTATATATAATCTCTCATTGACAAAAAATATGTTTAAGCGTATGTTTACAATGGATGCATGAAGCGGAGGTAAAATAGGACTATTTGACATGTCTTATCCAAGGGCGGGCGGTGTGCAGATAGATAAAGCAGGTATAATGATCGTAAATAGATTCCACCTGGGTATTTCCTTCTATGCACACCCTCTGTTGCCTCCTTGGATGTCTCTCCCATATAAGTCCGGCAATTCGGCCCTTCTGAGGATGCTGCGCTAACGCGGTGTCCTAAAATGTAAGAGGGAAAGAGTGTGAAGGTAGTTGGCGGTTACCCGTACTGTTGACTGAGTCGTTGATGCGCCTCCGCCTATGCCCATGGTATCTCGAGTGCGTAATTGTGTACGCGTGGTACAAATGCCGCTTTGAAGGGGCTTAAGCAGAGGCCGGACTGCTAATCACGCTCTTGGCGTTCCTGATGATCCGTTGCGTGGTGCTCCGGATTCGCTTGACTGTGCTCGAAGTTGTCGCCGGATTGGTTTGTCGGAGTAGACCGCATTGTACTTCTGCCGCGAGGGCTGCCGTATGCTCTTCTGTTCGAAGGGAGCGGTCCATGTTTCCATTGACAGTGATGACCCCGCGCGGTCCTGGCATCTTGAGCTTGAGGTATGCATAATGTGGTACCGCATTGAATCTAGCGAATGCGGTTCGTCCGAGCAGTGTGTGGTAACCACTACGGAAAGGGACGATGTTGAAGATTAACTCTTCGCTCCGGAAGTTGTCCGGGGATCCGAAGACCACTTCCAGTGTTATAGAGCCCGTACAGCGGGCCTCTACTCCAGGAATAACACCTTTAAAGGTTGTTTTAGTGGGTTTGATCCTTGAAGGGTCAATGCCCATTTTGTGCACTGTGTCCTGATAAAGCAGGTTCAGGCTGCTGCCGCCATCCATAAGGACTCGCGTGAGGTGGAATCCGTCAATGATTGGGTCTAATACCAATGCGGCTGAGCCGCCATGACGGATGCTGGTAGGATGATCCCTACGATCAAAGGTGATCGGACACGCTGACCATGGGTTGAATTTGGGGGCGACTAGCTCCATCGCATAGACGTCCCGTAGTGCTTGCTTCCGTTCCCGCTTGGGGATGTGAGTGACGTAGATCATATTGACCGTTTTCACCTGGGGGGGAAATTTCTTTTGTCCCCCCGTATTCGGATGCCGGGGCTCTTCGTCATCTTTGCTGTGCAACCCCTTGTCCTTGTTTTCGGTGTTTATCTTACCGGCCTGTTTGAACACCCAGCAGTCTCTATTGGTGTGGTTGGCTGGCTTGTCCGGGGTGCCATGAATTTGGCACGAGCGCTCTAGTATGCGGTCCAGGCTGGACGGTCCCTGATTATTTCTTTTGAACGGCTTTTTCCGCTGACCGGACTTAGATCCGCTGAATCCGGCGTTGACCGTCGTGTCTTCAGTGCTGTCGCTGTTGTTCCGTCTCTTATGCCTGTTACACCGTGGCTTGCCGTTAGCATCGCGGCCGTCTGAAGTGCCGGAATGTGGCGTGGTGCCGCTGCGAGCCAACCAGCTATCCTCACTCGCGCAAAAGCGGGTCATTAGGGTTGTGAGAGCTGCCATAGACTTGGGTTTTTCCTGGCCGAGGTGTCGAGCGAGCCACTCGTCATGGATATTATGCTTGAAAGCCGCCAGGGCTTCGGCGTCCGGACAGTCGACTATTTGGTTCTTTTTAGTAAGGAACCAAGTCCAGAATTTCCGGGCTGACTCTCCGGGCTGTTGAGTAATGTGGCTCAGGTCATCGGCGTCTGGTGGTTGCACATATGTGCCCTGGAAGTTATCAAGGAATGCGTCTTCCAGGTTTTCCCAACTGCCAATGGAATTTGCTGGCAGGCTATTTAACCAGTCCGGGCTGGTCCTTTGAGCTTAAGGGGAAGATACTTGATGGTGTGTAGATCATCTCCGCAGACCATGTGAATGTGGAGAAGCAAATCTTCGATCCATACTGCGGGGTCTGTTGTGCCATCGTACGATTCGATGTTTACAGGTTTGAACCCTTCTGGGAATTCATGATCCATTACTTCGTCAGTGAAGCAGAGGGGGTGTGCGGCGCCTCTGTGCTGGGCTATGTGGCTACGCAGCTCGAATTGGTCTGGGTTGCTGTGTTAGGCCCGGTCGGACTTGTTGATGATGTATCCGGCGCGACGATCGTCGTCGCGCGCTGGGGTGCGCCCCCGCGATCCGTAGATCAATATTGGTTGTCCTGCTTTGTTTTCCAAAATACCCTGCAGGCCTTGCTTGTTGCCTTAGGCCGTAGTATACCGGCATGGGGGTGAGGGCTAGTATCCAAGCTGGTATCCTGTTTTATCCCGGCCACGGGGTGGCCGGTCAGCCGTTTGGCCCTCAAGTCCATGTTCCTCGGCTGGCAGGACTTCAGTCCATCTATCTGTGAGCAGATCTTGATCAGCTTGGAGTTGTTGCTGCTTCTTCTTCAGGCTCCTCGCAGTGGCTATAAGCCTACGCTTGAAGCGCTCCTGCTCCATGGGATCCTCAGGCACGCCGAATTCGTCGTTGCCGAGGCTAATCTCGTCTTCGGAGGGGGGCATGTAGTTGTCCTCCTCCGGGTATACGTCTGTCGCCTGTTCTTCTGGGCTGATCTGCTCATCTTCCTGTTCGGCCTGCTCGAAGGCGGGCTGGTCAGGGTCATATTCTTCTTTGGTGCCATCTGGGTTATTTTCGTCTCCGGGACCGGTATTGCTGTGGCGGGGCTTGGACGGCGCCGACGACGCCCATGCTTTGTTTTTTTTTCCGAGGGGTTATCCTCCGTTGCCTCATCGCCATTTGTTTCCTTCGGAGTGTCCACCATATATATATATCGTATGAGGAGGTGGCCGTCCACCGCCCGGTGAGCGGTGGCTCCTGTAACTCTCCTACATTGTCGTCCATACCGTCGATGTCTTCGGAGTCGAAGTCAAGCACGTCAGTTAGATCATCGATCGTGGCAATGAAGTGGGTGGTGGGTGGGCAACGAATTCCGTCGTTGTCTGCTTCCCACTCGAGCCAGACATAGTTCGGCCCGGAGTCTCCTGACAAAGAGAGAGACTTTAATAAGTCCAGCATGTCGCCAAAGGGCGAGTGCTGAAAGACGTCCGCCGCGGTGAACTCCATCACCAAAGCCCAACCAAGATCGGCGGGCTCGGGGGTGCGCGGACTGGAACCTAAATCCGTATATGAATCCGGGGGTCCGGTGTCACACGCTCCCTTAGAGGTGAGACCTGTTGTCGGTGTCAAAACTGGCGGATCTCGGGTAGGGGGTCCCGAACTGTGCGTCTAGGCGGATGGTAACAGGAGACAAGGGACACAATGTTTTTACCCAGGTTCGGGCCCTCTCGATGGAGGTAAAACCCTACTCCTGCTTGATTAATATTGATGATATGGGTAGTACAAGAGTAGATCTACCACGAGATCAGAGAGGCTAAACCCTAGAAGCTAGCCTATGGTATGATTGTTGTTCGTCCTACGGACTAAAACCCTCCGGTTTATATAGACACCGGAGAGGGTTAGGGTTACACAGAGTCGGTTACAATGGTAGGAGATCTACATATCCGTATCGCCAAGCTTGCCTTGCACGCCAAGGAAAGTCCCATCCGGACACGGGAGGAAGTCTTCAATCTTGTATCTTCATAGTCTTGGAGTCCGGCCAAAGATGATAGTTCGGCTATCCGGACACCCCCTAGTCCAGGACTCCCTCACCTGTGTTCGGCTGCATCGCCAATGAGGGTATGGCCTGCGGGGCGGGGTCCATCCCTCCGTCCTTAGGCAACGCAACCTGCCCTGGATTTAGATCCGAGGCTTCTACCGGGGTGATATCCCGCGCAACGTCTGACAGCAGTTTCCTTGGCACGTCTTGTCAAAGCAGAGATCGTGTCCCCTTATTCCTGGATTCTCATCAATACGGGCGTGGGTAACCCAACCGCGCCATTGATTACGGTGCTTGGGAGATAAGCGAGTTTTACCAGGCTGGTGGGGACGCATAGTTTCGTCCGTCCATATAAGGGGATAAGGATCCACCTCTTTACCTACGCCTTCTTCCTCCTTTGCTTATCCATCTCCGCACACTCGAGCTCCAACGCCCAAGTCTGCACATCTCGCCTCAACCTTCTCCAGCCATGTCCGGAGCGGGAGGCAAGTGGATGGCCTCCTCCGTCACGGAGGGGCACATCAAAAGACTGCGAAAGGCCAGATACTTGTCCAGCGACATCGCGCATTGGCTCCCCGACAAGGGGCAGCTCATCCCCACCCCCGGGCCCCATGAGAGGGTGGTGTTCCTCACCCATTTCCTCCGCGGACTAGGTTTTCCACTTCACCCATTTGTTCAGGGGCTCATGTTCTACTACAGCCTGGATTTCCATGATCTGGCCCCGAATTTCATCCTCAACATCTCGGCGTTTATCGTCGTGTGCGAGGCCTTCCTCTGCATCCAGCCCCACTTCGGCTTATGGCTGAAGACCTTCAATGTCAAGCCGAAGGTAGTGGGCGGCCGCCAAGCGGAGTGCGGAGGTGCCATGGTGGGCAAGATGCCCAACATCCTATGGCTCGAGGGCTCCTTTATGGAGACCATAAAGGGGTGGCAATCGGGGTGGTTCTAGATCACCGAGCCGCGTGACCTTGAATGGGCAGCGGCCCCCAAATTCGGATCTGGCATCCCCACGCGGCTCACCTCCTGGATAGAGAAGGGCCTATCATGGGGTGATTCGGAGGATCTAACCGGACTTCAATCCTGCATCCAAACTTTGGTGAACAAGAAGCTCAAGCTTGTCAACATAGTCCAGGTCATGCTCATCCGCCGGATTCTCCCGTGCCAACAATGGGCTTTCAACTTGTGGGAGTTCGATCCGGCACAGCACCAGACCTTGAGCAGGCTCTTCGACACTACGTACGAAGATGCCTGGAACGTGCTGTTCAAGGGCGTCGAGGCTCCCGCATCCGCTACCGAAGATCGCGGATTCAGCTCGCAGCGTCAAGCCGGCAAGGTAAGCTATTTTACCCTTTACGAGACACTTGTTTTTCATAGTTTGTCTCTATGCGGGATCTAAATTCCCTTACCTTTGACAGGCCTGGCAGGAGACGTCCGGGCAGGTTAATTTCCGGCTCCCTTGCCAGAAGACCCAGCGGACGCCCAATTAACGGGGCTGCTGGCTCCGGCGCCTTACGTGGTGCCGGGGAAGAAGGCCAAGAAGAAGGCCACGGGAACTCGAAGGAGTTCCCGGCGCCATGTGTTATCGGACTGATCGTCCGATGACTCCGAGGTGGACTCCTCCTGCGAAGACGAGGAGGAGAAAAAAGAGGCCTCTCCCCCAGCGGGGGGAGAGAAGAAAAGGAAGGCTTCCCCAACGGAGGAGGCCGAAGGGTCCAAGAAGGGAAGGACCCTTCCTCCGGACTGTTCCACCAACGCCAACGACGGCGAAGAGGAGTGGCCTTCGAGGGCCAAGCCCCTGGCGAGATCCTAAGTGTCCGGATTCCAGAATAACTCATGATTTTTCTTTCGTTGCATAGTGTCTTCTAACACCAAATACAACCATGTAGCCCGCCCAAGGATGATCTCCCCGCTTCGTTGAGTGGCTCCCTGGATTCGTAGGATGTGAATAGTACTTCACTTCCGACCGCCTCCTCCCCCCGTGACGCAGACGACGCTGAGGTGGGGTCCCAGAAGGGGCCCAGCCAGGAGGAGGAGGAACCGGAGGTGCCGCAAGGCAACCTCCCGGACTTTGGGCACGAGGGGGGTCAACCCCCAAAGGGTTCTGAGTTTGGCCCTGGGCCGGACTCCGTACCGGAACCTTTAGTGGTTCCGGAGTCCGGCGGGCGGCCCCTTTGTAAGAAGGGCGAGACTGCGACGCCGGTGACCTCCGTCCAACCGGAGGCACCGGATAATTTGCTGGAGGCGCTCAACGGCGCTTCCATCGATGAGGAGCACCGCACTGTTATGAGTACGGTGATCCAGAAAGTTCAGTCCGCCAAGAGCGGGCTGACTGAAGCCTGTGCCAACCTTCTAACAGGCTTTGAGGTAAGTTTTTAAGATATGTAAGAATGGTACCGCATAGACAGTAGCCCCTGATGCTCAGTTTGGTGTTCGGAAAGAAAAGCCGAACTGAGGATCTAAAAAGATATACGCAGGAGTCTAACATAAGTATGTCAATATGGGAATGCAGGCTGCACTGCTGACCTCTGCCGCACTAACTGCGGAGGTCAATCCATTAAAGCAGAGCCTCGAGCGGTCCGAGAACGAGCTCGGCCGTGCCAAGAAGCAGCTCGAGGACAAGGAATGTAAGTAATACCTTATTAAAGTAATACCTTAGAAAAGGATTTGGTTGCAAAAAATGACAGGAATAACGTGAGTATTTCAGGGGCCACGAACGAGGTGATGACCCTGAAGGAGGCGGTGTCCAGGGCCGAAAAAGGTGCGGCCGCGGAGTGCGCTGAGCGAGAGAAACAGGAGGCGCAGGTGGCGGAGGTGCAGCAAGAGCTCCAGGCTCTCGTGGAAAAACACGAGAGTTTGGAGCGTGACTCGAAGACTCGAGAGTCCGAGCTTGCCTCGGCTCTTGAGAGTGCCAAAGCCGCTAACGCCGAAGCCCAAAAAGCCCTTTAGGAAATTGAGGCGATAAAAAAGATAGCGGCGGGTAAGGCATTCTTCATGCAAAGCAAGCATGTAAAAGTGAATTATCTGTTACTTACCCGAATTCGGAGCTCTCCAGGAGCGTTCGCAGATCTGCCCCATAGCGTGTCCGATGCTGCCGCGTTCTACCGAGCCGAGGAGGGGAGCTTGACGGAAAAGTTGTTCTGGTCTCAATATGCTGAGGCCGGACATCCGGTGCCCCTGAGCAACCAGCTAAAGCAGCTGGTCGAGCTCCACAAGGTGGCCGAACAGGCCATGAAGGGCCTCATAGTTTGGCTGTGGCCTAAAGAAGCCATGCCTGGGAGCTACTTCGGTCTGGTGCGGCGGCTGGTGGACGCCTGTCCATGGATTGAAGTCATCAAGCACTCCGTCTGCATTGAAGGTGCCCGTCGGGCCCTTGCCCGCACTAAGGTGCACTGGGGCAAGATGGACGCCGAGAAGCTTGTGACGGACGCGCCACCGCCGGGCAAGGAGTATCGCACGCCCGAGATGTACTATAAGGGTGTCCTGAAGGGTGCCCGCCTTATAGCGGGTGAATGCTCCAAAGATGTAATTTTTGAGTAGACTCGCATTTTGTTATCATGTGCGCTGAAAACTTTGTTCATATGCGCTAAGCAACGCTTGTTAATTTAAAATATTACCTTCTGTGCGGCCGTTTATCAAATCTGAGAGATGGCAAGTCGTTGGCTTCAGCCCCCATGCCATGAGTGCTGGGGTGTTCGGGATAAACTTGAGCGCTCTTGTTCCCATTCTTGGGTCCTTCGAGGGAGGCGCTCAACACAACGAACGAGGCAACTGGACTTATAATGCTTGAACACTCCCACTTAGCCATAGAATTCTATAATTTTAAATTTTGGCGAAGCCCCTAGTGTTTGGAAGACCGAATTCGGGGCGCTATCCATGCCTGGGCCGGACAAAGCCGGCTCCTCGCTCTAAGCGGCATAAGTCTTTAGGGACTCGAAAAAACCTCTCGAACAGCGACCGGCTCTCTCCCTATCATGACGGTCAGTTTTAGCTTTCTCCACTGAGGTGCTCAACCCAGCTCAACTGGGGCACAATCGCTGTGATTCTCCCAGTGCTATCTTAGCCGTTATAACGGAACGTAAGGTACCAAAACATGGGAGCTGGGCAAACCCAACTATTGACCCAAGACATGATTCGGAGCCGATGCATATAGTGCTATAAGTTCGGGGTGCCGCACTTGTGAAAGTGTTCGGACTTATCACACCATATTTTGGGGAACTTAAGCCCCTGGTGTATTTGGCCGTACCAAAGCGTACGGGTGCAACATGTCATAAGTGAACATATATAGATAAAAAAAGGAATGCAATAATAGGCAAAAAGTGATGCATCGTTTATTCAAAAAATACTGCAATGAAAGCAGAATGATACAAATAGTGCGATAAGCAAGGGACGAGACTATTTAACATGTCCCCCTCCAGGGGTAGGCTGCGGGATGGTATGTAAAACAGGTATACTGCTCGTAATAGAGACCACCTGGATACTCGACGTAGCTTTTCTGCTTCCCTGGCTGTTGCATCGTGAGTTCGGCAAGTCTATTGCCGGACAGGGCTTCTGGAAAACGGAGTCCTGCGAAATAAGAGAAAAAAGAATGACACAATTGGAAGCCCCTGGTGTGGTTGAGCCGCACTCTGGGCATGCCGTGGTCGTGCCCCTCCCCCTGTGCCCATGGTATCTCCAGAGCATAGTTATGTACGTGTGGTACTGGTCTCGCGATTTCGCGAGGGCTGGGTTTGGGGCCGCATTGCTACGCGTGCTCAAAACGTGCCAGGTGGTCTTGTTGTAGGTTACTACGGGCGCGCTTGACGGTGTCCGGCCGCTTAACAGCCGGACTCGAGAATTGCCTTAAGAGGCTCCTTTGTACTTCCGCCGCGAGAGCCGTTGTATGCTCCTCCGTTCGGAGAGAGCGTTCGGTGTTTCCGTTGACCGTAATGACTCCTCGAGGGCCTGGCATCTTGAGCTTTAGGTATGCGTAGTGCGGCACCACATTGAACTTTGCAAATGCGGTTCGTCCGAGCAGTGCATGATAGCCGCTGCCGGACGGGACTATGTCGAAGATTAACTCCTCGCTTCGGAAGTTATCCGGGGATCCGAAGACCACTTCAAGTGTAACTGAGCCTGTACAGTTGGCCTCTACACCTGGTATGACGCCTTTGAAGGTCGTCTTTGTGGGTTTAATCCTTGAGGGGTCTATGCCCATCTTGCGCACTGTATCTTGATAAAGCAGGTTCAGGCTGCTGCCGCCATCCATCAGGACTCTAGTGAGGTGAAATCCGTCGACGATTGGGTCTAGAACCAATGCGGTGAATCCGCCATGGCGGATGCTAGTGGGGTGGTCCCTTCGATCAAAAGTGATCGGGCAGGAGGACCACGGATTGAACTTTGGGGCGACTGGCTCCATCGCATATACGTCCCTGAGTGCACGCTTCCGCTCCCTTTTGGGTATGTGGTTTGCGTATATCATGTTCACCATCCGCACTTGTGGGGGGAAACCCTTCTGTCCTCTATTGTTGCTGGGGAACGTAGCAGAAACTCAAAATTTTCCTACGAGTCACCAAGATCTATCTATGGAGAGACTAGCAACGAGGGGAAGGAGAGTGCATCTACATACCCTTGTAGGTCGCTAAGCAGAAGCGTTCAAGAGAACGGGGTTGAAGGAGTCGTACTCGTCGTGATCCAAATCACCGGAGATCCTAGTGCCGAACGGACGGCACCTCCGCGTTCAACACACGTACAGCCCGGTGACGTCTCCCATGCCTTGATCCAGCAAGGAGAGAGGGAGAGGTTGAGGAAGACTCCATCCAGCAGCAGCACAACGACGTGGTGGTGGTGGAGGAGCGTGGCAATCCTGCAAGGCTTCGCCAAGCACCGCGAGAGAGGAGGAGTACTTGGGAGAGGGGAAGGGCTGCGCTAGAACTTGGGTGCGGCTGCCCTCCCACCCCCCACATATATATAGGGGCAAAGGAGAGGGGGGCCGGCCCCCTCAGATTCAATCTGAGGAGGGGGCTGCGGCCAGGGGGTTGCCTTGCCCCCCAAGGCAAGGGGGGCGCCCCCCTTTAGGGTTTCCCCCAAGCCCTAGGCGCCTTGGGCCTTAGTGGGGGGGGGGGCACCAGCCCACCTGGGGCTGGTTCCCTCCCACACTTGGCCCATGCAGCCCTCTGGGGCCGGTGGCCCCACTTGGTGGACCCCCGGGACCCTCCCGGTGGTCCCGGTACATTACCGATAGCACGCGGAACCTTTCTGGTGACCAAAACAGGACTTCCCATATATAAATCTTTACCTCCGGACCATTCCGGAACTCCTCGTGACGTCCAGGATCTCATACAGGACTCCGAACAATATTCGGTAACCACATACAAACTTCCTTTATAACCCTAGCGTCATCGAACCTTAAGTGTGTAGACCCTACGGGTTCGGGAGACATGTAGACATGACCGAGACGTTCTCCGGTCAATAACCAACAGCGGGATCTGGATACCCATGTTGGCTCCCACATGTTCCACGATCATCTCATCGGATGAACCACGATGTCAAGGACTCAATCAATCCTGTATACAATTCCCTTTGTCTAGCGGTATTGTACTTGCCCGAGATTCGATCGTCGGTATGCCGATACCTTGTTCAATCTCGTTACCGGCAAGTCTCTTTACTCGTTCCGTAACACATCATCCCGCGATCAACTCTTTGATCACATTGTGCACATTATGATGATGTCCTATCGAGTGGGCCCAGAGATACCTCTCCGTCACACAGAGTGACAAATCCCAGTCTCGATTCGTGCCAACCCAACAGTCACTTTCGGAGATACCTGTAGTGCACCTTTATAGCCACCCAGTTACGTTGTGACGTTTGGTACACCCAAAGCATTCCTATGGTATCCGGGAGTTGCACAATCTCATGGTCTAAGGAAATGATACTTGACATTAGAAAAGCTTTAGCATACGAACTACGATCTTTGTGCTAGGCTTAGGATTGGGTCTTGTCCATCACATCATTCTCCTAATGATGTGATCCCGTTATCAACGACATCCAATGTCCATGGTCAGGAAACCGTAACCATCTATTGATCAACGAGCTAGTCAATTAGAGGCTTACTAGGGACATGGTGTTGTCTATGTATCCACACATGTATCTGAGTTTCCTATCAATACAATTATAGCATGGATAATAAACGATTATCATGAACAAGGAAATATAATAATAACTAATTTATTATTGCCTCTAGGGCATATTTCCAACAGTCTCCCACTTGCACTAGAGTCAATAATCTAGTTCACATCGCCATGTGATTAACACTGATAGGTCACATCGCCATGTGACCAACATCCAAAGAGTTTACTAGTGTCACTAAACTAGTTCACATCATCATGTGATTAAGACTCAATGAGTTCAGGGGTATGATCATGTTTTGCTTGTGAGAGAGGTTTTAGTCAACGGGTCTACAACATTCAGATCCGTATGTACTTCGCAAATCTCTAGGTCATATTGTAAATGCTGCTTCCATGCTCCACTTGGAGCTATTCCAAATGGTCGCTCCACTATACGTATCCGGTTTGCTACTCAGAGTCATTCGGATAGGTGTTAAAGCTTGCATCGACGCAACTCTTTACATCGAACTCTTTATCACCTCCATAACCGAGAAACATATCCTTATTCCTCTAAGGACAATTTTGACCGCTATCTGGTGATCTACTCCTTGATCACCTTTGTACCCTCTTGCCAGGTATGTAGCAAGGCACACATCAGGTGCGGTACACAGCATAGCATACTATAGAGCCTACGTCTAAAGCATAGGGGACGACCTTCGTCCTTTCTCTCTTTTCTGCTGTGGTCGAGCTTTAAGTCTTAACTTCGTACCTTACAACTCAGGCAAGAACTCCTTCTTTGACTGATCCCTCTTGAACACCTTCAAGATCATGTCAAGGTATGTGCTCATTTGAAAGTACCATTTAGCGTTTTTGATCTATCCTCATAGATCTTGATGCTCAATGTTCAAGTAGCTTAATCCAGGTTTTCCATCAAAAAACACTTTTCAAATAACCCTATATGCTTTCCAGAAATTCTACATCATTTCTGATCAACAATATGTCAACAACATATACTCATCAGAAATTCTATAGTGCTCCCACTCACTTATTTGGAAATACAAGTTTCTCATAAACTTTGTATAAATCCAAAATCTTTGATCAACTCATCAAAGCGTACGTTCCAACTCCGAGATGCTTACTCCAGTCCTTAGAAGGATCGCTAGAGCTAGCATACCTTTTAGCATCCTTAGGATCGACAAAACCTTTCTGATTGTATCGCATACAACCTTTCCTTACGAAAACTGGTTAGGAAACTCGTTTTGACATCCATCTGCCAGATTTCATAAATGCAGCTTGTGCTAACATGATTCCGACAGACTTTAAGCATCGCTACGGATGAGAAAATCTCATCGTAGTCAACTCCTTGTACTTGTGAAAAACTCTTCGCCACAAGTCGAGCTTCATAGATGGTGACATTACCATCCACGTCCGTCTTCTTCTTAAAGATCCATTTATCTCAATGGCTTGCCGATCATTGGGCAAGTCCACCAAAGTCCATGCTTTGTTCTGATACATGGATCCTATCTCGGATTTCATGGCTTCTAACCATTTGTCGGAATTTGGGCCCACCATCGCTTCTCCATAGCTCGTAGGTTCATTGTTGTCTAGCAACATGACCTTCAAGACAGGATTACTGTACCACTCTGAAGCAGTACGCATCCTTGTCACCCTACGAGGTACAATAGTGACTTGATCCGAAGTTTCATGATCACTATCATAAGCTTCTACTTCAATTGGTGTAGGTGCCACAGGAACAACTTCCTGTGCCTGCTACACACTAGTTGTAGTGACGGTTCAATAACCATATCAAGTCTCCACCATCCTCCCACTCAACTTTTCGAGACAAACTTTTCCTCAAGAAAGGACCCGATTCAAGATACAATCCCTATTGCTTTCGGATCTGAATTAGGAGGTATACCCAACTATTTTGGGTGTCCTATGAAGATGCATTTTATCCGCTTTGGGTTTGAGCTTATCAACCTGAAACTTTTTCAAATAAGCGTCGCAGCCCCAAACCTTTAAGAAATGACAGCTTAGGTTTCTCTAAACCATAGTTCATACGGTGTCATCTCAACGGAATTACGTGGTGCCCTATTAAAGTGAGTGCGGTTGTCTCTAATGCCTAACCCATGAACGATAGTGGTAATTCGATAAGAGACATCATGGTACGCACCATATCCAAAAGGGTGCAACTATGATGTTCGGACACACCATCACACTATGGTGTTCCAGGCGGTATTAATTGTGAAACAATTTCCACAATGTCTTAATTGCGTGCCAAAGCTCGTAACTCAGATACTCATCTCTATGATCATATCATAGACATTTTATCCTCTTGTCACGATGATCTTTAACTTCACTCTGAAATTACTTGAACCATTCAATAATTCAGACTTGTGTTTCATCAAGTAAATATACTCAACATCTACTCGAAGTAAGAACATAACGATATTCACTGCATGCCTCAGCACTCATTGGACTGTATACATCAAAATGTGTTACTTCCAACAAGTTGCTATCTTGTTCCATCTTACTGAAACCGAGGCTTTTCAGTCATCTTGCCCATGTGGTATGATTTGCATATCTCAAGTGATCCAAAATCAAGTGAGTCCAAACGATCCATCTGCATGGAGTTTCTTCATGCGTATACACCAATAGACATGGTTCGCATGTCTCAAACTTTTCAAAAACGAGTGAGTCCAAAGATCCATCAACATGGAGCTTCTTCATGCGTTTTACACCAATATGACTTACATGGCAGTGCCACAAGTAAGTGGTACTATCATTACTATCTTATATCTTTTTGCATGAACATGTGTATCACTATGATCGAGATTCAATAAACCATTCATTTTGGGTGCAAGACCATTGAAGGTATTATTCAAATAAACAGAGTAACCATTATTCTCCTTAAATGAATAACCGTATTGCGATAGACATAATCCAATCATGTCTATGCTCAACGCAAACACCAAACTTGATGGTAGAGGGAGCGTGCGATGCTTGATCACATCAAGATTGGAAAACACTTCCAACACATATCGTCAGCTCACCTTTAGCTACTCTCTGTTTATTCCGTAGCTTTTATTTCGAGTTACTAACACTTAGTAACCGAACCGGTATCTAATACCCTGGTGCTACTAGGAGTACTAGTAAAGTACACATTAACATAATGTATATCCAATATACTTCTATCGACCTTGCCAGCCTTCTTATCTACCAAGTATCTAGGGTAATCCTGCTCCAGTGGCTGTTCCCCTTATTACAGAAGCACTTAGTCTCGGGTTTAGGTTCAACCTTGGGTTTCTTCACTGGAGCAGCAGCTGATTTGCCGTTTCATGAAGTATCCCTTCTTGCCCTTGCCCTTCTTGAAACTAGTGGTTTCACCTACCATCAACAATTGATGCTCCTTCCTGATTTCTACTTTCGCGGTGTCAAACATCGCGAATACTTCAAGGATCATCATATATATCCCTGATATGTTATAGTTCATCACGAAGCTCTAGCAGCTTGCTGGCAATGACTTTGGAGAAACATCACTATCTCATCTGGAAGATCAACTCCCACTCGATTCAAGTGATTGTTGCACTCGGACAATCTGAGCAGAAGCTCAATGATTGAGCTTTTCTCCCTTAGTTTGCGGGCTAAGAAAATCATCGGAGGTCTCATACCTCTTGATGTGGGCACGAGCCTAAAATCCCAATTTCAGCCCTCGAAACATCTCATATGTTCCGCGATGTTTCGAAAACGTCTTTGGTGCCTCAACTCTAAACCGTTTAACTGAACTATCACGTAGTTATCAAAACGTGTATGTCCGATGTTCACAACATCCACAAACGACGTTTGGGGTTCAGCACACTGAGCGGTGCATTAAGGACATAAGCTTTCTACTGTCCGCTACTGTCAACTTTCAACTATATTTTCTCTAGGAACATATCTAAACAGTGGAACTAAAGCGCAAGCTTACGACATAATTTGCAAAGATCTTTTGACTATGTTCAGGATAATTAAGTTCATCTTATGAACTCCCACTCAGATAGACATCCCTCTAGTCATCTAAGTGATTACATGATCCGAGTCAACTAGGCTGTGTCCGATCATCACGTGAGACGGACTAGTCATCATCGGTGAACATCTTCATGTTGATCGTATCCTCCATACGACTCATGCTCGACCTTTCGGTCTCTTGTGTTCTGAGGCCATGTCTGTACATGCTAGGCTCGTCAAGTTAACCTAAGTGTTTCGCGTGTGTAAATCTGGCTTACACCCGTTGTATGTGAACGTAAGAATCTATCATACCCGATCATCACGTGGTGCTTCGAAACGACGAACTTTCGCAACGATGCACAGTTAGGGGGAACACTTTCTTGAAATTTTAATGAGGGATCATCTTATTTACTACCGTCGTTCTAAGCAAATAAGATGTGTAAACATGATAAACATCACATGCAATCAAATAGTGACATGATATGGCCAATATCATTTTGCTCCTTTTGATCTCCATCTTCGGGGCTCCATGATCATCGTCGTCACCGGCATGACACCATGATCTCCATCATCATGATCTCCATCATCGTGTCACCATGAAGTTGTCTCGCCAACTTATTACTTCTACTACTATGGCTACCGGTTAGCAATAAAGTAAAGTAATTACATGGCGTTGTTCAATGACACGCAGGTCATACAATAAATAAAGACAACTCCTATGGCTCCTGCCGGTTGTCATACTCATCGACATGCAAGTCGTGATTCCTATTACAAGAACATGATCAATCTCATACATCACATATCATTCATCACATTCTTCTTGGCCATATCACATCACATAGAATACCCTGCAAAAACAAGTTAGACGTCCTCTAATTGTTGTTTGCATGTTTTACGTGGCTGCTATGGGTTTCTAGCAAGAACGTTTCTTACCTACACAAAAACCACAACGTGATATGTCAATTGCTATTTACCCTTCATAAGGACCCTTTTCATCAAATCTGATCCGACTAAAGTGGGAGAGACTAGCACCCGCTAGCCACCTTATGCAACAAGTGCATGCCAGTCGGTGGAACCTGTCTCACATAAGTGTACATGTAAGGTCGGTCCGGGTCGCTTCATCCCACAATGCCGCCGAATCAAGATTGGACTAGTAACGGTAAGCATATTGAACAAAATCAACGCCCACAACTACTTTGTGTTCTACTCATGCAAAGAATCTACGCAATAGACCTAGCTCATGATGCCACTGTTAGGGAACGTAGCAGAAACTCAAAATTTTTTTACGAGTCACCAAGATCTATCTATGGAGAGACTAGCAATGAGGGGAAGGAGAGTGCATCTACATACCCATGTAGATCACTAAGCGGAAGCGTTCAAGAGAACGGGGTTGAAGGAGTCATACTCGTCGTGATCCAAATCACCGGAGAGCCTAGTGCCGAACGGACGGCACCTCCGCGTTCAACACATGTACAGCCCGGTGACATCTCCCATGCCTTGATCCAGCAAGGAGAGAGGGAGAGGTTGAGGAACACTCCATCCAGCAGCAGCACAATGGCGTGGTGGTGGTGGAGGAGCGTGGCAATCCTGCAGGGCTTCGCCAAGCACCGCGAGAGAGGAGGAGTACTTGGGAGAGGGGAAGGGCTGCGCCAGAACTTGGGTGCGGCTGCCCTCCCACCCCCCCCCCACATATATATATATAGGGGCAAAGGAGAGGGGGGCCGGCCCCCTCAAATTCAATCTGAGGAGGGGGCGGCGGCCAGGGGGGTTGCCTTGCCCCCCAAGGCAAGGGGGGCGCCCCCCTTTAGGGTTTCCCCCAAGCCCTAGGCGCCTTGGGCCTTCGTGGGAGGGGGGGGGGCGCACCAGCCCACCTGGGGCTGGTCCCCTCCCACACTTGGCCCATGCAGCCCTCTGGGACCGGTGGCCCCACTTGGTGGACCCCCGGGACCCTCCCGGTGGTCCCGGTACATTACTGATAGCACCCGGAACCTTTCCGGTGACCAAAACAGGACTTCCCATATATAAATCTTTACCTCTGGACCATTCCGGAACTCCTCGTGACGTCCGGGATCTCATCCGGGACTCCGAAAAACATTCGGTAACCACATACAAACTTCCTTTATAACCCTAGCGTCATCGAACCTTAAGTGTGTAGACCCTACGGGTTCGGGAGACATGTAGACATGACCGAGACGTTCTCCGGTCAATAACCAACAGCAGGATCTGGATACCCATGTTGGCATACGAAAAGCTTTAGCATACGAACTACGATCTTTGTGCTAGGCTTAGGATTGGGTCTTGTCCATCACATCATTCTCCCAATGATGTGATCCCGTTATCAACGACATCCAATGTCCATGGTCAGGAAACCGTAACCATCTATTGATCAACGAGCTAGTCAATTAGAGGCTTACTAGGGACATGGTGTTGTCTATGTATCCACACATGTATCTGAGTTTCCTATCAATACAATTATAGCATGGATAGTAAACGATTATCATGAACAAGGAAATATAATCATAACTAATTTATTATTGCCTCTAGGGCATATTTCCAAAAACTGTTCGGTGGCCGGGTCTCCTCCTCGCCATCGCTATGCAGCCCCTTGTCATTGTTTTCGGCAATTAACTTGCCTGCCTGCTTGAACACCCAACAATCCCTGTTGGTGTGATTGGCTAGCTTTTCGGGGGTGCCGTGTATCTGGCATGAGCGATCAAGTATTCGGTCCAAATTGGACGGGCCCAGAGTAGTTCTTTTGAATGGCTTTTTCCGCTGACCGGGTTTAGAGCCTCTGAATCCGGCATTGACTGTCGTATCTTTAGTATTATCACCGTTAATGCGGCGCTTGTGCTTATTGCGATGCGACCTGCCATTGCTGTCCTTGGTATCCGAACTACCATGGTTTTTGGTCAGGTTGTTACTGCGAGCTAGCCAGCTGTCCTCTCCCGCGCAGAAGCGGGTCATGAGTGATGTGAGGGCTGCCATGGATTTCGGCTTTTCCTATCCAAGGTGCCAGGCAAGCCACTCGTCGCGGATGTTATGTTTGAAGGCTGCAAGGGCCTCTGCATCCGGATAGTCGACGATTTGATTTTTCTTAGTTAAGAACCGTGTCCAGAATTGTCTGGCCGATTTGTCTGGCTGCTGAATTATGTGGCTTAGGTCATCAGTGTCTGGTGGTCGCACATATGTGCCCTGGAAGTTAACAAGGAATGCGGCTTCCAGGTCTTCCCAACACCCAATTCATTCTGCTGGCAAGCTATTAAGCCAATGCCGAGCTGGTCCTTTAAGCTTGAGTGGGAGGTATTTGATGGCATGTAGATCATCACCGCGGGCCATGTGGATGTGAAGGAGATAATCCTCGATCCAAACAGCAGGATCTGTTGTGCCGTCGTATGATTCAATGTTTACGGGTTTGAAACCCTCGGGGATTTGATGATCCATTACTTCGTCTGTGAAGCATAGTGGGTGTGCGGCGCCTCTGTATTGGGCTATATCACGACGCAGCTCAAACAAGCTTTGTCCACTGTGTTCGGCCCGGCCGGAATTGCTGTATTCGGCGTGACGGTTGTCATCACGTATCGTGGGGCGCCCACGCGATCCATAGATCGATCTTGTTTGTCTTGCCTTGTCCTCCAATATGTCTTGCAGGTCTAGCGCATTCCCCCGTGGCTTTGTACTTTTCAAGCGACGCCGGGGTACGGCTTTAGTGGAGGGCCTAGAGGCCTCTCTGTCGTGGCCACGAGGTGGCCGGTCGGCCGTAGTATGCACTGGTGATGTAAGTTTAGGTGCTTCATCCTCTAGTCGGGGTAGCAGCCTGCGTTTTGGGTAGCTTTTGGAGGGGCGTTCGAGTTCATACTCTTTGGCCGCAAGGACTTTAGTCCAGCTATCGGCTAGCAAGTCTTGGTCAGCTCTAAGCTGTTGCTGCTTTTTCTTGAGGCTGCTTGCCGTGGCCATAAGCCTGCATTTAAAACGCTCTTGTTCGACGAGATCCTCAGGCACGACAAATTTGTCGTCGTCGAGGCTTGCCTCGTCTTCGGAGGGAGGCATATAATTATCGTCCTCTACCTCTCTGTCTGCCGCTCTCTCATGAGGGCCGACTTCTCCATCCTCCTGCGCTGAATCCTGCTGGAGGGGGTTGTATTCGGCACTATCCGGGGTGTTATTGTCTCCCGTGCCGGAATCACCATTTTTGCTGTGGCGGGATTTAGAGCGGCGCCGCTGACGCCGGCGCTTAGGCTGTTTCTTGGAGGGGTCGTCCTCCGTTGTTCCATCGCCATTCCCATCCTTTGGGATGTCCACCATGTATATGTCGTATGACGAGGTGGCCTTCCAGTGCCCTGTAGGCGCTGGGTCTTGGTCGTCTCCTGCATCGTCGTCCATACCGTCGATGTCTTCGGAGTCGAAGTCGAGCATGTTGGTTAAATCATCGACAGTGGCTACAAAGTGGGTGGTGGGTGGGCGTTGAATTTCTTTGTAGTCCGCATCCCAACCTTCCTGACCGTAGTTCGGCCAGGGCTCTCCTGATAAAGAGAGAGACTTTAGTGAATTCAGGATGTCGCCAAAGGGCGAGTGCTGAAAAATGTCCGCAGCGGAGAACTCCATGATCGGCGCCCAGTCGGATTTGATTGGCAGGATCGCGGAAGGTTCGGAGCCCACAGAGGAGTCTGGCACCTTGGAGTCACGAGCTTCACAAAGGACAGGGTTGGTATTCGGCTCTATCGCCGTAGAGGTAGCAGCCCCCGAGGCGGTGTCCAGCCACCCGTCCTCGATCGGCGCAGTCGGCTCTGAGCTAAGGGTCGGAGCGGACACTTGTGCGGCCTCCAGGGCACTGTCCGGCACCAGATCTAGATCATGCCCATCGTGACAGTGCGGCGCGCTTGGCTGTGGCTCGAACCCGTCGAAGATCAAGTCTCCGCGGACGTCAGCAGTGTAGTTTAAACTTCCAAATCTGACCTGATGGCCAGGGGCGTAGCTTTCAATCTGCTCCAGATGGCCAAGTGAATTGGCCCGCAGTGCAAAGCCGCCGATTACGAAGATCTGTCCGGGGAGAAAAGTCTCACCCCGGACCACGTCATTGTTGATGATCGAAGGAGCCATCGGGCCTAAAGGTGACGACACAGAGGAACTCTCAATGAAAGCACCAATGTCGGTGTCAAAACCGGCGGATCTCGGGTAGGGGGTCCCGAACTGTGTGTCTAGGCGGATGGTAACAGGAGACAAGGGACACGATGTTTTTACCCAGGTTCGGGCCCTCTCGGTGGAGGTAAAACCCTACTCCTGCGTGATTAATATTGATGATATGGGTAGTACAAGAGTAGATCTACCACGAGATCAGAGAGGCTAAACCCTAGAAGCTAGCCTATGGTATGATTGTTGTTTGTCCTATGGACTAAAACCCTCCGGTTTATATAGACACCGGAGAGGGTTAGGGTTACACAGAGTCGGTTACAATGGTAGGAGATCTACATATCCGTATCGCCAAGCTTGCCTTGAACGCCAAGGAAAGTCCCATCCGGACACGGGATGAAGTCTTCAATCTTGTATCTTCATAGTCTTGGAGTCCGGCCAAAGATGATAGTTCGGCTATCCGGACACCCCCTAGTCCAGGACTCCCTCACCTATGTTCGGCTCCATCGCCAACGAGGGTATGGCCTGCGGGGCGGGGTCCATCCCTCCGTCCTTAGGCAACGCAACCTGCCCTGGATTTAGATCCAAGTCTTCTGCCGGGATGATATCCCGCGCAACGTCTGACAGCAGGTCTAAGTCGTGCTCATCGTGACTGTTCGGCGCTTCTGGCGCTGGCCCGAATCCGTCAAAGATCAAGTCCCCGCGAATATCCGCTATGTAGTTCAAGTTCCCAAACCTGACCTGGTGGCAGAGGGCATAGCTATCAATCTGCTCCAGGTGGCCAAGCGAATTGGCCCGCAGTGCAAAGCCGCCGAACACGAAGATCTGTCCGGGGAGGAAAGTCTCGCCCTGGACAACGTCATTGATGATGATCAAAGGAGCCATCGAGCCTGACAGCGACATCACAAAGGAACTCTCAATGAAAGCACCAATGTCGGTGTCAAAACCGGCGGATCTCGGGTAGGGGGTCCCGATCTGTGCGTCAACGCTGATGTTAACAGGAAGCAAGGGACACAGATGTTTACCTAGGTTTGGGCCCTCTCGATGGAGGTAAAACCCTACTTCCTGCTTGATTAATATTGATGATATGGGTAATACAAGAGTAGATCTACCACGAGATCGTAGAGGCTAAACCCTAAGAGCTAGCCTATGATGGTATGATTGTAATTGTGATCGGCCTTCTAAGGACCAACCTCTCTGGTTTATATAGACACCGGAGAGGGCTAGGGTTTACATGGAGTCAGTTTCAAGGAAGGAAATATAATATCCGGATCTCCAAGCTTGCCTTCCACGCAAAGGAGAGTCCCATCCGGACACGGGCCGAAGTCTTGAGTCTTGTATATTCACGCTTCAATAGTCCGGACATTGTACACAGTCCGGCTGTCCGGATACCCCCTAATCCAGGACTCCCTCAGCGGCCAAGGAGGGGGCGCCACCACCCCTAGACTAATCCAAATTTGGGTGGGGGGCCGGCCCCCTTTCCTTCCCCCTCTCTCCTCCTTCCTTCCTCTCCTTCTCCAACTAGGGAAGGGGGAATCCTACTCCCTGGGAGTAGGACTCCCCCCTTGGGCGCGCCATAGAGGGTCAGCCCTTCCCCTCCTCCACTCCTTTATATACGGGGGAGGGGGCACCCCATAGACACACAATTTGATTGTTTAGCCGTGTGCGGTGCCCCCCTCAACAGATTTCCACCTCGGTCATATTGTTGTAGTGCTTAGGCGAATCCCTGCATCGGTAACTTCATCATCACCGTCATCACACCGTCGTGCTGAGGAAGCTCTCCCTCGACCTCAGCTGGATCTAGAGTTCATGGGACGTCACCGAGCTGAACGTGTGCAGGTCGCGGAGGTGCCGTACTTTCGGTACTAGGATCGGTCAGATGTGAAGACGTACGACTACATCAACCGCGTTGTCACAACGCTTCTACTTTCGATCTACGAGGGTACGTGGACAACAATCTCCCCTCTCGTTGCTATGCATCACCTAGATGGATCTTGCGTGTGCGTAGGAATTTTTTTGAAATTACTGCGTTACCCAACAGTGGCATACGAGCCAGGTCTATGCGTAGATTTCATATGCAGCAGTAGAACACAAAGAGTTGTGGGCGATAATAGTCATACTACTTACCAGCATGTCATAATTTGATTCGGCAGTATTGTTGGATGAAGCGGCCGGGACCGGCATTATGCGTATGCTTACGCGAGACTGGTTCTAGCGACGTGCTTTGCACACAGGTGGCTGGCAGGTGTCAGTTTCTCCAACTTTAGTTGAATCGAGTGTGACTACGCCCGATCCTTGTTGAAGTTTAAAACAACACACTTGATGAAAAATCGTTGTGGTTTTGATGCGTAGGTAAGAACGGTTCTTGCTCAGCCCGTAGCAGCCACGTAAAACTTGCAACAACAAAGTAGAGGGCGTCTAACTTGTTTTTGCAGGGCATGTTGTGATGTGATATGGTCAAGGCATGATGCTAAATTTTATTGTATGAGATGATCTTGTTTTGTAATAGAGTTATCGGCAACTGGCATGAGCCATATGGTTGTCACTTTACTGTATGCAATGCAATCGCCCTGTAATTTTTTTTTACTTTATCACTAAGCGGTAGCGATAGTCATAGAAGAAATAGTTGGCGAGATGACAACGATGCTACGATGGAGATCAAGGTGTCGCGCTGGTGATGATGGTGATCATGACGGTGCTTTGGAGATGGAGATCAAAGGCACAAGATGATGATGGCCATATCATATCACTTATATTGATTGCATGTGATGTTTATCCTTTCTGCATCTTATTTTGCTTAGCTCGGCGGTAGCATTATAAGATGATCTCTCACTAAATTTCAAGGTACAAGTATTCTCCCTGAGTATGCACCGTTGCGGAAGTTCGTCGTGCCGAGACACCACGTGATGATCGGGTGTGATAAGCTCTAAGTTCACATACAGAATGGGTGCAAGTCAGTTTTGCACACGCAGAATACTCGTGTTAAACTTGACGAGCCTAGCATATGCAGATATGGCCTTGGAACATTGAGACCGAAAGGTCGAGCGTGAATCATATAGTAGATATGATCAACATAGTGATGTTCACCATTGAAAACTACTCCATCTCACGTGATGATCGGACATGGTTTAGTTAATTTGGATCACGTGATCTCTTAGATGATTAGAGGGATGTCTATCTAAGTGGGAGTACTTAAGTAATATGACTAATTGAACTTTAACTTATCATGAACTTAGTACCTGATAGTATTTTGCATGTCTATGTTATTGTAGATCAATGGCACGTGCTATTGTTCCTTTGAATTTTAATGCGTTCCTAGAGAAAGCTAAGTTGAAAGATGATGGTAGAAACTACACGAACTTGGTCCGTAACTTGAGGATTATCCTCATTGCTGCACATTAGAATTGCGTCCTGGAAGCACCGCTAGGTGCCAGGCCTGCTGGAGATGCTCCTGATGACGTGAAGAATGTCTGGGAAAGCAAAGATGATGACTACTCGATAGTTCAGTGTGCCATGCTTTACAGCTTAGAACCGGGAATTCAACGTTGTTTTGAATGTCATGGAGCATTTGAGATGTTCCAGGAGTTGAAGTTAATATTTCAAGCAAATGCCCGGATTGAGAGATATGAAGTCTCCAATAAGTTTTACAGCTGCAAAATGGAGGAGAATAGTTCTGTCATTGAACATATACTTAGAATGTCTGGGTACCACAAACACTTGACTCAGCTGGGAGTTAATCTTCCTGATGATAGTGTCATTGACAGAGTTCTTCAATCACTGCCACCAAGCTACAAGAGATTCGTGATGAACTATAATATGCAAGGGATGGATAAGACAATTCCCGAGCTCTTCGCAATGCTAAAGGCTACAGAGATAGAAATAAAGAAGGAGCATCAAGTGTTGATGGTCAACAAGACCACCAGTTTCAAGAAAAAGGCTAAAGGGAAGAAGGGGAACTTCAAGAAGAACGGCAAGCAAGTTGTTGCTCAAGTGAAAAAGCCCAAGTCTGGACCTAAGCCTGAGATTGAGTGCTTCTACTGCAAAGGGACTGGTCACTGGAAGCGGAACTTACCCAAGTATTTGACGGAGAAGAAGGATGGCAAGGTGGACAAACGTATATGTGATATACATGTTATTGATGTGTACCTTACTAATACTCGCAGTAGTGCCTGGGTATTTGATAGTTGTTCTGTTGCTAATATTTGCAACTCGAAACAGGGACTAAGGATTAAGCAAAGATTGTCCAAGGACGAGGTGACGATGCGCGTGGGAAATGGTTCCAAAGTCAATGTGATTGCCGTCAGCACGCTACCTCTACATCTACCTTCGGGATTAGTTTTAGACCTGAATAATTGTTATTTGGTGCCAGCGTTGAGCATGAACATTATATATGGATCTTGTTTGATGCGAGATGGTTATTTATTTAAATCCGAGAATAATGGTTGTTCTATTTATATGAGTAATATCTTTTATGGTCATGCACCGATACGTCTCCAACGTATCTATAATTTTTTATTGTTCCATGCTATTATATTATCTGTTTTGGATGTTTAATGAGCTTTACTAAGCACTTTTATATTAGTTTTTGGACTAACCTATTAACCGAAGGCCCAGTGCAAATTGTTGTTTTTTGCCTATTTCAGTGTCATAGAAAAGGAATATAAAACGGAGTCCAAACGGAATGAAACCTTTGTGGACGTCAAGAAAGAAGCAAGGAGGTCACAAGGCAGGGAGGCACGCCTGCCCCCTCAGCGCGCCCCCACCCTCGTGGGCCCCTCGCAGCTCCACTGACCTACTTATTCCTCCTATATATACCCATATACCCTAAAAACATCTAGGAGCACCACGATACCCTATTTCCACCGCCGCAACCTTCTGTACCCATGAGATCCCATCTTGGGGCCTTTTCCGGTGCTCCTCCAGAGGGGGAATCGATCATGGAGGGATTCTACATCAACACCATAGCCTCTCCGATGATGTGTGAGTAGTTTACCACAGACCTTCGGGTCCATAGTTATTAGCTAGATGGCTTCTTCTCTCTCTTTGGATCTCAATACAAAGTTCTCCTTGATCTTCTTGGAGATCTATTCGATGTAACTCTTTTTGCGGTGTGTTTGTCTAGATCCGATGAATTGTGGGTTTATGATCAAGATTATCTATGAACAATATTTGAATCTCCTCTGAATTCTTTTATGTATGATTTTTTATCTTTGCAAGTCTCTTCGAATTATCAGTTTGGTTTGGCCTACTAGATTGATCTTTCTTGCAATGGGAGAAGTGCTTAGCTTTGGGTTTAATCTTGCGTTGCTCGATCCCAGTGACAGTAGGGGAAACGACACGTATTGTATTGTTGCCATCGAGGATAAAAAGATGGGGTTTATATCATATTGTTTGAGTTTATCCCTCTACATCATGTCATCTTGCCTAATGCGTTACTCTGTTCTTATGAACTTAATACTCTAGATGCATGTTGGATAGCGGTCGATGTGTGGAGTAATAGTAGTAGATGCATAATCATTTCGGTCTACTTGTCGCGGACGTGATGCCTATATACATGATCATGCCTAGATATTCTCATAACTATGCACTTTTTTATCAATTGCTCGACAGTAATTTGTTCACCTACCGTAATACTTATGCTATCTTGAGATAAGCCACTAGTGAAACCTATGGCCCCCGGGTCTATCTTCCATCATATAAGTTTCCAATCTATTTTTACTTTGCAATCTTTACTTTCAATCTTTATCATAAAAATACCAAAAATATTTATCTTGTTATCTCTATCAGATCTCACTTTTCCAAGCAGCCGTGAAGTGATTGACAACCCCCTTATCGCGTTGGTTGCAAGGTTCTTATTTGTTTGTGTAGGTACGAGGCGACTTGTGTGTAGTCTCCTACTGGATTGATACCTTGTTTCTCAAAAACCGAGGGAAATACTTACGCTACTTTGCTATATCACCCTTTCCGCTTCAAGGGAAAAACCAACACAAGCTCAAGAGGTAGCATGCACCCTTGAAAAGTGGTCTATTTTTATTGAATCTCGATAGAAGTGACACACATATTCATAATATTGAAGCCAAAAGATGCAGAGTTGATAATGATAGTGCAAATTATTTGTGGCACTGCCGTTTGGGTCATATTGGTGTAAAGCGCATGAAGAAACTCCATTCTGATGGACTTTTGGAATCACTTGATTATGAATCACTTGGTACTTGCGAACCATGCCTCATGGGCAAGATGACTAAAACTCCGTTCTCCGGAACAATGGAGTGAACAATAGACTTATTGGAAATCATACATACTGATGTATGTGGTCCAATGAACACTGAGGCTCGCGGCGGGTATCGTTATTTTCTGACCTTCACAGATGATTTGAGCAGATATGGGTATATCAACTTAATGGAACATAAGTCTGAAACGTTTGAAAAGTTCAAAGAATTTCAGAGTGAAGTGGAAAATCATTGTAACAAGAAAATAAAGTTTCTACGATCTGATCATGGAGGAGAATATTTGAGTTATGAGTTTGGTCTTCATTTGAAACAATGCGGAATAGTTTCACAACTCATGCCACCCGGAACACCACAGCGTAATGGTGTGTCCGAACTCGTAATCGTACTTTACTAGATATGGTGCGATCTATGATGTCTCTTAATGATTTACCGCTATCTTTTTGGGGTTATGCTTTAGAGACGGTTGCATTCATGTTAAATAAGGCACCATCTAAATCCGCTGAGACGACACCTTATGAACTGTGGTTTGGCAAGAAACCCAAGTTGTCGTTTCTTAAAGTTTGGGGCTGCGATGCTTACATGAAAAAGCTTCAACCTGATAAGCTCGAACCCAAATTGGAGAAATGGGTCTTCATAGGATACCCAAAGGACACTGTTGGGTACACCTTCTATCACAGATCCGAAGGCAAGATATTTGTTGCTAAAAATGGATCCTTTCTAGAGAAGGAGTTTCTCTCAAAAGAAGTGAGTGGGAGGAAAGTAGAACTTGATGAGGTAACTGTACTTGCTCCCTTATTGTAAAGTAGTTCATCACAGAAGTCAGTTCCTGTGACTACTACACCAATTAGTGAGGAAGCTAATGATGATGATGATCATTTAACTTCAGATCAAGTTACTACTGAACCTAATAGGTCAACAAGAGTAAGATCCTCACCAGAGTGGTACGGTAATCTGGTTCTGGAGGTCATGTTACTTGACCATGACTAACCTACGAACTATGAGGAAGCGATGATGAGCCCAGATTCCGCGAAATGGCTTGAGGCCATAAAATCTGAGATGGGATCCATGTATGTGAACAAAGTGTGGACTTTGGTTGACTTGCCCGATGATCGGCAAGCCATCGAGAATAAATGGATCTTCAAGAAGAAGGCTGACGCTGACAGTAATATTACTGTCTACAAAGCTCGACTTGTTGCGAAAGGTTTTTGACAAGTTCAAGGAGTTGACTACAATGAGACCTTCTCACCCGTAGCGATGCTTAAGTCCGTCCGAATCATGTTAGCAATTGCTGCATTTTATGATTCTGAAATTTGTCAAATGGATGTAAAGACTGCATTCCTGAATGGTTTTCTGGAAGAAGAGTTGCATATGATGCAACCCGAAGGTTTTATTAATCCAAAGGATGATAACAAGGTGTGCAAGCTCCAGCGATCCATTTATGGACTAGTGCAAGCATCTCGGAGGTGGAATAAACGTTTTGATAGTCTGATCAAAGCATATGGTTTTATACAAACTTTTGGAGAAGCCTGTATTTACAAGAAAGTGAGTGGGAGCTCTGTAGCATTTCTAATATTATATGTGGATGACATATTGTTGATTGCAAATGATATAGAATTTTTGGATAGCATAAAAGGATACTTGAATAAAAGTTTTTCAATGAAAGACCTCGGTGAAGCTGCTTATATATTGGGCATCAAGATCTATAGAGATTGATCAAGACGCTTAATTGGACTTTCACAAAGCACATACCTTGATAAAGTTTTGAAGAAGTTCAAAATGGATCAACCAAAGAAAGGGTTCTTGCATGTGTTACAAGGTGTGAAGTTTAGGCAGACTCAATGCCCGACCACTGCAGAAAATAGAGAGAAAATGAAAGTCATTCCCTATGCTTCAGCCATAGGTTCTATCTGTTGGGAAACGTAGTAATTTCAAAAAAAATCATACGCACACGCTAGATCATGGTGATGCATAGCAATAAGAGGGGAGAGTGTTGTCCATGTACCCTTGTAGACCGTAAACGGAAGAGTTATGACAACGCGCTTGATGTAGTCGTACATCTTCATGATCGACCGATCCTAGTACCAAAAGTACGACAACTCCACGATCTGCACACGTTCAGCTCAGTGACGTCCCACGAACTCACGATCCAACAGAGTGTCGAGGGAGAGCTTCGACATCATGACAACATGATCACGGTGATGGTGAAGTTACCGGTGCAGGGATTCGCCTAAGCACTACGACGATATGACCGAGGTGGATTATGGTGGAGGGGGGCACCGCACATGGCTGGAAACAATCAACTTGTGTGTCCTAGGGTGCCCCCTGCCCCTGTATATAAAGGATCAAGGGGGAGGCCGGCCGGCCCTTGGGGCGCGCCAGGAGAGGAGTCCTCCTCCTAGTAGGAGTAGGACTCCCCTTTCCTACTCCAACTAGGAGGGGGAAAGGAAGGAGGGGGAGGGGGCGCGCGGCCTGCCCTGGCCGGCCCTCTCTCTCTCTGCACTAAGGCCCATGTGGCCCATTAGTTCTCCTGGGGGGTTCCGGTAACCCTCCGGCACTCCGGTTTTCTCCGAAATCACCCGGAACACTTCCGGTGCCCGAATATAGCCGTCCAATGTATCAATATTAATGTCTCGACCATTTCGAGACTCCTCGTCATGTCCGTGATCACATCCGAGACTCCGAACTATCTTCGGCGCGTCAAAACACATAAACTCATAATACCGATCATCACCGAACGTTAAGCGTGCGGACCCTACGGGTTCGAGAACTATGTAGACATGACCGGGACACGTCTCCGATCGATAACCAATAGCGGAACCTGGATGTTCATATTGGCTCCTACATATACTACGAAGATCTTTATCGGTCAAACCGCATAACAACATACGTTATTCCCTTTGTCATCGGTATGTTACTTGCCCGAGATTCGATCGTCGGTATCTCAATACCTAGTTCAATCTCGTTACCGGCAAGTCTCTTTACTCGTTCCGTAATGCATCATCTCACAACTAACTCATTAGTTACATTGCTTTCAAGGCTTATAGTGATGTGAATTACCGAGAGGGCCCAGAGATACCTCTCCGACAATCGGAGTGACAAATCCTAATCTTGATCTATGCAACTCAACAAGTACCATCGGAGACACCTGTAGAGCACCTTTATAATCACCCAGTTACGTTGTGACATTTGGTAGCACACAAAGGGTTCCTCCTATATTCAGGAGTTGCATAATCTCATAGTTATAGCAACATGTATAAGTCATGAAGAAAGAAATAGCAATATACTAAACGGTCAAGTGCTAAGCTAACGGAATGGGTCAAGTCAATCACATCATTCTCTACTGATGTGATCCCGTTAATCAAATGACAACTCATGTCTATGTCTAGGAAACTTAACCATCTTTGATTCAACAAGCTAGTCAAGTAGAGGCATACTAGTGACACTCTGTTTTTCTATGTATTCACACATGTACGAAGTTCCCAGTTAATACAATTCTAGCATGAATAATAAACATTTATCATGATATAAGGAAATATAAATAACAACTTTATTATTGCCTCTAGGGCATATTTCCTTCAGTCTCCCACTTGCACTAGAGTCAATATTCTAGATTACACAGTAATGATTCTAACACCCATGGAGTCTTGGTGCTGATCGTATTTTGCTCGTGAGAGAAGCTTAGTCAATGGGTCTGCAACATTCAGTTCCGTATGTATCCTGCAAATCTCTATGTCTCTCTCCTTGACTTGATCGCGGATGGAATTGAAGCGTCTCTTGATGTGCTTGGTTCTCTTGTGAAATCTGGATTCCTTTGCAAAGGCAATTGCATCAGTATTGTCACAAAAGATTTTCATTGGACCCGATCCACTAGGTATGACACCTAGATCGGATATGAACTCCTTCATCCAGACTCCTTCATTGGCTGCTTCCGAAGCAGCTATGTACTCCGCTTCACATGTAGATCATGCCACGACGCTTTGCTTCGAACTGCACCAACTAATAGCTCCATCGTCAATATAAATACGTATCCGGTTTGTGACTTAGAGTCATCCGGATCAGTGTCAAAGCTTGCATCGATGTAACTATTTACAACAAGCTCTTTGTCACCTCCATAAACGAGAAACATATCCTTAGTCCTTTTCAGGTATTTCAAGATGTTCTTGACCATTGTCGAGTGATCCACTCCTGGATTACTTTGGTACCTCCCTGCTAAACGAATAGCAAGGCATACATCAGGTCTGGTACACAACATTGCATACATGATAGATCCTATGGCTGAAGCATAGGGGACACCTTTTCATTTTCTCTCTATCTTCTACAGTGGTCAGGCATTGAGGCTGACTCAATTTCACACATTGTAACACAGGCAAGAATCCTTTCTTTGGTTGATCCATTTTGAACTTCTTCAAAACTTTATCAAGGTATGTGTTTTGTGAAAGTCCAATTAAACGTCTCGATCTATCTCTATAGATCTTGATGCCCAATATATAAGCAGCTTCACCGAGGTCTTTCATTGAAAAACTCTTGTTCAAGTATCCTTTTATGCTATCCAGAAATTCTATATCATTTCCAATCAACAATATGTCATCCACATATAATATTAGAAATGCTATAGAGCTCCCACTCACTTTCTTGTAAATAAAGGCTTCTCCAAAAGTCTGTATAAAACAATATGCTTTGATCAGACTATCAAAACGTTTATTCCAACTCCGAGATGCTTGCACCAGTCCATAAATGGATCGCTAGAGCTTGCACACTTTGTTAGCAACCTTTGGAATAAAACCTTCAGGTTGCATCATATACAACTCTTCTTCCAGAAATCCATTTAGGAATGCAGTCTTTACATCCATTTGCCAATAATCATAAAATGCAGCAATTGTTAACATGATTCGGATGGACTTAAGCATCACTATGGGTGAGAAGGTCTCATCGCAGTCAACTCCTTGAACTTGTCAAAAACCTTTCGCAACAGGTCAAGCTTTGTAGACAGTAACATTACCGTCAGCGTCAGTCTTCTTCTTGAAGATCCATTTATTCTCGATGGATTGCTGATCATCGGGCAAGTAAACAAAAGTCCACACTTTGTTCACATACATGGATACCATCTCAGATTTCATGGCCTCAAGCCATTTCGCGGAATCTAGGCTCATCATCGCTTCCCCATAGTTCGGAGGTTAGTCATGGTCAAGTAACATGACCTCCAGAACTGGATTACCGTACCACTCTGGTGCAGACCTTACTCTGGTTGACCTACGAGGTTCAATAGTAACTTGATCTGAAGTTAAATGATCATCATCATCATTAGCTTCCTCACTAATTGGTGTAGTAGTCACAGGAACTGATTTCTGTGATGAACTACTTTCCAATAAGGGAGCAGGTACAGTTACCTCATCAAGTTCTACTTTCCTCCCACTCACTTCTTTCGAGAGAAACTCCTTCTCTAGAAAGGATCCATTTTAGCAACGAATGTCTTGCCTTCAGATCTGTGATAGAAAGTGTACCCAACAGCGTCCTTTGGGTATCCTATTGATACGTCCATTTTGCATCATCCTTTTATATCAATATTTATTGCATTATGGGCTGTTATTACACATTATATCTCAATACTTATGGCTATTCTCTCTTATTTTACAAGGTTTACCATGAAGAGGGGGAATGCCGGCAGCTGGAATTCTGGCTGGAAAAGGAGCAAACATTGGAAACCTATTCTGCACTGCTCCAAAAATCCTGAAACTCCACGAAACATGTTTTTGGAATTAATAAGAATTATTGAGCAAAAGAAATACATCAGGGGCCCACAATTTGGCCAGGAGAGTGGGGGGCGCGCCCGCCTACTGGGCGCGCCCCCTGTCTCCTGGCCCCCCTGGTGGGCTGCCGGTGTCCATCTTCTGCTATATGAGACGAAACTCCGCCGCCACGAGGCGGAACCTTGGCGGAACCAATCTAGGGCTCTGGCGGAGCTGTTCTGCCGGGGACACTTCCCTCCGGGAGGGGGAAATCATCACCAACGTCATCACCAATGATCCTCTCATCGGGAGGGGGTCAATCTCCATCAACATCTTCAATAGCACCATCTCCTCTCAAAACCCTAGTTCATCTCTTGTATCCAATCTTGTATCAAAACCACAAATTGGTACCTGTGGGTTGCTAGTAGTGTGGATTACTCCTTGTAGTTGATGCTAATTGGTTTACTTGGTGGAAGATCATATGTTCATATCCTTAATTCATATTATTACCCCTCTGATTATGAACATGAATATGCTTTGTGAGTAGTTACGTTTGTTCCTGAGGACATGGGTGAAGTCTTGCTATTAGTAGTCATGTGAATTTGGTATTCGTTCGATATTTTGATGAGATGTATGTTGTCTTTTCCTCTAGTGGTGTTATGTGAACGTCGACTAAATGACACTTCACCATTATTTGGGTCTAGAGGAAGGCATAGGGAAGTAATAAGCAGATGATGGGTTGCTAGAGTGACAGAAGCTTAAACCCTAGTTTATGCGTTGCTTCGTTAGGGGCTGATTTGGATCCATATGTTTAATGTTGTGGTTAGGTTTAGCTTAATACTTCTTTTGTAGTTGTGGACGCTTGAACTAGGGGTTAATCATAAGTGGGATGCTTGTTCAAGTAAGGGCAGTACCCAAGCACCGGTCCACCCACATATCAAATTATCAAAGTACCGAACGCGAATCATATGAGCGTGATGAAAACTAACTTGACGATAATTCCCATGTGTCCTCGGGAGCTTCTTTCTCATTATTAGAAATTGTCTAGGCTTATCCTTTGCTACATAATGGATTGGGCCACCATGCTGCACTTTATTTACTTTATTTAGTTGTTACTCGTTACTATTTATGTTATCACAAAACTATCTATCACCTACAATTTCAGTACTTGTAGAGAAAACCTTACTGAAAACCGCTTATCATTTCCTTTTGCTCCTCGTTGGGTTCAACACTCTTACTTATCGAAAGGACTACGATAGATCCCCTACACTTGTGGGTCATCACCTATGAAGACCCATTTCTCCGATTTGGGTTCGAGCTTATCAGGTTGAAGCTTTTTCATATAAGCATCGCAGCCCCAAACTTTAAGAAACGACAACTTGGGTTTCTTACCAAACCACAGTTCATAAGGTGTCGTCTCAATGGATTTAGATGGTGCCCTATTTAACATGAATGCAACCATCTCTAAAGCATAACCGCAAAATGACAGCGGTAAATCAGTAAGAGACATCATAGATCGCACCATATCTAGTAAAGTACGATTACGACGTTCGGACACACCATTACGCTGTGGTGTTCCGGGTGGCGTGAGTTGCGAAACTATTCCGCATTGTTTCAAATGAAGACCAAACTCATAACTCAAATATTCTCCTCCACGATCAGATCGTAGAAACTTTATTTTCTTGTTACGATGATTTTCCACTTCACTCTGAAATTCTTTAAAACTTTTCAAATGTTTTAGACTTATGCTTCATCAAGTAGATATACCCATATCTGCTCAAATCATCTGTGAATGTGAGAAAATAACGATACCCGCCGCAAGCCTCAACATTCATCGGACCACATACATCAGTATGTATGAATTCCAACAAATCTGTTGCTCGCTCCATTGTTCCGGAGAACGGCGTTTTAGTCATCTTGCCCATGAGGCATGGTTCACAATTACCAAGTGATTCATAATCAAGTGATTCCAAAAGTCCATCAGAATGGAGTTTCTTCATGCGCTTTACACCAATATGACCTAAACGGCAGTGCCACAAATAAGTTACACTATCATTATCAACTCTGCATCTTTTGGCTTCAATATTACGAATATGTGTGTCACTACTATTGAGATTCAACATAAATAGACCACTCTTCAAGGGTGCATGACCATAAAAGATATTACTCATATAAATAGAACAACCATTATTCTGTGATTTAAATGAATAACCGTCTCGCATCAAACAAGATCCAGATATAATGTTCATGCTCAACGCTGGCACCAAATAACAATTATTCAGGTCTAAAACTAATCCCGAAGGTAGATGTAGAGGTAGCGCGCCGATCGCGAGCACATCGACTTTGGAACCATTTCCCATGCGCATCGTCACCTCGTCCTTAGCCAATCTTTGCTTAATCCGTAGTCCCTGTTTCGAGTTGCAAATATTAGCAACAGAACTAGTATCAAATACCTAGGCACTACTGTGAGCATTAGTAAGGTACACATCAATAACATGTATATCACATATACCTCTGTTCACCTTGCCATCCTTCTTATCCGCCAAATACTTGGGGCAGTTCCGCTTCCAGTGACTAGTCCCTTTGCACTAGAAGCACTCAGTCTCAGGCTTAGGTCCAGACTTGGGCTTCTTCACTTGAGTAGCAACTTGCTTGCCGTTCTTCTTTAAGTTCCCCTTCTTCCCTTTACCTTTTTTCTTGAAACTAGTAGTCTTGTTGACCATCAACACTTGATGCTCCTTCTTGATTTCTACCTCCGCAGCCTTTAGCATTGCGAAGAGCTCGGGAATTGTCTTATCCATTCCTTGCATGTTATAGTTCATCACGAAGCTCTAGTAGCTTGGTGGCAGTGGTTGAAGAATTCTGTCAATGACACTATCATCAGGAAGATTAACTCCCAGTTGAATCAAGTGATTGTTATACCCAGACATTTTGAGTATATGCTCACTGACAGAACTATTCTCCTCCATTTTGCAGCTGTAGAACTTATTGGAGATTTCATATCTCTCCATCCGGGCATTTGCTTGAAATATTAACTTCAACTCCTGGAATATCTCATATGTTCCATGACATTCAAAACGTCGTTGAAGTCCCAGTTCTAAGCCGTAAAGCATGGCACACTGAACTATCGAGTAGTCATCGGCTTTGCTCTGCCAGACGTTCATAACATATGGCGTTGCTCCTGCAACGGGTTTGGCACCTAGCGGTGCTTCTAGGACGTAATTCTTCTGTGCAGCAATGAGGATAATCCTCAAGTTACGGACCCAGTCCGTGTAGTTGCTACCATCATCTTTCAACTTAGCTTTCTCTAGGAACGCATTAAAATTCAACGGAACAACAGCACGGGCCATCTATCTACAACAACATAGACATGCAAAATACTATCAGGTACTAAGTTCATGATAAATTAAATTTCAATTAATCAAATTTCTTAAGAACTCCCACTTAGATAGACATCCCTCTAATCATATAAGTGATCACGTGATCCAAATCAACTAAACCATGTCTGATCATCATGTGTGATGGAGTAGTTTTCAATGGTGAACATCACTATGTTGATCATATCTACTATATGATTCACGCGACCTTCCGGTCTCAGTGTTCCGAGGCCATATCTGCATATGCTAGGCTCGTCAAGTTTGACCCGAGTATTCTGCGTGTGCAAAACTGGCTTGCACCCGTTTTATGTGAACGTAGAGCTTATCACACCCGATCAACACGTGGTGTCTCGGCACAATGAACTTTTGCAACGGTGCATACTCAGGGAGAACACTGATACCTTGAAATTTAGTGAGAGATCATCTTATAATGCTACCATCAAACAAAGCAAAATAAGATGCATAAAGGATAAACATCACATGCAACCAATATAAGTGATATGATATGGCCATCATCATCTTGTGCCTTTGATCTCCATCTCCAAAGCACCGTCATGATCACCATCGTCATCAGCGTGAAACCTTGATCTCCATCATAGCATCGTTGTCGTCTCGCCAACTATTTCTTGTACGACTATCGCTACCGCTTAGTGAGAAAGTAAAGCAATTAAATGGCTATTGCATTTCATACAATAAAGCGACAACCATATGGCTCCTTCCAGTTGCCGATATCTTCGTTACAAAACATGATCATCTCATACAATTAAATTTAGCACCATGTCTTGACCATATCACATCACAACATGCCCTGCAAAAACAAGTTAGACGTCCTCTACTTTATTGTTGCAAGTTTTACGTGGCTGCTATAGGCTGAGCAAGAACCATTCTTACCTACGCATCAAAACCACAACAATTTTTCATCAAGTATATGCTGTTTTAACCTTTAACAAGGACCGGGCTTAGCGACATTGACACCCGCCAGCCACCTGTGTGCGAAGCACGTCGGTAGAACCAGTCTCGCGTAAGCATACGCGTAATGTCGGTCTGGGCCGCTTCATCCAACAATACCGTTGAACCAAAGTATGACATGCTGCTAAGTAGTATGACTATTATCGCCCACAACTCACTTGTGTTCTACTCGTGCATATAACATCTACGCATAAACCTGGCTCGGATGCCACTGTTGGCGAACGTAGTAATTTCAAAAAATTCCTATGCACACGCAAGATCATGGTGATGCATAGCAACGAGAGGGGAGAGTGTTGTCCATGTACCCTCGTAGACCATAAGCGGAAGCGTTATGACAACGCAGTTGATGTAGTCGTACGTCATCACGATCGACCGATCCTAGTACGGAAAAGTACGGCACCTCCGCGATCTGCACACGTTCATCTCGGTGAAGTCCCACGAACTCACGATCCAGAAGAGTGTCGAGGGAGAGCTTCGATAGCACGACGGCGTGATCACGGTGATGATGAAGTTACCGGCACAGGGCTTCGCCTGAGCACTACAACTATATGACAGAGGTGGATTATGGTGGAGGGGGGCACCGCACACGGCTGGAAACAATAAACTTGTGTGTCCTAGGGTGCCTCTTGCCCCCGTATATACAGGATCAAGGGGGGAGGCCGGCCGGCCCTTGGGGCACTCCAGGAGAGGAAGAGTCCTCCTCCTAGTAGGAGTAGGACTCCCCTTTCCTACTCCTACTAGGAGGGGAAAGGAAGGAAGAGAGGGAGAAGGAAAGGGGGGCGCCCCCCTTTCCTAGTCCAATTCGGACCAGACGGGGAGGGGGCGTGCGGCCTGCCCTGGCCGGCCCTCTCTCTCTAGACTAAGGCCCATGTGGCCCATTAGTTCTCTCGGGAGGGTTCCGGTAACCCTCCGGCACTCCGGTTTTCTCTGAAATCACCCGGAACACTTCCGGTGTCCAAATATAGCCGTCCAATATATCAATCGTTATGTCTCGACCAATTCGAGACTCCTCGTCATGTCCGTGATCACATCTGGGACTCCGAACTATCTTCGGCACATCAAAACACATAAACTCATAATACTGATCGTCACCGAACGTTAAGCGTGAGGATACTACGGGTTTGAGAACTATGTAGACATGACCGAGACACGTCTCCGGTAAATAACCAATAGCAGAACCTGGATGTTCATATTGGCTCCTACATATTCTACCAAGATCTTTATTGGTCAAACCGCATAACAACATACGTTGTTCCCTTTGTCATCGGTATGTTACTTGCACGAGATTCGATCATCGGTATCTCAATACCTAGTTCAATCTCATTACCGCCAAGTCTCTTTACTCATTCCATAATGCATCATCTCGCAACTAACTCATTAGTTACATTTCTTGCAAGGCTTATAGTAATGTGAATTACCGAGAGGGCCCAGAGATACCTCTCCGACAATCGGAGTGACAAATCCTAATCTTGATCTATGCCAACTCAACAAGTACCATCGGAGACACCTGTAGAGCACCTTTATAATCACCCAGTTACGTTGTGACATTTGGTAGCACACAAAGTGTTCCTCTAGTATTCGGGAGTTGCATAATCTCATAGTTATAGGAACATGTATAAGTCATGAAGAAAGCAATAGCAATATACTAAACGATCAAGTGGTAAGCTAACGGAATGGGTCAAGTCAATCACATCATTCTCTAATGATGTGATCCCGTTAATCAAATGACTGAAGGAAATATGCCCTAGAGGCAATAATAAAGTTATTATTTATTTCCTTATTTCATGATAAATGTTGATTATTCCTGCTAGAATTGTATTAATCGGAAACATAATACATGTGTGAATACATAGACAAACATAGTGTCACTAGTATGCCTCTACTTGACTAGCTCGTTAATCAAAGATGGTTAAGTTTCCTAACCGTAGGCATGAGTTGTCATTTGATTAAACGGGATCACATCATTAGGAGAATGATGTGATTGACTTGACCCATTCCGTTAGCTTAGCACTTGATCGTTTAGTATGTTGTTATTGCTTTCTTCATGACTTATACATGTTCCTATGACTATGAGATTATGTAACTCCCGCTTACCGGAGGAACACATTGTGTGCTACCAAACGTCACAACGTAACTGGGTGATTATAAAGCTGCTCTACAGGTGTCTCCGAAGGTACTTGTTGAGTTGACGTATTTCGAGATTAGGATTTGTCACTCCGATTGTCGGAGAGGTATCTCTGGGCCCTCTCGGTAATGCACATCACTATAAGCCATGCAAGCAATGTAGCTAATGAGTTAGTTACGGGATGATGCATTACGTAACGAGTAAAGAGACTTGCCGGTAACGAGATTGAACTAGGTATTGAGATACCGACGATCGAATCTCGGGCAGGTAACACATCGATGACAAAGGGAACAACGTATGTTGTTATGCGGTTTGACCGAGAAAGATCTTCGTAGAATATCTGGGAGCCAATATGAGCATCCTGGTTCCGTTATTGGTTATTGACCGTAGACGTGTCTTGGTCATGTCTACATAGTTCTCGAACCCGTAGGTTCCGCACGCTTAAAGTTAGATGGCGGTTATATTACGAGTTTATGTGTTTTGATGTACCGAAGGACTTCGGAGTCCCGGATGAGATCTGGAACATGACGACCAGTCTCTAAATGGTCGAGACGTAAAGATCGATATATTGGATGACTATATTCGGACTTCGGAAAGGTTCCGAGTGATTCGGGTATTTTTAGGAGTACCGGACAGTTACAGGAATGCGCCGGGGAGTATATGGGCCTTATTGGGCCATGCGGGAATAGAGGAGAGAGGCCAAAAGGAAGGAGGCATGCGCCCCCCCTCTGGTCCGAATTGTACAAGGGGTGCAACCCCCTTTTCCTTCTCCCTCTCCTACTCTTTCCTTCTCTCCTACTCCAACAAGGAAAGGAGGAGTCCTACTCCCGGTGGGAGTAGGACTCCCCCCTTGGCGCGCCCTCCCCCTTGGCCGGCCGCCTCCCCCTTGCTCCTTTATATACGGGGGCAGGGGGCACCCCATAGACACAACAATTGATCCTTGAGATCTCTTAGCCATGTGCGGTGCCCCCCTCCACTATAGTTTACCTCGATAATATCATAGCGGTGCTTAGGCGAAGCCCTGCATCGGTAGAACATCATCATCGTCACCATGTCGTCGTGCTGACGGAACTCTCCCTCAAAGCTCGGCTAGATCGGAGTTTGAGGGACGTCATCGAGCTGAACGTGTGCAGAACTCGGAGGTGTTGTGCGTTCAGTACTTGATCGGTCGGATGGTGAAGACGTACGACTACATCAACTGTGTTGTGCTAACGCTTCCTCTTTCGGTCTACGAGGGTACGTGGACACACTCTCCCCTCTCGTTGCTATGCTTCACCATGATCTTGCGTGTGCGTACGAATTTTTTTGAAATTGCTACGTTCCCCAACAGTGGCATCTGAGCCTGGTTTTATGCGTAGATGTTATATGCACGAGTAGAACACAAGTGAGTTGTGGGCGATACAAGTCATACTGCTTACCAGCATGTTATACTTTGGTTCGGCGGTATTGTTGGATGAAGCGGCCCGGACCGATATTACGCGTACGCTGACGCGAGACTTGTTCTACCGACGTGCTTTGCACACAGGTGGCTGGCAGGTGTCAGTTTCTCCAACTTTAGTTGAACCGAGTGTGGCTACGGCCGGTCCTTGCGAAGGTTAAAACAACACTAACTTGACGAAATATCGTTGTGGTTTTGATGCGTAGGTAAGAACGGTTCTTGCTCAGCCCGTAGCAGCCACGTAAAACTTGCAACAACAAAGTAGAGGACATCTAACTTGTTTTTGCAGGGCATGTTGTGATGTGATATGGTCAAGACGTGATGAGATATAAGTTGTTGTATGAAATGATCAGGTTTTGTTGAAGTTATCGGCAACTGGCAGAAGCCTTATGGTTGTCTCTTTATTGCATAAGATGCAAGCGCCAAATAATTGCTTTAGTTTATCGCTATGCGATAGCAATAGTTGCAAGAGCAATAGTTGGCGAGACGACCATGTGACGACACATTGATATAGATCAAGATGATGGAGATCATGGTGCCATGCCGGTGATAACAGAGATCATGACAGTACTTTGGAGATGGAGATCAAAGGCGCAAGATGATCATGGCCATATCATGTCACATATTTTGATTGCATATGATATTTATCTTTTATACATCTTATTTTGCTTAGTTCGATGGTAGCATTATAAGATGATCTCTCACTAAATTTCAAGGTATAAGTGTTCTCCCTGAGTATGCACTGTTGCGAAAGTTCTTTGTGCTGAGACACCACGTGATGATCGGGTGTGATAGGCTCTACGTTCAAATACAACGGGTGCAAAACAGTTGCACACGCGAGTACTCAGGTTAAACTTGACGAGCCTAGCATATACAGATATGGCCTCGGAACACGGAGACAGAAAGGTCGAACGTGAATCATATAGTAGATATGATCAACATAGTGATGTTCACCATTGAAACTACTCCATCTCATGTGATGATCGGACATGGTTTAGTTGATTTGGATCACATGATCACTTAGATGATTAGAGGGATGTCTATCTAAGTGGGAGTTCTTAAGTAATATGATTAATTGAACTTTAATTTATCATGAACTTAGTCTTGGTAGTATTTTGCAAATTATGTTGTAGATCAATAGCTCACGTTGTTGCTTCCCTATGTTTTATATGTGTTCCTAGAGAAAACTAAGTTGAAAGATGTTAGTAGCAATGATACGGACCGGATCCGTGATCTGAGGTTTATCCTCATTGCTGCACAGAAGAATTATGTCCTTGTTGCACCGCTAGGTGACAGACCTATTGCAGGAGCAAATGCAGACGTTATGAACGTTTGGCTAGCTCAATATGATGACTACTTGATAGTTTAGTGCACCATACTTAACGACGTAGAATCGGGACTTCAAAGACGTTTTGAACTTCATGGACCATATGAGATGTTCAGGGAGTTGAAGTTAATATTTCAAGCAAATACCCGAGTTGAGAGATATGAAGTCTCCAACAAGTTCTATAGCTAAAAGATGGAGGAGAATTGCTCAACTAGTGAGCATGTGCTCAGATTATCTGGGTACTACAATCGCTTGAATCAAGTGGGAGTTAATCTTCCAGATAAGATAGTGATTGACAGAGTTCTCTAGTCACCATCACCAAGTTAGTAGAACTTCATGATGAACTATAGTATGCAAGGGATGAAGAAAACGATTCCTGAGCTCTTCGTGATGTTGAAATCGATGAAGGTAAAAATCAAGAAAGAACATCAAGTGTTGATGATTGACAAGATCACTAGTTTCAAGAAAAAGGCAAAGGGAAAGAAAGGGAGCTTCAAGTAGAATGGCAATCAAGTTGTCACTTCCGTGAAGAAGCCCAAAGCTAGACTAAAGCCTGAAATTGAGTGCTTCTACTGCAAAAGGAAATGGTCACTGGAAGTGGAAATACCATGAATATTTGGTGGATAAGAAGGATGGCAAAGTGAACAAGGGTATATTTTATATACAGGTTATTGATGTGTACCTTACTAGTGTTTATAGTAGCCCCTGGGTATTTGATACTTGTTCGGTTGCTAAAAGTTAGTAACTCGAAACAGGAGAAACAGAATAAACAGAGACTAGTTGAGGGTGAAGTGATGATGTATGTTAGAAGTGGTTCCAAGATTGATATGATCATCATCGCACACTCCTTATACTTTCGGGATTAGTGTTAAACCTAAATAAATTTTATTTGGCGTTTGCGTTGAGCATGAATATGATTTGATCATGTTTATTGCAATACGGTTATTCCTTTAAAGTTAGAGAATAATTGTTATTCTGTTTACATGAATAAAGCCTTCGATGGTCATACACCCAATGAAAATAGTTTGTTGTATCTCGATCGTAGTGATACACATATTCATAATATTGATGCCAAAAGATGCAAAGTTGATAATGATAGTGCAACTTATTTGTGGCACTGCGTTTGGGTCATATCGGTGTAAAGCAAATGAAGAAACTCCATGCTAATGGGTTTTTGGAATCACTTGATTATGAATCATTTGATGCTTGCGAACCATGCCTTTTGCGCAAGATGACTAAAACTCCGTTTTTCGAAACAATGGAACGAGCTACTGATTTATTGTAAATAATACATACCGATGTATGCGATCCAATGAGTGTTGATGCTCGTGGCAAATATAGTTATTTTCCAACCTTCACAGATGATTTGAGCAGATATGGGTATATCTACTTAATGAAACACAAGTCTGAAACATTTGAAAACTTCAAAGAATTTCAGAGTGAAGTGGAGAATCATCGTAAAAAGAAAATAAAGTTTCTACGATCTGATCGTGGAGAAGAATATTTGAGTTACGAGTTTGGCCTTCATATAAAACAATGTGGAATAGTTTCACAGCTCACGCCACCTGGAACACCACAACATTATGGTGTGTCCGAACGTTGTAACCGCACTTTATTGGATATGGTGCAATCTATGATGTATCTTACCGATTTACCACCATCGTTTTGGGGTTATGAATTAGAGACAGTTGCATTCACTTTAAATAGGGCACCATCAAAATCCATTGAGACGACGCCTTATGAATTGTGGTTTGGCAAGAAACCAAAGTTGTCGTTTCTTAAAGTTTGGGGCTGCGATGCTTATGTGAAAAAGTTTCAACCTGATAAGCTCGAACCCAAATCGTAGAAGTGCGTCTTCATAGAATACCCAAATGAAACTATTGGGTACACCTTCTATCACAGATCCGAAGGCAAGTTATTCGTTGCTAAGATGGATCCTTTCTAGAGAAGGAGTTTCTCTCGAAAGAAGTGAGTGGGAGGAAAGTAGAGCTTGATAAGGTAATTGTACCTTCTCCCGAATTGGAAAGTAGTGAAGGAAATATGCCCTAGAGGCAATAATAAAGTTATTATTTATTTCCTCATATCATGATAAATGTTTATTATTCATGCTTTAATTGTATTAACCGGAAACATGATACATGTGTGAATACATAGACAAACTTAATGTCACTAGTATGCCTCTACTTGACTATCTCATTAATCAAAGATGGTTATGTTTCCTAGCCAAAGACATGTGTTGTCATTTGATTAACGGGATCACATCATTAGGAGAATGATGTGATTGACTTGACCCATTCCGTTAGCTTAGCACTTGATCGTTTAGTATGTTGCTATTGCTTTCTTCATGACTTATACAAAGTTCATATAACTATGAGATTATGCAACTCCCGTTTACCGGAGGAACACTTTGTGTGCTACCAAATGTCACAACGTAACTGGGTGATTATAAAGGAGCTCTACAGGTGTCTCCAAAGGTACATGTTGAGTTGGCGTATTTCGAGATTAGGTTTTGTCACTCTGATTGTCGGAGAGGTATCTCTAGGCCCTCTCGGTAATGCACATCACTATAAGCCTTGCAAGCAATGTAACTAATGAGTTAGTTATGAAATGATGCATTACGTAACGAGTAAAGAGACTTGCCAGTAATGAGATTGAACTAGGTATTGGATACCGATGATCGAATCTCGGGCAAGTAACATACCGATGACAAAGGGAACAACGTATGTTGTTATGCGGTTTGACCGACAAAGATCTTTGTAGAATATGTAGGAGCCAATATGAGCATCCAGGTTCCGCTATTGGTTATTGACCGGAAGCAGTTCTAGGTCATGTCTACATAGTTCTCGAACCCGTAGGGTCCGCACGCTTAAGGTTTCGATGACAGTTATATTATGAGTTTATGAGTTTTGATGTACCGAAGTTTGTTCAGAGTCCCGAATGAGATTACGGACATGACGAGGAGTCTCGAAATGGTCGAGACATGAAGATTGATATATTGGAAGCCTATATTTGGATATCGGAATTGTTCCGGGTGAAATCGGGATTTTACCGGAGTACCGGGAGGTTACCGGAACCCCCCGGGGGCTTAATGGGCCTACATGTGCCCTAGTGGAGAGGAAGAGAGGAGGCAAGGGCTGGCCGCGCCCCCTCCCCCTAGTCCGAATAGGACAAGGAGAAGGGGGCGGCGCCCCCATTTCCTTCCTCTCTCCCTCCTCCTTCCCCCCTCACTACTAGGAAAAGGGCTATAGATAGGACAGATTCTAATGGCGCACCAGGTAAACAGTGCGCCACTACTCCATACTAATGGCGCACCGGTTGCAGGTGCGCCATTAGTGTGGAAGACACTAATGGCGCACCAGACTCACGGTGCGCCACTACTATTGATTTTTTCCCCATTTTTCCATACAAACTAATGGCGGATGATGACAAAGTGCGCCATTACTAGTTAGAACTAGTAATGGCGCACGACCGAGACAGTGCGCCATTAGTATTTTTTTTACTTTTTTGCAAACCAACTAATGGCGCACCATGTCAAAGTGCGCCATTACTAGTTTAAACTACTAATGGCGCACTTTTCCACAGTGCGCCATTAGTATACATATGTTTTTTTACTTTTCTGCAAAAAGTACTAATGGCGCCCCACCTGCAGGTGCGCCATTAGTAACCAGGGTTACTAATGGCGCATTTTGTGGTGGTGTGCCATTAGTAACCTGGGACCAACAAGATATTTTGGACAGCCCACCTACCCACTCACTTTCCCCACTTCATTCTCTCCACCTCCTCCTCCAAGCTTGTCTCGGCTGCCTCCTCCTCCTCACCTTATTTCCACCATAGATTCATCAAAATTAAGTGGTGAAATTACCTTTTTTTGATAGGTAAGTAAGGGGAAAGCTATCTTCATGATGTACATCTACTTTTTTTCTCCCTAACTCGCTCCAACAATGTGCACATGCACTTTTTGTGGCCTAGCTAGATCTATGTATGTTTGTGGTGTTGCTTGTGTTTGTGGTGTTGCATATATGTTTGTGTTTGCAGGTATCGGTATTTGAAATGCGATAGTTGCCAATATTTTGCCGGAATGTTGATTCATTTCCGTTTCGGCGAGAATTTTGGCACTATGCATTCTTTTTGGTCCTATTTTTAGGGAAGGTCATGCCAATTTTTTTCTTGGTTCTAAAATATCGTTTTGCTCTACCCCGCAGGCGACCATGGTCCGCACGATGACCGAAGGCATCGTGAATAGGTTTTTGAGCTCCGCGAAGGCCGAGATGCTTCAAAAGAACGAGACGGAGATAAGATGTCCGTGTCGAAGATGCAAGCTGAAGAGCCTTATTGCGGACCCGGATTCCGGGCAGGTGCGGGACCACCTGCTCTTGCGTGGTTTCATGGATGGCTATCGGTGGCAAGGTGATGAAGATGACTATGAATTCGTCCATGGGGGCCGGGCAAGAAATGAGGAAGGGCAACAAGACAACCACCGCGGCGAGGGCGGGCGAGAAGACGAAGAATCTCCAGGACATGATCATGACGGTGATGATGTACACAATCATCATGTAGAAGATGTCGTACATGATGATGACGAAGATCAAGACGAAGGGCATGATCATGAAGATGAAGATGCCGGAGCAGACGATGATGGAGGCTGGGTGCAGGACCCTCATATTCAAGAGCTGCTTCACTAGTAGACGGATAACGCAAGAGCTGCCGCCCGAGAGAAAGCCAAGCTAGATCAACTGGAGATAGACGCGGTTACTCCATTGTACGAAGGATGCAGGCCCGAGGATACCGCCTGAAAGTAACGCTCATGGCTCTGGAGATGAAGGTAAAACACAAAATGACCGACGCATGCCTCGACGAGAACATGTCATTCTGGCACGAACGTCTTCCCAAGGGGAACAAGTGCCCGACCAGTTTTGAGGAGGCGAAGAAAATCGTGTGTCCTCTGGATTTACCGCACGTGAAATACCATGTGTGCATGAACAATTGCATCATTTATCGGGACAAGCACGCGGAGTCTACCATATGTCCGGTGTGCGGCGTCACTCGATACAAGAAGAGGAAGAAAGCTCCTCGAAAATCGGTGTGGTACTTTTCGATCACTCCTCGTCTGCAGCGGTATTTCGCGGACCCTAAGGTAGCAAAGCTCCTGCGTTGCCACGCGGATAGGGAGGAGAAGAAGCGGGAAGATGAAGGAAATGATCCGGAGATAAATAAAAAAGACAAGATGCTGAGTCACCCTAAGGATGCGAGCCAGTGGCAAGCGTTGAACTTCGAATACCCAGAATTTGGGAAGGATCCAAGGAACATCATGCTGGGCGCGAGCACCGATGGAGTCAATCCGTTTGGCAGCCAGAGAAGCACACATAGCACCTGGCCTGTGTTTGTGTGGATGTACAACCTTCCCCCCTGGTTGTGCATGAAGAGGAAGTACATTCACATGAGTATGCTAATTGAAGGGCCGAAACAACCAGGGAACGACATCAATCTGTATCTGGGGCTGCTGAAGGAGGAGCTAGACACGCTGTGGAAAACGCTAGCCAATACGTGGGACGCCGCAGAGAAAGAATATTTCCCTATGAGAGCCGCACTGCTCACGACGGTGCACGACTATCTCGGTTACAGATATCTCGCAGGGCATGTAGTCCACGGATTTTCTGGATGCGTAAGGTGCATGGATGACACAACGTATCGCCAGCTAGATAGAGATCCCGGGTCTTTGAAAACCGTGTTCATGGGACATCGAAGGTGGCTTCGCGACAATGACCCGTGGAGGAAACGCAAGGATCTGTTCGATGGTGAAACCGAACCCCGAAAACGCCCGTGTACGAGGAGCGGCAAGGAAATAGACGAGCTGTTGAAAAATTGGAAAGACTGCCCACTGCCGGGAAAGAAGCAAAAGGCGCTAGAGCCGGGAAAGAAGCGAAAGGTGCCAGAGCCGCTGCTGAAGGTATGGAAAACGAGGTCTGTTTTCTGGGACTTGCCGTACTGGAAGATCCACCGTGTGCCTCACAGCCTTGATGTCATGCATATCACGAAGAACGTGTGCGAGAGTCTGCTTGGTACCCTGCTCAACATGCCAGAGAGGACCAAAGATGGGCCGAAAGCAAGGGCAGACTTGAAATCAATGGGCATTAGGCAGGAGCTTCACGCTAATGATGATGATGATGATGATGATGAGGCGAAGCAGGACACAGAAAGCCGTCGCAGAGGCAAAAAGGCCAAGAAGACCGGAAATGACTACCCTCCCGCGTGCTTCACTCTAAGTCAGGAGGAGATCGAGCAGTTTTTCACCTGCCTCCTAGGAGTAAAACTTCCTTACGGTTACGCGGGGAAGATAAGCAGATACCTAGACCCAGCGAAGCAGAAGTTCAGCGGGATGAAGTCTCACGACTGTCACGTGCTGATGACGCAGATACTTCCAGTTGCAATCCGTGGGATCATGGACGCACACGTCCGTGAAATGCTATTTGGCCTATGCAACTTTTTCAACGTCATCTCTCAGAAGTCCATTGGCGTGAGGCAACTCAGAAGGCTACAGGAAGAGATCGTGGTGATACTATGCGAGCTTGAGATGTACTCTCCCGCCCGCATTCTTCGACGTTATGGTGCATCTGCTGGTCCATATCGTGGAGGATATCATCCAACTTGGGCTGACGTTCCTGCACAGCATGATGCCGTTCGAAAGGATGAATGGTGTCATCAAAGGATACGTTTGAAACATGTCACGTCCAGAGGGAAGTATAGCCAGGGGCTTTCTGACCGAAGAGTGCATCTCCTACTGCAGGAATTATCTAGGCATCGAGAACCCCGTTGGTCTGCCCGTCAACAGGCACCTCGGCAGGCTCGCTGGATGGGGTCACCGTGAGGGTCGCCGCGAAATGCATGTCGACTTCGAGGGTCGACTCACCGACTTTGAAAGAGCAAACCTAGTCGCGCTACAACACATAGACGTGGTTGATCCTTGGGTGGTAGAGCACAACACCTTTATTGAGAAGACGTACAATGACCGAGGCCAACAGAGGACGGACGGAGATATAATCAAAGAGCACAACTCATGTTTCACGCGTTGGTTCAAGCAGAAGCTTCTGTCGTACCCTTTACATGAGGATTCTTCCGCCGAAGAACAACTCATATTCGCCTTGTCACAGGTCGCCGAGCACAATCTGATGACCAATGAGGCGTACGATATCAACGGCTACACATTCTACACCGAGGACAAGGACATGAAGAGCGATGGTTATCAGAACTCTGGGGTAACGATGGAATCCTACACCGGCAACGACAAGGACAGATACTACGGAAGGATCGAGGAGATCTGGGAGCTGAGCTACGCTGGAGAGAAGGTCCCGATGTTCCGTGTCAGATGGGCCAAGAGCGTCCTAAAAGAAGACCGGTATTTCACCACCATTTTTATACCCGAAGCCAAATCCAAGACCGCGGGCGCAAACGTCACCGCGAAAAATGAGCCATGGGTACTGGCTTCCCAAGTGGACCAATGCTTCTTCATTACCGACCCGCCAAAGCCCAGTCGTGTTGTTGTGAGGAGAGGCAAAAGGAAAATCACCGGAATGGATGGAGTAGCCAATGAGCAAGACTTTGACAAGTACGGCGACCCGAAGATCGAACATGACGACGATGATGAAGTAGCAGCACACACCACAAGAAGAAGCAGGACCACCCTACCTAAAGTACGTCCGTTCCACAGAAGAACTCCATTTGCGAAAAAGAAGGGCAAGAAGATTGTGAATAGATAGCTAGCTAAGATCGATTGTATTTAAATTGTAGTCTTCATTTCTCAATTGTATTTCATGGGCACTTTTTGATATCATGAATATTTTTAAATTTCATGGGCACTTTTTGAATTCATGAGGACACTTGATCTCGATCCCCCTCCATCTCGATCTCGATTCCCCCTCCATCTCGATCTCGATCCCCCTCCATCTCGATCCCACCCGCACCCTCCCCCGCTAGCTCCACCGACGCTGATGACCCACCGCAGCCCTCCCTCGCTCCACCGCCGCCGACGAGCACCCGGCCCCCCGCACAGCCTGGGAATCGAACCCAGGACCTCCTGGTGTGTGTGCTGCGTGCTAACCAGTCGGGCTAGTGGGTGGGTTCTGTTGTAGATAGGGTTAGGTTGTAGATAGGGCTAGTGGGCTAGATTAGAACAAAATTCTAATGGCGCACCGAGCGCTGGTGCGCCATTAGAATAGTCGTACTTATGGCGCACGAGATGGTGGTGCGCCATTAGAAAGCTTCCCCCCACACTAAATCTCCAATCTCTCTAATCTCTCCTGCTGCCCCCCCCCCCCCTCGTGTTCGCCGTCCCCCTCGCCGCCCCCCTCACCTCCTTCGACGTCCCCGAGCCGAGCGCCGCCTCCCTCGCCGCCTCCCTCGCTGTCCCCGAGCCGAGCACCGTCCCCCCTCCGCCCGCGCCCGCGCCCTCGCCGTCCCCCTCCCCCCGCGGCCCCGCCTGCGTCAACCCCCCTCCCGAGCGTGACAGCTAGGGTTCCTAGCCGCCGCCACCGCTGCCGGCGTTCCCAGCCGGCCGAACCCTCCGCTGCCCCGCCTCCTGTACAGGACCCCAGCAGCGCCTCCCCCCATCAAGCAGCGGCTCCCACCAACGGTGCCCCCCTTCCTGGAGCAGGCGCTCCTGCCCAGCAACGCTGCCGCCCGGAGCTACGCCGGCGACCAGTCCGTAGGCAGGTAGCCACCACTCCCCCCTCCCTCTTCCCTCATCCCCCCTCCCTCCTTCCTCTTGCATCCTCTGTTCAATTTTTTTCCCTGATTTTTTTAGTGGATGAGTACTTGATGTAGATTCGATATTGTGGGAATATAATGATAGTTATTTCTTGCTATGATGATTGCAGCCAATATTAGTAAGTAACTATTGCGTTGTGAGGTTTCTGGATTAACTAACAAGTTTAAGTTAAGAGCCAAACAGTAGAGGTCAGTAATCATAATTATTTTATTCCAAACTGCAACCAAGCTAAGGTAGTATCTTAGCAAGCATTTGATGCCTTTGATTATTGAAAGGAATCAAATTGTCATTTTTGCCCATTTCTGTGGTTATTGGAGTAGCATCCTCTGCTTTCTCTTACCAGCAGAGCATGACTGTTACTGCATGTTTCTCAAGATATACATGTTGAAGTTTCTGTAACAATCAAGGAGAACATCTGGAAACAAAATATGATTTAAGATACACAACAAGTAGCAGGTAACATCACAAATTAGGATTTTTCTACTAGCTAGTATGCTGAAGCAGGTTGCAGGGGCCAGATTTCTACTGCCACAAAGTTAAAGTAAATGCCATTTTTAGTTCTGATGATGGGTGGCAGGAAGCTGCACTTTGAGATGCAGGGCTGTACATTTGAGAGTAAATTAGGATTATTTTGGACAATGAGCAGAGCATAGGTAAGGAAATGTTCTTTATTAGTTAAGTATATGTGCTGCTGCTCATGTTGCTGCTGGTGCTTTGGGTGATTCGACAGGCTGAAGCTATATTAATTAAGTATATAGAGCACCACCCAAGATGTATGTACATACCCAGCTATCATCAGTAACTTAAACAAAACAGTTGGATGTTCTTGGAGTTTCTTTGTTGAATCTCAAACTGCAACAAACAAATCGGGACAAATTCCTTTTTTTATAAAAGATCGATCGGTCAAAGTTTTGGTTGCCGCTCTATCTAGTGTGAACAGTTTACGGCATGCTTCAGACTTACTTTGATGGTTGCAATATAACTTTTGATCCATCTTTGGTACTAATATCAAAGAGGTATACAGGTGGTGAGTACAGGAGCTAAGAGTCTCAGGATCAGATCAATTTGCCTATGTTGCTTCCAAGGAGTTGTTCTCTGTCTGGTCCAATTCTAAAGAAATAAAAAGTGAATAGTTTGTTTGTTCCCTGTGTGGTCACTATATTTTTTGAGTACTGACATTAGTTATGTTTGTTAGCAGCAAGATATTTAAATGAAGCTTGTTGTTTTTCAACTGTTCAAATGATGCCATGAAACTGAATATAGTAGTTGAAAACCCTGTTTTTCTTCCTGATCGTGAAAATTTGAAGTCCTGCTAAGTGACACGTATGCACCAAGTTTTCTGTTATATAATTACATGTTAGTGCTTAGTTAAACTGCATGATATGGCCATAGCAGATGGATGGTACTGGGTGTTGTTTTGTTTCTTGCCAATGTATTCAGAGAGCAAATGTGCCACTGCAGATTTCTTTTCTTGAAGGCAGCTCACATAAGTTCAGCTACAAGTGAACAACTTGCTGCTATTAGATCTGGAATGGAAGCTCACATAAGTTGAGCTGATTTTTGTCCATCTGAAAGCAGAGGACCATATGGTCTGTGGCCTTTTCATCCATATGAAAGTAGAGGCACATTGTGGTGCTAGTTTGCTGGGTTTTGTCTCCGACCATCGTGTCGTGATGAATTTGCAGGTACCCCGAGAGGCCCTTGAGTTTGCCGGAATGTTGATTAACTTCTGTTCCGGCAAATTCGGGTACTCCATATGTCCTATTTTCAGCAAAGGTCATGCTGAAATTTTCCGTGAATTTTAGCATGACTTTGCTAAAAATAGGACATATGGGGTACTTGCGACTAATGCATGGGCCGGGGTATCTTAGTACTTAATTAAGTAGGATCAACTGCCCCTTTATTCTTGCTGCATTAAACCATAGGTGGCAATAGAGCCAAGTGATTAGGCCCAACTTAGAATTCTCCTTAGCATCGATAAACCCTAGATGATAAACCCAACATAGGTGGCAATAGAGCCAAGTGATTAGTGCCAAGTGATTAGGCCCAACCTAGGGTGCCTCGGCATCGATAAACCCTAAATGATGAAAACTTAACTTGGCTGCCCCGGATGCCTCGGTGTCGATGAGAACCAAAATGATGTATGCTTAGGCTTTTAGGGTGCCTCGGCGTCGACAAACCCTAAATGATGAAAACATAACTTGGCTGCCCCGGATGCCTCGGTGTCGATGAGAACCAAAATGATGTATGCTTAGGCTTTTAGGGTGCCTCGGTGTCGACAAACCCTAAATGATGAGACCATGATCTTGTTCCTTGACAATAACCAACTTTTTGACCAAACTTTTTTCCTATTTAGAGCGAAACATGGCCCACAACGATGAGGCCGGTGGTTCGGGCGGCAAGCAATTCTGGGAGCTGTCCCAGGAGATGGAGGAACAACCTCACCGCTATGAGGACGCCGCGGAAGACACCGATCCTGATTACACAACCCCTAGTGGCGTTGGGGATGACACCACTGATGGTGCCGCCGAGGATACCACCACTGATGATGGCGGCGCACACACAGATGGCAGCCAACCGAAGAAGCAAAGGAAGGACCGGCGTCCGAATGCGCTCCGCACCCTCAAGGAGGAATTCACTCAAGTGGACTCCGACGGGAATCCAACGGAGCCCAAACATATAGTCAAGGGGTACTCGGTTCAGCTCGGGTGCATTCTCCGGAGCACCGTCTCGATCAGCACCGAGAACCTTAGGCATAAGGACCGAGGGAATTTGCGCAACCTCCTCTTCATGAAGCTGCACGAACGATACAAGTTCCCCGCCGAATTTGAAAACACACGCCTCTCAGGGAATAAAGTGAACAGTGCCGCCCTCACGAAGATGAGCACGGCCTTGTCTACTTGAAGAAGCGCGGTGAAGATAATGATTGATAAAGGTGATAGTTATGAGAAGATCAATGCGAAATATCCTTTGATGAGCGAAGATGAGTACAAGGAGTTCAAGATCAAGTGCTCGAGCAGTGCAACCTCCAAATCAAGTCAGTGGGGGAAAGAAATGCGGGAGTTGAACTTAGGGGAACACAAACTCGGTCCCGGCGGTTACAGAGTGGCGGAGCCTATATGGGACAAGGAGGACGCGGAGCGTGCCGAGCAAGGCCTACCGCCCCGCTTCGAGAAATACAGCGGTAACAAGCAGACCAGGAACTATGTCAGGGCCCGGTACAAGGAGGACCCGATAACAAAGGAGCTTACCACGGATCCAAAGACCAGGGCGCTTGAGCTTGTTCTGGTAAGGAATACACCCCCGCGTAATTAGCTCCATATGGTTGCACTCTAATTAATCCCCAATATTTCTAAATGGTTCACGTTCCTTTCGCAGGACACTAAAAGCAGTAGCGCGGGGTCGTCTCAGAGCTCCCCTTTCGACACCCCTTTAAATACGGCGTTGAACATAATGAAAAGCAATGATAAGCTCACTAAGCCGACGTTAGCTGGTCGTGTGGCCGGCAAAGGCTTGTCCACAAAATGGGGGTCATACTATACCGCTGGTGTGCGGAAGGAGAAAAAGGCCAGCTCGGAAAGCCAGACGCGCGAGGTTGAAGCACTCAAGGCACAAGTGGCGCGGATTCCGGAGCTTGTCCAAGAGCAAGTGGAACAACAACTGGGAACGAAGCTCAACGCCATGGTGCCTACGTTGATTCATCGACTGACGACGTGGATTGCGGGCGGCCAACAGGGGCCTCCCTGGTTCCCAGCTTCACGGCCAGCAACTCGCACAGCGCGCAGGCGGCGCCATTGGTGTCTCCGGCGGCGCCATTGGTGTCTCCGACGGCGGTGCCATTGGTGTCTCCGGCGGAGGCGGTATTCGTGTCTCCGGCGTCGACACGGGCATTGGAGCTTAATGCACCCGGGTGTATGCCGGCCGGCACCTCGCCAGCAAGCGCCCCCTCCGTCAGTTGCACGCCCACCGTTGGCGGTGCCTCGACATTAGCCGAGCTCGACGGCATCACGGTAACTAAGCCTCTCGGCCGATGACTTCATCTCCTTGCCTTTGACTGGGCATCCCTGACGCCCTGTACATGTTTTCGCAGGGCACCGCCGACGTTCCTTGCACTCTTCTGCACTTCGTGGGCGCCGAGTTGGTTGCTGTCGCCAAGGGCAGAATCGTTCAACCGGGAAACCCAGTGTTCCACGGTAATCCGATGCCACCCACAGTGTATAGGGTTGAAGTGGTTCGGGTGCTGCCAGGCTGCGACGAGCTGTTACCTCCGGTTCGACCCGCTGGGGCCGACGAAGAAGATGAGATGACCCTCAGCGCCTGCGTAAACTGGCCCCTGCTTTGGCCGAAGAGCCAGATTCGTTTGGGGGCGGGGGACACCACCCCACAGACAAGACCGCCAGTCGTGCCGGCGCCAAGCCATGGCAAGAACGCCGCAACGTACCGGACCTGCCGGACATCCCTATGTCGGACATCCCTATGGCACAGGATCCGGATGACGATGACAACGATGATGGTACATTTACCAAAGTTGATAAGTACTTTGCCGAACATGGGTACGCTGACGAGTTCTGCAGGCCTCTTTCTCAAGAACCCTACCAAGACGACCGCAATCTAGCTGGTACGGCGGAGAAATCCAATTGCAATAGGCGTCATCTGGCGTTCAGTTCTCAGGAGACGCCTCCAGCTCCCGCCTTCCCCGAGCCTCAAATAGCTGAGGTGCGAAATATTATCAGCCCCAACACGCTCAAGAAGGCGGTCTGTGAGTAGAACTCGATCCCATTACAGGAGATCAAGAAGAAGGGACGGAAATGAAAGACTAACAAGGGCGCCAGTGCGAGCCAGCCGGCACCGAGTTCGATCCGTGCTCAGGACGGGCCACATTCACCTAAGGATATCTCGAGGAGGGTGCATGTGGCGGGTAGGGCATGCTACCGCCAAATATGCTGAATGTTGCAACCGGTGCTATGCGGAGTCTGCACGACAGTGTTCTTTCTTTGGAGAAGCGGCGTCTCAGAGAGAAGGATGTGGCATACCCGGTTTTCGTGGCCAAGGTGCCAGAGGGCAAGGGCTTTGTGGATGGCGACATCGGGGGTACGATCGTCCTGCGGTTTGATGACATCTTTGCTATGTTTAACCTTCATCCGCTGCACTACACCTTCGTTCGGCTATTTTCGCTGAGTATGGAGATGCGGATCATTAGAGACAAGACCTCGGACATCGTGATAGTCGACCCCTTCTACATGCGTGCCAAGCACTTGAGCAGCGCTGGGGACCGCCAAGTTGCGAGTTCACACCTCGAAGGCATCATTCTGGCAAACCCAGATAAGGATAACTTCCTTGTGGCTGACTTTCCCGAGTAAGTCATCCCTTAACCGCCCCGTAACATATGATTTCTTAGATTTCGATCATTCTTTTTTTTCTAACATTCCATGTTCTGTGCAGTGACACACATTGCACACTCATCCTCTTAAGCCCGAAATATTCCATGGCCACGTATTTCGACCCGAACCGTAACTCCAAGATAGACTACACAAATGTCAAGAAAGTTCTTGATGATGTTCTCCCTGCTCCGCCAAATCTGGAGGCACCTTCACCAGGGCGTTTCGTAAGTACGGCAAGCACATGTTCTCACACAATACGAAGTTCTGCTGCGTCAAGCAGCCGCCTGGCGGTCAGAAGGATGCCTACTACGCCCTCCATCACATGTGGGCGATCGTAAGGGACCATCATCAACTTCTGCTACCAGATAATCTCAAAGGTTTGGCTGCGAACTTGTCGGCAATCTAGGACGCGGACCTCAGACAAGAATTCTTTCGCATCCAGTCGGACTTTGCGGACATCATCCATCAAGATGTCCTTCATACCTCGGGGCAGTTCTACCTCAGATATCAACCGTCCAACAATGAGATAGATGGAACGCTACAAATGCAGGGTGACAATGACCGCGATTTCATGACCATCACGACAGACGGCGGATTCATCCACGCTCCTGTCCGCTGAGTCGAGTCAAAAGTAGTGATGTCTAGTTCTAAAACATTGATTGGCTCATGTTGTAATTAAACTTTAATGAATTCGTATGTCTCTTTGGTTTGGACAGTCGTTCAACTTAGATGTAATCGATGCTATTTATTAGTAGGACCATGAATCGTGCTATTAATGTCTTGCTTTTCTCTTCCGATCCTTTTGTTGCATACTTACATATTGCTTATGTATTGTCTGTTGTTTGGCTTGTGCATAGAGATGCCGTCGTATGTCGTGTACAAGGGTAAGGTTCCCGGAGTCTACGACGACTAGGAGGAGTGTCGGAGACAGGTTCACCGTTTCAGCGGTAACAGTTACAAAGGGTACACCACTAGGGCGGATGCCGAATCTAGATATGCCCGCTATCTAGCGGGAGAGAGGAGGGAGCGTTGGAGGAACCGGATGAAGACCAGTTTGATCGCGATGATGCTCATCGTGATGACCACAACTCTATTTTATGTGATGGTAGTTTAGATGATTGATATCGACTTGTAATGTGAAGACAAACTTGATACTCGCGGTCTTGAGACTTGTAATGTTTTATCTTTGTTCGGTCTTTTGAATTCGGAGACTAATATGATGAATTGTATTCGGAGACTAATCTTCTATTGTATTCGATGAATCTGCTGTTGTTGTGTGCTGCTGTCTATATTCTGTCCAATAATATATTTTGTAACCTGTGCAAAAATCAGAAAAGCAAAAAAAAAACCAAATATTCATACTAATGGCGCATCAAGGCAGAGTGCACCATTAGTATGCCAAAGGATACTAATGGCGCATCAAGGCAGAGTGCGCCATTAGTGTGACAAAGCACATGGTTACATATGGCCCCCCGGGAGGCATACTAATGGCGCATGGAGTTACATACTAGTGGCGCACTGCTAGGTGCGCCATTAGTATACCAGATACTAATGGCGCACCAGTGGTGCGCCATTAGTAAAAAATTCTAATGGCGTGCTACTAATGGCGCACCGGTAGTGCGCCATTAGTAGGCAAAACCGGTGCGCCATTAGTAGGCCTTTTCCTAGTAGTGCCTTCTCCTTCTCCAACTAGGAAAGAAGGGAGTCCTACTCCCGGTGGAAGTAGGACTCCCCCTTGGCAAGCCCTCCTTGGCCGGCCGCCCCCTCCCCCTTGGCTCCTTTATATACGGGGGCAGGGGCACCTCTAGACACAACAATTGATCTCCAAGATCTCTTAGCCGTGTGCGGTGCCCCCTCCACCATAGTCCTCGATAATATTGTAGCAGTGCTTAGGCGAAGCCCTATGACGGTAGAAAATCAAGATCGTCACCACGTCGTCGTGCTGACGGAACTCTTCCCCGACACCCTGCTGGATTGGAGTCCGGGGATCGTCATCGAGCTGAACGTGTGCTAGAACTCGGAGGTGCCATAATTTCGGTGCTTGATCGGTCGGGCCGTGAAGACGTACGACTACATCAACCGCGTTGTTCTAACGCTTCCGCTATCTGTCTACGAGGGTACGTGGACAACACTCTCCCCTCTCGTTGCTATGCATCACCATGATCTTGCGTGTGCGTAGGAATTTTTTTGAAATTACTACGTTCCTCAACAGTGGCATCCGAGCCAGGTTTTATGCGTAGATGTCATATGCACGAGTAGAACACAAGTGAGTTGTGGGCGATACAAGTCATACTGCTTACCAGCATGTCATGCTTTGGTTCAGCGGTATTGTGAGATGAAGCGGCCCAGACCGACATTACGCGTACGCTTACATGAGACTGGTTTCACCGTTACGAGCACTCGTTGCTTAAAGGTGACTGGCGGGTGTCTGTCTCTCTCACTTTAGTTGAACCGAGTGTGGCTACGCCCGGTCCTTGCGAAGGTTAAAACGGCACTAACTTGACGAACTATCGTTGTGGTTTTAATTCATAGGTAAGAACGGTTCTTGCTCAGGCCATAGCAGCCATGTAAAATTTGCAACAACAAAGTAGAGGACGTCTAACTTGTTTTTGCAGGGCGTGTTGTGATGTGATATGGTCAAGACATGATGCTATATTTTATTGTATGAGATGATCATGTTTTGTAACCGAAGTTATCGGCAACTGGCAGGAGCCATATGGTTGTCGCTTTATTGTATGAAATGCAAACGCCCTGTAATTGCTTTACTTTATCACTAAGCGGTAGCGATAGTCGTAGAAGCAATAGATGGCGTAACGACAATGATGCTACGATGGAGATCAAGGTGTCGCGCCGGTGACGATGGTGATCACGACGGTGCTTCGGAGATGGAGATCACAAGCACGAGATGATGATGGCCATATCATATCACTTATATTAATTACATGTGATGTTTATCCTTTATGCATCTTATCTTGCTTTGATTGACGGTAGCATTTTAAGATGATCTCTCACTAAATTATTAAGAAGTGTTCTCCCTGAGTATGCATCGTTGCGAAAGTTCTTCGTGCTGAGACACCACGTGATGATCGGGTGTGATAGGCTCTACGTTCAAATACAACGGGTGCAAAACAGTTGCACACGCGAGTACTCAGGTTAAACTTGACGAGCCTAGCATATACAGATATGGCCTCGGAACACGGAGACAGAAAGGTCGAACGTGAATCATATAGTAGATACGATCAACATAGTGATGTTCACCATTGAAACTACTCCATCTCATGTGATGATCGGACATGGTTTAGTTGATTTGGATCACGTGATCACTTAGATGACTAGAGAGATCTCTGTATAAGTGGGAGTTCTTAAGTAATATGATTAATTGAACTTAAATTTATCATGAACTTAGTACCTGATAGTATTTTGCTTGTCTATGTTTGTTGTAGATAGATGGCTCGTGATGTTGTTCCATTGAATTTTAATGCGTTCCTTGAGAAAGCTAAGTTGAAAGATGATGGTAGCAATTACACGGACTTGGTCCGTACCTTAGGATTATCCTCATTGCTGCACAAAAGAATTACGTCCTGGAAGCACCGCTGGGTGCCAGGCCTGCTGCACATGCAACTGACGACTTTAAGAACACCTGGCAGAGCAAAGCTGATGAGTACTCGATAGTTCAGTGTGCCATGCTTTACGGCTTGGAATTGGGTCTTCAACGACGTTTTGAACGTCATGGAGCATATGAGATGTTCCAGCAGTTTAAGTTAATATTTCAAGCAAATGCCCGGATTGAGAGATATGAAGTCTCCAATAAGTTCTATAGCTGTAAGATGGAGGAGAATAGTTCTGTCACTGAACATATACTCAAAATATCTGGGTATAATAATCACTTGATTCAACTGGGAGTTAATCTTCCTGATGATAGTGTCATTGACAGAATTCTTCAATCACTGCCACCAAGCTACAAGAGCTTCGTGATGAACTATAATATGCAAGGGATGGACAAGACTATTCCCGAGCTCTTCGCAATGCTAAAAGTTGCGGAGGTAGAAATCAAGAAGGAGCATCAAGTGTTGATGGTCAATAAGACCACCAGTTTCAAGAAAAAGGGTAAAGGGAAGAAGAAGGGGAACTTCAAGAAGAATAGCAAGCAAGTTGCTGCTCAAGAGAAGAAACCCAAATCTGGACCTAAGCCTGAGACTGAGTGCTTCTACTGCAAGCAGACTGGACACTGGAAGCGGAACTGCCCCAAGTATTTGGCGGATAAGAAGGATGGCAAAGTAAACAAAGGTATATGTCATATACATGTTATTGATGTGTACCTTACTAATGCTCGCAGTAGCACCTGGGTATTTGATACTGGTTCTGTTGCTAATATTTGCAACTCGAAACAGGGACTACGGATTAAGCAAAGATTGGCTAAGGACGAGGTGATGATGCGCGTGGGAAATGGTTCCAAAGTCGATGTGATCGCGGTCGGCACGCTACCTCTACATCTACCATCGGGATTAGTTTTAGACCTAAATAATTGTTATTTGGTGCCAGCGTTAAGCATGAACATTATATCTGGATCTTGTTTGATGCGAGACGGTTATTCATTTAAATCAGAGAATAATGGTTGTTCTATTTATATGAGTAATATCTTTTATGGTCATGCACCCTTGAAGAGTGGTCTATTTTTATTGAATCTCGATAGTAGTGATACACATATTCGTAATGTTGAAGCCGAAAGATGCAGAGTTGATAATGATAGTGCAACTTATTTGTGGCACTGCCGTTTAGGTCCTATCGGTGCAAAGCGCATGAAGAAACTCCATACTGATGGACTTCTGGAATCACTTGATTATGAATCACTTGGTACTTGCAAACCATTCCTCATGGGCAAGATGACTAAAACGCCGTTCTCTGAAACTATTGAGCGAGCAACAGATTTATTGGAAATCATACATACTGATGTATGTGGTCCAATGAATATTGAAGCTCGCGGCGGGTATCGTTATTTTCTCACCTTCACAGATGATTTGAGCAGATATGGGTATATCTACTTGATGAAACACAAGTCTGAAACATTTGAAAAGTTCAAAGAATTTCAGAGTGAAGTGGAAAATCATCGTAACAAGAAAATAAAATTTCTACGATCTGATCGTGGAGGAGAATATTTGAGTTACGAGTTTGGTTTACATTTGAAACAATGCGGAATAGTTTCGCAACTCAAGCCACACGGAACACCACAACGAAATGATGTGTCCGAACGTCATAAACGTACTTTACTAGATATGGTGCGATCTATGATGTCTCTTACTGATTTACCGCTATCGTTTTGGGGTTATGCTTTAGAGATGGCCACATTCACGTTAAATAGGGCACCATCAAAATTCGTTGAGACGACGCCTTATGAACTGTGGTTTGGCAAGAAACCAAAGTTGCCGTTTCTTAAAGTTTGGGGCTGCAATGCTTATGTGAAGAAACTTCAACCAGATAAGCTCAAACCCAAATTGGAGAAATGTTTCTTCATAGGATACCCAAAAGAGACTATTGGGTACACCTTCTATCACAGATCTGAGGGCAAGATTTTCATTGCTAAATTTGGATCCTTTCTAGAGAAGGAGTTTCTCTCGAAATAAGTGAGTGGGAGGAAAGTAGAACTTGATGAGGTAACTGTACCTGCTCCCTTGTTGGAAAGTAGTTCATCACAAGAACCAGTTCCTGTGACAACTACACCAATCAGTGAGGAAGCTAATGATATTGATCATGAAACTTCAGATCAAATTACTATTAAACCACGTAGGTCTACCAGAGTAAGATCCGCACCAAAGTGGTACGGTAATCCTATTCTGAAAGTCATGTTACTTGACCATGGCGAACCTACGAACTATGAGGAAGCGATGATGAGCCCAGAGTCCGCAAAATGGCTTGAAGCCATGAAATCTGAGATGGGATCCATGTATGAGAACAAAGTATGGACTTTGGTTGACTTGCCCGATGATCGGCAAGCCATCGAGAATAAATGTATCTTCAAGAAGAAGACTGACGCTGATGGTAATGTAACTGTCTACAAAGCTCGACTTGTTGCGAAAGGTTTTCGACAAGTTCAAGGGGTTGACTACGATGAGACTTTCTCACCCATAGCGATGCTTAAGTCTGGCCGAATCATGTTAGCAATTGCCGCATTTTATGATTATGAAAATTGGCAAATGGATGTCAAAACTGCATTCCTAAATGGATTTCTGGAAGAAGAGTTGTATATGATGCAACCGAAAGGTTTTGTCGATCCAAAAGGTGCTAACAAAGTGTGCAAGCTCTAGTGATCCATTTATGGACTGGTGCAAGCATCTCGGAGTTGGAATAAAAGCTTTGATAGTGTGATCAAAGCATATGGTTTTATACAGACTTTTGGAGAAGCCTGTATTTACAAGAAAGTGAGTGGGAGCTCTGTAGCATTTCTGATATTATATGTAGATGACATATTGTTAATTGGAAATGATATTGAATTTCTGGATAGCATAAAGGGATACTTGAATAAAAGTTTTTCAATGAAAGACCTCGGTGAAGCTGCTTACATATTGGGCATCAAGATCTATAGAGATAGATCAAGACGCTTAATTGGACTTTCGCAAAGCACATACCTTGATAAAGTTCAAAATGGATCAGGCAAAGAAAGGGTTCTTGCCTGTATTACAAGGTGTGAAGTTGAGTCAGACTCAATGCCCGACCACAGCAGAAGATAGAGAGAAAATGAAAGATGTTCCCTATGCTTCAGCCATAGGCTCTATCATGTATGCAATGTTGTGTACCAGACCTGATGTATGCTTAGCAATAAGTTTAGCAGGGAGGTACCAAAGTAATCCAGGAGTGGATCACTGGACAGCGGTCAAGAATATCCTGAAATACCTGAAAAGGACTAAGGATATGTTTCTCATTTATGGAGGTGACAAAGAGCTAGTCATAAATGGTTACATCGATGCAAGCTTTGACACTGATCCGGCCGATTCTAAATCGCAAATCGGATACGTGTTTATATTGAACGGTGGAGCTATCAGTTGGTGAAGTTCTAAACAAAGCGTCGTGGCGGGATCTACATGCGAAGCGGAGTACATAGCTGCTTCGGAAGCAGCAAATGAAGGAGTCTGGATGAAGGAGTTCATTTCCGATCTAGGTGTCATACCTAGTGCATCGGGACCAATGAAGATCTTCTGTGACAATACTGGTGCAATTGCCTTGGTAAAGGAATCTAGATTTCACAAGAGGACCAAGCATATCAAGAGACACTTCAATTCCATCCAGGACCAAGTCCAGGTGGGAGACATAGAGATTTGCAAGATACATACGGATCTGAATGTTGCAGACCCGTTGACTAAGCCTCTTCCACGAGCAAAACATGATCAGCACCAAGACTCCATGGGTGTTAGAATCATTACTGTGTAATCTAGATTATTGACTCTAGTGCAAGTGGGAGACTGAAGGAAATATGCCCTAGAGGCAATAATAAAGTTATTATTTATTTCCTCATATCATGATAAATGTTTATTATTCATGCTATAATTGTATTAACCAGAAACATGATACATGTGTGAATACATAGACAAACTTAATGTCACTAGTATGCCTCTACTTGACTAGCTCATTAATCAAAGATGGTTATGTTTCCTAGCCATAGACATGTGTTGTCATTTGATTAACGGGATCACATCATTAGGAGAATGATGTGATCGACTTGACCCATTCCGTTAGCTTAGCACTTGATCGTTTAGTATGTTGCTATTGCTTTCTTCATGACTTATACAAAGTTCCTATAACTATGAGATTATGCAACTCCCGTTTACCGGAGGAACACTTTGTGTGCTACCAAACGTCACAACGTAACTGGGTGATTATAAAGGAGCTCTACAAGTGTCTCCAAAGGTACATGTTGAGTCGGCATATTTCGAGATTAGGTTTTGTCACTCCGATTGTCTGAGAGGTATCTCTGGGCCCTCTCGGTAATGCACATCACTCTAAGCCTTGCAAGCAATGTAATTAATGAGTTAGTGACGAAATGATGCATTACATAACGAGTAAAGAGACTTGCCGGTAACGAGATTGAACTAGGTATTGGATACCGACGATCGAATCTCGGGCAAGTAACATAACGATGACAAAGGGAACAACGTATGTTGTTATGCGGTTTGACCGATAAAGATCTTCGTAGAATATGTAGGAGCCAATATGAGCATCCAGGTTCCACTATGGTTATTGACCGGAAATAGTTCTAGGTCATGTCTACATAGTTCTCGAACCCGTAGGGTTCGCACGTTTAAGGTTTCGATGATAGTTATATTATGAGTTTATAAGTTTTGATGTACTGAAGTTTGTTTGGAGTCTCGAATGAGTTTACGGACATGACGAGGAGTCTCGAAATGGTCAAGACATGAAGATTGATATATTGGAAGCCTATATTTGGATATCGGAGTTCTTCCGGGTGAAATCGGGATTTTACCGGAGTACCGGGAGGTTACCGGAACCCCCCGGGGGCTTAATGGGCCTACATGGGCCCTAGTGCAGAGGAAGAGAGGAGGCAAGGGCTAGACGCGCCCCCTCCCCCCTAGTCCGAATAGGACAAGGAGAAGGGGGCGGCGCCCCCCCCCCCCTCTTTCCTTCCTCTCTCCCTCCTCCTTCCCCCCTTCTCCTTCTCCAACTAGGAAAGAAGGGAGTCCTACTCCCGGTGGGAGTAGGACTCCCCCTTGCTGCGCCCTCCTTGGCCGGCCGCCCCGTCCCCCTTGGCTCCTTTATATACGGGGGCAGGGGGCACCTCTAGACACAACAATTGATCTCCAAGATCTCTTAGCCGTGTGTGGTGCCCCCCTCCACCATAGTCCTCGATAATATTGTAGCGGTGCTTAGGCGAAGCCCTGCGACGGTAAAACATCAAGATCATCACCATGCTGTCGTGCTGACGGAACTCTTCCCCGACACCCTGCTGGATCGGAGTCCGGGGATCGTCATCGAGTTGAACGAGTGCTAGAAGTTGGAGGTGCCGTAATTTCAGTGGTTGATCGGGCGGGCCGTGAAGACGTACGACTACATCAACCGCATTGTTCTAACGCTTCCGCTTTTGGTCTACGAGGGTACGTGGACAACACTCTCCCCTCTTGTTGCTATGCATCACCATGATCTTGCATGTGCATAGGAAATTTTTTGAAATTACTACGTTCCCCAACAAGTAGTTCATCACAGAAATCAGTTCCAGTGATTCCTACACCAATTAGTGATGATGCTAATGATGATGATCATGAAAACTTCAAATTAAGTTACTACAGAACCTCGTAGGTCTTCCAAAGTATAGTCTGCACTAGTGTGGTACGGTCATCCTGTTCTAGAAGTCATGTTACTAGACCATGATGAACCTACGAACTATGAGGAAACAATGATGAGCCCAGATTTCGCGAAATGGCTTGAGGCCATGAAATCTGAGATAGGATCCATGTATGAGGACAAAGTGTGGACTTTCGTGGAGTTTCTCGATGAACGGCAAGCCATATTGTATAAATGGATCTTCAAGAGGAAGACGGACGATGATAAGTAGTGTTACTATCTACAAAGCTCGACTTGTCGCAAAAAGTTTTTCGACAAGTTCAAGGTGTTGAATACGATGAGATTTTCTCACTCGTATCGATGCTTAAGTTTGTCCGAATCATGTTAGCAATTGCCATATTTTATGAAATCTGGCAAATGGATGTCAAAACTGCATTCCTTAATGGATTTATTAATGAAGAGTTGTATATGATGCAACCAGAAGGTTTTGTCAATCCTAAAGGAGCTAACAAAATGTGCAAGCTCCAGCGATCCATCTATGGACTGGTGCAAGCATCTCGGAGTTGGAATGTACGCTTTGATGAGTTGATCAAAACATATGGTTTTATACAGACTTTTGGAGAAGCCTGTATTTACAAGAAAGTGAGTGGGAGCTCTATAGCATTTTCTAAAACTATATGTAGATGACATATTGTTGATTGGAAATGATATAGAAATTCTAGATAGCATAAAAGGATACTTGAATAAGAGTTTTTTTAAAAGAAAGACCTTAGTAAAGCTACTTACATATTGAGCATCAAGATCTATTGAGATAGATCAAGACGCTTGATAAGATTTTCAATGAGTACATACCTTGACAAGATTTTGAAGTAGTTCAAAATGGAACAGTCAAAGAAAGAGTTCTTGCCTGTGTTGCAAAGGTATGAAATTGAGTAAGACTCAAATCCCGACCACGGCAGAAAATAGAAAGAGAATGAAAGTCATTCCCTATGCCTCAGTCATAGGTTCTATAAAAGTATGCCATGCTATGGACCAGACCTATTGTATACTCTGCCCTGGTTTGGCAAGGGAGTACAATAGTGATCTAGGAGTAGATCACTTGACATTGGTCAAAATTATCCTTAGTGGAATAAGGATATGTTTCTCGATTATGGAGGTGACAAGAGGTTCGTCGTAAAAGGTTACGTCGATGCAAGTTTTGACACTGATCCAGATGACTCTAAGTCTCAATCTGGATACATATTGAAAGTGAGAGCAATTAGCTAGAGTAGCTCCATACAGAGCATTGTAGACATAGAATATTTTGCAAAATACATATGGCTCTGAATGTGACAGACCCGTTGACTAAACTTCTCTCACGAGCAAAAGATGATCACACCTTAGTACTCTTTGGGTGTTAATCACATAGCGATATGAACTAGATTATTGACTCTAGTAAACCCTTTGGGTGTTGGTCACATGAAGATGTGAACTATGGGTGTTAATCATATACAGATATGAATATTGGTGTTAAATCACATGGCGATGTGAACTAGATTATTGACTCTAGTGCAAGTGGGAGACTGAAGGAAATATGCCCTAGAGGCAAGAATAAAGTTATTATTTATTTCCTTATTTCACGATAAATGTTTATTATTCATGCTAGAATTGTATTAACCGGAAACATAATACATGTGTGAATACATAGACAAACATAGTGTCACTAGTATGCCTCTACTTGACTAGCTATTTAATCAAAGATGGTTAAGTTTCCTAACCATAGACATGAGTTGTCATTTGATTAAACGGGATCACATCATTAGGAGAATGATGTGATTGACTTGACCCATTCCGTTAGCTTAGCACTTGATCGTTTAGTATGTTGCTATTGCTTTCTTCATGACTTATACATGTTCCTATGACTATGAGATTATGTATCTCTCGTTTACTGGAGGAACACTTTGTGTGCTACCAAACGTCACAACGTAACTGGGTGGTTATAAAGGTGCTCTACAGGTGTCTCCGAAGGTACTTGTTGAGTTGACGTATTTCGAGATTAGGATTTGTCCTCGGTAATGCACATCACTATAAGCCTTGCAAGCAATGTAGCTAATGAGTTAGTTACAGGATGATGCATTACGTAAAGAGTAAAGAGACTTGCCGGTAACGAGATTGAACTAGGTATTGAGATACCGACGATCGAATCTCAGGCAAGTAACATATCGATGACAAAGGGAACAACGTATGTTGTTATGCGGTTTGACCGATAAATATCTTCGTAGAATATCTTGGAGCCAATATGAGCATCCAGGTTCCGCTATTGTTTATTGACCGGAGATGTGTCTTGGTCATGTCTACATAGTTCTCGAACCCGTAGGGTCCGCACGCTTAAAGTTAGATGACGGTTATATTATGAGTTTATGTGTTTTGATGTACCGATGGAGTTCGGAGTCCCGGATGAGATCCGGGACATGACGAGGAGTCTCTAAATGGTCGAGACGTAAAGATCGATAAATTGGACGACTATATTCGTACTTCGGAAAGGTTCCGAGTGATTCGGGTATTTTTAGGAGTACCGGAGAGTTACGGGAATTTGCCGGGGAGTATATGGGCCTTATTGGGCCATACGGGAATAGAGGAGCGAGGCCAAAAGGAAGGAGTCCTACGCCCCCCCCCCCCAGTCCGAATTGGACAAGGGGTGCAACCCCCTTTTCCTTCTCCCTCTCCCCCTCTTTCCTTCTCCTACTCCAACAAGGAAAGCAGGAGTCTTACTTCCTGCGGGAGTAGGACTCCCCCCTTGGCGCGCCCTCCTCCTTGGCTGGCCGCCTCCCTCCTTGCTCCTTTATATACGGGGGCAGGGGCACCCCATAGACACAACAATTGATCCTTGAGATCTCTTAGCCGTGTGCGGTGCCCCCCTCCACTATAGTTTACCTCGATAATATCATAGCGGTGCTTAGGCGAAGCCCTGCATCGGTAGAACATCATCATCGTCACTACGCCGTCGTGCTGACGGAACTCTCCCTCAAAGCTTGGCTGGATCGGAGTTCGAGGGACGTCATCGAGCTGAACGTGTGCAGAACTCAGAGGTGCCATGTGTTCGGTACTTGATCGGTCGGATCGTGAAGTCGTACGACTACATCAACCGCGTTGTGCTAACACTTCCGCTTTCGGTCTACGAGGGTATGTGGATACACTCTCCCCTTTTGTTGCTATGCATCACCATGATCTTGCGTGTGCGTAGGAATTTTTTTGAAATTACTGCGTTCCCCAACAATGACAACTCATGTCTATGGCTAGGAAACTTAACCATCTTTGATTCAACGAGCTAGTCAAGTAGAGGCATACCAGTGACACTCTGTTTGTCTATGTATTCACACATGTACTAAGTTTCCGGTTAATACAATTCTAGCATGAATAATAAACATTTATCATGATATAAGGAAATATAAATAACAACTTTATTATTGCCTCTACGGCATATTTCCTTCACTATCATGTATGCAATGCTGTGTACCAGACCTGATGTATGCCTTGCTATTAGTTTAGCAGGGAGGTACCAAAGTAATCCAGGAGTGGATCACCGGACAGCGGTCAAGAACATCCTAAAATACCTGAAAAGGACTAAGGATATGTTTCTCGTTTATGAGGTGACAAAGAGCTCGTCGTAAATGGTTACGTCGATGCAAGCTTTGACACTGAACCAGATGACTCTAAGTCACAAACCGGATACATATTTATATTGAACGGTGGAGCTGTAAGTTGGTGCAGTTCTAAGCAAAGCATCGTGACGGGATCTACGCGTGAAGCGGGGTACATAGCTACTTCAGAACCAGCAAATGAAGGAGTCTAGATGAAGGAGTTCATATCCGATCTAGATGTCATACCTAGTCCATCGGGTCCAATGAAAATCTTTTGTGACAATACTGGTGCAATTGCCTTGGCAAAGGAATCCAGATTTCACAAGAGAACCAAGCACATCAAGAGACGCTTCAATTCCATCCACGATCAAGTCAAGGAGGGAGACATAGATATTAGCAAGATACATACGGATCTGAATGTTGCAGACCCGTTGACTAAGCCTCTCTCACGAGCAAAACATGATCAGCACCAAGACTCCATGGGTGTTAGAATCATTAATGTGTAATCTAGACTATTGACTCTAGTGCAAGTGGGAGATTGAAGGAAATATGCCGTAGAGGCAATAATCAAGTTGTTATTTATATTTCCTTATATCATGATAAATGTTTATTATTCATTCTAGAATTGTATTAACCGGAAACTTAGTACATGTGTGAATACATAGACAAACAGAGTGTCACTAGTATGCCTCTACTTGACTAGCTCGTTGAATAAAAGATGGTTAAGTTTCCTAGCCATCGATATGAGTTGTCATTTGATTAACGGGATCACATCATTAGAGAATGATGTGATTGACTTGACCCATTCCATTAGGTTAGAACTTGATCGTTTAGTTTGTTGCTATTGCTTTCTTCATGACTTATACGTGTTCCTATGACTATGAGATTATGCAACTCCAGAATACCGGAGGAACACTTAGTGTGCTATCAAACGTCACAACGTAACTGGGTGATTATAAATATGCTCTACAGGTGTCTCCGATGGTGTTTGTTGAGTTGGCATAGATCGAGATTAGGATTTTTCACTCCGAGTATCGGAGAGGTATCTCTGGGCCCTCTCGGTAATGCACATCACTATAAGCCTTGCAAGCAATGTGACTAATGAGTTAGTTGCGGGATGATGCATTACGGAACGAGTAAAGAGACTTGCCGGTAACGAGATTGAACTAGGTATTGAGATACCGACGATCGAATTTCGGGCAAGTAACATACCGATGACAAAGGGAACAATGTATGTTGTTATGCGATTTGACCGATAAAGATCTTCGTAGAATATGTAGGAACCAATATGAGCATCCAGGTTCTGCTATTGGTTATTGACCGAAGATGAGTCTCGGTCATGTCTACATAGTTCTCGAACCCGTAGGGTCCGCACGCTTAACGTTCAGTGACAATCGGTATTATAAGTTTATGTGTTTTGATGAACCGAAGGTTTTTCGGAGTCCTGGATGTGATCACGGACATGACGAGGAGTCTCTGAATGGTCGAGACATAAAGATTGATATATTGGATGGTTATGTTTGGACATCGGAATGGTTCCTGGTGAGTTCGGGCATTTACTGGAGTACCGGGAGGTTACCGGAACCCCCCGGGGAGTATATGGGCCTAGAGGAGGAGGAGGCCAAGGAGGGGGCGCCCCCCCTCCAAGCCCAATCCGAATTGGGGTGGGGGCCGCCCCCCCCCCCTTTCGTTCCCCCTCTCTCCTCCTTCCTTCCTCTCCTTCTCCAACTAGGGAAGGGGGAATCCTACTCCCACCGGGAGTAGGACTCCCCCCTTGGGCGCGCCATAGAGGGCCGGCCCTTCCCCACCTCCACTCCTTTATATACGGGGGAGGGGGGCACCCCATAGACACACAAGTTGATTGTTTAGACGTGTGCGGTGCCCCCTCCATAGATTTTAACCTCGGTCATATCGTTGTAGTGCTTAGGCGAAGCCATGCGTCAGTAACTTCATCATCACCGTCATCACGCCGTTGTGCTGACGAAGCTCTCCCTCGACCTCAGCTGGATCTAGATTTCGTGGGACGTCACCGAGCTGAATGTGTGCAGATCGCGGAGGTGCCATACTTTCGGTACTAGGATCGGTCGGATCGTGAAGATGTACGACTACATCAACCGCGTTGTCATAACACTTCCGCTTTTGGTCTACGAGGGTATGTGGACAACACTCTCCCCTCTCGTTGCTATGCATCACCTAGATGGATCTTGCGTGTGCGTAGGAATTTTTTTGAAATTACTGCGTTCCCCAACAAGCTCTCCATGAGATCATCGTCCCCTTGAGATACCTCGATCTCCCTCTCTCAGTTTAGAAGCATAGGCATTCGATTTGCAACACCTCGAGGACAAAATTGCTAAGAAGCTGATGCTTTGGGAGGACATGCATATCACCTTGGTGGGACGTTGTGCGCTTGTTAAGTTGACTATCACCTTGCAAGTCATCAACCACCTTACTCGGATGGTCGTCCACCCGCCCGTCCTCAAGAGCTCACCTAGATTGATCGTGCCTTCCTCTAGGCAGGGACCACTAAGGTGACGGGTGGAATGTGCAAGGTCAATTGGGAAACTGTTTGTTGTCCAACCCACGTCGGACGGCTCAGTGTGCTGCACCTTGACAAATTCGATAGGGCTCTAAGACTGTGTTGGCCATGGTATGAATGTCATGACCCATCAAAGATTTGGTGGGTTCTGGAAACCCTTGTAATGAAGATGACATGGGCCTTTTTATGCCCTCACCACCATCACAATTGGTAACGGTGAAAGGACCCATTTTGGGACGCGTCGTGGTGGAATGGCAGGAAGCGTAGAGATGTTGCCTCTCTTATATACAAGGCCTTTAAGCGGAAAAATAAAACTGGAAAGTCGGTGCGGCCTTGCATGACGAGGCTTGGATCAAGTTCATTGACATGTGTTGTGGGCTGTCCCGGAACCTTGTGGCTGAATTCATTTAGCTTTGGTCCCAACTATCTCATGTGAACCTCTCTGATGAAGAACTGAACTCCATCACTTCGAGACCCTCACATAGCGGGCACTACTCGGAAAAGTTGGCTTATAAAGCTCAATTCAAGGGTGCCATTCTCATGCCAACGAACAAGGCCACATTTGGAAAGTTTGGGTCCCTCCGAAGACTAAGTTCTTCTCATGCCTCGCAATTCAAAATAGGGTGTGGACACCCGAACTTGAGCGGCGAGGTTTGGAAAATTGTGGCCTTTGTCCCTTATGCAGGCGGGAATTCGAGGCCCGTGCCCACCTTTTCTTCAAGTGCCGTTACACCCTAAGAGTTTGGAGATTGGTAAAAGTTTGGTTGGGTCTTCCTAAAATTTACCTCTCCCAATGGGCCACCCACCACTCCGTTGGTGATTGGTGGACTTACACAGCCACTAGTAGCAAGGCTTTGGCGGCCACCCACCACTCCGTTGGTGATTGGTGGACTTACGCGTTCACTAGTAGCAAGGCTTTGGCGACCCTCTTGATGCTCATCAATTGATCAATTTGGAACGTGAGAAATGCTAGGATCTTCAAGAAGAAATCTACTACTCCGCAAAGCACACTAAACATCTTGAGGAACGAGGCGATGATTTGGGTGCTCGGAGGGGTGAAGAGTTCGTTTAATTTGAGTAACGGGGCAAGTCTTTTGCCTCCTCGTTCAAAAATATATAATTTCAATTCAATACTTGTCAATTCCTTATGAATCACCCTGTCTTCGAGATGTTTGCAAACAAGATGTTTGATTTTAATATCAAAACAAAAAAGTCTCTGTTCGGCATTGCTCAAAGTTGTCGCGTCATGCAGCTTAGCCACATGAAGGAGCGTCCAAGAATGGACGTATCTGATTCCGCAATAGGTTAAGGAAGATCAACCGAGCGAACGACGGGCGTCACGTCGAGAAAAGCCTGCGCACGAAGAACCCAATAATTCTCAGTTGCCTAAACTATATGCACTCTCGTCAAAATTATCTTTTCACGTGAATCAACATGTGGTTAGATGGTTAGAGGGGTATCCTAAGTCCACTACGGTTCAAGTCCTGGTGCTCGCTTTATTTCTGGATTTATTTCAGGATTTCCGACGATGCGCATTCAGTGGGAGAAAACGTTCCCGTCAACAACGAGACACCTACGATGACTTCGTAAATCTCAAGATGATATGTCAGCTCAATCTCTCGAAGGTGCTCATAGGGGTAGGGTGTGCGTGTGTGCGTTCATAGAAGATGAGCGTATACGCGTATGTACAAGCGCTTACAGGAAAAAGTTATTGTTACCAAAGCCAGATCGAGTCGCTTTGGTCGACCAAAACTTGTTTGAAACTCTGTCTCAATAGGGAGATGATTCTAATCATCCGACTGATAACGACATATGCGTTCGCCATCTGCATGGCGTCGGATCTGATTTTAATCAGATGACGGCTCAAGAGCAATGTATTACGTAGACTAAATTTTGCAACTCAGTGGTTTTTGCAATCTGTTGACACCAGATTTTGGCACAGTCAAGAACTTATTTGAAATGACCTCAACTGGAGAAGTGTTCTACATGAAAAAGTTTGGTATTGTCGATACGAACATCTTTGAAGTTTGGGCCATCGCCATCTGATCTCATCTTGAAGGCCGAATTTGTGTTCGAAATACTGAGATTTTGTATTCAGAATACTATTCGGCACATTACGCCCCCAAGACTGCCTCGTATGGAAAAATGATCTACATGGATTGTCTTCGTCTCGTCGAAACGATCGATTTTGATATAAGAATCGATCCAATCCGAGTTCGTATGCAAAAGTTAGAGCAATCCGAATACAGCACTATCAGGAGCCAAAAGTGGCGTGCCCCACCAGACACCCTGTCTGATGGGTAGCGCGAATAACAGCCTGTATTTCACGAGTAATTTGACCCTCAAGATAAACTCTAATAAAAAAACCGTTCAACATAAAAGTTGTTTGTCTCGTCGAAACGGTCAAGATTGCTTTTGGGCTCGTTTCCATCCGAGGTCGTTTACCACCTCAAAAGTTACCCGCAAGGTGCAGCCAGTTTAAACCGAACAGTTTTGGAAAGTTCGGACAAAACCAATCCGAATTTGACTATGGTTTTGAACGTGAATCCAAGCCTTTTCCTTGCACGGGAAGTCCAGTCGCCTCTTATATATACCTAAGGGGTGATGGCCGATTGAACAACACACAATCGATCAATTCATCTACCATTTTTTATCTTTTATCTTTTCTGCTTAACCCTAGTTCTTCTTCTTCCTCGTTCTTCGTTTGTTCTTCTTGTTGCAGGGCGGCGAATCTCGAGGCCCTAGGGGCGATCAGGTCGACCTAGGGCAGCCCATAGCCGCCGCGCGCCCTGGCGGGGTCCCTCCCGGGCGTGTGAGGTTCCGGGTCTTCAAAAGCGCCCGCCGGATTGTCTTGCGTACCGCGCTTCCGACGGATCTCCTTCGACGTGAGCTGCGGTGCACCACCCCCGGCGTCGAGGGTACACGGTGACGTGTTCGTGTGCGAACACATTTTTTAGCGACTCTGCTGGGGACGAAGCTTTAAACAGTCTCCGGCCTGTTCTTGCTACGAGGAGAGCGTCATCAAGCGGCTGCAATCTACAACGGTAACATGTATCATCAATGTCCTTACGTAGATGCAAATAGCCATTATGTTGATGTTGCTAGATCTTTTAATGGACATGTCATGTCGGCTAGCCCTAACGAGCAAAGGCCGACTAGTAATTCTATTGGAGAAACTTGGAATTTACAGAATCGCGACATGCAACTTATGAATCAGAATTTTCGTGCATCGGCAACATCTTTCAATATGCCGGTGAACAACACGATTTTTTCGGGTGATAGATATATGACACCTCATGTACAGGAGGGCGTCTCACAGTTTTATCAATCGGCAGCCAACTCGCAATATGCGGATTCATCCCCAAACATGCCGATGGATGGGGGAATCGGCCATGCTTCCATTAGCTATTTGGCTGGTTATCCTCAAACATCATATACTACACCTCGTGATATTAATTGTCCAGTGGCATATGAAACTAAAAATATTCATGACTCGGATCACCTTGGCCGAGTGAATGGAGATTCTGCAGGAGCATATGTGCCTAATATTGCAAGAGATGAGGTGGCTCTGGCCGCATTAAAAAGTTTGGCCCAAAATAAGAAGATTAGTGCTATTTGCCTTGAGCAGCACGAAAAGGGATTGGTTCCTGATTATGAGGCAATAAGAGCTAGGGTTTTGAAAGAAGACGAAGTGTTACGGATTGATCAAATTGGCGTGAGAAAATATTCAACAATAGTACACATGTCTTCACCTATCATTGCAGCATGTTATACACCCCCTATACAATCGCAAAATTTTGGCAACATCAATTCATTGCCGAAAGATCGTAAAAGTATTGGGGGGCAAGACGATCCAAGCAGGGCTAAGTTTAAAGAAAAATATGTCGCCCGAATGGACGGGGTCAAACCAACTCCCACAGGGAATAGCGTCAATGGCTTTACTACACCAACTCTTGAGGAATTACCAGCAGAATATCAACAAGCTTATGAAGCACTCAAGAAGAGGCGTGGAGAGGAATATTTGCAAGAATATGTCAAGTCCCTTCTTCCATTCAGCAACCATGATGGCTCCTCTATGATGTTGAGGCAAGCCAAGAAAGAAGCTTTGCAGGCAAATCAGCAAGAAATAGTTCACTCGGCTAATACGGTTGATTCAATTGAAACCGAGTCAAATATGACTAAGTCGTCTACAGCTGAGTTGAACGGTTCCTTTAGTGACAAGACAATGGTGGATTCAATTGAAACCGGGTTGAGCACTGAGACATTTAGGGTCGAGTGCGTTGCGTCGAGCCAACCGAGTGCATCGTGCCAGCCAAGTACACCATGCTAGCCAAGTGCATCGCTGGCTAATACCAATTGCATCAAGCCAATTATTGACAGGTGTACCAAAATAGATGATGCAAGATTCACCGAGCTAAGGAACACCAAACTTAGCAAATTGGTTGTCCTCGATTTTTCTAGATGTGAGGGAGCTTACATGCTACCCTATGAGTTTTGTGCCAAAAATATTGATGAGCATCAAGAACAAAGTAATATGGCCGAACACTGTTCCATTAATGATGAACATCAAGAACAAGAAAATGCAGCCGAGCAAAGTTCAACTGACAAAGAGCATCCGAGTGAAATCCACTCGGGCAATCCGACTGAAATATACTCGGGCAATCCGAGTGAAATCTACTCAGACAATCCGAATGATGAAGCACGAGATCCAGAAAAAGAGGACGAGGCATTGGAGAATTATTCAGAAGTGGAGCAAGGTATTGTTCCAGTGGTGCAACCATCTCTTCCTTCCAACGTCTTCACAAAGGTACACCTAGCAGATAGTTTATTCAATTTTCGATTCGGTCAAAATCATATTGTTGATGCACCTGTTAGTAAGATTCTAATTAATTTTGAAAGACCAATCGAAATAAGTAATCTGTTTGTTAGGAATGGTCTTGTCACTAATCATGATAGTCAACACATGGTATCATTCATAGGGACTGGTAGTGATAACTCATCGCAACCAAAGCTTTTCCCATTATGCCGACTTAAAATTATGTTCATATGGGTAGCTTTGCTTGTTTCATGCCTGGCTAACATTTGGCCTCAAATGAGACGTATGTTCTGTAATTGTTTTGGTTGCAGAAACATAAAGCCAGGTCCAAAGTCCTTCGAGATAGCTGATTCAAAAGCATCGAAAAAGGAGGATGGGAAACAATGCATAGCCGAGTCGGATGACGTTAACTCACCGTCACTGGGTTACTTAATTCCAAAGCCGGTATCAAAATATCGGCTGAAATATATACGATGTACCATCAGTCCGGACAAAGATGATCACATTGTCGGTGCATCACCGTCTAATCCAATTATCATAGAAGATCATCATGTCGAATCGTCGGGGCAGGAGCCAGAGCACAACTCGTTTGAGCAAAACGTTGGAAGCTGCGATATGTTTCAGCAATTAACGCAATCAGCCATCCAAGGACGATTGGAGTTTGACGAGATGCACGTAGATGATAAGATGGCTATGATTAACTCTGATGACAAAGTTATGACTCGGCTGCATCAAGCCGGCTCACCCAATGACAGACAGGTACACACTGAAATTGATGAGACCGAGTCGTCGAGCGAGAAAATTACTCAAGTCAACAATCTTGAAGACGGACAGTCCATCTCAGTTATGACGAGTATGCCTATCACTGGGGGGCAACAAGAAAATCCAAAGATCGATCCCGACAATGTAGAAAAGGACAAAGGCAGCAGTAAGCACAAGAGGAGGAAATCAAAAGTTACCTTCGCTCAGTTATTGGAAAAATATCAAAAAGAGAGCGAAGAAAAATGTGCTTATCGGCCAAGTAGTGCAAAAGCATCAAAATCATCCCCAAGGCGTAACTGTAATAATCGGGATTGGCGAAAAGAGAAGTTCAATACAGAAGATACATATTCTACTTTTGGGACGCCAATGCCAATGTCATGGACACCTCCCTATGCTGATTCATCATGGGACAGGTATGATTCATGGACACATTATCCATCTTATTAAAATTATGAAGCTCCAAGAGGATCATCATTTGATCAACAATCACATGCCAAAGACCGCTTCAATAAAAAAGAATCGGTCAGGAGCTCAAGGGATAAGAAAGAGGTGATCAAGCAAGTTTATCGGGTGAAAAAAGATGGTCGCAAGTGTGCTACTTCAGATTCAGTTTCAAGTAACAAAGAGCCGGTCAAATTGATCTTGGCTACAAAAGGCGAAAAGATAAAACAATTAATTGTTGAAGATAAAAGTGCCAAATCTGAATGTGCAAACTTGAAAGTGCTCAAGGTCAAGAAAGAGTTGCCAAAGCAAGAACAGAAGTTACAGCCGGGATGCCCACTCGGCTTATCAAGATGGCAAGAGAGAAAGTTGCAAAGGCTTAGTGCAGAGGAGCTAAAAAAGAAGAACATGTCATGGGTTCCAAAGGAGAGCTGCAAGGACAAGAATGATATGCAAGATTCTGTTGCAAAGAAATCGACGGAAATAAAGAAAGGGAAGAATGAAACCAACAAGCAGGTAAGCCGAAGGTTCATGTCACATAAGAAAAATCTTCGGTTGGCACATCGTTCGTATTCTTCAACCATGCCAACAATGCCTTTGTCATGCAGTTCTCCACCAGGTATGATTGGTTACCCCCCATGGGTTTATTTTGATCCATTGATGCATTATAATTATTTACATCATGGAAGGATATCACGAAGTCACTATACTTTTGATTAATTGCAATATTATTACTAATCTAAGAGCAGAAATTCCTGGAGTTCATGATTAGATTTATAGTTCCATTTTATTTCGGCTTTACAAACTTTGGTGGATGGTTTATGCATGCCCTGGAGGAAAAGATATGTGGCTGATAATCTTTTATCGCCCAAAGACATTATCTGGACATGGCCGGTGCGGTATGGTAACATCATCCTTAGTCATATTGGAGAAGGAACAAGCCAAATGCTAGCTACTGTTGGGCATCAAACTGATTATGAGTATTTTTTATATTGCTTCTGTCTCTCTAGTACCATGGAGATTGTATTTGGTTGGTCCGGTTTTAAAGCAATGGCTAGTATATTGATATTGTTTATATATCTCCTTAAGGTGCTATTTTCAAAGTCTCATGCCGCTTAGAATATCTTGCACAAATAATCAGGCCGAATATGACTTTTCTATTCGTGCTAGAAACTCCATTTGCTATATGTGTTGTGCATATTGAGACTTCTGGTGATTCGTTGTGAATGCAACAATTGTCTCAGGTTTACTCATGTTTCGATGAATCACCTATTGTTTATGATTTATACATGTCTAGGTATGATTTTTAACTTGGAATACTTTCCTACTGCTCATATATCTAGACATAAGAATTCAAGAGTAGATAAGTTGGTGCACAAATATCAGGCTACCGTGTTGATCATGGTGTATCACATATTTCTCATGAGCCGATGTTTTTGTCTCGCCAATCTAAGTAAGGCTGGACCGGAGCCAACAACTTCAGCCACTAATGAAATTCTTATACAGGCAAAAATAAGGATTGGAGAAATTTTATTATTGATTATCAGCAAAGTCCTAGCAAAAGGGTGAATAATATGGTTCCGAGGATGACCTTGAGATACATATCTATGGGACATTATCATCGGATTGTTAAGGAAGTTGAGAAAGTTTCACCCAAGCTTGCGTCAAAATATTCACACAAGCAATGGCCGATATAAACTTATCGTCCTAAGAATATGCCAAAATCGCCGATAGAGTGTTGACATCGTCCTTAGAGCAAGCTATGTGCAAATTATTTTTCGGCACACAGACTTTGCCGAAAAACAGGGGGGCATGTGTTGACACCAGATTTTGGCACAGTCAAGAACTTATTTGAAATGACCTCAAATGGAGAAGTGTTCTACATGAAAAAGTTTCGTATTGTCGATACGAACATCTTTGAAGTTTGGGCCATCGCCATCTGATCTCATCTTGAAGGCCGAATTTGTGTTCGAAATACTGAGATTTTGTATTCAGAATACTATTCGGCACATTACGCCCCCAAAACTGCCTCGTATGAAAAAATGATCTACATGGATTGTCTTCGTCTCGTCGAAACGATCGATTTTGATATAAGAATCGATCCAATCCGAATTCGTATGCAAAAGTTAGAGCCATCCGAATACAGCACTATCAGGAGCCAAAAGTGGTGCGCCCCACGAGACACCCTGTCTGATGGGTAGCGCGAATAACAGCCTGTGTTGCACGAGTGATTTGACCCTCAAGATGAACTCTAATCAAAAAACGTTCAACATAAAAGTTGTTCGTCTCGTTGAAACTGTCAAGATTGCTTTTGGGCTCGTTTCCATCCGAGGTCATTTACCGCCTCAAAAGTTACCCGCAAGGTGCAGCCAGTTTAAACCGAACAGTTTTGAAAAGTTCGGACAAAACCAATCCGAATTTGACTAGGGTTTTGGACGTGAATCCAAGACTTTTCCTTGCACGGGAAGTCCAGCCGCCTCTTATATACCTAAGGGGTGATGGCCGATTGAACAACACACAATCGATCAATTCATCTACCACTTTTTATCTTTTATCTTTTCTGCTTAACCCTAGTTCTTCTTCTTCCTCGTTCTTCGTCTGTTCTTCTTGTTGCAGGGCGGTGAACCTCGAGGCCCTAGGGGCGATCAGGTCGACCTAGGGCAGCCCATAGCCGCCGCGCGCCCTGACGGGGTCCCTCCCGGGCGTGTGAGGTTTCGGGTCTTCAAAAGCGCCCGCCGATTGTCTTGCGTACCACGCTTCCGGCGGATCTCCTTCGACGTGAGCTGCGGTGCACCATCCCCGGCGTCGAGGGTACACGGCGACGTGTTCGTGTGCGAACACAATCTTCCTCACCGCAATAATTGGTGTGTTGTAGGATTTGGATCCCCGCCTCTCGTGCTCCTCCCGAGCCCCTGGCAAGCCAAAGCCCCCATGCGTTGCTCAGATCACTGCCGCTAGCAAACACTCCAACTATGTCATCGACAAGCACGACCGCTGCCATCGGCAAGCACGCCGACGAGGCCGCCGACAAGCACGTTGACGGTGCTGCCGACAAGCACGAGCAGTAGCTCCGTGTTCCTCCCGAGCTCCCCCCAAGTTATGTCTACCCACGCTGCTCGGACTACCGCCGGCAAGCACGCTGACACGGTTGCCCCGGAGGAGCACCGGCGTCCATGGTTGTTGTCTCCTCAATTTTCAGCCGCAACAACAGCTCCTACAACATTATTTCCGTTGCATAAATTTTCTACAACTTTACTTTGCTGCCAAAAGAATTTGCAAATCTTTCTGCAACATCATCTCTATTGTAAAAAAATTCAGCAACACGATCTCTGTTAAAACGAATTATGCTGTAGAAATAGAGGATGACGCTCGGTCAAAATGATACGTCGACCGATGCGTAGCATATGCCCCTTTTCAATAGGAGCCACCGGGCAAGATGAGTAAAGCGAACCGCGTAGAATGAAACAGCAGAGGTCGGATGGCGGTTTCGGTCTACTCTTCGACCGAGGAGATTAAACACGACGTCGATTCGTATGCTACGCATGTATGCGCCGCCCACAACGATGCAATTACTACGTGCGCTCGCGCAGCCATGCGCGCGTCTCCTCGATGAGCAACCTGACCGTTCGTGTGACGCGCCTGAGTAAGACTAGCCATAGTGGGAGTAACTTCAGCAGTAACATCGAGTCCAACTCAGCAAATTTATTGATGTGCCAGTAAGTTAATGAGGAGAGAGGTAGTTATAGTAACTTAGCTAATTACTGTAACATCACATGTCCCAACACAATATGAGTCTATAACCTAATAAATAAAGCTTTTCATGTTACCATACTTATGTTACTATCCACTATGGAGATAGTAACATAGTCTAGGGATATGTGTATGTTAATAGTGTATGTTACTCACCATTGTGGCTAGTCTCATGCAGAAACCCAGTACATAAAAAACCGAGGAACCCCCTCCCCCTCTCATCTGCCACCAGTACCAGTCTCCATCTCCTTGCTGCTATCCGCTCCAGCATACAGGAGTTGACTCGCCATGTCCAGCACCGGCGAGCCATCGCTGACTGCGTCGGCCATCGTCGCCAAGGTCGTCGGGTCGCACATCCTCCGCATCGATGGCTACTCCTTCACCACGGGGCTCAGCAACGGAAAATTCATCATGTCCGACACGTTTGTCGTCGGTGGTCATCGTTGGTATCTGAAGTACTATCCGGACGGTAGTGGCTTAAGCCATTCAGATTGGATATCAGTTTTCCTGGGTCTTGATCGCACTAATGCTGTCGATGAAGTAAAGGCCAAATTAACAATTACTAGTTTGCTCGACCAGGAGGGGAACCCCGTGCCGTCGTATAGCCGTCACAGTGAGTTGACGCGCACCTTCTCCCTCAGACAAGGTGGTGATGCTGAGTTGGGTTACAATGAATTCATCAAGAGGAGCGACCTGGAGGCGTCGGTTCACCTGGAAGACGACATTTTCAGTATCAGGTGCGATGTCACTGTGGCAAAGGAGATCGTTGCCAAGGCCATCCCGGTTCCCAAATTTCATCGTGGAGTCATGAAACAGGAGGGATGAAGCGGCTCCTCTAGGCCGTGTTGTTTGAATTCGTGGGAGTAGGTCGGTTGTGTGCGATCTGATGATCATGCAGCTGCCATCCTTCCTCTCATTTGGAGATGCTTTGCCAATGTTGGCATGTCTATTTTTATCCTTCCTCGTCTATCATTGCTTTTCAGTTTAAGCACAGTTGTGCATGTCAGTTTGATCATCGAGTTTTGTAACGGAAGCACCGAATTTATAAGGTGCATTATTTCCGATTTGTGTCACTATAGCTCTTCTCGTAATTCAGTCACTAAATCAAACCTTTGTATGATTGTATCCCTCCGTAAAGAAATATAAAAGCATTTAGATAACTACATTAGTGATCCAAATGCTCTTACATTTTTTTTACAGAGGGAGTAGCTTCCGGTGTCGTTGCATTATGTTGAGTTGGGCATGAATTCGTCTTTTGTAATCGCCTGTGCAAGTAAATGAAAACCATCAACTGGACTAGCTACATCGAAAATAGTTTTTTCTCACTGTTTGCCGTGCTTAGGGCATCTCCAGCCGCGCCCCCAACAGGCCCTTCCCAGGCGATTTTGCCGCGCCGGCGCCGAAAAAAGGCCCCAGTCGCGCCCCCAGAAGCCCGTTTTTTCGCCGGCTCGGGCCAAAACTGGTGTCGGCGGACCCAGGCCGAACCCGGCGCCCTGGGGGGCGCTTGGGGAGCCGGCGCAAGCGAAAAAGGCGCGTGGGCCCGCACTGGAGGCGACCCGAGGGCCTTTTCCCGCCGTTTTGTTGACGCTTTTCTCACTTCTCTCCCGCTCGCTCGCCTTCCTCCCGCCATTCTCCTCCCTTTCTCCCGCCAACCCCCGCTCGCCTTCCGCCGCCATGCCGCCGAAGAAGTACTCCATGCCGCGCGCGGCGGCGACCGCGACTGGCGCCGTGACCCAACCGAAGCAGAGGAAGCCGAGGGCGCCACCATCGAAGCCACCGGGCCTGTCGAACGCCGAGTGGAGGGTGGAAGTTCAGCGGCGAGAAGCAGTCACCGCTGACAGGCGGAACAGGGCGATAGCGAAGAAGGCCCGCGACAACGCGGAGCGCGCGGCGGCGTCTTCCTCATTGGTCGATGCGGGGATGAATCCGCCCGTCGTCAGCCACGCCCAGTACGCGCCCTGGGGACAGCAAGGCGCCGGATCTCCATGGGGTTCATCGTCGCCCGGCTACACCGACGGCGACGCGCACGGCGGGTTCAACCCAAACGTGACCTTGCCCCATGGTCACCCCGCTACGCGCACGCCCTCGCCCGCCTTCGTCGGCGTGCAGTACCCTCCATACAACTACTCGCCACCCGCCGCTTACGCGACCACACCGACGCCCCATCTCTACCGTGGTCCGCTACCCTTCTCGCACCTCGGCGATGCCGACAAAACGGGAGCCGACATGGACGACATCATCGCGACAGGATCGGCCGCGGCCGCCTCGTCTCCCGGGTTCGCCACCCAGGACGAGGTAGTGGACCTCAGCGGCGACATGGAGGCCAAGCTCGGCTACGTCTACGGCGACGACGTGCAGGAACCCGAGGAGGGCGAGGAGGAGGAGGAGGAGGAGCCGGCTCCTGTTCCGACGAAGGGGCGCCAGAAAAAGAAGCGGGCGGCTAGGTCGGGCGAACCGCGCATCAAGTGGACGTCCAAGGAGGAGGAATGCCTCGCCGAAGTGTGGAAAGTCGTCTGCCTCGACCCGACCACCGGCACGAACCAGAGCTTGAAGACGTACTGGGACCACATCAAGGCCGAGTTCGACGAGCGGAAGCTCGTCGATCCCTACTTCAAAGACGTCTACATGCAGCGCGGGTCCAAGGCGATGGCGAACCATTGGGGGCGTATCCAGTTGGCGTGCAACAAATGGCATGGAATTGTCGAGGAGGTCGCGGCTCGCCCGGAGAGCGGCGCTAGCGTTGAGGATCAGGTACGCACGCCGTTCGCCCGCACATCTTCGTCCCCTACGCCCGCTGTTCGCCAACTGTTCGTCCGTCCGCGCAGCTGCTGCGCATGTTCGCCATGTTCCGGGGTGACAACCAAGACGCCGACTTCAAGCACCTCCACGTCTACAAGCGCATTGACAAGTGCGAGAAGTGGGCGGAAGTCCGGCGTGCCCTCGACAAGGCCAAGGAGACGTACAAGCCGGACGCGCCGACTCCGGGCGCGTCTGAAGGGCGGCCGGACTGCCACAAATTGGCCAAGAAGGGGAAACGCCGACGCGGCAACCGCGCGAGTGCAGGAGTCCATCGAGCATTGCCTCGCCGACGCCCAGGCCCGGGCCGTCCTACGCGAAGAGAAGACCGAGGCGCGGTGGTCGGCGCTAATGAAGAACAACTCCATCAAGCTCGACCTGCTCCGGACGAACGTCGCCGCGAAGAAGAGGAACACCGACATGGCTTTCCTGATGGGCGGGGCGGACATGCTCCAGAGCAACGACGAGAAGCTCAAGGCGTGGTACCTGGTGTAGCGCGGCCTCATCCTGAACGAGCTGCCGACGGCAACGCCGACGACGCCCACGGCCACACGGACGCCAAGCCCGAGCGAAGCCTCTACATCGCCGCCCAGCAGTGTCGAAGCCGCGCCGACGCAGCCCAACACCGAAGTAGCTCCGACACCGCCGAGCTCGTGCACGCCGACTCCGTCAACACCTGGGACCAACCCCGCCGAGTGAACCGACCCGCCGAGGCGGCGGCGCTTTGTTTTTTTGTAACACCTGACTACGCCCGATCGCCGGATTTGCGGCGTCTTTTGAGAGCGGGAACGACCAAGTTTGAATTTACCGCGTCCTGGGGCCGGCGCGTGGGTGCGTGACTGGGAGCTAGCTCGCCCCCAGGGGCCGAACTAGCGCCGGCACGCCCCCAGGATGCCCAATTTAGTCGCCCTGGGGGGCCGAACGGCTGGAGATGCCCTTAGCGGTGCAGTATCCAGTGTTGGTGTGGTTGACCTAGAGATTCGTGTGGTCACTCTAGGTATAAACTCGCAGAATGATTTCTTGAAGTAATAGAAGCTATACCACAAGATAAATATTTGCAATTTATATTTCATGCGGCATTTTAAATGATTGATAACTTTTGGACCGGATTTCTGTTTTTGGATTTCTTTTCTATATATTTGAATTCAAGGCAATAAGGCCTTTAAAACAAGACCAATCTCGGGAATATTTTAAATATTTTTCATTTTACAGTTTTCATATTTCAATTCTAGTTCCGTTTCACAAATAGGCAACTTGACAAACACACTGAAATATGTTTGATATATTTGAAAAATACTAGTTTCATACATTTGAGATAATTATTTTGAAAAATTTAATAATTAATTCACCTTTTTTTAGCACAACCCATTTGACATATTTCAAAAAACTGACTTAAATTGTTTCAGAAAACCAACTTCGCTCATTTCAGAAATGTAATTTCACCCATTAATTTTTTATCATTAAAACATTGGTTCCAAAAGACTAACTGATTGCAAGATGCAATGGGTGTTGATATGGTGTTTAGGTCGATTAGTTGTTCGATGGCGAAGTTCTGTTTACAGTTTTGCTCATTGATTGTGAGATGCAACGGATCTACATATGGGCTCCTCGGCCCTAGGCAACCGCCCCTTCGACTTAGGCACAGAGCTTTGCATCAGAAAGTACATGCTAAGGGTAAATCATATATGTCGCTCTTTGCGACAATTTGACGGGAAAATGCACACGGCAAGCTCATTGGGCCAAGGCACGTTGCCCACTGTACTTTTTGTTTTGTCATTCTCTTTTAGGCTTCCTTCGGGTTTCCATGGTTATTTGGCTTTCTTCGTTCATTTAAGTGTTTTTTCTTTTCCGCATTTTCTTTTATTTTTACTTTGTATAATTAACAACTATTTAATATTCATTAATATTTTAAAATATTTTTAAATACCAAAGAATTTATAAAATCCATATACTCTTTTATTTTGACAATATTTTCCAAATACGCAAATATTTTTATTTGTGAACATTTTAAAAATTCACAAACATATTTCACATTTTCTTAATTGTGGAATCCTTTAAAAATTTATGGAAGTTATTTATATTGCAATTACATTCTCGTATTTTTCATATCAGTAAAAAATTCAGCAGCCAGATTCTCTAATAAACGGCTATAATAAACTGAAAAAAGAAGAAGAAAAGAAAATCGGAAGAGCTAAAGAGGAGCTCTGGAAGTGGGCCGGCGCTGAACACGAGCACTCGATTGCCTTGCGGGTTGCGACAGATAGAGGGAGGACTCCATGCTAGCACTGGCCAGAAGAAACAGAACGCACCATCTCAACGAGCGGGCAAAGCCGATGGACTGATTAGTCGCGAGCGAGCGACGAAGCTGCAGCTGCTGTCCGGCGCCGGCGCGCCGCGGCGCCCCGGCCGGCGAGATGACGAACCCCTTCCAGCCAGGCGCCGTCCCCTTGGTACTCGCGCTCGCTCTGGTAAACTGCTCTTTCGCGAACCTAGCTTTCTGGTTAGATCTGATCATTTGCCCCCCCTTCGCTCGGCTTTCTGACGCCCACTGTTTTGCGCTTCACCTGCAGGTTCCGTCCCCGGAGGCGGCCGAGCCCACAACACCGGGCACCCGGATGCGCAAAATCGGCCGCGGCGCCGCTTCCTCGGTGTTCTCGCGGACAGGTCCGGCTCCTTCCTTCATTTTATTTTATTTCTTTCCTGGCACTAGGCTGTCGCTGCTTGTTCATGGCTGTGTGGTCCGGGGTAGTTATGTGTTTCTTGATTCTTGTAGAGTTCGATGACATGGAGGGCTCGGAGTCAAGGGACCCCAGCGACAAGTGATTGCTGAACTTCACAAGAGCTGGTGGATTCTTGTGTTGGCTGGCTGCCTGGCTCATCAGTTTTCTTGAATTTCATGTCTCAAACAAACCACATCAAAGCTTTTTCAGACGCTTCTTCTTCAGTAGCTTCAGCATATCCCCTGCAATGATACCCTTTTTTAGTCAATGTTTGGGTGTTGTCGCCACTGCGTCGTATTCTGAATTGGAACTGTAGGTTCAAGCCTATGATAAACTTCTGCCCATTCTTTCAGCACAAGTGCTGTAACCGTTTATACCAATATAACCATTAACCAGTAACAACGATATATGCATCTAGTTCAATTCGTTCCTTGCTCTCTTCATCTTTTCCCCTCCTCTCCTAAAATTATTTCCAGTGTAAATATTTATTTATTTTTGCAGATTTTTATTGCCAGTGGTGTCGCTCGACACTGGTTTGATTTATGTGTGGCTAGAAAAAGGAAGATGTATGATTTAGCTGTAATAATATTTTGCCTACTTGCTTTGTTGGTTTCCTGAAGTTGTATGAGCTAGCTGTAATAAGTTGCAAACAGTTCATATTTTTACCATTTTTATTTTGCTACGCAAGGATTAGGTGGTAAGTCATACCTTTGGTCTTACTGCCGTGCATAGGCTGAATGGACATCGATCACTCTGGTTCATTCGAGCGTGGCCACGGGTTGCAGGGGAGGAATTGGAGTGCCAAGAACGGCTTGGAGATGCAAACGCCATGCATGACGAGTTGGATGCTTTCTTCAGACCCTCGATTGTGTTCCAGTATGATCAGGGAACTAAATTTTGTACTGTAGTTGATGTTAAAAAATAGCTTCTTACTGTAGTGTTTTTTTCTTCGAAAAGGAGCTTTTTACTGTAGTGGAATCTGCAATGGGATTGGGACCAAATTTATATTAGAAATTATTAGCATCTATAATATCTAATAAATATAATATGGAAATATATTCTGAGATGAATCTAATGATGTTGGTGTTGTTATGTAAATGTCAATAATTTTTTATATAAACTTGGTCAAAGTTGAATGAGATTGACTTCAGACAAACCTAATATGCCGAGTAAAAAGGACCGGAGGGAGTAGTTGAATGCTTCCGGTTTTGTGGAGTCCACTTGCTAAACTGTAAAGTGCATTACACGAGGACCGATGGCGATGTTATATACTTATATGGTCATTCTTGATACGGCTATTATTTAGCATACTTCCTTTATATCCCAAAGGCATGCATGTACTCCCTCCGTCCGGTGAAGAGTGTACATCTAGCCTTAAAATTTGTCCACAAAAGAGTGTACATATATCCTCCCAATGCACTTTAAAGTGGAAAAAAATACTTCTCTCTCATCACACGGTAATCAAGACCAATAGCAATCTAGCCATGGTCTTCTTAATTTCTACATGCACTTAGATCATTGGGGGTTGGATAATTAAAGAGGAGAGAGATGATGGCTTGCACCTTTCCAATGCATTTTTTACTCAACTCCATAATTTGTCCTAAAATCTCTAGATGTACACTCTTTACCGGACGGAGGGAGTATGTTTTATTCCTTACACTGATCCATAAACATGACAATAACTAAAATAAATGTCTCATATTTCTGATCATTGCTGGGCATGGGTGGCAGCTTTCCTAGGACTGAAACATGATGCACTTCTCTATTTCTAACCTATACGAGTTATGTTTGCCCCAGTTTGGCATATATATAGCTATATACTTGCATAAGTGCATATAAATTTATAATTAGATTGCCAAAATACCCGTATCTGTTCTATACTCTGTTACTGGTAGCAGAGAGTAAAATTAGAAGTTATTATATCCAATTACCTTTTGTTTGCATATTAGTTTTACTGTCCATTTGATATTGTGTGGAGCTTGCTTTACTCTAATCTATAATTACTTTCTTAATGATTCTTTCTTATGTTAACTTCTCACGGATATTCCTACGTCTGTGTATGACCTATTGGTCTTTATGGTTCCGTTAACCAGTAAAGTTTGCTCTATCTTGTTTTTGTTAAAAAATAATCCTATTCAATACAATGTCAGAAAGGCATTCACAGCCACCAGAATGCGGTAGATGCATTTAATTAAGCATGAGCATTTGCTGTTTAAGCATGAATATCTGAATGTGCACCGTATACATTGCTCAGTCATGTTCCCTTTCAATTTAAATCTAGTGTTCATAAATACAGTCCAAAATAGATGCTATAAGTGCAGTTACATAAATTTATCACCGTTATAGTGCCTTTCCCTGAGAAATAGGTTCATAAGCCAATCATGTTGATGAAGCATCTCTCTCCATCTTGGAGCCTGCACCTCCTCTGAATCTCTGGTCTCGCACCTGCACTGAACTTTTTTACGTTCGGATTTGATACTATCAACAACAGAGTGGAGGACCACCTGACACATGTGGTAAGCAATCCAAACAATTCAAAAAAACAGAGTGGAGGTAAGGAGACTTGTGATTGAAAATGTTAGAATAAATCCGAGGCACTCCGTCGATCATCCGAGGACCAAGCAATCACACGAGCACGATACCGAGATTTGTTAACGAGGTTCACCGATATGGCTACATCCCCGGGGCTTGACTACGGGCGCTCCTTCCCGTGACACCGTCACAATACCGCACTCGGCCACCCGGGCGCCGGCACACCCCGCCGGCTCCCCTTGCGCGCATGTGCTATTATGTTGACATAGGTTACATCGTGTGTCTACCCCCGCTATATATGAGAGGCCTAGGATACAAGTGTCCTACTAGGACACGTCCACATCCTATGTAAACACGATACAATTACAAGTCCAACTGTAACCTACCTTGTACACAATATTCGACACAACTCTAACAAACTCTACCTTGGCGAATATTCTCCACCACCTTGAATTTGTCCATGCGTCAAACTTCCATGTACATTGGACTTGAGCTTATCCCATGAGTACCGCTGCTACTCCAAAGAGTTCATGTGACTCCACCTGCAACTTGTAGTCCCTCCTTTTCTTGACCACCGTCAACACTCGAGCAAAATTAAGTTCCTTGTTACTCTAGCTTGTGCTCCCAACTTCCAGAGTATCCGTCCAACGCCATCACACACCGATCACTGACCTGCGTGAAAGTGAACAACTCACATATTGGGTGTCACACATAAGAGTTACATGAACTCAACATCACCACTCCTTTCTTGACCGCCTGTCTGAAACTTGAAAAAATTTCACCATTGCTTGTAGTCATCCCGAGTCAAATTCACAGTTATCTCACCACATATATGACCACCAGAGCCCTGGCCCGTCTCCATGTCCGTGTATACCGCATGCCTCGCCGCTATTACCGCGTCGAGCCTCCGCTGTCCCGGTCGAGTCTCAAGGGTCACAAACCCACACCACTCAACCCCCACTGCTGTTGGAAATATGCCCTAGAGGCAATAATAAAAGGATTATTATATTTCAATGTTCATGATAATTGTCTTTTGTTCATGCTATAACTGTATTATCCGGAAATCGTAATACACGTGTGAACACTTAGACCCAATGAGTCCCTAGTGAGCCTCTAGTTGACTAGCTCGTTATGATCAATAGATAGTCATGGTTTCCTGACTATGGACATAGGATGTCGTTGATAACGGGATCACATCATTAGGAGAATGATGTGATGGACAAGACCCAATCATAAGCATAGCATAAAAGATCGTATAGTTCGTTTGCTAGAAGCTTTGCCAATGTCAAGTATCTATTCCTTCGACCATGAGATCGTGTAACTCCCGGTTACCGTAGGAGTGCCTTGGGTGTATCAAACGTCACAACGTAACTGGGTGACTATAAAGGTGCATTACAGGTATCTCCGAAAGTATCTGTTGGGTTGACACGGATCGAGACTGGGATTTGTCACTCCGTATAACGGAGAGGTATCTCTGGGCCCACTCGGTAATGCATCATCATAATGAGCTCAATGTGACCAAGGTGTTGGCCACGGGATCATGCATTACGGTACGAGTAAAGTGACTTGCCGGGTAACGAGACTGAACAAGGTATTGGGATACCGACGATCGAATCTCGGGCAAGTAACGTACCGATTGACAAAGGGAATTGTATACAGGGTTTGATCGAATCCTCGACATCGTGGTTCAACCGATGAAATCATCGAGGAGCATGTGGGAGCCAACATGGATATCCAGACCCCGCTGTTGGTTATTGCCCGAGAGTCGTCTCGGTCATGTCTGCGTGTCTCCCGAACCCGTAGGGTCTACACACTTAAGGTTCGGTGACGCTAGGGTTAGTAGGAAGTCAAGTATGTGACTACCGAATGTTGTTCGGAGTCCCGGATGAGATCCCGGACGTCACGAGGAGTTCCGGAATGGTCCGGAGGTAAAGATTTATATATGGGAAGTCCTGTTTCGGGCATCGGGACAAGTTTCGGGGTTATCGGTATTGTACCGGGACCACCGGAGGGGTCCCGGGGGCCCACCGGGTGGGGCCACCTGCCCCGGGGGGCCACATGGGCTGTAGGGGGTGCGCCTTGGCCTGCATGGGCCAAGGGCACCAGCCCCACATAGGCCCATGCGCCTAGGGTTCAAGGGGGAAGAGTCCTAGGAGGGGAAGGCACCTCCTAGGTGCCTTGGGGGGGAGGGAAACCCCCCTTGGCCGCTGCCCCCCTAGGAGATTGGATCTCCTAGGGCCGGCCACCCCCCCCTTGGCCCTCCTATATATAGTGGGGGAGAGGAGGGACTTCATACCTTGAGTCCTTGGCCTTTGGTTGCCTCCTTCTCCCTCCCCAACACCTCTCCTCCTCCGTTGTGTGCTCAGCGAAGCCCTGTCGGAGTACTGCTTCTCCACCATCACCACGCCGTCGTGCTGCCGGTGGAGCTGTCTTCCTCAACCTCCCCTTCCTCCTTGCTGGATCAAGACGGAGGGGACGTCACCCGTGCCGTACGTGTGTTGAACGCGGAGGTGCTGTCCGTTCAGCACTTGGCATCGGTGATCTGAATCACGTTCGAGTACGACTCCATCATCACCTTGCAAGCTTCCGCACGCGATCTACAAGTGGTATGTAGATGCAAGCTCTCTCCCATGACTCGTTGCTTAGATGAACTCATAGATGGATCTTGGTGAAGCCGTAGGAAAAATTTTAATTTTCTGCAACGTTCCCCAACAGTGGCATCATGAGCTAGGTCTATGCGTAGTTCTCTAATGCACGAGTAGAACACAATTTGTTGTGGGCGTTGATCTTGTCATCTTACTTGCCTCTACTAGTCTTTTCTTGCTCAACGGTATTGTGGGATGAAGCGGCCCGGACCAACCTTACACGTACGCTTACGTGAGACCGGTTCCACCGACTGACATGCACTAGTTGCATAAGGTGGCTGGCGGGTGTCTGTCTCTCCCACTTTAGTTGGAGCGGAATCGATGAACAGGGCCCTTATGAAGGGTAAATAGAAGTTGACAAAATCACGTTGTGGTGATTCGTAGGTAAGAAAACGTTCTTGCTAGAACCCAATCACAGCCACGTAAAAGATGCAACAACAACTAGAGGACGTCTAACTTGTTTTTGCAGCGATTGATCATGTGATGTGATATGGCCAGAAGTTGTGATGAATGTTGAATTGTGATGTATGAGATCATGTTCTTGTAATAGGATTCACGACTTGCATGTCGATGAGTATGACAACCGGCAGGAGCCATAGGAGTTGTCTTTATTGTATGACATGCGTGTCATTGAAGAACGCCATGTAAACTACTTTACTTCATTACTAAACGCGTTAGTCATAGAAGTAGAAGTAGTCGTTGGCGTGACAACTTCATGAAGACACGATGATGGAGATCATGATGATGGAGATCATGGTGTCAAGCCGGTGACAAGATGATCATGGAGCCCCGAAGATGGAGATCAATGGAGCTTGATGATATTGGCCATATCATGTCACAACCATATAATTGCATGTGATGTTTATTATGTTTATGCATCTTGTTTACTTAGGACGACGGTAGTAAATAAGATGATCCCTTACAAAATTTCAAGAAGTGTTCTCCCCTAACTGTGCACCGTTGCTACAGTTCGTCGTTTCTAAGCACCACGTGATGATCGGGTGTGATGGATCCTTACGTTCACATACAACGGGTGTAAGACAGTTTTACACAGCGAAAACACTTAGGGTTAACTTGACGAGCCTAGCATGTGCAGACATGGCCTCGGAACACGGAGACCGAAAGGTCGAACACGAGTCGTATGGAAGATACGATCAACATAAAGATGTTCACCGACGATGACTAGTCCGTCTCACGTGATGATCGGACACGGGCTAGTCGACTCGGATCGTGTAACACTTAGATGACTAGAGGGATGTCTAATCTAAGTGGGAGTTCATAATTTTGATTAAGAACTTTATTATCATGAACTTAGTCTAAAACCTTTGCAAATATGTATTGTAGATCAATGGCCAACGCTAATGTCAACATGAACTTCAACGCGTTCCTAGAGAAAACCAAGCTGAAAGATGATGGCAGCAACTATACGGACTGGGTCCGAAACCTGAGGATCATCCTCATAGCTGCCAGGAAGCAATATGTCCTAGAAGGACCGCTAGGTGCCGCTCCCGTCCCAGAGAACCAAGACGTTATGAACGCTTGGCAAACTCGTGCTGATGATTACTCCCTCGTTCAGTGCGGCATGCTTTACAGCTTAGAACCGGGGCTCCAAAAGCGTTTTGAGCATCACGGAGCATATGAGATGTTCGAAGAGCTGAAACTAGTTTTCCAAGCTCATGCCCGGGTCGAGAGATATGATGTCTCCGACAAGTTCTACAGTTGTAAGATGGAGGAGAACAGTTCTGTCAGTGAACACATCCTGAAGATGTCTGGGTTGCACGCACGTATGACCCAGTTGAACATTAACCTCGCAGATGAGGCGGTCATTGACAGAATCCTCCAGTCGCTCCCACCAAGCTACAAGAGCTTTGTGATGAACTACAACATGCAGGGGATGGTAAAGACCATTCCTGAAGTGTTCTCGATGCTGAAGTCAGCAGAGGCTGAAATCAAGAAAGAACATCAAGTGTTGATGGTCAATAAGACCACTAAGTTCAAGAAGGGCAAGGGTAAGAAGAACTTCAAGAAGGACGGCAAAGATGTTGCCGCGCCCGGTAAGCCTGTTGCCGGGAAGAAGTCAAAGAATGGACCCAAGCCTGAGACTGAGTGCTTTTATTGCAAGGGGAAGGGGCACTGGAAGCGGAACTGCCCCAAATACTTAGCGGATAAGAAGGCCGGCAACACCAAAGGTATATTTGATATACATGTAATTGATGTGTACCTTACCAGTACTCGAAGTAACTCCTGGGTATTTGATACCGGTGCCGTTGCTCACATATGTAACTCACAGCAGGAGCTGCGGAATAAACGGAGACTGGCGAAGGACGAGGTGACGATGCGCGTCGGGAATGGTTCCAGGGTCGATGTGATCGCCGTCGGCACGCTGCCTCTACATTTACCTACGGGATTAGTTTTAAACCTCAATAATTGTTATTTAGTGCCAAGTTTGAGCATGAACATTGTATCTGGATCTCGTTTAATACGAGATGGCTACTCATTTAAGTCTGAGAATAATGGTTGTTCGATTTATATGAGAGATATGTTTTATGGTCATGCTCCGATGGTCAATGGTTTATTCTTGACGAATCTCGAGCGTAATATTACACATGTTCATAGTGTGGATGCCAAAAGATGTAAAGTTGATAACGATAGTCCCACATACTTGTGGCACTGCCGCCTTGGTCACATTGGTGTCAAGCGCATGAAGAAGCTCCATGCTGATGGACTTTTAGAGTCTCTTGATTATGAATCATTTGACACATGCGAACCTTGCCTCTTAGGCAAAATGACCAAGACTCCGTTCTCCGGAACAATGGAGCGAGCAACCAACTTGTTGGAAATCATACATACCGATGTGTGCGGTCCAATGAGCGTTGAGGCTCGCGGAGGATATCGTTATGTTCTCACTCTCACTGACGACTTGAGTAGATATGGGTATGTCTACTTAATGAAACACAAGTCTGAGACCTTTGAAAAGTTCAAGGAATTTCAGAGTGAGGTAGAGAATCAACGTGACCGTAAGATAAAGTTCCTACGATCAGATCGTGGGGGCGAATACTTAAGTCACGAATTTGGTACACACTTAAGAAAATGTGGAATCGTTTCACAACTCACGCCGCCTGGAACACCTCAGCGAAACGGTGTGTCCGAATGTCGTAATCGCACTCTATTGGATATGGTGCGGTCTATGATGTCTCTTACCGATTTACCGCTATCATTTTGGGGATACGCTCTAGAGACAGCTACATTCACTTTAAATAGGGCACCATCTAAATCCGTTGAGACGACACCGTATGAATTATGGTTTGGGAAGAAACCTAAGCTATCGTTTCTAAAAGTTTGGGGATGCGATGCTTATGTCAAGAAACTTCAACCTGAAAAGCTCGAACCCAAGTCGGAAAAATGCGTATTCATAGGATACCCTAAGGAAACTGTCGGGTATACCTTCTACTTAAGATCCGAAGGCAAGATCTTTGTTGCCAAGAACGGATGCTTTCTGGAGAAAGAGTTTCTCTCGAAAGAAGTAAGTGGGAGGAAAGTAGAACTCGATGAAGTACTACCTCTCGAACGGGAAAGTGGTGCAGCGCAGGAAACCATTCCTGTAATGCCCACACCAACTGAAGAGGAAAATGTTGATGATGATCAAGGTACTTCAGATCTAGTTGCTACTGAACTTCGAAGGTCCACAAGGACACGTTCCACACCAGAGTGGTACGGCAACCCTGTCATGGAAATCATGTTGCTAGACAACAATGAACCTTCGAACTATGAAGAAGCAATGGCGGGCCCGGATTCCAACAAATGGCTTGAGGCCATGAAATCCGAGATAGAATCCATGTATGAAAACAAAGTATGGACTTTGACAGACTTGCCCGATGATCGGCGAGCGATAGAAAATAAATGGATTTTTAAGAAGAAGACGGACGCGGATGGTAATGTTACCATCTATAAAGCTCGACTTGTCGCTAAGGGTTATCGACAAGTTCAAGGGATTGACTACGACGAGACATTCTCTCCCGTGGCGAAGCTTAAGTCCGTCCGAATCATGTTAGCAATTGCCGCATACTATGATTATGAGATATGGCAGATGGACGTCAAAACGGCATTCCTTAATGGACATCTTAAGGAAGAGCTGTATATGATGCAGCCGGAAGGTTTTGTCGTTCCTCAGAACGCTAACAAAGTATGCAAGCTCCAGCGATCCATTTATGGACTGGTGCAAGCATCTCGGAGTTGGAACATTCGCTTTGATGAGATGATCAAAGCGTTTGGGTTTACGCAGACTTATGGAGAAGCCTGCGTTTACAAGAAAGTGAGTGGGAGCTCTGTAGAATTTCTCCTATTATATGTAGATGACATACTCTTGATGGGAAATGATACGAAACTCCTGGACAGCATTAAGGCCTACTTGAACAAGTGTTTTTCAATGAAGGACCTTGGAGAAGCTGCTTATATATTAGGCATCAAGATCTATAGAGATAGATCGAGACGCCTCATAGGTCTTTCACAAAGCACATACCTTGATAAGATTTTGAAGAGGTTCAAAATGGATCAGTCCAAAAAGGGGTTCTTGCCTATGTTACAAGGTGTGAGATTGAGCTCGGCTCAGTCACCGACCACGGCAAAAGATAAAGAAGAGATGAGTGTCATCCCCTATGCTTCAGCCATAGGATCTATTATGTATGCCATGCTGTGTACCAGACCCGATGTAAACCTTGCCGTAAGTTTGGTTGCAAGATACCAAAGTAACCCCGGCAAGGAACACTGGACAGCGGTCAAGAATATCCTGAAGTACCTGAAAAGGACAAAGGACATGTTTCTCGTTTATGGAGGAGATGAAGAGCTCGTCGTAAAGGGTTACGTCGACGCTAGCTTCGACTCAGATCTGGATGACTCTAAGTCACAAACCGGATACGTGTATATGTTGAATGGTGGAGCAGTAAGCTGGTGCAGCTGCAAGCAGAGCGTCGTGGCGGGATCTACATGTGAAGCGGAGTACATGGCAGCCTCGGAGGCAGCGCATGAAGCGATTTGGATGAAGGAGTTCATCACCGACCTAGGAGTCATACCCAATGCGTCGGGGCCGATCAAACTCTTCTGTGACAACACTGGAGCTATTGCCCTTGCCAAGGAGCCCAGGTTTCACAAGAAGACCAGGCACATCAAGCGTCGTTTCAACTCCATCCGTGAAAATGTTCAAGATGGAGACATAGAGATTTGCAAAGTGCACACGGATCTGAATGTCGCAGATCCGTTGACTAAACCTCTCTCGCGTGCAAAACATGATCAACACCAGAACTCTATGGGTGTTCGATTCATCACAATGTAACTAGATTGGTGACTCTAGTGCAAGTGGGAGACTGTTGGAAATATGCCCTAGAGGCAATAATAAAAGGATTATTATATTTCAATGTTCATGATAATTGTCTTTTGTTCATGCTATAACTGTATTATCCGGAAATCGTAATACACGTGTGAACACTTAGACCCAATGAGTCCCTAGTGAGCCTCTAGTTGACTAGCTCGTTATGATCAATAGATAGTCATGGTTTCCTGACTATGGACATAGGATGTCGTTGATAACGGGATCACATCATTAGGAGAATGATGTGATGGACAAGACCCAATCATAAGCATAGCATAAAAGATCGTATAGTTCGTTTGCTAGAAGCTTTGCCAATGTCAAGTATCTATTCCTTCGACCATGAGATCGTGTAACTCCCGGTTACCGTAGGAGTGCCTTGGGTGTATCAAACGTCACAACGTAACTGGGTGACTATAAAGGTGCATTACAGGTATCTCCGAAAGTATCTGTTGGGTTGACACGGATCGAGACTGGGATTTGTCACTCCGTATAACGGAGAGGTATCTCTGGGCCCACTCGGTAATGCATCATCATAATGAGCTCAATGTGACCAAGGTGTTGGCCACGGGATCATGCATTACGGTACGAGTAAAGTGACTTGCCGGGTAACGAGACTGAACAAGGTATTGGGATACCGACGATCGAATCTCGGGCAAGTAACGTACCGATTGACAAAGGGAATTGTATACAGGGTTTGATCGAATCCTCGACATCGTGGTTCAACCGATGAAATCATCGAGGATCATGTGGGAGCCAACATGGATATCCAGACCCCGCTGTTGGTTATTGCCCGAGAGTCGTCTCGGTCATGTCTGCGTGTCTCCCGAACCCGTAGGGTCTACACACTTAAGGTTCGGTGACGCTAGGGTTAGTAGGAAGTCAAGTATGTGACTACCGAATGTTGTTCGGAGTCCCGGATGAGATCCCGGACGTCACGAGGAGTTCCGGAATGGTCCGGAGGTAAAGATTTATATATGGGAAGTCCTGTTTCGGGCATCGGGACAAGTTTCGGGGTTATCGGTATTGTACCGGGACCACCGGAGGGGTCCCGGGGGCCCACCGGGTGGGGCCACCTGCCCCGGGGGGCCACATGGGCTGTAGGGGGTGCGCCTTGGCCTGCATGGGCCAAGGGCACCAGCCCCACATAGGCCCATGCGCCTAGGGTTCAAGGGGGAAGAGTCCTAGGAGGGGAAGGCACCTCCTAGGTGCCTTGGGGGGGAGGGAAACCCCCCTTGGCCGCCGCCCCCCTAGGAGATTGGATCTCCTAGGGCCGGCCACCCCCCCCTTGGCCCTCCTATATATAGTGGGGGAGAGGAGGGACTTCATACCTTGAGTCCTTGGCCTTTGGTTGCCTCCTTCTCCCTCCCCAACACCTCTCCTCCTCCGTTGTGTGCTCAGCGAAGCCCTGTCGGAGTACTGCTTCTCCACCATCACCACGCCGTCGTGCTGCCGGTGGAGCTGTCTTCCTCAACCTCCCCTTCCTCCTTGCTGGATCAAGACGGAGGGGACGTCACCCGTGCCGTACGTGTGTTGAACGCGGAGGTGCTGTCCGTTCAGCACTTGGCATCGGTGATCTGAATCACGTTCGAGTACGACTCCATCATCACCTTGCAAGCTTCCGCACGCGATCTACAAGTGGTATGTAGATGCAAGCTCTCTCCCATGACTCGTTGCTTAGATGAACTCTTAGATGAACTCATAGCTGGCCCGCCTGGCCTGGCGCTCGCAGTCGCCGCTCGCTGCGGGCTGCGCGCTGGCACGCTGCATTGCTGGTCGCTGGCTCGCTGCATCGCTGCAGTCGCCTCTCGCCTGGCACGCTGCATCGCTGCAAGCCTGCAACCTGCAATTTTCCCTCGCTGCCACATAGTTACACACTGCACGCTGCACTATACTACCAAATACTAGTCTGAGCGAGATGCGAAAAAATGTCAAAAAATTACCCGAAAAAAATATAGAAAATTGCAAAAAAAATGTAGAGTATTATGTGGGATAAATCTAGAGTTTTATTAACGCTTGCCTCATTAAAACCTTCCATCCCAAAGAAGTAAAAAAGTACAAGCTATGCTCTAGAAATACTAAACGATTAAAAGAAGTAGAAATAAAAAGATTACAAGACTAGAATTGAACTAAAAAAATTACAAGACTGGAACTAAACTAATTTGGATCGTTCATCCTTGCCCAGCAGCCGCGGCCAGCTCATCTCTCTTGATGTGTACTGCTCTGTGCCTAGTAAGGATGTTTACTGGACCGTGGCAGGCAATGCGCATCAACTTACCACATCTTTTGCACCGTGCTTTTAGCTCAGATTTTCTGCCGTCCGTAACTACTTCAGCATCGTAGTAGTCCCAGATTCTGGAGCCTCTCCTATCCATGTTTGTATTGTGTGTGTAAAATGAGATGCAGTTTGAGACTTTTGAGTGTGAGAAATGAGAACTTGAGAAGGGTCGGCATCCTTTTTTATAGGAAAAAGATGTCACGTTAGGCACGCTAGGCATGTTAGGCACGTTAGACGGTTAGAGTATTATGTGGGATAAATCTAGAGTATTATTAGCGCCCGCCTCATTAAAACCTTCCATCCCAAAAAAGTAAAAGAGTACGAGCCATGCTCTAGAAATACTAAAAGATTAAAAGATAAAGAAAGAGAAAATAATACAAATACTACAACTGACTAATGGGATCCTTTCAACCTTGCCCCGCAGCCGCAGCTATAGCCGCCGCCTCGGCTGCCTTGAGGTGCGTCGTCTTGTGCCTCATCAGGTGGCCGGTTCCAGCATACCTGCCATCATCTAGGTGCACACTCAACTTCTTACCGCATTCTTTGCACTTTGCAAAAAGCTTGGTCAGACCTTCGTCATTTGTAACGGATTCTTCATCATAGTACCTCCAGATGGGACTAGGTTGTCTCCCAACAATGTTTTGAAGAGGAGCAGCCATGATTGTGTGTGGAAAATGAGGGCGCGGCGCCGCTTCCTCGGTGTTCCCGCGGACAAGTCCGGCTCCTTCCTTCATTTTATTTTATTTCTTTTCTGGCACTAGGTGTTTGCACTGTCGCTGCTTGTTCATCGCTGTGTGGTCCGGGGTAGTTATGTGTTTCTTGATTCTTGTAGAGTTCGATGACTTGGAGGGCTCGGAGTCAAGGGACCTCAGCGACAAGGGCTGCTGAACTTCACAAGAGCTGGTGGGTTCTTGTGTTGTCTGGCTCATCAGTTTTCTTGAATTTCATGTCTCAAACAAACCACATCAAAGCTTTTTCAGAAGCTTCTTCTTCAGTAGCTTCAGCATATCCCCTGCAATGATACCCCTTTTTTAGTCAATGTTTGGGTGTTGTCGCCACTGCGTCGTATTCTGAATTGGAACTGTAGGTTCAAGCCTATGATAAACTTCTGCCCATTCTTTCAGCAGGAGTGCTGTAACCATTTATACCACTGTAATCATTAACCGGTAACAGTGATATCAGTATCTAGTTCTATTCAAATCCTTGCCATCTTCATCTTTTCCCCTCCTCTCCTAAAGTTATTTCCAGTGTAAATTTTATTTATTTATTTTGCAGGTTTTTATCGGCCTGTGGTGTCGCCCGACATTGGTTTGGTTTATGTGTGGCTAGAAAAAGGAAGATGTGTGATTTAGCTGTAAATAATATTTTGCCTGCTTGCTTTGTTGGTTTCCTGAAGTTGTATGAGCTAGCTGTAACAAGTTGCAAACAGTTCATATTTTTACCATTTTTATTTTGCTACGCGAGGATTAGGTTCCAAGTCATACCCTTGGCCTTACTGCCGTGCATAGGCTGGATGGAATATCGAGCACCTCAGGTTCGTTCGAGCGCGGCCACAGGTTGCAGGGGAGGAATTGGAGTAACAAGAACGGCTGGAAGATGCAAACGCGTTGCATGATGAGTTGGATGCTTTCTTCAGACCCTCCCTGTAGTGATTGTGTTCCAGTATGTTCAGGTAACTAAGCTACTGTAGTCTGTAGTGGAATCTTTAATGGGACTCTGTTTTTGTTGACTGATTCATGTGTAGTTGAATGCTTCCCGTTTTGCTGCCTTTTAGTCCACTTGCTAAACTGTAAAGTGCATTACACGAGGACTGATGGCGATGTTATATACTTATATGGTCATTCTTGATAGGTACGGCTATTATTTAGCATGCTTCCTTTATATCCCAAAGGCATGCGGTATGTTTTATTCCTTACACTGATCCATAAACATGACAATAATTAAAATAAATGTCTCATATTTCTGATCATTGCTGGGCATGGGCGGCAGCTTTCCTAGGACCGAAACATGACGCGCTTCTCTATTTCTAATCTATATGAGTTATGTTTGCCCCATTTCGGGATATATATAGCTATATCCTTGCATAAGTGCATGTATAAATTTATAATTAGATTGGCAAAATACCCGTATCTGTTCTATACTCTGTTACTGTTAGCAGACAGTAAAATTTGAAGTTATTATATCAAATTACCTTTTGTTTGCATATTACTTTTACTGTCCATTTGATACTGTGTGGAGCTTGCTTTACTCTCATCTATAGTTACTTTCTTAATGATTCAGTCTTATGTAGGGTAAATTAGAGATTCTACTAACACTCTGTCTGGAGTATCTTTAAGGGAGCACAACAGGTTAAATATGTTTATATGTCTGCCTAGCCAAGTGGCTGGTTTTTTGGCTTCTCTGTTTAGTCTATAAGTGTGCCTGCATGGCTATTAGCCAAGTGACGAATGTTTTGACTTATTTTCTTGTATTAGGAATAAATGGATAGTTACACATACATAGTTGTATTTTCCATGTGTTTTTTTTTAGAACGAAGACGCTGGGAGCGTCCGGCTTTAAATTAATAAAGCCCACAACGAACAGGCAGAGTGTCAAACGATCCGACTTACACGACGTACCAAAAGCCACGGCAAAAGCGAGACAGAAGTCTAGGAAGGGTCCAAACGCCGGGCTGCGAGGTGATTACAAGGCCGTAGCCCAAGAACAAGAGCGCGCAGGCTCGCAAAACAAAAGAGATGCCCCACCCTCAAGTAGGCATCGCCGGCTCCCTAGCCGCCACAAACACTTGGTGCACACGGACTTGCGCCTGCTTCATGAGATCAGTGTCCTTCTGCCTCGCCAACGGACTCCATTGCTGCCATAGGATAGAGCATTTGCATATTATGTTAGCCAGGTGCGACGGGAACGAGCCTTCAATGGTAAACTTGTTGCGAGTAAGCCATAAAGACCAAAGCATCGCTCCTATACTAGTCCAGATCACCCGCTTGGGCTGACCCTGCACCGTGTGAAGGAGGTCCACGAGTTTAGAGGAGGATCTCGGGTCCCAAGCTACCCCGGCAGCCTCCCTAACTTCACTCCACGCAAACCTCGCTAACGGGCATTGGAAGAAGGCGTGATTCGCGTTTTCGGGGTTCCCACACGACGCACACATGCCCGACGCCAGGCCGTTCTGCTTTGCTATGTTATTGGACGTGGGTAATCGGTCCCTAAACAATTGCCAAAGAAAGACTTTGATCTTGAGCGGAACGCGAGCTTGCCACAGTCCTTTCACCTCTCGATGTACCGTCCCTTGGCACAGTTTATGGTATAAGGACTGAACGGTAAACCTCCTAGAGGCATTGAGGTGCCATGACACCCTGTCAGGCTCGTCAGAGAGTGGCACGGTGGCTACCAGGTCTAACAGCTCCCCCCACCGTGCAGTTTCCTGCATGGTGAGGTTCCGGCAGAACGCGACGGCCTGTGGCACCGCCAGAGCCTCGGCCACCTTTTGTTTGGCCACACCGCTAAGGCATACAACTCTGGGCTCTTCCCAGAGTGGACGAACGCCTATCCAAAAATCCAACCAAAATCTAGTGGAACGACCATTACCAATGTTAAACCTGGCACCTTGGTCAAAAGCGGGTCTAATAGCCTGCAGATCTTGCCAAAAGGGGGAGCCCCTTGCTTCCCCTTCAAAGAAATTCCCGTTAGGGAAGTACTTGGCGCGAAGGATGTCAGCCCATAGGCCCGTCGCCGCTTGCGACAGTTTCCATATCCATTCACACATCAGCGCAATGTTCTGCAGCCTAGTGTTAATAATGCCCAATCCTCCCAAGGATTTGGGCCTGCATACCGCCACCCATTTGACCAAGTGATATTTGCGCTTTAGACCCGTTCCCTCCCAAAAGAAACGAGCATGCGGCGCGTCCAACTTGGCATTAACCCCTTCAGCCAGCAGGAACAAGCCCATTGCGAACATAGGCAGCGAAGAGAGGCTAGAGTTAGTGAGGACGAGCCTTGCTGCGGATGACATGAACTTTCTGCGCCAAGGGCTCACTTTCTTCCCTGCTTTCCCAATTAACGGAGCCCACTCATCTATCGTCACTCTGCGTGGCGCTAGGGGTAAGCCTAAATACGTAAAGGGGAACTTTCCCACTTTACAATTGAGAAGGTCAGCGATACGCTGCCCCTCCTCGCTATATATCCCCATAGACAGCATTTCACACTTGTGGAAATATATTTTGAGCCCGGACATGAGCTCAAAGCTCAGCAACAAAGCTTTTAGCGTTGCAATGCTGTGAGCGTCCGGCTGAAACAGTAGCATGGTGTCGTCTGCGTACTGAAGGTGCGAAATCCCCCCTGGGATGAGGTGGCTGACCACTCCCTTGATATGGCCAGCCGTGGTCGCCTTCCGCGGCAAAGCCGCAAGGGCGTCGACCACAAAGTTGAATAGGAGCGGAGACATGGGGTCGCCCTGACGCAGTCCCCGCCTGTTCCGGAAGAAACTCCCAATCTCCCCGTTCACCAAAATCGCAGTCTGGCCACCCGTGACCAACTGCATGACTCGGTGAACCCACACATCCGAGAAACCCCGGCTAAGTAAAACCTGACGCAAAAAACTCCAGCTCACGCGGTCATACGCTTTCTCGAAGTCTACTTTTAGGAGAATGGCCGGTTCCTTAGTACGTTTAAGTTCGTGGATGATCTCCTGTAGCGCTAGAGAGCCCTCCAGAATGTTCCGGCCTCGGATGAAAGCAGTTTGGGTACGGCTGATGGTACGTTGGGCGATCGGGACGAGGCGGGTAGTAGTGGCTTTGGAGCAAATCTTAAAAGGGACGTTAATAAGCGCGATAGGCCTAAACTGACGGATGTTATCCGCACTGGCCACCTTTAGAATCAAAGAGAGGATCCCAAAATTTAGCCGCGATATGTCGACCATCCCGCGCATGAAGCCGTTGCAGACCTGGAATAGCGGCCCCTGCAGAAGCGACCAGAACCGCTTAAACATGGCGACTGGCCAACCGTCCGGGCCAGGCACAGTGACCGTTTTCATGCTCCGAAGAGCCGCATCAATCTCCTCAGGCAAAAAAGCGAGCCCCAGCTCCTCATTTTCCTGATCGGTAACGAGCTGGGAAGGGTCCAAGAGATCTGCGCGCACCCCTGCTCGCTGCTCCTCGCTCATTCCCATGAGATTAATGTAGAAGTCATATATGTGACGAACAATGTCCGCCTGGGTCAGCAACAGCCCCTGGTCAGATTGCAAGCGGAGGATCGTACACCTACGCCGTCTCGTGTTGGCGTAGGCGTGGAAGTATTTGGTGTTTCCATGTGTCTTGGGCATTCTTCTCATACATTCCTTGTGTTTCTCCCTTTTTAAGGTTCTCTGAGTTTAAGAATAGGGTTTAGGGTTTTCCGTGTGGCAAAGCCTCTCCACGTCTTCCTTTATATAATAAACAGCATATACAATTACATACGTACATGATACGTGTACACGACACGCTAGACCTATCTTAACACTCCCCCTCAATCTAAACTTTTACTCTGTACAAGATTTAGATTGGTACTAAAACGGTCTAGCGTCTATCGGGTGGCTGGTTTACTAAACACATTAGCCAGCTGATCATTAGAAGAAATAAACCTAACCTCAAGCGCTCTAGAAGCAACACGCTCGCGCACAAAGTGAAAATCAATCTCGATGTGCTTAGTACGCACATGGAAGACTGGGTTGGCAGTGAGGTATGTGGCCCCCAAATTATCACACCATAGAACAGGAACTCGTTGCTGAGATACTCCAAGCTCCTTGAGTAGTGACTCTACCCAGATGGCCTCAGCAGCTCCATTCGCCAAGGCTTTGTACTCGGCTTCTGTACTGGATCTCGACACTGTTGGTTGTTTCTTCGAACTCCAAGAAATGAGGTTCGGTCCAACAAAGATGGCAAAGCCTCCAGTGGATCGACGATCATCAGGGCATCCTACCCAATCTGCATCAGTGAAGATACTAATGCTAGTGGAAACAGCCTTGTGAAACTTCAGCCCTGTGTGCAACGTTCCTTTGACATAGCCCAAAATCCGCTTAACAGCTTCCCAATGAACATCGGTGGGCTGTGAGAGAAACTGGCACACCTTGTTCACTGCGAACGAGATATCTGGACGAGTGAGAGTTAAATACTGCAGCCCACCAACAACACCGCGATACCGGAAAGAATCATCGGTACTAAGAGGTTGTCCAGACACTCGTGCAAGCTGATCGAAAGTAGACAACGGTGTGGAAGTAGGCTTACAATTCTCCATACTCACACGGTGCAAAAGATCCACGGCATACTTCCGTTGAGTCAATGTCATCCCCCCTGAATTGTAGGACGCTTCCAGACCAAGAAAGTACTCCAACGGCCCAAGGTCCTTGATAGGAAAACTAGCCGCAAGGGAGTGAACAAGACCATCAACAGCTCGTGGTGAGGATCCGGCAATGACGATATCATCCACATAGACAACCATATAGATCTGAACATCACGATAGCGGAAGAAAAATAGGGATGTATCTGCTTTGGAGGAGACGAAACCAAGCTGGAAAAGACGAGCACTGAGCCGAGCATACCATGCACGAGGTGACTGTTTGAGTCCATAGAGAGCGCGCTGAAGCTTGCACACATGAGAGGGAAACCGAGCATCCTCAAAGCCAGGTGGCTGCTGCATATAGACGTCCTCGGAGAGATACCCATGAAGAAAAGCGTTGCTGACATCAATCTGCCGAAGACTCCAACCACGAGACACAGCCAATGCAAGAACCAGTTGAACGGTGGCCGGCTTGACAACCGGACTGAACTTATCACCATAGTCAATGCCAAGCTGCTGGGTGAAACCACGAGCGACCAGTCGAGCCTTGTACTTATCAACAGAGCCATCTGGACGATGCTTGGTCTTGAATATCCACTTGCTCCCAACAACATTGACGCCGTGCGGTCGGGGCACAAGAACCCAAGTCTTGTTGTGGTGAAGGGAAGCAAGCTCATCAATCATCGATGTACGCTAGGCAGTCTCACGGAGAGCATCATGATGAGAGACAGGCACCACATGGAACGCACGACGATGGGGATCATATCGGGTGGTCCCATCGGTAGGGACAAGAGCATGACGAGTATGATCGCGGGTGCGCGTGACCATGGTGTGTGCCGGAGCAGCTGGAGGCGTCGCGGTCGAGGGGGCAGGGCTGCCCTCGACAGAAGGCGACGCGAGCTGTGGCGGCGATGATGGAGCAGCATCCTCGATCACCCCAGCAGATGACGACGTGTCAGCGCGCGGCGAAGAAACCGCCGAGGAACCGGGTGAAGCAGCCGACAGGGTCGGAGATGGGCCAGTAGGTCCGGGCGACTCGGCAGCCGTCGGGCCAGGTGGGGTGGGCGGCGCGGCAGCCGAAGGGCTAGGAGACGTGCATGTCCCATGCACGTCGGGCGCCAGGGAGAGCGGCGCGTCGGCCACGTGGGGGCGGCGGGCAGGAGGCGTGCATGCGCCATGCACCGCTACCGCCAGAGATGGAGCCGCCGAAGGTTCCTGCACAGGAGCAACATGGCCTGAAACGAGCGTGTCAGTAGACAAATAGGACAGGTTATATTTGCGCATATGGTCACCCGTTGCCGGTTCATTGGCAGGAAAAGAGAGAATATCAGCGAAAGAGGAGACATCGACGGTGACCCCAGGGGTGGCATAAGGGAAAACAGACTCGTCGAAAACAACATCACGAGAGATGTAGATACGTCCCGTGGAACGATCAAGACACTTGTAACCCTTATGCATCTGACTATAGCCCAAGAAAACACACATGATGGAACGGAAGGCAAGCTTGTGTGCATTATATTTGCGCAAACTAGGCCAGCAAGCGCACCCAAAAGTGCGAAGAAACTTGTAATCGGGTTGCACCTTAAGGAGACGATAGATGGGTGTATCGTGTTGAAGAACAGGTGTAGGCATGCGGTTAGTGAGGTAGCACGCAGTAAGAAATGCTTCATCCCAAAAACGCAATGGGAGAGAAGAATGAGCGAGCAAGGCAAGACCTGTTTCAACAAGATGATGGTGTTTGCGTTTAGCAATCCCGTTCTGCTGAGAGGTGTGCGGGCAAGACACACGATGAGAGATCCAAGTGCGTTGAAAATATCAGTGCAGTCGGTGGTACTCGCCACCCCAGTCCGACTTAACGGCTATGATTTTAGTGTGGAGAAGACGCTTAACATGAGCCTGAAAAGCATAAAACACTTGCTCGATGTCAGACTTGTGCTTTAGGAGATAAATCCAAGAGAAACGTGTATAATCGTTAACAAAGCTCACATAATACTTATAACCTCTAGAAGAGGCAATAGCAGGCCCCCAAACATCAGAATGAATTAACTCAAGAGGCATAGTGGAAACATGATGAGATAAATTATATGGCAATTGTCGACTCTTAGCACGCTGACAGCATCACACACTGAAGTCTAACGTTCAGAAGAACACACTAAATCATTATTCCTAACAATGAACAATATTATTCGAAGGATGACCGAGACGCTGGTGCCACTGGGACGGGGTGGTCTTGACGCTGAGAGACGCTTGGCGGGTGGAGTATGACGACGCGTGACTAAACGGGATGGGGTAGAGTCCGCCATGACATCTACCGTGAAGAAGGATTTTCTTCGTGGCCGTGTCCTTAACAAGGAAAAAGAAACGGTGAAATTCCACAAAAACATCATTGTCAAGGACAAGACGGTAAACGGATAGCAGATGTTGATGAATATGTGGTAGACGAAGAATATTGCGTAAACAAAGGGATGAACCGGGTATAGTGGAATGACCAATATGCGAAATAGACAAACCTGCACCGTTTGCCACTTGCACTTGATCCTTCCCGCCGTAGCGCTCGTGGAAGTGCAGACGATCAAGATCATTCGTCAGGTGGTCCGTCGCACCGGTGTCCAGAATCCAGTGCGGCGGCTCATGGGAGGAGGATGTGGACGCGGAGTTGGCGGCGCGGTGGTCATGATCATAGCGGCTGCGACAGTCGCCGGCCTCATGACCCCAATTCTTGCATATCTGGCACCGGGGACGCCAGCGGCGGTTGCGACCACCCCCGTTGCCACCTCCGTTTCCTCCTCCATTGCGGCTATTGCCGCCGTTGTTGTTACGACCAGGGGCGTTGCCCTGGCTATTGCCATAGCCGCCCGAGCTGGGCGAGAGGGAACCGGCAGAGGGGCGGCCGCCGCTCGGGCGGCCAAAGTTAGAGGCTTGGCCGGAGGTGTTGTTGTAGAACGGCCGAGACGCGGCATTGGCGGAGGACTGCCAATCCTCGTGCTCGGACTGCTGCTGCTGAAGGGCCTCGTAGTGGAGAACGCTCGAGTAGAACGCGGGGAACGTGATTGGCACGCCCGCGAAGTTCATGGAGGCGGCGATGGGGTTGAACGCCGAGCCGATCCCGGTCAGCACGTAGTCGATGATCTCATCATCGCGAAGAGGAGAGCCGGCGGCGGCCATCGAGTCAGCAAGGGCCTTGACCTTCTGCATATACTCGCCGGCGGGACGATCTCCCTTGCGCAGCGCCTGAATCTAGCGCCGGAGGTTGCGCACGCTGGCGCTGTTCTCGGCGGTGAACATGGTGTGCACGGCCGCCCAGGCGGTGACGGCCGACCTGCAGCCAATGAGCTGCGCGGAGATCTCCACGCTCATCGAACAAAGGAGATGCCCAAGAACCTTCTGATCCAGGGTCCACCATTGCTCGTAGTCGGGGTTGGACACGGTGCGGGCGGCCTTGCCGGTGCCTGTCGTCATGGTCGACGCCGGCGCGGTGGCCGAGCCGTCGAGGAAGCCGTGGAGGCGCACTCCGGTGAAGTTGGGGAGGGCAAGTGCCCTCCAGAGCATGAAGTTACTGCGGTCTAGCGAGACCGCGATGGGCGGAAGGACGGGTGTGGGAGCCGTCGCGGCGGGTGGAGCGATGACGGGGGCGATCGGGACGAGCGCGGAGGGGGTGGTGAGCGTGAGCGCAGAGGAGGGGGTCATCGCGGATGCCGGTGCGGTGGACATCGCGGCGGCCGCGAGGAAGCTGCGGCGGCGGCGGCGGGAGGAGGAGAGGCGGCGACGGCTAGGGTAGGCTCCGATACCAAGTTTAAGAATAAGGTTTAGGGTTTTCCGTGGGGCAAAGCCTCTCCACGTCTTCCTTTATATAATAAACAGCATATACAATTACATACGTACAGGATATGTGTACACGACACGCTAGACCTATCTTAACACTCTGTTGATCTAGACTGCTTTCCTAAATTGTGTATGCTGCTTACTCAACTAGGTGCCTCAAATTACTGCCACTTTTTTTTCATCTAGCGTAGTTGTGGCTTCTATACAAAATGCCATATTTGTTGTGGTACTGTATGATGAGCCTATCTGTATTATTGAATGGCGAGGTTCTATATCTCTTTGCATCATATTCTGATGGATGCTTGGTTGCCAATATTCTACTTGTGTGTGGATGATTGGTTTTGTAACTTCTCACAACAATGGTTCGGTTAAGCAGTAAAGTTGCTTCATCTTGTTTTTTGTTCAAAAACACTCCTATTCAATACAATGTCACAAAAGGGATTCGCAGCTACCAGAATGCAGCAGATGCATTTTTAAGCATGAATATTATCTGTGTGATTCCATAGTATGCATTACACTTCCTTTAAGCATGAATATCTGAATGTTCGCCGTATACACTGCTCAGTCATGTTCTATTTCTATTTAAATTTAGTTTTCTACCTTGATCTTGAAATTGCACATAAATACAGTCCAAAATAGACGCTATAAGTGCAATACCATGCATTTATCACCATTATAGCGCATTTCCCTGAGAAATAGGTTCATAAGCCATATAATCATGTTGACGAAACATCGCTCTCGATCTTGAGGCTTGCACCTCGTCTGAATCTCTGGTCTCACACCTGCCCTGAACTTTTTTACATTCAGATTTGACACTATCGACAACGGAGTGGAGGGGAGGAGACTTGTGATTGAAAACACGATTGCCATGTTCTTTCAAGATTGTCCAAGCACTAATGGAGAGAAGATTATCCATGATGCCTTTGCGTTTAGCCACCATTCTTCAAAGCTAGAATTGTGATTTTTTTCACGTTCCTGATCTGGTACCCAGCAGTGCTTCAGTCGCATTTGTATGCCCCTAGATGTTTACCTCAATTTTCATTTACCCTTTATTTAGTTATTATGATGGCATCCTTGGCTCCAGATCATCTACCCATATGAAAACGTTCCCTTACCCTGCCTAGCTGACAAAACCTTGCGAGATGCATTATGTTTTATCGTTCTAAGCCTTGCTACTTGCTAGGCTAATACTTCCTCCGTTCCAAATTAGTTGACTTGAATTTATCTAAATACGGATGTGTCTATACTTGTCTAGTGTCTAGATACATCCGTGTCTAGATAAATATGAGTCAAGTAATTTGGAACGGAGGGAGTAGATCCCTGACCAAATTAATTATGAATGAAATGTTAAAAGATGTTTTAGAGCTCATGTACATCCACTCTTGATTTCCTTAAATGGGTGATATATATATTTACATTTTTGGTTGTTAAAGTGTGATGTGTAATACCATCTATCTATCCCAGATCATTGGCTTATAACCATAAAAGAGAGGTCTTGCTATTCAAATAATACGCCGTTTATCTGGCGCATGTGGCGTAACGGGTCATCTAGTTATTCTAACAATAGCGTCGTGTCTCCACTTGTCAACAAATAAGCACAGAAGATCATTCTCCACACTCGCCGGCTCTCCGCCGGCGCAAACCCGATGGAATAGAAAATATACGACGGCCGGCAATTTAGAGAAAGCGAGATGGCACAACTGGTTCTAATCATCCCCGATGACTAAACTAATCACACGGTTTAACCAGATCAGAGCAAAGACAACACGCCAACAGCAGAACCAAGTCCAAGTCTCGGCAATCCAATAGGAATCTCCGGAGCCCCATATATCGCCACACACACGGCCACGAACCACCTGGCCGCCCCCATTGCAAGCTCGAAGTAGCAACACACACCACCTCACCCGCCATTGGAGCACGCGCGCGCGCGCACACAAATAACACAACACCAGTGCAAGGTACGATCAGCCCAGCTGGTTGCGGGGGCCAAGACGTAAGCACGCCATGGTGGCGTCCTCTGCCGCACCGGCATCGTCCTCTGCTGCGGCACCGGCGTGCCGGGGCATGGCGCCCGCCGGCATTCCCACGATCGACATGTCCGCGCCGGCGGGGCGGGCGGAGCTGTCCCGCCAGATGGTGGAGGCGTTCGCCGAGCGCGGCTTCTTCAAGGCGGTCAACCACGGCGTGCCGCCGCGGGTGTCCGCCCGGCTGGACGATGCCAGCGCGGCGTTCTTCGCGCGGCCGGCGGAGGAGAAGCAGAAGGCCGGCCCGCCGGATCCCCTGGGCTACGGCAGCCGGAGCATCGGCTCCCACGGCGACGTCGGCGAGCTGGAGTACCTGATCCTGCACACGGACCCCGAGGTGGTGGCGCGCAAGGCCAGGGCCATCGATAGGGACGACCCTTCACGATTCAGGTATGGCCCATATGGGCATGCATGCAGTGTCCCTTTCGCACATGAACATGAATAAACTTGTACCTATATTCATTGTTTCTTTGTTCTCGGAGCGGCATATTGTTTGGTTGCTACTGCTTAAATACCAAGAAAAAACAATAGCATGCTATGACAAATAGAGCAACCTATAAAATCCGCTATGGCGAAGCTATATAATGTTATAGCAAACGATTGTACAGTATATTTCATTTAGCGAGACATTGATCAGAAACGCTACAGCATGCTGTTAGCGGCGTTACATCGCAATATTTTTGTAGTGCTTAGTACTCCTGGTACTCTTGTTGTGTCGTCATGCTGTCGCCTATGATGATACTGCACCTCGAGTATATATGTTTTTCACCATATCCGAATCTCTGCATGACTGAGCGAAATACCACCTCCGTTTCAGAAATGACTTACTGTGTGTAGTCAAACTTTAGAACTTTTCTTGTTCGTGAGAGAAACTTTTAGAACTTTAATCATTTAGATTTGTAAGATGAGAGTAATATCATTAGACATGTCGTTATTTTTTTTTTCACATTTTGCAGTAGCATATGCATACGAAAAAATAGCCAAAACACATGACGCCATGTCAAATCTAAAACATCAGCTACGTACGGATAAATTAGTTTGCTAAATGGTGTACATTTATGTTAACCATACGATAATACCAATAAGACTTCTCATGGTTGGTGGTTTCATAGATTAGTATCATGTGGATGATAAAAATGTATGATGCTACATAGTATCATATGTTGGGTGTTTTGTATGACCTACAATAGCACCTTATTTCATGATATGATACAACATCCTCTCTTTTTCTCAATCAATAGTATGACATGTGAGCACTATGGCTAGTTGACATTGCATAAGGATACATCATAAACAGTTGCCATACCCATACCCCACTGTGGGAGGTCTAAGTCATGTATATATAATATACATAGTACTTAATGTGTCATTTTCATCATGTTTATCTCATGAATCTCAGGAGCTCAATATTTTATGATTCAATAGCTAGTAACCTACATGGCGCCAAGCTGATTGGGGGAAGGGCACCATTTTTCCGTGTTCGTTACGTTCTGGAATATTTTATCAAAGTATTGTATAGTTATTTGTTGTTTTACTTAGTGTTCTAATTAGTGCAAACTATCTATGCATGGAAAATTCAAAGGACACAATTGTTTCTGTTGCGATAATTTGTACTTAGAAGCATAAGTGTAGCCACCAAAATGGCCGAAACATAACTTTTTGTGAGAAAATAAGGTATGTTGTTGTATTTTAGCTCATAATTAACTTCAATGCATTTAGTTGTTTCATATCACCAAATACTATATACTCACTCACTGCCAAAGTATAGTTCTATGTTTTAATTCAAATTCACAAATAAGGGGAGTCAAGAATGGTAGGTTTCCTTCATGCATTGGCTCATGCAGCCACTGGTCATAAATGTTGCTTCATGCTTTGGTTTGTTGATTTTCTAAAATGTGGAGAAATGAAAAGTTAAAAACTTAGATGCACTAAAATTTTATAAGGAGGGAGTATAACTAGACAATTCATGTCACAAGGTTGGTTTTACTGCATGTTTGAGTCAAGTTGGAGAACATGTAGCGTTTCAAATCCAAGTTGGAAAAACTCCTCTTAAATAATACTCCCTCCGTGCCATAATATAAGGCCTCCTTTGGTTTAGAGGAATCTTGTAGAAATTTCACAGGATAGGATTTCTGTAGGAAAAAAATTCTTTAGAGCCCTTTGGTTCGTAGGAATGGAATCCTATTCCTATAGAGGAATTCTTCCTATCCTCCACATTTCATAGGAAAATAAACATTAGCCTAGACTCATGGAAAAAAAAATCCTATGATGTGAATCAAAGAACATCTCCTTTCCTATTGCTACTCATAGGATTTGAGATACATGTCATCTCATTTCCTATGACTTTCTTATTCCTACGATTTTCCTATCCTACGAAGCAAAGAAGGCCTAAGAGCGTTTTTTACACTACACAAGGAGTCTCAATTTGAGAGTTGTGCTCTTGAGTGCGCGCGTATCCAATTTCCGCGCAATATACAAATATATCTTATACTCCCTCTGTCCCATAATATAAGAATTTTTTACTATGAAATCGAGACTCCTTGTGTGTACACAAGTGCGTACAACTCACTATTCATGTCCACGTATGATCTCCATGGCTGCCACAAGTTGTATTGAATATATTCTAAGGTTATAACACAACATATCAATTATTATGCAATGCATGCAACCGATAATTGGAGCTTCACAATATGCATGGGCTTTAGGCTAGTCATAGTGGGGAGTAACTTAGACAATGTGATGCATATGACACTAGCCTATGTTACTATCTTCATAGTGCAAAGTAACATAAAAGTAGTATCATAGATGCTTGTATTTATTAGATTATAGACTAATTTTGTTTTGGGTTGCATTATGTTACAGTAACATATTATGTTAGTCTAAACACATCTCTCATCATTAACTACATGCCACATAAACAAACTTATCTTGGATTGCGCTATCTTACTAGCTAAGTTACTCCCACTATGATCAGCCGCGTTTTTCTACATACGATGGATTGTTAGTAGAATAATTAAATGATGATGTGGTAGTACATACTTAAATCAGTACTGATAACACTGCTATCAGTATTAACATTGTACTCCGTCCCTTGGGGTCTGAGATGTGGATCCCCGTATTTGAAGCCAGGACACCATACTCGTTTAAAAGACAAGCGGTGTGAGTGTGACAAATTTTAGGCCCAATTCATTTAACGGTTTCTCCAATAAGCCGCCTCCTCCCGAGCTGAGAAGAGGTAGGAGCTATAGCACTCATGCGCATTGTGAGCAGGTCGAACCCCAATAGCTCTTTGTTCAGTTGCCTTGTTCGCTTACCCTCATTGGTTGGTTCGGTCGCCTTGACTCGCTCGCTTGGTCCTCGTCGCCAGCGAAAAACCAACCTCTACTAGTCCATGAAAAAACTAACTTCTGATATTTTATAGTCAAAGAATAATGTATACATTCTAAAAAATGTTCACATGTTTTAAAAAGTTCATGGATTTGAAAATATATTCACGCATTTTAAAATTTTGATTTTTTTTAAATGTTCACCAATTTGAAAATAGTTCATCTATTTCATGAATTCGAAAAAAGTCCTGAATTAAAATTCCAAATTTGAAAAGAAGCATGAACTTTTCAAAAATTATTTCTTAAAAATGTTCATGTATTTACAAAAAAGGTATAAGAAACAAAAGGAAACGTTAAAAAAACCAAGTGAAAACTAGGAATAGAATACAAAAGGATAAGGTAGAGAAAAACCAGGGAAACCTTAGCATCTCAAATAAGAAGTGGCCATCCCCACTAATTCGTTTGGGCTTTGGCCCAAATGAATGGGGAGGCTTTTCTTATGGGAATAATTGAGAAGCCCAAATAAATTAGGTTGGGGGGGAGATGGCTTATAGGAGAAGTTTCGGAAGGGACGAGACGACATGCCACGCTGTAATGCCAAATATCTACTTGAACCCTTGCAGCTCTATCGTCTCAATGCATGGAAACATGCAAAACAGTGAAGCATGTTAGTTCGTCGCCTGTGACAGAAAAACAATCTCACTAACATTTTTTACACAGTGAGGCGGTGAACGAGTACGTGCAGGCAGTGAGGCACTTGGCCTGCCAGATCCTTGACCTGCTCGGCGATGGCCTGGGCCTTCGCGACCCTGCGTCCCTGAGGAGGCTCGTCACGACCACGGACAGCGACTCCCTCGTCCGGATCAACAACTACCCACCCTCGGCTGCCAGCGATGGCGGCGTGAAAGCCGACAGCTCGGTCGGGTTCGGCGAGCACTCCGACCCACAGATCCTCAGCGTCCTCCGTGCCAACGACGTCGATGGCCTGCAGGTGCTGCTGCCGGATGGCCGCGGCGAGGATGCCTGGGTGCAAGTTCCGGCAGACCCCGCCGCGTTCTTCATCAACGTCGGCGACCTTCTTCAGGTGATCGGCAGTGCTAGTAGTATCTGAACCAACAATCTTTCCCATTATACTCTGGCAGTAAAATTCAGACATGTTGAGTTGGGCATGAATTGTTATCTCTGTGTTTTGCAGGCTTTGACAAATGGGAAGCTGGTGAGCATCCGGCATAGGGTGATGGCCAGCACCAGCAAGCCAAGGCTGTCAGCTATCTACTTCGCCGCGCCAGCGTTGCACGAGAGTATCTCGGCGCTCCCAGAGACGGTGACTGCCGACGCGCCGCGCCTGTACCGGCCATTCACCTGGGCGGAATACAAAAAGACGATGTACACGCTCCGTCTGAGCCACAACCGGCTCGACCTCTTCAAAGTCAAATTGGTCGGTGATGTCGGTGAAGGAGGTGGTGAAGACAAGTCTCGGATATAGACATCAACATGATGTTGCATATATATTGAGTTGTATACAAAATTTTGGTTCTTTGGCAACTATGAACTGCAGATTTCTTGGTGTTATTATCCTAGAATAATGTGTGATTATTACTTATCGTGTAACATAAGTCAGTGTAGTGCAGATGTAATTGTGTAGTAGTGAGCAACAAGTTGACTACCCCCCCCCCCCCCCCCCCCCCCCCCCCCCCCGCGGCCTGCTCGGAGGTGATGCGCCTCTGTTGGGTGGTCGAACCTCCGGCGGCTGCTGTTGACCACGTCCAGATCTGGCGCCTAGGCGTGGGGCGTTTCGGCGGAGGTTGGTGGCGGAGGCTGTAGGCCGGCAGTGGATGGCGTGCAGCAGGTGTGGTCGGAGGCAGGGGTTGGTCTCTGCTGCGGCTGGCAGCCAATGGGGGCACGAATCTGGCTCTGTCCGTGTTGGTGCCGGTGTTGCGGCCTGGATTGATCCCCCTTCCATCAGCGACAGTGCTCATGGTGAGCAAGGGCGTCTGTGGGGGGCTCCTTTTTGGACACGGCGAGGACGCTCCCGTGGTCTGACAGGGGGAGGTGAGTCTCGCGCTCATGTGCTTGCCGGACTCGGCGTCCTATGTGCGGCGGTGAGGTGCAGGCTGCGAAGCTTCAGGCGAAGGCCTACTGCTGACCTTGTCGGCAGCGATGATGGTGACGCCCTCGGGCGCCACTTCCCTTCTTGAAGGACGGCGGCGGCGGGGCAACTCTCCGGCCGGCGCGAGGTGGCTGGATGTGGTGCCTCGTGCGCGTGCGCGCGTGTGGCGACGGGGAGGTGGTGTGCGGCGGCGCGGGTCGCAGGCGAGGGGGGTGGAGGGCGGCGGACTCGGGCTGGCTGGGCGCGGCTTGCTCGGAGGTGATGCGCCTCTGTTGGGTGGTCGAACCTCCGGCGGCTGCTGTTGACCACGTCCAGATCTGGCGCCTAGGCGTGGGGCGTTTCGGCGGAGGTTGGTGGCGGAGGCTGTAGGCCGGCAGTGGATGGCGTGCAGCAGGTGTGGTCGGAGGCAGGGGTTGGTCTCTGCTGCGGCTGGCAGCCAATGGGGGCACGAATCTGGCTCTGTCCGTGTTGGTGCCGGTGTTGCGGCCTGGATTGATCCCCCTTCCATCAGCGACAGTGCTCATGGTGAGCAAGGGCGTCTGTGGGGGGCTCCTTTTTGGACACGGCGAGGACGCTCCCGTGGTCTGACAGGGGGAGGTGAGTCTCGCGCTCATGTGCTTGCCGGACTCGGCGTCCTATGTGCGGCGGTGAGGTGCAGGCTGCGAAGCTTCAGGCGAAGGCCTACTGCTGACCTTGTCGGCAGCGATGATGGTGACGCCCTCGGGCGCCACTTCCCTTCTTGAAGGCATCATTGTGAAGCTTCATAGCCTGTTCTTGATGTGCTCCGGGTGAAAGCCTAAAATCCTTCCTTGGATTGGACGATGACGCCATCTTTGATGTCGTTTCCCCCTTGGGGGCATAGTCTTGGAGCCATGGATCCGTCGTGGGTTGCTTGGTGTCTCGGTTGGAGCGTTGTTGGTCTGTTGGTCTGCTTGGTGGCGGCGGTGGAAGTGATATGTGGCGGCAGCCTTTGCCTTGGTCATCTTGGGGCTGTTGGTCGACCTCTCTCTTGGGGGCTCGTGGCGGCGGTGACGACTCAGAGTTTGGTGCCCTTCAACGTCGCTTGAGGTTTTGTTGTCTCGCATAGTGTTCTGGCTCTCTCTATCTGTGATGGAGGCCGTGGTGTGGCTCAGAGGAGGTGCAGGGCTGTCTCGGCGGAACATTGCCCTTTGGCACGGTCAGCGGCCCTCTCTGTCGCGGCGTGGCTAGGAAATGGGAAACCCTTCGATGGTGGTTGCGACTCTCCTAGTTCTTCAAAGTGATGAGTGATCGCAGGGCAGCAGACGACTTCTCCTCAGCGTCTTCTCGGTGTCGGATCTCCTTTCGTCTGATCCAACAATGCTAGTTCCTGCTCTTCTCGGTCTACCTACTGATGATGGATGCTAAGTTCTTGGTGTTGGCTGCTTGTTGTAGCTTGCTTCTGGTTCTTCTTCTGGTTTTCCTTGTCCCTTTCTTGTGGGTTGGGTGCTACTTGTTGTAGCCGTTGTGTTTGTATCTCGATCTTGGTTTTGAAAATGAAAATTGTTCAGGCCGGCTTTTGCCCGCCGTAGCAGCGTCAAAAATAATAATAATTGTGTAGTATCTCGGAGAATATTCTTTACTTCTTTTATCTCCCTGATATGTTATCTTCTACTATATTTAAATATGGATTTGCTAAAACTCAGCTATGTTTCATTCAGGCCATTAGCCGTCGGATCAAAATGCGCCGTCATTTGTGCAGATTGTCTTTTTTCGAGGGGTTGTGTTTTTTTTTTTTGCGGGAAAGAGGATTTCATTCATCAAGTAGTATGGTTACACTCAACGGCAATGATGCCCGCGATCTCGTCGGGAGGGTTACGCAGCCAAACAGCAGTCCGCTGTTGAGTACGTCCCAAATGGGCGAAAGTATGGTTAGCGAGATTTACACTACGCTTAATCTTCTGTAACTGAATCCTTCTTTCTTGAGCTAGCAGGGTTCTAATCTCCATGACTATATGAGTGTGAGCTGAACGATCTTTCCCCACAGCAGACATCAAATGTAGCACATCCGCACAGTCGCTCTCCACCACAAGGTCCAGTTCTGTCCAACTGAGCGCCAATGTTATGCCTTCGTGAATTGCAGCTAGTTCAACTCCAGTGCATCCACACAACTCACAAGGTCTCTGGTAGCAGCGAGAATCATAGCCCCATTGTGATCACGAAGTATCATACCATCTAAGGCCACGAACGATCCGTCAACATTCAGCTTGGCATAGCCAATCGCTGGAGGCATCTAGTGCTCCATACGCATCATTGGCTTTGGCTCCCGAACATGTTCCCCAAAGTAATCAACAATTTGTTTACCTTTGATCTAATCAGCCTGAGGGTGTTGCTGTAGCGACAAGATCGATGTGATGTAACTAGTGAGGAAGCGGCGAGAGGCCTCTATGGGGATCATCGGCTTCTCGTGGGTTATTTCATTATGCACATACCAAGTCCGCCACATAATCATTAGGGCCATGACTCTCTGGGGTTCAGTCAGCTTGTCTAGGAGGCGGAATATCCAATGCGGCTCTGAATCCTGAAGGTCGACATCATTAGGAAGATCCCGAACTTCTCTCATGGCATTCCATAGACCAGCCGCATGTGGACATCGAATAAGGGCATGGTGAGCATCTTCAAGAGCATTACCACAAATAGTACAAGCTTGGACATGCACCATATGTTTAACTTTCTGGGTTGCTTCCGTGGCCAAAGCTTCATGTGCAGCCTTCCATGCAAATATGCGTACTTTGGGCGGTGCCTGACTCTTCCAGATGAGATCCCAAACAATACGTCAGCCATCAGGGCGAATACTCGAGGCCCCTTGATCATTAGCGACCATCTTTTCTTGTAGGCGGTGGAGTATGCACTCTTAACTGAAAACAATCCACGCTTGTTAGGAAACCAAGCCACAAAATCAGTTTCCAACTGTGGAGAGGGCGTGATTTTCATAATCTCAATAACATCAGCGTGACAAAAGTGTTGTTGTAAGAGCCCTCTGTTCCAAGATCCATTTGTATCCAATAGTTCACCAGACCATTTCAGGCGGCACTGTTGTTTCGTCCTGATGGGACGGCATGAAGTATCACGGGGTATCCATGGGTCTCTCCAGATCCGGACCTTTGCACCATTGACGATACGCCAGATGATCCCTTTCTTAAGAAACTCAAGGCCAAACTCGATGGCTTTCCAAGTAGATGACACATTTCCCGTGAATAATGTATCCACCAACGGGCCATTTGGATAATACTTTGCCAACTTTGGCGCATAAACTATCAGGATATTCAATTAATCTCCATGCCTGTTTAGCCAACAAAGCCTGGTTGAAGAGCTGTAGGTCTCGAAAACCCATACCACCACAAGCTTTTGGCCTGATCATACAATCCCAAGAAATCCAATGAGTGCGTCGTTTATTTTTGCTAGCGGCCCACCAAAACTCTCTTGTATAGAAAAAAGTTGAGGACTTTTGACATTTGAGGAATTAATTAGTATATATATGTATGTATAGAAATTTTGAGGAATTTTGACATTTGATGAATTTTGATCCAATGTATAGAAATTAGTATGTATATGTATGTATACAATGTATAGAAAAAAGTTGAGGAATTTTTACATTTGATCCAGTGTATAGCAATTAGTATATATGTATGTATACAATTATAGAAAACATTTGAGGAATTTTGACCAAGCATAGAAAAAAATTGCATAGAAAAAAGTTGCATATTTTAATGTTGTATTTGCAAAAGTTTGTCATGTATTTGCAAAATCAAGTGAACAAGAATTACAAAAATCATAATCAAGCAATAAAAAATGGGGTTTTTTATTTCTGTGCCCCTGGTTCCTTAGTTCTACTCATTCATCCCCACAATCTTAATTTTTGCTCACTTTTCCCCACTCCTTTGCCTGAAACCCTCAGAACTGGTCACAGCGGACGTTGTCGTCGGGTCAATGGCTTGACCGTTAACTCTAACGAGTGGGGCCGCATAGGGCCGAGTCCACAATTTGGCTGTTACGTGCTAACCAGTGGGGCCGCGAAACTGACACTCACTGTAGGTTTCCCTCACTGCAACCTGAATCAGATTGAGTCGCTTCCATGCTGCCCCCCTCTGCCACCGTTGTGCCGCGTCTGCCGCCGTCGTGCTGCCTCCGCCGCATCTACCCTCTCGCCCCATCTAGGATTAGGAAGCGATGTCGGGGGAGCACCCCGTCCGGCCACATCGACCGTGGAGATGATTGGGTCGAATCAGAGGTGGATAATTCATGGATTCCACCCGGGTAAGTATCATTTTGCTCCCAAATTGATTAGGAGATCCATAAATTAGGTTGTATTTGACCACCGTTAGCGTGAATCAGTGCAATTTATTTGAAAATTTTCGGCCTAACTGCACCCTTTATCTTATTTCAATCGAATAGGGTTGATCCTGCACTTGCTTTTCGGCTGGCGGTTAGAATGGAAACTAGCGAGCTGCGTGGAACTAAATCGTGTCTGATTTCTGGATTTTCTATCCTAAAGTGGTAGAAACCAGCATTTCATTCAAAGATTTCCGCGAGGCACTCTGCTGTGAGTATGCTACCTCTTGAGCACTGCGTTGGTTTTTCCTTGAAGAGGAAAGGGTGATGCAGCAAAGTAGCATAAGTATTTCCCTCAGTTTTTGAGAACCAAGGTATCAATCCAGTAGGAGGCTCTTTAAAAGTCCCACGCACCTACACAAACAAACAAGAACCTCGCAACCAACGCGATAAAGGGGTTGTCAATCTCTTCATGGAAACTTGCGAAAGTGAGATCTGATAGAGATAATAAGATAAGATAAATATTTTTGGTATTTTTATGATATGGATTAGAAAGTAAAGATGCAAATAAAAGTAGATGGAAAACTTATATTATAAAAGATAGACCGGGGGCCATAGATTTCACTAGTGGCTTCTCTCAAGATAGCATAAGTATTACGGTGGGTGAACAAATTACTGTCGAGCAATTGATAAAAAAGTGCATAGTTATGAGAGTATCTAGGCATGATCATGTATATAGGCATCATGCCCGCAACAAGTAGATCGAAATGATTCTGCATCTACTACTATTACTCCACACATCGACCGACTCCTGCCTGCATCTAGAGTATTAAGTTCATAAGAACAGAGTAACGCATTAAGAAAGATGACATGATGTAGAGGGATAAACTCAAGCAATATGATATAAACCCCATCTTTTTTTCCTCGATGGCAACAATACAATACGTGCCTTGCTGCCCCTGCTGTCACTGGGAAAGGACACCACAAGATTGGACCCAAAACTAAGCACTTCTCCCATTGCAAGAAAGATCAATCTAGAAGGCCAAACCAAACTGATAATTCGAAGAGACTTGCAAAGATAACCAATCACACATAAAGGAATTCAGAGAAGATTCAATTATTTCTCATAAATAAACTTGATCATAAACCCACAATTCACCGGATCTCGACAAACACACCGCAAAAAGAGTTACATCGAATAGATCTCCAAGAAGATCGAGGAGAACTTTGTATTGAGATTCAATGAGAGAGAAAAAGCCATCTAGCTAATAACTATGGACCTGAAGGTCTGTGGTAAACTACTCTCAACTCATTGGAGAGGCCTTGGAGATGATGTAGAGGCCCTCCATGGTCGATTCCCCCTCCGGCGGAGCACCGACGAAGGCTCCATGATGGGATCTCGCGGATACAGAAGGTTGCAGCGGTGGAAATAGTTTTTCGTGGTGCTCCTGGATGTTTTCAGGGTACGGGAATGGGCGAAGGAAGTACGTCGGTGGAGCAACGAGGGGCCCACGAGGGTGGGGGGCGCGCCCACCCCCTTAGGGCGCCGGGCACCCTCGTGGCCGCCTCGTTTGCAGCTTGACGTCCACTCCAAATCTCCTGGATTGCGTTTGTCCCGAAAAGATTGCTCCCGAAGGTTCCATTCTGTTTGGACTCTGTTTGATATTCCTTTTCTTCGAAACACTAAAATAGGCAAAAAAACGGCAATTCAGGCTGCGCCTCCGGTTAGTAGGTTAGTCGCAAAAATGATATAAAAGTGTAAAGTAAAGCCCATAAACATTCAAAACAGGTAATATAATAGCATGGAACAATAAAAAATTATAGATACGTTGGAGACGTATCATATCCATGGAGCTCTGCTGATGTTGTTGAACTGAGATATTTCGACAGTACCAAGCAGATATTTGTCCCAATAACTTGTGATGAGCATCTGGGATTGCTATTTAGTTTGAATGCTGACAGCCGTTTCGGTAAAATCCATATCGGTGTGCTTCAAGCACGCAAACAACATATCCCGAAGGGGAAGGGTGTTCAGACATCATCCGTCTCTGCTAATAGTGAGCGTCCTCACACTCCTTATAGGTCGAGACCAAGTAAACCTACTGGTTCTGAAAGCCACAACATGTCGGCTGCCGCTAATTCTGCCACTTCTCCTCTCCCTTCTGCACCTGATGTAGAAGTAGATGCAGAGCCTGACAAGGAAGTGCCTCGACATGATGATGAGGATGAGATTCTATTCCCTGAACTGGTAGATAGAGTTAGTCAACAGGCAGTGGAAGATGAATATGCAGAGGAGCCTAGCAGTCATGCTAGATTTGATGACACTGACGATGAAGAGAGGGGAGAGAACATCGACTCCTTAGTTTTACAAGAATATGATGGTGAGGACATGCCAACAATTGAGTGGAATAGGGAGAATCCCGAGCTTACTCCAGGAACCATATTCGAATCGATGGTGGACTATCGTAATGCAGTGACTACATATTGCATTCTGACTAAAAACTCCTATGAGGTTGATAGGAGTGAGCCATGAAGATTCACTGTTCATTACCCTTATGATAGGTGTAGGTGGATGTTGCATGCATCCACTATGCTAAAGAGCAAATTGATTCAGGTATTACAACTGAATCTTTTTATCAGATTATTTATCCATTCTATATTCAGATCATGTGTACTGTTTCATAATTGTATTTGACATCATTTTTCATTTTGTTTTAGATAAAAAGCAACCCACACGGGCACACTTGCCCACCTGGAGGGGGAGGGGGAAAGGACAAATCTAAGCTTGCAAAGGTTAGGTGGGTGCAGATGCAATCTTGGATTGGGTGAGGGAAACACCAACAATTGGTCCAACAACACTCCATGGGAAGCTATTTGAGAAGTACAAGATTAATATATCTTACATGAGGATTTTCTATGCTAAGGAAAGGGCTCTTGATAAGATTAATGGTCCACAGAATGAGAGTTTTCAGTTGCTTTACACCCTCAAAGCTGAAGTGGAGATGGCTAGTCCAGGGTGTGTTGTAGATATTGACAAGCATATAGTAAGTACAAAATAAAAGGGAAGGCACTAGAGAAGGAGTGCTTTAGGAGGGCTTTTGTTTGTTTCAAGGCTTGCTAGCAGGGGTTTCTGAATGATTGTAGGCCCTATTTGGCTGTCGATGCGACTGCTTTGAATGAAAGATGGAGAGGCTAGCTAGTAGCAGCTTCTGTAGTTGATGGACACAACTTGGTATTCCCAGTTGCATTTGGTGTGTTGGAGGTAGAGTCCGAGGAGAGTTGGGTCTAGTTTCTGCAGCAGTTGCGCAACATTATAGGTACACCCTCAGGTTTAGTTATACACACAGATGCTTGCAAGGGTTTATAAACTGCAGTAGAAATTGTATTCCCTAGAGTGGAACATAGGGAATGTATGCGACACCTAGCGCAAAAATTTAAAAAGAAATTTAGAGGAAAAGTTTATGATGAGAACCTATGGCCAACATCATACACATGCAGCTTGAGGAAGCATGAGCACCATTTGAGAGTGTTGTATGCTCACAATCCTTTGGAGAAGGAGTACATGGATGAACATCATGGAAAGTTGTGGTCAAGAAGCAAATTCAATGAAATCTGCAAAGTAGACTATGTGACCAATAACCTTGATGAGTGTTATGGTATTTGCTATGGTTATAAATTTGGTCCTAGAATGATGAACATCCAAGTTGGGTACAATAAAAACTATCATAGAAAGTGCATAAAACACTAGGATCAATTTGATGCTTGATAATTGTTTTGAGATATAGAGGTGGTAATGTTAGAGTCATGCTAGTGGGTAATTATGAAATTGAGAAATACTTGTGTTGTAGTTGGCAAGTCCCGTAGCATGCACGTACGGTAAAATTTGTGTAACAAATTTGTTGCATGAGGTGCTCTTTTAATTGTCTTCCTTATGAGTGGAGGTCGGGATCGTGCGATGGTTAACTCCTACCAACCCTTCCCCTAGGAGCATGCGTAGTAGTACTTTGCTTCGAGGGCAAGTAGACTTTTGCAATAATTATATGAGTTCTTTATGAGTTCCAGAAGTATTCGTGGGTTACAAATTGTTACAGACTATTCTGTGTTTGACAGATTCTGCCTTTCGTGTGTTGTTTGCTTATTTTGATGCATCTATGGCTAGTATTAAGTGGTATGAACCATAGAGAACTTGAAATACAGTAGGTTTAACACCAATATAAATAAATAATGAGTTCATTACAGTACCTTAAGTGGTGATTTTGCTTTCTTTCACTAACGGAGCTTATGAGATTTCCTGTTGAGTTTTGTGTTGTGAAGTTTTCAAGTTTTGGGTAAAGATTTGATGGACTATGGAATAAGGAGTGGCAAGAGCCTAAGCTTGGGGATGCCCATGGCACCCCAAGATATTCAAGAATATCCAAAAGCCTAAGCTTGGGGATGCCCCGGGAAGGCATCCCCTCTTTCGTCTTTGTTCATTGGTAACTTTACTTGGAGCTATATTTTTATTCGCAACATGATATGTGTTTTGCTTGGAGCGTCTTGTATGATATTAGTATTTGCTTTTTAGTTTACCAAACTCATCCTTGCTGTACACACCTTTTGGGAGAAGCCCACTTGATTAGAATTTACTAGAATACTCTATGTGCTTCACTTATATCTTTTGAGCTAGATAGTATTTGCTCTAGTGCTTCACTTATATCTTTTAGAGGACGGCGGTGGCTTAATTTTGAAGAAATTGTTGATCGCTCATGCTTCACTTATATGATTTTGAGAGTCTTTTAGAACAGCATGGTATTTGCTATGGTTATAAATTTGGTCCTAGAATGATGAACATCCAAGTTGGGTATAATAAAAACTATCATAGAAAGTGCATAAAACACTAGGATCAATTTGATGCTTGATAATTGTTTTGAGATATAGAGGTGGTAATGTTAGAGTCATGCTAGTGGGTAATTATGAAATTGAGAAATACTTGTGTTGAAGTTGGCAAGTCCCGTAGCATGCACGTATGGTAAAAGTTGTGTAACAAATTTGTTGCATGAGGTGCTCTTTTAATTGTCTTCCTTATGAGTGGAGGTCGGGATCGTGCGATGGTTAACTCCTACCAACCCTTCCCCTAGGAGCATGCGTAGTAGTACTTTGCTTCGAGGGCAAGTAGACTTTTGCAATAATTATATGAGTTCTTTATGACTAATATGAGTCCATGATACGCACACTCACCTTTCCACTTTGCTAGCCTCTATTATACCGCGCAACTTTCGCCGGTATCATGCACCCGTTATTTACCTTCCTCAAAACAGCCACCATACCTACCTATTATGGCATTTCCATAGCCATTCCGAGATATATTGCCATGCAACTTTCCACCGTTTCGTGGACTCAGGGGATGAATGAGTATGGTTAAGGAACCAGGGGCATAGAATTTGTTCTCGATGTCTATGATGCCCGGCCTATATCCTCGTCGCCGGATCAGTGGCGAGGACCTGCTTCAGAGGCGCGATGTCCGGGACTGGGCTCGACCGGGCTGGCATTGGAGGTGCTACCTTTCGGGGCACGCATCTTTGTGAGGAAACGGGCTCTCGTCGTTGACCCGGAGCTTCTTTGGTGTCGTTCGTGTGGGCCACTTTTGGTGCAGAGGCAGCCGGCCCCGCCAGAGGTGGTACGTCGCCGTGTCAGGGGGGAGGATGAGCACGTCCTTCGCTATATAGTTGCGTTGGACATCAGGTTCTGCAATACCTGGCAGGTTTTTCAGGGATCTCACCCGAGCTATGATCCTGTGACGGTTCCTTCTCTTTGGGTGTCCATCACTCGCGCCTCAGGAACTGCGAGTGAACTAGATTCTTCGATAATATTCGATATGTATTAGCTAGTGATGTTATATATATGATAATATCCGAGATGTATTAGTGATAATACTCGAGATATATTCGACATTTTATTCGATAATATTCGAGATGATGTATTTGAGATTATATTATTCGATAATATTCGAGACCATGTATTCGAGATTATATTCGATGATGCATATTATCTGGATTATTCAAGATGTATTAGTGATATTATTCGAGATGCATATTATTATCTACTATGATTCAGGTTTTCCTTATTGATTGCATTCTAATTTGAATACTAAATTGTTTTATCTTTCTTCTGGATTAGTTAATATAAGCTATGGACAATACTGGCAGAGATGGAGAAGAGACCTTGTTCAACATCATACGCTCCCCAAGCCCAGATGAGAATGAACCTGAAGATGACGATTCACAATATCTGAACAATTTCGGTGAGGGTGTGATATTTGATAAAGACGAACGAATAGATGAAGGCCACAACAATGATGATGAAGCAAATGTTCTTCAAATAACAAAGAACGATGAGGTATATTTATATATTAACGAATCGATCTTTCTTCTTTTAGCCATACGAATCGAGCAAATCTTCTACAAGCAAGGCAGTACGAGGCCCTACCAAAAGGTTGCAGGCTGGCATAAAGTACAACATCGATGCCATCAAACCTAATGGAGAACCGCTTGAACCTAAGAAGAATGCGGGCAAGTTTACTCATCAATGCGGAGTTATTGTCAGGAACCAAATCCCGATCCCCGTTCAATAATGGAATAGGCCAGCAAAGGGAGATCAAGGAGTTACTTTTGTCTCCGAAAGAGCAAAAGATCCGCTTTGGGAATCACTCATGTCACATTTCACCCTACCAGATCATTTCACAGATTGCACAACGGGAGAAAGTCGGGAAGAGTGCTCTTAAGAAGATGGCGATAGCATTCAACAACCACAAGAAGAAATATGGGTCAGGTATGTCCAAGACGGAAAGCATGCTCCAGAATTCATTGGAGAAGGCAAGAGATCACTGGGACGCTTTCGTGAAGTTCAAGGAATCATAAGCAACTCAGGAGCGGTCGAGAATAAACAAGATTAATGCTGCGAAAAAGAAGTGGCACCATCGGCTGGGCCCAAGTGGCTACCAGGTCGCCCGACCTAAGTTGGATCTTGCTGAGCAAGAGATGATTGCTGCACGGGTCACTCTAGTTACATTGAGTTGGCCCAAAAGGTGCAAGACCTGGTTTTATATGTATTGGGAAAGTTGGACCCAAAGACAGGGCTGGTTATGGAGTGGGAAAGTCTTAAAGAAGCCTCTGACGCTTTAATTGTTGCAATAGACACTACTAGGGAAAAGCCTAGCAGTAGCGCTGGTTTTGGCCTATCAGTAGCGTGGGTAAGCGCTCTACTAATACGGTGCTACAGCTAAAGCTTAGCAGTAGCGCCTACTGGCACTCGCTACTGCTATATCTACTTAGTAGTAGCGCTTTCCAAAACAACCGCTACTGCTAATTACTAGTAGCACTTTCGAAAACAACCGCTACTACTATTATTCTGTATTCTATTTCTTTGAATTTTAGGTCGTATTCATACACCTTTATACAATTTTTCAGACAGTAGCAATTTAGAGATTGTTTTTACATTATAATGAGTTATTAAATCACTAGGTGAAAGAACCTTGGATTAGTTTCAAGTGCATGGATCCAAAGTAACCAATGGTCACTTTGGATCCATCCATTTGAAACTAATCTGCGGTTCTTTCACCCAATGACGTAATAACTTATCATCATCATCATCATCATCATCATAATATCATTAACAACTTATCATCATAATATCATTGTCATATAACTCCTCATAATCATCATTTTCGTCCATGAGACATCATATAATAACTTGGTCACTAGTTATAATAACAACTCCTCCGCATCATCATCATAGTACTCATAATCATTACTCCTACTCAGCATCACCATCAAGTCTAAGACATTGTAGCACATAATAAAAGCTTCTCATCATCATCATAGTCATATATAATCAAAACTAACTAATTGTTCTTAATACTTAGGACCTACTCCTCTCTCCTAGCTAAAATACCATAAAACAGATAAACCGGTCCTTCACCATAATGGAGAATGGACATAAACCTATCTCCAACTTGTGGATTGCACACATTCATTTTGTCTCCAATTATTTCTGTGTGCGCATTCATCACTTTTCTCCATTCTTTGATTTTTATCCTTCCATCATTTGAAGAAGTCGAGTATGCAGTATGGTAAGCCTTCGAAGGAGTTGGTTGTAAGCTAACCATATGCATATCACCTTCGGTAAATAGCATGTCAGGCACAACCTGCTTCGGGAGCCTCTGTTCAAAAATGTAATAGTAACATATATAGTTAGAAATGTAGTTTACTTAAGAATAATGTATGCAATGAAGTTACCATCATTAACAAAATCTTACCAAGTTTTTGGCAATGAAGTTACCATCAAGCAATTTATGGACTAGTGGCACGTATCTTATATAATTTGGGCTGATAGAGTGACTGGTTTTGAAGGCCTCAACATCTTCTACAACACGAACCCCCCTTTAGCAACGCATCGATGCGTTGGTGCATGTCCATATTACTGTTGCTAATGTCTACACCAACGGATTAATATGCGTTGTCGTTGGTGGCGTTGCAAAGGTCTACAACAACATATACACATGCGTTGGTAAACCATGTGAAAAAGCGTTGCATGGTAGCAACATATCGAGTGAGAGATTGACAACATATCATATGCGTTGCTAGCACCCTGCACAAAAAGATATTCAAATGGTCATCAAATGTATTTTATATATTGCCTTCCAGAATGATAAGATCAATGGTGATAGTTAATAGGAGGAACAAACAATAAAGAGAAAGGTGTAATATATTAAATTTACTCTGTTGCATTACAAAGAACATGACTCCAAGGATTACATGTTTTGATACTAACTAGTACTCCCTCCGTTCCAAAATACTTGACTTCCATTTGTCCAAAAATGAATGTACCTATATACTAAAACATGTCTAGGTACATCTATATTTTGACAAATGAAAGGCATGTATTGTGGAACGGAGGGAGTACTAGCCAATCCTGGACGTTTCAATCAACGTCTCAACTATTCTAAAACATATTGTTTGAAACATTGACACTGGAAATGATGTCCTAAAATATAACATAACACTATCTAGTAGGAATGCCATTCCCGACCTTGCAATCAACATCTGAGCCATCCATCATCAAAATATCTTAGGAACCTACAAAAATAAAGGAATGAGATCAGTAACTTCCGGTAGAAAAAATGTCAATAGAGCAGAAAAAATTATAAGACAACATACAAAAGTTGAAGGCTATGCATGACCAATAATTTTGAACTTTTTTGTGGTCTTATCAAATGGTAAGATTTTGCACTGGTGATAGAACTACAATTACAAATTACCTAGCAGAAATTCCTACTTGGCACTAGTGGTGTTCTAGGTTTTAGTGCCGAGAATATTGCATGGAACCAGTGCTGGTTCTAGGATTCACCAGTTGTGATTTGAAAACTATATTTTAAATTACACATACACCGACTACACTTAAATGTAGTAAAACACAAGCAGCAGCGTCACTGCCTGGAACAATCCAGTTTCTGTAACCTGAAGATACAACATATGTATTGGTAATTTTGAGGACCACAAACCAATATTTCAAATGTAAGTATACTGACATTAAAGTTGCTCCATAGACAAACAGTGATCTCCATAAGCCAATACCATGGTTAGAATGGAGAATTCATCAAAACATCATTACTCACACAAAGGTCTCCAGACCAAATGGTTCTCTAAATACGAATTCTCTTAAGATAATCTAAAATACTGAGAAATTTGTGTGCTTTGCATTGCCAATCTATTTAATTAATAGATAAACTTTGTCAGGCGAGATGGCTCAGTATTTAAACTAAAAGATTACTGTCAAAATAGAAGCTACTTTTTCAATAGTGATTAGTTTTTTTCGACGAAAAAATTGGTGCACACTTGCATACTGTGTAGACAGTTTCATACATGTACATGCATCTAACTTTTCCTACTTGACTGAACAACTACACTGGTACAAAATGGATAGCTGCAATTACTCCTAGTAATATCCGTATAGCTTCTAGCTGCTGCATCTTGCATTGTACTGTAGGAATATGGCTAAGTTGCTATCAAGAAGTATAAATTAATAGACATACGAGAAACAAAAACCCATAGAGCGCCGCAAAAAAAACTACAATGAATGCCAACCACTAATCATAGACGCATCAATGCGGCATTAGAAATATGAGCGGACAAATCAGCCTAGGTGACTGAGCTATGGTACTGGATTATTGTACGGGGTGAGGCAGATGACTAACTGATGGTGATGCACTACAAACCATCACTCTAGAGCGGCTGTGCCACATCTGTACATCTCGCAGTCGTCGCGCCACCCTTGTGCATATGGGAGTCGCCGCACCGCTGCTGTGCATCTGGGAACCGCAACCGAACCTCCGCTTTTTCAGCCCATCGAGTAGGCTCCCCTGCACTATTAGGCCCTGTTCGGATTGAAGGAGAGAAAAACATAGGATTGGGATAAAATGAAGGAAAGGAAAAGGATACAAGGAGCAAAACTTTGGATGGAAAAAAACTGTACAGTACCAATGATTGGTTGTTCGGACGTAGGAAAACTAAAAGAGGGAATCTACACACGTTAGTCCCACTAAGCGAATTTTATACGTTAAGTACCCAGTAAATCCATTTTATTCTATGCATGACGTGGGTCCAAGGGGGCCAGATGCACGGCTGAGCAGGCTTTTCCCTTTCCCTGCCTCGGGCCTCCGCGAATACAAGAGGTGTGAGTGAACTTTGTTTTTCCTTTGAAAAGTACAGGTAGAGAAAACTTTACAGAGGAAGGGAAGTGATGAATCCTTTGTTCCGAACGCTGCGAAGGAAATAATTCCTGTAGGACCTGAGTTCCTCCAAATTTCCTGCACAATTCCTACGTACCGAACGGAGCCTTAATTTAGACATAAATTGGAGCTCAAAATCATTTAATAATCTACATTAGACAAACTTTCTAGTTACCTAAAAATTACAATGCCACACATTAGACTCTTTCGAATCCACAGATAATTAAGGAACCAGCAGAAGCAACAACATGTAAAAGAAACACATCATCACATGGGCTTCTCTAGGAATAGAAGGGGAATTTTGTTTCTAGAGAAGTGGGATCCAAGATGTTTATAGAGAAATAAAACGAAATGAACGTGGCACCATTTAATATTTCAAGACCAAGCTAGTACAAAAGCTGAATAAATATTTAAGAAAATCCATCAGAGTGACCTATGTAATGACTGAATAGTCTGAATAAAAGCAAATCTAAGTAATGGTTGAACAATTTTTGTCAGTACTTGCCAAGTTTAAAGAAACACTACCCATGCGCCTTTGCTGCCAATGTGGCATATCATATAATCAAGAGAATTTGATCCTTGTCACCACTCAGCTCCCTAATCGTGTACCATTTGTCCTGTCATTGGATAACGGATCATCAATTCCTATATGAATGTACAAAATATGGGACAAGAATTCTACGATAAGGAAACTGACATGTGCTAGTGGCCTTCTGAACCAGGGGAGGGTCAAGGGTGTATCAAGGAAGCAAACGGGTTGCTCCACTTTCTCCAGTGCTGTCGTAAGCTGTACATATCCATCTGCCCATGAAGTTGTATGCAATTAAAGCAAGTGAATCCCCACACAATTAGCCAAGGCAAGCTAAAAGTTTTTACATAATCTTACCTATCTGTGCATCTATTCTCAACAGTTTGAAACCACACGTGTAGGATAATTTCATACCAAACCAAAATCATGGTTACTGCAAGTATTCAGAGACTGGCAAACTGTTAGCTGACATCTCACGGGCACAAAAACTGCAAGGGGAAAATCACATAATGAGATACACGTGGACAAATAATTAGATACAGCTGACACAAATCTCCCCGTCATGTAGTAGTACAACTTCAGTGTGGAAGTGGTTTGCAGAGCCCGGAAATTTCATTCCAAAGCCAATGTCAATACAGCCTGGAGCTCCTCCAGATCCTCCAGAACAGAGATGTTTTAGCTTGACAACAAAAGAGGAAAAGCATCAGCAGTTAAATCGTACCTTTGGGTTGCAATATGCCTTACGGGCCTATAAAGCACTGTGTTTCTGATCCAAACTGTAGTACAGATTAACCGTCAACACAGCCGAGGCGGGACAGCACCGTCATCCGCGATCCGGCAGCAGCGCGATACAAACCAGAGGCGATGGAGCCGCGCTGGCGACCTGTGGTCACTAGGGTTGCTGCGGGGCGCATGCAGAGGCGTGGAGAACGTCGCCGCGATGGAAAATCAGAGGAGAGGGCGCAAGGGAATCCGGGCCTATGAGCGACGGGTGTGGGAGATCGCCGGATCTAGCTGGTGAGGTGGCGGCAGCGATCGGAGGAGAGGACCGAGGTGAATCCGGGCGTATAAGCGACGAGTGTGGGAGAGCGCCGGATCTAGCCGGTGACGTTGTTGTTGAGAGAGAGAAATCAGGGGAGAGGGAGAGGGCGCATAGAAATTTTGGCTGCGTGATTTATTTCTTTTTTGACATGGGTTGCGTAATATTTGGACAGGGACGACCGGATGAGGGTGGGAGGTGGGCGCGAGGAGGCTATTTCTCAGGGAATGAGGAGGAGCGTGGCGTGTGGGAAGTGGGAGATTAAACAAACAACACTTATTATCACATCGTTGGTAGACATGTGTTGGTATAGGGGGGTTTTCGTTGTAGTGATGAATGAGACAAGATAACCTTTCTCCTCACAATTAATCTTCGAGTCATAGCTCTAGTATGTGCTATTTACTACCTTCCGAGTATTTCTTGAAGATAAGAAATAAGCTGACAATTATAAATAAATAAGTTTAGTACGAACGAAAACCAAATATTTTTAAATGAACAACATAAATTACTGAACTTAACAAATTAGTTTGACCAATTCACATCTAGGCAAAACTTGAGGCATATCCACATCCACCCAGATGTCGATATTATCATCATCATCATAATCTTCGGGACGAATATCAAATATTATTCGCATTCCCTCCTCAAATCCATATGCCTTGCAGAGAGCTTCTCAATTGGAGCAACCAAAATGGAAGCGATCGACTCATAACCCACAAGTGTAGGGGATCGCAACAGCTTTCGAGGGTAGAGTATTCAACCCAAATTTATTGATTTGACACAAGGGGAGCCAAAGAATATTCTTGAGTATTAGCAGTTGAGTTGTCAATTCAACCACACCTGGATAACTTAGTATCTACAGCAAAGTATTTAGTAGCAAAAGTAGTATGATAATAAAGGTAACGGCAGCAAAAGTAATGTTTTTGGGTTTTGTAGTAGTTGTAACAGTAGCAACGGAAAAGTAAATAAGCGAAGAACAATATTTGAAAAGCTCATAGGCAATGGATCAGTGATGGATAATTATGCCGGATGCGATTCCTCATGTAATAGCTATAACATAGGGTGACACAGAACTAGCTCCATTTCATCAATGTAATGTAGGCATGTATTCCGTAAATAGTCATACGTGCTTATGGAAAAAACTTGAATGACATCTTTTGTCCTACCCTCCCGTGGCAGCGGGGTCCTAGCGGAAACTAACAGATATTAAGGCCTCCTTTTAATAGAGTACCGGAACAAAGCATTAGCACATAGTGAATACATGAACTCCTCAAACTACGGTCATCACCGAGAAGTATCCCGATTATTGTCACTTCGGGGTTGTCGGATCATAACACATAATAGGTGACTATAGACTTGTAAGATAAGATCAAGAACACACATATATTCATGAAAACATAATAGGTTCATATCTGAAATCATGGCACTCGGGCCCTAGTGACAAGCATTAAGCATAGCAAAGTCATAGAAACATCAATCTCAGAACATAGTGGATACTAGGGATCAAACCCTAACAAAACTAACTTGATTACATGGTAAATCTCATCTAAACTATCACCGTCCAGCAAGCCTACGATGGAATTACTCACGCACGGCGGTGAGCATCATGAAATTGGTGATGGAGGATGGTTGATGATGACGACGGCGATGAATCCCCCTCTCCGGAGCCCCGAACGGATTTCAGATCAGCCCTCTCGAGAGAGATTAGGGCTTGGCGGCGGCTTCGTGTCGTAAAACGCGATGAAACTTTCTCCCTGATTTTTTTCTCCCCGGTAGTGAATATATGGAGTTGGAGTTGAGGTCGGTGGAGGTCCAGGGGGCCCACGAGACAGGGGGCGCGCCCAGGGGGAGGGACACGCCCCCCACTCTCGTGGACAGGGTGTGGGCCCCCTGGTCTTGATTCTTTCGCCAGTATTTTTTATATTTTCCAAAAAGTGCCTCCGTGGATTTTTAGGACATTCCGAGAACTTTTCTTTTCTACACATAAAACAACATCATGGCAGTTCTGCTGAAAACAACGTCAGTCCGGGTTAGTTTCATTCAAATCATGCAAGTTAGAGTCCAAAACAAGGGTAAAAGTGTTTGGAAAAGTAGATACGTTGGAGACGTATCAACTCCCCAAGCTTAAACCTTTGCTTGTCCTCAAGCAATTCACTTGATAAATTGAAAATGATAAAGAAAAACTTTTACAAACTCTGTTTGCTCTTGTTGTTGTAAACATGCAAAGCCATCATTAAGGTTTCAGCAACTATTATGAACTAACCATACTCACAATAACACACAGGTCTTACAATTACTCATATCAATAGCATAATCAGCTAGCGAGCCATAATAATAAAACTCGATGACAACACTTTCTCAAAACAATCATAACATGATATAACAAAATGGTATCTCGCTAGCCCTTTCTAAGACCACAAAACATAAATGCAGAGCACCTTTAAAGATCAAGGACTGACTAAACATTGTAATTCATGGTAAAAGAGATCCAGTCAAGTCATACCCAATATAAACCAATAGTAATGAATGCAAATGACAGTGTGCACTCCAGCGGGTGCTTTTTAATAAGAAGGTGATGACTCAACATAAAAGTAAATAGATAGGCCCTTCGCAGAGGGAAGCAGGGATTTGTAGAGGTGCCAGAGCTCGATTTTAAAATAGAGATTAAATAACATTTTGAGCAGCATACTTTCACTGTCAACGCAACAACTATGAGATGGCTGTATCTTCTATACTACATGCATTATAGGCAGTTCCCAAACAGAATGGTAAAAGTTTATACTCCACCAACCACCAACAAGCATCAATCCATGGATTGCTCGAAACAACGAGTGCCTCCAACTAACAATAGCCCTGGGGGAGTTTTGTTTAATTATTTTGATTTGCTTTGATCTTTTTGGATCATGGGACTGGGCATCCCGGTTACCGTCCCTTTCTCGTGAATGAGGAGCGGAGTCCACTCCTCTTGAGAATAACCCACCTAGCATGGAAGATATAGGCAGCCCTAGTTAAAACATGAGCTGCTCGAGCATACAAAACATAATTTCATTTGAATGTTTGGAGTTTGGCACATACAAATTTACTTGGAACGGCAGGTAAATACCGCATATAGGAAGGTATAGTGGACTCATGTGGAACAACTTTGGGGTTTAAGGAGTTTGGATGCACAAGCAGTATTCCCGCTTAGTACAGGTGAAGGCTAGCAAAAGACTGGGAAGCGACCAACTGAGAGAGCGACAACAGTCATAAACATGCATTAAAATTAATTCACACCAAATACAAGCATGAGTAGGATATAATCCACCATGAACATAAATATCATGAATGCTATGTTGATTTGTTTCAACTACATGCGTGAACATGTGCCAAGTCGAGTCACTCAATTCATTCAAAGGAGGATACCATCCCATCATACCACATCATAATCATTATAATAGCATGTTGGCACGCAAGGTAGACCATTATAACTCATAGCTAATCAAGCATGGCACAAGCAACTATAATCTCTAAATGTCATTGCAAATATGTTTACTTCATAATAAACTGAATCAGAAACGATGAACTCATCATATTTACAAAAACAAGAGAGGTCGAGTTCATACCAACTTTTCTCATCTCAATAAGTTCATCATATGTCGTCATTATTGCCTTTCACTTGCACGACCGAACGATGTGTATAATAATAAGAGTGCATGTGCATTGAACTAAGCTGGAATCTGCAAGCATTCAACTCAAGAGAGAAGACAAGTAATATGGGCTCTAAGTAGAATAAACAATCATGTATATGAGAGCCACTAAACATTTTCAATATGTTCTTCTCGACCCCCAAAGGAAAGAAAAGAAAAGAAAACTATTTACACGGGAAAGCTCCCAACAAGTAAATTAAGAATGGGAAATCTTTTTGGGTTTTCATTTTAATTTCTACTACAAGCATGGAAATTAAACTAACTAATTTTTTTAGTTTTTTCTCAAGGTTTATCAAACACACAAGAAGAAAGCGAGAAAAAGAAAATTAAACTAGCATGGATAATACAATGGAAGAGTATGAGCACCGACGACTAGTGTGTGAACATGAATGTAAAGTCGGTGAGAAATAAGTACTCCCCCAAGCTTAGGCTTTTGGCCTAAGTTGGTCTAGTACCAAGGACCGCTGCTACTCTCCCCGGTGTACTAGGAAGTGTAATCAGGATACCACTGGCTGGTCATCTCCGGATCCCACTGAAAAGATGATGCACGATAAGGGTCCAGTGCAGGTTCTGGGTCAGGTTCAGGTTCTGGAGTGGATGCTTGGGCTCGATGAGTGTACACCGCCTCCGGCGTGACAAGAAAATTTTCTGCAAGCAAATCAAACAACAGAGGCGCAGGCCAAATAATAGTCTCATTGTGTTTCTTATTAAATCTAAGGTTATACAAGAGCATCCTTTCTTCATTGTCAATGATAAACTTGTGGGCTACCATACTCTTGTAATCTAAAATGTGTGGAGGCAATTTTGTCTCCTCTTTCTCATGGTGCCTAATAGGTATCTGAAAATGTCTAGCAAGACGTGAAGCATAGATACCTCCAAATGTGGGGCATTTTGTACGATTCAGGCCTAGCCGTTTAGCAATGACGGCACCCATACTAAAACTATTATCTCCAAGCAAGGCATGTTGAAGAATGATAATATCAGGAACACTAAAGTTTCCACTATTTCCACGATCAATCAAGCATCTACTAGCAAATATGGCAAAGTAGCGTAAAACAGGAAAATGTATGCTAGAGATTTTTGCCTCGGAACCCTTCTTTGGATCCTCTACAGCTATAATGTTGACAAAGCCATCCACATCTTTATGATGGGGTTCCTCTAATTCTCCCTCATAGGGTATCCTACACACCGCGCAAAAATTACGTAAAGACATTTCTCTGAATTCATCATATAAGTGAAATGATACTGAAGGCGGTGACTTCTTAGGATAATAATAAAATTTTTGCACGAAAGTATTGGTGAGTAAGAGATACTGATCGATCCGGTCGTGGAGGAAACCGGGGAGGCCTGCATTCTCGATCAAAGAATAAAAATCTTCATGAATTCCAGCTTCTTTCAAGAAATTATCGCATGGCCATTCACACGACCATACTTCCGCTAAGCGAGGAAGATTATACTTGGCTTTTTCCTTCTCTTTGGCTTGTTTTTCCTGAGAGCCTTGGCTAGAAGAGCCCCTCAAAAGCTTCCTTAACATTTTCTGAAAATTTCGGAAATTTTAGTAACTTCAAAATAAAAGTGAATAAAACTAAACAAGATTGGTAACAACTACTCCTACAAGTGCCTAGAGCCTATATCATGCATTGGAATTGCTTGGGACCTCATAAATTTAACATGCAAGCTCAAGAACATGGTCACCTATGCAGCAAAAATTTGCAATGAATAAAGCACTAGAACAAAAACTAATTGGACCAATGGAGGAGTCACATACCAAGCAACAATCTCCCAAAGCAGTTTTGTGAATGGAGCTTTGAGCAAGGAGATCGAAAATCGTAGCAAAATGAGCTAGAACTCATGCTTGAGCTGGATGGGGATTTTTTGGGTAGAAGATGAAGTGTGTGGGTGCTGGCATAAGTGGAGGGGGGCCACCAGGGGCCCACGAGAAAGGGGGGCGCGCCCAGGGGGTGGGCGCTGTTGGGGAATGTAGCACAAATTCAAAATTTTCTACGCATCACCAAGATCAATCTATGGAGATTCTAGCAACAAGAGAAGGAGAGGATGAGCATCTTCATACCCTTGAAGATCGCTAAGCGGAAGCGTTTCAAGAACGCGGATGATGGAGTCGTACTCGCGGCGATTCAAATCGCGGAAGATCCGATCTAGCGCCGAACGGACGGCGCCTCCGCGTTCAATACACGTACAGCCCGGGGACATCTCCTCCTTCTTGATCCAGCAAGGGGAGAGGAGAAGTTGAGGGAGAACTCCGACAGCATGACGGCGTGGTGGTGGTGGAGCTCGTGGTTCTCCAGCAGGGCTTCGCCAAGCACTACGGAGGAGGAGGAGGTGTTGGAGGAGGGAGAGGGCTGCGCCAAGGGAAGGGTGTGCGGCTGCCCTCTCTCTTCCTCACTATATATAGGGGTAAGGGGGGTGGAGGAGGCGCCCTAGGGTTCCCTAGGGGAGGGGCGGCGGCCACAGGGGAAACCCTAGATGGCTTTGGGCGCCCCCACCCCCTAGGAAACTTGCCCCCAAGCCGGGAAGGGGGCTGCCCTAGGGGAGGCGCCCCCATCTCTCCTGGTTACGTGAGAGGGGCTGGGAGGGGCGCACCACCCCTTAGTGGGCTAGTTTGCCCCTTCCCCTTTGGCCCATGAGGCCCTCCAACACTTGCCGGGGCTCCCGAAACACCTTTCGGTCATGCTGGCCATAGCCTGGTAGCCCCGGAACACTTCCGGACTCCAATACCCTTCGTCCAATATATCGATCTTTACCGCCGGACCATTCCGGAACTCCTCGTGACGTCCGGGATCACATCCGGGACTCCAAACAACCTTCGGTAACCACATACTATTTCCCATAACAACTCTAGCGTCACTGAACCTTAAGTGTGTAGACCCTACCACTACAACAAAATAGACATGTAGAGACGCTTTCAATTTGACGCTTTTATCTACGTCTCATTATTTAAAATCACTTGGCCCATAGGGACATCTTCTGAGGCGCAAAGGACATCGTCCCTTGATTTCCATAAAAAAGATCCAGGTGCGTCAAAAATATCTTGTTCAACCACCATCAACCCTTATCCCCCATCGTGCGATATGGGCTAAGAAAATAACTACCGTGAAAAAGAGAGCGATCTCTGTTACCTCTAAACCTAGCGCCGCCATGCCACGCCGCCGCCTCTTCGAAGATCCTGGTCCTCCCCACCGCAGACTCGCTCGCTGTCGCAGGTCCACCCCGCCCCCACCCACCCCCACCCACCCCCCTCACGGCCTCCCCCTCGCTCGCCAGCCGCCAGCAGCAGCCTCGGGGTCTCAGGGACGCCAGCTTCCAGGCGGCGCCCAGCCCCACTCCGGCCGCCTCGACCTGCAGCTCCGGCACACGGTGCGCTGCGGCTGGAAGGGAAGATGACGGATGGCGGGGTCAGCACAGAACTGCACATCGCCACCTCCTCCTACTGAGTACTGACTCACCCCCGCCCCCAAGTTTTGCACTCCTGGTCCACCACCACCATTAACGAGACATGGTACTGATCAGCTAGGCGCTCGTTTGTTTGTAGTGTCGATCAGACTTTGATTGAGATTCATCTTTCTGTATGTTGCTGTTTTATTTGCCTGCCCACTACAACAATGTTATCACAGGCATCTTAATTAGTTTATGTGATCCTCGGCACAGGGGGAGCTCTCGGTAGGGCGAGGACGGGAGCCCGCCCTACCTTGATTTGCCGGGGAAGAAAATTACGTATAGGTGTACGTATGTGTACTCGCTCTGATTCATCGATAGTTCCTGAAAAAATCGTTGTCTTGTTGGGTCGTGAGTCAGTGAGCAGCGATTCTGTCCTCCAAGGTTCCAGCCGTCTAACGCAGCACCAAGCCAGCCGGAGCTCACCTAGCAGCATGTAGCGGTGCGCAGAGCCGGCGGACGGCTGCGGACCAGTGGAGAGCGAGAGCAGCGAGGCCGGCGTCCGGCTGGAACGGCGAGGGAGGCGGTCAGCGTCCACACCCCGCCTGCAGCGCCCTCATCGACTCCGTGTTCTTTTCCATCCATGTTCTGTTTTCTCTTTTTGTAGTCGTGTGTACACTAGTCAGGGTGGACACGGTCCGGGCCGGTCCGGTCCCTGACCGAGCCGCCGTTTGGACCGGCCGCCGGCGGTCCGGACCGGACCGGACCGAGCAGCCTAGCGGTCCTGATTTCAGGGCCCGGACCGACGGCGGGAAAGCCCGGGCTGGACCGAGAGGACCGGCAAGTGGAGATGTGGTAACCATGGCGGCGGCTGCGGGATGAAGAGGAGATGGTCGTGAGCTTCTACGCGGTGGCCATGGATGCGGTGAGGCACCGGAGCGAGCCGTCGCGGCCACGAACGACACATCGGAGGCAGCAGCAACTCGTGCGCCGTGGTCGTCCAGCATGCCGGCGAAGTTTTCGTGCACTATCAAGAACGCGCGCGCCAGGATCTTCCGGGAGGCAGAAGCCCACGACCAGCCCTTTTCTTGTTTTGCCTTAGCGATTTTTTAGCCGCATGCAAATATGGTAACACGTGCATGAGCTCATAAGTTTTTATGGGCTAGACTTCCGTGATTAGTGGATCAAGATTGACGTGGAGCCGTGTCCTATTCGTGCTCATAGTGGACGCAGATGACGCGTCAATTTCATTAGTCGTGGGATGAGAATCAGATCTGAGCCCATATTTCTCGTTTTTTCTGTATCTACTCCGTTGAATAAAAGGAAAGGGAAACTGTAGAAAAACAACCCAACGGCAGCATGCGATGGGCGCATTATTATCGCTACTCGTAAAAGGAAACGGCAGCGAGGGGCAAGTCATGAATGGCGCCACGATTATCGGATCGAACACCGGCTCTCTTGTTCTTTCTATTCTTTGTTTGACTGAATACAAGGAAAAAAAGGCAGCGCGTGATCCGGGTCTTCTTCTACCTCTTGCCCCTGTCCCTGTGTCAATTGACTGATTGGGTACTTGATTCCAATGAATAGCGCGATGGGACACGGCCAGGGCATCGCCGGTGGGCATGACGAAGAAGAACGGCCTGCACCTTCGGTCCGCTCGGTCGGACCGGGCAAAGACCGGACCGGACCGAGAAAATTTCGGGCCGAAAATTAGTAACCGGACCGAACAAATTCTTCAGCGGGCCAGGACCGGACGGTCCGGTCCAGAACGGGCCACGAGCGGGCCGAAAAGCCCGCTCGCTCCGTCCAGCCTGATACACTAGTGGCTGGAGATTCATAACATATTGACGAAATTTTCTGATTAAAAACATTGAGAATGTGTGATATGTAATAATAATTACTCAGTGCTTTACAGTCATTTTTGTATGTGTTTTATGCTCTGTGATAGAAATTTGTCTGAATATTGATGACAAATTGACATTTGCTGATTAAAAACAGTGAGTGTGTGTGGGTGGCGCAGCGGCGTTGCCAACTTTGCTGGTGAAGGGAAAACATGGATATGAAGGGGAAGGGCTAGCAAAGGCAAAGGTGAGGTGTGTAATTTTTTTAATTTGAGTGGCATTTTCAGCAAAAAGTATTTGTGTGCACTACCATTGTCTTTGGATTTTTTTTGTGCTTTAAAGTTCACCCCACCTCAGAAAAAATTCGTCCTCCGCCACTGTTCCTCGGGGAAAAAATGTCCGCCCCTGTGAACTGCCACCCTCTCTGTCTCTGAGAACCCTTCGTCTCACGACCAAAAATCGTCCATGCGTCCTCTGCCATGTGAAGCTTATTGCCATCAGGTTGACTGACCTCGTGCCCACCACTGTCAACTAGCGGCAAGCTAGCAGGTGATTTGGAGAACATAAGGGACCTGCGCGAGCGCACAAGGCGGCCAATTCATCTATAGGTGAGTTGATCTACTTTTTTAATTTTAGTTGTTGTTCTATCAATTCATTCCAAGTAAAAAATTAGAGCCCCTCCCTTGATGCGTACTTAATTGTGGAGGAGAATCTTGACATTACATTTACTTTAGGTTATCTCTATTACAAGTTGGGACAACAATACTTGTCGTTTTTTTCTGAACTCTCATCTTTTTATTGACTAAACTACTAGTTCAACTTAAAGTCCATCTTACACTTGTTTGCTTCCAAATTATTGGCACACACGAATGTTGGTGCTTGATAGAAAGCCTGTGAGAATATCCTGATAGAATAAGATGGTCAGTGTTCTTAATGAAATTTTCTTTTTCATGCAGTTAATAATGCTCGTGTATCAACTATCAAATCACCTTCATTTTCCCCCATAACTGATAACAAGAACTTTGTGCCCACGTTCTAATATTTTTTATTTTTTTGAATAAACATGACTTGTACTATAAGAGGGAGAGATCAACTCATACATGTGGTTTCTCAACTGCAGAAACTTTTCGGATGTTGTCAGGTACAGAGCACCGTGGATGGATATATTATCATTTTTGGTAAAATCTATTCATATGTGATTATGTGAAACATCTGGATCAGATGCGTTGCACTATGTCTGAAGCAGCAAAATGGCGTCATGCTCGCTTTTGTGTTAGACTGAAGATTATTAATGTGAACTACCATGAGAATTCACTTTATTATAGTAAATGTCGTCTTATACTCTTAATATTAAGGCTTGGAGATTATTAGTGTCAACAACCATGAGAGTTCAGTCCCCGTATGTTAACCTGTTGTTATTTCTTTACATATTTTTTGTAAGGTATATCCATCAACAAAACAACATGATGTTTCTTCCTTTTACAGTATACGTATCTATACTTCGTATGGTAACATGACATCAGCCAGACTAGATTGAACTTCTGGAGGGCATGTTTACTCGGTGTGATACATAAATACCATTCTCTAATCTTATGGTTGTATGTCCAGCAAAGGAGAACTCACTGGTAGAAGTTCCAATAATTTTTTTTAAAAAATCTCATTTTGCTTTCTTTGCAGAAAACTTGTAAGTGCGGATTCTAAAGGTAGCCACCACAAGGATAAACTACAGAAGTAGAGAAAGCAAGGAGCTATTCTTCCACTATCTGGATGCAGAAACTAGAAATCATATACTCCCTCCGTTCCTAAATATAAGTTTTTTTTTCGAGATTTCGATATGAACTACATACGGAGCAAAATCAGAGAATCTACACTCTAAAGTATATCTATATACATTCGTATGTAGTCCCAATTAAAATCTGTCAAAAGACTTATCTTTAGAAACGGAGGGAGTAGATATATTTCAACTAGTTTGTGACATATGTAATTTTTTTATTGATGACGTGTACAATTGAGTTTGTAAAATGCTATTGCTCTCATTAATACAATGCTATTATTTTGTGCGATGCCATACAATTTTTGAATATTTTCTGATATGTAAATGGGAGTCAAACGGTTTAATATAAGAAAGTAATTTTATTAAGTGCAACTTAATTAAGGAATTATAAAACGAAAGAGAATATATGCAGTTGCATCTAGCATGAATTTAGCAATACGTCTCTAAGGGCATGAGGACGCTCTTAAAACGTCTCATCCATGTAAACACGCTTTGTAAGGACGCTCTTAAAACGTCTCATTTTCATGTAGACACGCTCGCTGTGCGTCTCAATGGTATTTGAGATGGTGCGATGGGAGACGCTCCAAAGACGCTTTAATAAGCGACTCTAAATTCCTCTAGAGATGATTTATTGCGCCTCTAGCACCTACATTGAGCGCCTCTACATGCCTATTTTGTTGTAGTACGGGTTCGGGAATCATGCAGACATGACCGAGACAACTCTCTGGCCAATAACCAACAGCGGGATCTGGATACCCATGTTGGCTCCCACATGTTCCATGATGATCTCATCGGATGAACCACGATGTCGAGGATTCAATCAATCCCGTATTCAATTCCCTTTGTCTAGCGGTATAGTACTTGCCCGAGATTCGATCATCGGTATCCCGATACCTTGTTCAATCTCGTTACCGGCAAGTCTCTTTACTCGTTCCGTAACACATCATCCCGTGATCAACCCCTTGGTCACATTGTGCACATTATGATGATGTCCTACCGAGTGGGCCCAGAGATACCTCTCCATCACACGGAGTGACAAATCCCAGTCTCGGTTCGTGCCAATCCAACAGACACTTTCGGAGATACCCGTAGTGTACCTTTATAGCCACCCAGTTACGTTGTGACGTTTGGTACACCCAAAGCATTCCTACGGCATCCTGGAGTTGCACAATCTCATGGTCTAAGGAAATGATACTTGACATTAGAAAAGCTTTAGCATACGAACTACACGATCTTTGTGCTAGACTTAGGATTGGGTCTTGTCCATCACATCATTCTCCTAATGATGTGATCCCGTTATCAACGACATCCTATGTCCATGGTCAGGAAACCGTAACCATCTATTGATCAACGAGCTAGTCTACTAGAGGCTTACTAGGGACATGGTGTTGTCTATGTATCCACACATGTATATGAGTTTCCTATCAATACAATTATAGCATGGATAATAAACGATTATCATGAACAAGGAAATATAATAATAACTAATTTATTATTGCCTCTAGGGCATATTTCCAACAGTCTCCCACTTGCACTAGAGTCAATAATCTAGTTCACATCGCCATGTGATTAACACTCATAGGTCACATCGCCATATGACCAACATCCAAAGAGTTTACTAGTGTCACTAAACTAGTTCACATCATCATGTGATTAAGACTCAATGAGTTCTGGGGTTTGATCATGTTTTGCTTGTGAGAGAGGTTTTAGTCAACGGGTCTACAACATTCAGATCCGTATGTACTTCGCAAATCTCTAGGTCATATTGTAAATGCTGCTTCCACGCTCCACTTGGAGCTATTCCAAATGGTTGCTCCACTATACGTATCCGGTTTGCTACTCAGAGTCATTCGGATAGGTGTTAAAGCTTGCATCGACGTAACCCTTTACGCCGAACTCTTTATCACCTCCATAATCAAGAAACATGTCCTTATTACTCCAAGGACAATTTTGACCGTTGTCCAATGATCCATTCCTAGATCACTCGTGTACCCCTTTGCCAGACACGTGGCAAGGCACACATCAGGTGCGGTACTCAGCATAGTATACTGTAGAGCCTACGTCTAAAGCTTAGGGGACGACCTTCGTCCTTTCTCTCTCTTCTGCCGTGGTCGAGCTTTAAGTCTTAACTTCATACCTTACAACTCAGGCAAGAACTCCTTCTTTGACTGATCCATCTTGAACACCTTCAAGATCATGTCAAGGTATGTGCTCATTTGAAAGTACCATTAAGCGTTTTTGATCTATCCTCATAGATCTTGATGCTCAACGTTCAAGCAGCTTAATCCAGGTTTTCCCTTGAAAAACACTTTCAAATAACCCTATATGCTTTCCAGAAATTCTACATCATTTCTGATCAACAATATGTCAACAACATATACTCATCAGAAATTCCATAGTGCTCCCACTCACTTCTTTGGAAATACAGGTTTCTCATAAACTTTGTATAATCCCAAAATCTTTGATCATCTCATCAAAGTGTATATTCTGACTCCGAGATGCTTGCTCTAGTCCAAGGAAGGATCGCTGGAGCTAGCATACCTTTTAGCATCCTTAGGATCGACAAAACCTTTCTGATTGTATCACATACAACCTTTCCTTACGAAAACTGGTAAGGAAACTTGTTTTGACATCCATCTGCCAGATTTCATAAATGCAGCTAATGCCAACATGATTCCGATGGACTTAAGCATCGCTACGGATGAGAAAATCTCATCGTAGTCAACTCCTTGAACTTGTGAAAAACTCTTCGCCACAAGTCGAGCTTCATAGACAGTGACATTACCGTCCACGTCCGTCTTATTCTTTAAAGATCCATTTATCTCAATGGCTTGCCGATCATCGGGCAAGTTCACCAAAGTCTATGCTTTGTTCTGATACATGGATCCTATCTCGGATTTCATGGCTTCTAACCATTTGTCAGAATATGGGCCCACCATCGCTTCTCCATAGCTCGCAGGTTCATTGTTGTCTAGCAACATGACCTTCAAGACAGGATTAATGTATTACTCTGAAGTAGTACGCATCCTTGTCACCCTGCGAGGTACGGTAGTGACTTGATCCGAAACTTCATGATCACTATCATAAGCTTCTACTTCAATTGGTGTGGGCGCCACAAGAACAACTTCCTGTGCCCTGCTACACACTAGTTGAAGTGACGGTTCAATAACCTCATCAAGTCTCCACCATGCTCCCACTCAACTTTCTGAGACAAACTTTTCCTCGAGAAAGGACCCGATTCAAGAAACAATCCATATTGCTTTAGGATCTGAATTAGGAGGTATACCCAACTGTTTTGGGTGTCTTATGAAGATGCATTTTATCCGCTTTGGGTTCGAGCTTATCAACCTGAAACTTTTTCACATAAGCGTCGCTTCCCCAAACTTTTAAGGAATGACAGCTTAGGTTTCTCCAAACCATAGTTCATACGGTGTCGTCTCAACGGAGTTACGTGGTGCCCTATTTAAAGTGAGTGCAGTTGTCTCTAATGCCTAACCCATGAACGATAGTGGTAATTTGATAAAAGACATCATGGTACGCACCATATCCAATAGGGTGCAACTATGATGTTCGGACACACCATCACACTATGGTGTTCCAGGCGGTATTAATTGTGAAACAATTTCCACAACGTCTTAATTGCGTGCCAAAGCTCGTAACTCAGATACTCATCTCTATGATCATATCATAGACATTTTATCCTCTTGTCACGATGATCTTCAACTTCACTCTGAAATTACTTGAACCATTCAATAATTCAGACTTGTGTTTCATCAGGTAAATATACTCAGTATCTACTCAAATCATCCGTGAAGTAAGAACATAACGATATCCACTGCGTGCCTTAGCACTCATTGGACTGCACACATCAAAATGTATTACTTCCAACAAGTTGCTTTCTTGTTCCATTTTACTGAAAACGAGGCTTTTAGTCATCTTGCCCATGTGGTATGATTCAAAATCAAGTGAGTCCAAATGGTCCATTTGCATGGAGTTTCTTCATGCATATACACCAATAGACATGGTTCGCATGTCTCAAACTTTTCAAAAATGAGTGAGTCCAAAGATCCATCAACATGGAGCTTCTTCATGCGTTTTATACCAATATGACTTACATGGCAGTGCCACAAGTAGGTGGCACTATCATTACTATCTTATATCTTTTGGCATGAACATGTATGTGTATCACTACGATCGAGATTCAATAAACCATTCATTTTAGGTGCAAGACCATTGAAGGTATTATTCAAATAAACAGAGTAACCATTATTCTCCTTAAATGAATAACCGTATTGCGATAGACATAATCCAATCATGTCTATGCTCAACGCAAACACCAAATAACAATTATTTAGGTTTAACACCAATCTCGATGGTAGAGGGAGCATGCGATGCTTGATCACATCAACCTTGGAAACACTCCCAACACATATCGTCAGCTCACCTTTAGCTAGTCTCCGCTTATTCCGTAGCTTTTATTTCGAGTTACTAACACTTAGCAACCGAACCGGTATCTAATACCCTGGTGCTACTAGGAGTACTAGTAAAGTACACATTAACATAATGTATATCCAATATACTTCTATCGACCTTGCCAGCCTTCTCATCTACCAAGTATCTAGGGTAATTCCGCTCTAGTGACTGTTCCCTTTATCACAGAAGCACTTAGTCTCGGGTTTGGGTTCAACCTTGGGTTTCTTCACTAGAGAAGCAGCTGATTTGCTGTTTCATGAAGTATCCCTTCTTGCCCTTGCCCTTCTTGAAACTAGTGGTTTCACTAACCATCAACAATTGATGCTCCTTCTTGATTTCTACTTTCACGGTGTTAAACATCGCGAATGTTTCAAGGATCATCATATCTATCCCTAATATGTTATAGTTCATCATGAAGCTCTAGCAGCTTAGTGGCAATGACTTTGGAGAAACATCACTATCTCATCTGGAAGATCAACTCCCACTCGATTCAAGTGATTGTTGTACTCAGACAATCTGAGCACAAGCTCAAATTATTGAGCTTTTCTCCCTTAGTTTGCAGGCTAATAAAATCGTGGGAGGTCTTATACCTCTTGACATGGGCACGAGCCTGAAATCCCAATTTCAGCCCTCGAAACATCTCATATGTTCCGCGACGTTTCGAAATCGTCTTTGGTGCCTCAACTCTAAACCGCTTAACTAAACTATCATGTAGTTATCAAAACATGTATGTCAGATGTTCGCAACATCCACAGACGACGTTCGAGGTTCAGCACACTGAGCGGTGCATTAACGACATAAGCCTTCTACGAAGCAACGAGGACAACCCTCAGTTTACGGACCTAGTCCGCATAATCGCTACTATTAACTTTCAACTGAATTTTCTCTAGGAACATATCTAAATAGTAGAACTAAAGCGCGAGCTTACGACATAATTTGCAAAGATCTTTTGACTATGTTCAGGATAATTGAGTTCATCTTATGAACTCCCACTCAGATAGACATCCCTCTAGTCATCTGAGGGATTACATGATCCGACTCAACTAGGCTGTGTCCGATCATCACGTGAGACGGACTAGTCATCATCGGTGAACATCTTCATGTTGATAGTATCTTCTATACGACTCATGCTCGACCTTTCGGTCTTTCGTGTTCCGAGGCCATGTCTGTACATGCTAGGCTTGTCAAGTCAACCTAAGTGTATTGCATGTGTAAATCTGGCTTACACCCATTGTATTCGAACATTAGGATCTATCACACCCGATCATCACGTGGTGCTTCGAAACAACGAACCTTTACAACGGTGCACAGTTAGGGGGGACACTTTTCTTGAAATTATTTCTAGGTATCATCTTATTTAAGCTACCGTCGTTCTAAGCAAATAAGATGCAAAAACATGATAAACATCACATGCAATCAAAAGTGACATGATATGGCCAATATCATTTTGCTCCTTTTGATATCCATCTTCGGGGCTCCATGATCATCATAGTCACCGGCATGACACCATGATCTCCATCATCATGATCTCCATCATCGTGTCTTCATGAAGTTGTCACGCCAACGACTACTTCTACTTCTATGGCTAACGCGTTTAGCAATAAAGTAAAGTAATTTACATGGCGTTCTTCAATGACACACAGGTCATACAAAAATAAAGACAACTCCTATGGCTCCTGCCGGTTGTCATACTCATCGACATGCAAGTCGTGATTCCTATTACAAGAACATGATCATCTCATACATCACATATATAATTCATCACATCCTTTGGCCATATCACATCACAAAACACTTGCTGCAAAAACAAGTTAGACGTCCTCTAATTGTTGTTGCAAGTTTTTACGTGGCTTCTGTAGGTGTTCTAGCATGAATGTTTCTTACCTACATAAAACCACAACGTGATATGCCAATTTCTATTTACCCTTCATAAGGACCCTTTTCATCGAATTCGCTCCAACTAAAGTGGGAGAGACAGACACCCGCTAGCCACCTTATGGAACTGGTGCATGTCAGTCGGTGGAACCTGTCTCACGTAAGCGTACGTGTAAGGTCGGTCCGGGCCGCTTCATCGCACGATGCCGCCGAAGCAAGATAAGACTAGTAGTGGCAAGAAAATTAACAACATCTACGCCCACAACTGTTTGTGTTCTACTCGTGCATAGTAACTACGCATAGACCTAGCTCATGATACCACTGTTGGGGAACGCAGCAGAAATTCAAAATTTTCTACGCATCACCAAGATCAATCTATGGAGATTCTAGCAACAAGATAGGGAGAGGATGAGCATCTTCATACCCTTGAAGATCGCTAAGCGGAAGCGTTTCAAGAACAAGGATGATGGAGTCGTACTCGCGGCGATTCAAATCACGGAAGATCCGATCTAGCGCTGAACGGACGGCGCCTCCGCGTTCAACACGCGTACAGCCCGGGGACGTCTCCTCCTTCTTGATCCAGCAAGAGGAGAGGAGAAGTTCAGGGAGAACTCCGACAGCACGACGGCGTGATGGTGGTGGAGCTCGTGGTTCTCCAGCAGAGCTTCGCCAAGCACTACGGAGGAGGAGGAGGTATTGGAGGAGGGAGAGGGCTGCGCCAAGGGAAGGGTGTGCGGCTGCCCTCTCTCTCCCTCACTATATATAGGGGTAAGGGGGGTGGATGAGGCGCCCTAGGGTTCCCTAGGGGAGGGGCGGCGGCCACAGGGGAAACCCTAGATGGCTTTGGGCGCCCCCACCCCCTAGGAAACTTGCCCCCCCCCCCAAGCCGGGAAGGGGGGCTGCCCTAGGGGAGGCGCCCCCACCTCTCCTGGTTATGTGAGAGGGGCTGGGAGGGGCGCACCACCCCTTAGTGGGCTGGTTTACCCCTTCCCCTTTGGCCCATGAGGCCCTCCAACACTTGCCGGGGCTCCCGAAACACCTTTCGGTCATGCTGGCCATAGCCTGGTACCCCCGGAACACTTCCAGACTCCAATACCCTTCGTCCAATATATCGATCTTCACCGCCGGACCATTCCGGAACTCCTCGTGATGTCCGGGATCACATCCGGGACTCCGAACAACCTTCGGTAACCACATAATATTTCCCATAACAACTCTAGCGTCACCGAACCTTAAGTGTGTAGACCCTACGGGTTCGGGAATCATGCAGACATGACCGAGACAACTCTCTGGCCAATAACCAACAGCGGGATCTGGATACCCATGTTGGCTCCCACATGTTCCACGATGATCTCATCGGGTGAACCACGATGTCGAGGATTCAATCAATCCCGTATTCAATTCCCTTTGTCTAGCGGTATAGTACTTGCCCGAGATTCGATCGTCGGTATCCCGATACCTTGTTCAATCTCGTTACTGGCAAGTCTCTTTACTCGTTCCGTAACACATCATCCCATGATCAACCCCTTGGTCACATTGTGCACATTATGATGATGTCCTACCGAGTGGGCCCAGAGATACCTCTCCGTCACACGGAATGACAAATCCCAGTCTCGATTCGTGTCATCCCAACAGACACTTTCGGAGATACCCGTAGTGTACCTTTATAGCCACCCAGTTACGTTGTGACGTTTGGTACACCCAAAGCATTCCTACGGCATCCTGGAGTTGCACAATCTCATGGTCTAAGGAAATGATACTTGGCATTAGAAAAGCTTTAGCATACGAACTACACGATCTTTGTGCTAGGCTTAGGATTGGGTCTTTTCCATCACATCATTCTCCTAATGATGTGATCCCGTTATCAACGACATCCAATGTCCATGGTCAGGAAACCGTAACCATCTATTGAGCAATGAGCTAGTCTACTAGAGGCTTACTAGGGACATGGTGTTGTCTATGTATCCACACATGTATCTGAGTTTCCTATCAATACAATTATAGCATGGATAATAAACGATTATCATGAACAAGGAAATATAATAATAACTAATTTATTATTGCCTCTAGGGCATATTTCCAACAGGCGCGCCCTCCACTCTCGTGGCTTGGCGCTTGCCCCTCCTGCAGTGATTTCAGTGCCTAAAATCCTCAAATATTCCATAAAAAATCATACTAAATTTGCAGGGCATTTGGAGCACTTTTATTTTCGGGATATTTTTTAATGCACGGATAATTCAGAAAACAAACAGATAATACTATTTTGATTTATTTATTCTAAATAACAGAAAGTAAAAAGAGGGTACAGAAGGTTGTGCCTTCTAGTTTCATCCATCTCATGATCATCAAAATGAATCCACTAACAAGGTTGATCAAGTCTTGTTAACAAACTCATTCCGAATAACACGAAACCGGAGAAATTTCGAATAACACTAAGTTACCTCAACGGGGATATGAAAATACCCAACAATAAGAATATCATATTTTTTCTTGACAGTAGGGAGAGGAAATTCAAAACCTCCGATAATAATAGTTGGAACTTTTCCAATAGAATTGATGCTATGAACTTGAGATTGTTTCCTCGGAAAGTGTACCGTATGCTCATTACCATTAACATGGAAAGTGACATTGCCTTTGTTGCAATCAATAACAGCCACTGCAGTATTCAGAAAAGGTCTACCAAGGATAATTGACATACTATCGTCCTCGGGAATATCAAGAATAACAAAGTCCGTTAAGATAGTGACATTTGCAACCACAACAGGCACATCCTCACAAATACCAACAGGTAATTTATCAGCCATTTGCAAAGATATTTCAGTAGGTGTCAACTTATTCAATTTAAGTCTACGATATAAAGAGAGAGGCATAACACTAACACCCACTCCAAGATCACATAAAGCAGTTCTAACGTAATTTCTTTTAATGGAGCATGGTATAGTTGGTACACCCGGATCTCCAAGTTTCTTTGGTATTCCACCCTTAAAAGTGTAATTAGCAAGCATGGTGGAAATTTCATCTTCCGGTATCTTTCTTTTATTTGTAATGATATCCTTCATATATTTAGCATAAGGATTTACTTTGAGCATATCAGTTAAACGCATACGTAAGAAAATAGGTCTAATCATTTCAGCAAAGCGCTCAAAATCCTCATCATCCTTTGTCTTGGATGCTTTAGGAGGAAAGGGCATGGGTTTCTGAACCCATGGTTCTCTTTCTCTTCCGTGCTTCCTAGCAACAAAATCTCTCTTATCATAACGTTGATTCTTTGATTGTGGGTTATCAAGATCAACAGCAGGTTCAATCTCTACATCATTGTTTTTGCTAGGTTGAGCATCAACATGAACATTATCATTAACATTATCACTAAGTTCATGTTCATCACCTGATTGTGTTTCAGCATCAGAAATAGAAATATCATTGGGATTCTCAGGTGTGCCTACAGTAGGTTCACTAGAAGCATGCAAAGTTCTATCATTTTTCTTTTTATTCTTTTTGGAAGAACTAGGTGCTTCTAAATTATTTCTCTGAGAATCTTGCTCGACTCTCTTAGGGTGGCCTTCAGGATATAAAGGTTCCTGAGTCATTCTACCAATTCTAGTAGCCACTCTAACAGCAAAGTCATTTTTATTGTTTAATTCATCAAGAAAATCATTTTGAGCTTTAAGTACTTGCTTAGCTTGAGTAGCAACCATAGAAGCATATTTGCTAATGCGTTTAAGTTCACCTTTAACTCTAGCCATATTATCCCTCATGCGTCCTATCTCGAAAGCATATTCTTTTACTCTCTACCAACATAAGCATTAAAACTTTCTTGTCTAGCCATAAAGTCATCAAATTCATCTAAGCATGGGCTATGAAATTTAGTAGAGGGGATTTCAACTTTATCATATCTATAGAGAGAATTTACCTTTACTACCTGTGACGGGTTATCAAGACAATGTGTTTCTTCAACAGACGGTATATTAAGACCATGTATTTCTTCAATGTGAGGTAAATTCTTAACATCTTCAGCTTTAATACCTTTTTCTTTCATTGATTTCTTTGCCTCTTGCATATCTTCAGGACTGAGAAATAAAACACCTCTCTTCTTTGGAGTGGGTTTTGGAATAGGCTCATTAGTTGGCTCAATTGGTTCAGGAATTGCCTCAGGAATTGGCTCAGGAAGAGTCCAGTTATTGTCATTAGTCAACATATTATTCAATAGTAATTCAGCTTCGTCGACTGTTCTTTCCCTGAAAACACAACCAGCACAACTATCCAAGTAGTCCTTGGAAGCATCGGTTAGTCCATTATAAAAGATATCAAGTATTTCATTTTTCTTAAGAGGATGATCAGGCAAAGCATTAAGTAATCGGAGAAGCCTCCCCAAGCTTGTGGGAGACTCTCTTCTTTGATTTGCACAAAATTATATATTTCCCGCAAGGCAGCTTGTTTCTTATGAGCAGGGAAATATTTAGCAGAGAAGTAATAAATCATATCCTGGGGACTACGCACACAACCAGGAGCAAGAGAATTATACCAAGTCTTAGCATCCCCCTTTAATGAGAACGGAAATATCTTAAGGATATAATAATAGCGAGACTTCTCATCATTAGTAAACTGGGTGGCCATATCATTCAACTTGGTAAGATGTGCCACAACAGTTTCAGATTCAAGACCATAAAAAGGATCAGATTCAACAAAAGTAATAATTTCAGGATCAACAGAGAATTAATAATCCTTATCAGTAACACAGATAGGTGAAGTAGCAAACGCAGGGTTAGGTTTCATTCTAGCATTAAGAGACTGCTGCTTCCATTTAGCTAATAATTTCTTAAGATCATATCTATCATTGCAAGCAAAGAGAGCTCTAGCATCTTCTTCATTCATAACATAACCCTCAGGAACAACAGGCAATTCATAATCATTGGGAGAACCTTCATCATCACTATCATCAATAATAGCATCTTCAATAATTTCATTCATTCCCCCTAACTCTAGCAAGTTGTTCATCAAGAAATTCACCTAATGGCAAAGTAGTATGACGCACAGAAGTAGTTTCATGATAAGTATCATGCATAACAGAAGTGGCATCATCAATAACATCCGACATATTAGAATTCATAGCAGTAGCAGGTTTAGGTGTCGCAAGCTTACTAATAACAGAAGGAGAATCTAGTGCAGAGCTAGATGGCAGTTCCTTACATCCCCTCGTAGTTGAGGGCAAAATCTTGGTTATGTCGTCTTTCAAGTTCTTCATAGTGATCGATAGATATAAATCCCAAGTGACTCAGAGAATAGAGCTATGCTCCCCGGCAACGGCGCCAGAAATTAGTCTTGATAACCCACAAGTGTAGGGGATCGTAACAGCTTTCGAGGGTAAAGTATTCAACCCAAATTTATTGATTCGACACAAGGGAGACAAAGAATATTCTTGAGTATTAGCAGTTGAGTTGTCAATTCAACCACACCTGGATAACTTAGTATCTGCAGCAAAGTATTTAGTAGCAAAAGTAGTATGATAATAAAGGTAACGGTAGCAAAAGTAATGTTTTTGGGTTTTGTAGTAGTTGTAACAGTAGCAACGGAAAAACAAAATAAGCGAAGAACAATATGTGAAAAGCTCGTAGACAATGGATCAATGATTCCTCATGTAATAGCTATAACATAGGGTGACACAAAACTAGCTCCAGTTCATCAATGTAATGTAGGCATGTATTTCGTAAATAGTCATACGTGCTTATGGAAAAGAACTTGCATGACATCTTTTGTCCTACCCTCCCATGGCAGCTTGGTCCTAGCGGAAACTAAGGGATATTAAGGCCTCCTTTTAGTAGAGTACCGGAACAAAGCATTAGCACATAGTGAATACATGAACTCCTCAAACTACGTTCATCACCGAGAAGTATCCCGATTATTGTCACTTCGGGGTTGTCGGATCATAACACATAATAGGTGACTATAGACTTGCAAGATAGGATCAAGAACACACATATATTCATGAAAACATAATAGGTTCAGATCTGAAATCATGGCACCCGGGCCCTAGTGACAAGCATTAAGCATAGCAAAGTCATAGCAACATCAATCTCAGAACATAGTGGATACTAGGAATCAAACCCTAACAAAACTAACTTGATTACATGGTAAATCTCATCCAATCCATCACCGTCCAGCAAGCCTACGATGGAATTACACACGCACGGCGGTGACCATCATGAAATTGGTGATGGAGGACGGTTGATGATGACGACGGTGATGAATCCCCCTCTCCGGAGCCCCGAACGGACTCCAGATCAGCCCTCCCGAGAGAGATTAGGGCTTGGCGGCGGCTCCGTGTCGTAAAACGCGATGAAACTTTCTCCCTGATTTTTTCTCCCCGAATTTGAATATATGGAGTTGGAGTTGAGGTCGGTGGAGGTCCAGGGGGCCCAAGAGACAGGGGGCGCGCCCCCCCACCCTCGTGGACAGGGTGTGGGCCCCCTGGTCTTGATTCTTTTGCCAGTATTTTTTATATTTTCCAAAAAGTGCCTCCGTGGATTTTCAGGACATTCTGAGAACTTTTCTTTTCTACACACAAAACAACATCATGGCAGTTCTGCTAAAAACAGCGTTAGTCCGGGTTAGTTTCATTCAAATCATGCAAGTTAGAGTCCAAAATAAGGGAAAAATTGTTTGGAAAAGTAGATACGTTGGAGACGTATCATCGACCGCATTGTACAGCTTAACCAGAAACTCATAACCATGTTTAGTTCTTAAGTAAGCCATCCTCGTCTCCACATTCTCAAAGTCATCTAAACCAAAACCAAGCTTCTCCAATACATACGGTCTAGCATGGCACGGGATGTACTAATCGAATTGAAAAAAAATCCATAAATTACACGTTGAACAAAAGAAGCACAAGTGATGATATTAATTACGATGAAATGCTTGTCATTGCGTACCGTGCAAACATCAAAGGTCTCTTCCAGCTTCACGGTGAAAAACCTATCATTTTGCATGTGAGGAAACCTGTCGCACACACCCCGGTCATCGTAGCAGTACCCGCACTCCGGGATCCCATCGTCATCAGACATCTCGTCAAAATTCAAAGATTATAACTTGACAGCAAAACCCAAAAAATCCGGCATGACCTTTGCTAAAAAAGGACATATCGAGCGCCTGAAATTTGCCGGAACGGAAATTAATCAACACTCCGGCAAAACATAGGCCACTTATAGATGGTCATTGCATTTCAATGGTTGAAAATATGAACAAAAACATTTGAAAATATCTTATATATAATCCTAACACTAAATAAACTAGTTTTATTAACTACTTACTAAATAAACTAGTTTTATTAACTACTTAGTAATTAAACTAGTTTTATTAACTACTTACTAAATAAACTAGTTCTATTAAACACTTACTATAAATAAACTAGTTATATTAAGCACTTACTAAATAAACTAGTTCTATTAAGCACTTAATATAAATAAACTAGTTATATTAATCACTTACTAAATAAACTATTTCTATTAAATACTTGCTAAAAATTCTACTACCCTAGTTCTACCCTAAATTTTCTTACTTCTATTTTATTCAAAACACCTAAAATAGTCAAAAGAAATATTCTATTAAAAAACCTACAGTCTACAATGTCTACATTCTAAAATCTACATTTAAATTACCTACAATTTGCAAGAACAGAGACAAGGGAGGGAGGAGAGAGGAGGGGGAGGGGGCGGCCGGAGGAGGAGGGGGAGGGGCTGGCCAGAGGAGGAGGAGGGAGGGGCGGTGGGAGGAGGGCTGTCGGTCAAGGAGGAAGGAGGGGCTGCCGGAGGTGGAGGGAGGAGGGCGCGGTGGGAGGAGGAGGTAGGAGGGCACGGTGGGAGGAGGAGGGAGGGAAGGAGGGAGTACCTCGGTGGCGGACGGACGACGACGGCGGCGGCGACGGACAACGGGTATCGGCGCGGGCGAGAGTGACTGAGAGGGAGAGTGAGTGAGAGAGGGTCGGCCGCGGGGGGGGGGGGGGGGGGATAAGGTAGCGTTAGTAGTAGCGCGGGTCCGATAAGAGTGCTACAGCTAAGGAGAATAGCAGTAGTGCTGGGCTAGGATACGCGCTACCGCTAAGTTGGGCTAGCCATGTGCGCCCAGTTCAGACATAGCAGCAGCGCTTTTTTCTAGTACGCGCTACTGCTAAAGTTATAGCAGTAGCACGGTTTGTTTATCCGCGCTACTACTAAGTAGCAGTAGCGCATGATTTTGTACAGCGCTACTGCTAAGATGTTGTGTATAAGGTTTTCCCTAGTAGTGAGAAGAGGCTCGAACGGGGGCGTTCATGCCCAACAGAGAGAACGGCGAGCTTACGTGCGCCCTGAAGAATCCTGAACACCCAGGACGAACACGAGGCAAAGGCATTGTTCCATTGTTTGAGGGGTTTGCGGATTGGAACACCGATTAGAGAAGTCGTGCGAGAAAGAAGCAACATGAGGAGCAGAAGAGGAAGCTGGAGGAGGAGCAGAGGAAGGAGGAAACAGTCTGCCTTCAAGGCCTAGAATCAAAGCACACGGAGTTGGAACGCGCTTTCATGCGGTAGAAGGAGCAGATCGACTCACTTAGCCAGGAAAGGGCGTCTCAGCAGCAGCAATACTAAGCAGATCCAGCATTGGATAGCACCGTCCCATCTATGCCGAGAAGCAGCATGGGTTCCACCCCGACCAATGATGCACTGCTGGCTAGATACCCCATGGATGATATCCAACGTGTGACACCTTGTGAGCTACACATTAAGGTGAATAACATATCAATGAAGGTGGCGGACGGGTATGCTTTAACAAATCCCCCTGAAGCAACCTATCATGGCAATCCGATTCCAGCTGGCTATACTCGTGTCGGGGTGGATGAAGTAATGCCGGGATATATAACGATCTAGAGCTTGACATTCATGGAGGTGAAGAAGAGCGTGATGTGTGCTAGAAGTATGTCGATATTTCCCCAAAGAGAAAGGGATGATGCAGTATAGCGACGGTAGGTATTTCCCTCAGTGATGAGACCAAGGTTATCGAACCAGTAGGAGAACGTCCTCACACCACGTAAACAACACCTGCACATAAATAACAAATACTCGCAACCCGACGTGTTAAAGGGGTTGTCAATCCCTTTCGGGTACGGCGCCTCAAGTAGGCAAATAACCTGAGGTAAAAAGTGGTAGATAGGATAAGAAGATCACGGAACAAATAAATTGCATCAAGGTATTTTTGTATTTTTGGTTTAATAGATCTGAAAATAAATGCAAGAGAAAGTAGATTGCAAAGGCAAATATGATGAAAAGAGACCCGAGGGCCGTAGGTTTCACTAGTGGCTTCTCTCGAGAAAAATAGCAAACGGTGGGAAAACAATTACTGCTGGACAATTGATAGAACTTCAAATAATCATGACGATATCCATGCAATGATCATTATATAGGCATCACGTCCAAGATTAGTAGACCGACTCCTGCCTGCATCTACTACTATTACTCCGCACATCGACCGCTATCCAGCATGCATCTAGTGTATTAAGTTCATGAGAAAACGGAGTAATGCAATAAGAACGATGACATGATGTAGATGAGATCCGTTTATGTATTGCAGCAGATATAGATATCATCTTGTTATACTTAGTAGCAATGATACATACGTGTCGGTTCCCCTTCTGTCACTGGGATCAAGCACCGTAAGATCGAACCCATTACAAAACACCTCTTCCCATTGTAAGATAAATAGGTCAAGTTGGCCAAACAAAACCCAAATATCGGAGAAGAAATACGAGGCTATAAGCAATCATGCATATAAGAGATCAAAGAAGACTCAAATAACTTTCATGGATAAAAACATAGATTTGATCATAAACTCAAAGTTCATCGGATCCCAACAAAAACACCGCCAAAAGAGTTACATCATATGGATCTCCAAGACACCATTGTGTTGATAATCAAGAGAGAGAGAGAGAGAGAGAGAGATGAAACCATCTAGCTACTAACTATGGACCCGTAGGTCTACAAAGAACTACTCACGCATCATAGGAGAGGCACCAATGGAAGTGGTGAACCCCTCCATGAAGGTGTCTAGAATGGATCTGGTGGTTCTGGACTCTGCAGCGGCTGGATCAAAATTTCATCGACTCCCCTAGGGTTTCTGGAATATTGTGGTATTTATAGAGAAAAGAGGCGGTTTGGGGGGCACCCGAGGTGGGCGCAATCCCCCAGGGCGCGCCTAGGCCTCCTGGCGCGCCCTGGTGGGTGTTGCTCCCCTCGAGCAGCCCCTCAGGTGCTTCCTTGGCCCATTGGCTTTCTTCTAGCCCAAAAAAATCCTCCAAGAGTTGCGTTGCGTTTGGACTCCGTTTGATATTGATTTCCTGCGATGTAAAAAAACATGCAGAAAACAGCAACTGGCACTGGGAACTATGTCAATAGGTTAGTACCAAAAAATGATATAAAATGACTATAAAATGATTGTAAAACATCCAAGAATGATATATAACAGCATGGAACAATAAAAAATTATAGATATGTTGGAGAAGTATCAGCATCCCCAAGCTTAATTCCTGCTCGTCCTTGAGTAGGTAAATGATAAAAACAGAATTTTTGGTGTGGAATGTTGCCTAACATGTTCATCACATTCTTTTCTTTATATCATGGACATATGGACTTTTTGATGATTCAAAGCAATAGTCTAGTTTTGACATGAAGACTTTAATACTCAAGCATACCAACAAGCAACCATGTCTTTCAAAATATCAACACTAAAGCAAGTTATGCCTAGCCCATCATGCTTAATCATTGATCCATTCATGAAACACACTCGAATATTAGTTACACCCAATGCTCAAATTTTTCTTCTTGATAGATCTTAACAATCAGTATTGTCATGGCGGCTTGCATCACCATTTATAGCTAGTCATATGTCAGTATTGTCATGGTGGCTTTCATCACCAGTTATAGCCAGTCATATGTCATGAGGCCCCTTTTAAGCGGCCATTCTGAATATGTACTGTAGTGTTTTACCTCCGGCTTAATGAATCAACTTAAACCAGCAAAATTGTTCTTTCTTTTTAGGCTTCTTTCTTCACAATGCCGCCAAAGACATCCACTTCATGTAACTGGGTTCCCTCCATTGTCACTGAGGACACGCTTAAAGACATTGTCAAAATCGGCTATTTACCAGAAAAAACTGTCATGCATTATCACGCCCCCAATCCTGAAGAAGAAAGGCCCCATCCAAATGATGATGAGGTTATTGTTTTTACTGACCACATAAATCGGGGCTTCTCACCACCCGGTTCTAAATTTTTCCAAGATGTTCTGCACTTCTTTGAGCTTCATTCTCAAGACATCAGACCCAATTCCGTGTCAAACATCTACAACTTTCAAGTTTTCTATGAAGTATACCTTCAAGGGGAGCCCAGTGAACTGTTTAGGGAATGTTTTTATCTGAACCGCCAAAAGTTTACGAACGGACCCAGCTTGGAACTTGGCGGAATCTCAATTCAATGAAGAAGAGATGATATCTTCCCCTATGCCCGCTTGTCGAGTCACCCAAAGATTGGAACCAGACATGGTTTTATTGCAAAGATACCTCTCCGGCTGACTAGAACCCACTGCCAGGCTATCGTGCCCAGCCTCTTGACTCAAAACATCATCTTCCTGAGAAGCTTACCGCTGCTAAACATAAAAAGTTCGCCCCCACCATTGCAAAGGTCAAGGCTCTGCTGGGAAACGGTTTAACTGGCATTGACTTGGTTCGATGCTGGGTTTCTTGGTGGATCATACCCTTGAGTCGCTGATCTGGCTTAATGTGTACTTACATGTGTGGTAAAAAGGATCCACTATGCCACAGCTCCGTAAGTTTAACTGATGATGCAATCAATGAGATGACAAAGAGCCTTCTGAATGAAGATTTGGAAGACTGCAGCAATGTGGGTCTGAACCCCTTCTGCAAACTTAACCCGCCATCAGATGTGAGTCTTTGAATTACTTATTTTTACCTTCATCATTCAAATATTCTATTAACTCAACTTTGATGACTTTCACAGGCTGACTCTGATTTTTGGAAAAATAAATATGACCATGAAGCTACCTAAAAGGCCAGGGCTGCCAAGAAAGCCGCCAAGAAAACCACCAAGAAGAATAAGAAGAAATCAAGTACTTCTGAGCTGTTTGAACCGAACGACAGCTCTGAGTCGGAGGTAGCTCTTGATTCCCTTGGCTCCTTTTTCAACTATCTTATTGACATTGATAATCATCAGGATGACACTGGGGCCAGTCAAGCAATCGAGGAAGAGGTGACTATCATTTCCTCCGACTCCAAGACTTTGCCAAGACAGAAAACTCGAAGAGTAACCCGGAAAGTAAGCTTTTCACACCCCTTAGCTCATCTGGATCCTCACTTTCTTTTGAAGCAACAGCAGCACGAGAGCCGGCAACAGACTCGGACCAACAAAGGTGAAGAATTATCTTCTGGTTACTGAACACTCCAAGGAAACGTCGAAATGAGGTCATCCAAAATTTAAACTCTTTTTATCCTTTGGCGGGTCTCATTCGCCAGCCACTTGATTCCTCCGATTCAAATTATCAGGAGACTTCTCGCTCCTCTTCCGGTGACTCATCACAGTCCCAGATGCCGGCTTTCAAAACTGATCCTGGGTAATAACAATTACTTATTATTTGCTCCTTATTCTCCTTTATATTTACACTGACCTCTCATAACTCATGTAGTGGAAAGGCCAAGCCTAGCAAGAAGGCAAGGGTGAACAAACCGGATGAAGACCCCAAAGTCCCTGAACCGGAGCAACGAATTCCAGCGTCTTACACCTCCATCCCACAACCAGAAGAGCCTATTCCTGACGTCCCACCAGAAATTCCTGACCCTTCCATTGACCAGAAAAGCAACGATCCTTTGAATGCTGAATCATCAAGTCCAATTAAGCCGGCTAAAATACATGCCGATGATGTGATGATTACCACCACCATTTTTAGAGAGTCGGGAAGACCTACTGTCTTGGCCAAGCACTCCACCAAAGAAGAACATATTGAGAGGCGAAAAGTGAGATTTGATGTTGCGAACTACTCTCAACTGAGCATTGGTGAAGTATACTCTGGTTATCTCAATCAAGTGCACACCAGCCGCGATCTTGAAGTTGACATGGTGAAGCAGATGCATCAAAAATTTGAGGTATGAACTCCTTCTTTAATGAGTTATGCATATCATGTCAGCCCCCAAGTCTATTGTATATGGTAGAATTGAATATGTTGTAGACTTGATAGAATCTTTCAAAATCCGGCTTACACCATCTAAGTTAAAGCAGATCTTTAATGATTAACACTGCATCCGTAGCCCCCAAGGGTCGGTTTAATCAGCATGAACGAGCCGGTCCTTTCCATCATTGTGTATCAATCAGAACTTACTTGTGTAGCCCCCATGAGCCGGCTATGATCGTTTGCGGCACAAACGGGTCATCATAAAGTAGTACAAGGACAAGCAATATGCATTATCCCCCAAGTGCCAAGTACTCTTGCTTGCAAAGTGCTTGGGACTTATTCACATAAGCCATTGTATGAATAATTTTTTTGGCATGCATTACCCCCCAAGTGCCAAGTGTTGTTGCTTGCAAAAGGCTTGGGACTTCATTTCCGTAATCCAAATCTGAACATGATTTTGAACCGGTGTATGTACAGGACACCACTTCTCAACTTCAATCGCAATTAACTGATGTGAAAGCCCGGCTGGAGCACCAAGAGTCGGAAACCCGGAAAGCGGACTCAAAATTCCAATTTAGCATGGCTGAAATGGAAAAACTGAAGGCCAGTCTTGAGGTTGAAAGAAACGCCTGGGCTAAAGAAAAAACTGCCTTGATAGAGCGGGCTGAAAAGGCTGAGGCGGCTCTTCAGGAGGTGACCACTGAGCTTACCGGTTTAAAACATCATGTATCCCAGATGGTTTCTGCTATCTTTGGTGAGTCGCCTTACTAGTATCATATTTGAATCTCTTCCTTGATGGTATAAACCGCCTCTAACCCATCCATAATTATTATTCAGGTCCCAGGAGCACCAATCTTAGTCAAGAGATGCTGGCGAAACTGAAGGCTGTTTATACACTTGTTGAACAGCTATATACTGGAAATCAGCGTGCACTGGCCACGATTTCTCCGACTAATCAAGCACCTACTCCTTGAGTGATGTCTTGAAGAATCTTTTTGTTCTGCCTGAGAGGATCAACGAGATGAACGATCATCTGCAAGAGCCGGTGTTGTGACAGCTCTAAGACGGGCCAAGGCATGGCTACTAGAGCTAGACCCGGCCGATATAGCTACCGGGTATCCAAGCTTAAAGGAGGATGGCACTCCCTTTGAGAAGAAAGACTTTGTTGCCTGCGTCAAGGAGATACGTCCCCTGGCCAGCCTGATTGTAAATGAAACGGATCTTTCAAGATACCAACCGGGTCAAGACATGGAGAATCAGAAGCTGCCCACGCCGGCTTATAAAGTGATGGATCTAATTCCCCCAATCCTTAAGAACACTTTTGCGCCTGAAGTTGACCCGTCTGAGCTTATAGATGATGAAGCTGAATTCCAAGACTTGTGTGGCATTGATTGGTCATCACCAAACTTCCAAGCAGCAGAGGAGGACGAAGAACCGGAGAAGGATGATCCAGAAGCTTCAAGCCCTCAAGGCCAAGAAGATTGATCTGATGTGCGGTTCATATATTTGATCTTCTGAAAACACTTAAGCATTTTGGCTCATTGAGTCATGTAATAGGCTAGTAAAAACTTTGCTGTATCTTGCATGTTTTGTGTTTTGCCCAACACTGTTTGATCCGCCACTGGAAAGCTATCATCTTATACTTATGATGATATTGGGTTATGCAGATGAGATTTAGTACTATCCTGCACAGAAGCAGATCACAAGAGCCCTGGCGGTTTACCGCAGGGCAGGTCATAATATCCCATATAAAATCGTTGATGATTAAAATAGTTTATAGGTAGGGCCGGTTTAATCATGATTAGATGTAATCATAACAAAAAATATCATACCCGTGATATTGAATCATACTGTCGGCTTATGATACTCGTGCAGTAAGGGTTACAACCCAAAGAGTGAGAGCAGAACACCCTATTTAATTGATTATACCACCGGCTTATCACGCCATATGCAGCAAGGGGTAATATCCCAAAGCTTAAAGCACAGTGCTCTAAGCCCATAAAATCATTATACACTGGCAACTTAACGTCCAAAGCCAGCTCACGAGGGTAGTAACGCTATGTTCTCTTTGGTGAATACACCTATGTTTGAACAGGAAGCCCCCACGTGTTTTATAATAATGGTGTATGAGCCAGACCAAAAGGGTTATTTCACAGCTATGCTTCGAATACGAGCAGGAATCCTCCAAGTGGTTTGTGGCATTGAGCCGATCAAGAGGGATATTCACAGCTATGCTTCGAATACGAGCAGGAAGTCCACAAGTGACCATGAGTTTTGGCATTGCGCCGATCAAGAGGGATATTCTTGCTACATCTCGAGCTAGTGTTGGTTTTCCCCGAAGAGGAGGGGGTGATGCAGCACAGTAGCGTAAGTATTTCCCTCAGTTTTTGAGAACCAAGGTATCAATCCAGTAGGAGGTCACGCGCAAGTCCCTCGTACCTACACAACACGATAGCTACTCGCAACCAACGCTTAGGGGTTGTCAATCCCTTCACGGTCACTTACGAGAGTGAGATCTGATAGGGATAATATTTTTGGTATTTTTTTGATAGATAGATGCAAAGTAAAAAGTAAAGGCAAAGTAAAAACAAAGCAAGTAAATAAAGTGATATAGATTGATATGATGAGAATAGACCCGGGGGCCATAGGTTTCACTAGTGGCTTCTCTCAAGAGCATAAGTATTCTACGGTGGGTGAACAAATTACTGTTGAGCAATTGACAGAATTGAGCATAGTTATGAGTATATCTAGGCAATGATCATGTATATAGGCATCACGTCCGTGACAAGTAGATCGAAACGATTATGCATCTACTACTATTACTTCACTCATCGACCGCTATCCAGCATGCATCTAGAGTATTAAGTTAAAAACAGAGTAACGCCTTAAGCAAGATGACGTGATGTAGAGGGATAAATTCATGCAATAGGATAAAAACCCCATCTTGTTATCCTCGATGGCAACAATACAATGCGTGCCTTGCAACTCCTTCTGTCACTGAGTAAGGACATCGCAAGATTGAACCCAAAGCCATGCACTTCTCCCATTGCAAGAACTACCAATCTAGTTGGCCAAACCAAACGGATAATTCGAAGAGACTTGCAAAGATAACTCAATCATACATAAAAGAATTCAGAGAAGAATCAAATATTTTCCATATATAATACTGGATCATAAACCCACAATTCATCGGTCTCAACAAACACACCGCAAAAAGAAGATTACATCGAATAGATCTCCACAAGAGAGGGGGAGAACATTGTATTGAGATCCAAAAAGAGAGAATAAGCCATCTAGCTACTAGCTATGGACCCGGAGGTCTGAAGTAAACTACTCACACTTCATCGAAGGGGCTATGGTGATGATGTAGAAGCCCTCCATGGTGGATGCCCTCTCCGGCGGAGCTCCAGAACAGGCCCCAAGATGGGATCTCGTGGATACAGAAGGTTGCGGCGGTGGAATTAGGTTTTTGGCTCCGTCCCTGGTCTAATGGGGGTACGTAGGTATATATAGGAGGAAGGAGCACGTCGGTGGAGCTTCGAGGGGCCCACGAGGTAGGGGGCGCGCCCAGGGGGGAGGGCGCGCCCTCCACCATCGTGACCGCCTCATGGCTTTCTTGATGGAGGGTCCAAGTCTCCTGGATCTTATCTGATGTGAAAATCACGCTCCCGAAGGTTTCATTCCGTTTGGACTCCGTTTGATATTCCGTTTCCTCGAAATACTGAAATAGGCAAAAAACAGCAATTCTGGGCTGGGCCTCCGGTTAATAGGTTAGTCCCAAAAATAATATAAAAGTGGAAAATAAAGCCCAATATAGTCCAAAACAGTAGATAAAGTAGCATGGAGCAATCAAAAATTATAGATACGTTGGAGACGTATCAAGCATCCCCAAGCTTAATTCCTGCTCGTCCTCGAGTAGGTAAATGATAAAAAAGAATTTTTGATGTGAAGTGATACTTTGGCATAATTTCAATGTAAATCTTCTTAATCATGGTATGAATATTCAGATCCGAAAGGTTCAAGACAAAAGTTTATATTGACATAAAAAATAATAATACTTCAAGCATACTAATCAAAGCAATCATGTCTTCTCAAAATAACATGGCAAAAGAAAGTTCATCCCTACAAAATCATATAGTTAGGCTATGCTTCATTTTCGTCACACAAAGATGTTCCCAACTTCTATACCCCTGATGACAAGCCAAGCAATTGTTTCATACTCAAATAATCTCAAACTTTTTCAACCTTCACGCAATACATGAGCGTGAGCCATGGATATAGCACTATGGGTGGAATAGAATATGATGATGGGGATTGTGTGGAGAAGACAAAAAAGGAGAAAGTCTCACATCAACGAGGCTAATCAATGAGCTATGGAGATGCCCATCGATTGATGTTAATGCAAGGAGTAGGGATTGCCATGCAACGGATGCACTAGAGCTAAGAATGCTCAACAAAAGAAAACTAGTGGGTGTGCATCCAACTTGCTTGCTCATGAAGACCTAGGGCATTTTGAGGAAGCCCATCATTGGAATATACAAGCCAAGTTCTATAATGAAAAATTCCCACTAGTATAAAAAGACAACTTATGAGACTCACTATATGAAAATCATGGTGCTACTTTGAAGCACAATATATGAGACTCACTACATGAAAAACAAGGTGCTACTTTGAAGCACAAGTGTGGAAAAAGAGATAGTAGCATTGCCCTTTTTATTTTTTTTTTATTTTTTTGGGCTTTTCTTCTTCTTTCTTTTTTTGTCCTTTTTTATTGGGCAATGCTCTAATAATGATGATCATCACACTTCCATTGATTACAACATAATGATTACAACTCGATACTAGAACATAGTATGACTCTATATGAATGCCTCCGGCGGTGTACCGGGATGGTGCAATGAATCAAGAGTGACATGTATGAAAAATAATGCATGGTGGCTTTGCCACAAATACGATGTCAACTACAAGATCATGCAATGGCAATATGACAAAAGTAATGTATGTCATGATGATGATGATGATGGTGGTGGAAGTTGCATGGCAATATATCTCGGAATGGCTATGGAAATGCCATGATAGGTAGGTATGGTGGCTGTTTTGAGGAAGATATAAGGAGGTTTATGTGTGAAAGAGCGTATCATATCACGGGGTTTGGATGCACCGGCGAAGTTTGCTCCAACTCTCAATGTGAGAAAGGGCAATGCACGGTACTGAAGAGGCTAGCAATGGCGGAAAGATGAGAGTGCGTATAATCCATGGACTCAACATTAGTCAAAAGAACTCATATACTTATTGCAAAAATTTAGAAGTCATCAAAAATTCAAGTACTACGTGCATGCTCCTAGGGCGATAGATTGGTAGGAAAAGACCATCGCTCGTCCCCGACCGCCACTCATAAGGATGCACAAGCCAGGTACACTTCATGTTTCAAATTTGTTACACAACTTTAACCATACGTGCATGCTACGGGATTTGCTAACTTCAACACAAGTATTTCTCAAATTCACAACTTCTCAACTAGCACGACTTTGATATTATTACCTCCATATCTCAAAACAATTATCAAGCGTCAAACTTATCTTAGTATTCAACCCACTTAAAAGAAAGTTTCACATATCTTGAATACCAAGTATATTAACATTAAGCAAATTACCATGCTATTAACGACTCTCAAAATAATCTAAGTGAAGCATGAGAGATCAAGTTTTTTAAAACAAATCCACCACCGTGCTCTAAAAGATCTAAGTGAAGCACTAGAGCAAAAATTATCATGCTCTAAAGATATAAGTGAAGCACTATGAGCAAAATTATCAAGCTCAAAAAATATAAGTGAAGCACATAGAGTATTCTAACAAATTTAAATTCATATATGGCTCTCTCAAAAGGTGTGTACAGCTAGGATGATTGTGGTAAACTAACAAGCAAAGACACAAATAATACAAGACGCTCCAAGCAAAACACATATCATGTGGTGAATAAAAATATAGCTCCAAGTAAATTACCGATGGAAGTGGACGAAAGAGGTGATGCTTTCCGGGGCATCCCCAAGCTTTGACTTTTTGGTGTCCTTGGATTATCTTGGGGGTGCCATGGGCATCCCCAAGCTTAGGCTCTTGCCACTCCTTGTTCCATAATCCATCAAAAGAATTCACCCAAAACTTGAAAACTTCACAACACAAAACTCAACAGAAATCTCGTGAGCTCCGTTAGAGAAAGAAAACAAAAGACTACTTCAAGGTACTGTAATGAACTTATTCTTTATTTATATTGGTGTTAAACCTACTGTATTCCAACTTCTCTATGGTTTATAAACTAATTTACTAGCCATAGATTAATCAAAATAAGCAAACAACACACGAAAAACAGAATCTGTCAAAAACAGAACAGTCTGTAGTAATCTGTAACTAACGCAAACTTCTAGAACTCTAAAACTTCTACCAAAATAGGAAGTCCTGGAAAATTTGTTTATTGATCAGCAGCAAAAAGAATCAACGCAAAATCACGTTCCTGTGATTTATCATAACTAAACTCGTGCGCGCAAAGTTTCTGTTTTTTCAGCAGAATCAAATCAACTATCATCGTAGGTTATCCTATAGGTCTTACTTGGCACAAACACTAATTAAAACATAAAACCACATCCAAACAGAAGGTAGATGGATTATTTATTCCTAAACAGAAGCAAAAACAAAAACACAAAATAAAATTGGGTTGCCTCCCAACAAGCGCTATCCTTTAACGCCCCTAGCTAGGCATAAAAGCAAGGATAGATCTAGGTATTGTCATCTTTGATTTTCAGGTTTTTGGTGGAGTCATGCTCTAATCCGGGAGGTTCTTTCCTCTTCCCTTCATACTCGGAAATTTTTAGATCTAAAGAATCCAACCGCTTATTGCAAAGAGTAATCAACATATTCATGCGGTGAAGATTTCCGCTAACACTTTTAAGAGGCTCAAGAGACTTTTGTGAAAATTTTGTTACTTCGCAAATCTTATCAAACACTTGGGTTTCTCCTTGGGTAGGATGAGATCCTCCCTTTTGGGGTAGTGTTCCCACTATTCCTTCTATAATTTCATGCGCAATACTGGGATCAATCTCAATGAAATTTCCCTTGGCAATGCAGTCCAAGAGTTGTCTATGCGTCATATTTAACCCAACATAAAAATTTCGAAGAAGAATTCTAAAGTTCACCTCCAGGGTGCACTTATGATAAGATTCCATCATCCTTTACCAGGCATCTTTTAGGTTTTCTCCTTGCCTTTGCTTGAAGTGTAGAACTTCAAACTCGGGAGACATAGGAGCGGATAAGGAGTTAGACATGATGACAAGCAAGCAAACTAACACACGAGCAAACAAAAGGACGGGAAAAAGGCAACAGAAAGAGAGGAGGAGATTGGGAAAGAGAAGGCGAATAAAACGGCAAGGGTGAAGTGGGGGAGAGGAAAACGAGAGGCAAATGGCAAATAATGTAATGTGAGAGATAGGGATTGTGATGGGTACTTGGTATGTTGACTTTTGCGTAAGCCTCCCCGGCAACGGCGCCACAAATCCTTCTGGCTACGTCTCGAGCTAGCATTGGTTTTCCCCGAAGAGGAGGGGGTGATGCAGCACAGTAGCGTAAGTATTTCCCTCAGTTTTTGAGAACCAAGGTATCAATCCAGTAGGAGGTCACGCGCAAGTCCCTCGTACCTCCACAACACGATAGCAACTCGCAACCAACGCTTAGGGGTTGTCAATCCCTTCACGGTCACTTACGAGAGTGAGATCTGATAGAGATAATATTTTTGGTATTTTTTTGATAGATAGATGCAAAGTAAAAAGTAAAGGCAAAGTAAAAACAAAGCAAGTAAATAAAGTGATATAGATTGATATGATGAGAATAGACCCGGGGGCCATAGGTTTCACTAGTGGCTTCTCTCAAGAGCATAAGTATTCTACGGTGGGTGAACAAATTACTGTTGAGCAATTGATAGAATTGAGCATAGTTATGAGTATATCTAGGCAATGATCATGTATATAGGCATCACATCCGTGACAAGTAGATCGAAACGATTCTGCATCTACTACTATTACTCCACTCATCGACCGCTATCTAGCATGCATCTAGAGTATTAAGTTAAAAACAGAGTAACGCCTTAAGCAAGATGACATGATGTAGAGGGATAAATTCATGAAATATGATAAAAAAACCCATCTTGTTATCCTCGATGGCAAAAATACAATATGTGCCTTGCAACTCCTTCTGTCACTGAGTAAGGACACTGCAAGATTGAACCCAAAGCCATGCACTTCTCCCATTGCAAGAACTACCAATCTAGTTGGCCAAACCAAACGGATAATTCGAAGAGACTTGCAAAGATAACTCAATCATACATAAAAGAATTCAGAGAAGAATCAAATATTTTCCATAGATAATACTGGATCATAAACCCACAATTCATCGGTCTCAACAAACACACCACAAAAAGAAGATTACATCGAATAGATCTCCACAAGAGAGGGGGAGAACATTGTATTGAGATCCAAAAAGAGAGAAGAAGCCATCTAGCTACTTGCTATGGACCCGAAGGTCTGAAGTAAACTACTCACACTTCATCGGAGGGGCTATGGTGATGATGTAGAAGCCCTCCGTGGTGGATGCCCTCTCTGGCGGAGCTCCGGAACAGGCCCCAAGATGGGATCTCGTGGATACAGAAGGTTGCGGCGGTGGAATTAGGTTTTTGGCTCCGTCCCTGGTCTAATGGGGGTACGTAGGTATATATAGGAGGAAAGAGCACGTCGGTGGAGCTTCGAGGGGCCCACGAGGCAGGGGGGCGCTCCCAGGGGGGAGGGCGCGCCCTCCACCCTCGTGACCGCCTCGTGGCTTTCTTGACGGAGGGTCCAAGTCTCCTGGATCTTATCTGATGAGAAAATCATGCTCCCGAAGGTTTCATTCCGTTTGGACTCCGTTTGATATTCCGTTTCCTCGAAATACTGAAATAGGAAAAAAACAACAATTCTGGGCTGGGCTTCCGGTTAATAGGTTAGTCCCAAAAATAATATAAAAGTGTAAAATAAAGCCCAATATAGTCGAAAACAGTAGATAAAGTAGCATGGAGCAATCAAAAATTATAGATACGTTGGAGACGTATCAATTCACAGCTATGCTTCAAATATGAACAGGAAGCCCCCAAGTGACCATAAGTTTTGGCATTGCACCGATCAAGAGGGATATTCACAGCTATGCTTCAAATATGAGCAGGAAGCCCCCAAGTGACCTTAAGTTTTGGCATTGCGCCGATCAAGAGGTATATTCACAGCTATGCTTCAAATATGAGCAGGAAGCCCCCGAATGACCTATTTTTGTGTGATGAAAAAGACTCATTATTTTTGAAGATGAAACGACAGAGGCCCTGCTTTATCAGAGATGTCGGCTTTATTATAAACATCATAATATATACATTGTCAAAATATGTACATCATAAGAGCCGGTGGCTCAAGTGTAGTAAGGCTGAAGATGAGCAATATTCCATGGCCGGCAGGTCTCCTCCTCCGACTGGCATGAGTCCTTGTGGTCTCGAATATCGATAAGGTAGTATGACCCATTGTTCAAATTCTTGCTGACCACAAAGGGTCCTTCCCAAGGTGGGGATAGCTTGTGCATATCAGTCTGATCCTGGATAAGCTGGAGCACCAAGTCACCTTCTTGAAAGGTTCTAATCTTAACCCGGCTGCTGTGATAACGGCGTAGATCTTGTTGGTAAATCGCCGAGCGAGCCGCCGCAAGGTCACGCTCCTCATCTAACAGGTCGAGTGCATCCTAACGTGCTTTTTCATTATCAGCTTCAACATAAGCCGCCACGTGGGGCGAGTCACGACGGATGTCACTAGGGAGAACTGCCTCTGCTCCGTAAACCATGAAGAAACGCGTGTAACCCGTAGATCTGTTGGGGGTAGTATTGATAATCCATAGCACTGAAGGTAACTCTTCCACCCAACAACCCGACGTCCTCTACAAACGAACCATAAGCCGGGGCTTGATGCCTCTGAAAATTTCTTGATTGGCTCTTTCAGCTTGACCATTGGATTGGGGGTGAGCTACTGACGACACATCAAGTCGAATATGCTCACGTTGACAAAACTCTTTCATAGCACCCTTGGACAAATTAGTGCCATTATCAGTTATAATGCTGTGGGGGAAAACCAAAGCGAAAAATCACCTTTTTGATGATTGAACCGCCGTTGCCGCGTCACACTTACTGACCGGCTCTGCTTCGACCCACTTTGTGAATTTGTCAACTGCCACCAAAAGGTGGGTCTTTTTATCCTTGGACCTTTTAAAAGGCCCAACAATATCAAGCCCCCAAACTGCAAACAGCCAAGTAATTGGAGTCATCCTCAATTCTTGAGCCGGCACGTGAGCTCGCCGTGAAAATTTCTGACAACCATCACATTTACTGACCAAATCCTCTGCATCAGCATGAGTCATTAGCCAATAAAATCCATGATGAAATGCTTTAGCCACGAGAGATTTAGAGCCGGCATGATGACCACAATCTCCTTCATGAATCTCACAAAGAATTTCATGACCCTCTTCAGGAGATATGCATCGTTGAAACGCCCCAGTAACACTGCAATGGTGCAGCACTCCGTTAACAATTGCCATTGACTTAGATCGCTGGGTTATCTGTCTGGCCAAAGTCTCATCCTCGGGTAACTCGCCCAGGGTCGTATAAGCCAAATATGGAACCGTCCAATCAGGAATAGCGTGAAGTGCCGCCACCAATTGTGCTTCCGGGTCAGGAATAGCCAGGTCTTCCTCTGTAGGAAATTTGACAGAAGGATTATGCAAAATATCCAAGAAAGTGTTACGTGGCATCGGCTTATGCTGGGACCCTAACCGGCTTAAGGCATCAGCTGCCTCATTTTTTCTGCGATCAATGTGTTCCACTTGATAACCCTTGATGTGCCCAGCAATACACTACTAGGGAAAACCCTAGTAGTAGCGCGGGTTTAATGCCCACTAGTAGCACGGACAGACGCGCTACTAATAAGGCGCTACAGCTATTACTTAGCAGTAGCGCGTGCGACACGCGCTATTGCTAAGACACATAACGGCAGCGCTTGTTATCTCCCGCGCTGCTGCTAATCTAGCTAGTAGCAGCGTGTTTACTATCCATCGCTACTAGTATTCTTTTTTATTTTTTTTATTTTTAGTGTATTTATACGCCGTTATACAAATTTTGGTACAATACCAATTATGAGGTTTATATCATTATGTCCATAACAGTGTGTCAAATGAAGGTGGATTAGGTTCAAGTGGAGGCAACATGTGGTGCATGTCAAAAGTATACTACTAATCCAAACTTGATCTAGTTTGGACTAGTAGTACTTTCGATGTGCACCACTTGTTGCCTCCACTTGAATCTAATCCGCCAGCACAAGCTATTTAATCATCACCATAGTCATTAGCACCAACAGTATTTATTTAATCACCACTAACACTAGCTCATAATAATCATCATAGTCATTACCACCAACACTAGCTATTTAATCATCATAGTCATAGTGTAGCACATCATCATCTTTAAACTCATTTCTAGCTAGCTAATCACTCATGCTGCTCTCTCTCACGTAAAATAACATAAAACATGTGTAGCTCTCCTCCTTCATCAAGTTGGAGCATGCAGATGAACCTGTCTCTTAATCGTGGGCTGCGCTTCTGCTTGCTACCCCCTAGTACTTGTTTGCGCTCCTCCATCACATATTTGGTCCAGTCTTTCACTATTAAGAATTCGTCGCTAATCCTGAATGCACTATAGTGATTTGTAGGATATCTTTGTCGTAAGCTAACAATACTCATGGTACCTTTAGTCTCGATCCCATAAGGCACAACATTCATCGGGAGTCCCTGTTGAAGAACATCATATGGTAACATACTTAGCAATGAAGTTTAGCTTAAAAAATAATGTATGGAAAAGATGCACTGAGGACAAATAGTAAAAATCTTACCATCTTTCCTAAATAGATCTGACCGTAGTTCATTACGAACACTATTGGTCACACGTTTTCAGTACTAACATTTCTAAATCTAGGAAGAAAATTTGTCTTGACAGTATCAAGATCCGCAAGCCATGAAATATAATGACTTAGCTCCTCGCAGTTTAGTTCAGCCTCGGGACAGTAGTAGGTCCTGTCTACCAAGCGCTGGACATGTTTGCTTGAACGGAAATAAGCTGACAATAGAAATTAGTTGTCAACTATTTTTGAATAAACAATATCAAATACATAAATATGGTTGAGAAACTCACATAATGGTATAACTGGAGGCGTCTGCACATCAACCCAGATGTCGGTATTACCTTCAATATCATCTTCCGGATGAATATCAAAGGTGATAACCATATCAGGCTCAAATGCATAAGTCTTGCATAGTGCTCGCCATGTTTTGCATCCAAAATAGGAGTATTCGTCTGAATTGTATAATTTTGCGTGGAAAATATAACCATGATCAGTCTTCAAGTAAACTTTCTTTACCTCCATAGTACGACTAAAACCAATACAAAAACTCTTGCATGGCAGGGGATACGCTAGTAGAATAGTAAAAAAAAAATATAAGTTGAAGCAAATGAAGCAGATGTCATGCTTAATTATGAAAAAAGACTTGTCGTTGTGACTTACTATATCCACTTCGAAGTTCTAGTCCAGCTTGATGCTGAAGCGCCTATCATCATCTAGGAAGATTCAGTTGCACAGTCCGTGCTCGTCTTCGCAGTATTTGCAAATACTGAAATCCTTTTCGTCGTCAGACATTTCCTATGTTCATAGTTAAAACATTAATTGAAAATCGATCGAAGACAACTACCAGGATACTCAACACACAAATCTGGGGCACTCGATATTTCCTACATATTCTGGCACAAGTCATGCTAAAATTCATGAAAAAATCCGGCATGACCTTTGCTAAAATAGGACATATCGAGCGCCTGAAATTTGCCGGAACGGAAATGGATCAACACTCCGGCAAAACATAGGCCACTCGGAGGTGTAACCTGCAAACATTACCGGCCACTTGGGCAAGCACATATCCTATTTGAGCAACAGAAGATATACATTTCAAAATATCTTATAGGACTCAAATTAGCATGCATTCAATAAGCAAAAGTAAATCATCTCATGCGTCCATACATCGTCGAATATTATCACTAATACATCCCGAATAGTATCATACATATAACATCACTAATACAACTAAAACCCTAGCACACGATGGGTATCGGCGCGGGCGGTGGACACCCACAGAGAAGGAACCATCACGAGATCATAGCTCCATTGAGATCCCTGGAGAACCTGCCAGGTATTGGAGAACCTGTGCTCCAACGCAAACAAGTGGCGACGGACGTGTGTGTCCTCCTCACTGACATGGTGACGCACCACCTCCGCGGGGTCCTCAAGCCTCTGGACCGTCACTGGCCCACGCGACCGCCACCAAAGAAGGTTCGGGTCAACGACAGGCTGGCTCCTCACCAACCTGCGCCCCCCGGTAGGTAGCGCCTCCAAGTACCACCCCGGCAGAGCCCAGTCCCGGACATGGCCCATCTGGTCAAGCAGGTGTCGTCCTCTACCGACTCGACGACGAGGATGCGGGATAGGCATCGTCCACGTCGATGCGGGAAAAATTGCTTTAACTAAAAAATAGCAACAAGTTCTTACTAACTAGTTCTATTAATTCAACTAGTTCTTACTAAAAATAAACTTACTATAAATAAAAATAAACTAATACCTAATTAGTATCTAGTTCTTACTAACTAATTAGTACCAAGGAACTACTGCCCTAATTACCATATAAGTATCCACTTTTTTAACTAGGGTTCGTACTACCTAATTAAATAGGGTTAATACTGATTGTAATTAACTAACTAGCACTAAAAATAGCCTAGGGTTCGTACTAACTAGCACTAAATAGCTAGGGTTCATACTAACAGAGAGCAGAGAAGAGGGAAGGGGAGAGTGCTTACAGAGGGCGGGGAAAGAGATGGGGTCAGGGGAGACGGTGGCACCAAGGCGCGGCGAGGCGGGGTCGGGGGAGATGGCGGCGAGGCGGGTCGAGGGAGACGGCGGCGGAGAGCGAGGGCAGGGGCTTCGGCAAGGTCGAGGTCGAGGAGAAGGAGGCACAGGCGCGCGACGACGTCGAGGGGCAGACTCCAACGGAGAGCGAGGGCAGGGCCTCCGGCGAGGGCGAGGGCAGGGGCTCCGGCAGAGGCGACGAGGGGGAGAAGAGAGAGTGGGGAATTGGGGGAGGAAGCAGAGGAGAGGGAAGCCCGTGCGGGGGGTTAGGTGAAAATAGCTTTAACAGTAGCGTGGGGAGCGGAAACGCGTTGCTGCTAAAATCCGTAGTAGTAGTGCGGTTTCTAGAAGGGCGCTACTACTATAGTAGTAGCGCGTTTTGTTCCTGCCGCACTACTGCTAAGTGGATAACAGTAGCACCCTTTAAGCCAACGCGCTACTGCTAAGTAGCAGTAGCGCCTGATTTTAACATGCGCTACTGGTAAGATTCTGTGTATAAGGTTTTCCCTATTAGTGATAGCGTCAACTTTGCAGCGATAAGCCGTCATGAGTGGATCCTTGGAATCCCATTTTCCTGAAACTTGCCGAGCCACCAAGTCTGAGTCGCCGAAACATCTCACCCGGCTTAAATCCATCTCTTTAGCCATCCAAAGACCATGGAGCAAGGCTTCATACTCAGTTGTGTTGTTAGTACAGGGAAACATCAACCTTAAAACATAACGAAACTTGTCACCTCGAGGGGAAGCTAAGACCACTCCAGCACCCGAGCCCTCCAATTGCCTGGACCCATTAAAGTGAATAGTCCAATATGTGTTATCTCGCTTTTCTTCAGGCATCTGCAGCTCTGTCCAGTCATTGATGAAATCCACAAGTGCTTGAGACTTGATGGTCGTGCAAGGCATATACTTCAAACCATGAGGTCCAAGCTCAATACCCCACTTGGCTACCCGACCTGTGGCTTCTCTATTTTTAATAATATCCCCTAAGGGAGCAGAACTAACCACTCTGATGGGATGACCCAGAAAATATTTCTTAAGCTTCCGACTGGCCATGAACACCCCATAAACGAGCTTCTCCAGTGTGGATACCTCTGCTTGGACTCAATGAGTACTTCACTGATATAGTAAACCGGCCGTTGAACCGGATATTCCTTGCCTGCTTCCTTCCATTCCACCACAACAGCTACACTAATAGCCCGGGCGTTAGCAACCACATATAATAACAACGGCTCCTTATCAATAGGAGCAGCAAGGACTGGCTGCTCAGCTAGCTGTTTCTTCAAAGCTTCAAACGCGTCATTAGCAACATCACTCCAGACAAAGTGATCTGTTTTCTTCATCATCTAGTATAGTGGTATGGCCTTCTCACCCAACCGGCTTATGAACCAGCTTAAGGAAGCAATACAACCCGCCAGACATTGAACATCATTGATACACGCCGGCTTTGCCAAGGAGGTAATGGCATTGATCTTCTCCGGGTTAGCTTCAATGCCTCTGTTAGAAACCAGAAAAGCCGAAAGCTTGCCTGCTGGCACACCAAAAACGCACTTGGCCGGGTTAAGCATCATCTTGTAGACCCGGAGGTTATTGAAGGTCTCCTTCAAATCATCTATAAAAGTTTCCTTCTCTCTGGATTTCACTACAATATCATCCATGTAAGCATGAACATTGCGCCCAATCTGACTGTGAAGACAATTCTGCACACATCGCAGGTAAGTCGGGCACTCTTGAGCCCAAAAGGCATAGACACATAGCTGAAGGCTCCAAAGGGAGTGATAAAAGCTGTCTTCTCCTGGTCTTTAACTGCCATCTTGATCTGATGATAACCAGAATAAGCATCCAAAAAACTCAAATGCTCACAACCCGCCGTAGCATCAATGATTTGATCAATACGAGGGAGAGCAAAAGGAGCAGCCGGACAAGCCTTGTTTAAGTCCGTGTAGTCCACACACATACGCCAAGTGCCATTGTTCTTAAGCACCAGCACCGGATTAGCCAACCACGCAGGATGAAATACTTCAACAATGAACCCAACCGCCAAGAGCTGGGCCACTTCTTCACCAATGGCCTTATGCCTCTCCTCATTGAAGCGACGAAGGAATTGCTTGACCGGCTTAAACTTCAGATCAATATTAAGAGTGTGCTCAGCAAGTTCACTCGGTACACCTGGCATATCAGAAGGTTTCCATGCAAAGATGTCCCGGTTCTCACGGATGAACTCGATGAGCGTGCTTTCCTATTTAGGATTAAGGTTAGCATTGATACTGAACTGCTTGGATGAATCGCTAGGAACAAAGTCAACTAGCTTAGTGTCCTCATCCGACTTAAACTTCAATACCGGATCATGCTCTATGGTTGGCTTCTTCAAAGATGTCATATCTGCTGGATCAACATTGTCTTTGTAGAACTTCAATTCCTCTGTTGCACAGATAGATTCAGCATAAGCAGCGTCACCTTCTTCACACTCCAAAGCTATTTTCCGGCTTCCATGCACTGTGATGGTCCCCTTGTAACCCGGCATCTTGAGCTGCAGATAAACATAACAAGGTCGTGCCATGAACTTGGCATAAGCCGGCGGTCCAAACAGAGCGTGATACGGGCTTCTAATTTTGGCCACTTCAAAGGTGAACTTCTCGGCCCTGGAATCATGTTCATCCCCAAAGGCTACTTCGAGATCAATCCTGCCTACAGGATACGCCGACTTACCAGGCACCACTCCATGGAAAACAGTATTGGACGGCTTAAGATTTTTATCAGTCAACCCCATGCGACGGAAAGTATCATAGTAAAGGATATTAATGTTGCTAACCCCATCCATGAGTACCTTAATGAATTTGTATCCACCAACTTGAGGCGCCACCACCAAGGCCAAGTGATCTGAATTATCAACCAGGGGCGGTTGATCCTCTCGACTCCACATAATAGGTTGCTCAGATCATCGCAAGTAATGGGGAACTGTCGGCTAGACGGCGTTCACTGCCCTTTTATGGAGCTTCTGATCTTGCTTGCATAAATTTGTGGTGAAGACGTGGTACTGCCCGCTATTCAACTGCTTCGGATGGCTTTGATATCTAGACTGCTGCTGCTGCGGACCGCCCTGACCGGATTGTTGGTTGTAACCACCCTGATTACCTTGATGGTTTTGGTGACCCAGGAAGCCGGAACTAGAACCGCCACCACCGTAACCCAAGCCATGAGAGCCGTCGCCACCAGAACCTGAGCCGCCGCCTTGCCCATGATTGTTCTGGGAAAAATCAGAATTTTTGAACTCCCTCATAATTTGACAATCTTTCCAAAGGTGACTGGACGGCCTTTCCTTTGTGCCATGCTTGGGCAGGGTTGATTCAGCAACTGCTCAAGATTGAGACCTGATACATCTGTTCGAGGAGGTGGCTTCCCCTTACTATGCTGACTGTTATTCTGTGTATTGGTATTCGCCACAAAATCTGAATTACTATCGACTTTGCACTTACCGTTGCCCCCTAACTCGCTGGGTTATGCTGCTGACCCTTGGTGTTGCCACTCTTCTTTCCCTTTCTCGGATTTTCATCATCAGACTCGGGGTCCTTGGTACTATCAGAGTCGGCATGTTTAATTAGAGCTGCCATCAGCTCCCCCATATCATTGCAATCGCGCTTCATCCGCCCTAGCTTCTGCTTAAGAGGCAAAAAACAGCAATTCTTCTCTAACATTAGGACTACAGAGCTGTCATCGATGTTATCCGATGAGTGGAAGATAGCCTTGACCCGGCGCACCCAATGGATCGTTGACTCACCCTCTTCTTGGGCGCAAGCATCCAAATCTACAATCGACATGGGTTGTTTGCACGTATCTTTAAAGTTCTAGATAAACCGGGCCTTTAGCTCATCCCATGACTCGATGGAATTGGCAGTCAGCCCTTTTAACCAAGTATGGGCCGTCCCATCCAGCATCATGGTGAAGTATTTGGCACACGCAACATCGCTGACCTCCGACAGCTCCATGGCCATCTCATAACTCTCAATTCACGCCTCTGGGGGTAAGTTGGCCATGTAATTAGGCACCTTACGAGGTCCTTTGAAATCCTTGGGCAGACGCTCATTCTGTAGAGCCGACACTAAACATGGTATACCCGTGGTTCTAGAGGTCACACCTGCCTCCATCGAAGTCGTCGGATAAACCGGAAGATGTTGATGAGCCGCCCGCTGAGACGCCTGCTCATCTTCTCGACATGCTCTACCTGATCAACTAAATCGTGAGCCCCATCATGCGTTGGGTCATCCCACGCGGCTGGTTACAGTGTTGGTCATTGCTTGAAATGGCCGGTGAGTCCATGTGTCTACTATAACTCCGTCTTGGGCGAGGGGTCGAATGAATCCTCTCTCGACTGTAAGAATATGCATCCTGCTGTACCAATGTTGTTTGAAGAAGCTCCCTAGCCCTTCGCATCTCAATCACCACTGGAGAGTCGTCTTCAACTGGGAGAGCTGCCAATCGCGTCGCCGCAACGATCATATTATCCAAAGGGTTGGGAAAATGACCTGTGTCGGCACATATCGGGGCGGTGTATTATTCGGATGAGGTGGCTCCGTCGTGCGCGGTTGAGCTGGTGCTCCAGCCCCAGGTGCTTCAACCTGGTTTATCTCTGGTTGGTTACTGGTCCTCGCTCCACGCGTGCAAAAGAGGTTCCTTGCCTCGTAAACCAGCGGCAGACGACTCCGGTGCCTTCCTCTCATGATTTCTTTTCAAGTGTTCTGATCCAATGAGAGCCGGAAGGAACTAGCCTGGATTCGTTGTGCTTGAGCATCCAAAACAGCTCGCTCCGTCGTCATCCTAGTGTCCTCCACTGCCAGGTCTTCCTTGGTTGCGCTACCTCATCACGCAGTTTTGCAATTTCCGCGTTATGCTGAACTTAATTCGCTGGGTTAACCTCTGTTGTTAATAAGGCTGTCAGTTTATCCAGTAAATCAGTCAAAACTTGAGCTGGAAGGCGCACAGGACCTCCTGCCCCAGCTGCCATCGTCGTTGCTGATCCGGAAACCATTGCTGCCGCAGTCGAAGAATTCTTCCCAGGCTGTGTACCGGCCATGAAGATTGCGACCCTGTTCGGCGGCTCATAGGGATCCGGAATACTGTCGCCATCGGAACAGCCCCCAAGCCTGTCATCTTGCAGTTGATACAATGAAGAAGTCTCACCCATGGACGACTCACTATCAGAATAGATGGTCGTCTCACCACCAGACATGGACCCTTCCTCAAATTCCGCCCCATGGATGAATCCCACAAAGGCACGTTTCACGGCGGGCTGAACTCGGGCGGGTCGTGCACGCTGAGCCGTCTCGATGATGTCGGTGCAGATGTCCGGCTTAGGGCCCGGCTCGCCGATCCAGCCGATGAAGACGTGAATTCCGTCGAAGGGGACCCGGTACCTGTACAAAATTGAGCCGGCCTCGGGGCCCCATCCTGCATCGTTGATGTAGAGCTTGCCGCGATGACTCTTGGTCATCCGGCCCATAGCGTATCCCTTGATCCCTTTGAAGCTACCCTTTAAGAACTCGAAACCACTGTGCGCTGGCCCCACGGTGGGCGCCAACTGTCGTGGAATAGTCACGGCAGATGTCCTAGTGTGAGGACTTAGTCGTGGAGCCACCGCAACTAGGTTAGCTTAAAGGGGTTAAACGGGACAAAGGACACAGAGAGTTTATACTGGTTCGGCCCCTTGCGGTTAAGCTAAAGGCCTAATCCAGTTTGAGGTGGTATTGCTTATGTCTCGATTACCAGGGAGCGAATACGCTTAACCTAGCTTTTGATCTCTTCTTTTCTTGCCTGAACCACTATCGGGTCGTCCCTTTATATACACAGGTTGATGCCTAGTGGCTCACGGAGTCCCGGCCGGCTCATAGACAACGTGTCCGGCTCGGTGACTAAATATACTTGCCTTACAATATAGGTCATACACATATGGCGGTTTACCCCTATGGGCCTTAAGTCGCCCTTGGGCCTTGGTCCCTTGCTTCGTGAACCGCCATATTCAATATCCTCATGGGCTTCATGTTATGAACCGACATAGGTATAACCCGGCCCCTCCTGGGCGGGTCATACCTAATAGTTATATCCCCAACAGGTGCCCTCCATACCAACACTTTCCAAGGAATTTATTATTTGACAACATAAAGTAAATTAATTTATTCATTTGGGGACTGGGCATCCCTAGTACCTTTGTCGTACTCTCATGCAATGACAAGTGAATAAACACTCATCGTGAGAATAACACATCTAGCATGGAAAATATTGGCTACACTTTACCGCCTCGCGAGTAGTAGAGCACACAAAAGAGAAATTTATTTTGAACATTAGAGATGGCACATACAAATTAGCTTAGAACAGCATGGAAATACCGCATATAGGTAGGTATAGTGGACTCATAAGGCAAAACTGGTTTAAAGGGTTTTGGATGCACAAGTAGTGATCATACTTAGTGCAAAATGAAGGCTAGCAAAAAGATTGAGAAGCGACCAACCAAAAAGCAAAAAATCCCGTACCCAAGCATTAAGCATAAGTAACACTGAATAATGCACCATAAGTAGGGTATAAATTTCATTGCATGACTATTAACTTTCGTGCTTGCATAGGGAATCACAAACCTTAACATCAATATTCTTACTAAAGCACAATTACTCATCCACATGACACATATCATATTGTCATATCTCAAAACCGTTACTAAGTAGCAAGTTTATTTTGTCCAATGATCTTCATGAAAGTTTTTATTATATCCTCCTTGAATATCTATCACTTTGGGACTATTTTCATATGTTGCTTTTGATAGGCTCAAACAAATATAAGTGAAGATCATGAGCATAATTTTTTTCTTTCTCTCAAAAATAATCTAAGTGAAGCATGAGCGCATTTCTTCAAAATTAACAAAGCACACCGTGCTCAAAAAGATATAAGTGAAGTACTAGAGCAAGTCCATGGCTCTAAAAATTTAAGTGAAGCATAGGAGCAAGCATAGCATAACTTTTGGCTCTCTTAAAAGGGTGTGTCCAGCAAGGATTCAACACTTAAAACACAAAGCAAAACAAGCAAAGACTCATATCATACAAGACGCTCCAAGCAAAACTCATATCATGTGACGAATAAAAATATAGTTTCAAGTAAAATACCGATGGTTGTTAGAAGAAAGCGGGGATGCCACTCAGGGGCATCCCCAAGCTTAGTTGCTTGCTACTTCTTTGAATATTATCTTGGGGTGCCTCGGTCACCCCCAAGCTTAGCCTTTTGCTTATCCTTATTCCTTCATCCATCGTAAGATAACCCAAAACCTGAAAACTTCAATCACTCAAAACTCAAACAAAACCTTCGTGAGATCCGTTAGTATAAGAAACCAAACCACTACTATAAGTACTGTAGCAAACCTATTCTTATTTTTTTGCATTATATCTACTGTATTCCAACTTTTCTATGGCAAAAACTCATCAGTGAAAACCATAGAATCATCAAAACAAGCACACAACGCAAAGAAAACAGAATCTGTCAAAAACAGAACAGTCTGTAGCAATCTGAAAATTTCGGATACTTCTGTAACTCCAAAAATTATGAAATAAATTGGTGGACGTGAGGAATTTGTCTTTTAATACTCTGCGAAAAGAATCAACTTAAAATCACTCTTCTGTAAAAAATTACAATGAATCTCGTGAGCGCAAAAGTTTCTGGTTTTCAGAAAGATCAATTAAACTTACCCCCAAGTCTTCCCAAAGGCATTGCTTGGCACAAACACTAAATTAAACACAAAAAACACAATCATAACAGTACAATAATTGTGCTAATACTCAAGAACAGAAATCAAAAAACAAAAATAAATTTTATTCATTGGGTTGCGTCCCAACAAGCGTTATCGTTTTACGCCCCTAGCTAGGCATAACGCGTAGGATCTAAGTTTTGTCATCTTTGGTTCTAGATCCATAGGATGCCCTCATGATTGATTCATATGGTGGCCTAATTCTTGTTCTAGGGAAGTGTTACATTCCCTTCCTTAGTGGAAATTGAAATTTAATATTGCCTTCTTTCATATCAATCACGGCACCAATAGTGCGCAAAAAACGGTCTACCAAGAATAATTGGACAACACAGATTGCAATCAATATCAAGGACAATAAAATCTATGGGCACATAATTCCTATTTGCAAGAATAAGAACATCATCAATTCTTCCCATAGGCTTTTTCATTGTAGAATCCGCTAAGTGCAAATTTAAAGAGCATTCTTCAATATCGGTAAGACCAAGCACATAACATAAAGATTTCGGAATTGTAGAAACACTAGCACCCAAGTCACATAAAGCAAAACAATCATAATTTTTAATCTTGACTTTGATAGTAGGTTCCCACTCATCATGCAATTTTCTAGGAATTGAAACTTCTAATTCCAACTTTTCTTCAAAAGCTTTCATCATAGCATCGACAATATGTTTAGTAAAAGCTTTATTTTGTTCATAAGCACGGGGTGAATTTATCATGGCTTGCAACAAATAAATACAATCAACCAAAGAGCAACTATCATAATTAAAGTCTTTGTAATCCAAAATAGTGGGCACATCGCTAGTTAAAGTCTTGACCTCTTCAAACCCACTTTTATCAATTTTTTCAACAAGATTTTCACCCTCCGAATCATAGGGACGCCTTCTAACTAAAGTTGACTCTTCTCCAGCCCCTTTTTCATCAATCTTAAATTTACTAAACAAAGTATCAATAGAAGAAACACCAATCACTTTAAGATCTTCATCACTTTTATGATAGTAATCACTAGAAAACGCTTTTTCTAAAAATTCTCTTTTAGCTCTAAGCATAGCGGTTCTTTTCTTACTTTCATCCATAGAAACATAAAGAGCATTAATTGATTCTTCAACTTTATACATAAAAATTTTCATCTTGAGAGTTTCTACATCGTGAGAAATTCTATCAACACTTCTAGACAAATCATCAATTTCATTCAACTTTTCTTCTATCGAAGCGTTGAAAGCTTTTTTGCTTATTGATAAATTCTTTAATATTGCTCTAAAGATCAGAGGTGTTTCTATTATTATTGTAGGTGGGATTACCATAGGAATTACCATAATTATTAGAGGAATTACTAGGAAAAGGCCTAGGATTAAAATTACCTCTATAAGCATTGTTATTGAAATTATTTCGCGAGAAAAAATTCACATCTATGGCATCACTATTTTGCTCAACCAAAGTAGACAAAGTCACATCATTAAAATCAATAGGAGTACTTTTATTAGCAACCAACTTCATAAGAGCATCAACTTTTTCACTCAAAGAATTTATTTCTTCTAATGAATTGACTTTTTTACTAGTAGGAGCTCTTTCGGTATGGCCATTGTGAGTAATTTGCCATAATATTGTCTAGCAATTTAGTAGCTTCACCCAAAGTAATTTCCATAAAATTACCCCCCGCGGTGGAATCTAAAATATGACGAGAAACAAAATTCAATCCCGCATAAAAATTTTGTATGATCATCCAAAGATTTAACCCATGAGTTGGGCAATTCCTTAGCATCAATTTCATCCTTTCCCAAGATTGTGCAACATGCGCATGTTCAAGTTGCTTGAAATTCATGATTTGGGTTCTAAGGGAAATAATTTTTACAGGCGGAAAGTACTTAGTAATAAAAGCATCCTTGCACTTGTTCCAAGAATCAATAGTATTGCGAGGCAAAGAAGAAAACCAAAATTTTGCATGATCTTGCAAAGAAAAGGAAAATAATTTCAACTTCACAACATCATTGTCCACATCTTTTTTCTTTTGCATATCGCATAATTCCACAAATGTGTTAAGATGGGACGCGGCATCCTCATTAGGAGTACCGGCAAATTGATCTTTCATGACAAGATTCAACAAAGCAGTATTAATATCACGAGATTCTGCACTAGTGGCGGGAGGAGCAATCGGAGTGCTAATAAAATCATTGTTGTTGGTATTTGAGAAGTCACACAACTTGGTGTTCTCTTGAGTCATGATGACTACGCAACAAGATTTCACTCAAAAACAGATCTGACGAGAAAACGGCGAACGGAAAAGAAGAGGCCGAATAAAACGGCAAATTTTTGTGAAGTGGGGGAGAGGCAAATGAGAAGCAAATGGAAAATAATGTAAATTGTGAGGAGATGAGATTTGTGATTAGGAACCTGGTTGATGTTGAAGATCCTCCCCGACAACGGCGCCAGAAATGGCACATTGACGGGAGACTAATCTTGAGGTGATCCTCCCCGGCAACGGCGCCAGAAATTCCTTTTGATGTCTGCTAGAACTACGTCGGTATTTCCCCAAAGAGGAAGGGATGATGGAGTATAGCGACGGTAGGTATTTCCCTCAGTGATGAGACCAAGGTTATCGAACCAGTAGGAGAACGTCCTCACACCACGTAAACAACACCTGCACATAAATAACAAATACTTGCAACCCGGCGTGTTAAAGGGGTTGTCAATCCCTTTCGGGTACGGCGTCTCAAGTAGGCAAATAACGTGAGGTAAAAAGTGGTAGATAGGATAAATAGACCGCGGAACAAATAAATTGCAGCAAGGTATTTTTGTATTTTGCGTTTAATAGATCTGAAAATAAATGCAAGAGAAAGTAGATCGCAAAGGCAAATATGATGAAAAGAGACCCGGGGCCGTAGGTTTCACTAGTGGCTTCTCTTGAGAAAAATAGCAAACGGTGGGAAAACAATTACTGTTGGGCAATTGATAGAACTTCAAATAATCATGACGATATCCAGGCAATGATCATTATATATGCATCACATCCAAGATTAGTAGACAGACTCCTGCCTGCATCTACTACTATTACTCCACACATCGACCGCTACCCAGCATGCATCTAGTGTATTAAGTTCATGAGAAAACGGAGTAATGCAATAAGAATGATGACATGATGTAGATGAGATCTGTTTATCTATTACGATATATATAGATCTCATCTTGTTATCCTTAGTAGCAACGATACATACGTATCGGTTCCCCTTCTGTCACTGGGATCAAGCACCGTAAGATTGAACCCACTACAAAGCACCTCTTCCCATTGCAAGATAAATAGATCAAGTTGGCCAAACAAAAACCCAAATACGGAGAAGAAATACGAGGCTATAAGCAATCATGCATATAAGAGATCAAAGAAGACTCAAATAACTTTCATGGACAAAAACATAGATCTGATCATAAACTCAAAGTTCATCAGATCCCAACAAACACACCGCCCAAAGACTTACATCATATGGATCTCCAAGAGACCATTGTATTGATAATCAAGAGAGAGAGGAAGTCATCTAGCTACTAACTACGAACCGGTAGGTCTACAAAGAACTACGCACGCAGCATAGGAGAGGCACCAATGGAAGTGGTGAAGCCCTCCATGACGGTGTCTAGATTGGATCTGGTGTTTCTGGACTCTGCGGTAGTTGGATAAAAATTTCGTCGACTCCCCTAGGGTTTCTTGAATATTGTGGTATTTATATAGCAAAGAGGTGGTTCGAGGGGCACCCGAGGTGGGCACAACCCCCCAGGGCGCGCCTGGGCCTCCTGGCGCGCCCTGGTGGGTGTTGCTCCCCTCGAGTAGCCCCTCAGGTGCTTCCTTGGCCCATTGGCTTTCTTCTAGCCCAAAAGATTTCCTCCAAGAGTTGCGTTGCGTTTGGACTCCGTTTGATATTGATTTCCTGCAATGTAAAAAGCATGCAGAAAACAGCAACTGACACTAGGCACTATGTCAATAGGTTAGTACCAAAAAATGATATAAAATGACTATAAAATGATTGTAAAACATCCAAGAATGATATATAAAAACATGGAACAATCAAAAATTATAGATACGTTGGAGAGTAGCAGAGCGCGTACTGGGAGATGTCATACATCGTATCATTCTATGGAGAAAGGATTGCGTCGTCTTTTCAAGGCCACCGACTCCTCCTCCAAGTCCGCCACGTCAGCCGGCTCCTCCTCCAAGTCTGCCACCGCATCAGTTGACTCCTGCTCCTCCAAGTCCGCCACTGCATCAGCCGACTCCTCATCCAAGTTTGGCACCACGTCAGCCAACTCCTCCTCCAAGTCCAACACCACGTCAGCCATCTCCGCCGCCTCAGCGTGCTCTGTCGCCTCAGCAAAAGCGGAAGAGAGGCGCTGCAGCTACGGTGGCTAGCGGTACAATAGGCGAGAAATTCAGATATGGTCCAAGCCTCAGGGCTCCTCCAAGGTTGCCTTAACACTTGACTTACGAGGAAAACAAGGCCGTAGTGGATGCCGAAGTTCAGGCCCATTTTGCACCGAAACCGCCCCCGCCGCCAAAGGAGAAAATACCTGAGCAAGTCATACAGCACTTTATTGATAATGCTCAGCCGACTGTGAAGAGAAGAGACTCAGACTATGAGCGCTCTATTAATAAATTATATCATGCACAAAAAGAGAAGGAGTCGAGCTTGAGCTCGAGCCAAGCAGGAGCAAAATGTGGAAAAATTGTTCCCTAGCTGGGAGAATAGGCAGTGCAGTCGATCCCCCGCTCATTGTACAACCACATGTGAGTACCGCCAATCAGCTGGTAATAACCGACGATCATAGAAGGATGGCTAAAGAAGCCAGTGTCACTATTTATCAACTCCTAAAGATCAAGCCTATCCCCGGGATTCAAGATGACGAAGTAGCATGGAAATATGTCCGCGGCCATCCTCTGGTCAAGCCTGAGGAGGTCCCGCTTCTATCAACAAGAATGTACACATTGCATGAGTTGTAACTGAGAGAAGTAAAGAACGGGCGACAGTCCCTCATGGTGAAAGTCAAGGCAGAGCATTACTTCCATGAAAAAGATTTGTGGATTGAGTTTGAAGAAATGTTTCAGTTATTCAATCAAGACGCACTCGATAAATCTCTCGTTAGTTGCTATTGTCTGTAAGTGATTTCTTTTTGTAGTTTAAGTCTCTAGCTAGCTATGCTTGTTCATTACCTGTAATTATCCTCACTATATTATTTTTTGTGGTATTATGCAGAATGAAGATGTATGAAATGAAAATAGATGGACGCTATGGCATTGGATTCAATGACCCAAATACAGTTAATGAAGAGACATGGTCACGTCACAAAAAAGAAACAGAGAAAAGCTTGCTATAGGTTTTGCTGCGACTAAATACCCAACCAGAAATACTACTTCCTTACAACTTTGAGTGAGTCTTACTGTCTTGTACTACAAATTCTGTTTTGCTTAATAGATGTTAATAAGTGTAATTGATGAGTTATGCACATGCCCGCTTAATTATACAAATGTGTGTGCATGACGTTTCCATTGAACCCTGTTAATCGTTGAGGGAAAAGTTCACGTACTAGACTCACTACTTAAAGAAACTAAAGAATACTCAATTGTGAAGGGGATGCACGACCAGTAATTTCAATCATCATCGCACTATGTCGGCCTCTTTAGTTCATTTCATGATATCAACTAATTAATAACTCATTTATTCATTTTCTTTGCCGGCAGGCAGGGTTTGGCAAAAGTTCCTGAAACAGGTTGAAGGCCAATGGAAACAAGACCTAAAATGGGCGCGACCCAAGGTAATTAAGTAGTACTAGCTACGTCAATGCATCTCTTTAGTTCTAGTTTCAATATAATTATCATGCTTGATTAATTATTAGCTGATTGAATTCTATTCTCGTAAAGTGCATGAGGCAGACGTCGGGGAATAATTTATGTGCATACTACGTTTGCGAGAACATTTGCTTTATGACCGAAAGCAGGAGCAAAGAGGCAAGAAATCTTTGGGTACATAAACACAATTCACAATTCTTTTTATCATGAATATATATGCACACAACTAATATATTCATATTGATCTTCTTTTTTAATAAATATGTAAGAGATGCGGGATAAGCACCTACGAAAGGACCGCATACGAGCACTTCAAGAGAAGATTGCGGGATTTTTGCTTGACTAGGTCATAGATCCCAAAGGAGAATACCATTACACCTAATGCCTGCATATAATGATCTACAAATTGTAGGAGAAATTGTATGTACCAAATTGTGTGTGTGTGTGTGTGTGAGAGAGAGAGAGAGAGAGAGAGATGATTGGTGGTACGTGAAATTCTATTATATATGACGTGTAAAGTATGTAGTAGTAGTAGCACTTGACGACTGCAGTAGCGTAAAATATGTTTGAAATGAAAAACAATTAAATGGAAAACACAAAACAAAAAGGAAAAATAAACCATAATTCATGAATCCTAAAACCCTAAACCCCTAAACCTCTAGTCCCGGCTGGTGTCACCAACCGGGACTAAAGGTCCCCCAGCCCTCGGCGCGGGCTCGTGCCATATGATGGGCCTTTGGTCCCAGGCCGTGACGAACCGGGACTAAAGAGGGGGGCTTTCAGTCCCCACCCTTTAGTGCCAATTGGTGAACCAGGACTAATGCCCTTACAAACTGGGACTAAAGTCTGATTCTGCAATAGTGCTTGTGAACAAAATGCAGATAGTTTAGCTAAATTTGCAAATTCTTTGTACGAGAGGCGTCATGTTTGGTTCACCTCCCACGATCCAGTTTGTATTCTTCTCCATGCTACGTTTGATCAATAAAATTTAGCTTACCCCTTAAAAAAATCGTGTGCATGTTTTTTCCACTCGATTTTTCTCATTCATCTACTCGTTTAAGAGGTCCTTTTTGTCTCCCATTCCATGTGAAATTTGAGCAATAAAACTTGGTTTAACCTCTACAAATATCTACTGGTTTAAGAAAAAAAAAAGCAGTTCTATAAATTCTGTAAAATTTGGTGAAATAAATAAATGTCCATGTATTAATAGAAGTTAAAAACTTTTTTAAAATGTTTTTGTATTTGAAAGGTGTTCAATTTCTTTAAAGAAAGTTCGTGAATTTTGAAAGAGTTCATGTATTTTAAAAATATCACGATCTTAGAAAATCCCTAATTTAAGAAAATGGTCATGAATTTGAAAAACATTTAATTAATATGAAAAATGTTCATGAATTTTAAAATTGTCCATGAATCTTAAAATAAATTACATTTTCTTATATTTTCATTCTTTATAAATTCTGAAAAGTGGGGGAATTTGTAAAAAAACAAAAACAAAAACAAAAAAATTACATAACAAGTAAAATAAACTAAAATGAAAAATTGAAAGAAGACGAACAGAAAAATGGCGATACAGACTAACGGGCTGGCCCATTAACACGGGGGCGGGGGGGGGGGGGGGTTGTATTTGGTGGGACCTCCTATGTGACGCGTGTTGCGTCCAACAGACGCTCGCCGCACAGGGGGGGGGGGGGGGGCACCCGATAGAGAAAGTACGAATGAACAGATGTGATAATTCCAAAAAACGTAACAAGCGCTTGGAAGCGATCGAACCCAAAACCATGCAACAACGTACTACATCCATAGCCACTGTACTACCTGCAACTTGATGACCAAGATGGCATCTGAGTTGATATGAACTATCAGCCGCGATAGTTTCAATTTATTTCCAAATTTCAAACCTGTTTTCTTCAAAAAAAAATTAAATTTTTCATGCAACACCGACATTTTATGAAGAAATAGGAACAAAATTTAATCAATAAATATCATTTAAATTTACGCATATTTTTTATAAACATGAACATTTTTTGGAAAGCTGGAAAAGACTTGAAAATTTGAACTTTTTTGAGAATAACGAACACTTTTTTTTCCAAATCGTGAACATTTTTTGTATTTCCGAACAAAAATTTAAACGTGATTTTTTAATTTGTTAACAAATTTGAAAAGCTGAAACATTAATTCAGAAATTGTGAACAAATTTTGGAAATGAGAATATATTTTGAAATTACTCTAAATTTTCTGAAAAAGGAAAAAAATTGAATGACATTGTGAACATATTTTCAAAAAGAGATTTTTTTTGAAATTTCTGAACGTTTTTAAGAAACGTGAATATAAAATAATCAAAACGAGAAATTTTTTGTGAAATTGCTGAACATTTTTTTAAACAAGAATTTTTTTTAAATAGTGAACAAAATTTTCGAACAAGAATTTTTTTGAAATTCCTGAAAGGCTTTCTGAAGCACGAACATTTTAGAAATTGTGAACAAAATTTGAAAACAGGAGCACTTTTTGAAATTCCAGAACATTTTTTGAAATTAGGAGCAAATTTTGAAAATGAGAACTTTCCATAAAATTACGAATAAACATTTGAATTTCTCAGGAAAAAGAAAAAACAAAACAGCAAAGAAAATGAAAGGAAACAGAAAAAGAAAAAAGAAAATTAAAAGGAAAAGGAAAAGAAACAGTAAAAGAGAGGAAACAAAAAGGGGTAAAGCGGGAAATAGAAAAAAAACCGGTTCAGGAACCTTCTAGAAGGTTCCCAAAACCAGAAAAACCGGCTGGGAACCACCTAGAAGATTCCCAATACCGGATTCGCTTTAACGGCCGGCCTGCTCGTCGATCTGCCTGTGTGGATCCGGTCGACTACTTGCCGCAAAGAGCGGCAAATAGGAATTTCCTTATTTGGTCGCTATACCCCGACCGATGGGGAAAAAGATCTGCCTCGTCTGCCACTGGCTGTGCTAGTTTACCACTTTTTTTTTGTTCCTCTACTGGTTTAAGAAAATAAACATTTCACTAAAAACCAGTTTTCTAAATTATGAAAATGGTGAAATAAAAAAATGTTTGCGGATTGAGAAAAGTGAACAGATTTCAAAAACATTCCTGAATTTGAGAATGGTCAAGAATTTGAGAAAATCCATTTTTTTGAATATTCAAGTATTTTAAAATACTTAAGAATTCCAAAACGTCACGATTTTAGTAATTACGATTTTTTAAAAAAAGTTCACGAATATGAAAAAGGTTTGCATTTACAAAATGTTCACGAATTTAAAAATATTATGAATTTGTAAAATGTTCATGAGTTTAAAAGGTGTCCATGAAGCTTAAAAATGAATCTTAAAAATCTATTATAAATTGAAAAAACAAATACACAGAGGAAAAATCAAGAATGATCAAAAGCTTCTAGAAGCTTCAAAAAAGGTGAAACAAACTTCTACATGGGCCGGTCCACTATCTTATATATACATAGGAGGCGTATGCGATGTCTACAGAAATAGTAGTAACCCCCCCCCCCCCCCCCCCCCCCCCCCCCCGCGTAAGCACCAATTAGGGAATTCTCCCGCCCTATGTGGGCAATAGGTCAGGTAAAGCCCCTTTATCTCCCTCCAAGCAGGACCTAGAGGACTATTTCACTCAAAAAAAAAGGGAAAACATGGCTTGTGTACCATGTCTCATTCGTATACCAAAAGGACCGAAGATGTGGGCTAGCTATATACAAGTTCGCATTTTTTAAATATGTTGGGTCAATACACATACATTGGCGGACTACACACAAGCAAAAAATGGTCATGACCAGCTCGGACCAAACCCAATACACAAATTTTTTTTCTTTGAGAAACACACAAACCAAATAAACTAAGGTGTCATTTTAGGCTCTGGTTCGGCCTAGCCCACCCTAGCTCGCCTAACATGTTGTCTCAAGTTCTGCGACGGTAGGTACCGGTCAATTGTCCACCATTCATGGTTTTGTGGAGATTAGTGTCAACCATTCACATACTCCTTAGTGTATGCATGTTGCTTACATGGAAATGCATGCGAATCTTTCTCTCTATAGCTGCTTTTGTAAGTGGAAGAATTGAATAGATAGATAGATAGAGAGAGAGAGAGAGAGAGAGAGAGAGAGCTGCATGCAGCATCCCGCGGTCTCTCCCCCATAAAATGCAAGCATTTTATTTCTTTGAAGTTTCTTAGATGATTGATATCTTTTGAATCAAATATTTATTTTTGAATATTTATATACATTTGAATTACTAACGACAAGATCTTCAAAACAAGACCAATTTTGGGTACATTTGAAGCTAGTTTAAATTTTATTTTATTTTCAGTTTCCATTTCATAAAGTGGATTTCAATATTTCTGAAAATGGTTTCAGCTAGTTTGGAGACATTTCAGCACTTCAATGCTTGAAACTGATGATTTCAATTTGTAAAACAGAAAAAAGCAAAATATATATTACAAACATGCATATTTAGTTTCACATATTAGAAAAACATGTTCACATATTTTAGAAATCGGTTTGGCATATTAAAAGAAAATCTATTACACTCATTTTCACAATACATTTCAAAAATTAAAAAAATCCATTTCGCATATTTCGGTTTCACATATTTACAAATTATGTTTCACACATTGAAATGGAATTTGTTTCACATATTTCAAATATGTTGTGCACACTGAAGAATAATATATTTCACATATATTGCACTCATTTAGATAGAATCTCTTTCAAATATTCAAAATTTTATTTCATCATCGAAACAGAATATGTTTCACACATTCTGTTTCACATATTGACACCAAATCCGTTTCACATATTTCAAAAATGTGTTTCACATACACATCTCACTTTCACACTTGTGAAACTGATAAAATCAGTATGTGAAACTGGTTTGGAGGTGAAGTGACTTCAACTTCATCTGTTGGCATTGAAACCTTTTACACACTCAACATACACCATTAAATGTAACATGCCAAAATTTGGCATTTTCCCTAGCGAGTTTGCTATATTTAAGCCTTTAAATGCATTCCTAGGAATTTAATGGATATGATTCAAATTTGAATTGGAGTTGCATTATACCACAATACCACAATATAAAAGGTGTTCCAAACACCAGGGGGGGAAGACTCAACACCAACATGGAACTTCGTGGTTATTTAATTCTGAACAGTTCTAACAAAGCCAGAAATATACGAAACCTGGGATGGTGTCATGATATGACCCTTAGAGGTCGTGGTAATATCTAGTTATTTTTTCGTAAAAGTGTCACGTAGACAGCTTAGAAGACAAACCATCTTGAAGGAAGAATCTTGATTTTGAGAAGGAATTCGTTAGGTTTGGAGGCGAAGCGACTGCTGCTTCATTGGCCTTGAACTTCATAGTCAACATCCACCATTACATGTAACATGTCAAAATTTGGTATTATAATGGGTCTATTTGCTATATTTGAGCCATTAAGTATGTTTCTATGCATTTGACAGATAAAATTCAAATTTAAATTACAGTTATATGAAATAATGGTCAGGAATGGGTTAAAAATGTTATGAATGGTCTTTAGTCTATGTTTACCCCTTGTACCACAAAATAAAAGGAGGTGCAAACAGTTGAGGTGGGGTTGGGGGGGGGGGGGGGGGGAGACACGATCACCAACATGGAGCTCAATGGTCATTTAAGTTTGAAAAATACAAGCGAAGCTAGAAAAATACGGAACTTGGGATTGTGTCATGATATGACACAAAGAAGCTGTCGTAAAAATTTGAGAATGACTCGCAAAACTTTTCACATAGACTGCTTAGAATTGGATCATCTCCGAGGAAGAATCTAGGTTTCAAGAAGGAAAGGATCAGGTTTGGAGGCGAAGCTACAACTTCTTCATCCATTGGACTTGCAACTTTTTTGCCCTCAATACACACCACTACGTGTAACATGTCAAAATTTAGTAAGTAACATACTGAAATAATCTATTTCACACATTTCAAAGTTGTTTCACATATTTCGAAAATCTATTTCGCTCATTAAACAAAATATGTTTCACGTATTTGAAAATTTGATTTAACGCATTGAACAGAATTTGTTTCACATATTTCAAAAATCTGTTTCACACATTGAAATAAAATCTATTTCACATATTTTGAAAATTATTTCACACACTGAAATAAAATCTATTGTACATATTTCAAAAATCTGTTTCACACACTAGAAGAACTATTTTACATAAGTAAGAAATTTGCTTCACACATTTATACAAAGATCTCATTTTCAAATGAACTAAAATGGTAATTTCAACATGTGAAACCGATAATTTTGATATGTGAAAATGATATTTATTCAATATATGGAATTGAAGTAGAAAATGTAAATAAGTTTGAAATGTATCAAATATTGGAATTGTTCTAAGGGTCGTGTCATCGAGAATTCAAATATGTAAAGCATTTATTGTGTTAAATAAAGTGATTCAAAAATAGTTATTCTAGATGTATCCAAGTTTGGTCTTCTTTTACAGCTCTTATCACCAAGACAAATATGTAAAAAAAATGAAAATATAATTTTAGTTTAAAAGGTATGAACCATCTAAATTATCTTAAGGAGTTACAAGGAATTGGTTTTGGGAAAGAGGACAATGGTAGGGAAATGTCTTCGGTTCTCGGGTGTATATACACCCTATATGAGATTTGTTCTTAATAATTGCGTAAAAGTTAAATGATTCACACCTATTTTTTTGGAATAAAGTTGACTTTCTTATGCACTAGTATATAATTTTTTGCAAAGGAAAAACCCCCGTTGAGTTCAAGCCAAAAAGAACAAAATCTATAGCTATATACAACTTACTATTCACACCTATTTGACCTTAATTTTTTGTTTTTTACCCTGAAGTAAGTTGGTTTTTTTCCTTCGCGGGTTTTTTACGAGTACAATAAAAGGTCAACTTTATTTCAAAAGCATTTTCAGTCTTTATTTTATTTTTTGAAATTACTATTATTCATTCATATTGGATGTATATACACCGATAAACCAAACGTTCTCTTCCAACAATGCTACAACGAGTGTGGACGTTAGTTAGAGAAGAGATAGAAAAGCCATACACGTGTCCTTTAATAATGGGCTTCAACTGACCACACATGATTTGACTTATACAAGAAGTGGACATCACAATACATACACCTATACTAGAGGCTAACGCGTGCTTCGCAGCGCCATTCTTGACATCTATGATTAACTCTTTTATATCTGGTAGATTATTGTGACTAGTTGTTTTGTTTGGATTTTATCCTTGTTGGCTTGTGTTTTAGTTATGTTTTGGTGGTGTTTTTTTTTTCGTTCGTATACCTTGTGTCAGGTTGCCTCTGGAGACTATTTGTTCCGAGAGAAGAGTGGAGTTGTTTGATGTGTGATTGTGATGTATTTGCCAGTTTCGACCTCGATATCAGTCGTTGGTGGTGTTTGGGCCTCTTGGGAGTTCCTATACCACACGAAAACCGTGGAATTGGTGCTATAACAATTGCATATGGGCCTCCCCATGAAGCTCTCTGTTGCTTAGCTTCTTTTTCCGCTCGTCCTACCGCCAGCTCTGTAATAATTGGTTATCATTTGCAAGTGTTAGTTTAATTAAAAGATTTTCAAGGATTTAAAATTGTTGAAAATTTAAAAATCATTGATTTTAGAAAAAAGTTCTTGAATTTCAAAAAATATTCAAAAAGTAAATAAGGTTTCAAATGTAAAATGTTCACAAACATTAAAAATGACTGTGAACTTAAAAATATCCACGAATTTAATAAATAATAATAAATCTGAACAAAATGTTAAATTTTTCAAAAATATTTTTAATACTCACAAATTTTTTCATGAATAAGAATGTGAAAAAATGAGAATAAAAATAAAACTAAATGTAGCACATAACCTTACATGCGGGGCCCTTAGCGACCCCACAACCCCAAAGCACCACAACGCTTCAAATCGTGGGAGCTTAGTATCTCTATAGATACCAGTTAGCCTCATAGGCGTGAGTACACATGATGGAGAAAAGATAGGAAAATCGCTGTCAAAACGAAACTAAAACATGCCCAAACCCTTCTTCTAATCTTATTATTTTGACCTCTAACGATCTCATCACGAGAAAAACATGATGATCCTCGTTCAAGCGGGTAAATGCATGTTTCAGATGCTAAGAATTTCTAGGTAATTACGCAGCGTGTCGTGTGCCTGGCGGGCAATATATATAGCATTCCTAGCTATGGCAGGTGAAGTATCCCCATCCAACGGCGGCGGGTCAAGCATCGCTACCGCAAGCGATGACGTCCCCGTAATTACACCGTGCAGTTGTAGCGCGCCGTACCTATCCTACCTACAACACCTGACGTGAGACGGCCGCCCCGCGCCATGCCAACCCAAGCGTCACTCCATTATAAACTCTAGCGGGTGCTTCGACCACCAGCAGCAGCCAGCTGTGGTAGGCGGTAGCTAGGTCGAAGACAAGATAGTCTCCGGTGCGCTCATCCATCCTCTTCCATCCATGGCGCCGCTGCACTTCCTGGTCGTCGCGTTCCCGGGCCAGGGCCACATCAACCCGGCGCGGGCTCTGGCGGAGCGGCTCGCGCGGGCCACGCCGGGCGCGCGGGTCACGCTCTCGGCCGCCGTGTCCGTGCACAGGCGCATGTTCCCCTCGCTGGCGTCCCCCGACGACGAGGTCCACGACGGCGCCATCTCCTACATCCCGTACTCGGACGGCTACGACCACGGCTTCAGCCTCTTCGCCGGCGGCGGGGACGAAGCGGAGAGGTACGTGGAGGCGTTCGGCCGCGTCGGCCGCGAGACCTTCGCGGCGGTGATGGACCGCCTCGCGGCGCGGGGTCAGCCCGTCACGTGCGTCGTGTACGCCATGCTCATGTGGTGGGCCGCGGAGGGCGCCCGTGAGCGCGGCGTGCCCCGGGCGCTCTACTGGATCCAGCCGGCCACGATGCTGGCTGTCTACTACCACTACTTCCATGGGTACGAGAGGCTCGTGACGGAGCATGCTGCCGAGCCGGGGTTCACGGTGTCCATGCCGGGCCTCCCGCCGATGGCGATCCGTGACCTCCCGAGCTTCTTCACCAATCTTACGGACGGAAGGTTAGTTGCGGCGTTCGGGGACATCCGCAGGACGTTCCAGCAGCTGGACCTGGACGTCGACGGTAGCAGCAGAGCTGGAGGAAGCAGACGAGCCATGGTGCTCGTGAACACCGTCGAAGAATTAGAGACCGGTGCTCTCGCGTCCGTTCCTGAACTGGACGTGTTCCCTGTCGGGCCAGCCGTGGTGTCGCTCTTCACCGAGCGCGAGGGCGGCACGAGTGGCACCGCCGCCGCAGTAGGAGATCTCTTTGAACACGACGGAAAAGGTTACATGGAGTGGCTGGACACAAAGCCAGCACGGTCGGTGGTGTACGTGTCGTTCGGGAGCGTGGCGGCGGTGAGCAAGCGACAGAAGGACGAGTTGAAGCGAGGCCTCGCCGCGAGCGGCCGGCCGTACCTGTGGGTGGTGCGGAACAACAACAGAGACGACGGCTTCGACGACGCCGGCGACGAGCGGCGCATGGTGGTTGGGTGGTGCGACCAGGTGCGGGTGCTGTCGCATCCAGCCGTCGGGTGCTTCGTGACGCACTGCGGCTGGAACTCCACGCTGGAGACCGTGGCGTGCGGCGCGCCGGTGGTCGCCGTGCCACAGTGGTCCGACCAGGACACGAACGCGCGCCTGGTCGTCCAGTGGGGCATCGGCGTGCGCGCCGCGACCGACGTTGATAGGGTTCTGGACGCGGAGGAGCTCGCGAGGTGCCTGGAACTGATCATGGGTGACAGGGAGGAGGGCGCCGCCATACGGGCGAGCTCGGCGACGTGGAAGGCGAAGTTGCAGCAAGCGATCGCGGCCGGCGGCTCATCCGGTCGTAATCTGAGGACTTTCCTGGACCGATTTGCGAATGATGCTTAGAAGCATTTATGTACTATGCGTCCTCGTTTTGTTCTACTACAATACAAGAGCAACTCAGCTCCTGTAAAAACCTTCCGTCCATGGAATAGTATATTTTAGGAGAAGTTGTCTGGTGATGTATTTTCTCAGTCCCTTAAACATATTCCTCTACCAATAATATTCCTCTATTTTTTCTTTCTATTTTTCATTAAACATGCCTAGAGCCCGCAAATCAGTGTCATGGCAGCGTTGCCCATCACTATTGCCACACAAGCTGGGTGGCCAACGGTGAGGTCCTAGAGACGGCGGCGCGTGGTGGTGAGACGGCGAGCTGTGGCGCGGGGAGGCAAGGTGGCGTGGCCCCGTGGGAAGGCAGGACGGTCAGGCGGTGCAGGAGGCGCGGCATGGCGTGGCGGCGGTGGCGCGTCATGCCTGGACCGTGCGACGGCGGGCCTGGCAACGGCGCGAGGGTGTTCAGGTGGTTTGAGTCCGCCAAAATTATACAAGTTCCGTAAATGTGTGAAGGGTTGAGGCAAATATATATGGGATCCTAGATTTTTCTCTTGTTCATATTCATGAAACCCTAGATTTTTTAGGCCAAGCTGGATTTGAACCCCCCTCCCCCCCAAGGGCCCTATTTTTATCGTCGGCGCTAAAAAAACAGCACAGTCGCGCCCCCATAAGCCCATTTTTCGCCGGTTAGGCCTGAATTTGGCGCCGGCGGCCCCGAGGCGAACCCGGCGTGCTGGGGCGCCCGGGGGCGCCGAGGGAAGCGTTTTTGCTGCAAAAGCCTGGTGGGGTCGCTGAGCCAGCGACCGGCCGCGTCTCGTCTTCCTCATCGCCTCGGTTTCCCACGGGGAATCAATGCCAAGGCCGCCACCGGTCAGCCTTTCATTGATTCGTCACGGGCGGCGCAGTGCGGCAACGCGCCCCCTCCCGCCACGCCTTCTGCCATGCGTACACATGCTTGTCGCGCCCCTGCCTCTCCGGTGGACGCACTCGCCCGCAGCCTCTCTCTCTCGCCGCCGACGCCCCCCATCTCGTCTCCCTCTCTCACCGCGTGCGACCCCGCCGATGGGAGAGCAGTTCCCCGGCGACGGAGTGGCGGCCAACGGCTTCGACCACCGCCACCTGCACGAGTGGGAAGCCCACCTCCTCCACCAGGCGAACTATGCGGCACCGCAAGACATGCGCGTGCCGGGGCGGTGGAGGCTCAGCGTCGGAGGCATCCCCGTTCACCCACAGCCGATCGGGATCGGCCCCTTCCACGCCGAGATCAAGCTTGTTCGGGCCTCTCTGACGGAGGAGGAGCGGGACCTCCCGGAGTACGCCGCGACGCCCACGCGCACTGGGCGGCATACTTCCAGCGCCGCCACGAGGAGCAGCTCGCCTCCATTAACCACGCGCCGCTGATAAGGGGCCACAACAACAGCGACGACCGCTGCCAGTGGTGGGGTGCCCCCGGTCGCATGCTCCACGCCGTCCTCGAGTACCTCGACGGGGGCAACGAACCGCCGCTCAAGTACCCGGCAGCCCCGGTCGTCCACCGGAGTGGCGACCCGTGGCTGCTGAGGCGCATGGTGGGCGGGTCCTCCTTCTCGTCCTCGTCCTCCCGTTCCTCCTCCCGCTCCTCCGGATCGCCGGCGCTCGACAGCGTCAAGGCCGAGCCCGTGGAGACGTCGTTCGTCCGGGGCACCCGCGGTGCCGCCCTCTTTATCAACGAGGGCGGTCAATTCCTCCTACCTCCCGCCTCGTCAAGCCGAATACGGAGCCGGGCCCGCCGCCGTGAAGACCGAGCACGATGACATGGCCGCCGCCGACGAGGCCGCCATCAAGTGGGCGCGTGAGGTCTGGGCCCGGCTGAGGAGGGACTGCTACGGTGTGAAGAAGGAGAAGGAGGACGGCGGCGGCGGCGACTACGACGCCTTCAGCAAGCTCTTCGGCCGCGCGCGCAGGCGGTGGTGGCGTGGCAACAATACTTTTTTTCTTTTTTTCTTTTAGGTTATGTTTTCAATATGTAAGAAGATGATGGAGCGCCTAAATATCGCTGAATCTGTGTCGTGTTTGCATGAATTTTGTCCGACTATGTTTTTAAAAACCTTTAGAAAACGTCGCCTGGGGGCGACCTGGGGCAACGGCTGGGAACCCAATCGCCTCCACACCCAAATTATCGCCGGTTCTCCCCCCAGGGCGGCGCTATTTCCATCCCCGGGGGGCGAACCGGCTGGAGATGCTCTAAAACTAGATTTATAGTTCCTCCTGGCAAAGAAAGATTGTACTATCCCCCTTTCATTTGTCACTATACTAACAGTTTGATCAACTTGGTACAGTACAGTTTATATATCACAGAAAAATATCATTAATATATTGTGATATAACTTGGTACAACTTTCTTATGCTATAGCTTTTGAGATATATTACGATATAACTTTAGGGATATATTATTTGTATTATATTGGCTAAATTGTCAGTATTCGGATACGCCTAGGCCTAATAAATCATAAATGGGGTTGTGATATTTAACTAAGTTCATTAGGAAAAATCTCCGCAAAAAAATGTTCATTAGAAAAAAGACTAACTTTAACATGATCCCTATTACATAAGATAATACTCCCTCCGTTTTTATTTAGTTCGCATATTAGTTTTGGTCAAAGTCAAGCTTTACAAACTTTGACCAAGTTTATATATAAAAATATTAAAATATACAATAACAAATCAACAACATTAGATTTATTATTAAATATACTTTCACATCGTATAGATTTATTATGATAAATGTCTATATTGTTTTCTATAAACTTGGTCAAACTTTACGAAGTTTGACTTCAGTCAACTCTAATATGCAGAGTAAATAAAAACGGAGGGAGTAACATTTAACTCTTACCGTCTTATCTTCCATGTGAGCTATGAGAAAACAATTGTGAACCGATAACTGTGAGAAAGTTGAAAACTAGCTTGTTTGGTTCAAACAACTACTCCCTCCGTTCCGAAATAATTGTCTTTCTAGCCATCTCAAATGGACTACAACATACGGATGTATGTAGACATGTTTTAGAGTATAGATTCACTCATTTTGCTCCGTATGTAGTCACTTGTTAAAATCTGTACAAAGACAATTATTTCGGAACGGAGGGAGTATGATACTGTGGATTTGATAGTAGTTGTCTCTCTCTCTTTTTTTTTTGCGGGAGATACTAGTTGTCTCTAATGCTCCCGATCCGATAGACTAGAAAAACGCACGAGGAGGAGCTGTATACATGTGTAATTCAACACTTAACCATCCAAACAAACAAGATTTGGAATTATCACTCCTCTTGAATTCCATGTGCCAAATATAAGAACATCCAAAGACTAAAATTGACATTAAAACTCAATATCAACCATTTAAAAAAAAACAGAGCCTTGGTGTTGCATTTAAAACAACCCTCATTTCATGTTTTTTAGATAATAACCATGTGCCGAGCGAAGGGAGAACATATGAGATATTTTTGATTTTGTGCTAAGGGCATCTTCAACACTGATCCTCAAATCGCCCGCATACGTCCGGACCATGCAGTCTGGAAGTGTTGTGCCATCCAAGGCGGGCATGTAGTAGTCTGCCGAGCGGTCCAGATGCACTTTTCCCCGCAAAACGGAGATAACATTGGCCCCCTACGGGGGGGGGGGGGGGGGGGGGCTTTGCGGAAGTCCGGACAGCAGCCATGTAGGACTCCGACATCACCGGCTCACTCACGGTCCCATTTTCTTCCAATCCGCCCCTTCTCCCCTCTTACTTTGCATCCGCGTCCTCCTCCTCCGACACCGCTGTTGTACCTCCATGGTCGGCACACAAGAATTGCCGGACCTCCGCACCGATGCGCCTGCTCACCTTTTACGGCAGCGGCGTCCACCCAGGACATGTTCGTAGGTAGGTACACTCCCCCCATCCCCGGTCACCACGGCCGATAGGTGTTTGGTCAAATGTCATTGAGCTTATCTTCGAATGTAATGTCGGTGTTTTAGAGTACGAAGGATGGCACGGTACTCGACAATGGAGGATGAGTTCTTGTGTGGTGCGTGGTTGGCCGTACCCGCGGATTTCATAGGCAGGAGCAAAGGGGGACCTTCTGATAGCACGTGCAAAAATCCTTTAACGTGAAAGCACATTGCTTCCTACGACATGCACATCATCCATGATCGCAGTGTGAGGTCGTTATCGTATCGATGGTACACCATCCAGATCTCCGTCGCCAAATTTTGTGGCATGGTTGATATGCTGGAGGCAAGATTGCCATTGCGCGCGCCAAATAAGGAGATCGTAAGTTTTGGTTCTTCTTGCTCAACTTGTTGATTAATTCATTCATTCAATGTTACTTTACGCATTGTGTAGCGGGCACGCGTTGCCGTGATGTACCACAATATAGAGGAGCGGTCATTTATGCACATGCACTGTTGGATGAAGCTGAAGGAGCAGTATGTGTGGGACGACATGATCCATTCATGAAAAACTTGTTGAACATCTCTTTAATCTCATTGAATTTGAACTATTATTGTACTAGACTTATTTGCATGCTATGTATATATGAATAATTTGTGCTAATTTTTATCCGAACTTTGATGAAATCCGTCGTGTTTGCATGGATTTGATCCAGTTAGTTTAAATAGTGGTTGAAATGTATGCGGGCAGCGCTGGATGGCCGGCTCCAGCATCTGTGTCCTGTCCGTGGCTGATCCCGCCTATCCGCGGACGGGTGCCGAAGAAAATTTGCAGGTTAGCGTTGGAGATACCCTAAGATTTATATCTAGCTCAAAATATAGTTGCCATCTTTTTCCTCATTACTAGTCAACAGATATAGTACACGAGGTTTCTTTGACATCCACGCTGACGCTTTTTTCTTCTCCTGCTCCACCGATGGCGCCGGCGGCCTTCTACTCTCTCCGTTTCCGAATATATGTCTTTTTAAAGATTTCAACAAATGACTACATATGAAGCAAAATAAGTGAATCCACACTCTAGTATATGTTTACATACATACTTATGTTGTAGTCCATTTGAAATGTCTAAAAAGACTTATATTTAGGAATGGAGGGAGTATATGTTGGGTGGAAGAGGGATCCGGCTTGCCTGCTTCCTCCCCATGCTCACATCCGTGCTCCCACTTCATCCTACAACTATCTTTTTTTTTCCTTCCTAATCTAATCATTCCCTGATTTAACGGGATGAGTCCGGGTCTTATTTTGTTTCAATTAAATCAAGTCACGTATGGGGAAGTACGGGCGCACGCGTGGGGCTCTGGCAAACAAGGATCTGGTCGGCAATGTCGTTGTTGACTTCAGAAAACGTGTATGCATGTAGGATATGGGAAACTCCTTCCAACAAGGATCTGGTCGGCAATGTCGTTGTTGCCTCAAAATTAAATTACCACGCAGAACCTCTTCTCCTCGTCCTCGAGGGTGGTGCCGCAGTGGTACAGCATATATCAACCGAAGCTGAATTGCTAGCATCACCCTGACACCATGGGCCTGTATCAATCGAAGCTGAGTTGCTAGGATCACTCTGGAGCTGAGCAGGCAAATGGGTCGAAATTGTTCTATCCGGACCACCTCATTCTTCTTTGGTAATAACGTTATCGTATCAAAATTTAGGTGAAATAACTCCAAATGGCCATCGAAAAAATCATGAAACATAGACATAAGATCATCTTTAATGATATGCCAACATTTCTTATAGAATTCAGCTGGAAACCCATCTGATCCCGGTGCTTTATTCGGCTTCATTTGAGTTATGACCAAATGAACTTCTTTTTCAGTAAACGGTGCAGAGAGAACATCGTTCTCCGCTGCATGTACTTGAGGTATATCATCAATCACAGACTCATAAAGAGACACCGTGGAAGTATTAGGCGGTCCGAACAGACTTTTATAATAGTTGGAGATATACGTTTTCAAATTTTCACGCCCCACTATTGTTCCCTCGTCCTGTTCAAGATGTATGATTTTCTTCTTCCTGTGTTTACCATTTGCAACCATATGGAAGAACTGTGTGTTGTCGTCCCCTTGGACAACCTTAAGCGTTTTCGCACGCAACGCCCACTTGAGCTCCTCCTCTCTCAGGAGAGCACGTAGGGCTTGCTCAGCCTCGGACTTGGTTCGATGTTCGTTAACTGAAAGAAGAGTGGTTTCAGCCTTTACATCGAGTGCCTCAATTAATTGCATTAGACGTTCTTTTTTCTGCTTATAAATCCCACTCTCATTCCTGGCCCATCCTCTCAGAAATTGTCGGAGATGTCTAATCTTGTTTTGCCATCTCTCAACATGTGTCCTTCCCATAACCGGCCTGGCCCATTCGCGTGCAATCATCTCCATAAATCCTTCTCGCTCAAACCAGCTTTGCTCGAAAGAGAAGGTATTTTGTTTGCAACATGGGTAGCCTCTCCGAATCTAGAAAGAGTGGTGTATGATCCGAGATCGCTCTTTGCATTGCATGAACCGACACCAACGGATATTTTTGTTCCCACTCCACACTAGCAAGTACCCTGTCCAGCTTTTCATAAGTCGGAACAGGTAACGAGTTGGCTCATGTGAACTGTCTACCGGTAAGCTCAGTTTCTCTCAAATTGAGGCTCTCGATAATCATGTTAAACATCATAGACCACCGTCCATCGAAATTGTCATTATTCTTTTCTTCTCTTCTCCGGATTATGTTAAAATCCCTCCCGACTAGTAGTGGCATATTTTCATCTCCACAAATCCGCACTAAATCGGCAAGAAAATCAGGTTTAAATTCAGGTTGCGCTGCCCCGTATACCGCAACTAGCGACCATCGGAACCCATCCAATTTCGATCTCACCCTGAATTTAACTGAAAAATCTCCATGCACCACATTAAGCACCTCTAGCGTTTCACACCGTACTCCTAGTAAAATCCCGCCGGATCTTCCTCTAGGTGGTAAAATGTGCCAATCAAAATCGATACCACTGGAAAGGGTTCGAAGGAATTGGGATGTGAAATTATCCCGTCTAGTTTCCAAAAGTGCAACGAAATCTAAGTGATGTTCTAGTGTTGTCTCTGCTAAGAATCTTTGTTTAGCCAAGTCTGCTAGACCTCTGCTATTCCAAAAGAGTCCTTTCATAAGTCACCATGGAATTTTTTTCTTAAATTTAACTCTAGCACTTCTGCGTACCGCCGAATTGGGATAAATTTTCCGCTTCCAGGGTCATTTGGGCTTCTCCCCAACACTCTCCGGAACGATATTATTATCCATAACAGACACTGCCTCCTCCGTCAAGAAAGGCTCTACTGTATCTGTGTTCTCAACTCCCTCCTCATCTTCAGTCTCGACACTAGGCAAGAGATTATTGTAGACATTGGCAAGATCATTAATACCTAAATTATTCATGTCATTGTCATTCATAGGTTGGATAGAGGCAAGATTACGAATGATCTCGGAAGCTCTCTCCGCTTCCATGTCTAAAAGATCATTAACGGAATTGACGACCTCAGTTTCATTTGATCCCAAAGAAATGCCTAAGTCATTTGCCTTATCAACTAACTCTTTCTCAGAGAAGTGTAAAATTGAACAACTTATATCAAATGACGTACCTGCAGTAGTCTCGGCATGACGAAGCATGGCAACCCTCTTGGGCCGCGCTAGCTGAAAGTCATCCACATCCGGCTGTCCCTGGATCCGGTTGCTGACACGCCTGCCAGCCGTCACCGGATCCGTAATCCCACCAAAAGTGATGAGCTCCACCGTGGTCCTCTCGCGCGGGGTGCGGTCAGGACTCCCACGCCCTTCCGGTATCGTCGGTGAAGGAGGAAGGGGCGTGGTGGAGTGAACTGCCGGTGTGGGTGACGAGGGGAAAGAGGACAGTGGAGCCGCCTGCTCACAGATCTCGTCCCTATCACCCGTGGAAGTTGTCGTACCTCGGCCACCCTGCTCGGTGCCAACCTGCAGAAGGGTTACAACACGGGGCTCCTACCCGCATCTCACCCCCAACTCGGCCGGAGGCGTAGAAGTGGAAAACGCGCCATAGATCTCCTGCCCAGGCGCCCCTCCCGCCGGCGAAAGGTCAGGCAGTGGTGTCTGGGTGTGGTAGACCTCCTGCCCAGGGTCTCCCAAACCTGCGGCCATCCCAACAGCAGCCACCATCGCACTGGGAGTAGGCTCCGTGGTCGTCACATTGCCGAATAGACGCGGCACTGGTGGCAGCTCAAGCTCCGTTGGGTCGTCTGTCTCGACCCTGGTGCTCCATAACCGGCTAGGAGTGGAGCTCGATACAAAAGAACCAAAGCGAAGCGTGTTCATCGGATTGGTGGACGTAGGCGCCTCTTTGGTAGAATTGTCTACCTTATCAGACTGCGTAACAGGCCCCTTGCCCGACTCCGGCATAGTGTCATCAGGCCCCTTCTCCTGGTCCCCGGGTGCACCGCCCCCCTCAGTAGTATCCATGTCCTGTGTCTCATCTCCAGCCTCGGAAACTGCAGTATCCTCAATCTCAAGCTCTAAGAGATAAGTGACACCAGCATGTGTCCATCTGACAACATCTGGTATATGCTCAACGCTCACAACACTGACCAAAAGCCTCGCAGCGTTATGTGCGTGAGTGAAAGGCATGTCCACCTTTTCTGTCTTACCAATCAAACCACCCAAACTCCAAGCAATCAGAAAATGATTTACATATTTAGGTGGCACGCCATAGAAACGAACCCACACCTTCTCCAAAGGTGTACCCTCAGGATCCTCCTGCTTCCACTCGTCGAAAGTGATAACAGTGTTTGTGCTCGTAACTCTGCATAGACCCCACTTAAGAACATGCATCTGATCCTCTTTAGTGGGAAAGTCAACCTTGTAAGACTGACCTTCTAACTACTCCAGGTGCCACTGATAATTACCCGGCACTAGCTCACGTAGCTGCTGATGATCTACGCCTCGGTTAACTGACCATTAGTAACTCTGATAACTGCCGGGAAGGAGCTCTCAATCATCTGTGGTAGAGGATCCACCTCCGGGGTCTCAAAGAACATCAATTCCTTACAGCAGACCCCAAAGATATTAATGCCAGGCTTAGGGCCGGAAAGTAGAGGGCATTCCCCGGTCACATGCTGGGAACGGAGGCAGTAATCACAAAGCTCATTCGTACACTCTGCCACAAAATGACCCGGTTCACCACATCTATAACAGGGCAACTTTTTCTTTTTAATTGCCCATTTAGAGAGCTTTTCGCCCTCCGCTTTCTCCGACCCTTTATCAGACGCACCATCCTTAGACTCAATACCTCCTGTAGTCACCGGAACTTTCACTGCTGCGAGAGCCCGAACCGTGTCCAGTGCCACCGCGGGTAACGTGGATGTGCCACCCACCCCCTCAGCTGCATGCTCAAGCTCCTCCTCGGAAAGCATCTCCGAAGTAGGCGGTGGTGGCGGTGGGTAATGACGAGGTGGTGGAGGTCGTCTCCCTCTCCCACCGCTACGATAGCCACCTCGGAATCGATCCTTGGGTCCGACTACACCTTCCACAAAATTACCTGATGGACCTTGAAAATGTCCCGTGTAATCAGGATTGTACTGGTTATACCCACGGCCGCCATCGGATGAAGATCCACGGTGCAGCCCCTCACCATAAGCATCATAGCCGTCATCTCCCCACTGACCGTATCGGTTGTAGTTCTGAGAATCCCTGCTGTAGCCAGTGTATCCATCACGTCCTTGCCCGCCACGACCCCTTCCGAGGGCCAGCGCCTTGGCTGCCGGTGGCTGCACCACTTCATCCGATTGGTGCATGTTTTTCTTGGGCACAACGGCCCCCTGTCACTCAGAAAGCTGGGTACCTCAAGCAGTCCCGGCGCGAGGCTATACCCCTGTTGTCACCGGTCCCGTTGCCATCTGCCTTGGAGGAAGTGCAAGACCCCGTCCACCACCACTGCCCTGGGCTGGACGTCCGACCACTCCCGCTGCAGTAGTGGTATTGGTCTGGCCAGACGTGGTGCCGCGGCCAACACCAGCAGCAACGGCGGCATTCGGTGTTGCACGGGCGGCTGCGCTCGGCGCGTTAGAACCAGTCGGCGGAGCGCCACGACCAACTCTGCCAGAAGCCGGGGCGGCAGCGGTGGTAGGTGGCCCGCGCTTGGACGGCGGCAAACCGCGTCCAGCCATGCCGGTGGCAGATGAGATCCTCCTCGCCCGTCCTGTTCCCAACAAAGGAAATCCCGGACTCCAAGCCCTAGACATAATCGATGGATGGGTTGTCGAGGATAATTCATGCACGTACGTCCACACTGGGCTGTGCGAGGCTTGGGCCTCTGGTTGGGCCTCGCCCGCACCATGAGAACCCACGACCGTCGCCACACCCAAAACCATATCCAGCTCAGGCCCACAGCCCAATACTGCATTCAAACGAGCCCGTCTGGCCACTCGAACAGTATTCGCCAATCTCACCACCGGCGATCTTGGCAGCGGTGGTGGCCGGCAAAGGTTGCCTTTCTTCTTCTTCTTCCGCGTGACAAGAGTCCAATTATCCGGCAAAAAATCAGACAAAGTTACAGGTTCTCTCATCACCTTAGGATGTTGGAAATATGCCCTAGAGGCAATAATAAAAGTATTATTATATTTCCTTGTTCATGATAATTGTCTTTTATTCATGCTATAACTGTATTATCCGGAAATCGTAATACACGTGTGAATACATAGACCACAATATGTCCCTAGTAAGCCTCTAGTTGACTAGCTCGTTGTGATCAACAGATAGTCATGGTTTTCTGGCTATGGACATTGGATGTCGTTGATAACGGGATCACATCATTAGGAGAATGGTGTGATGGACAAGACCCAATCCTAAGCATAGCACAAAGATCGTGTAGTTCGTTTGCTAGAGCTTTTCCAATGTCAAGTATCTCTTCCTTAGACCATGAGATCGTGTAACTCCCGGATACCGTAGGAGTGCTTTGGGTGTATCAAACGTCACAACGTAACTGGGTGACTATAAAGGTGCACTACAGGTATCTCCGAAAGTGTCTGTTGGGTTGACACGGATCGAGACTGGGATTTGTCACTCCGTGTAAACGGAGAGGTATCTCTGTGCCCACTCGGTAGGACATCATCATAATGTGCACAATGTGACCAAGGGGTTGATCACGGGATGATGTGTTACGGAACGAGTAAAGAGACTTGACGGTAACGAGATTGAACAAGGTATCGGTATACCGACGATCGAATCTCGGGCAAGTACAATACTGCTAGACAAAGGGAATTGTATACGTGATTAATTGAGTCCTTGACATCGTGGTTCATCCGATGAGATCATTGTGGAACATGTGGGAGCCAACATGGGTATCCAGATCCCGCTGTTGGTTATTGACCGGAGAACGTCTCGGTCATGTCTACATGTCTCCCGAACCCGTAGGGTCTACACACTTAAGGTTCGATGACGCTAGGGTTATAAAGGAAGTTTGTATGTGGTTACCGAATGTTGTTCGGAGTCCCGGATGAGATCCCGGACGTCACGAGGAGTTCCGGAATGGTCCGGAGGTAAAGGTTTATATATGGGAAGTCCTGTTTTGGCCACCGGAAAAGTTTCGGGTTTTATCGGTAACGTACCGGGACCACCGGGAGGGTCTCGGGGGTCCACCAAGTGGGGCCACCACCCTCGGAGGGCTGCATGGGCCAAGTGTGGGAGGGGACCAGCCCCAGGTGGGCTGGTGCGCCCCCCCCCCACAAGGGCCCAAGGCGCCTAGGGTTTGGGGAGGGGGCGCCCCACCTTGCTTGGGGGGCAAGTTTCCCCCTCTCCACTCCTTGGCCGCCCCTAGATGGGATCGAGAGCTGGCCGCTGCCCCCTAGGGGTGGAAACCTAGGTGGGGGCGCAGCCCCCTCTCCCCCTATATATAGTGGAGGCATAGGAGCAGCCCAACACACGAGTTTCTTCTCCTGTTGGCGCAGCCCTACCTCTCTCCCTTCTCCTCATATCTCGCGGTGCTTGGCGAAGCCCTGCTGGACTACCACGCTCCTCCATCACCACCACGCCGTTGTGCTGCTGCTGGATGGAGTCTTCCTCAACCTCTCCCTCTCACCTTGCTGGATCAAGGCATGGGAGACGTCACCGGGCTGTACGTGTGTTGAACGCGGAGGTGCCGTCCGTTCGGCACTAGGATCTCCGGTGATTTGGATCACGACGAGTACGACTCCTTCAACCCCGTTCTCTTGAACGCTTCCGCTTAGCGATCTACAAGGGTATGTAGACGCACTCTCCTTCCCCTCGTTGCTGGTTTCTCCATAGATAGATCTTGGTGACACGTAGGAAAATTTTGAATTTCTGCTACGTTCCCCAACAGTGGTATCAGAGCTAGGTCTATTGCGTAGATTCTTTGCACGAGTAGAACACAAAGTAGTTGTGGGCGTTGATTTTGTTCAATATGCTTACCGTTACTAGTCCAATCTTGTTTCGACGGTATTGTGGGATGAAGCGGCCCGGACCGACCTTACACGTACACTTACGTGAGACAGGTTCCACCGATTGACATGCACTTGGTGCATAAGGTGGCTAGCGGGTGCCAGTCTCTCCCACTTTAGTCGGAACAGACTCGATGAAAAGGGTCCTTATGAAGGGTAAATAGCAATTGACATATCACGTTGTGGTTTTTGCGTAGGTAAGAAACGTTCTTGCTAGAAACCCATAGCAGCCACGTAAAACATGCAAACAACAATTAGAGGACGTCTAACTTGTTTTTGCAGGGTATGCTATGTGATGTGATATGGCCAAGAAGAATGTGATGAATGATATGTGATGTATGAGATTGATCATGTTCTTGTAATAGAAATCACGACTTGCATGTCGATGAGTATGACAACCGGCAGGAGCCATAGGAGTTGTCTTAATTTATTGTATGACCTGCGTGTCATTGAACAACGCCATGTAATTACTTTACTTTATTGCTAACCGGTAGCCATAGTAGTAGAAGTAATAAGCTGGCGAGACAACTTCATGGAGACACGATGATGGAGATCATGATGATGGAGATCATGGTGTCATGCCGGTGACGATGATGATCATGGAGCCCCGAAGATGGAGATCAAAAGGAGCAAAATGATATTGGCCATATCATGTCACTATTTGATTGCATGTGATGTTTATCATGTTTATGCATCTTGTTTACTTAGAACGACGGTAGTAAATAAGATGATCCCTTACAAAAATTTCAAGATGTGTTCTCCCCTAACTGTGCACCGTTGCTAAAGTTCGTCGCTTCTAAGCACCACGTGATGATCGGGTGTGATGGATTCTTACGTTCACATACAACGGGTGTAAGATAGATTTACACACGTGAAACACTTAGGGTTAACTTGACGAGCCTAGCATGTACAGACATGGCCTCGGAACACAGAGACCGAAAGGTCGAGCATGAGTCGTATAGTAGATACGATCAACATGAAGATGTTCACCGATGATGACTAGTCCGTCTCACGTGATGATCGGACACGGCCTAGTTGACTCGGATCATGTAATCACTTAGATGACCAGAGGGATGTCTATCTGAGTGGGAGTTCATAAGATGAACTTGATTATCCTGAACATAGTCAAAAGATCTTTGCAAATTATGTCGTAAGCTCACGCTTTAGTTTCACTGTTTCGATATGTTCCTAGAGAAAATATAGTTGAAAGTTGACAGTAGCGATTATGCGGACAGTAGAAAGCTTATGTCCTTAATGCACCGCTCAGTGTGCTAAACCCCAAACGTAGTTTGTGGATGTTGCGAACATCGGACATACACGTTTTGATAACTACGTGATAGTTCAGATAAACGGTTTAGAGTTGAGGCACAAAAGATGTTTTCGAAACGTCACGGAACATATGAGATGTTTCGAGGGCTGAAATTGGATTTCAGGCTCGTGCCCACGTCAAGAGGTATAAGACCTCCGACGATTTTCTTAGCCTGCAAACTAACGGAGAAAAACTCAATCATTGAGCTTGTGCTCAGATTGTCTGAGTACAACAATCACTTGAATCGAGTGGGAGTTGATCTTCCAGATAAGATAGTGATGTTTCTCCAAAGTCATTGCCACCAAGCAGTTAGAGCTTCGTGATGAACTATAACATATCAGGGATAGATATGATGATCCTTGAGGTATTCGCGATGTTTGACACCGTGAAAGTAGAAATAAAGAAGGAGCATCAATTGTTGATGGTTGGTGAAACCACTAGTCTCAAGAAGGGCAAGGGAAAGAAGGGATACTTCATGAAACGGCAAATCAGCTGCTACTCCAGTGAAGAAACCCAAGGTTGAACCCAAACCCGAGACTAAGTGCTTCTGTAATAAGGGGAACAACCACTGGAGCAGAATTACCCTAGATACTTGGTAGATGAGAAGGCTGGCAAGGTCGATAGAAGTATATTGGATATACATAATGTTAATGTGTACTTTACTAGTACTCCTAGTAGCACCAGGGTATTAGATACCGGTTCGGTTGCTAAGTGTTAGTAACTCGAAATAAAAGAGCTACGGAATAAACGGAGACTAGCTAAAGGTGAGCTGACGATCTGTGTTGGAAGTATTTCCAAGGTTGATGTGATCAAGCATCGCACGCTCCCTCTACCATCGAGATTTGGTGTTTGCGTTGAGCATAGACATGATTGGATTATGTCTATCGCAATACGGTTATTCATTTAAGGAGAATAATGGTTACTCTGTTCATTTGAATAATTCCTTCAATGGTCTTGCACCTAAAGGAATGGTTTATTGAATCTCGATCGTAGTGATACACATTTTCATGCCAAAAAGATATAAGATAGTAATGATAGTACCACTTACTTGTGGCACTGCCATGTAAGTCATATTGGTGTAAAACGCATGAAGAAGCTCCATGTTGATGGATCTTTGGACTCACTCATTTTTGAAAGGTTTGAGACATGCAAACCATGTCTATTGGTATGTACGCATGAAGAAACTCCATGCAGATGGATCATTTGGACTCACTTGATTTTGAATCACTTGAGATATGCAAATCATACTACATAGGCAAGATGACTGAAAAGCCTCGGTTTCAGTAAGATGGAACAAGATAGCAACTTGTTGGAAGTAACACATTTTGATGTGTGTAGTCCAATGAATGCTGAGGCATGCAGTGAATATTGTTATGTTCTTACTTCACAGATGATTCGAGTAGATGTAGAATATATTTACTTGATGAAACACAAGTCTGAATTATTGAATGGTTCAAGTAATTTCAGAGTGAAGTTAAAGATCATCGTGACAAGAGGATGAAATGTCTATGATATGATCATAGAGATGAGTATCTGAGTTACGAGCTTTGGCACGCAATTAAGACATTGTGGAAATTGTTTCATAATTAATACCGCCTGGAACACCATAGTGTGATGGTGTGTCCGAACATCATAGTTGCACCCTATTGGATATGGTGCGTACCATGATGTCCCTTATCGAATTATTGCTATCGTTTATGGGTTAGGCATTAGAGACAACCACATTCACTTTAAATAGGGCACCACGTAATTCCGTTGAAATGACACCGTATGAACTATGGTTTAGAGAAACCTAAGCCGTCATTTCTTAAAGGTTTGGGACTGCGACGCTTATGTGGAAAAGTTTCAGGTTGATAAGCTCGAACCCAAAGCGGATAAAATGCATCTTCATAGGACACCCAAAATAGTTGGGTGTACCTCCTAATTCAGATCCGAAAGCAATAAGGATTGTTTCTTGAACCGGGTCCTTTCTCGAGGAAAAGCTTGTCTCGAAAAGTTGAGTGGGAGGATGGTGGAGACTTGATGAGGTTATTGAACTGTCACTTCAACTAGTGTGTAGCAGGGCACAGGAAGTTGTTCTTGTGGCACCTACACCAATTGAAGTGGAAGCTTATGATAGTGATCATGAAGCTTCAAGATCAAGTCACTACCGAACCTCGTAGGACGACAAGGACGCGTACTGCTTCGGAGTGGTACGGTGATCCTGTCTTGAAGGTCATGTTGCTAGACAACAATGAACCTACGAGCTATGGAGAAGCGATGGTGGGCCCAAATTCCGACAACTGGTTAGAAGCCATGAAATCCGAGATAGGATCCATGTATCAGAACAAAGCATGGACTTTGGTGGACTTGCCCAATGATCGGCAAGCCATTGAGATAAATGGATCTTTAAGAAGAAGACGGACGTGGATGGTAATGTCACCATCTATGAAGCTCGACTTGTGGCGAAGAGTTTTTTTTTCACAAGTTCAAAGAGTTGACTACGATGAGATTTTCTCATCCGTAGCGATGCTTAAGTCCGTCGGAATCATGTTAGCATTAGCTGCATTTATGAAATCTGGCAGATGGATGTCAAAACGAGTTTCCTTAACAGTTTTTCGTAAGGAAATATTGTATATGATACAATCAGAAAGGTTTTGTCGATCCTAAGGATGCTAAAAGGTATGCTGGCTCCAGCGATCCTTCTAAGGACTGGAGTAAGCATCTCGGAGTTGGAATATGTACTTTGATAAGATGATCAAAGATTTTGGGTTTATACAAATTTATGAGAAACTTGTATTTCCAAAGAAGTGAGTGGGAGCACTATGGAATTTCTGATGAGTATATGTTGTTGACATATTGTTGATCAGAAATGATGTAGAATTTTCTGTAAAGCATATAGGGTTATTTGAAAAGTGTTTTTCAAGTGAAAACCTGGTTTAAGCTACTTGAACATTGAGCTTCAAGATCTATGAGGATAGATCAAAAACCGCTTAATGGTACCTTCAAATGAGCATATACCTTGACATGATCTTGAAGGTGTTCAAGATGGATCAGTCAAAGAAAGAGTTCTTGCCTGAGTTGTAAGGTATGAAGTTAAAACTTAAAGCTTGACCACAGCAGAAAAGAGAGAAAGGACGAAGGTCGTCCCCTATGTTTCAGACGTAGGCTCTATAGTATGCTATGCTGTGTACCACACCGGAAGTGTGCCTTGCCATGAGTCAGTGAATGGGTACAAGAATGATCCAGGAATGGATCATTGGACAACGGTCAAAATTGTCCTTGGAGTAAATAAGGACATGTTTGTCGATTATGGAGGTGATAAAGAGTTCGGCGTAAAGGGTTACGTCGATGCAAGCTTTAACACCTATCCGAGTGACTCTGAGTAGCAAACCGGATATGTATAGTGGAGCAACCATTTGGAATAGATCCAAGTGGAGCGTGGAAGCAGCATTTACAATATGACCCAGAGATTTGCGAAGTACATACGGATCTGAAAGTTGCAGACCCGTTGACTAAAACCTCTCTTGCAAGCAAAACATGATCAAACCCCAGAACTCATTGAGTCTTAATCACATGATGATGTGAACTAGTTTAGTGACACTAGTAAACTCTTTGGATGTTGGTCACATGGCGATGTGACCTGTGAGTGTTAATCACATGGCGATGTGAACTAGATTATTGACTCTAGTGCAAGTGGGAGACTGCTGGAAATATGCCCTAGAGGCAATAATAAAAGTATTATTATATTTCCTTGTTCATGATAATTATCTTTTATTCATGCTATAACTGTATTATCCGGAAATCGTAATACACGTGTGAATACATAGACCACAATATGTCCCTAGTAAGCCTCTAGTTGAGTAGCTCGTTGTGATCAACAGATAGTCATGGTTTCCTGGCTATGGACATTGGATGTCGTTGATAACGGGATCACATCATTAGGAGAATGATGTGATGGACAAGACCCAATCCTAAGCATAGCACAAAGATCATGTAGTTCGTTTGCTAGAGCTTTTCCAATGTCTAGTATCTCTTCCTTAGACCATGAGATCGTGTAACTCCCGGATACCGTAGGAGTGCTTTGGGTGTATCAAACGTCACAACGTAACTGGGTGACTGTAAAGGTGCACTACAGGTATCTCCGAAAGTGTCTGTTGGGTTGACACGGATCGAGACTGGGATTTGTCACTCCGTGTAAACGGAGAGGTATCTCTGGGCCCACTCGGTAGGACATCATCATAATGTGCACAATGTGACCAAGGGGTTGATCACGGGATGATGTGTTACGGAACGAGTAAAGAGACTTGCCGGTAACGAGATTGAACAAGGTATCGGTATACCGACGATCGAATCTCGGGCAAGTACAATACCGCTAGACAAAGGGAATTGTATACGTGATTAATTGAGTCCTTGACATCGTGGTTCATCCGATGAGATCATCGTGGAACATGTGGGAGCCAACATGGGTATCCAGATCCCGCTGTTGGTTATTGACCGGAGAACGTCTCGGTCATGTCTACATGTCTCCCGAACCCGTAGGGTCTACACACTTAAGGTTCGATGACGCTAGGGTTATAAAGGAAGTTTGTATGTGGTTACCGAATGTTGTTTGGAGTCCCGGATGAGATCCCGGACGTCACGAGGAGTTCCGGAATTGTCCGGAGGTAAAGATTTATATATGGGAAGTCCTGTTTTGGCCACTGGAAAAGTTTCGGGTTTTATCGGTAACGTACCGGGACCATCGGGAGGGTCCCGGGGGTCCACCAAGTGGGGACACCACCCTCGGAGGGCTGCATGGGCCAAGTGTGGGAGGGGACCAGCCCCAGGTGGGCTGGTGCGCCCCCCCCCCCACAAGGGCCCAAGGCGCCTAGGGTTTGGGGAGGGGGCGCCCCACCTTGCTTGGGGGGCAAGTTTCCCCCTCTCCACCCCTTGGCCGCCCCCTAGATGAGATCTAGGGCTGGCCGCCGCCCCCTAGGGGTGGAAACCTAGGTGGGGGCGCAGCCCCCTCTCCCCCTATATATAGTGGAGGCATAGGAGCAGCCCAACACACGAGTTTCTTCTCCTGTTGGTGCAGCCCTACCTCTCTCCCTTCTCCTCATATCTCGCAGTGCTTGGTGAAGCCCTACTGGACTACCACGCTCCTCCATCACCACCACGCCGTTGTGCTGCTGCTGGATGGAGTCTTCCTCAACCTCTCCCTCTCACCTTGCTAGATCAAGGCATGGGAGACGTCACTGGGCTGTACGTGTGTTGAACGCGGAGGTGCCGTCCGTTCGGCACTAGGATCTCCGGTGATTTGGATCACGACGAGTACGACTCCTTCAACCCCGTTCTCTTGAACGCTTCCGCTTAGCGATCTACAAGGGTATGTAGACGCACTCTCCTTCCCCTCGTTGCTGGTTTCTCCATAGATAGATCTTGGTGACACGTAGGAAAATTTTGAATTTCTTTTACGTTCCCAACATAGGAATCGGGCCGATCCACAGCTTCATAACTGACTTCGAATTTGAAATTTTTGAACGACACCGATCGTTTGCGCTCTTGGTTGCCGGCAATGGATGAACATCCGGTGAGGCCAAAGGCACTCCGGTGACTGTGGTGGCGGTGGGGATGTGGCAGTCTACGTGATCTTCGTCGTCACTCTCCAAGAGTGCCCATAAACGTCCACCCGGTCGTGCATGTACCTCTGGTTCCGTCAGATCAATCATCGCCGGTGTCTTTGTTCGCAAATCCAGCTGCACACACTCGCCAACAATGACGTCATAAACATCAAGTTTGAAATTCAATCCTACCTCAATCATGTCGCCTGCCGGTAGATAGTCGCCGGCGAGGATATCGTTCTCCAGATCTAGAAGAACCAACCACCGCGAGTGCGGTGTGAATCGAAGCCTTCCGTCGATCCAGACGCCCGGATCCGTCTCGTCGGAGAAAAGCGCCTGCCACTGTGACCATCTTCCCTCTCCAAGATCTCTCCGTGCGCCGTCCGATCTTGTCGACCCTCCGTCTCCTCCCAAAGGCACCGCCGCTAGGATGCTTGGAGATCGCGGATGGGCCAGATGCGACTCCCCTGCGATTCCATCCGGCGAGGATGGAGGGAACGGTGGTGGTATTCCGGCCGCCTCGGGCGGCCTTGTCTCTGCCTCGCTCTCTCTCATTAGTCCTGTCCCCTCTTGGTGTGAGGATTCCTTGGCAAGGTGTGTTGGTGTACTCTGCCATTTGCCTGCTGAATGTGAGTTTTAAAATCTTCACAAAGGTTGGAACCAATAGATTGACACAAATTGCTCACTCAGTGGTTCAACCTAGTCAGACAGCATTCATGCCGGGACGACACATACTCGAAGGAGTAGTTGTCTTACATGAAACTCTTCATGAGATTCACTCGAAGAAACTAGATGGGGTTATCTTAAAAGTGGATTTCGAGAAGGCTTATGATAAAGTAAAATGGCCTTTTCTTCAACAGGTAATGCGCATGAAGGGTTTTAGTGAAACCTGGAGGCACCAGGTGGATACTCAAGTCCAGAAGGGTAGTGTCGGAATTAAGGTGAACGATGACATTGGTCATTATTTCCAGACGCATAAGGGGCTGAGACAAGGGGATTCCATGTCACCCCTGCTGTTCAATATTGTGGCAGATATGTTGGCCGTCATTATTGGCAGGGCCAAACAACATGGTCAGGTAGAGGGTCTAGTTCCTCATCTAGTTGATGGAGGGGTGTCCATTCTATAATATGCTAATGACACTATTTTTTTCATGGAACATGACATGGCTAACGCACGTAATATGAAACTTATCCTATGTCTATTCGAACAATTGTCTGGCTTAAAGATCAATTTCCATAAGAGCGAGGTGTTCTGTTTTGGGAAGGCCAAAGACGAGGAACATACTTACAGACAATTGTTTGGATGCGAATTAGGTGCTTTACCATTCAGTTACTTGGGTATTCCGATTCATCACCGTAAATTATCTAATAAAGAATGGAAATGTATTGAAAAAAACTCAGCTGCTGGAAGGGCAAGTTGATGTCATATGGGGGTCAATTAGTTCTGATCAACTCAGTACTAAGTAGTATGCCCATGTTTTTACTCTCGTTCTTCAAAATTCCAAAAGGGGTCCGAAAGCGACTTGATTTCTTTAGATCTCGATTCTTTTGGCAGTCTGATGAGGCCAAGAGGAAATACCGTCTCGCGCGATGGGATATCCTTTGTCGACCTAAAGACCAAGGGGGTCTAGGTATTGAGAACTTGGAAACTAAGAATAAATGTCTAATGAGCAAATGGTTGTACAGGTTAGGGACAGAGCCGGAGGGCATGTGGCCTCAAATCCTGCGCAATAAGTATTTGCACTCGAAAACGCTAGCCCAGACTACCATCCGACCAACTGATTCACCGTTCTGGAAGGGACTTATGAGAACGAAGGATATGTTCTTTCGTAGGGTCAAATTCTTGGTTGGCAACAGGATGTCAACTAGGTTTTGGGAGGATACATGGTTAGGAGAGACACCTTTGGCCTTACAATATCCTACCCTTTACAATATTGTGCAACGTAAGGAAGATTACGTAGGTATCGTCCTTCAAACTATTCCCTTGAATATCCAGTTCAGACGTGCGTTAGTGGGTGCGAGATGGACAGCCTGGATGCACTTGGTTCGGAGATTGATTGAAGTTCGACTCTCCGACGTGCCAGACTCTACACAATGGAAGTTAACTAAAAATGGGATATTTACGGTGAAATCCTTTTATACGGATTTGATTAATTCTGGCCCCCTCTCAAGGTCACTTCATATATGGAAGATTAAAGTTCCTTTGCGGATTAAAATTTTCATGTGGTTTGTCCACAAGCAAGTAATACTCACAAAGGATAACCTTCTTAAGAGGCGATGGGTAGGCAACTCGCGGTGTTGTTTTTGTGCTCAAGATGAGACAATACAACATTTATTCATGGAATGCCCACTTGCCAAGTTACTTTGGAGAACGATCTATATAGCTTTTAATATTAATCCCCTAGTAGATATTGCGTCTTTGTTTGGGACGTGGTTAGCTGGGGTTGAACAGATCACGGCAGCTCGTATTCGGATTGGAATATGTGTGTTACTATGGGCTATATGGAACTGCAGAAATGATATGATTTTTAACTGACAACACAACTTAATTTTTTTGCAGGCTATTTTCAGAGCTACAGCTTGGATCCGTACGTGGTCCTTACTCACTTCTATGGACTCCAGGGAGCCTTTGGTTACTGGGTGCAACCAATGAGAGATGGTAACTCGGGCTATATTCAACCGGTTCGGATGGCGGTCGCATAAAGGATAGAGGGCTAGAGAGCTTGTCCTTATTATCATCGTACCGGTTGTTTTCTTTTAGGCCCTTTATTTTTTCAGATCTTTGTGCTTTGACTTTGCTCCTTTTGCGAGCTGTAAGACCTTTATGATGATACTTTTTGGATTTTTAATAAAAGGGCCGCATGCATCATCATGATGCAGAGGCCGGGGGTATACCTCCATTTTCAAAAAAACTCTGGAGCTGAGCCGGAAGTCTGATTCCCATATTCAACGTACACCAGCTCAGACGCTAGCAATTCAGAGTACATGCAAGTCTGGGCTCGTGTACGAGTGACCGATTGGATGCTTTGTTGTTGGCGTAGATGGTAATGTGTCTGTCAGAACAGTTTCTCCAATAATTGTGTCGGTGCCTTCGTAACGGTATGGTGTTCTTGTACTCATGCGACTGTACTGTTGTAGAGCCCGGACATCAATATGTTTATGAGGCGAGGCATCATTTTGTCCATCCGACGGTGTGGGCACCGATGCATCATTCTGATTGTGTTCATCTCATGGACCAACATTTCCGTTTTGCACTGAGGTCCTCAATTTTAGAAATCTTTCTATAAACTGAGTTCTCCTGTAATTTGTATTTTGTTTAGATAATTAATATATGTGCCGGAAATTCGCAAGGGCACACAAGTGCGGAGGCACGGACCTGTCAAGCTGTGCATGCAGCTTGATTGCCTCGTGGTTCGTGAAATAGTTGGACCCTGCACGAGGCCCGAGTAAGTTTGAAGTTTTAATCGTTGCAACTTACGATTGTGCATCTGAAAATTCTGATTCTGGGTTGCGAGTATCAAGTTTCGGAGTTGAATCTTTAAGTGGTTTTTTTGGCCGCAGGTACTAAAGTCATGGTTTTATCGATCACTCGTACTAAGTTTCAAGAGTTACTTAACATTTTTTTAAATCATCAAAACATATTCAAAATGGATCTCATTTGGAAACTCTCGTCACAAAAGACATGATATAAAAACATAACTTAATTTAGATTTTTTATTTAAAAGATATAAAAGTTTGAAAATCAAAAGTCGAAAGAAAAAGCATGCGTGAAGGACTTGCTGCTTCCACACATCCATGCCCCAAATCCTCTCCCATTTTTGCGCACAGAAGAAAATAATGTGAATCATCCACGGATATTCAATTTGGCTCTTCGGAGCACATGACCCTGTGTGCCAAAAATGAATTTTACTAATGTCATTTTTTTTAAAAAATAGATGTGTTCATTGTCACACCCAAATGGTACATGCAAATTTGCAGGTGAAAAATTTAAGCATTTTGACCCATGCAAAAAAAAGCAATTCAAACACCAAATGTTACACTTAATTTTTTTTCACCGACGAAGCACTGCTATACCATATAGCATGAAGATTGTTAAGCACACTTGCCACACTAATATGAACGTCTACAAAAAATTCAGATTTTTTAGATTTTATTTATTATTTATTTGATTTTAATGTTTATTAGGGAGCATATGCTCCCAGAGCTAAAAATCCGCGTGCGAATCATGTGTACATACGTAATACTTGAATTGCGCTTGCACTACCCACCTCCCTCCCCCCTCTTTCCAAACATATGGTGTGTTAGTTTTTTCAAAAGTCAAACATGTGCATGTTTGACTAGATTTTTAGAAAGAAGTATCAGTTCAACCCAAATTCGTATCATTAGATCCATCAAGAAAACTATTTTCATATTTTTTTAGATGTTAATATTTTATTCTATGTCAAACATACATAAGTTTAACTTGCATGAAAAATGATGCACCTTATATTCTGGAATGAAGGCACTATAATATAACTTACATTGTGCCGGTAGTCCAGCCGTCCTATTGAATTTCCAGCTCGTTAATCCACCTTTAATGTATGGAATGACTAGCAGTAATCATGAGAAAATGCATCTCAAATAGTATCCTACACATTAAAGCTCACTCTATTATCCTTTTTTGTGTGTGAAAAAGATCAAATCTATTGTAAAAGTTCACTGAAAGTACAACGCATCTCAACATAATAAAAACTACATCGAATTCCGAGACCAACGAACGACCACTACTACCGTCAGAAAAAGCCATTGACGCGTTGTGGTCGTCATTCCCTTACCGGAACCGACTTGACCTTATCGATGACCGCCGGGAAGTTTTAGTACGCGTGCCCCTAAGGACCAGCGCCCTAGAACCGTGGCCATCATCATTGAACCCTTACATAGATCTGAAGCACCCAACACCAAATCTCGCCACAAGACAAGAAAGAGAAACCCTAACCTCATCGCCTGAAGGAGATGAGAGGAATCTATTATAGAGCTCCATCGACTATGTTCAGATGGACGAACTCGAAGAGGATCAAAGCCTGGAAGACAAACGTGAAGAAGAAGTGGCACCATCCGCCCGAGTGCAGCATGTGCAAGGACTAAAAAACCTATCATGAACTACTAACTAACACGGAGGCACTGAGATTCCCCTTCCGACCACTGGCTGCCAAAGCAACAGGCAGAGGGAAGGAAAATCCATGTGCTTTTGATAATAGAGTGAAGTCTGGAGGGGAGAGTTTACCCTAGCCGCCTAGGGTTACAAGAGGGTTAGTAGAGAAAAACAAGAGGAAGTCATATTGTCCTATGCTTATTAATAAAGCTCACTCTATTATCAAAAGCACATGCCGAGGAACAGGACATTATGACTAGGGTTACCTACTAGTATTTGAAATCCACAACACCTAGTGTGATGTAAACATTGTTGTACCCACATCCAAGGAATGACATCCAAGTTGCTGGCCCTCACAAAGGAGAGGAGTTGCCCACGAGTTGCGATGAACCGGCACGGTGGCCATGAGAGAGGAGAATCGATCTCGCCATGCCCCTTGGTGGCTTGCATCAGTGGCCATGGCGAGCCCTTCACCTCCTCGCTCCTGCCCTCCTCGACCCTTCTCCCTCTTTCCTCACATGCCTTTGATTTGCTTCTCTAGCTCATATTTTTGTGCAGGTGTATATAGATATGGTTTCTTCTATACTTGCATTGGCCCAGGTATTAGTGAAATTGAATGATCAAATGGTCGAGAAACATGCAACTTAGTGGGTTCTTGGAAGGTGTCTGCATACTGATCAAGGACACTATGGTGTTGTCACGCTTATGAGTTCTTTCTTCCTATCCAATTGAATTATCTGAGACACTTTCCTTGTTTCACAAGTTTAGCTCTTTGGTGGAAATCTTGGGACAATAAGCAGTATTGTTCTTGACACCTCTTAGGGTAATTCGTTTTCCATGGTGCCCAAACCTCATGGTTTTCAATCGCCAATCGATTCACATCTTGCCTTGTCCACATGCTTCCAGCTAGTCGATACATACCAACAATCATATCATAGCCATTTAATGGTAGCACCCACACATCAGTAACAAATTTGTGTTGTTGTACACCCCAACAGAGGTTGGAAATTCCTAAAGTGTTGGTCATTTTGGAGCCATCAATAATTATGACTTTGAATACAGGTAAGGTAGTAAGGGACGACTGTAACAACGAAACTAGATCAGAGTTGATAAAATTCTAGAGCTACCAGAATCAACTAGAATTAACACTTGGTGTTCACCTATATAACTTTAGAGGCGAATAGTTTTCGTAGATTGGACTCCAGAAGTAGCTGCCATAGACAAGCTCGTAGCTTGTTCTTCAAAAGTGTCGATGTCAGATGCAGAATTAACTTCTACTACCTCTACTGTGCCATTCTCCATCTGTAACGCCTCCGGTAATTCTTCCACAACTGCTCATGAAACTTAGCTTGGGCACTTATGTTGTGGACTGTATTTACCCCCACATTTAAAACATTTCCCTCTAGCTCTGCGTTGTCCTCTTAAACGGAACAACTTATTGACTGGTTGTTCTGGTGTTAAACTCTTCTACACGTCAGTTTGCACTTCGGCAGGATGTGGTCCCAATTGACCTGGGCCAACAGTATTATGCCATGTCTTAGGTTGATAAGTAGTTCTTCTATTCTCCCACAGTTTTTGTTCCTATAACAAAGCCAAGGATGTCGTAACATCAACAGTCCTAGGTTTGTGCAAAACAATAGTAGAGCATATCTCTTTCTTTAATCCTTCAACAAACTTCACTGCAAAAGATGTTTCATCTAATGAAGGATCGTGAGTAAGTAATTAGAGGTCAAGCTACATGGAGCTCATTTTTCTTTTTTTAAAAAACCAAAATTAATTTGAATGCTTCAATAAAATAAAATAAAACCAATAGTATAATAGGGATGTATATTGCATGCTTGCAAATATTCCTGATGAAATACATTGGCATGCGGGCTACACAAAAAACAAAGCAAACCACTGACATTGAAAACGCACTATATTAAACCAACAAATTTATCTTTTTTGTGTAGCTAACGAATCAACGCATTTTCTAATAGAAATTTATACAGGTGCAGTACACATCCATATGTCAACGTGTTTTTTTCACAATTATTTGAAACTTTAAAACATAATTTTTGAATGTTTCAAAAAAGGGCTCCATGTAGCCCGAGCACCAAACGCCATACTCAGAGGCGCACGTTTATAATCCTACACAATTAATTGGAGGGCTTGATTGATTAAGCTCTAGGAGTTATAAATAATGTGGTGTCTATGGCTGCGGCCATCGAACCAGCTATGTCTGAATTATGGAAGCAACACCGAACCGATCCACCATCCTCGCGTAAGCACATATAACTACTGCTGAAGAAGACAATGGATTGTACCAAGGAGGTGTCGGTGGAGGCACCAAGGCCGCACGACGACGTGCGCGGGAAGCCATCAGATGAGGTCGAGTAAGAGCTCGCATGGTGACTATGTCGATGGTCAGATAGCATACGAAACATCCTTTCCACTGAGGTAAGCCGCGAGGCACGCGTCAACACAAAAGGGCAAGGTGGCACTGGGAGGAGTAGGGATGGTGTGAAGGCATGCCAGTCGAACCCATGGTGCAGGAGCTGGAGATGGACTTTGTGTTTCTCTCGTTGCAACGCACTACCCCTTTTACTACTCTTTAAAAGGGAGATTACTTAGAATAGAGAAGTGATGTATTTTGACCGTAAGAAAAACATAGAAATAATTTTCTCACTAGAAAAATTATTATAAAAAGATATCGCTAATAAAGCCAGATAACTTAGTCGTGATCAACTAGAACTTTGAACGTTTTCTCAACCGGAGCAGCCGTGCAGGGAAAGGAGAGGGCTTTGCCGGTTGGCGGCCGATTCGATCTACTACGTACGAATCCTCAGATATAAGTTCAACATCGGCTATTCATGATGCTATACCTAGTAGGTCGTCCAACGCCACCATGTCCAAAGCTTCCACATCTTCCGTTGGCGCCATCAGCGTTGACGAGCCGCCGCTGACCGCGTCGGCCATCGTCGCCCCGCCAATCGTGTCCGGGTCGCACATCCTCTGCATCGACGGCTACTCCCGCACCATGGGGCTCGGAAGCGGCAAATACATCTCCTCCGAGACGTTCACCGTCGGAGGGCATCGTTGGTGCCTGAGATACTATCCGGACGGCCTGGGCTACTGCCCAAACCGTTCCGATTGGATTTCCTTCATGCTGCATTGCGATCTCACTAATCCCGACCAAGTAAAAGCCAGAGTCACGATCAGTTTGCTCGACCAAGATGGTAACAGGGTTCCGTCACACAGCACGGGCAGCACGGCGTGGACCTTCCGCGACAGACATGGCGAGGCTGGTGCGGGCTTTCCTCTCATCAAGAGGAGCCGCCTGGAGGGATCGCCGTACCTCAAGGACGATATTTTCAGCGTCAGGTGCGATATCAGCATGACGAAGATCTTCACCAAGGCCATTGCGGTTTCCGATGTTGGTCGTCCTGCCATAGAACAGGAACAGGGAGATGCGACGTCTCCTCTCTGCCGTGGCGTTTGAGGTCGCGGGAGAGACCCTGGGCTCGGTTGCGTGCGATCTGATGGGAGAATATCACAAGGAAACCAACATTCAAGAAAACTTCGTGGAAACCACGTTGAAAGTTTCAAAAAAAAAAACTCTGCGAAAATAAGGGATGTTAAGAGGGTGACGTTTTATTGCCATGCGAATTTTCAAGTTGAAACACATTATGAGACGTGAGTTATGAAAAAGACAAATTCAGCAATAAATAGTGATGTTACTATTTGGTACCGTTCAATGCTGATTTTACTATGTTTGTACTGAACCTGGAATTTCGCATGGCAATAGAACATCACCCTCTTGACATCCTGTATTGTTTTGAGATTTTTTTTTTTTGAAACTTACCATGTGGTTTTCACCGATTTGCACTGAATGTTAATTTTCATTTGATATTCTCATCGATCTAATAGCATGCATCGCCAATGTCGAGTGCAGGACCTATTTAAGAAAAATCGTTATTGTTTATATTTTAATGTACTAGTTGCAACTATTGAAGTTTAATGTTGATCTTGCCATTCTGCTGGCTATATAGGTCCACTCCTTAGCAATTGTTGTGTTCATATTGAGTCCATTGTGATATATGTCTATTAATTTGTGGTTAATTCTTTATATGTGAATCAACTTGTGCTCTAGTGCCCTCGTTCACAAATATAACATGTTTTGGATATTTTAATATGGACTGCATAGATACAGACTGAAATGAGTGAACAAACACAAAATGAGATACACACTAAACATGTCTACATATATCCAGCTCACACAAAATGTTAGAACATCTTATATTGATGAACGGAGAGAGTAGATGTTAGCAGACATGATCGTTCAGTTTGACACTTCGAATATATATTGTACACATCATAATCCTTAGCAAGGCTTCAAGCCCACGCCACAATGACACAGTACTCATCATAACCTCAATGCTATAAGCATCCTTAGGATCTCACAATCAACAAAAAACCACCATTTATACACTGTTGCATGCGGGTTTCGATACCTACTTGTTCCAATGTAATGTGACCAATCCTATTGGTTTCTGCACAATATTAGCCTACAGGATCATAAGGCGAGCATGCAACTGACATGCATCAATGGGATGGGTTGATGTTCACTATTGGAGAAACTCTTATTGGTTTAGCTTACAAGTGGTATGTCTCAAATAGCACATGCCACTGTTATATAATATGCCAAAATATCAGTGGTCTGCGTTAGGACAGACACGACACAGATAGTGACTTCCTAGTGGTATGCGTGCTTTGGTGCATGTCGCCACTAATATGCAAATTAAGTACTAGTGGCGCGTGCATCCAAGGGCACACCACTGGTAAGTTGTCAGTGGCATGTGTAGCGCACGCCACTAGTATCCACTTACTAGTGGCGAGAAAATAGTTGGGTGCGCCAGGCACACCACTTATGGTATATCCAATGGTGGTATCTGTACCCCCCCCCCCCCCCCCCCCACACACCCCCTCAAATTTTTTGGAGGGTATAAGTGTATTTGTGCAACCAACAATCATCCTCTGATTTCCTCTAAAAAACCAATCATCCTCTGATTATCTACTTGTTCCATAATACTTAGCGCCAACCACAAGAACTAGGAGCAATAGTTTCAGCAAAGTGTTGACTAATGACATGTCAGTTTTGCTTTTTTGCTTAGAGCATGGTTAATAGTATAGCTAGCTGCTGGCTATAAGCCAGTGCCATGTCATCTACAGCCCATCTTATAGTCAACATGTACGATAGTAGATCAAAAGAGTGTACTACTTTTTTATTATGTGACCCACTTTTCATTCTCACAAAGTGCCTAGGAGCACGTGCTAGAGCTGGCTCTTCAGGCTGGTTGTAATGCGGAGTATCATATACTAGTATCATGCATATGATACTAGTGTATGATACTACCTCCCTAATGCATAGTATCATATATTAGTATCATGTAGTACTCTATTTGTTGCCATGCGTGACACAAAGTAGCATAGCATTTAATATGATATGGTATCATGATATGATACTACACCCTTTCTTTCTTCATTTAATGCTATAACACCTCATCAAAATTGCCTAGTTGGCATGCATGATACTAGCTATGATACTACCATTACGACCAGCCTCACGAAGAGCCCGCTTACCTTCTCTCTCCTCTTCTCTTTCCTCCAACTAAGCAGAAATATACTAGTTTATTCCTTATAACCCGCTGACTCAGCTCTATTGTACTTGCTCTTACTGGCATCCATGCCACTCTGAGCATCTCGAGGGGCTGAGATCTTGTGATGCGCTCTAAGACTAGTCATAGTGGGAGTAAGTTCAGCAGTAACATCGAGTTCAACTCAGCAAATTTGCTTATGTGGCAATGAGTTAATGAGGAGAGAGGTAGTTTGAGTAACTTAGCTAGTTAACGTAACATCACATGTCCCAATGCAATATGAGTCTATAACCTAATAAATGAAACTTTGCATGACACCACACCTATGTTACTGCATACTAATATAAAGGTAGTAATATAGTCTAGGGATATGTGTATGTTACTATCCACTATGGCTAGTCTAAACATATCTATAATTTTGAGTTCTCGTCTAGTTTTATTATTAAATTATATATTATTTATTTGTACTAACCTACTAATAAAGTGGAAGGCATGCCAGTTTTATGTCTACGTCACTACTTGTATGTGAGTACATGTATTTTTTATAATTAAAAAAATTGCAAAAAAAAGTCCAACGAGAAGTTTTTCTCCATAAGTGGTCGCAACCAGATAATTGACCTAGAGGGCCTAGAACATGTGGGACCCTTAGAAGTCCTCGACCTTTGGTTTTGTGCACCTGGCTATATATTGCCCCCAAAACTAATCACAAATTTTCGTGCAATTTTCCGCCATGGCCACTTCTCGACCCAAAGCGAAATAATTAATTTGTCTCCCACTTTCGTTGCTCTGCCGGAAGAGCGGGGTCATCACATTCTTCATCAACATATATCCATGTTGCTCCCATGATGAGGTGTGATCGTATGAGTAGCCCATCCCCTAGGAAGCCAGCGGCGTTGATGGCGGATTGATGGTTGACTCTAGGAGATCGAGCTGATGTTCCCCGGCCGTTTGCGACCAACAAGGTTGTGGCCTTATTTTCTCCCATTGAGTGTCTCTCTCTAATGTGATAGATCACTCTCTGGTGTTCATGATCTCTCTCCTTCGCAGCGGTTTGGTGAATGTGTGTACATGAACATAATACGTGGAAAAATATTTCTTGTAATAAGCTTGCCACCACTCAGGGCAAGGCAACAAGGCCCATCAAATCAAGGGAGTATGTGCGGCAGATCTTAGCATGACCAAACTTAAGGCTATGAAGAGGTGAAGAGGACAAAGTATTAGATGATGCAGGGATATCAAAACCACCAATAGGACCAAAATCCAGGTTCTAACTCTAACCAATGGGGGGCACAATGTTGGGGAACGTAGTAATTTCAAAAAAATCGTACGCACACGCAAGATCATGGTGATGCATAGCAACGAGCGGGGAGAGTGAGTTCACGTACCCTCGTAGACCGAAAGCGAAAGCGTTAGCACAACGCGGTTGATGTAGTCGTACGTCTTCATGATCCGACCGATCCAAGTACCGAACGTACGGCACCTCCGAGTTCAGCACACGTTCAGATCGATGATGTACCGCGAACTCCGATCCAGCAGAGCTTCACGGGAGAGTTTCGTCAGCACGACGCGTGATGACGGTGATGATGTTGCTACCGATGCAGCTCCTAAGCACAGCTACGATATGACCGAGGTGGAATATGGTGGAGGGGGGCACCGCACACGGCTGGGAGAGATCAACTAATCAACTTGTGTGTCTAGAGGTGCCCCCTGCCCCGTATATAAAGGAGCAAGGGGTGAGGCGGCCAGCCAGGAGGAGGGCGCGCCAAGGGGAGGAGTCCTACTCCTACCGGGAGTAGGACTCCTCCTTTCCTTGTAGGAGTAGGAGAAGGGAAGGAAGGGTGAGAGGATGAGAAGGAAAAAGGGGGGCGCCGCCCCCCTCCCCCCCTTGTCCAATTCGGACTAGAGGGGGAGGGGGCGTGTGGCTGCCCTGGCCGCCCCTCCTCTTCTCCCACTAAGGCCCATTAGGCCCAATATACTCCCCGAGGGGTTCCGGTAACCCCGCGGTACTCCGGTAAATGTCCGAAACCTCCCGAAACACTTCCGGTGTCCGAACTTAGTCGTCCAATATATCGATCTTTATGTCTTGACCATTTCAAGACTCCTCGTCATGTCCGTGATCATATCCGAGACTCCGAACTACCTTCGGTACATCAAAACACAAAAACTCATAATACCAATCGTCACCGAACTTTAAGTGTGCGGACCCTACGGGTTCGAGAACTATGTAGACATGACCGAGACACGTCTCTGGTCTGGAACCTGGATGCTCATATTGGTTCCCACATATTCTACGAAGATCTTTATCGGTCAAACTGCATAACTACATGCTTTGTTCCCTTTGTCATCGGTATGTTACTTGCCCAAGATTCGATCGTCGGTATCTCAATACCTAGTTCAATCTCATTACCGGCAAGTCTCTTTACTCATTATGTAATGCATCATCCCGCAACTAACTCATTAGTCACATTGCTTGCAAGGCTTATAGTGATGTGCATTACCGAGAGGGCCCAGAGATACCTCTCCGACAATCGGAGTGACAAATCCTAATCTCGAAATACGCTAACTCAACAAGTACCTTCGGAGACACTTGTAGAGCACCTTTATAATCACCCAGTTACGTTGTGACGTTTGGTAGCATAGAAATTCTTCCTCCAGTAAATGAGAGTTGCATAATCTCATAGTCATAGGAACATGTATAAGTCATGAAGAAAGCAATAGCAAAATACTAAACGATCAAGTGCTAAGCTAACGGAATGGGTCAAGTCAATCACATCATTCTCCTAATGATGTGATCTCGTTAATCAAATGAAAACTCATGTCTACGGTTAGAAAACTTAACCATCTTTGATTAACGAGGTAGTCAAGTAGAGGCATACTAGTGACACTATGTTTGTCTATGTATTCACACATGTATTGTGTTTCCGGTTAATACAATCCTAGCATGAATAATAAACATTTATCATGATATGAGGAAATAAATAATAACTTTATTATTGCCTCTAGGGCATATTTCCTTCAGTATCCCACTTGCACTAGAGTCAATAATCTAGATTACACAGTAATGATTCTAACACCCATGGAGTTTTGGTGCTGATCATGTTTTGCTTGTGGAAGAGGCTTAGTCAACGGGTCTGCAACATTCAGATCCGTATGTGATACATCTCCAACGTATCTACTTCTCCAAACACTTTTGCCCTTGTTTTGGACTCTAACTCGCATGATTTGAATGAAACTAACCCGGACTGACGCTGTTTTCAGCAGAACTGCCATGATGTTGTTTTATGTGTAGAAAACAAAAGCTCTCAGAATGTCCCGAAAATCCACAGAGGCACTTTTTGGAAAATATAAAAAATACTAGCGAAAGAATCAAGACCAGGGGGCCCACACCCTGTCAACGAGGGTGGGGGGCGCGCCCACCCCCCGGGCGCGCCCCCTGTCTCGTGGGCCCCCTGAGGCTCCGCCGACCTCAACTCCAACTCCATATATTCCTTCTCGCGGAGAAAAAAATCAAAGAGAAAGTTTCATCGCGCTTTACGATATGGAGCCGCCGCCAAGCCCTAATCTCTCTCGGGAGGGCTGATCTGGAGTCCGTTCGGGGCTCCGGAGAGGGGGATTCGTCACCGTTGTCATCATCAACCATCCTCCATCACCAATTTCATGATGCTCACCGCCGTGCGTGAGTAATTCCATCGTATGCTTGCTAGACGGTGATGGGTTGGATGAGATTTACCATGTAATCAAGTTAGTTTGTTAGGGTTTGATCTCTAGTATCCACTATGTTCTGAGATTGATGTTTCTATGACTTTGCTATGCTTAATGCTTGTCACTAGGGCCCGAGTGCCATGATTTCAGATCTGAACCTATTATGTTTTCATAAATATATGTGTGTTCTTGATCTTATCTTTCAAGTCTGTAGTCACCTATTATGTGTTATGATCTGACAACCCCGAAGTGACAATAATCGGGATACTTCTCGACGATGACCGTAGTTTGAGGAGTTAATGTATTCACTATGTGCTAATGCTTTGTTCCGGTTCTCTATTAAAAGGAGGCCTTAATATCCCTTAGTTTCCGCTAGGACCCCGCTGCCATGGGAGGGTAGGACAAAAGATGTCATGCAAGTTCTTTTCCATAAGCACGTATGACTATATACGGAATACATGCCTACATTACATTGATGAATTGGAGCTAGTTCTGTGTCACCCTATGTTATAGCTATTACATGAGGAATCGCATCTGACATAATTATCCATCACTGATCCAATGCCTACTAGCTTTTCACATCTTGTGCTTCGCTTATTTACTTTTCTGTTGCTATTGTTACAATCATTACAAAACCCAAAAATATTACTTTTGCCACTGTTACCTTTATTATCATACTACTTTGCTACTAAATACTTTGCTGCAGATAGTAAGTTATCCAGGTGTGGTTGAATTGACAACTCAACTACTAATACTCAATAATATTCTTTGGCTCCCCTTGTGTCGAATCAATAAATTTGGGTTGAATACTTTACCCTCGAAAGCTGTTGCGATCCCCTACACTTGTGGGTTATCAAGACTAATTTCTGGCGCTATTGCCGGGGAGCATAGCTCTATTCTTTGAGTCACTTGGGATTTATATCTGTTGATCACTATGAGGAACTTGAAAGACGAAAGAACCCAGATTTTTCCCTCAACTATGAGGGGAGGTAAGGAACTGTCATCTAGATCTGCACTTGATTCTCCTTCTGTTTTGAGTAAGCTTGCGACACCTAAACCTGCTACTGCTATGAATTCTGATATGTCACATATTATTGATGATGCCACTTCTGCTATGCATGATACTTATGATGAAACTACTACTGTGCGTGATACTACTTTGCCATTAGGTGAATTTCTTGATGAACAACTTGCTAGGGCTAGAGAGAATGAAATTATTGAAGATGCTATTATTGATGATAGTGATGATGAAAGTTCTCCTAATGATTATGAATTGCATGTTGTTCCTGAAGGTTATGTTATGAATGAAGAAGTTGCTAGAGCTATCTTTGCTTGCAATGATAGATATGATCTTAAAAAGTTATTAGCTAAATGGAAGCAGCAGTCTCTTAATGCTAGAATGAAATCTGACCTTGCTTTTGCTACTTCACCTATCTGTGTTACTGATAAGGATTATGAATTCTCTGTTGATCCTGAGATTATTACTTTAGTTGAATCTGATCCTTTTTATGGTCTTGAATCTGAAACTGTTGTGGCACATCTTACCAAGTTAAATGATATAGCCACCCTGTTTACTAATGATGAGAAGTCTCGCTATTATTATATCCTTAAGATATTTCCGTTCTCATTAAAGGGTGATGCTAAGACTTGGTTTAATTCTCTTGCTCCTAGTTGTGTGCATAGTCCCCAGGATATGATTTATTACTTCTCTGCTAAATATTTCCCTGCTCATAAGAAACAAGCTGCCTTGCGGGAAATATATAATTTTGTGCAAATCAAATAAGAGAGTCTCCCAAAAGCTTGGGGGAGGCTTCTTCGATTACTTAATGCTTTGCCTGATTATCCCCTTAAGAAAAATGAAATGCTTGATATCTTTTATAATGGACTAATCGATGCTTCCAAGGACTACTTGGATAGTTGTGTTGGTTGTGTTTTCAGGGAAAGAACAGTCGACAAAGCTGAATTACTATTGAATAATATATTGACTAATGAAAATAATTGGACTCTTCATGAGCCAGTTCCTGAGACAATTCCTGAACCAATTGAGCCAACTCCTAAGCCTATTCCCAAACCCACTCCGAAGAAGAGGGGTGTTTTATTTCTCAGTCCTGAGGATATGCAAGAGGCAAAGAAATCAATGAAAGAAAAAGGTATTAAAGCTGAAGATGTTAAGAATTTACCACCTTTTGAAGAAATACATGGTCTTAATATACCACCTGTTGAAGAACCACATTGTCTTGATAACCCGACACAGGTAGTAAAGGTAAATTCCCTCTATAAATATGATAAAGTTGAAATTCCCTCTACTAAATTTCATAGCTCATGCTTAGATGAATTTGATGATTTTATGGCTAGACAAGAAAGTTTTAATGCTTATGTTGGTAGAGAGTTAAAGAAAAATGCTTTCGAGATAGGACGCGTGAGAGATCATATGGCTAGAGTTAAAGGTGAACTTAACCTCATTAGCAAATATGCTTTTATGGTTGCTACTCAAGCTGAGCAAGTACTTAAAGCTCAAAATGATTTGCTTGATGAATTAAATAATAAAAATGACTTTGTTGTTAGAGTGGCTACTAGTACTGGTAGAATGACTTAGGAACCTTTGTATCCTGAAGGCCACCCTAAGAGAATCGAGCAAGATTCTCAGAGAAATAATGTAGAGGCACCTAGTTCTTCTAAAAAGAAAAAGAAAGACGATAGAACTTTGCATGCTTCTAGTGAACCTGTTGTAGACACACCTGAGAATCCCAATGATATTTCTATCTCTGATGCTGAAACACAATTAGGTGATGAACATGAACCTAGTGATAATGTTAATGACAATGTTCATGTTGATGCTCAACCTTGCAAAAATAATGAAGTAGAGATTGAACCTGCTGTTGATCTTGATAACCCACAATCAAAGAATCAACGTTATGACAAGAGAGATTTTGTTGCTAGGAAGCATGGCAGAGAAAGAGAACCATGGGTTCAGAAACCCATTATTAGTGTCAAAACCGGCGGATCTCGGGTAGGGGGTCCCGATCTGTGCGTCAAGGCTGATGGTAACAGGAAGCAAGGGACACAAATGTTTACCCAGGTTCGGGCCCTCTCGATGGAGGTAAAACCCTACTTCTTGCTTGATTAATATTGAAGATATGGGTAATACAAGAGTAGATCTACCACGAGATCGTCGAGGCTAAACCCTAGAAGCTAGCCTATGATGGTATGATTGTAATTATGATCGGCCTTCTAAGGACCAACCTCTCCGGTTTATATAGACACCGGAGAGGGTTAGGGTTTACATGGAGTCGGTTACAAGGAAGGAAACACAATATCCGGATCGCCAAGCTTGTATCTTCACGCTTCAATAGTCCGGACATTATACACAGTCTGGCTATCCGGATACCCCCTAGTCCAGGACTCCCTCAGTAGCCCCTGAACCAGGCTTCGATGACGATGAGTCCGGCGCGCAGTATTGTCTTCGACATTGCAAGGTGGGTTCCTTCTCCGAATACTTCAAAGTACCTGTTACGACGAATAGTGTCCGGCCTCCAATCAATGTTGTGCTCCTCGGCTTCAGTGCCAGAATAATGACCATCTCCACGTGTCGAGCGAATGCGAGGAGCCGAGGCATTTTTGCATTTGACACGCTCAATCCTCCGGGCTGGCCGCCTATTTGAAGGGATGGGGATTCTCATATCCAAACCTCACTCTCCCTCCCTGAGCTAGCATCCAATAGAGCCCTCCGCGAAAAACCATTCCAACATGGCTGGCCGTCGCAACTCTTCTGCTCGCCCTCCTCGTTCTAAGTCGGGGGATTGGGGAGAGTGTTCAGTCCCACAGAGCCGTTTGATAGAGTTACAAACCCAAGGGTTTCTCCCACCGACGTTCATGGTCCCTGTGCGAGCCGGATTAGCTACTTATGACGGAGGGGAACAAGCGGAGGGATCTCCAAATCCATCTCCAGAGGAGCATATATGCCTCATCCCGCATCTGCTAAGGGGCGTCGGGTTTCCCATCCACCCATTTCTTCACGGGCTCCTGGAGTTCTACGACCTCCAGTTGCACAATCCTACCCCTGCCTCCATTCTGCATATAGCGGGGTACGTCGCCCTTTGCGTGCTATTTTTAGGATGCGAACCTCACTTCGGATTATGGAGGAAGCTGTTCTGCCTTGTCCCCCGCACCCAGGGAGAATCCCTATGTCAAGTGGGCGGGGCCAAAGTATGGCGCATTGCCGAGACCGGATACCTGTCCGGCACTCCTAAGAAGGCACTAGAAAACTGGCCTTCAGAGTGGTTTTACATTGATGACGTTCCCCTTCCGGATCCAGTCCAGACAGGTCTCCCCAAGTTCAGTACCGCCCCACCGAGGGCACGCCTAAGCTGGCGCCCCCGGGGCCCTCAAGAATAGGATACGAGGGAAATACACTCCCTGATGAGAAGGATAAAGTTACTAGTCAAATCCGGACTGACGATAGTCGAGGTCATGGCAATATGCATAATGCGGGGAGTGCAACCACTTCAATATCGGGGGAAGCCCATGTGGCACTTCAACGGGGAAGATGACGCCATCCGTTGCGACCGTAAGGGTCCGGACTCTGCCATTGCTTTGGCAAGGATATTGTCCGATTTATACAACGGGGAAGAGGAGGAATTCCTTCGCATTAAACCGTGGGACGGATTCTCTATGTACAACCCCCCAGAGTGGGTAAGTCGTCATTCCTTTCCCTGTTTCACTTACTTTAGCATTCTTCTGCTAAGATTGCCTGCATCGATGTTTCCAAGCAGGAACTGAGAAGGGTTGTAGAAGGAATCTTCAGCCTCTCCCCGCAGCCAGAGGACCCCGAAAGGGCCCTGGATCCTGGACTACAAGAAGATCCGAATATTACCGTGGAGCTTGTCAACAGGGTATTTTATCAAGCGAGCTGGGATGGTGCCTCAGTGGCCATTATGGCCGACTATCCCGGACTGCTCCCTGTGTCACGTGTAAGTCAAACTAACAAACCCTATCCTCCGAAGAAGACTTCCCTCAGGTATTATGTTTTACCCTTGAGGCGTCATGCTGTTTGCAGAGAGACGGTCGGAGCGCGGGGCCGAGCCCCTAGGGACTCGTCAGTCACGGGCATCCGGATCGGGCAGGCTCAAGAGGAAGGCGGTGAGGGTCGACACACCGCTGCAGAGGTAAAGTAATAACCTGCCCTGCGATTATAGTATTTGAAATATAACAGTGCCCTTTGCGTCTGGCAGGAAGAGAAGCAGCCGGACTATATCCGGGGATCCCGCCAATCACGCCTCCACCAGCCGGGTTCAAGAACCAGCTTCGAGAGCGGAGGCGGACACGGGGCTAGTTCCGCCTAGTTCTCCGACAGAGGATGCGAATATGTTTTCGGCCACAAACTCCGAAGTGGAGAGCGCCATGAATCACCGGCGCCGGAGGGCCGTGCTTCGGAACAACATCTTTTCCGAAGAGGCATTTAATGCCTTCAATTCAGCAGACACATACGTCCGAGCTGCTTAGGGCGGGCTTGCCCGAGCGACGAACCAGTATACCAAAGATATACGGGTAAGAAGCTTTGATAAGTATGTATGACAGTAGCCCCTGAGACTTGAAATAGTTGGAACAACTGTTTAAAGGATCGATTTATGCACAGGTCCTTGTAGATAAGAATGAACAATTGGCTCGGGAGCTGGAGGAATGCAAGGCCCAGCTGAGGGACAAGGTTGCCGAGTTAGAGGAATCCCAGAAGGCCTCATCTAGTAACATTTGTCTTAATTGTATGAAGATGTACCAGTTAGTAAATAGCTGGTATGACTAGTCTAACAGAAAATTCTGCAGACAATCCCGGGGTGAATCCGGAGGGTGTAACGGATGACGACGCACATCTTAAAAGGCAGCTAAAGGTTGGCGAGCGCATCCTTACGCAAGTTAAGCGAGAGAAGAACAATCTTCAAGATGCCAATATTCGGCTGAACGTGGAATTAAAAGACGTCCGCGCTCAACTGGCGGACTCCGTGAAGGAGAACAAAAGGCTTCGACGCGGCATTTACGGTGAGTGCCCAGACGAACTGTATGATAGTTCGGCGAGGAAGTATATTGAAAGAATTTTGCTTGCAGGAATGTTAACGGGTCGCCCTGAAGAGGAGATGCCCTCATCTGCAAGTGATTTTCTGCAAGACCTCTCGCAACTGCACGAGCGAGCTCGGCAAATGATGCAGGGTGTTGCTCAGGCCTTGTGGCCATCAAGCTTATTGCCGAACGGCATGGGGGACCTTGTGGATATGCTTCAAGGAGAACGACGGTGCTTCCGACTGTGGAAGATGTCGGCTTGCCGGCAAGGTGCAAGAGAAGCCTGGGCTATGGTGAAGACGCGCTACACCAAGCTGGACCCGAACCATATGGCCGAAGTAGGACCGGCGGGGCCCGATGGGCAAGAAATTCCCGTGAGCCTGGTATATGACCAGGTAGCGTTAGCCGCCAAGTATTCTCAACAGGTAGCGTTAGCCTGTTGGATGGTATAGAGGAAGAATCTAATCAGTCCAAGTGACTATGTAATTTGATGGACATAATTAGTCCCTAGCCGGATTAAAATCATTTGTCATGGCGGACCTTTTCGCTTCAGCCCCCGGATCCTATAGTCCGGGGTGTGTCCGAATACCCGCTCAGTTATACAAGACCAGGGTATGCGTGGAGACAAGGCGTAGGGGTTATAAGTGCTTGAGCAGACAAGTACTCAACTAGTTATGTTATATTACATGGATAGTAAGAAACATCTTCCAGGGAGAATAGTTCCGGTAGGGGTTCCTTTCCCTGGGTATGCATGCGACAATGCACATGTCCGGACTGCGAACGATGGCGCAGGATACAAGACTTCTGGGGATTTATGCTGTAATGAATGAATACATTTCTTGTTCACCGATTGAATATTCTCTTAAGGAAACTAGCTTTCGGCTTGACCCAGTCTGAGGTACACATCGGCAGAACCGGCAGTAACAATCGCAGAGGTGCTCCCCTTATGCCCTAGCCGAATTAACGGGAACGTAGGGCATAAACACAAGAGCCAGGCAACCTAGCTTGGCCACATCTTAAGTCATATCGATGCAGATAATGGTGAAGAAAAGGCACATATGAAAGAGAGACTCATATGTGATGGGCAAAAAGCCATTTGAGTAATTATTTTTAGCTTCCGTATAGGGAGCCCCCAGGTATTGCTTACACACATAGTGCGGACGGAATGATCCGTGAGTCCGCACTGTATTAAGTACTTTGTGTGAAGAGAGGAAAAACAAGAAAGGGGTCGAGAAAGAAAAAAGAGGGGTGGAGCATAAATAAAAGGGAGGGAGTAAGGAGACGAACACTGAGTTTGGCGTTAGGCATAGAATCTCCGGAGTCTGGCCGCGTTCCATGGGTTCGGCTCGAGTCTGTTATCGGATGCATTACATAAGCGGTGCGCTCCTCCGGTGAGAACTTTGTCAATGACGAAGGGACCTTCCCACTTGGGTTTGAGTTTGTCCTTCTTCTTCTCCGGTAGGCGTAGGACGAGCTCACCAATATTGTAAGTTTTGGCCCGCACTTCTCTGCTTTGATATTGTCGAGCCTGCTGCTGATAGAATGTGGAACGGGCTTTTGCAACATCGCGCTCCTCCTCCAGGGCATCCAAGTTATCCTGCCGATCTAACTCGGCTTCCTTCTCTTCGTACATGCGTACGCATGGCGAATCATGTATTATGTCGCAAGGTAGTACTGCCTCCGCGCCGTATACCATAAAAAATGGTGTATATTTGGTAGTGCGATTCGGCGTGGTCCGCAGCCCCCAGAGTACGGAGTCGAGCTCTTCGACCCAGTGCACATCCGACTCTGTCAAGGATCTCACTAGTCGGGGTTTGATGCCGCTCATGATGAGACCATTTTCCCGCTCTACCTGACCGTTTGTTTGCGGAAGGTAGACGGAAGTGTAATCGAGCTTAATGCCCATTTTTCCGCACCAAGTTTTCACTTCATCGGCTATGAAATTTGAGCCATTATTAGTGATGATGCTGTGGGGGACACCGTAGCAGTGTACGACCCCGGATATGAAGTCTATTACTAGTCCGGATTCGGCCGTTTTGACTGGTTTGGCTTCTATCCATTTGGTGAACTTTTCCACCATGACCAATAAGTATTTTTTTCTTATGGCTTCCCCCTTTAAGAGGTCCGACCATATCCAACCCCCAGACCGCGAAGGGCCAAGTTATGGGGATTGTTTGGAGAGCGGTAGGGGGCATATGACTCTGATTGGCGAAGAGCTGGCAACCGACCAATGTTGGACAAGGTCCTGTGCGTCTGCTCGAGCAGTCGGCCAATAGAAGCCTGTACGGAAGGCTTTGCTGACTAGTGCTCGAGCCGCGGCGTGGTGCCCGCCCAGTCCAGCATGGATTTCAGCCAAGAGCTGCCGCCCTTTCTCTTCGGAGATGCATCTTTGGAGCACTCCGGTAGCACTTTTCTTGTAGAGTTCCCCTTTGTGGACTTTGTAAGCTTTAGAACGCCGGACTATGCAGCGTGCTTCATTTTGGTCTTCGAGAAGCTCCTGCCTATTTAGGTAGGCCAAGAAAGGCTCAGTCCACGGGGCAATTATGGCCATGATTTTGTGGGCCGAAGATGTTATTTCGGTGGCAGAGCCTCCGATTGTGTCTGATGGTTCGTGATCTGGGGGTGTGTTCGGATCTGAGCTAGTATTGCCGGACTCCCCTTCCCATACCACAGATGGCTGGAACAACCTTTCCAGGAATATGTTAGGTAGGACAGGGTCGCATTTGGTGCCGATGCGGGCGAGGACGTCCGCCGCTTGATTGTTTTATCGAGCCACATGGTGGAATTCGAGCCCCTCGAACTGAGCTGACATTTTGAGGACGGCATTACGGTAGGCCGCCATTTTCGGATCCTTGGCATCAAAGTCCCCATTTATTTGTGATATTGCGAGGTTCGAATCCCCGCGCACTTCCAGGCGTTGAATGCCCATAGAGACTGCCATCCGAAGACCATGCAACAGAGCCTCGTATTCGGCTGCATTGTTGGAGTCTGTGTATAATATTTGCAGGACGTACTGGACCGTGTCACCGGTGGGAGACATCAGGACTACACCTGCTCCCAATCCGGACAGCATTTTAGAGCCGTCGAAGTGCATGATCCAGTTGGAGGACGCGCCGTACTCTTTAGGGAGTTTGGCTTCCGTCCATTCGGCGACAAAGTCAGCCAGTACTTGCGACTTGATGGCCTGCCGTGGTTTAAATATTATGTCGAACGGAAGGAGCTCGATAGCCCATTCGGCAATCCGGCCCATAGCGTTGCTGTTATTTATTATGTCATTGAGTGGTACTTCGGAGGCCACTATAATCGAACACTCTTGAAAGTAGTGTCGCGGCTTTCGGGATGCCATGAAGACCGCGTATGCTATTTTTTGATAGTATGGGTATCGAGATTTGCATGGGGTGAGGACCGTGGATACGTAATAAACCGGCTTTTGGAGCGGGAATTTGTATCCGTTAACCTCTCGTTTGACGACGAGCACTGCGCTTACAACTTGATGTGTTGCGGCTATGTACAATAGCATAGGCTCGCCGATATTCAGCGCTGTTAGGAATGGATTACTGGCCAGTAAGGCCTTTATTTCATCGAGTCCGGCCGCGGCTGCATCCGTCCATACGAAGTGTTCGGTGCGCCGAAGGAGGCGGTAAAGAGGTAATGCCTTTGCTCCTAACCTGGAGATAAAGCGGCTCAAAGCGGCCACGCATCCAGCTAGTTTTTGGATGTGCTTGAGGTCTGTTGGTATAGCCAACTGCGATAGAGCTCGGATTTTTGCCGGATTCGCTTCAATTCCTCTATTGGAAACAATGAAGCCTAGCAGTTTCCCCGAGGGGACGCCGAAGACGCATTTTTCTGGATTCAACTTAATGTCGTATGTCCGGGGGTTATCGAATGTAAGCCTCAAGCCATCTATTAGGGTTTCGACGTGTCTAGTTTTTATGACCACGTTGTCCACATATGCTTCTACTGTTTTGCCGATTTGTTTTTCCAGGCATGTTTGAATCATGCGTTGATAGGTTGCGCCGGCATTCTTGAGCCCGAAAGGCATAGTGTTGAAGCAAAAAGGGCCATATGGCATTATAAAAGCTGTTGCAGCTTGGTCAGACTCTGCCATCTTTATTTGATGGTATCCAGAGTATGCATCGAGAAAACACAGCGAGTCATGTCCAGCTGTGGCATCGATTATTTGATCGATGCGAGGGAGGGGAAAGGGATCCTTGGGGCAAGCCTTGTTGAGGTCTTTGAAGTCGACACATAGGCGCCAGGATTTGTCCTTCTTTGGTACAATTACCAAATTTGCCATCCAATCCGGATGTTTAATATCACTGATGAATCCAGCCTCGAGTAGCTTGGCTAACTCTTCCCCCATTGCTTGTCGTTTGGGCTCTAAGAATCGCCTTAGGGTCTGTTTGACAGGTTTGTATCCCTTTAGTATGTTCAGGCTATGCTCGGCCAATCCACGTGGGATGCCCGGCATGTCTGATGGGTGCCAGGCGAAAGTGTCCCAATTCTCGCGTAAGAAATCTCGCAGTGCGGCGTCCATCGTGGGGCTCAACTATGTCCCGATGGAAGCTGTCTTCATGGGTTCCGTTGGATGGACTTGGAATTTGATTACCTCATCTACAGGTTTAACTGAGGTGGACTTGGGTCGCTTGTCGAGTATCACATCGTCCCTGTCCACGGTGGTCCATAGTGTTGTTAACTCTTCGGCTGCTAGAGCTTCAGATAATGCTTCCAGGGCTAGTGCTACAGTTCTATTTTCGGCGTGAAGTGCGACGTCCAGATCACTGGCTAGAGTGATGATTCCATTGGGTCCGGGAATTTTAAGCTTCATGTACCCGTAACGGGGTACAACTTGAAAGCTTGTAAACGCGTCCCGCCCTAGAAGGGCATGGTATCCACTGCTAAAGGGAGCCACTTGGAATGTGATCTCTTCGGACCTATAATTCTCCGGGGTGCCGAATACAACATCGAGTGTGATTTTTCCCGCACACCGCACTTCCCGAGTAGGGATAATTCCCCTGAAGGTTGTGTCGCTTTGTTCAATGCGGCTTTGATCAATTTCCATCTTGCTGAGTGTTTCTTCATAGATCAGATTTAATCCGCTTCCGCCGTCCATGAGTACTTTAGTGAGCCGAAAGCCATCTACGATCGGGCTAAGGACCAGAGCGGCTGGCGCCCGGACAGTCTGGAATCGAGGTTCATCACTAGCATTAAAAGTTATTGCAGTATCGTTCCAGGGGTTTATTTTTGCCACATGGCAAATTTCAGCGGAGCTTCGATGAGCTCGCTTGCGCCTATTGTTCGAGGCAAAAGTCTTGAAGACTGTTAGTATCGTATTGTGTTTGTTGGCAGGATGTTGTTCCCCTTTATGGCTTACAAGAAGATCCTCACCACTTTTTGCCACCTGCCGGAGTATCCAACAAGCCCTAAGGCTATGAGTTGGTATTTTATCCGGAGTACTGTGGAGCTTACACGGCCGTCGAGCCATTCTTCCAATATGGTTCCCTGCCCTGGGGTGGGCTTTGGTTTCTTGGGGATCGGATCGGCAGACTTATGAGAGTTCACCCGTTTAGTTTGGACAAAGGTCTTCGTGAGAGCAGTACTATCCCAAAATTCTGTTTGGGTTTTCCAGGCGCTTTCCGTCGCATAGTACTATGATTGCCAAGTCCGTGAAGTGTACTATGTCACGACGGCTTATAGCATTGAGGAGTCCTTCGTCCGTGCAGTTTTTGCAGAAGAGTGAGACCACGTTCTCCTTGCGGCAGTCCCTGACCTTGTTAAGCGCAAGGAGGAATCTGGCCCAATAGCGATGCACAGTCTCCTAGGGCTCTTGCCTAATGCGGGAGAGAAGGTTTAAGTCTAGGTGGGCGTTGTTAGCTGAATCCGGATTTTGATCCGATCTAACACCCAGGGGCGGGGGAGGTTCCGAGCTTAACAGCTCAGAATCCGGAGTGCTGCCCAGTTTCTTCGGCCCAATGCCCGATTCTAAGCCCGAGACCCGGGTCATGTCTTCCTTTGAGCAGGTGTTCGGCTCAAGGAGTTCGGTGATCCGAACATAATTTGTCCTCAAAGTTGAGGGGTAATTCGCGTGTGGTTCCTCCACTATCGCTATCTCATGGGTGGCGGGTGGGGATCTGATGTCCCTTTGGTCGGGTGTAAGCCCGATCCGGTCATAGTCTGTAGCGACTCCCAGAGCGGCGATGCGATCCAAGAGCTCATTAAGGGAGGAGAGCTCCATTGGATCCATCTGTTCGGCAAGTTCCAAACTTGTGCGAAGGTTATGCTTGATGACCCGAGAGGCCATCGTCGGCGCAACCGCCGATGGGGCAGCCATGGTAAAGCTACCAAGTCGGAGAGTTTGGCCTACAGCCAGGGCTCCCCCCGAGGTAATGTCGTGCTTGACGACAAGACGAGCCATCGAGCCTGGCAGCGACGACACAGAGGAACTCTCAATGAAAGCACCAATGTCGGTGTCAAAACTGGCGGATCTCGGGTAGGGGGTCCCGATCTGTGCGTCAAGGCTGATGGTAACAGGAAGCAAGGGACACAAATGTTTACCCAGGTTCGGGCCCTCTCGATGGAGGTAAAACCCTACTTCCTGCTTGATTAATATTGAAGATATGGGTAATACAAGAGTAGATCTACCACGAGATCGTCGAGGCTAAACCCTAGAAGCTAGCCTATGATGGTATGATTGTAATTGTGATCGGCCTTCTAAGGACCAACCTCTCCGGTTTATATAGACATCGGAGAGGGTTAGGGTTTACATGGAGTAGGTTACAAGGAAACACAATATCCGGATCGCCAAGCTTGTCTTCCACGCAAAGGAGAGTCCCATCCGGACACGGGCCGAAGTCTTGTATCTTCACGCTTCAATACTCCGGACGTTATACACAGTCCGGCTATCCGGATACCCCCCTAATCCAGGACTCCCTCACCCATGCTCTTTCCTCCTAAACCATCCAAGACAAAGGATGATGAGGATTTTGACCGCTTTGCTGAAATGATTAGACCTATCTTCTTACGTATGCGCTTAACTGATATGCTTAAAGTAAATCCTTATGCTTAGTATATGAAGGATATCATTACAAATAAAAGAAAGATACTGGAGCTAAAATTTCCACCATGCTTGCTAATTACACTTTTAAGGGTGGAATACCAAAGAAACTTGGAGATCCGGGGGTACCAACTATACCATGCTCCATTAAAAGAAATTAGGTTAGAACTACTTTATGTGATCTTGGAGCCGGTGTTAGAGGTATGCCTCTCTCTTTATATCGTAGACTTGAATTGAATAAGTTGACACCTACTGAAATATCTTTAAAAATGGCTGATAAATCAACTGCTATACCTGTCGGTGTTTGTGAGGATGTGCCTGTTGTGGTTGCAAATGTCACTATCTTAACGGACTTTGTTATTCTTGATATTCTCGAGGACAATAGTATGTCGATTATCCTTGGTAGACCCTTTTTGAATACTGCAGGGGCTATTATTGATTGCAACAAAGGCAATGCCACTTTTCATGTTAATGGTAATGAGCATACGGTACACTTTCCGAGGAAACAATCTCAAGTTCATAGCATCAATTCTATTGGAAAAGTTCCAACTATCATTATTGGAGGTTTTGAATTTCCTCTCCCTGCTGTCAAGAAAAAGTATGATATTCTTATTATTGGGGATGTTCATATCCCCGTTGAGGTAACTTCGTGTTATTCGAAATTTCTCCGGTTCCGTGTTATTCGGAATGAGTTTGTTAACAAGACTTGATCAACCTTGTTAGTGGATTCATTTTGATGATCATGAGATGGATGAAACTAGAAGGCACAACCTTCTGTACCCTCTTTTTACTTTCTGTTATTTAGAATAAATAAAGCAAAATAGTATTATCCGTCTGTTTTCTGAATTATCCATGCAATAAAAAAATATCCCGAAAATAAAAGTGCTCCAATTGCCCTGCAAATTTAGTATGATTTTTTATGGAATAGTTGAGGATTTTAGGCACTGAAATCACTACAGGAGGGGCAAGCACTAGGCCACGAGAGTGGAGGGCACGCCCCCCTGGTGGCCCCCTCCACTTATGCCAGCACCCACACACTCCATCTTCTTCCCAAAAAAATCCCCATCCAGCTCAAGCACGAGTTCTAGCTCATTTTGCTGTGATTTTCGTTCTCCTTGCTCAAAGCTCCATTCACAAAATTGCTTTGGGAGATTGTTGCTTGGTATGTCACTCCTCCAGGTCCAATTAGTTTTTGTTCTAGTGCTTTATTCATTGCAAACTTTTGTTGCATAGGTGACCATGTTCTTGAGCTTGCATGATAAATTTATGAGGTCCCAAGTAATTCTAATGCATGATATAGGCTCTAGGCACTTGTAGGAGTAGTTACTACCAATCTTGTTTAGTTTTATTCACTTTTATTTTGAAGTTTTTAAAATTTCAGAAATTTTTCAGAAAAATAATTATGTCTAGGAGAATGTACCAAGGTGGTTCCTCGGTAAAGAAAGGACCCAGGATTGCTATACGTGAGCAAGATGTTGAATTACCAAGGGACGCAGATGTATGAGCTTGTGAGTGGCCATCCGATGATTTTATGGTCGAAGCAGGCTTTAAGGAGGAATTTGATGCGTATGTGCGTAATACCAATCTGGAGGACTTCTTACAAGATAAGTGTCCTCATTACTATCAATTGACTGATTCATTTGTACGAAGGTTTAAATATAACCGTACATGTAATTCTCCTAATGTCCTATTTGATATCTATGATACATCTTATACCATGGACTTAGAGGATTTTACAACTGCTTGCAAACTCCCGCAGTGGGGTAATATTAATGATCCCCACAAATCTGAATTTAGATATTTCCTTGCTAGTATTACTGTGGGAGAATCCAGGGACATTGCACAAGCTACCATAGGGATCATTCATTTTCCTGCTATACATTATTTTGCTCTCTTTATTGGTAGATGCATTAATGGTAAGGATGAAGCATGTCATATGTGTGTCCCTGATATTTGTGTCCTCAAGAGTGTTGTGTTAATTAGGTTATAAAGATTATAACTTGTGGGCAATAGTTGCACGTAGGTTGCATAATAATGGTAGAGCTGGAGATTTATTTGGAGGAATTTATGCGACCCGTGTGGCTAATTATCTTGGTATAGCCCCACGAGAGGGGGATATGATGTTACATCCTGCTTATTTAGATTATGACGCTATGGTCAACCATCATTTTCTTAGAAGGAATGAACAATTCCCCCAATATCGACTAATCTATGACAGACGCAATGTCGTCCACGTTACTCTTCCTGCTCCTCTCCTTTTTGATTACCAAGCAAAAGGAAGATATGTGGTTACCAGGGAGGAAGCAGCTGAACACGAGGGGAGAGCGGAGGTGGCTCGCCAACATGTCACAGCTCAGGAGGCATTTGGTGCTGCATCTCAGTACGACCCCAATTACAACTACAGATATCAGCCAGGCTATCCTTGGCATTAGACCAACTTAGGCCAAAAGCCTAAGCTTGGGGGAGTACGTATTTCTCACTGAATTTACATTCATGTTCACACACTATACTAGTCGTCGGTGCTCATACTCTTTCATTGTATTATCCATGCTAGTTTAAATTTCTTTTTTCTAGTTTTCTTCTTGTGTGTTTGCTAAACCTTAAGAAAAACCAAAAAATTAGTTACTTTAATTTCCATGCTTGTAATAGAAATTAAAATGAAAACCCAAAAAGATTTCTCGTTCTTCGTTTACTTGTTGGGAGCTTTCCCGTGTAAATAGTTTTATTTTCTTTTCTTTCCTTTGGGGGTCGAGAGTAGAAGACCATATTGAAAATGTTTAGTGGCTCTCATATGCATGATTGTTTATTTAACTTAGAGCCCATAGTACTCTGTCTTGTCTCTTGAGTTGAATACTTGCAGATTCCAGCCTAGTCCAATGCACGTGCACTATTATTATTATACAAATCGTTCGGTCGTGCAAGTGAAAGGCAATAATGACGATATATGATGGACTTATTGAGATGAGAAAAGCTGGTATGAACTCGACTTCTCTTGTTTTTGTAAATATGATGAGTTCATCGTTCCTGATTCAGCTTATTATGAAGTAACATATTTGCAATGACATTTAGATATTATAGTTGCTTGTGCCATGCTTGATTAGCTATGAGTTATAATGGTTCACCCTGTGTGCCAACATGCTATTAGAATGATTATGATGTGGTATGATGGGATGGTATCCTCCTTTGAATGAATTGAGTGACTCGACTCGGCACATGTTCACGCATGTAGTTGAAACAAATCAACATAGCCTTTATGATATTTATGTTCATGGTAGATTATATCCTACTCATGCTTGTACTCGGTGTGAATTAATTTTAATGCATGTTTATGACTATTGTCGCTCTCTCAGTTGGTCGCTTCCCAGTCTTTTGCTAGCCTTCACCTGTACTAAGCGGGAATACTGCTTGTGCATCCAAACTCCTTAAACCCCAAAGTTGTTCCATATGAGTCCACCATACCTTCCTATATGCGGTATTTACCTGCCGTTCCAAGTAAATTTGTATGTGCCAAACTCCAAACCTTCAAATGAAATTTTGTTTCGTATGCTCGAGCAGCTCATGTTTCAACTAGGGCTGCCTATATCTTCCATGCTAGGTGGGTTATTCTCAAGAGGAGTGGACTCCACTCCTCATTCACGAGAAAGGGACGGTAACCGGGATGCCCAGTCCCATGATCCAAAAAGATCAAAGCAAATCAAAATAATTAAACAAAACTCCCCCAGGGCTGTTGTTAGTTGGAGGCACTCGTTGTTTCGAGCAAGCCATGGATTGATGCTTGTTGGTGGTTGGGGGAGTATAAACCTTTACCATTCTGTTTGGGAACTTCCTATAATGCATGTAGTATGGAAGATACAGCCATCTCATAGTTGTTGCGTTGACAGCGAAAGTATGCCGCTCAAAATGTTATTCAATCTCTATTTTAAGATCGAGCTCTGGCACCTCTACAAATCCTGGCTTCCCTCTGCGAAGGGCCTATCTATTTACTTTTATGTTGAGTCATCACCCTTCTTATTAAAAGCACCCGCTGGAGAGCACACTGTCATTTGCATTCATTATTGTTGGTTTATATTGGGTATGACTTGACTGGATCTCTTTTACCATGAATTACAATGTTTAGTCAGTCCTTGATCTTTAAGGGTGCTCTGCATTTATGTTTTGCAGTCTCAGAAAGGGCTAGCGAGATACCATTTTGTTATATCATAATATGATTGTTTTGAGAAAGTGTTGTCATCCGAGTTTTATTATTATGGCTCGCTAGCTGATTATGTTATTGATGTGAGTAATTGTGAGACCTAGGTGTTATTGTGAGTATGTTTAGTTCATAATATTTGCTGAAACCTGAATGCTGGCTTTGCATGTTTACAACAACAAGAGCAAATAGAGTTTGTAAAAGTTTTTCTTTATCACTTTCAGTTTATCAACTGAATTGCTTGAGGACAAGCAAAGGTTTAAGCTTGGGGGAGTTGATACGTCTCCAACGTATCTACTTTTCCAAACAATTTAGCCCTTGTTTTGGACTCTAACTTGCATGATTTGAATGAAACTAACCCGGACTGACGCTGTTTTCAGCAGAACTGCCATGATGTTGTTTTATGTGTAGAAAACAAGAGTTCTCGGAATGTCCTGAAAATCCACGGAGGCACTTTTTGGAAAATATAAAAAATACTGGTGAAAGAATCAATACCAGGGGGCCCACACCCTGTCCACGAGGGTGTGGGGCACGCCCACCCCCTGGGCGCACCCCCTGTCTCATGGGCCCCCTGAGGCTCCGCCAACCTCAACTCCAACTCCATATATTTCGTCTCGCGGAGAGAAAAATCAGAGAGAAAGTTTCATCGTGTTTTACAATACGGAGCCGCCGCCAAGCCCTAATCTCTCTCGGGAGGGCTGATCTGGAGTCCGTTTGGGGCTCCGGAGAGGGGGCTTTGTCGCCGTCGTCATCATCAACCATCCTCCATCACCAATTTCATGATGCTCACCGCCATGCGTGAGTAATTCCATCGTAGGCTTGCTGGACGGTGATGGGTTGGATCAGATTTACCATGTAATCAAGTTAGTTTTGTTAGGGTCTGATCCCTAGTATCCACTATGTTCCGAGATTGATGTTGCTATGACTTTGCTATGCTTAATGCTTGTCACTAGGGCCCGAGTGCCATGATTTCAGATCTGAACCTATTATGTTTTCATGAATATATGTGTGTTCTTGATCCTATCTTGCAAGTCTATAGTCACCTATTATGTGTTATGATCCGACAACCCCAAAGTGACAATAATCGGGATACTTCTCGGTGATGACCGTAGTTTGAGGTGTTCATGTATTCACTATGTGCTAATGCTTTGTTCCGGTTCTCTATTAAAAGGAGGCCTTAATATCCCTTGATTTCCTCTAGGACCCCGCTGCCACGGGAGGGTAGGACAAAAGATGTCATGCAAGTTCTTTTCCATAAGCATGTATGACTATATACGGAATACATGCCTACATTACATTGATGAATTGGAGCTAGTTATGTGTCACCCTATGTTATAGCTATTACATGAGGAATCGCATCTGACATAATTATCCATCACTGATCCAATGCCTACGAGCTTGTCACATCTTGTGCTTCGCTTATTTACTTTTTCGTTGCTATTGTTACAATCATTACAAAACCCAAAAATATTACTTTTGCCACTGTTACCTTTATTATCATACTATTTTGCTATTAAATACTTTGCTACAGATATTAAGTTATCCAGGTGTGGTTGAATTGACAACTCAACTGTTAATAGTCAATAATATTCTTCGGCTCCCCTTGTGTCGAATCAATAAATTTGGGTTGAATACTTTACCCTCGAAAGCTGTTGCGATCCCCTACACTTGTGGGTTATCAGTATGTATCTTGCAAATCTCTATGTCTCCCACCTGGACTTGATCCCGGATGGAACTGAAACGTCTTTTGATGTTCTTGGTTCTCTTGTGAAATTTGGATTCCTTTGCCAAGGCAATTGCATGAGTATTGTCACAAAAGATTTTCATTGGACCAGATGCACTAGGTATGACACCTAGATCGGATATGAACTCCTTCATCCAGACTCCTTCATTTGTTGCTTCCGAAGCAGCTTGATACGACTCCAAAATATCTATAATTTTTGATTGCTCCATGCTACTTTATCTACTGTTTTGGACTATATTAGGCTTTATTTTCCACTTTTATATTATTTTTGGGACTAACCTATTAACTGGAGGCCTAGCCCAGAATTGTTGTTTTTTTTGCCTATTTTAGTGTTTCGAAGAAACGGAATATCAAACGGAGTCCAAACGGAATGAAACCTTCGGGAATGTGATTTTCTCACCGAATGTGACCTAGGAGGCTTGGACCCTACTCCAAGAAGTGCCAGAGGCGGTCACGAGGGTGGAGGGCGCCCCCCCCCCTTAGGCGCGCCCCCTACCTCGGGGGCCCCCTGCTGCTCCACCGACGTACTCCTTCCTCCTATATATACCTATGTATCCCCAAACGATCAAAACAGGAGCCAAAAACCTAATTCCACCGCCGCAACCTTCTGTATCCATGAGATCCCATCTTGGGGCCTGTTCCAGAGCTCCACCGGAGGGGGCATCCACCATGGAGGGCTTCTACATCAACACCATAGCCCATCCGATGAAGTGTGAGTAGTTTACTCCAGACCTTCGGGTCCATAGCTAGTAGCTAGATGACTTCTTATCTCTTTTTGGATCTCAATACAATTTTCTCCCCCTCTCTCATGGAGATCTATTCGATGTAATCTTATTTTTGCGGTGTGTTTGTTGAGATCAATGAATTGTGGGTTTATGATCCAACTTATCTATGAATAATATTTGAATCTTCTCTGAATTATTTTATGTATGATTGAGTTATCTTTGCAAGTCTCTTCGAATTATTCTTTTTGGTTTGGCCAACTAGATTGGTAGTTCTTGCAATGGGAGACGTGCTTAGCTTTGGGTTCAATCTTGCGGTGTCCTTTCCCAGTGACAGCAAGGGCAGCAAGGCACGTATTGTATTGTTTCCATCGAGGATAACAAGATGGTTTTTTTATCATGTTGCATGAATTTATCCCTCTACATCATGTCATCTTGCTTAACGCGTTACTCTGTTTTTAACTTAATACTCTAGATGCATGCTGGATAGCGGTCGATGAGTGGAGTAATAGTAGTAGATGCAGAATCGTTTCGATCTACTTGTCTCGGACGTGATGCCTATATACATGATCATACCTAGATATACTCATAATTATGCTCAATTCTGTCAATTGCTCAACAGTAATTTGTTCACCCACCGTAGAATATCTATGCTCTTGAGAGAAACCACTAGTGAAACCTATGGCCCGGGTCTATTCTCATCATATAATTCTCTATCGCTTTATTACTTGCTTTGTTTTTACTTTGCCTCTTACTTTTCACTTTGCATCTATCTATCAAAAATACCAAAAATATTATTTATCATCTCTATCAGATCTCACTCTTGTAAGTGACCGCGAAGGGATTGACAACCCCTAATCGCATTGGTTGCGGGTAGCTATCGTTTTGTGCAGGTACGAGGGACTTGTGCGTGGTCTCCTACTAGATTGATACCTTGGTTCTCAAAAACCGAGGGAAATACTTACGCTACTTTGCTGCATCATCCTCTCCTCTTCGGGGAAATCCAACGCAGTGCTCAAGAGGTAGCAAGAAGAATTTCTGGCGCCGTTGCCGGGGAGGCTCACGCAAGCAAGTCAACCATACCAAGTACCCATCACAATCCCTATCTCTCACATTACATTATTTGCCATTTGCCTCTCGTTTTCCTCTCCCCCACTTCACCCTTGCTGTTTTATTCGCCCTCTCTTTCCCAATCTCCTCCTCTCTTTCCCGTTTGCCTTTTCTCGTTGCCTTTCTGTTTGCTTGTGTGTTGGATTACTTATTGCCATGGCGCAAGATAATACCAAATTGTGTGACTTCTCGAATACCAATAATAATGATTTCCTTAGTACTCCGATTGCTCCTCTTATTAATGATGAGTCTTGTGAAATCAATACCGCTTTGCTGAATCTTGTTATGAAAGGTCAATTCGCCGGCCTTCCTAGTGAAGATGCCGCTACTCATCTAAATAATTTTGTTGATTTGTGTGATATGCTAAAGAAGAAAGATACGGATAACAATATTTTCAAGTTGAAGTTATTTCCATTTTCGCTTAGAGATCGTGCTAAATTTTGGTTTTCGTCTTTGCCTAAAAATAGTATTGATTCTTGGAACAAGTGCAAAGATGCTTTTATCTCTAAGTATTTTCCTCCCGCTAAAATCATCACTCTTAGGAACGATATCATGAATTTTAAACAACTTGATCATGAGCATGTTGCCCAATCTTGGGAAAGAATGAAATTGATGCTTCGCAATTGCCCTACTCATGGTTTGAATTTATGGATGATCATACAAAAATTTTATACCGGATTGAATTTTGCTTCTAGAAATCTTTTAGATTCGGCCGTGGGAGGCACGTTTATGGAAATTACGTTAGGAGATGCTAGAAAATTGCTTGATAATATTATGGCTAATTATTCTCAATGGCACACCGAAAGATCTTCTAGTAAAAAAAGTGCATGCTATAGAAGAAATCAATGTTTTGAGTGAAAAGATGGATGAACTTATGAATATGTTTGCTCCTAAAAATACTCCTCTTGATCCCAATGATATGCCTTTGTCTACTTTGCTTGAGAATAATAATGAATCTATGGATGTGAATTTTGTTGGTAGGAATAGTTTTGGAAACAACGCGTATAGAGGGAATTTTAATCCTAGGCCTTATCCTAGTAATCCTTCTAATAATTATGGAAATTCCTACAACAACTCTTATGGAAATTTTAATAAGATGCCCTCTGAATTTGAGAGTAGTGTTAAAGAGTTTATGAATTCACAAAAGAATTTTAATGCTTTGCTTGAAGAGAAATTGCTTAAAGTTGATGATTTGGCTAGGAGCGTTGATAGAATTTCTCTTGAAAATGATTCTTTAAAGCTTAGATCCATTCCTCCTAAGCATGATATCAATGAGTCTCTCAAAGCCATGAGAATTTCCATTGATGAGTGCAAGGAAAGAACCGCTAGGATGCGTGCTTCCAAAGATGCCTTTATTAAAGCGTGTTCTTCCAATTCCTATGAAAATCAAGATGAAGATCTAAAAGTTATTGATGTGTCCCCCATCAAATATTTGTTTTGCAATATGAATCTTGATGAAACTTAATATGATCTTTCTTTACCTAGAAGGCGTTCTAAGAATTCGGAGTTTCTAGATCTTGATGATGAAAGTGGGATTGAAAGAAATAAAAACCTAGATGTTGCTAAACCCACTATTTTTCATCTCAAGAAATTTAATTATGAAAATTTCTCTTTAATTGGTTGTATTTCCTTGTTGCAATCCGTGCTAGATTCTCCTCATGCTTATAGTCAAAATAAGGCCTTTACCGAACACATTGTTGATGCCTTGATGCAATCTTATGAAAAAAACTTGAGTTGAAAGTTTCTATCCCTAGAAAACTCTATGATGAGTGGGAACCTACTATTAAAATTAAAATTAAAGATTATGAGTTTCATGCTTTGTGTGATTTGGGTGCTAGTGTCTCTACTATTCCCAAAACTTTATGTGATTTGCTAGATTTCTGTGATTTTGATGATTGCTCTCTAAACTTGCATCTTGCGGATTCCACTATTAAAAAGCTTATGGGAAGAATTAATGATGTTCTTATGTTGCAAATAGGAATTATGTGCCCGTAGATTTTATCGTTCTTGATATAGATTGCAATCCTTCATGTCCTATTATTCTTGGTAGACCTTTCCGTAGAACGATTGGTGCAATTATTGATATGAAGGAAGGGAATATTAGATTTCAATTTCCCTTAAAGAAGGGCATGGAACACTTCCCTAGAAAGAAAATAAAATTACCATACGAATCTATCATGAAAGCCACTTATGGATTGCCTACCAAAGATGGCAATACCTAGATCTATCCTTGCTTTTATGCCTAGCTAGGGGCGTTAAACGATAGCGCTTGTTGGGAGGCAACCCAATTTTATTTTTGTTTTTTTTTATTTTTGCTTCTATTTAGGAATAAATAATCCATCTAGCCTCTGTCTGGATGTGGTTTTATCTTTTAATTAGTGTTTGTGCCAAGTAGAACCTATAGGATAACCTACGATGATAGTTGATTTGATTCTGCTGAAAAACAGAAACTTTGCACGCACGAATATAATTTTGTTAAATCACAGGAACGTGATTTTGCGTAGATTCTTTTTGATGCTGTTCAATAAACAAATTGTCCAGGACTTCCTATTTTGGTAGAATTTTTAGAGTTCCAGAAGTTTGCTTTACTTACAGATTGCTACAGACTGTTCTGTTTTTGACAGATTCTGTTTTACGGGTGTTGTTTGCTTATTTTGATGAATCTATGGCTAGTAAAATAGTTTATAATCCATAGAGAAGTTGGAATACAGTAGGTTTAACACCACTATAAATAAATAATGAGTTCATTACAGTACCTTAAGTAGTTCTTTGTTTTTTCTTTCTCTAACGGAGCTCACGAGATTTCTGTTGAGTTTTGTGTTGTGAAGTTTTCAAGTTTTGGGTGAATTCTTTTGATGGATTATGGAACAAGGAGTGGCAAGAGCCTAAGCTTGGGGATTCCAATGGCACCCCCAAGATAATCCAAGGACACCAAAAAGTCGAAGCTTGGGGATGCCCCGGAAGGCATCCCCTCTTTCGTCCACTTCCATCGGTAATTTACTTGGAGCTATATTTTTATTCACCACATGATATGTGTTTTACTTGGAGCGTCTTGTATTATTTGCATCTTTGCTTGTTAGTTTACCACAATCATCCTTGATGTACACACCTTTTGAGAGAGCCATATATGATTTGGAATTTGTTATAATACTCTATGTGCTTCACTTATATCTTTTGAGCTTGATAGTTTTGCTCATAGTGCTTCACTTATATCTTTTGAGCGTGATAATCTTTGCTCTAGTGCTTCACTTATATCTTTTAGAGCACGGTTGTGGATTTGTTTTAAAGAAACTATTGATCTCTCATGCTTCACTTAGATTATTTTGAGAGTCATTAATAGCATGGTAATTCGCTTAATGTTAATATACTTGGTGTTCAAGATATGTGGAACTTTCTCTTGAGTGCGTTGAATACTAAGATAAGTTTGATGCTTGATAATTGTTTTGAGATATGAAGATGGTGATATTAGAGTCATGATAGTTAAGTAGTTGTGAATTCAAAGAATACTTGTGTTGAAGTTTGTGATTCCCGTAGCATGCACGTATGGTGAACCGTTATGTGATGAACTCGGAGCATGATTTATTTATTGATTGTATTCCTTATGAGTGGCGGTCGGGGACGAGCGATGGTATTTTCCTACCAATCTATCCCCCTAGGAGCATGTGTGTAATACTTTGCTTTGATAACTTCTAGATTTTTGCAATAAGTATATGAGTTCTTTATGACTAATGTAGAGTCCATGGATTATACGCACTTTTTTCCATCCTTCCACCTTTGCTAGCCTCTCTAATACCGCGCACTTTTCGCCGGTATCATACACCCACCATATACCTTCCTCAAAACAGCCACCATACCTACCTATCATGGCATTTCCATAGCCATTCCGAGATATATTGCCATGCAACTTTCCACCGTTCCATTTATTATGACACGCTCCATCATTGTCATATTGCTAGCATGATCATGTAGTTGACATCGTATTTGTGGCAAAGCCACCATTCATAATTCTTTCATACATGTCACTCATGATTCATTGCATGCTACTACTAAGCGGTCTCTACCGTGCTCCCCGGGACATGCCATAGTAGTAGCGCGGGGTTTTAACCCTCGCTACTACTAAGTTGATAGCAGTAGCGCGGTTTTTTAACCCTCGCTACTACTAAGTGGCCCCTGGACCACGCCATATGTGGTCTAGTTGTTGGGAAAATTTACAAATATGAATTTCGACTTTATTTGCAAAATCTCTCTTGAAATTTGTAAAATGGCCATAACTTTTGCATACGAACTCGGATGAAAAAGTTTTTTATATGAAAAATCATCTACTCGAAAAGTTACATCCGAATTTAACAGGGGGAACCCCGTTAAACATTTTTAAAATCCTCAAAAACCTAACAGAAAAAAGTTACGGGGCTTTTAAGATCTGGAGGCAAAAAAATTCATCAAATTTCAGTTTTTTTTTAATTTTTGTTAAATCTGGTCAAACTATGGTCAAACTAATTATTTAAGAATATTAGTGTTACTAAATATTTATTTTAGTTTTTTTGAATTTTGGTCAAATCTGGTCAAACTGTGGTCAAATCTGGTCAAACTATGGTCAAACTGTGGGTTAAACTAATTATTCAAGAAATATTAGTGTTACTAATTTTTTAGAACAATAGTTTCAAACTCAAACAGTGAAATGTGTCAGTACATGCTCAAGCTAAATTCCTGAGGTTAATAGGATTGACATCTTACTATTGTCAGGAAAACAACAAGTGCAGACTTGGAAACGAGGGAGAATAGAACCCGGAAGTTAAGCGTGCTCAGGCTGGAGTAGTGAGAGGATGGGTGACTGTCCGGGAAGTTAGATGATTTGGAATGATTAGGGGTGATTAAAGATTAAATTTAGCGGCGATGATGGGTGATTAGAGATTTGAGGTTAAAATCATTCAGAAATTTGAAAATTAGGGGAAAAAATAAAAAAAAATCGAAAAAATTCAAAAAAAATTCAGAGATTACAGATTAGTAGTAGCGCGGGTTTTTACCCACGCTACTGCTATACGTTAGCTGTAGCGCGGGTCATACCCGCGCTACAGCTATAAGTTAGCTGTAGCGCCTTATTAGTAGCGCCGGCCCCCGTGCTAGTAATAGGCCCAAAACCCGCGCTGCTGCTAGGCTTTTCCCAAGTAGTGTCCTCCTATATATACGTATGTATCCCCAAACGATCAGAACAGGAGCCAAAAACCTAATTCCACCGCCGCAACCTTCTGTATCCACGAGATCCCATCTAGGGGCCTGTTCCGGAGCTCCGCCGGAGGGGGCGTCCACCACGGAGAGCTTCTACATCAACACCATAGCCCCTCCGATGAAGTGTGAGTAGTTTACTTCAGACCTTCGGGTCCATAGCTAGTAGCTAGATGTCTTCTTCTCTCTTTTTGGATCTCAATACAATGTTCTCCCCCCTCTCTCGTGGAGATCTATTCGATGTAATCTTCTTTTTGCAGTGTGTTTGTTGAGACCGATGAATTGTGGGTTTATGATCCAACTTATCTATGAATAATATTTGAATCTTCTCTGAATTCTTTTATGTATGATTGAGTTATCTTTGCAAGTCTCTTCGAATTATTCTTTTTGGTTTGGCCAACTAGATTGGTAGTTCTTGCAATGGGAGAAGTGCTTAGCTTTGGGTTCAATCTTGCGGTGTCCTTTCCCATTGACAGCAGGGGCAGCAAGGCACGTATTGTATTGTTTCCATCGAGGATAACAAGATGGGGTTTTTATCATATTGCATGAATTTATCCCTCTACATCATGTCATCTTGCTTAATGCGTTACTCTGCTTTTAACTTAATACTCTAGATGCATGCTGGATAGCGGTCGATGAATGGAGTAAAGTAGTAGATGCAGAATCGTTTCGATCTACTTGTCTCGGACGTGATGCCTATATACATGATCATACCTAGATATACTCATAATTATGCTCAATTCTGTTAATTGCTCAACAGTAATTTGTTCACCCACCGTAGAATATCTATGCTCTTGAGAGAAGCCACTAGTGAAGCCTATGGCCCCCGGGTCTATTCTCATCATATCAATCTCTATCGCTTTATTACTTGCTTTGTTTTTACTTTGCCTTTTACTTTTCACTTTGCATCTATCTATCAAAAATACCAAAAATATTATTTATCATCTCTATCAGATCTCACTCTCGTAAGTGACCGTGAAGGGATTGAAAACCCCTAATCATGTTGGTTGCGGGTAGCTATCGTTTTGTGCAGGTACGAGGGACTTGTGCGTGGTCTCCTACTGGATTGATACCTTGGTTCTCAAAAACTGAGGGAAATACTTACGCTACTTTGCTGCATCATCCTCTCCTCTTCGGGGAAATCCAACGCAGTGCTCAAGAGGTAGCACAGCTATGTGCTCCGCTTCACACATAGATCCCGCCACGACACTTTGTTTAGAACTGCACCAACTGACAGCTCCACCGTTCAATATAAACACGTATCCGGATTACGATTTAGAATCGTCCGGATCAGTGCCAAAGCTTGCATCGACGTAACCATTTACGACTAGCTCTTTGTCACCTCCATAAACGAGAAACATATCCTTAGTCCTTTTCAGGTATTTCAGGATGTTCTTGACCATTGTCCAGTGATCCACTCCTGGATTACTTTGGTTCCTCCCTGCTAAACTAATAGCAAGGCCCACATCAGGTCTGGTACACAGCATTGCATACATGATAGAGCCTATGGCTGAAGCATAGGGAACATCTTTCATTTTCTCTCTATCTTCTGCAGTGGTCGGGCATTGAGTCTGACTCAACTTCACACCTTGTAATACAGGCAAGAACCCTTTCTTTGCTTGATCCATTTTGAACTTCCTCAAAACTTTATCAAGGTATGTGCTTTGTGAAAGTCCAATTAAGCGTCTTGATCTATCTCTATAGATCTTCATGCCCAATATATAAGCAGCTTCACCGAGGTCTTTCGTTGAAAACTTCTATTCAAGTATCCTTTTATGCTATCCAGAAATTCTATATCATTTCCAATCAACAATATGTCGTCTACATATAATATCAGAAATGCTACAGAGCTCCCACTCACTTTCTTGTAAATACAGGCTTCTCCAAAAGTCTGTATAAAACTATATGCTTTGATCACACTATCAAAGCGTTTATTCCAACTCTGAGAGGCTTGCACAAGTCCATATATGGATCGCTGGAGCTTGCACACTTTGTTAGCACCTTTCGGATCGACAAAACCTTCTGGTTGCATCACAACTCTTCTTCTAGAAATCCATTCAGGAATGCAGTTTTGACATCCATTTGCCAAATTTCATAATCATAAAATGCAACAACTTCTAACATGATTCGGACAGTCTTAAACATCGCTACGGGTGAGAAAGTCTCATCGTAGTCAACCCCTTGAACTTGTCAAAAACCTTTTGCAACAAGTCGAGCTTTGTAGGCAGTAACATTCCCATCAGCGTCAGTCTTCTTCTTGAAGATCCATTTATTCTCGATGGCTTGCCGATCATCGGGCAAGTCAACCAAAGTCGACACTGTTGGAAATATGCCCTAGAGGCAATAATAAAAGTATTATTATATTTCTTTGTTCATGATAATTGTCTTTATTCATGCTATAACTGTATTATCCGGAAATCGTAATACACGTGTGAATACATAGACCATAATATGTCCCTAGTAAGCCTCTAGTTGACTAGCTCGTTGATCAACAGATAGTCATGGTTTCCTAGCTATGGACATTGGATGTCATTGATAACGGGATCACATCATTAGGAGAATGATGTGATGGACAAGACCCAATCCTAAGCATAGCACAAGATCGTGTAGTTCGTTTGCTACAGATTTTCCAATGTCAAGTATCCCTTCCTTAGACCATGAGATCATGTAACTCCCGGATACCGTAGGAGTGCTTTGGGTGTATCAAACGTCACAACATAACTGGGTGACTATAAAGGTGCACTACAGGTATCTCCGAAAGTGTCTGTTGGGTTGACACGGATCGAGACTGGGATTTGTCACTCCGTATGACGAAGAGGTATCTCTGGGCCCACTCGGTAATGCATCATCATAATGAGCTCAAAGTGACCAAGTGGTTGATCACGGGATCATGCATTACGGTACGAGTAAAGTGACTTGCCGGTAACGAGACTGAACGAGGTATTGGGATACCGACGATCGAGTCTCGGGCAAGTAACGTACCGATTGACAAAGGGAATTGTATACGGGATTGTTTAATCCTCGACATCGTGGTTCATCCGATGAAATCATCGAGGAGCATGTGGGAGACAACATGGGTATCCAGATCCCGCTGTTTGTTATTGCCCGAGAGTCGTCTCGGTCATGTCTACGTGTCTCCCGAACCCGTAGGGTCTACACACTTAAGGTTCGGTGACGCTAGGGTTGTATGAATATGAGTATGCAGCATACCGAATGTTGTTCGGAGTCCCAGATGAGATCTCGGACGTCACGAGGAGTTTTGAAATGGTCCGTAGGTAAATAATTATATATAGGAAGTGGTATTTCGGCCATCGGGAAAGTTTCGGGGTCACCCGGTATTGTACCGGGACCACCGGAAGGGTCCCGGGGGTCCACCGGGTGGGGCCACCCATCCCGGAGGGCCCCAAGGGCTGAAGTGGGGAGGGGAACCAGCCCATAGTGGGCTGGTGCGCCCCCCTAGGCCCACCCCCTGCGCCTAGGGTTGAAACCCTAGGGTGGGGGGGCGCCCCACTTGCCTTGGGGGGCACTCCACCCCCCTGGCCGCTGCCCCCCTTGGGAGATTGGATCTCCCAGGGCCGGCGCCCCCCCTAGGGGCCTATATAAAGGAGGGCAAAGGGGAAAGCAGCCGCACCCTGTGCATTGGCACCTCCCTTCCCCTGCTACACCTCGTCCTCCTCCCGCAGCAGCTTGGCGAAGCCCTGCCGGAGTTCTGCTGCATCCACCACCACGCCGTCGTGCTGCTGGATCATCATCAACCTCTCCTTCCTCCTTGCTGGATCAAGAAGGAGGAGACGTCTCCCGTCCCGTACGTGTGTTGAACGCGGAGGTGCTGTCCGTTCAGCACTTGGTCATCGGTGATCTGAATCACAGCGAGTACGACTCCATCATCACCCTTCCCTTGAACGCTTCCGCACGCGATCTACAAGTGGTATGTAGATGCAAACTCACTCCCTTGACTCGTTGCTTAGATGAACTCATAGATGGATCTTGGTGAAACCGTAGGAAAAAATTTAATTTTCTGCAACATTCCCCAACAGTGGCATCATGAGCTAGGTCTATGCGTAGTTCTCTATCGCACGAGTAGAACAAAATTTTGTTGTGGGCGTGGATCTTGTCAACTTGCTTGCCACTACTAGTATTTTCTTGCTTCAGTGGTATTGTGGGATGAAGCGGCCCGGACCAACCTTACACGTACGCTTACGTGAGACCGGTTCCACCGACAGACATGCACTAGTTGCATAAGGTGGCTGGCGGGTGTCTGTCTCTCCCACTTTAGTTGGAGCGGATTCGATGAAAAGGGTCCTTATGAAGGGTAAATAGAAGTTGACAAAAATCACGTTGTGGTTATTCGTAGGTAAGAAAACGTTCTTGCTAGAACCCAATTGCAGCCACGTAAAAGATGCAACAACAATTAGAGGACGTCTAACTTGTTTTTGCAGCAATTGTCATGTGATGTGATATGGCCAGAAGTTGTGATGAATGATGAATGATATATTGTGATGTATGAGATCACGTTCTTGTAATAGGAATCACGACTTGCATGTCGATGAGTATGACAACCGGCAAGAGCCATAGGAGTTGTCTTTATTTTTTGTATGACCTGCGTGTCATTGAAGAACGCCATGTAAATTACTTTACTTTATTGCTAAACGCGTTAGCCATAGAAGTAGAAGTAGTCGTTGGCGTGACAACTTCATGAAGACACGATGATGGAGATCATGATGATGGAGATCATGGTGTCATGCCGGTGACAAGATGATCATGGAGCCCCGAAGATGGAGATCAATGGAGCTATATGATATTGGCCATATCATATCACTACTATATAATATCATGTGATGTTTATTATGTTTATGCATCTTGTTTACTTAGAACGACGGTAGTAAATAAGATGATCCCTTACAACAATTTCAAGAAGTGTTCTCCCCTAACTGTGCACCGTTGCTAAAGTTCGTCGTTTCGAAGCACCACGTGATGATCAGGTGTGATAGATCCTTACGTTCACATACAACGGGTGTAAGACAGTTTTACACATGCAAAAACACTTAGGGTTAACTTGACGAGCCTAGCATGTACAGAAATGGCCTCGGAACACAGAGACCGAAAGGTCAAACACGAGTCGTATGGAAGATACGATCAACATGAAGATGTTCACCGATGATGACTAGTCCGTCTCACGTGATGATCGGACACGGCCTAGTCGACTCGGATCGTGTAACACTTAGATGACTAGAGGGATGTCTAATCTGAGTGGGAGTTCATTGAATAATTTGATTAGATGAACTTAATTATCATGAACTTAGTCTAAAACCTTTGCAAATATGTCTTGTAGATCAAATGGCCAATGCTCATGTCAACATGAACTTCAACGGGTTCCTAGAGAAAACCAAGCTGAAAGATGATGGCAGCAACTATACGGACTGGGTCCGGAACCTGAGGATCATCCTCATAGCTGCCAGGAAACAATATGTCCTAGAAGGACCGCTAGGTGAAGCTCCCATCCCAGACAACCAAGACGTTATGAACGCTTGGCAGTCTCGCGCTGATGATTACTCCCTCGTTCAGTGCGGCATGCTTTACAGCTTAGAACCGGGGCTCCAAAAGCGTTTTGAGCAACACGGAGCATATGAGATGTTCGAGGAGCTGAAACTAGTTTTCCAAGCTCATGCCCGGGTCGAGAGATATGAAGTCTCCGACAAGTTCTATAGTTGTAAGATGGAGGAAAACAGTTATGTCAGTGAGCACATACTCAAAATGTCTGGGTTGCACAACCGCCTGTCCCAGCTGGACATTAACCTCCCTGATGAGGCGGTCATTGACAGAATCCTTCAGTCGCTCCCACCAAGCTACAAGAGATTTGTGATGAACTACAATATGCAGGGGATGGTGAAGACCATTCCTGAAGTATTTTCAATGCTGAAGTCAGCAGAGGTTGAAATCAAGAAAGAACATCAAGTGTTGATGGTCAATAAGACCACTAAGTTCAGGAAGGGCAAGGGCAAGAAGAACTTCAAGAAGGACGGCAAGGATGTTGTCGCGCCCGGTAAGCCAGTTACCAGGAAGAAGTCAAAGAATGGATCCAAGCCTGAGACTGAGTGCTTTTATTGCAAGGGGAAGGGTCACTGGAAGCGGAACTGCCCCAAATACTTAGCGGATAAGAAGGCCGGCAACACCAAAGGTATATTTGATATACATGTAATTGATGTGTACCTTACCAGTACTCGTAGTAACTCCTGGGTATTTGATACCGGTGCCGTTGCTCATATTTGTAACTCACAGCAGGAGCTGCAGAATAAACGGAGACTGGCGAAGGACGAGGTGACGATGCGCATCGAGAATGGTTCCAAGGTCGATGTGATCGCCGTCGGCACGCTACCTCTACATTTACCTACGGGATTAGTTATAAACCTTAATAATTGTTATTTGGTGCCAAGTTTGAGCATGAACATTGTATCTGGATCTCGTTTGATACGAGATGGCTACTCATTTAAATCCGAGAATAATGGTTGTTCTTTTTATATGAGAGATATGTTTTATGGTCATGCCCCGATGGTTAATGGTTTATTCTTAATGAATCTCGAGCGTAATATTACACATATTCATAGTGTGAATGCCAAAAGATGTAAAGTTGATAACGATAGTCCCACATACTTGTGGCACTGCCGCCTTGGTCACATTGGTGTCAAGCGCATGAAGAAGATCCATGTTGATGGACTTTTAGAGTCTCTCGATTATGAATCATTTGACACATGCGAACCATGCCTCATGGGGAAAATGACCAAGACTCCGTTCTCCGGAACAATGGAGCGAGCAACCAACTTGTTGGAAATCATACATACCGATGTGTGCGGTCCAATGAGCGTTGAGGCTCGCGGAGGATATCGTTATGTTCTCACTCTCACTGATAACTTGAGTAGATATGGGTATGTCTACTTAATGAAACACAAGTCTAAGACCTTTGAAAAGTTCAAAGAATTTCAGAATGAGGTAGAGAATCAACCTGACCGAAAGATAAAGTTCCTACGATCAGATCGTGGAGGAGAATATTTAAGTCACGAATTTGGTACACCCTTAAGGAAATGTGGAATCGTTTCACAACTCACGCCGCCTGGAACACCTCAGCGTAACGGTGTGTCCGAACGTCGTAATCGCACTCTATTGGATATGGTGCGGTCTATGATGTGTCTTACCGATTTACCGCTATCATTTTGGGGATACGCTCTAGAGACAGCTACATTCGCTTTAAATAGGGCACCGTCTAAATCCGTTGAGACGACACCGTATGAATTATGGTTTGGGAAGAAACCTAAACTGTCGTTTCTAAAAGTTTGGGGATGCGATGCTTATGTCAAGAAACTTCAACCTGAAAAGCTCGAACCCAAGTCGGAAAAATGCGTCTTCATAGGATACCCTAAGGAAACCGTTGGGTATACCTTCTACTTAAGATACGAGGGCAAGATCTTTGTTGCCAAGAACGGATGCTTTCTGGAAAAAGAGTTTCTCTCGAAAGAAGTAAGTGGGAGGAAAGTAGAACTCGATGAAGTACTACCTCTCGAACGGGAAAGTAGTGCAGCTCAGGAAAATGTTCCTGTGATGCCTACACCAACTGAAGAGGAAAATAATGATGATGATCAAGGTACTTCGGATCAAGTTGCTACTGAGCTTCATAGGTCCACAAGGGCACGTTCCACACCAGAGTGGTACGGAAATCCTGTCCTGGAAATCATGTTGTTAGACAATGGTGAACCTTCGAACTATGAAGAAGCAATGGCGGGCCCAGATTCCAACAAATGGCTTGAAGCCATGAAATCCGAGATAGAATCCATGTATGAAAACAAAGTATGGACTTTGACAGACTTGCCCGATGATCGGCGAGCGATAGAAAACAAATGGGTCTTTAAGAAGAAGACGGACGCGGATGGAAATGTTACCATCTATAAAGCTCGACTTGTCGCTAAGGGTTATCGACAAGTTCAAGGTATTGACTACGACGAGACATTCTCTCCCGTAGCGAAGCTGAAGTCCGTCCTAATAATGTTAGCAATTGCCGCATACTATGATTATGAGATATGGCAGATGGACGTCAAAACGGCATTCCTTAACGGACATCTTAAGGAAGAGCTTTATATGATGCAGTCGGAAGGTTTTGACGATCTTAATAATGCTAACAAAGTATGCAAGCTCCAGCAATCCATTTCTGGGCTGGTGCAAGCATCTCGGAGTTGGAACATTCGCTTTGATGAGATGATCAAAGCGTTTGGGTTTATGCAGAATTATGGAGAAGCCTGCGTTTACAAGAAAGTGAGCGGGAGCTCTGTAGCATTTCTCATATTATATGTAGATGACATACTCTTGATGGGAAATGATATAGAACTTCTGGACAGCATTAAGGCCTACTTGAATAAGTGTTTTTCAATGAAGGACCTTGGAGAAGCTGCTTGCATATTAGGCATCAAGATCTATAGGGATAGATCGAGACGCCTCATAGGTCTTTCACAAAGCACATACCTTGATAAGATTTTGAAGAAGTTCAAAATGGATCAGTCCAAGAAAGGGTTCTTGCCTATGTTGCAATGTGTGATATTGAGCTCGGCTCAATCCCCGACCACGGCTAAAGATAAAGAAGAGATGAGTGTCATCCCCTATGCTTCAGCCATAGGATCTATTATGTATGCCATGCTGTGTACCAGACCTGATGTAAACCTTGCCGTAACTTTGGTAGGAAGGTACCAAAGTAATCCCGGCAAGGAACACTGGACAGCGGTCAAGAATATCCTGAAGTACCTGAAAAGGACAAAGGACATGTTTCTCGTTTATGGAGGTGATGAAGAGCTCGTCGTAAAGGGTTACGTCGACGCTAGCTTCGACACAGATCTGGATGACTCTAAGTCACAAACCGGATACATGTATATGTTGAATGGTGGAGCAGTAAGCTGGTGCAGCTGCAAGCAGAGCGTCGTGGCGGGATCTACATGTGAAGCAGAGTACATGGCAGCCTCGGAGGCAGCACATGAAGCAATTTGGGTGAAGGAGTTCATCACCGACCTAGGAGTCATACCCAATGCATCGGGGCCGATCAAACTCTTCTGTGACAACACTGGAGCTATTGCCCTTGCCAAGGAGCCCAGGTTTCACAAGAAGACCAGGCACATCAAGCATCGCTTCAACTCCATCCGTGAAAATGTTCAAGATGGAGACATAGAAATTTGCAAAGTACATACGGATCTGAATGTCGCAGATCCGTTGACTAAACCTCTCTCGCGAGCAAAACATGATCAACACCAGAACTCTATGGGTGTGCGATTCATCACAATGTAACTAGATTATTGACTCTAGTGCAAGTGGGAGACTATTGGAAATATGCCCTAGAGGCAATAATAAAAGTATTATTATATTTCTTTGTTCATGATAATTGTCTTTATTCATGCTATAATTGTATTGTCCGGAAATCGTAATACACGTGTGAATACATAGACCATAATATGTCCCTAGTAAGCCTCTAGTTGACTAGCTCGTTGTTCAACAGATAGTCATGGTTTCCTGGCTATGGACATTGGATGTCATTGATAACGGGATCACATCATTAGGAGAATGATGTGATGGACAAGACCCAATCCTAAGCATAGCACAAGATCGTGTAGTTCGTTTGCTAGAGCTTTTCCAATGTCAAGTATCTCTTCCTTAGACCATGAGGTCGTGTAACTCCCGGATACCGTAGGAGTGCTTTGGGTGTATCAAACGTCACAACGTAATTGGGTGACTATAAAGGTGCACTACAGGTATCTCCGAAAGTGTCTGTTGGGTTGACATGGATCGAGACTGGGATTTGTCACTCCGTATGACGGAGAGGTATCTCTGGGCCCACTCGGTAATGCATCATCATAATGAGCTCAAAGTGACCAAGTGGTTGATCACGGGATCATGCATTACGGTACGAGTAAAGTGACTTGCCGGTAACGAGACTGAACGAGGTATTGGGATACCGACGATCGAGTCTCGGGCAAGTAACGTACCGATTGACAAAGGGAATTGTATACGGGATTGTTTAATCCTCGACATCATGGTTCATCCAATGAAATCATCGAGGAGCATGTGGGAGCCAACATGGGTATCCAGATCCCGCTGTTGGTTATTGCCCGAGAGTCGTCTCGGTCATGTCTACGTGTCTCCCGAACCCGTAGGGTCTACACACTTAAGGTTCGGTGACGCTAGGGTTGTATTAATATGAGTATGCAGCATAACGAATGTTGTTCGGAGTCCCAGATGAGATCCCGGACGTCACGAGGAGTTTCGGAATGGTCCGGAGGTAAAGAATTATATATAGGAAGTGGTATTTCGGCCATCGGGAAAGTTTCGGGGTCACCCGGTATTGTACCGGGACCACTGGAAGGGTCCCTGGGGTCCATCGGGTGGGGCCACCCATCCCGGAGGGCCCCAAGGGCTGAAGTGGTGAGGGGAACCAGCCCATAGTGGGCTGGTGCGCCCCCCTAGGCCCACCCCCTGCGCCTAGGGTTGAAACCCTAGGGTGGGGGGGCGCCCCACTTGCCTTGGGGGGCACTCCACCCCCCTGGCCGCCGCCCCTCTTGGGAGATTGGATCTCCCAGGGCCGGCGCCCCCCCCCCTGGGGGCCTATATAAAGGAGGGCAAAGGGGATGGCAGCCGCACCCTGTGCATTGGCGCCTCCCTCCTCCTGCTACACCTTGTCCTCGTCCCGCAGCAGCTTGGCGAAGCCCTGCCGGAGTTCTGCTGCATCCACCACCACGCCGTCGTGCTGCTGGATCATCATCAACCTCTCCTTCCCCCTTGCTGGATCAAGAAGGAGGAGACGTCTCCCGTCCTGTACGTGTGTTGAACACGGAGGTGCTATCCGTTCAGCACTTGGTCATCGGTGATCTGAATCACGGCGAGTACGACTCCATCATCACCCTTCCCTTGAACGCTTCCGCATGCAATCTACAAGTGGTATGTAGATGCAAACTCACTCCCTTGACTCGTTGCTTAGGTGAACTCATAGATGGATCTTGGTGAAACCGTAGGAAAAATTTTAATTTTCTGCAACGTTCCCCAACACACACTTTGTTCTCATACATGGATCCCGTCTCAGATTTCATGGCCTCAGGCCATTTTGCGGAATCTGGGCTCATCATCGCTTCCTCATAGTTCGTAGGTTCGCCATGGTCAAGTAACATGACCTCCAGAATAGGATTACCATACCATTCTGGTGCGGATCTTACTCTGGTTGACCTACGAGGTTCGGTAGTAACTTGATCTGAAGTTTCATGATCAATATCATTAGCTTCCTCACTAATTGGTGTAGGCGTCACAGGAACTGGTTTCTGTGATGAACTACTTTCCAATAAGGGAGTAGGTACACTTACCTCATCAAGTTCTACTTTCCTCCCACTCACTTCTTTCGAGAGAAACTCCTTCTCTAGAAAGGATCCAAATTTAGCAACAAATTTCTTGCCTTCGGATCTGTGATAGAAGGTGTACCCAACAGTCTCCTTTGGGTATCCTATGAAGACACATTTTTTCGATTTGGGTTCGAGCTTATCGGGTTGAAGTTTTTTCACATAAGCACCGCAGCCCCAAACTTTAAGAAACGACAACTTTGGTTTCTTGCCAAACCACAGTTCATAAGGCGTCGTCTCAACGGATTTCGATGTTGCCCTATTTAACGTGAATACAGCCATCTCTAAAGCATAACCCCAAAATGATAGCGGTAAATCAGTAAGAGACATCATAGATCGCACCATATCCAGTAAAGTACGATTACGATGTTCGGACACACCATTACGCTGTGGTGTTCTGGGTGGCGTGAGTTGAGAAACTATTCCGCATTGTTTCAAATGAAGACCAAACTCGTAACTCAAATATTCTCCTCCACGATCAGATCGTAGAAACTTTATTTTCTTGTTACGATGATTTTCTACTTCACTCTGAAATTCTTTGAATTTTTCCAATGTTTTAGATTTATGTTTCATTACGTAGATATACCCACATCTGCTCAAATCGTCTGTGAAGGTGAGAAAATAACGATACCCGCCGCGAGCCTCAACATTCATTGGACCACATACATCAGTATGTATGATCTCCAATAAGTCTGTTGCTCGCTCCATTGTTCCGGAGAATGGCGTTTTAGTCATCTTGCCCATAAGGCATGGTTCGCAAGTACCAAGTGATTCATAATCAAGTGATTCCAAAAGTCCATCAGTATGGAGTTTCTTCATGCGCTTTACACCAATATGACCTAAATGGCAGTGGCACAAATAAGTTGCACTATCATTATCAACTCTGCATCTTTTGGCTTCAACATTATGAATATGTGTATCACTACTATCGAGATTCAAGATAAATAGACCACTCTTCAATGGTGCATGACCATAAAAGATATTACTCATATAAATAGAACAACCATTATTCTCTGATTTAAATGAATAACCATCTCGCATCAAACAAGATCCAGATACAATGTTCATGCTCAACGCTGGAACCAAATAACAATTATTCATGTCTAAAACTAATCCCGAAGGTAGATGTAGAGGTAGCATGCCAACCGCGATCACATCGACTTTGGAACCATTTCCCATGCGTATCGTCACCTCGTCCTTAGCCAATCTTCGCTTAGTCCATAGTCCCTATTTCGACTTGCAAATATTAGCAACAAAACCAGTATCAAATACCCAGGTGCTACTGCGAGCATTAGTAAGGTACACATCAATAACATGTATATCACATATACTTTTGTTCACCTTGCCATCCTTCTTATCCGCCAAATACTTGGGGCAGTTCTGCTTCCAGTGACCAGTCCCTTTGCAGTAGAAGCACTTAGTCTCAGGCTTAGGTCTAGACTTGGGTTTCTTCTCCTGAGCGGCAACTTGCTTACCGTTCTTCTTGAAGTTCCCCTTTTTCTCCCCTTTACCTTTTTCTTGAAACTGGTGCTCTTGTTGACCATCAACACTTGATGCTCCTTCTTGATTTCTACCTTCGCAGCCTTTAGCATTGTGAAGAGCTCGGGAATAGTCTTGTTCATCCCTTGCATATTATAGTTCATCACGAAGCTCTTGTAGCTTGGTGGTAGTGATTAAAGAATTCTGTCAATGACACTATCATCAGGAAGATTAACTCCCAGTTGAATCAAGTGATTATTATACCCAGACATTTTTAGTATATGTTCACTGACAGAACTATTCTCTTCCATCTTGCAGCTATGGAACTTATTGGAGACTTCATATCTCTCAATCCGGGCATTTGCTTGAAATATTAACTTCAACTCCTGAAACATCTCATATGCTCCATGACGTTCAAAACGTCGTTGAAGTCTTGGTTCTAAGCCGTAAAGCATGGCACACTGAACTATTGAGTAGTCATCAACTTTGCTCTACCAGAGGTTCTTAACGTTGTTAGTTGCATCTGCAGCAGGCCTGGCACCCAGCGGTGCTTCTAGGATGTAATTCTTCTGTGCAGCAATGAGGATAATCCTCAAGTTACGGACCCAGTCCGTGTAATTGCTATCATGATCTTTCAACTTAGCTTTCTCAAGGAACGCATTAAAATTGAACGGAACAACAGCACGGGTCATCTATCTACAATAACATAGACAAGCAAAAATACTATCAGGTACTAAGTTCATGATAAATTAAAGTTCAATTAATCATATTACTTAAGAACTCCCACTTAGATAGACATCCCTCTAATCATCTAAGTGATCACGTGATCCAAATCAACTAAACTATGTCCGATCATCACGTGAGATGGAGTAGTTTTCAATGGTGAACATCACTATGTTGATCATATCTACTATATGATTCACGCTCGACCTTTCGGTCTCGGTGTTCCGAGGCCATATCTGCATATGCTAGGCTCGTCAAGTTTAACTTGAGTATTCTGTGTGTGCAAAACTGTCTTACACTCGTTGTATTTGAACATAGAGCTTATCACACCCGATCATCACGTGGTGTCTCGGCACGAAGAACTTTCGCAACGGTGCATACTCTGGGAGAACACTTATACCTTGAAATTTAGTGAGAGATCATCTTACAATGCTACCATCAATCAAAGAAAAATAAGATGCATAAAAGATAAACATCACATGCAATCAATATAAGTGATATGATATGGCCATCATCATCTTGTGCCTTTGATCTCCATCTCCAAAGCACCGTCATGATCACCATCATCACCGGCGCGACACCTTGATCTCCATCGTAGCATCGTTGTCGTCTCTCCAACTATTGCTTTTACGACTATCGCTACCGCTTAGTGATAAAGTAAAGCAATTACAGGGCAATTGCATTACATACAATAAAGCGACAACCATATGGCTCCTGCCAGTTGCCGATAACTCTGTTACAAAACATGATCATATCATACAATAAAATTTAGCATCATGTCTTGACCATATCACATCACAACATGCCCTGCAAAAACAAGTTAGACGTCCTCTACTTTGTTGTTGCAAGTTTTACGTGGCTGCTATGGGCTGAGCAAGAACTGTTCTTACCTACGCATCAAAACCACAATGGTATTTCGTCAAGTTAGTGCTATTTTAACCTTCTCAAGGACCAGGCGTAGCCACACTCGGTTCAACTAAAGTTGGAGAAACTGACACCCGCCAGCCACCTATGTGCAAAGCACGTCGGTAGAACTAGTCACGCGTAAGCGTACGCGTAATGTCGGTCCGAGCCGCTTCATCCAACAATACCGCCGAACCAAAGTATGACATGCTGGTAAGCAGTATGACTTGTATCGCCCACAACTCACTTGTGTTCTACTCGTGCATATAACATCTACGCATAAACCTGGCTCTAATACCACTATTGGGGAACGTAGTAATTTTAAAAAAATTCCTACACACATGCAAGATCATGGTGATGCATAACAACGAGCGGGGAGAGTGAGTCCACGTACCCTCGTAGACCGAAAGCAGAATCATTAGCACAACGCGGTTAATGTAGTCGTATATCTTCATGATCCGACCGATCCAACTATCGAACGTACGGCACCTCCAAGTTCAGCACACGTTCAGCTCGATGGCGTCCCGCGAACTCCGATCCAGCAGAGCTTCACGGGAGAGTTTCTTTAGCACAACGGCGTGATGACGGTGTTGATGTTGCTACCGACGCAAGGCTTCGCCTAAGCACCGCTACGATATGACCGAGGTGGAATATGGTGGAGGGGGGCACTGCACACGGCTAGGAGAGATCAACTGATCAACTTGTGTGTCTAGAGGTGCCCCCTGCCCCCGTATATAAAGGAGCAAGGGGGGAGGTGATACGTCTCCAACGTATCTACTTTTCCAAACACTTTTGCCCTTGTTTTGGACTCTAACTTGCATGATTTGAATGAAACTAACCCGGACTGACGTTGTTTTCAGTAGAACTGCCATGATGTTGTTTTATGTGTAGAAAACAAAAGTTCTCGGAATGTCCTGAAAATCCACGGAGGCACTTTTTGGAATTAATAAGAAATTCTGGGCGAAAGAAATATACCAAGGGGCCAAGGACCTGTCACGAGACAGGGGGCGCGCCCCCCTGTAGGGCGCACCCCCCTATCTCGTGGGCCCCCTGGACCTCCACCGACCTCAACTCCAACTCCATATATTCACGTTCGGGGAGAAAAATATCATAGAGAAAGTTTCATCACGTTTTACAACATGGAGCCACCACCAAGCCCTAATCTCTCTCGGGAGGGCTGATCTGGAGTCCGTTCGGGGCTCCGGAGAGGGGGATTCGTCGCCGTCGTCATCATCAACCATCCTCCATCACCAATTTCATGATGCTCACTGCCGTGCGTGAGTAATTCCATCTTAGGCTTGCTGGACGGTGATGGGTTGGATGAGATTTACCATGTAATCAAGTTTGTTTTGTTAGGGTTTGATCCCTAGTATCCACTATGTTCTGAGATTGATGTTGCTATAACTTAAATATGCTTAATGCTTGTCACTAGGGCCCGAGTGCCATGATTTCAGATCCGAACCTATTATGTTTTCATGAATATATGTGTGTTCTTGATCCTATCTTGCAAGTCTATAGTCACCTATTATGTGTTATGATCTGACAACCCCGAAGTGACAATAATCGGGATACTTCTCGGTGATGACTGTAGTTTGAGGAGTTCATGTATTCACTATGTGCTAATGCTTTGTTCTGGTTCTCTATTAAAAGGAGGCCTTAATATCCCTTAGTTTCTGCTAGGACCCCGCTGCCACAGGAGGGTAGGACAAAAGATGGCATGCAAGTTCTTTTCCATAAGTACGTATGACAATTTATGGAATACATGCCTACATTACATTGATGAACTGGAGCTAGTTCTATATCACCCTATGTTATAACTATTGCATGAGGAATCGCATCCGGCATAATTATCCATCACTGATCCATTGCCTACAAGCTTTTCACATATTGTTCTTTGCTTATTTACTTTTCCGTTGCTACTGTTACAACTGCTACAAAAACCCAAACACATTTATCTTTAGTTTTGCTACCGTTACTTTTATTATCATACCACTTTTGCTACTAAATACTTTGCTACAGATACTAAGTTATCTAGGTGTGGTTGAATTGACAACTCAACTGCTAATACTCAAGAATATTCTTTGGCTCCCCTTGTGTCGAATCAATAAATTTGGGTTGAGTACTTTACCCTCGAAAGCTGTTGCGATCCCCTACACTTGTGGGTTATCAAGACTAATTTCTGGCGCCGTTGCCGGGGAGCATAGCTCTATTCTCTGAGTCACTTGGGATTTATATCTATTGATCACTATGAAGAACTTGAAAGACGCTAAAACCAAGATTTTGCCCTCAACCACGAGGGGAGGTAAGGAACTGCCATCTACCTCTGCACTAGATTCTCCTTCTGTTATTAGTAAGCTTGCGACACCTAAACATGCTACTGCTATGTACTCTAATATGTCACATGTTATTGATGATGCCACTTCTGCTATGCATGATGAAACTACTTTTGTGCGTGATACTACTTTGCCATTAGGTGAATTTCTTGATGAACAACTTGCTAGAGTTAGGGGGAATGAAATTACTGAAGATCCTATTACTGATGATAGTGATGACGAAAGTTCTCCCAATGATTATGTATTACCTGTTGTTCCTAAGGGTTATGTTATGAATGAAGAAGCTGCTAGGGAAATCTTTGCTTGCAATGATAGATATGATCTCAAGAAATTGTTAGCTAAATGGAAGCAGCAGTCTCTTAATGCTAGAATGAAACCCGACCCTGCTTTTGCTACTTCACCTATCTGTGTTACTGATAAGGATTATGAATTCTCTGTTGATCCTGAAACTATTACTTTAGTTGAATCTGATCCTTTTTATGGCCTTGAATCTGAAACTGTTGTGGCACATCTTACCAAGTTAAATGACATAGCCACCCTGTTTACTAATGATGAGAAGTCTCGCTATTTTTATATCCTTAAGATATTTCCGTTCTCATTAAAGGGTGATGCTAAGACTTGGTATAATTCTCTTGCTCCTGGTTGTGTGCGTAGTCCCCAGGATATGATTTATTACTTCTCTGCTAAATATTTCCCTGCTCATAAGAAACAAGCTGCCTTGCGGGAAATATATAATTTTGTGCAAACCAAAGAAGAGAGTCTCCCACAAGCTTGGGGGAGGCTTCTCCGGTTACTTAATGCTTTGCCTGATCATCCTCTCAAGAAAAATGAAATACTTGATATCTTTTGTAATGGACTAATCGATGCTTCCAAGGACTACTTGGATAGTTGTGTTGGTTGTGGTTTCAGGGAAAGAACAGTCGACGAAGCTGAAATATTATTGAATAATATGTTGACTAATGAAAATAATTGGACTCTTCCTGAGCCAATTCCTGAAGTAATTCCTGAACCAATTGAGCCAACTCCTGAGCCTATTCCTAAACTCACTCCGAAGAAGAGAGGTGTTTTATTTCTCAGTCCTGAAGATATGCAAGAGGCAAAGAAATCAATGAAAGAAAAAGGTATTAAAGCGGAAGATGTTAAGAATTTACCTCCTATTGAAGAAATACATGGTCTTAATATACCACCTGTTGAAAAACCATATTGTCTTGATAACCCGACACAGGTAGTAAAGGTAAATTCTCTCTATAGATATGATAAAGTTGAAATACCCTCTACTAAATTTCATAGCCCATGCTTAGATGAATTTGATGACTTTATGGCTAGACAAGAAATTTTTAATGCTTACGTTGGTAGAGAGTTAAAGAATAATGCTTTCGAGATAGGACGTGTAAGCGATAATCTGGCTAGAGTTAAAGATGAACTTCACCTTGTTAGCAAATATGCTTCTATGGTTGCTACTCATGCTGAGCAAGTACTCAAAGCTCAAAATGATTTGCTTGAGGAATTAAATAATAAAAATGACTTTGTTGTTAGAGTGGCTACTAGAACTGGTAGAATGACTCAGGAACCTTTGTATCCTGAAGGCCACCCTAAGAGAATCGAGCAAGATTCTCAGAGAAACAATTTAGAGGCACCTAGTTCTTCTAAAAAGAAGAAAAAGAAAGACGATAGAACTTTGCATGCTTCTAGTGAACCTACTGTAGACACACTTGAGAATCCCAATGATATTACTATTTCTGATGCTGAAACTCAATCAGGTGATGAACATGAACCTAGTGATAATGTTAATGATAATGTTCATGTTGATGCTCAACCTAGCAAAAACAATGATGTAGAGATTGAACCTGTTGTTGATCTTGATAACCCACAATCAAAGAATCAACGTTATGATAAGAGAGATTTTGTTGCTAGGAAGCACGGTAAAGAAAGAGAACCATGGGTTCAGAAACCCATGCCCTTTCCTCCTAAACCATCCAAGTCAAAGGATGATGAGGATTTTGACCGCTTTGCTGAAATGATTAGACCTATTTTCTTACGTATGCTCTTAACTGATATGCTCAAAGTAAATCCTTATGCTAAATATATAAAGGATATCATTACAAATAAAAGAAACATACCGGAAGCTGAAATTTCCACCATGCTTGTTAATTACACTTTTAAGGGTGGAATACCAAAGAAACTTGGAGATCCGGGTGTACCAACTATACCATGCTCTATTAAAAGAAATTACGTGTCAGGACCCCGACTCAATGTCACATCGATCTAGCCTGTAACACCTCATATCACTTTGTGGCCTCACGCACGGTATTCCCACGAGTGTCGCCTTACCTTTGCCCGGGACCGTTTGCGCCTTTTGGCACACGTATATGATAGTGTCGCTAGCATCCATATGAAAAGGAGCCCGGGCTGACATGGCTAGTTGTAAACCCAAAGTGGCACAGACTTACAGGGACAGGCATCCATGACCCAACATCGAACGTGTCGGTCATCAGCGAGTAAGTTCCGGGCTGTAGCACTGGGCTAGCAGGACTCCGGTACTCAACGCGTGACATTTCCCCGAAGGGACAGACACAGGAACGAAGAAGGACACATGCCGGCCAGCCTAAGTGTTCTGGAGCAGTAGCAAGCTACCATGGCTCGGTGGAGACACTAGGAGACATTTCCCGGTAAGAGAGGCTACTAAAGATAAACAACTAGATAGTCAGATCCCACACATACCAAGCATTTCAATAACATACACACAATATGCTCGATATGTGCAAATACAACATGGCATCACATCATGACTCTACGACTCAAGTATTGTATTCATTAGGCTCCGAGGAGCGAAATATTACAAACAGGGGTCTCATGACCCAACATTCAGAGCATATAAATCAAACACATGCGGAAGCTAACATGTCTGAGTACAGACATCTACAAATGAAAAAGGCTTAGAAGCCTGACTATCTACCAGATCCTGCCGGGGGCACAAGATCGTAGCTGAGGTAACAAGCTAAACGTCGAAGTCCACGTGGAACTACTAGCGAGACCGAAGTCTCTCTGCAAAAACATAAAATAGGCAAACGTGAGTACAAATGTACCCAGCAAGACTTACATCAGAACTAACTACATATGCATCATTATCAATAAAGGGGATGGTGGAGTTTAACTACTGCAGGCCAGCTTTGACTCGGTGGCTATCCTGAACTACGACTGCAAGTAACTCTTTGAGGTGGCGCACATGAGTCCACATATTCACCATATCAATACACCACTATGGATCCGCTCCCGTCTCCCTACGAGAACGCCATCCATAGCACTCACACTTATCTTGCGTATTTTAGAGTATCCACTTTCACTTGTCTATGAACTGTACAGGCAACCCAGAAGTCCTTTACCGCGGACACGGCTATTCGAATAGATAATGTTAACCCTGCAGGGGTGTACTTCTTCACACACGCTCTCACCACTTACCGCCGTTTACACGACATGTACTCGGCAACCTTCAAGCGGAAGCCCAACGAGGGTGTCGGCCACGACCTACCTAAACACTCAAGTCTCTAGTCCAGGTTTATCGCCTATTCGGGTTCCATCCATGAGGAGATCCGGCCGGAGTTTCGCTCACAGCCCCAAACGATGTGAACAGGGTTCCCGAGACACCAAACGGGCGCCCGGTACACCGTGCCACGTGCCTACCGCATCACAGCCCACCCCTACGGTCAGCGCTGCGCACGGCCTCCAGCATACTACAAACACCAGAAACTACTTGCAACTCCTGGACAGAGGACAAGGGTGATTAAGAAGCCGAGAGGGTCCATTGGTTTCAGGCCCAATGCGTGGTAGTAGCTGAATCATGGATCACAAACACAGAACTCAGTTCCTGAGGACGGCTGCAATGAGACAACCCACCATGTACTCCTACATGGCCTCTCACCGCTACCTTTACCAAATCGTGTTCACACACTTAGCTCACACACAGTAGGACATGTTCACACACCTCTGATTCATCCCAGATGAATCAGACCTGACTCAACTCTAAGCAGTAGCAGGCATGACAAACAAGTATGAATGAGTAGGCACATCAGGGCTCAAACAACTCCTACTCATGCTAGTGGGTTTCATCTAATTACTGTGGAATGACAGGTCATGCAGAGGATAAAGGGGTTCAGCTACCGCAGCAAGTAACAGATGAATCGATGTTGTCCTAATGCATTAAAAGAGAGCAGGAGCGAGAGAGTGGGATTGTATCGGAATGAACAAGGGGGTTTTGCTTGCCTGGCACTTCTGAAGATAACATTGAGTCTTCATCAGTGTCAACGATCACATCATCGGTACAGCGTCTACCGAGAGGGGACAGATACCGGCAACAGAGAAGAAATACAATCAATGCAATGCACAATATGATGCATGCTCATGACATGGCAATATGAATGTGTTTTGGGCTAATGCACCTAGCAACAAGTTAAATGAAGTTGGTTTGAACCCTAGGTTCAAATTCAAACTCCATATATGATTATTTAAATGCCCTTTATTTGTTTTGTCCAGAACAGAGGACAAACATTGTTCAAACATGCATGAAAATGGTACAGATGGATTCCTTGAATTTTTCTGATAATTTTTCATATATAATTTATTTCATTTGGAGTTACGGTTGAATTTCTATGAATTTTAGAAGTTTTGGTTATTTTTCTGAAAATAATAAATCATTTAAGATTTATTTAAATTCCAGAAAGGAATTATTGTGTCAGCATGACCTCATAGTGACGTCAGCAGGTCAACGGGCGCCGTCCAGGTCAAACCTGACGTGTGGGGGCCACACGTCAGTGACACAGGAACTAATCCCGGTCAAACCCAGCGCTGACTGGGGTTTGACCAGGGGTGGGGCCCACTGTCAGTGGCTATTAGGGTTGCTTAGGTGGCGGGGTTAGCGTCTAATGACGGCCACGTCGACACTCGCCGGAGTTTCGCCGGCGACGACCTAAACTGCGGCGGCAACTCGCCGGACTTGAGCTGCGGGCGACGGATGGATGCGCGAGGGCCACCAGGGGGTAGCCCGCGCTCGACTGCGTCTAGCAGAGCCATCGGAAGGCCTCGGAGTCGCCGGAGATGACGACGGCGAGCACAGAGGCGGCGGCCGGAGCTCGGGCGCCGATCGATTCGACGCTCTGGTGCACTACGGGAGAAACTGGTGGGTGCTGCGGGCTCCTGAGGTTGCGGTGAGCACGACGGTGGGCTCAGGAGCGAGCTGCGGTGGCTGTGGCCACGGCCACGCCATGGCCGGCGGCGAGGAGCAATCGGCTCCGGTGAAAAGGGCGGCTAAAGTGCGGGAACGAGCGCGAGGAGGAGGGGGAATGGAAGAGGAGCTCACAGCGGATCCGGTAGAGGCAACGGCGAGGCCGGGGAGGGGCTGGAACTCGCGAATCCTCGAAAGTTCGCCGGCGGTCGAAGGTTGGGGACGAGCTTGAGGGCGACGCTGTAGGGCTTCCGGAGGGCCGTGGATCGGTGGGGGAGGAAGAGGGGGTCGGGGCGGAGCTTCCTGGGGCGTCGGTGAGGCGTGGGGTGGCCGGTAGCCACGGTGGCTCTCGTTGGTGGCGGCGGCTCCGTTCGGGTGAGGAGAACAGAGGAGGGGGAGAGTGTTCCGGGGGGGAAGGATGAGGACGCGGGAGAGTGAGGAAGAGAGGCAGGGAGGTGCGTGGCATCTCCGGGCGTCGAGGAGGAAGCAGGAGGTGGCCGAGGCGCGTGGCCGCGCGCGCCGGGCGCGTGCCCGTCCTCCTGGCAGGGAGGAAGACGACAGGGGAGGGGCTAGTGGGCTGGGCCGGCGCTGGCTGCTGCTGGGCTGCACAGGGAGGAGGCCCAGGTAAGTGCTCTGTCTCTTATTTAACTCTGTTTTTCTATTTTGCAGGTTTGTTTTGAATTTGGTTTTGAAACCAATTCAATTTATTTTGCTTCTGACAATATTTTTAGGAGCTAAAAGAATTAAAACAATGCTCCAAAAATATTTCAGAATTATTGGACCTATATTTATTTAATAGCAGATATAAATCCAATTCAAATAATTATTGATTTAATTCAAATGCCCAAAATAAATGTTTCTGAGACACCAAAAATATTGGTTTGGATTTTACCTCTTGCCAATATTTCCAGAGGATAACAGGAACATTTTCTTGGATTTATTTGAACCGATTTTATCTTGATCATTTTTAGAAGGAATCTGAGGCTTTGAAAATTCCCCAATTCAAATTTCATTTGAATTTAAACATGATGCACACATGAAGCTAGCCCAGGGCATTGCTAGAAGCTAGGGATGTGACAACTCACCCCCACTAAAACAAGAATCTCGTCCCGAGATTCAAGCGTAGGGTAAGATAAAAGGGAAGCGCAAAACTAATATAATCTTCACGATCCAGGTTGCACTTCAAATGAACGTTGATTCGATCACCATCATTGTCTCGAAGTCTTGCTCTGAGAACTCCAACTAACTTGACAACGAGAGGAAAAGGAAACTCTAAAAGAATCGATCTTCTCGGAGATCAAACAGCTTAGGATTAACTCGCGGAATGAGACATAGAAACATCTCACGAGCTGAGGCACGAAACACACATCCATAGGAAGGGGGTGTAGCAGATGATGAAGGTTCACTAGGTAGACAACAATTTTACCCTTAAGAGGGTGGTGAACGGTTGTCAACGTAGCGAGGAGTTTGAGTTGCCATGATACCACAGCGAGACATTTTAGAGGAAGGCAATTTGTCGAGGGTTTCAAGTAGCGAGGATAAACTGCCATGATTCCATAACGGGGCACCTTGGGAGAGGAGACTCGTAGAGATATCCCCTTAAGTGGCAAAAAGAATTACCTTTGATTCAGAGATCATTGAGACTCTTTATACCAGCCTAAGGAAAATCTCGAGCGATCGTTTGGAGGGGTTCGGTAGAATGGCATACTCGAACCAGAATGGATGATGTGGATTACCTTGTTGAAGACAACACAAGGGATGATTTTGCTTATCATCGGAAATGGATGGGACCCATGGTAGAATGGCACATTGGCGGTGCAAGCTGGGAACAAAATGCAAATGCTGGGAATGATTCTGGTAACTGGGGAGAAACCCAACAGCAGAGAGTGATTCCACGATTGGAATGGTTATAGCATAACCGAGGAAACTAAGAGCAATCCAGTTAGTGCCGAGGATAACACCTAGCGCTTGTGTGTGCTCTCAAGAACTTGAGCATTTCCATAATCATCAAGGTTTTACCAACATCCTTGTCAAGGGTGCTGACAACACAACATACTACCATGATGAATAGCGATGGACAATGCAGATGCAAAGGAAGATAACCTTCTCAGATTTCACCTTAGCGGGGCCAAGGGAACAAAATCTGGATGATCGACCGAGAGACATTTAGCACTCCGCTTCTAATGTTCTCCTTGATGTACTAGCGTATCCCATTCATAGATATGGCTTGGTATCTAGAACATCAAGTAAAGGTCGGACTTCGGAAGCACAAAAATCCATAAGGGACAGCTAGGGAGTAAATCCTACGATGTCCTTATGGGAAGGTGGCCAACTTCTTCAATCAAGATACTACAATAATAGGTCTTCCAGCTGGGTGTGTTGGCCATGACATCCATTTTACCGGTTACAGAGAGACCAATATTGTAACCATTGGAAAACATTCCCACCATCATATCTGCCTGAGATTCAGATCTGGTTAATGTCAGGATATTCCAGACTCATCGAGTCTAGGAAGAAAAAGATAGTTTGCAACACAAATCGACGAGACGTCGTTGCGAGATTCTCGGGAAATGGACTACGATAGTAAGCTCCAAAACATGAGCTGGTTCTGCTACAAACATGCGAACACGTTGTCCCAGACAAACATTACCCCATGGTAGTCTTATAATAAAACACTACCGAGTTCAGGTGGGGAACCATCAACGAGGATAGCGAAGTCCTAACATAAGTCATATGATTAGCTCTTATGAAGGAACTTCTTCTCCTTGAACAAATCAATCAGTGGCTTGGTGTGCTTGGGACACATATGGAATGAAGGTTGCAAGTCTCCAGACCACAGAATACTTCGCACGTGTGCATGACTGATTTGGGACGATTCCAAAGGAAACAAAACAATCTTCCTCAAATTCACGGCGGCAACTTTCACCAAATGCACATGTATAAGAGGAAATCACTCCTTTCATTAACAAGTACTTCATGAGCTAGCATGAAGAAAATGCTTTCAAAAGTTTCCAACACTAGGTTGATGTTCAACATGATTCATGGGGGAAGACAAAATGCTACTGATGGGCTCAACAACAACTCATCGGAATTTCCATATCACTGGACTTCCACCATCATGTGAACACGGTGATAGCATTGGTCAGACCAAAGAGGTAATGGTGTATGCTCGAGGGATCAACCACGAGTAAGACAACATTACGAGCATCGTTGGTACTGATTTGATTTGATGATAGCCCACACTCAAATCAAAGGATTGATAAGACCATAGGTCCAGCAACTGATCACAAGGACCAATCGATGAAGATATCATCTTTCTTCAGCACACCCTACACAAGAATATCCCTTTGGAACGAACTAAGTCAGGCAAGCTTTTATCTTCCAACTCTCCAAGTTGTTGTCTAACTTAAACAACTAGCTCAGGGATATCCAACACCGATTCTTGGAGAGAAGGTGGTTCACAAGAAACCAACTTGATCACGAGCTCAACATAACAGTCAGGGGACAGCCTGGCAATACTTCCGGGAAGATATTCGGAAAATCACGAACCACCGATATGTTACTAAGCTCAAGAACAATCTTGCTTTTCAGGGCAAGACGATATAATCAAATGAGCGAGGACTTGACAGCATCCTAACTCATCAATCGAAATGTGCACCAGGAAGATGAACAAGGTAGCACGATCAGTCTTAGAAGGATGATTCAAAAATCAACACGCTAAGAATGAGGTTATCGTCCATTTACTACCAAGCAACGAGGTTGCTGGAAGTATCGATTTCACACATCACAGTTCACTTGTCGGCATTCCGGTTACAATAACACGGGGCCGAGGAATGAAAAATGATAGCGAGAAGTATCACTATGTCAAGAATTCATGAGAAATGGTGCAATTCTCATGACAGTCCTGACATAAAGAGGGCAATACTTCAAGGTAGAACAGAGCAAGGGCTAGATTAGCAATTTGATCTGCGGAGCGCAACTTCTTTGACCCAATCCTGGATATGGATGAGGTACTGGAGTTTGCTTCTCCTAGTCATTCCGGATAGAATGGCTTGACGGACCACAGAAGTAAAAGGCATCGATGAACACGAATGCACGACTACTCCTGACTATCAATCGATAGACGACGGTCAGTATACAACTAAAGGGGGACAACTCAAGGGAACATAAGATTTTCTGAGTTGTGGATGCATAGATTAGTATGTCGAGCGAAGCTCAACATTTCTTCCGGATAACCCATGCGGAAAGGGTAGAACTGGCGGAGTCACAATATAAAATGAAGAACTCATCAAGAGCATTCTTATTGTGATCTTTCGGTTCAAAGAACTTCTGCCATAAGTGGTTCATAGTATTTGGAAGAAGGAAATACCACGGACCTCGAGGACTAATGCAAAGGTTACTAATTTCCTAAAGGAACTAGCAAACACTATCAACATGAGGTAAGTGGGGTGAATCTCGGGTTCAAAACCCAGAAGTAGATTACCTACTAACTAAATTGCATCACGGGATGCTTTCGGGAATGATGGCCAGAATCATCACACTGGGATACAGATCATGGCTAGATTACTAGATGATCCCCTAAGACACCTAGGGTCATAAAAATAGTTCCAACATATACGTCGAGGCAATAGAATACCTCAACTCACCGATTAGTGTGGTTAATTTGGCCCACAGGGACATCGGAACGGGAGGAAGGGAGTTTGCAAATGCATCAGACTATTTAGAAACCTGGGATGACTCGGACAGCATAACGGCTGTAAATGCTCAAAAGACTGAAGACATGCTACAAAAATGGTGGTATAGCCACTCCGAAGCACAATATCAAGGTTTCGAGATCAACAGTTATGAACATACGGAAGTAGTAAAACTGAGCTGAGATTTGGAACTAACAATCTTATAAGTCTAAGGATTAATAACACGTCATCCTGATAGATAGATGAGAAGGCCTAGTTCTTAATCCCCGTAGAAGAGAAGAGGTTGACTCAGATCAGAAGGCCATGAGGTATAAGAAGTAAAAAGAGCCTTACGTTCCATCCCACAATCAATTCCCTTACATAACTAAAGCATTTCTAGACTCAACTTCGACCAGTTTGGCTTGGTAATCCTACAGGCAGTCAAGCTCTGATACCAACGCTGTCAGGACCCCGACTCAATGTCACATCGATCTAGCCTGTAACACCTCATATCACTTTGTGGCCTCACGCACGGTATTCCCACGGGTGTCGCCTTACCTTTGCCCGGGACCGTTTGCGCCTTTTGGCACACGTATATGATAGTGTCGCTAGCATCCATATGAAAAGGAGCCCGGGCTGACATGGCTAGTTGTAAACCCAAAGTGGCACAGACTTACAGGGACAGGCATCCATGACCCAACATCGAACGTGTCGGTCATCAGCGAGTAAGTTCCGGGCTGTAGCACTGGGCTAGCAGGACTCCGGTACTCAACGCGTGACATTTCCCCGAAGGGACAGACACAGGAACGAAGAAGGACACATGCCGGCCAGCCTAAGTGTTCCGGAGCAGTAGCAAGCTACCATGGCTCGGTGGAGACACTAGGAGACATTTCCCGGTAAGAGAGGATACTAAAGATAAACAACTAGATAGTCAGATCCCACACATACCAAGCATTTCAATAACATACACACAATATGCTCGATATGTGCAAATACAACATGGCATCACATCATGACTCTACGACTCAAGTATTGTATTCATTAGGCTCCGAGGAGCGAAATATTACAAACAGGGGTCTCATGACCCAACATTCAGAGCATATAAATCAAACACATGCGGAAGCTAACATGTCTGAGTACAGACATCTACAAATGAAAAAGGCTTAGAAGACTGACTATCTACCAGATCCTGCCGGGGGCACAAGATCGTAGCTGAGGTAACAAGCTAAACGTCGAAGTCCACGTGGACCTACTAGCGAGACCGAAGTCTCTCTGCAAAAACATAAAATAGGCAAACGTGAGTACAAATGTACCCAGCAAGACTTACATCAGAACTAACTACATATGCATCATTATCAATAAAGGGGATGGTGGAGTTTAACTACTGCAGGCCAGCTTTGACTCGGTGGCTATCCTGAACTACGACTGCAAGTAACTCTTTGAGGTGGCGCACATGAGTCCACATATTCACTATATCAATACACCACTATGGATCCGCTCCCGTCTCCCTACGAGAACGCCATCCATAGCACTCACACTTATCTTGCGTATTTTAGAGTATCCACTTTCACTTGTCTATGAACTGTACAGGCAACCCAGAAGTCCTTTACCGCGGACACGGCTATTCGAATAGATAATGTTAACCCTGCAGGGGTGTACTTCTTCACACACGCTCTCACCACTTACCGCCGTTTACACGACATGTACTCGGCAACCTTCAAGCGGAAGCCCAACGAGGGTGTCGGCCACGACCTACCTAAACACTCAAGTCTCTAGTCCAGGTTTATCGCCTATTCGGGTTCCATCCATGAGGAGATCCGGCCGGAGTTTCGCTCACAGCCCCAAACGATGTGAACAGGGTTCCCGAGACACCAAACGGGCGCCCGGTACACCGTGCCACGTGCCTACCGCATCACAGCCCACCCCTACGGTCAGCGCTGCGCACGGCCTCCAGCATACTACAAACACCAGAAACTACTTGCAACTCCTGGACAGAGGACAAGGGTGATTAAGAAGCCGAGAGGGTCCATTGGTTTCAGGCCCAATGCGTGGTAGTAGCTGAATCATGGATCACAAACACAGAACTCAGTTCCTGAGGACGGCTGCAATGAGACAACCCACCATGTACTCCTACATGGCCTCTCACTGCTACCTTTACCAAATCGTGTTCACACACTTAGCTCACACACAGTAGGACATGTTCACACACCTCTGATTCATCTCGGATGAATCAGACCTGACTCAACTCTAAGCAGTAGCAGGCATGACAAACAAGTATGAATGAGTAGGCACATCAGGGCTCAAACAACTCCTACTCATGCTAGTGGGTTTCATCTAATTACTGTGGAATGACAGGTCATGCAGAGGATAAAGGGGTTCAGCTACCGCAGCAAGTAACAGATGAATCGATGTTGTCCTAATGCATTAAAAGAGAGCAGGAGCGAGAGAGTGGGATTGTATCGGAATGAACAAGGGGGTTTTGCTTGCCTGGCACTTCTGAAGATAACATTGAGTCTTCATCAGTGTCAACGATCACATCATCGGTACAGCGTCTACCGAGAGGGGACAGATACCGGCAACAGAGAAGAAATACAATCAATGCAATGCACAATATGATGCATGCTCATGACATGGCAATATGAATGTGTTTTGGGCTAATGCACCTAGCAACAAGTTAAATGAAGTTGGTTTGAACCCTAGGTTCAAATTCAAACTCCATATATGATTATTTAAATGCCCTTTATTTGTTTTGTCCAGAACAGAGGACAAACATTGTTCAAACATGCATGAAAATGGTACAGATGGATTCCTTGAATTTTTCTGATAATTTTTCATATATAATTTATTTCATTTGGAGTTACGGTTGAATTTCTATGAATTTTAGAAGTTTTGGTTATTTTTCTGAAAATAATAAATCATTTAAGATTTATTTAAATTCCAGAAAGGAATTATTGTGTCAGCATGACCTCATAGTGATGTCAGCAGGTCAACGGGCGCCGTCCAGGTCAAACCTGACGTGTGGGGGCCACACGTCAGTGACACAGGAACTAATCCCGGTCAAACCCAGCGCTGACTGGGGTTTGACCAGGGGTGGGGCCCACTGTCAGTGGCTATTAGGGTTGCTTAGGTGGCGGGGTTAGCGTCTAATGACGGCCACGTCGACACTCGCCGGAGTTTCGCTGGCGACGACCTAAACTGCGGCGGCAACTCGCCGGACTTGAGCTGCGGGCGACGGATGGATGCGCGAGGGCCACCAGGGGGTAGCCCGCGCTCGACTGCGTCTAGCAGAGCCATCGGAAGGCCTCGGAGTCGCCGGAGATGACGACGGCGAGCACAGAGGCGGCGGCCGGAGCTCGGGCGCCGATCGATTCGACGCTCTGGTGCACTACGGGAGAAACTGGTGGGTGCTGCGGGCTCCTGAGGTTGCGGTGAGCACGACGGTGGGCTCAGGAGCGAGCTGCGGTGGCTGTGGCCACGGCCACGCCATGGCCGGCGGCGAGGAGCAATCGGCTCCGGTGAAAAGGGCGGCTAAAGTGCGGGAACGAGCGCGAGGAGGAGGGGGAATGGAAGAGGAGCTCACAGCGGATCCGGTAGAGGCAACGGCGAGGCCGGGGAGGGGCTGGAGCTCGCGAATCCTCGAAAGTTCGCCGGCGGTCGAAGGTTGGGGACGAGCTTGAGGGCGACGCTGTAGGGCTTCCGGAGGGCCGTGGATCGGTGGGGGAGGAAGAGGGGGTCGGGGCGGAGCTTCCTGGGGCGTCGGTGAGGCGTGGGGTGGCCGGTAGCCACGGTGGCTCTCGTTGGTGGCGGCGGCTCCGTTCGGGTGAGGAGAACAAAGGAGGGGGAGAGTGTTCCGGGGGGGAAGGATGAGGACGCGGGAGAGTGGGGAAGAGAGGCAGGGAGGTGCGTGGCATCTCCGGGCGTCGAGGAGGAAGCAGGAGGTGGCCGAGGCGCGTGGCCGCGCGCGCCGGGCGCGTGCCCGTCCTCCTGGCAGGGAGGAAGACGACAGGGGAGGGGCTAGTGGGCTGGGCCGGCGCTGGCTGCTGCTGGGCTGCACAGGGAGGAGGCCCAGGTAAGTGCTCTGTCTCTTATTTAACTCTGTTTTTCTATTTTGCAGGTTTGTTTTGAATTTGGTTTTGAAACCAATTCAATTTATTTTGCTTCTGACAATATTTTTAGGAGCTAAAAGAATTAAAACAATGCTCCAAAAATATTTCAGAATTATTGGACCTATATTTATTTAATAGCAGATATAAATCCAATTCAAATAATTATTGATTTAATTCAAATGCCCAAAATAAATGTTTCTGAGACACCAAAAATATTGGTTTGGATTTTACCTCTTGCCAATATTTCCAGAGGATAACAGGAACATTTTCTTGGATTTATTTGAACCGATTTTATCTTGATCATTTTTAGAAGGAATCTGAGGCTTTGAAAATTCCCCAATTCAAATTTCATTTGAATTTAAACATGATGCACACATGAAGCTAGCCCAGGGCATTGCTAGAAGCTAGGGATGTGACATTACGTTAGAACTGCTTTATGTGATCTTGGAGCCGGTGTTAGTGTTATTCCTCTCTCTTTATATCGTAGACTTGAATTGAATAAGTTGACACCTACTAAAATATCTTTGCAAATAGTTGATAAATCAACTACTATACCTGTCGGTATTTGTGAGGATGTACCTGTTGTGGTTGCAAATGTCACTATCTTAATAGACTTTGTTATTCTTGATATTCCCGAGGACGATAGTATGTCTATTATCCTTGGTAGACCTTCTCTTAATACTGCAGGGGCTGTTATTGATTGGAACAAAGGAAATGTCACTTTTCATGTTAATGATAATGAGCATACGGTACACTTTTCGAGGAAACAATCTCAAGTTCATAGCATCAATTCTATTGAAAAAGTTCCAACTATCATTTTTGGAGGTTTTGAATTTCCTCTTCCTACTATCAAGAAAAAGTATGATATTCTTATTGTTGGGGATTTTCATATCTCCGTTGAGGTAACTTAGTGTTATTAGAAATTTCTCCCGTTCCATGTTATTCGGAATGAGTTTGTTAACAAAACTTGATCAACGTTGTTAGTGGATTCATTTTGATGATCACGAGATGGATTAAACTAGAAGGCACAACCTTCTGTACCCTCTTTTTACTTTCTGTTATTTAGAATAAATAAAGAAAAAATACTATTATCTGTCTGTTTTCTGAATTATCCGTGCATTAAAAAAATAGTCCGAAAATAAAAGTGCTCCAAATGCCCTGCAAATTTAGTATGAGTTTTTCTGGAATATTTGAGGATTTTAGGCACTGAAATCACTGCAGGAGGGGCAAGAACCAGACCACGAGAGTGGAGGGCGCCCCCCCCCCTATAGGGCGCACCCCCTGTCTCATGGGCCCCTGGTGGCCCCCCTCCACTTATGCCAGCACCCACACACTTCATCTTCTACCCAAAAAAATCCCCATCCAGTTCAAGCACGAGTTCTAGCTCGTTTTGCTGTTATTTTTGATCTCTTAGCTCAAAGCTCCATTCACAAAACTGCTTTGGGAGATTGTTGCTTGGTATGTGACTCCTCCATTGGTCCAATTAGTTTTTGTTCTAGTGCTTCATTCATTGCAAATTTTTGCTGCATAGGTGACCATGTTCTTGAGCTTGCATGTTCAATTTTTGAGGTCCCAAGCAATTCCAATGCATGATATAGGCTCTAGGCACTTGTAGGAGTACTTGCTATCAATCTTGTTTAGTTTTATTCACTTTTATTTTGAAGTTACCAAAATTTCAGAAATTTTCAGAAAAAGAATTATGCTTAGAAGAATGTACCGAGGTTGTTCCTCGGCAAAGAAAGGGCCAAGGATTGCTATACGTGAGCAAGACGTTGAATTGCCGAGGGACGCAAATGTACGGGCTTGTGAGTGGCCATCCGATGATTTTATGGTCGAAGCAGGCTTCAAGGAGGAATTTGACACGTATGTGCGTAATGCAGAGCTGGAGGACTTCTTACAAGATAAGTGTCCTCGGTACTATCAATTGATTGATTCCTTTGTGCGGAGGTTCCAATACAACTGTACGCGTAATTCTCCTAGTGTTATGTTTGATATTTATGATACATCTTATACCATGGATTTAGAGGATTTCACAACTGCTTGCAAACTCTCGCAGTGGGGTAATATTAATGATCCTCGCAAATCTGAATTTAGAGATTTTCTTGCTAGTATTACTGTGGGAGAGTCTAGGGACATAGCACAAGCTACCATAGGGAGCATTCATTTTCCTGCTATACATTATTTTGCTCTCTTTATTGGTAGATGCATTAATGGTAAAGACGAAGCTTGTCACATGTGTGTCCCTGATCTGTGTGTCCTCAAGAGTGTTGTTTCAGGTTATAAAGGTTATAACTTGGGGGCAATAGTTGCACGTAGGTTGCAGAATAATATTAGAAAGGGAGATTTATTTGGAGGAATTTATGCAACCCGTGTGGCTAATTATCTTAATATAGCCCAACGAGAGGGGGATATGATTTTACCCCCTGTTTATTTGGATAAATAAGCTATGTTTAATCATCATTTGCTTGAGAGGAATGAACAATTCCTCCATTATCGACTAATCTATGACAGACGCAACGTCGTCCCTGTTACTCTTCCTGCTCCCTACCTTTTTGATTATCAGGCAAAAGGAAGATATGTTGTCACCAGGGAGGAAGCAGCTGAATATGAGAGGGGAGTGGAGGCAGCTCGCCAACACTCTGCAGCTCAGGAGGCGGTTGCCACAGCATCTCAGTACAACCCCGGTTTCACTTATGGATATCAGCCAGGCGATCCTTGGTACTAGACCAACTTAGGCCAAAAGCCTAAGCTTGGGGGAGTACGTATTTCTCACTGACTTTACATTCATGTTCACACACTAGTCGTCGGTGCTCATATTCTTTCATTGTATTATCCACGCTAGTTTAATTTTCTTTTTCTAGTTTTCTTCTTGTGTGTTTGATAAACCTTAAGAAAACCAAAAAAATTAGTTAGTTTAAACTCTATGCTTGTAGTAGAAATTAAAATGAAAACCCAAAAAGATTTCTTCTTCTTATTATTAGTTGTTGGGAGCTTTCCCGTGTAAATAGTTTTATTTTCTTTTCTTTCCTTTGGGGGTCGAGAAGACCTTATTGAAAATGCTTAGTGGCTCTTATATGCATGATTGTTTATTTAACTTAGAGCCCATATTACTTGTCTTCTCTTTTGAGTTGAATGCTTGCAGATTCCAGCTTAGTCCAATGCACGTGCACTCTTATTATTATACACATCGTTAGGTCGTGCAAGTGAAAGGCAATAATGACGATATATGATGGACTTATTGGGATGAGAAAAGCTGGTATGAACTCGACCTCTCTTGTTTTTATAATATGATGAGTTCATCGTTTCTGAGTCAGCTATTATGAAGTAAACATATTTGCAATGACATTTAGAGATTATAGTTGCTTGTGCCATGCTTGATTAGCTATGAGTTATAATGGTTTACCTTGCGTACCAACATGCTATTAGAATGATTATGATGTGGTATGATGGGATGGTATCCTCCTTTGCATGAATTGAGTGACTCGACTTGGCACATGTTCACGCATGTAGTTGAGTCAAATCAACGTAGCCTTCACGATATTTATGTTCATGGTGGATTATATCTTACTCATGCTTGTACTCGGTTTAAATTAATTTTAATGCATGTTTATGACTGTTGTCGCTCTCTCAGTTGGTCGCTTCCCAGTCTTTTGCTAGCCTTCAGCTGTACTAAGCGGGAATACTGCTTGTGCATCCAAACTCCTTAAACCCCAAAGTTGTTCCAAATGAGTCCACTATACCTACCTATATGCGGTATTTACCTGTCGTTCCAAGTAAATTTGTATGTGCCAAACTCCAAACCTTCAAATGAAATTCTGTTTTGTATGCTCGAGCAGCTCATGTTACAACTAGGGCTGCATATATCTTCCATGCTAGGTGGGTTATTCTCACGAGGAGTGGACTCCGCTCCTCATTCACGAGAAAGGGCCGGTAACCGGGATGCCCACTCCCATGACCCAAAAAGATCAAAGCAAATCAAAGTAATTAAACAAAACTCCCACAGGGTTGTTGTTAGTTGGAGGCACTCGTTGTTTCGAGCAAGCCATGGATTGATGCTTGTTGGTGGTTGGGGGAGTATAAACCTTTACCATTCTGTTTGGGAACTGCCTATAATGCATGTAGTATGGAAGATACAGCCATCTCATAGTTGTTGCGTTGACAGCAAAAGTATGCCGCTCAAAATGTTATTCAATCTCTATTTTAAAATCGAGCTCTGGCACCTCTACAAATCCTGGCTTCCCTCTGCGAAGGGCCTATCTATTTACTTTTATGTTGAGTCATCACCCTTCTTATTAAAAGCACCCGCTGGAGAGCACACTGTCATTTGCATTCATTACTATTGGTTTATATTGGGTATGACTTGACTGGATCTCTTTTACCATGAATTACAATGTTTAGTCAGTCCTTGATCTTTAAAGGTGCTCTGCATTTATGTTTTGCGGTCTCAGAAAGGGCTAGCGAGATACCATTTTGTTATATCATGTTATAATTATTTTGAGAAAGTGTTGTCATCTGAGTTTTATTATTATGGCTCGCTAGCTGATTATGCTATTGATATGAGTAATTGTGAGACCTAAGTGTTATTGTGAGTATGGTTAGTTCATAATATTTGCTGAAACTTGAATGCTGGCTTTTCATGTTTACAACAACAAGAGCAAACGGAGTTTGTAAAAGTTTTTCTTTATCACTTTCAGTTCATCAACTGAATTGCTTGAGGACAAGCAAAGGTTTAAGCTTGGGGGAGTTGATACGTCTCCAACGTATGTACTTTTTCAAACACTTTTGCCCTTGTTTTGGACTCTAACTTGCATGATTTGAATGAAACTAACCCGGACTGACGTTGTTTTCAGCAGAACTGCCATGATGTTGTTTTATGTGTAGAAAACAGAAGTTCTCGGAATGTCTTGAAAATCCACGGAGGCACTTTTTGGAATTAATAAGAATTTCTGGGCGAAAGAAATATACCAGGGGGGGCCAGGGCCTGTCCACGAGACAGGGGGCGCGCCCCCCTGTAGGGCGCGCCCCCCTATCTCGTGGGCCCCCTGGACCTCCACCGACCTCAACTCCAACTCCATATATTCACGTTCGGGGAGAAAAAAATCAGAGAGAAAGTTTCATCGCGTTTTACGACACGGAGCCGCCGCCAAGCCCTAATCTCTCTCGGGAGGGCTGATCTGGAGTCCGTTCGGGGCTCCGGAGAGGGGGATTCGTCGTCGTTGTCATTATCAACCATCCTCTATCACCAATTTCATGATGATCACCACCGTGCGTGAGTAATTCCATCGTAGGCTTGCTGGACGGTGATGGGTTGGACGAGATTTACCATGTAATCAAGGTAGTTTTGTTAGGGTTTGATCCCTAGTATCCACTATGTTCTGAGATTGATGTTACTATGACTTTGCTATGCTTAATGCTTGTCACTAGGGCCCGAGTGCCATGATTTCAGATCTGAACCTATTATGTTTTCATGAATATATGTGTGTTCTTGATCCTATATTGCAAGTCTATAGTCACCTATATATTATGTGTTATGATCCGACAACCCCGAAGTGACAATAATCGGGATACTTCTCGGTGATAACGGTAGTTTGAGGAGTTCATGTATTCACTATGTGCTAATGCTTTATTCCGGTTCTCTATTAAAAGGAGGCCTTAATATCCCTTAGTTTCCGCTAGGACCCCGCTGCCACGGGAGGGTAGGACAAAAGATGTCATGCAAGTTCTTTTCCATAAGCACGTATGACTATTTACGGAATACATGCCTACATTACATTGATGAACTGGAGCTAGTTCTATATCACCCTATGTTATAACTATTGCTAAGGAATCGCATCCGGCATAATTATCCATCACTGATCCATTGCCTACGAGCTTTTCACATATTGTTCTTCGCTTATTTACTTTTCCGTTGCTACTTTTACAACTACTACAAAAACCCAAAAACATTTATCTTTACTTTTGCTACCGTTACTTTTATTATCATACCACTTCTGCTACTAAATACTTTGCTGCAGATACTAAGTTATCCAGGTGTGGTTGAATTGACAACTCAACTGCTAATACTCAAGAATATTCTTTGGCTCCCCTTGTGTCGAATCAATAAATTTGGGTTGAATACTTTACCCTCGAAAGCTGTTACGATCCCCTACACTTGTGGGTTATCAGGAGGCGGCTGGCCAGGAGGAGGGTGCGCCAAGGAGGGAGTCCTACTCCCATCGGGAGTAGGACTCCTCCTTTCCTTGTAGGAGTAGGAGAAGGGAAGGAAGGGAGGGAGGAGGAGAAGGAAAAAGGGGTGCGCCCCCCCCCCCCTCCTTGTCCAATTCGGACTAGAGGGGGAGGGGGCGTGTGGCTGCCCTGGCCGCCCCTCCTCTTCTCCCACTAAGGCCCATTAGGCCCAATATACTCCCCGGGGGGTTCCGTAACCCCCCGGTACTCTGGTAAATGTTCCAAACCTCCCGAAACACTTCCGGTGTCTGAACATAGTCGTCCAATATATCAATCTTTACGTCTCGACCATTTCAAGACTCCTCGTCATGTCCGTGATCATATCCGAGACTCCAAACTACCTTCGGTACATCAAAACACAAAAACTCATAATATCGATCGTCACCGAACTTTAAGCGTGCGGACCCTACGTGTTCGAGAACTATGTAGACATGACCAAGACACGTCTCTGGTTAATAACCAATAGCGGAACCTGGATGCTCATATTGGTTCTCACATATTCTACGAAGATCTTTATCGGTCAAACCGCATAACTACATACGTTGTTCCCTTTGTCATCGGTATGTTACTTGCCCGAGATTCGATCGTCGATATCTCAATACCTAGTTCATCTCGTTACCAGCAAGTCTCTTTACTCGTTATGTAATGCATCATCCCGCAACTAACTCATTAGTAACATTGCTTGCAAGGCTTATAGTGATGTGCATTACCGAGAGGGCCCAAAGATACCTCTTCGGCAATCGGAGTGACAAATCCTAATCTCGAAATACAACAACTCAACAAGTACCTTCGGAGACACCTATAGAGCACCTTTATAATCACCCAGTTACGTTGTGACGTTTGATAGCACACAAAGTGTTCCTCCGGTAAACGGGAGTTGCATAATCTCATAGTCATAGGAACATGTATAAGTCATGAAGAAAGCAATAGAAACATACTAAACGATCAAGTGCTAAGCTAACGGAATGGGTCAAGTCAATCACATCATTCTCCTAATGATGTGATCCCGTTAATCAAATGAAAACTCATGTCTACGGTTAGAAAACTTAACCATCTTTGATTAACGAGGTAGTCAAGTAGAGGCATACTAGTGACACTATGTTTGTCTATGTATTCACACATGTATTATGTTTTCGGTTAACACAATTCTAGCATGAATAATAAACATTTATCATGATATGAGGAAATAAATAATAACTTTATTATTGCATCTAGGGCATATTTCCTTCACACAAAGCATTGGACTGCTTATGGGTACCCTAGTGTTTGAATGCAAGATTGTGGTCTTTGGCCTATGGGTGGTCGCCATTGTCAAGAGTTTCTAGGAGTTCGACGTGGGAAGAAATGAAGACAACTCCAACACACCCACTCTTTGCATGAGTTGAGTTATGGTGACCTTCAGATTTGAAGTGGATGATACTACCTCATGAATCGAAACATGCAGTTGATCACCTCCCCGTTGTTTCTCTCGGCCACCTCCAAGAGACAATCAAGGAGATCTAGTTGGCGATGTTGCTCATGATGGTGAGCTTGAGGTGCCCTATTTTGTCTTGAGTTTTCACTATTTGAACTGTTAGGGTATGTCATCTCTTTTTCATCATTGCAACTCGCTCTCAATATATAAAAAACTATTGTGCACATACTTTTGGGCCGGTTAAAAATATATTACAAGACGGCCATGAGGAGATCTGAATACACAATGCAAAAAAAAGGAAAACTAGGGGTACGATAATCTGGGTTCAGTAACAGAGTGTCATGCAAATTAGGCTTCTTAGCAACATACCGAGGAAATTGTTGTTTCGGTAACATATTCCGAGAGCAGGTTTTTGGAAATTTTCAATAGCCATAGTGTTCACTGATGTCTCTCTCATCTCACATGTTCACATTTATGACAGCTCCCCCTCCCACCTAGCAACAAGCCAGAACAGAGGGGGGGCATCGCTATTTCTCGCGCTCAGCGAGTCGAGCGTTCCCACTCACTGAAGCCAGCGAGCATATGGGCCGGCCCACGTGAGCGGGTAAGCACCTGCCTGTTTCTTGTTTCGGGGTTTTTTCACGTTTTTCTTTCTTTCTTTTTACTTTTGTTTATACTTTCAAATATTCTAAATACATATATTACAAAAGCACTCTCCCAAAAACATATTTGAAAAAAATTCGAATAGGGATTAGAAAATGTTGAACAAGAATTTGAAAATGTTGAACAAATGTTTAAAAATGTTGAATAAGTATTAAAAATGTTGAACACATATTTGAAAAATGTTGAATAAGTACTAGAAATGTTGAACGGCTATATGAAAAATGTTGAAAAAGTGTTTAAAAATGTTGAATGAGTATTTGAGAAATGTTGAGCGAGTATTTGAGAAATGTTGATCAAGTTTTTGAAAAAATGTAGAACAAGTATTTGAAAAGATTTTGAACAAAGTATTTGAAAAAATGTTGCTCCTGTATATAAAAAAGTTGAACAATTATTTTAAAAATGTTGATCAAGTATTTGAAAATGCAGAACAAGTATTTGAAAATTTGTTGAACAAAGTATTTCAAAAAATGTTAAACAGGTATTTGAAAAAAATGTTGATAAAGTATCTGAAAAATGTTCAATGAGTATTTGAAAAATGGTGACCATGTATATAAGAATGTAGAATGATAACAAACAGAAAAACGAAAAAATGAAATATATAAAAACCAAAGAAAAAGGAAAATGAAAAAACTGAAAAACAAATGAAAAATCCTGGAGAAGAAAAAAGAAAAAAAATGAAAAAATGGAGAAGAAAAAACGGAGAATCAAAAAGAAAAACAAAAAAAAATAGCTTTTCAGCTTCTAGTTGTCCGCGGCCTGCTTATTGAGCACGAACTTCCTTCTAGCGAGGTGGCAACGCTGCTGCGTCCCAACCAGCTGAGCGCGATATCGATCCTCGGCAGGAACACTTCCCTTTTTTACATGAACTTTGTAGCTCACTTAAGGCGATAAATAGATGCCGCGGAAAGGGAGGCCCTCTTAGGACCATTCAATCATGGATTAGTGGTTGTTGGGTCATGGTGCTTCGAAGAGGCCCATTAGCTTATTGAGGTTACAACTTGATCTCTAAGACATGTGCATTTCACAACATGAAATTCTCTCTCCTCAACTTCTTAGAGACTAGAGACCAAATGAAATGGCCATGAGCCACGAGGATGAAGTAGTCGGCATGACATGCAATTTGGAAGAGTTAGCATTCGTACTATCATGTAGGAAAATAGAGTTTGTCATCTGATAGGATGGATCTAGCCATCTAACCTCTTGAGCCGAGTCTCATTATTATTGTCGGATTTCATAATTCCCAGTCGCTTGAGAATTAGTTAAATCTATGTGAAGGACAATCAATCTGATGTTGATATCCTTCTAAGATTCTTATATATTTTTTGAATTCCTAGAATAAAATAAATGTTTGCACTAGATGAAAGAATTGTTATATTACGATGACGATTTGTGTCAACATATTAGTAAAATCTGCTGAGATAATACAATGTTTCTTGATACTAGATACACAATTAATGTAATTTTTAGATTTGCGTGAATAAATTTACAGTCTGAGTCCACTAGTAGGGTATAGGAGTGGACGTCCTGGGTGAGACAATCAAAGGTTAGTAGTTATAGGATTAGAGCATCACCAGCACCCCCCCCCCCTCCCCAGGCCCTTTTTTATCATCGGCATCTAAAAATCGGCCCAGTCGCGTCCCAGAAGCCCATTTTTTGCCGGTAGGGGCCGAAATTGGGCGGGCGGACCCAGACCGAACCCGGCGCGCTGGGGGCGCCGGAGGAAGCATTTTTGGCGCGAAAGCCTGGCGAGCCCGCCGAGTCAGCGACCAGCCGCGTCTCCTCTTCCTCATCGCCTCGTTTTCCCGCGGGGGAATCAATGCCAAGGCTGTCGCCTGTTAGCCTTCCACTGATTCCTCACGAGCGGCGCAGTACCGCCGTCCCGCTCCCGCGACGCATACACACACGTCTGCCGTACCCCTGCGGCTATAAAAAGCCACCCCTCCCTCGTGGGTGGACGCACTCACCTTCGCCCGCAATCCCTCCCTCGTCGTCGGCGCCCCATCCTGTCTATTTCTTCCCCACCTCCAATCTACATCCGTCTATGGGAGAGCGTTTCCCCGGCGACGGTGCGGCGGCCAACGGCTTCGGCCGCCGCACCCTGCACGAGTGGGAGGCGTACCTCCTCCACGAGGCCAACTACCCGGTGCCGCCTGACATGCATGTGCCGGGGCGGTGGAGGCTTAGCGCCGAAGGCGTCAACCCCCTCCCCCCCCCCCCCCTCCCTCCCCCCGCGCGCTCGTCGCCGACCACTTCCACGAGAGGTCGCGCGCGTCCGGGCCTCCCTGCCGGAGGAGGTATGCGGCTGCCAACCCCCTCCCCCCCCCCCCCCCTCCCTCCCCCCGCGCGCTCGTCGCCGACCACTTCCACGAGAGGTCGCGCGCGTCCGGGCCTCCCTGCCGGAGGAGGTATGCGGCTGCCCGGAGTACGCGGCCAACAACGATGCTAGATGGGCGGCGTACTTCCAACGCTGCCACGAGGAGCAGGTCGCCTCCACCAACAACGCGCCGGTGAGGGGGCGCCACAACGCCAATGGCCGTGGCTCCTCCTCCTCCCGCCTCGTCAAGCCCAAGACGGAGCCGGGGCTTGTCGCCGTGAAGAGCGAGCACGTCGACATGGCCGCCGCCGACGAGGCCGCCATCAAGTGGGCGCGCGAGGACTACGTCCGGCTGGAGACGGAGCGCCAGCGCCACGCCCTCGAAGAGTTCGCCGCTCGGCGCCGCGACTGCGACGAGGGCGACGTCATCGTCCTCGAGGATAGTGAGACGACGCACCGCCGCCGCCAACCAAACCCGTCCGCCAAGGCGACCCAGGGCATGGGTGCAGGAAGGACGGCGGCGGCGTGAAGAAGGAGGAGGACGACGGCGGCGACGACAACGGTTACTACAGCGCCTTCGGCGCGCTCCTCGGCCTGTAGGAGGGCGGCGGGCGGCGGTGCAGTAGATCTTTTTATGTTTTTAAGTTTTAAAATTATGTTTTTAAGTTCTTATGTACAAACATCAATGAAAATCGCCTAGTTTGACCGAACATGTGATGTGTTTGGCCGAGTTTATTTAAGAAAACGGGGTCTGGTTGGGCTTGGGCCGGGTGGTTGTGAAACCGGCCGCCCCCACGCCGATATTTTCACCGGCGCGGCCCTAGGCAGCACTATTGCAGGCCCTCGGGGGCTAAACGGCTGGAGATGCTCTTACAACTTGATCTCCAGGCACCTATACAAGGAAAACTATCTGGAGATTTTGTATGACACGATTACATACTTTAGCCATCACATCAGTACGTAAGTTAGCATTGATCTGCGAGCATGCGCGATCTCTCTCACCAACAGAGAGATCACGACCAAAGTAATGTATTCACAAACATTTCCGAGCGCGCACTATTTCCTGCCGGCGTCCCGCTGAATGTACTTGAGCACCTCGGCGGGCGGCACGCCGCGCCACACCCGCGGCCGCGGCACGCTGTGGCCGAGCTTCGCGAACCCGTGCGCCACCCTGTTCCCTCCCCGGCGCACGTGCGACACGGCCATGCCGTCGCCGAGCAGCGGGAGCAGCTCGGCGATCTCCTTCCACAGCCTGAGGTCCTCCTCCGCCCTGCCCAGGCGCGGACGCCTGTGGCTTCCCCGCGCGGCTTCCACGGCCGACAAGTCGTCGCCCTCGACCCAGACGCCGCTCCACCCGTTCTCCAGCGCCAGCTCCAGCCCGCGGCGGAGCGCGGCGAGCTCGGCCACGGAGCTCGTCGCCGCGCCGATCGGCTCCGCGTAGCCCAGCACGAACTCGCCCTTGTGGTCTCGGTACACGCCGCCGATGCTCGCGCTCTGGGACGCGTGCCTGGAGGACCCGTCGAAGTTGAGCTTCAGGCGCCCCGCCTCCGGCTTCCTCCACTTGCTCGGCGAGTCTCCGCCGCCGTGCAGGCTCCGCCGCGCCTGGTGCCCGCCTCCCATCGCCACCGTTGGCATTGCCATTGCCATTGCCTTGTCGGCGAGGAGGGCAGATACGGGGACGCGCTGCAGCATCGCGCCCAGAGGTAGTCGAAGGTGCACGCGCAGCATGGTTGCCAGGAGAACGCGCGATCTTGACGTGTATTTAGCGTCTGTGCATGCATGCAGTTGCTTGAAGCTACCGCTCACGTAGCATGAATGAATTGGACAACACTGCCACTTCGGCGTAGAATGGTGAGGCCTGGATTGATTAGGTCAATGCAAATGGGGAGGATGGGGAAGAGACGGAATGGAAGAAGAAAGCCGATGGAAGCCAAGTATTTGAAATGGTTTAAGACGAGGGCGATCGAGCTAGCTAAGCATATGCCAAGGTTGGGGGGAGGAGGAGGGTATCTGTGCGAGACTTGTTGCCCTAAATTGCCTGTCAGGGAAGCAACCGCACGTTGCTTGCAGCCTCTAAATTAGCGAGTGCCAGGCTGCGTTCGGGCTTAAAAGTTAAAACCACCGGAGTTCCCATGATCTCCATGCATGTAGCGTGTGGGGGAATTGCCGTTACGCATGCAAGTCGTGGCTTGTGTCAACTGTTGACCGCCGTGAAGAATATTCTGCTGGGAAAAATTAGAATGTCTACAAACTAGATTCACTGCACATGCAAAAAAAAGAAGGAAAACCCCAGCGCTACAGGTGCACATAGTCATTCGTTATTGCAAAGTATCAACTTCCGAATTAAGGAGTAGCACAACCATATGGTAAAAATATTACAAGAAAAAAATGCGTACTCCCAACTCGCTCCCAGGGTAGCAGCCAGGCTTGACCCTAGTCGTCGCCCCCGTCTCCTACCCTTCCCATCCACCTCGTCGCGCCAGAGGAAGATGGGGTGGAAAGCCCACCTTGAGCTACAGGACTCCTCGGTTGGAGAGCACTGCGGCGTCCCTGGACGGTGCACAGGTTGGCAGAGATCAGACGCCGGGGCAGCGGCCCTTGGACATTTAGGCGATGGTCATGTCGTGGTGGATATTGAGTGGTGAGTGAAACCTCACCTAAAGCCGATGCAATAGGAACATCTTTGAACTGGACACTATGGTATAAAAGTTTGGGTATGGAGACTTAGCAGTGTATCCCTGCCTAAGCATCTTCCCAAAATCTCATATTTAGGCCATTCCCCACCAAGAAAGATCCTTATGGTTAAAATAATCATCTTTAACAATCATCAAACCTCTCTAGAACCGTGAATCGATATTGGCTTTGCAAAACCTAAAAAGCAAATTACTCGACAAGCACTTTTCCTAATTTTAAGGTGTCAACCACTGGACCGCCTCGATATTTTGGCCTACAAATTATATTCCACTTAGCTAGCCGATACTTTCATTTATGTTATCACATTAAGAAAGAATCTGGATATGTAGTAATTCAATTTTTTATGTACCCATTTGGGTATCTCAAAGAAGAAAAACATAAACTTTGGTAGGCTAGCAGGTACAACAATGAGCAGGACAAGAGGACCCGCACAGGAAAGTAACTTGCCCTTCCAACTGTTGAGCTTTTTCTTGAAGCAATCCACAATACCCTTCAATTCCTTATCCAAGAGTTTATAGTGATAAATGGATAAACCGGGACACTAAAGTTGTGATCCAATCTCACAACCAAACAATTGTTGGTACTGGTTCTCAACTTCTTTGACCTTACCAAGGCAGAACAACTCACCTTTGTGGATTTAATCTTAAGGCATGATAACCGTTCAAATGGAGAGATGATTAGCTTCATATTAATTTCCTTCTGCATGTCATGTGCCACAAATATAATGGACATATTGTAGTTTGGACACCCACCATCCACAAAGCATGGCAAAAGGACAACAACATAACCATCAACTTTGGCCCTTGCAAGAAGGATCACCAACATATCCACAACAAGGATCACTAACATAATCAGCAATGATGTTGAAGAGAATAGGCGACAGAGGGTCACCCTCCGCAATCTCCGCCTGGTATAAAATAATAACCGATGCCTTTATTTACCTTTTGTAACATTAATTACTGATCTTAACACCAACGTTTCCTCACCACAAAAAGACAGTAAAACATTAACATGCTTCACCTAAGTGTGACTCATTATAACAAAAGGTGATATTACAAAATAGACCATATTTAGCTAGAATAGATAAGAATACCGAAATCTGTTAACACATTGTAAAAAAATTGCTAGCGTAGTTTAAATAATGTAGACAACATTAAAAAATGTTACTAGCATTTCAAAACTGTTCACACGTTTTCAAAAATATACCTGACATTTCAACAAATGATTATATAATGTAATGATCGTTCACTTTAGAAAAATGTTTCATACCATTCAAAAAAATGTAGATTACATTTGAAACAATGCTCATGCATTTTAAAACAATGTTATGCACAATGTAAAAATACGTTCGCACGGTTTAAAAAACTGTTTTGTATCATTCAAAAAAATGTTTCAATGTAAATTTGAGAAATGGTTAATGCGTATTCAAAAAATTATACAGATTCATGAAATTGAAGAAATATTAATCATGTATTTTTTTTGAAAAAATGTACAAAAAATGCTTAATGTGTATGAAATAAGTAGACATATATTTGAAAAAATATTAAACATGTATATTTTTTTCTAATGTATACAAACATTGTATAATGTGTATGAGAAAAGTATACATGTGTTGAGAAAAAACCGAACAAAGAAAACAAATAAGAAAAACTAAGAAAAAATTACAATCAAACCATAGGTGCTATAGTATTGGCCTGGCCCACTCGGTCACGCCCGGAGGCGAAACCGAGTTACACCTAGGTACGAGAAATAGTGCTGGGACACCGCTAGAGTTATATCTCGCTTAAAGCGAGATGGAAGAAGCTCTTGCATGGGGTGTCAGCGGTAATGGGATGGCCCATTAGCGCACCCTTACAACAAATGAAATACACACAAAAATGGCACCCAGGTAGGGCCCAACTCAGGTCTGGCTATTGCACCACATCATCAGAGAGGTTCGTGGCAGAATAGAAAGACGCAGCCTACTTGAGGGAAAAGGCCCAATTTACTGCCGGTTTTCCTCTTTCTTATTTTCCTATTTCTTTGTTTTGTCAACAGAGTTCTTCGTTTCTTTTCTCTCCTTTTCAGTGGTTTTTCTGTCTTTCCTTTTTGTTTTCTTCGGTTTTCATTGCTTCCTTTTGGTTTTCAATATCTTTCTTCTTTAATTTATATATATTTTTTAGGTTTTGTTGTTTATTTGTCCTTTTTCATTGGGGTTTTTCAGTACACATTAAAACATTCATTAGAAATATTTTTATATACATGTTTAACCTTTTTAAAATACATGATTAACACTTTTTGACAACTTCATGTCTACTTTTGCCATACATTTGTCGACTTTTTTTATATATCAAATACATTTTCTTATCCATGTTTAATATTTTTCAAATACAAGCACAACAGTTCTTAGTACATAATCAACATTTTTTTCTTTATACATTTAAAAAAATTAAATTCTTGATTAACATTTTTCAAGTACAAGATTAATTATTATTTTAATATGTGTTTAAATTTTTTTATATAAGTTTTGTACATTTTCAAATGCCAAACTAACATTTCACAAACAAGATTAACTTTTTCAATATATATATTCAGCATTTTTTAATATATGGTCAACTTTTTTTATCCATTTAACATTTTTAAAATGTTTTATTAACATTTAAAAGAATTATTCAAGATTTTTCTAATTCTCTTTTAACATATGGTCAAGTTTTTATACACATTGTATTTTGTATACATGAGAAACATCTTCTATATACATAGTTAACATTTTTTCAGATGTATGGTTAACATTTTTCTAATATATGGTCAACATTTTTATCAAATTTTTATGTAAAGCATTTATTAATATAATTATTTGGAAGTATAAGCGAAAACAAAAAAAGAAAAAAGTGAAAAAAAACAAAGAATTAACGAGGTTGTGTCCTCACACGAGCAACGCCGGCCTAGTATGGGGGTCCCTCAAGCGAGGCTGGCATCCAACTCACATAAAGCGAGGTATAGTCGCACCCCTGGGGCAGCGGTATGACGAAATGATACATATCACTCTATGCAATCGTTATGGGAAGCTCCTAATGTTTGCGCCAATTAACGAGGGGCACTCGCACGGTCGCTTGCAAGGGCCAGCCGACTAGCACGGTTGCTCAGAACGAATGCTAAGAAAAAGAAAATCCCAAAATCATGAATTCTAAAAACGTTCAAGACTTAAAAAAAAGATGTTTCATGAACGAAAATGGAAAGGTTCATAGATTCAAAAATAGTTTGTCAATTTTGAAAAAAAATCACAAATGCGAAAAAAGTTCGCAAATTTTATGAACTTTAACAGATAAAGATTTCCATTTTAACGGGCGCTGAAGTTGCCGAATAAGAAATGCCATCGTTATGAGCACCATCCCAGAGCCCAGAATTTGAAAGTGGGCCAGGCGATTAGTTGCACTTTCGGGCTGGGTTTTTTTTTCATGATTTTTCTTTGGGTTTTTGTTTAATACACAAGCAGTTTTTCCTTTCTTTTATTCTTTTTAATTTCATCTCTTACACATTTTTATATTTCCCGAAATTTGGAAAATGTTAAGTATCTTCATAACTAATTGAAACTTCTGTAAAAAATTTGTTTCAAAATTTTGTTCTTCTACTTCAAATAAATCTTAAATTTCATAATTGTTCAAAATTTTAAAAGAAATGTTGTTGATTTAAAATTATATTAGAAATTTCAACATTGATTCAAAATTTCAAGAGAGTGTTCATCATTTTACAAAAAATGTTCATACTTTTCAAAATTTATTACTGATGTCAACATTGCTCGTGAATTGAAATTTTGTTCACATTTCAACAGTTATTCATTTTTGAATTCACGAGCTTGTTTCAAATTGGTAGTTTTTTTGCAAAATTTCTAACTTAATTTGATACCATTGTTTGAATTCATGACTTTCGGAACGGTTTTTGAATTAATGAATAGTTTCTAAAATCATGAACATATTTCCATTTTGCGATTTTTTTGAACTTTTGAACATTTTCCAAAAGAAACTTTTTTTGAATTATTCGTCAACAATTTGTGAATGGGTGTATGAATTTTTTTTAAATCCAGCAGGAATATAAAAAAAGACACACACTAAATTTGAAAAGAAAACTTAAAGGACAGTCATATTTGGCAACAGTGTGGCCGATAGGAAATGTGCCACACCACCATATCATGTCGATCACCTTCCCGCTTACCAGGCCGATCACCCGCCCACTTACCAGGCTGATCGCCCTACAAGGCCCAACAGAAAGATGCCACCCCCCACGACGCACTTTCCACATCGCACCTTCCCCCCCTCCCCTGCCGGCCTTACCTCCCACGCAAGTATACCCTCCCACACGCTCCCCACCACCCACCCGCCCCTGCCCCCTACACAGCTAATCAAATCAACAACAAAAACCTACCCCTCCTCCAGATCTGGATCAAACCAGAGCAAATCATCAGGGAAGCAGCAGAAATTACCAGGGATACGGCGAACAAATCACCAGGTAACCACCTCACCCCTGGTAAGAATCAAGACTCATTCAACATCTCCAAAAAATTGTGCTTAATACAAAGATTTACCCCACCCCACCCCCTCCCAATCTTTGCAAAAATTACCATCCTTCCACCTCGTGGAAACAGAATAAGCAAACTTCTCTGATAATTCTGCCTATTGCAGTGACTTACCAATCAACTAACTGCAAAATTACCAACCCCTCGTAGTTTTTGTTACCAACTTTATGCAACATAACAGAGTACCCAAAAAATACCCCAATCCCTTGCTACCATGGAAAAATATAGATAGATAAAGGAAAGAGGAACCTTTATTGATCACAAAAATCATACTCTCGTAGAAATGGAAAATGCATTGCAAAAAAAGGTTCATTTTTTAGTCTACAAAAAATGCTATACTGCATGAAGTAAACAAGTTATCAATCTATACATAGTAAAAGTTATCATCCACTTTAGTCGAGTACTATCATTGGATAAAGAAAAGTGGTGCCTTTTAATGGCAATTTTCCTGTAATTGTCCTGTTTAGTGTTCTTCCCAATCACCCATGTGATTCTTGCCTTCAAACAACCGTGTAAAGAGTAAACAAAACAATGAGTTTCAAAATAAGAGTCAACGCGTGTAAATGTATACTAACGTGCAAATGTAAAAACAATGAAGCAGGAGGAGATAATGGATGCTAGCAGAATAGATAATGCAGAAGATGGAGGAGGAGGGAGAATGCATGAAGAGGACGATGCAGCACGCACACCAAGCAACAATTCTGCGTACCCAAACATCATGGAAACAGGTAAAATTACCAGCATTAGTGTTTACATTTCATCATGGAATGAAAAGCCAGTTTTATACTTTACTATTGAAGTGGGTTTGAAAATTACCAGCATTGATGCACACATATTACGAAGTTCAAAATATGCAAATTACCATGGTTGTTTAGGCAGAAAGAATACTTTACTGTTGAAGTGGGTTTGAAAATTACCAACATTAATGCACACATATTACCAAGCTCAAAATATGCAAATTACCAGGGTTGTTTATGCAGAAAGAAAAAATACATTCATTGAATCTTTAGAAAAATACCATGATGGAAAACTGTTATTTATCATGCAGTATTCCACTAATCTACCAGGCCAAATTGCAGGTGCTCAGGCAATCAGCGCAAACAACAGCTTGCCTAGTGGTGGAACAAATGCACATAGTGCTGGAACAAATGCAAGCACAAGAGCTGGGAGCCTTGGAGAGCAGACAATAAGCGAACCTGCAACTCCGGAATCTGCTGGGATCGATGCTGATATGGAAGGCAACAACATATTCCACACCTAAGCCACCTTTACAAGGGACAAAATTTGACACTCTGGAGAGCGCACGTGACCACTACAACATCTACGCGCGCAGGACTGGCTTTGCAATTAGGCAACAATTCAAGAAAGAGAGGGTTGATGGAACTATAAGCAGGGTGCTCTTAGTTTGTACAAAATACGGCAAACGATGCAGGGACAGGGATGAGCTGCAATATGTGGAGAACCCAGCCAGCATTGTCAAGAAGAGGAAAAAAAGAAAGTTGTTAGGACTGAATATGAAGCACACATGTACCTATCCAATGATGATGCATGGTGGACTATTGGCCGTTTCGAGGACAACCACAATCACCCCCTGGTCAAAAAGTCGTCCCTAACAAAATTCTTATCATCACATCGGTACTTTCCGAAGGAGGAGCAGGACTTCTTGAGGGTTCTGCACGGATGCAACGTCGAGACTGCGACGCAGATGCAGCTGATGGCGTGGTTCTACGGAAGCGCTCAAGACGTACCCTACACGACACAAGATATTGCTAATCAACGAGCTAAGTTCCGCTTAGAGCACCGCCATGCGGACGTTGGGAGCACAATTTCATACTTCCAAGATATGAGGTCCAAAGATTCATATTTCTACTGGAGAATCAAACTTGATGATGAGGACAGGGTTGAGAACTTGTTTTGGATAGATGGTGCATCACGCAGGGCATATGCAAAATATAATGACTATTTGTCGTTTGACACGACATACATGACAAACATGTACAAGATGCCGTGTGCACCATTCATTGGAATTAGCAACCATGGTCAATCCATCCAGTTTGGGTGTGGCTTCGTTCGAAACGAACTAAAGGAGAACTTTGTGTGGCTGTTTAACACATTCCTCCATACAATGGGTGGTGTTGCCCCAAAAAACATCATCACAGACCAGGACTTTGCAATGAGGAGTGTGATCGATGAGGTCTCCTTGAACATAATACACAGAAATTGTCGCTGGCATATAATGAAGAAGGCACAGGAGAAACTTGGAAAGCTTATGGATGATGATAAACCACTAAACAAAGCGTCCAAAGACTGTGTCGACAATAGCTTGACTGGTAACTCTGTTGAACCATTTTAATTACCATCCAGCAAACTTGAGAAGCCATATGAAATTGTGTAATGCACAAGTTATCATGTTTAGGGTTCCATGTGTAGGTCTGCACAAGTTACCATTATCTTGTTGGTTATATTACCAGGGGGTAGTTTCAGTGGAACAACATCAAATTACAATGGAAAAATGTGTGGACATGTAATCACCATCAGGTACAAAAAACTACATATGTTGATACCAACTATTGGTTTAGAAAAGTTACCAGACTAGGTGTAAGACAAACAAAGAAAAGAAAACTTTCACATATCAAAAAGAACAAAAAAAGATCTGGAAAATTGGTTCCATGAAGTTACCATCTAATAAGTAAGAAAAGTTACCAGCATACTTGTACTTTAATTACCATTGATTGTGTATGATGTTGTAATTGTCTCATGTTTTGTGTATCACAGAGGAAGAGTTTGAAAATAAATGGTGGGCAATGATGGATAAATATGGACAGACCGACAATGAACATTTTCACTGGCTGTGGGAAAATAGAAAATGTTGGGCCCCAGTGTACTACATGAAGCATTTCTTTCCATTCTTGCAGACAACAGGGAGCGAGGGATTTAATGATGTGCTCAAGAAGTACGTGAACCCCAACAACTCATAGATTGAATTTGCAACTCAATACACTGCAATCCAAGAGAAAGTAATGGTGGCTATGGCGAAAGAGCAAGTGGACACAATTTACAAAGAGACAGACATGTATTCATTGAACCCAATCGAGTTGCAGATGCGAGGGATATACACACAAAATCTGTTCTCCAAGTTCCAAGTAGAGATGAAGCTAAAGACTACCTACAGATGCGACACTTTGCAAGATGGAGCCTTCAGGATGTGGTCCCTCCGAGGCATACTACCAAAGTATGGGGATAGGGACTACCATGTGCAGGCGAACAAGGATGAAGGGGTATACTCATGCACTTGCTGCAAGTTTGATCGCGATGGGCTATTATGCGCACACATACTACAAGTAATGGAACGGATTGGAGTCTACGAGATACCGAGGAGGTATATCCTAGATAGGTGGACATGAGATCCAGAGGAGGATCTTGTTGAGCCTGATTACCAACAGCCAACAGTTAAGAAGGGTATGACAGAGGAAGGAAAAAATATCATGAGATATACATCTATTCTAAATGATTTCAAGGAACAAGCAAAAGATGCTTGCACTACTGATGAAGGGATGGCATTGGCAAGGAAACACATTAATGCTTTCAGAGACGACATGGATGCGCTAAAAAAGAGGTAGATAAAGAAAGCAAGAAAGGAAAAAGATGACGGAAAAGAAGCAGAAATGTTTTGTTCACCACCAGGGACTAGTGCCACTGAAGGTGTCCCAGTAGCGCATCAAGGAAGCATTCCTGTCACGCATGTTTCTTGCAATATTTTTGAATTCCAGGGCTCACATACCGAGGTATCCCAATCATCAAACACAAGAGTGATACTAGACCAACCAAAGTCTACTACGAAAGGGCGTCCAAGAGAGAAAAGATTTTAGCACCCATTTGACATTGCAAAACCAAAAAAATATAGGAAATGTAGAGTGTGCGGGTCGACAGAACATGATAAACGCAAATGTACCTCACCCATACCGCACTGAGAAACTAGAAGTGCAAAAAAGTTAGATGGGCAATGAAGTGCAAGTTATCGATTTACTTATCAATTTTACCCATTTTATTGTGTAAACGGTGTTGTGACGCCATGTAATGAAAAGTTATCAGCACTGAAACAGGCAAGTTATCGTCCAAAATGAAATGGGGATTTTCAGAAATGAGAATGAGATTAGTTATCGTTCTTTATTTGTGAGCAAAATGTTATGACGCCATGATATAGAAAGTTATCAGCACCTGATAAATTATGTTATCAACACTGACTAACATAATTTATCACCAAAAAATGTATAAAAAAGATAGTAATCAGCCCAAAAAAATATATAAAACTATCATCGTTACATAAATTCAAACTTATATTGGTGCAAATTTCTCACCTCAATTACTCCTTGTTGAACAAGTGATAGCGCCATTGCGTGCATTTGTTAGGAGGATGGTCCAGCCACATGCTTGTCAATATCTTCCTCAACGCCGGGATCTGCTCTTGAGTTATTGTCGGGATATTTTTACCATCCCGGAACTTCAAGATCTTGAACACGAAGAAACCGCAATCAGTGTTGTAAGGAGAAAAACAAAATGTGTGTTAAAAGCAAAAGGTGAACGAACTTTTAAAATGCTACACTACTAAGTTACCGGGTATTTAGATGGAAAAATGATGGAGTACTAGCCAAAAAAACTAACCAATTGTCCTGTTTGAACACATCGATGTACACAAGATCATAGTCTTGGATCTGCTTACACGAGTCCTTGTATGCAATCAACCAGGCTTTTTTAATACCATTCATAAGCTTCGTCGCATGTGTGATGAACGAAGGGCTATCTTGTGGACGAAGAGAATCAAGAACTTCAAATCGTTTTGCCTTGAGATTAAGGCACAAGACATACCAATGCCCGTCCTTTTGGTAGAGGTCCCAACTTTTGCAGTGTTGGAAACAGAAGCTGTTAAAAAAAAGTGAACACATGAACACAAGAAGTTACCAATGCATCTACAGTTAAAAAGGCAAGTTATCAGAACACTGACAACGTATGTTACCAGTAGGCATACATGAAAGTTACCACAGAGAAGTAACATAACTAGGTACCAGCTAAAATTCTTTAGTGGTACGATGTGTGAGAAAACCAAATTAACAACCTAATAAAATTTCCTGTTATACCAATTAAAAAACAGTTTGTAGGATTTAAAAGCAGAAAAGTATGTAGTTTACATCAAAAGATGTACCTGATTTTGGTGACTAAGTATGTAGTTTACATCATGACGGAAATGTTCGATTAGGAACTTGCTCGTGAAATCACATATGAGAAGATATACTGACAGCAACCATGGAAAGATTATCTTCCCTGGGGGTACAGAATCAGAAAGAGTTCGGATGTGGAGCTCTGCAATATTATTCGAAACATGACCACATTCTATTGCACTATTACCAAGCTCCTCCAATGTGACCCACCGCCCATCAATGTCAATAACTGAGGGAGTCCTGGACTAGGGGGTGTCCGGATAGCCGAACTATCATCATTGGCCGGACTCCAAGACTATGAAGATACAAGACTGAAGACTTTGTCCCGTGTCCGGATGGGACTTTCCTTGGCGTGGAAGGCAAGCTTGGCGACACGGATATGTAGATCTCCTACCATTGTAACCGACTCTGTGTAACCCTAGCCCTCTCCGGTGTCTATATAAACCGGAGGGTTTTAGTCCGTAGGACGAACAACAATCATACCATAGGCTAGCTTCTAGGGTTTAGCCTCCTTGATCTCGTGGTAGATCTACTCTTGTACTACCCATATCATCAATATTAATCAAGCAGGAGTAGGGTTTTACCTCCACCGAGAGGGCCCGAACCTGGGTAAAAACATCGTGTCCCTTGTCTCCTGTTACCATCCGCCTAGACGCACCGTTCAGGACCCCCTACCCGACATCCGCCGGTTTTAACACCGACATTGGTGCTTTCATTGAGAGTTCCTCTATGTCGTCACCCATAGGCCCGATGGTTCCTTCGGTCATCAACAACGACGCGGTCCGGAGCGAGACTTTTCTTCCCGGACAGATCTTCGTATTCGGCGGCTTCGCACTGCGGGCCAATTCACTTGGCCATCTGGAGCAGATTGAAAGCTACGCCCCTGGCCACCAGGTCAGATTTGGAAGTTTTTACTATACGGCCGATATCCGCGGAGACTTGATCTTCGACGGATTCGAGCCACAGCTGAGCGCGCCGCACTGTCACGATGGGCATGATTTTGCTTTGCTGCCGGACAGTGCCCTAGAGGCCGCACAAGAGTCCGCTCCGACCTTTAGTTCGGAGCCGACTGCGCCGATCGAGGATGGGTGGCTGGACACCGCCTCGGGGGCTACTACCTCTGCGGCGATAGAGCCGAATACCGACCCTGCCTTTCGCAAAGCCCGTGACTCCGAGGAGCCAGACTCCATGCCGGACTCCGAACCTCCCGCGCCCCTGCCAATCGAGTCTGATTGGGCGCCGATCATGGAGTTCACTACTGCAGACATCTTTCAGCACTCGCCTTTTGGCAACATCCTGAATTCGCTAAAATGTCTCTCTTTATCAGGGGAGCCCTGGCCGGATTATGTTCAGGACGGTTGGGATGCGGACAACAAAGAAATTCGAAGCCCACCCACCACCCACTTTGTAGCCACTGTCGATGACTTAACCGACATGCTAGACTTCGACTTTGAAGACATCGACGGTATGGACGACGATGCCGGAGACGACCAAGAACCAGCGGCCACAGGGCACTGGAAAGCCACCTCATCATACGACATATACATGGTGGACATCCCAAAGGATGGGAATGGCGATGGAACAACGGAGGATGACCCCTCCAAGAAACAGCCTAAGCGCCGGCGTCAGGGGCGCCGCTCTAAATCCTGCCACAGCAAGAATGGAGATTCCGGCACCGGAGACAATAACACCCCGGATAGCGCCGAAGACAACCCCCTCCAGCAAGATTCAGCACAGGAGGATGGATAAACCAGCCCTCATGAGAGAGTGGCAGACAAAGAGGTAGAGGACAATGATTATATGCCTCCCTCCGAAGACGAGGCAAGCCTCGAAGACGACGAATTCGTCGTGCCTGAGGATCTCGTCGAACAAGAGCGTTTCAAACGCAGGCTTATGGCTACAGCAAACAGCCTCAAGAAAAAGCAGCAACAGCTTAGAGCTGACCAAGACTTGCTAGCAGACAGATGGACTGAAGTCCTTGCGGCCGAAGAGTATGAACTCGAACGCCCCTCCAAAAGCTACCCAAAACGCAGGCTGCTACCCCGACTAGAGGGGGAAGCACACAAACCCATGTCACCAGCACACAATATGACCGACCGGCCACCTCGTGGCCGCGATAGAGAGGCCTCTAGGCCCTCCACTAAAGTCGCATCCCGGCGTCGCTCGAAAAGTACAAAGCCACAAAGGAATGCGCCGGACTTACGGGACATATTCGAGGATAAGGCAAGACAAACAAGATCGATCTACGGACCGCGTGGGCGCCCCACCATACGTGATGATAACCGTCACGCCGGATATAGCAATGCCGGCCGGGCCGAACACAGTAGACAAAGCTTGTTTGAGCTGCGTCGTGATATAGCCCAATACAGAGGCGCCGCACACCCACTATGCTTCACAGATGAAGTAATGGATCATCAAATCTCCGAAGGTTTCAAACCCGTAAACATTGAATCCTACGACGGCACAACAGATCCTGCGGTTTGGATCGAAGATTATCTCCTTCATATCCACATGGCCCGCGGTGATGATCTTCACGCCATCAAATATCTCCCACTCAAGCTTAAAGGACCAGCTCGACATTGGCTCAACAGCTTGCCAGCAGAATCAATTGGGTGTTGGGAGGACCTGGAAGCTGCATTCCTTGATAACTTCCAGGGCACATATGTACGACCACCAGACGCTGATGACCTAAGCCACATAATTCAGCAGCCAGACGAATCGGCCAGACAATTCTGGACACGGTTCTTAACCAAGAAAAAACAAATTGTCGACTGTCCGGATGCAGAGGCCCTTGCAGCCTTCAAACATAACATCCGCGATGAGTGGCTTGCCCGGCACCTAGGACAGGAAAAGCCGAAATCCATGGCAGCCCTCACATCACTCATGACCCGCTTCTGTGCGGGAGAGGACAGCTGGCTAGCCCGCAGTAACAACCTCACCAAAAATTCTGGTAGTTCGGATACCAAGGACAGCAATGGCAGGTCGCATCGCAATAAGCACAAGCGCCGCATTAACGGCGCTAATGCTGAAGATACGGCAGTCAACGCCGGATTCAGAGGCTCTAAACCCGGTCAGCGAAAAAAGCCATTCAAAAGAACTACTCCGGGCCCGTCCAGTTTGGACCGGATACTCGATCGCTCGTGCCAGATACACGGCACCCCCGAAAAGCCAGCTAATCACACCAACAGGGATTGTTGGGTGTTCAAGCAGGCAGGCAAGTTAATTGCCGAAAACAATGACAAGGGGCTGCATAGCGATGACGAGGAAGAGACCCGGTCGCCTACCAATAGAGGACAGAAGGGTTTCCCCCCACAAGTACGGACGGTGAACATGATATACGCAACCCACATATCCAAAAGGGAGCGGAAGCGTGCACTCAGGGATGTATACGCGATGGAGCCAGTCGCCCCAAAGTTCAATCCATGGTCCTCCTGCCCAATCACTTTTGATCGAAGGGACCATCCCACCAGCATCCACCATGGCGGGTTCTCCGCATTGGTTTTAGATCCAATCGTCGACAGATTTCACCTCACTAGAGTCCTGATGGACGGCAGCAGCAGCCTGAACCTGCTTTATCAGGATACAGTGCGCAAGATGGGCATAGACCCCTCAAGGATTAAACCCGCAAAGACGACCTTCAAAGGCGTCATACGAGGTGTAGAGGCCAATTGTACAGGCTCAGTTACACTTGAAGTGGTCTTCGGATCCCCGGATAACTTCTGAAGCGAGGAGTTAATCTTCGACATAGTCCCGTTCCGCAGCGGCTATCATGCACTGCTCGGACGAACCGCATTTGCAAAGTTTAATGTGGTGCTGCACTACGCATACCTCAAGCTCAAGATGCCAGGCCCTCGAGGAGTCATCACTGTCAACGGAAATACCGAACGCTCTCTCCGAACGGAGGAGCATACAGCGGCTCTTGCGGCGGAAGTACAGAGTAGCCTCTTAAGGCAATTCTCGTATCCGGCTGTCAAGCGACCGGACACCATCAAGCGCGCCCGGAGTAACCTACAACAAGACCACCTGGCACGTTCCGAGCATGCATAGCAATGCGTCCCCAACCCCATCCCTCGCAAAATCGCGAGACTAGTACCACGCGTACATCACTACGCTCTGGAGATACCATGGGCATAGGGGGAGGGGCACGACCACGGCATGACCAGAGTGCGGCTCAACCACACCAGGGGCTCCCAAATGTGTCATCTTTTTTTTTCTTTCTTTTTTTTCTTTTTTTCTTCTTATCCCCAGGACTCCGCTTTCCAGAAGCCTTGTCCGGCAGTAGACCTGCCGAACTCACGATGCAACAGCCAGGGAAGCAGAAAAGCTACGACGAGTATCCAGGTGGTCTCCATTACGAGCATTATACCTGTTTTATACACCATTCCGCAGCCTACCCCTGGAGGGGACATGTTAAATAGTCCCACCCCTTGCATATCGCACTAATTGTATCGTTCTGCCTTAATTGCAGTATTTTTCGAATAAACAATGCATCGCTTTTTGCCTATCATTGCATTCTCTTTTATATATGTTCACTTATGACATGTTGCACCCGTACGCTTTGGTACGGCCAAATACACCAGGGGCTTAAGTTCCCCAAATTATGGTGTGATAAGTTCGAACACTTTCACAAGTGCGGCACCCCGAACTTATAGCATTATATGCATCGGCTCTGAATCATGTCTTGGGTCAATAGTTGGGTTTGCCCGGCTCCCATGTTTTGGTACCTTACGTTCCATTATATCGGCTAAGGTAGCGCTGGGAGAACCACTACGATTGTGCCCCAGTTGAGCTGGGTTGAGCACCTCAGTGGAGAAAGCTAAAACTGACCGTCATGATGGGGTAAGAGCCGGTCGCTGTTCGAGAGGTTTTTTCGAGTCCCTAAAGACTTATGCTGCTTAGAGCGAGGAACCGGCTTTGTCCGGCCCAGGCGTGGATAGCGCCCCGAATTCGGCCTTCCGAACACTAGGGGCTTCGCCGAAATTTAAAATTATAGAATTCTATGGCTAAGTGAGAGTGTTCAAGCATTATAAGTCCAGTTGCCTCATTCATTGTGTTGAGCGCCTCCCTAGAAGGACCCAAAAATGGGAACAAGAGCGCTCAAGTTTATCCCGAACACCCCAGCACTCGTGGCATGGGGGCCGAAGCCAACGACTTGCCGTCTCTCAGATTTGATAAACGACCGCACAGAAGGTAATATTTTAAATTAACAAGCGTTGCTTAGCGCATATGAACAAAGTTTTCAGCGCAGAGGATAAAAAAATGCGAGTCTACTCGAAAATTACATCTTTGGAGCACTCACCCGCAATAATGTGGGCACCCTTCAGGACACCCTTATAATACATCTCGGACATGCGATACTCCTTGCCCGGCGGTGGCGCGTCCGTTACAAGCTTCTCGGCGTCCATCTTGCCCCAGTGCACCTTAGCGCAGGCAAGGGCCCAACGGGCACCTTCAATGCATGCGGAATGCTTGATGACGTCAACCCATGGACAGGCGTCCACCAGCCGCCGCACCAGACCGAAGTAGCTCCCAGGCATGGCTTCTTTGGGCCATAGCTGAACTATGAGGCCCTTCATGGCCTGTTCGGCCACCTTGTGGAGCTCGACCGGCTGCTTTAGCTGGTCGCTCAGGGGCACCGGATGTCCGGCCTCAGCATACTGAGACCAGAACACCTTTTCCGTCGAGCTCCCCTCCTCGGCTCTGTAGAACGCGGCAGCATCGGACACGCTATGGGGCAGATCTGCGAACGCTCCTGGAGAGCTCCGAATCCGGGTAAGTAACAAGTAATTCACTTTTACATGCTTGCTTTGCATGAAGAATGCCTTACCCACCGCTATCTTCTTTACTGCCTCGATTTCCTGGAGGGCCTTTTGGGCTTCGGCCTTAGCGGCTTTGGCACCCTTAAGAGCCGACGCGAGCTCGGACTCTCGAGTCTTCGAGTCACGCTCCAAAGTTTTGTGTTTCTCCACGAGAGCCTGGAGCTCTTGCCGTACCTCCGCCACCCGCGCCTCCTGTTTCTCTCGCTCGGTGCGTTCCACGGCCGCATTGCATTCGGCCGCGGACACCGCCTCCTTCAGGGTCGCCACCTCGTTCGTGGCCCCTGGAGTACCCATGTTATTCCGGTCATTTTGTTTTGCAACCAAAATCCTTTTCTATAAGGTACAACTTTAATAAGGTGTTACTTACCTTCCTTGTCCTCGAGCTGCTTCTTGGCACGGCCGAGCTCGATCTCGGACCGCTCGAGGCTCTGCTTCAAGGCATTGACCTCTGCAGTCAGTGCGTCAGAGGTCAGCAGCGCAGCCTGCATTCCAATATTGACATATTTGTGTTAGACTCCTGCGTATATCTTTTTAGATCCTCAGTTCGGCTTTTCTTTCCGAACACCGAACCGAGCATCAGGGGCTATTGTCTATATTGTACTATTTTTACATATCTTAATCACATACCTCAAAGCCTGTTAGAAGGCTGGTGCAGGCTTCGGTCAGCCCGCTCTTGGCGGACTGAACCTTCTGAATCACTGCACTCATGACAGTGTGGTGCTCCTTGTCGATGGAAGCGCCGTTGAGCGCCTCCAGCAAGTCATCCGGTGCCTCCGGTTGGACGGAGGCCACCGGCATTGTTGTCTCGCCATTCTCATAAAGGGGCCGCCCGCTGGACCCCGGAACCACCAAGGGTTCCGGTGCAGAGTCCGGTCCAAAGTCCGGGAGGTTTCCCTGCGGCACCTCCGGGGCCTCCTTCTCTTGGCTGGTCCCCTTCTGGGACCCCACCTCAGCATCGTCTGTGTCACGGGGGCAGGAGGCGGTCGGAAGTGAAGCGCTATTCACATCCGACGAACCCAGGGACCCGCTCGACGAAGCGGGGAGATCGTCCTTGGCCGGACTACATGATTGTATTCAGTGTTAGAAGACACTATGCGACGAAAGAAAAATAATGAGTTATTCTGGAATCCAGACACTTACGATCTTGCCAGGGGCTTGGCCCTAGAGGGCCACTCCTCTTCGTTGTCATCGGCGTTGGTGGAACAGTCCGGAGGAAGGGTCCTTCCCTTCTTGGACCCTTCGGCCTCCCCCGTTGGGGAAGCCTTCCTTTTCTTCTCTCCCCCCGCTGGGGGAGAGGCCTCTTTCTTCTCCTCCTCGTCTTCGTGGGAGGAGTCCTCCTCGGAGTCATCGGACGATGAGTCCGATAACACCTGGCGCCGGGAACTCCTCCGGGTTCCCGTGGCCTTCTTCTTGGCCTTCTTCTCCGGCACCATGTAGGGCGCCGGGACCAGCAGCCCTGTCAAACGGGCATCCGCTGGGTCTTCTGGAAGGGGAGCCGGATAGTTAACCTGCCCGGATGTCTTCTGCCAGGCCTGTTAAAGGTAATGGGAGTTTAGATCCCGCATAGAAGTCAAACTATGGAAAACATGTGTCCCATAAAGGGAAATATAGCTTACCTCGCTAGCCTGACGCTGCGAGCTGAATCCGCGATCTTCGGTAGCGGATGCGGGGGCCTCGGCGCCCTTGAACGGCACCCTTCAGGCCTCTTCGTACGTAGTATCGAAGAGCCTGCTCAAGGTCTGGTGCTGTGCCAGATCGAACTCCCACAAGTTGAAATCCCGCTGTTGGCACGGGAGGATTCGGCGGATGAGCATGACCTAGACTACGTTGACAAGCTTGAGCTTCTTGTTCACCAGGGTTTGGAGATAGGATTGGAGTCCGGTCAGCTCCTCCGAATCGCCCCACGACAGGCCCTTCTCTTTCCAGGAGGTGAGCCGTATGGGGATGCCAGATCTGAATTCGGGGGCCGCTGCCCATTTAGGGTCACGTGGCACGGTGATGTAGAACCACTCCGATTGCCACCCTTTGATGGTCTCCACAAAGGCGCCCTCGAGCCAGGTGACGTTGGGCATCTTGCCCACCATGGCTCCTCCGCACTCCGCTTGGCGACCACCCACTACCTTCGGCTTGACATTAAAAGTCTTTAGCCATAAGCCGAAGTGGGGTTGGATGCAGAGGAAGGCCTAGCACATGACGATAAACGCCGAGATGTTGAGGATAAAATTCAGGGCCAGATCATGGAAATCCAAACCATAGTAGAACATGAGCCCCCGGACAAATGGGTGAAGTGAGAAGCCCAGTCCGCGAAGGAAATGGGGAAGGAACACCACCCTCTCATGGGGCCTGGGGGTGGGGATGAGCTTCCCCTCATTGGGGAGCCGGTGCGCGATATCGCTGGACAAATATCCGGCCTTGCGCAGCTTTTTGATGTGTACCTCCATGACGGAGGAGGCCATCCACTTGCCTCCCGCTCCAGACATGGTTGGAGAAGGTTGAGGTGAGATATGCGGACTTGGGCGCTGGAGCTCGAGTGCGCGGAGATGGATAAGCAAAGGAGGAAGAAGGCGTAGGTAAAAAGGTGGATCCTTATCCCCTTATATATGGGCGGACGAAGCTATGCGTCCCCACCAGCCCGGTGAAACTCGCTTATCTCCCAAGCGCCGCAATCAATGGCGCGGTTGGGTTACCCACGTCCGTATTGATGAGAATCCCGGAATAAGGGGACATGATCTCTGCTTTGACAAGACGTGCCAAGGAAACCGCTTCGCTAAACGAGCTGAGGTGGAACAATAAAAACAATTTGAGTAAAGGCTTGGCCGTGGTGTGACGTCATGCCACGAAATACGTCAGCAGATTGAACTTGCGTAAATATTATTCTCTCTACGGTGGTATGTGGAATTTATCTTGCAGAGCCGGACACTATCCTGGTGTTCAAAATCTTCTATGAATTATTCGGAGGAGGAACCCGCCTTGCAATGCCGAAGACAATATGCGCGCCGGACTCGTCGTCATTAAAGCCTGGTTTAGGGGCTACTGAGGGAGTCCTGGACTAGGGGGTGTCCGGATAGACGAACTATCATCATTGGCCGGACTCCAAGACTATGAAGATACAAGATTGAAGACTTCGTCCCATGTCCGGATGGGACTTTCCTTGGCGTGGAAGGCAAGCTTGGCAACACGGATATGTAGATCTCCTACCATTATAACCGACTCTGTGTAACCCTAGTCCTCTCCGGTGTCTATATAAACTGGAGGGTTTTAGTCCGTAGGACGAACAACAATCATACCATAGGCTAGCTTCTAGGGCTTAGCCTCCTTGATCTCATGGTAGATCTACTCTTGTACTACCCATATCATCAATATTAATCAAGCAGGAGTAGGGTTTTACCTCCACCGCGAGGGCCCGAACCTGGGTAAAAACATCGTGTCCCTTGTCTCCTATTACCATCCGCCTAGACGCACAGTTCAGGACCCCCTACCCGAGATCCGCTGGTTTTGACACCGACAATAACCCTAATACTGGAAAGCAAACAAAGAAAAAATAGTATATAAGCCAATGTTTTCCCAGTGATGGGTGAAAATACTAGAGAAAAGGAAAACAGTAAATGTAATTACTGTTATATCCTGGAGTCAACTGAATCAGTGGTGTACTTGACAAATTCTGCGTAAATAACCTCTTCGAGTGCAGATGTTGTGAGGCCACAATATGGAGGCAGAAGGAACTGCGATGGGCGGCTTACCCTAACTTTCTGAATGTACGACTTAGGAGTCACACTGGCTGAATGATTACCATTGGCAGAGCGAATAACTGGTGTAACAAATTCAGGGCTGGTGGGGTGGTCTATAAGAAAAGAACTTATCATAGATTAGAACAGCAAATTATCAGCATGAACATAATGATGTTATCAAGGTTGGCAGTAGGAAAAAGTTTGATACAAAAAATCTTCCTATCAGTACCTTTTACAGAAGCGTAATTTGCTTTTGCTCTAGCAGTGGCACGTTCGACTTCTTCAACCCACATAATTACATCGTCGTCTTCAACATACGCATCATAAACTCGAACTCGACGCTCTTCAAAAAGTTGCGATCAGGTCATTTTGCGAACCGAAAAAAGGAATGTCAAATATGTGGAAAAACAGCTAAAGAAAAAAGTGATAGATAGTACAGAATGATGATATAATTACTATAGAGAGAAAATGGGAAGAAAATGAGGGGGGTCAGGATAGTTAAAGGGGCAGCATGAATGTATTAGAATGGTGTGTGTGTGTGCAGGGAAAGGAGGGGGGTGTATTTACAGCAACAATAAAGATAAAGAGGGTGAAGTTGTCGGCTTGGTGGTAGCAGAAGTTATCAGGGTGTCCTCAGAAACGTTACCATTTTAAGTGGCTAGTTAGCAAAAAAATGAAACCATGTAGGTATCTAGTTAGAACAAAAAAATACCAGCGCAACATTCGCAAAGGTTATCATGGTGAAAGTTACCATACGATAAAATGGTAAGCTAGAAAACAAGGTACAATATCTTTCATGTAGAGCACTATAATTATCAATTAAAAGTAGAGCGCTATAATTATAAGTCAGATGTTAGTAAAAGTTACCAGGAATAAAGATAAAAAGGGTTGAAGTTATCGGCTTGGTGGTAGGAGAAGTTATCAGGGTGTCATCATAAATGTTACCATTTTAAGTAGTAGTTAGCAAAAAAAAATGAAACCATGTAGGTATCTAGTTAGAACAAAAAATACGATCGCAACATTCGCAAAGCGGTTATCGTGGTGAAAATTACCATACGATAAAATGGTAAGCTAGAAAACAAGGTACAATGTCTTTCATGTAGAGCGCTATAATTATCAGTTAGAAGTAGAGCGCCATAATTATCAGCCAAATGTTAGTAGAAGTTACCAGGAATAATGAACAATAATAATCACATATAATACATCCACACACCAGACTACATAAAAATAAAGAGAGCGAATGTGAAACGAAAACACATAGTTCATTTCATAGCACACACGCAAAAGAAGAAGTCGTTACATGTGAGAGGGGGGGTGTCGGTGTCAAAACCGGCGGATCTCGGGTAGTGGGTCCCGAACTGTGCGTCTAGGCGGATGGTAACAGGAGACAGGGGACACGATGTTTTTACCCAGGTTTGGGCACTCAATGGAGGTAAAACCCTACTCCTACTTGATTGATATTGATGATATGGGTAGTACAAGAGTGGATCTACCACGAGATCAAGGAGGCTAAACCCTAGAAGCTAGCCTATGGTATGATTGTTCTTCTGTCCTACGGACTAAAACCCTCCGGTTTATATAGACACCGGAGGGGGCTAGGGTTACACAGAGTCGGTTACAATGATAGGAAATCTACATATCCGTATCGCCAAGCTTGCCTTCCACGCCAAGGAAAGTCCCATCCGGACACGGGACGAAGTCTTCAATCTTGTATCTTCATAATCTTGGAGTCCGGCCGATGATGATAGTTCGGCTATCCGGACACCCCCTAGTCTAGGACTCCCTCAGTAGCCCCTGAACCAGGCTTCAATGACGACGAGTCCCGCGCGCATATTGTCTTCGGCATTGCAAGGCGGGTTCCTCCTCCGAATAATTCATAGAAGATTGTGAACGCCAGGATAGTGTCCGGCTCTGTAAAATAAATTGCACATACCACCGTAGAGAGAATAATATTTACACAAGTTCAATCTGCTGACGTATTTTGTGGCATGACGTCACACCACAACCAAGCCTTTACTAGAATCGTTTTTATTATACCACCTCAGCGCGTTTAGCAAAGCAGTTTCCTTGGCACGTCTTGTCGAAGCAGAGATCGTGTTCCCCTTATTCCGGGATTCCCATCAATACGGGCGTGGGTAACCCAACCGCGCCATTGATTGAGGCGCTTGGGAGAAGCGAGTTTTACCAGGCCGGTGGGGACGCATAGTTTCGTCCGTCCATATATAAGGGGATAAGGATCCACCTTTTTTACCTACGCCTTCTTCCTCCTTTGCTTATCCATCTCCGCGCACTCCAGCTCCAGCGCCCAAGTCCGCACATCTCACCTCGACCTTCTCCAGCCATGTCCGGAGCGGGAGGCAAGTGGATGGCCTCCTCCGTTACGGAGGGGCACATCAAGAAGCTGCGCAGCGCCGGATATCTGTCTAGCGACATCGCGCACCGGCTCCCCGACGAGGGGCAGCTCATCCCCACCCCCGGGCCCCATGAGAGGGTGGTATTCCTTCCCCATTTCCTCCGCGGACTGGGCTTCCCACTCCACCCCTTTGTCCGGGGGCTCATGTTCTACTACGGCCTGGATTTCCATGATCTGGCCCCGAATTTCATCCTAAACATCTTGGCGTTTATCGTCGTGTGCGAGGCCTTCCTCTGCATCCAGCCCCACTTCGGCTTATGGCTAAAGACTTTTAATGTCAAGCCGAAGGTAGTGGGTGGTCGCCAAGCGGAGTGCGGAGGCGCCATGGTGGGCAAAATGCCCAACGTCACTTGGCTCGAGGGCGCCTTCATGGAAACCATCAAAGGGTGGCAATCGGGGTGGTTCTACATCACCGAGCCGCGTGACCCTAAATGGGCAGCGGCCCCCGAATTCAAATCTGGCATCCCCATGTGGCTCACCTCCTGGAAAGAGAAGGGCCTGCTATGGGGTAGTTCGGAAGAGCTGACCGGACTCCAGTCCTGTCTCCAAACCCTGGTGAACAAGAAGTTCAAGCTTGTCAACGTGATCCAGGTCATGCTCGTCCGCCGGATTCTCCCCTGCCAATAACGGGACTTCAATTTGTGGGAGGTTGATCCGGCACAGCACCGGACCTTGAGCGGGCTCTTCGACACTATGTACGAAGATGCCTGGAGGGTGCTGTTCAAGGGTGCCGAAGCTCCCGCATCCGCTACCGAAGATCGCGGATTCAGCTCACAGCGTCCGGCTGGCGAGGTAAGCCATGTTATCCTTTATGGGACACTTGCTTTTCATGTTTTGACTTTATGCGGGATCTAAACTCCCAACACCTTTAACAGGCCTGGCAAGCAACGTCCGGACAAGTTAACCTTCCAGCTCCCCTTCCAGAAGACCCAGCGGATGCCCGTCTAACAGGGCTGCTGGTCCCGGCACTTTACGTAGTGCCGGAGAAGAAGGCCAAGAAGAAGTCTCGGTGTCAAAACCGGCGGATCTCGGGTAGGGGTCCCGAACTGTGCGTCTAGGCGGATGGTAACAGGAGACAAGGGACACGATGTTTTTACCCAGGTTCGGGCCCTCTCGATGGAGGTAAAACCCTACTCCTGCTTGATTGATATTGATGATATTGGTAGTACAAGAGTGGATCTACCACGAGATCAAGGAGGCTAAACCCTAGAAGCTAGCCTATGGTATGATTGTTGTTATTGTTGTTGTGTCCTACGGACTAAAAGCCTCCGGTTTATATAGACACCATAGAGGGCTAGGGTTACACAGAGTCGGTTACAATGGTAGGAGATCTACATATCCGTATCGCCAAGCTTGCCTTCCACGCCAAGGAAAGTCCCATCCGGACACGGGACGAAGTCTTCAATCTTGTATCTTCATAGTCTTGGAGTCCGGCCGATGATGATAGTTCGGCTATCCGGACACCCCCTAGTCCAGGACTCCCTCAGTAGCCCCTGAACCAGGCTTCAATGACGACGAGTCCGGCGCGCATATTGTCTTCGGCATTGCAAGGCGGGTTCCTCCTCCGAATAATTCATAGAAGATTGTGAACACCAGGATAGTGTCCGGCTCTGTAAAATAAATTCCACATGCCACCGTAGAGAGAATATTATGTACACAAGTTCAATCTGCTAACGTATTTTGTGGCGTGACATCACACCACAACCAAGCCTTTACTCATTTTTATTATACCACCTCAGCGCGTTTAGCAAAGCGGTTTCCTTGGCATGTCTTGCCGAAGCAGAGATCGTGTTCCCCTTATTCCGGGATTCCCATCAATACGGACGTGGGTAGCCCAACCGCGCCCGCTGCCACGCCCCCTCTATCGAAGGCGAGTTCCAAACGGTCACGGGGACGGCTCTTGGTATTCTTCCTCTTTATAATGAGACCAAGGCCCGTTCCTTTTCTTCAATCCTCAATCGAATCCGCCCCACGCCCCGAGTTCCAACACCCAGAGCTCCAGATTCGGGCACTTCGGACCTTTGACAATGTCCGGCTCCGACCTACAGGGCCGGTGGATGCCCTCCTCCGTCATAGAAGAGGACGTGCTGAAGCTGAGGGAAGCCAGGTACCTAACCTATGAGATTTTGCATAGGTTGCCTGCCCAAGGGCAAGTCATTCCCACTCCCGAGCCTGGCGAGAGTGTCATGTTCGTGTCTCACCTCCGTCGGGGTTTAGGCTTCCCGATGGATCCCTTCGTGAGGGGGCTCATGTTTTATTATGGGCTGGAATTCCATGACTTGGCTCCGGAGTCCATCCTCCACATCTCATCCTTCATTGTCGTCTGCGAAGCCTTCCTCCGCACTACCCCTCACTTCGGTTTGTGGCTCAAAACCTTCAACATGGAGCCGAAGATGATTGAGGGGCGTCAGGCAGAGTGCGGCGGGGCGGTCATAAGCAAGAGGGCCGACGCTCCATGGCCCGAGGGCGCTTTTCAGGAGGAGCTCGGCTTGTGGCAACAGGAGTGGTTCTATATCACCGCTCCCAGGGGCAGCAGGCAGAGGCTGCCGCCCGCCTTTCGCTCGGGTCCTCCACAACGGCTGACGTTATGGGTCAGCAAAGGGCTTGACTGGGGGCCGTCCAAGGACGTACCCCTACTGCAGGGCTGGATTCAAGACCTCCAAGAGAGGGAGATCGATCTGGTCGTGGTGACGCAGGTTATGCTGATTCGGCGTCTTCTGCCCTGCAAACATCGCCCCCTCCGCCTGTGGGAATTCAATCCGGAGGGACCACGAGCTCTCCAACACTTCATGGGTACGACACCCGTGGAGATGTACAAATTGTTCTTCGGATCACAAGAGATGTGTCCGGACTTGACCGAGGACGCCGGCCTAAGCTGCAATTGCCCGAACACTCAAGTAAGTAGCCCTGTGTCCGGACATATCGTCCATTTATTTATTATGGATTTGCCTTTTAACCAGCTATCCCTTGAACAGGAGTGGATAGCGCAAGCAAAACTGATACGGTGTCCGGCCCCCCTCCCTGAGACCACGTCGGATCCCGTGTTGGTCAAGATGCTGGAGGTTGCGCCTTCAGAAGAGGGCGAAGGGGAAAACAGAGAAACTACCGCCTCCACTAAGGAGGCTTTCAAGAAAGGGGGATCAAGAATCCCTCCTTCCGGGGGGAGAAGAGGACCGCTTCCGAAGATCCGGAGGCTAAGGCCTCAAAGCGGGGGAAGAAATCTTCACCAGAGGGTCCTGCGCCAGGAGAGGCCCCGGCCGCACTATCTCCCCAAAGGAATCAGCCCTCCAGCGAGCTGTAAGTAGAAAAAGGGGAGTTTTGTAATAAGGGACATCCCTATTTTTGCTTCTGAGGATAACCAAAGTTTTTACCTTGTAGTTCGGATCTCCGCCCCTCTCAGCCGAGCTCATCTTCGGGGGACCTTCGTCCGGAGATGATGGAGAGCGAGACGCCTCCATCTGCCGCACCGTCTGGCGGGGCGGACGACCCTGAGGTGTCGTCACGGAGGGTCTCCCCGAGTCCGGCAGGGCTGGAGAGTTCGGCACCAACTGGTGTACGGCCGGGGGAGCTGAAGGATCTGCTCGAGAGGGCGTCTATCTGAGAAGATCACCGTACATTAATGAGTATGGTGATTGAAAGAATTTCATCCGCTGAGAGCGGGTTGCATGATGCCGTCAGAAGTTTACTGGCGGGGTTTGAGGTACATAAAAATGACATGCCTTTTGACAGTTTTGCACATAGAGTGCGCCCTGTATAGATAGTAGCCCCTGAGACTTGGTACGTTGTCAGAAGTGACAGCGTGTCGAGGATCATAATCTCAGTTTTAATATGTCGCCATCCCTATTCAGGGGGCGGAGCGTTCGGTCCCCAGCCGGACTGATAGAGTTGCTGAACTGAAGCGGCAGCTGGATGTTGCGGACGCGGACATCACGCTGGTCCATAAGCGACTTGACGAGTCACAAGGTGAGTGGTTTCTCCATGGTCACCTGGGAAGGGAGCTGACGCCCATTCCTTACAACATATATGCTTGATGCAGATGGTGCCGCTGCTGTGGAAAACCTTCGGGCAGAGCTTGCTCGAGCCAAGGAGCAAGCCAGAAAAAGTGATGCGGCTGCCTCGAAGGCAGCGGAGGAGCTAAAAGCCGAAAAGGCTGCTCACTGCCGAAGCAGGGAGGAGATGGACGGAATGGCCGTGAAGCTAAAAGATGCTACCGACCGCTATGAGGTTCTTGAAAGAGAATGCCAGGCGGAGCAAGAGGACCTTAAGAAGGCCACCGCCAAAGCCAAGGATGCCCGTTCTGCAATGAGGGCTATAAAAGAGGAGCTGCGTCAGGCCGGAGACATTGCGGCTGGAAAGCCCTTTCTGCTGCGCAGAAAGTTCACGGATCAGAAGTATGCTCAGTTGGGCCAGCTGTGGGATGCGGAGGATCCTTATCTGGATTTGGCGGCGAGTGCGGCGGACGCGGTCGTGCACTTCCGGAGCCAAAAGGATCACGAAATGGAAGAGCTTTTTTGGTCTCAATTCCATAGTCCGGAGCGTCCCCTTCCCTTAACCGATCGGTTGGCTAAGTGGGCTGAGATGAATATATTGTCCGGATTAGCCATGACGGATGTGGTGGCTCATCTGTTGCCGGAAAGGCCCAGGCCGAAGAGTTATTTTGGCTTATTGCAGCAATTCCTTGGGGCGGTGCCGCATATCAAGGCGATGAAGCGGTCGGCATGCATAGAGGGTACACGGATGGCTCTCGCCCGTGTCAAGACATACTGGGCGGAGATGGATGCCACCGATGTTGCATCCCGGGGTTCGGACAACAGCCGATTGCCCGCCGAGCACTATTTTGAGGAAGTCCTGCAGGGCGCTCGTTTAATAGAGTCGCAGTGCTCGAAAGACGTTATGTTCAAATGACATGTATGATTTGTAAAACTGTATTTATAATGTAAGGGCTTTTTATACTTGTGCGTTCAAGTATTGAAATTTCTCCTGTGCGGCCGTTAATGTATATGTGTATATAACCTGAAACATGGCAGTCTTCGGCTTCAGCCCCCACGCACATAGTGTGGGGGTGTTTGCAAAGAAGCGCATTTTCACACTTAATCCAACGTCTTGGTCCTGTGAAGGAGGTGGTAGCGTAGCAAACTAGGCAACCGGACTATAATGCTTTATCACTTTCACTTAGCCATAGGAGTTCGAAGGTGGGGCTACGATATAGCCCCTAGGGGCACCGTGCTCTTCGAATTCGGGGCGCATGTGTGCCTGACCGGGAAGCGGACCTTCGTCAAAGCGGAGGAATTCTAAACATTCCGGAAGTCGATCGAGTGGTTGACCAGTCTCTCGCTATATCATGACAGTCAGTTTTCGGCTTTCTCTACTAAGGTGCTCGCCCGGCCGAACCGGGGCACAATCGCAGTAGTTCTCCTGGTGCTGCGTTAGCCGATGATACGGAACGTAAGGCAGCAAAACACAGGAGCCGGGCAAACCCAACATTTGACCAAAGACATGATTCGGAGCTGATGCATATAAGGCCTAACTCGAGACGCTGAACACTCCCTAAGGTATTCGGACTTGATGATAGCAGGCAGAACAATGCCCTAAGCCCCTAGTGTCCAGGTACGGGCGAGAGCTTCTGACGCGGCCGATGCCAAATCGTCAGCTTCCTCCTCGGTTATGGTAGAAAAACTGGGGGATGTGTATCAACAAGAGACAGTAAAAAAGGTTTACGCAGGGTCTTAATCTAAAAAGAATCCTTGCAACAGGTCACTGTTGCACGTCTGCGCCTGTGTCTCCGTTGTGCTGTATCCTGGACGGGTGTAGCACGTGGCTCATCTGTAAAAGAGAAGAACTTAGTTTTGAAAGAATATCGTGCAAAAAATGTATTAAAAACAGAGTGTGATTTGGAAGATAGAGTTGAGCTTTATTGGCTCTCATTGTTCATGCGTGCGGCCCCTTGTGAAGAGGTATGAGGCTAGGGATCCCCTTGTTTATTTATACCGGACTCGCCTAACCGTGTCCGGGGTCTAAATGACCTGTTTTTAGGGGCTTTGATCAGCAAGGCCGGGTTATTGTGTGGCTGTCAAAGCAGTCTCACGTTTTCCGTGGTCGAGGAACACTCGAAGTTACCCTTTAATGAGATTATGCCGCGTGGACCGGGCATTTTAAGTGTAAGAGACACGTAATGCGGTATTGCGTTAAAGCGGGCGAAAGCTTTGCGTCCCAGTAGTGCTTGATGGCTACTTTTAAATGGGGCGATATGGAAGATTAGCTTTTCGCGACGGAAGTTGTCGGATGAACCGAACACAACTTTTCTAGTAGTACAGAGCCTGTACAATTGGCATGAAGGCCTGGCGTCACTCCTTTGAAGGAAGTGCGGCTATGGAGAATTTTGGTATGGTCTATCCCCATTCTGCGGATGGTGTCCTGGTATAGCAGGTTTATATCACTGCCGCCGTCCATTAGGACTTGTGTAAATTGTAGTCCGTTGATTATAGGATCCAATATCAAGGCAGTCCATCCTGCGTTTCGAATACTTCTGGAGTAATCCAGATGGTCGAAGGTAATTGGTTTTGACATCCAATCTCGGGATTCCGCTGGGGTGGACCGTGCGACGCGTACTTTAGCAGGTGCCGCACTATTGTTTCGTGTTATCACATGAAGTGAGTTCACTGTTTTAACTTCTTGTGGGATAGTCTTTTGTTTTCCGGTGCTCTGCTTGTGGGGTTCGTCGTCTTCGCTTGGTGTGTCGAGCCCCTTGTGTTCGGCGTTAAGTCGGCCGGACTATTTGAAGACCCAACAATCTCGGTGGGTATGGTTTGCAGGCTTCCCGGGGTACAGTGGATTTGACATATCCTATCCAAAATTTTGGTTAGGTTGGATAGCTCGTCACTGTTGTCCTTAAGAGGTAGTGTTTTGTTGTTCGGCCGAGAGCTTTTAAACCCGGCGTTGACCGTCGTGCTCTTTGGGCCATTTTCTTTATTCCGGCGCTGATCTTTTCTGCATCGTGATTTCCCATTTCCATGTCTGACCTCGGATGTACTCGGGTCGCTGGTGCTGCATCTTGCCAGCCAGCTACCTTCCCCCGCGCAAAAGCGGGTCATGGGGCTTGTCAGTGCGGCCATTGTTCTTGGTTTTTCCTGGCTGAGGTGTCTGGCGAGCCATTCGTCTCGGACGTTATGTTTGAAGGCTGCTAAGACTTCGGCGTCCGGACAGTTGACTATTTGGTTCTTTTTGGTGAGGAACCTGTTCCAGAATTTGCGTGCTGACTCTCCGGGCTGTTGAGTTATATGACTTAAATCGTCTGCATCCGGAGGGCGGACATAAGTCCCCTGAAAATTTGCTCGAAACGCGTCCTCGAGCTCTTCCCAACTTCCAATAGTATTTTCTGGGAGGCTTTTGAGCCAATGCCGAGCTGGCCCTTTGAGCTTGAGGGGTAGGTATTTTTGAAGGAAATATGCCCTAGAGGCAATAATAAAGTTATTATTTATTTCTTTATATCATGATAAATGTTTATTATTCATGCTAGAATTGTATTAACCAGAAACATAATACATGTGTGAATATATAGACAAACAGAGTGTCACTAGTATGCCTCTACTTGACTAGCTTGTTAATCAAAGATGGTTATGTTTCCTAACCATGAACAAGGAGTTGTTATTTGATTAATGAGATCACATCATTAGTTGAATGATCTGATTGACATGACCCATTCCGTTAGCTTAGCACCCGATCGTTTAGTATGTTGCTATTGCTTCCTTCATGACTTATACATGTTCCTATGACTATGAGATTATGCAACTCCCGTTTACCGGAGGAACACTTTGTGTGCTACCAAACGTCACAACGTAACTGGGTGATTATAAAGGTGCTCTACAGGTGTCTCCAAAGATACTTGTTGAGTTGGCGTATTTCGAGATTAGGATTTGTCACTCCGATTGTCGGAGAGGTATCTCTGGGCCCTCTCGGTAATGCACATCACTATAAGCCTTGCAAGCAATGTGACCAATGAGTTGGTTACGGGATGATGCATTACGTAACGAGTAAAGAGACTTGCCGGTAACGAGATTGAACTAGGTATTGGATACCGACGATCGAATCTCGGGCAAGTAACATACCGATGACAAAGGGAACAACGTATGTTGTTATGCGGTTTGACCGATAAAGATCTTCATAGAATATGTAGGAACCAATATGGGCATCCAGGTCCCGCCATTGGTTATTGACCGGAGACGTGTCTCGGTCATGTCTACATTGTTCTCGAACCATAGGGTCCGCACGCTTAAGGTTTCGATGACAGTTTCATTATGAGTTTATGTATTTTGATGTACCAAAGGTTGTTCGGAGTCCCGGATGTGATCACGGACATGACGAGGAGTCTCGAAATGGTCGAGACATAAAGATTGATATATTGGATGACTATATTCGGACACGGGAATAGTTCCGGGAGTTTTCGGAGAAAAACCAGAGTACCGGAGGGTTACCGGAACCCCCCCGGGAAGTAATGGGCCTTGATGGGCCCTATTGGAGAAAGAGAGGGGCCGGCCAGGGCAAGTGGCGCGCCCCCTCCCCTTGAGTCCGAATAGGACAAGGAAGGGGGGGGAGGCGCCCCCCTTGCCTTCCCCCTCTTCTACTCCTTCCTTCCGCCTCCTTCTTGGATTAGGAAAAGAAGGGGGAAACCTACTTGGAGTAGGTTTCCCCCTCCTAGGGCGCGCCTCCCCCTTAGGCCGGCCCCCTCCTTCCTCCCTCCTTTATATACGGGGGCAGAGGGCACCCCATAGACACACAAGTTGATCATCGTGATCGTTCCTTAGCCGTGTGCGGTGCCCCCCTCCACGATATTACACCTCGGTCATATTGTAGCGGTGCTTAGGCGAAGCCCTGCGACAGTTGAACATCAAGATCGTCACCACGCCGTCGTGCTGACAAAACTCCTCCCCGTACCTCTGCTGGATCGGAGTTCGGGGTGCGTCATCGAGCTGTACGTGTGTCAAGAACTCGGAGGTGCCGGAGTAACGGTGCTTGGATCGGTTGGACCAGGAAGACGTACGACTACTTCCTCTACGTTGCGTCAGCGCTTCCGCTTCGGTCTACGAGGGTACGTAGACAACACTCTCCCCTCTCGTTGCTATGCATCACCATGATCTTGCGTGTGCGTAGGAATTTTTTTGAAATTACTACGTTCCCCAACAGTGGCATCCGAGCCTAGGTTTTTATGGTTTGATGTTATATGCACGAGTAGAACACAAGTGAGTTGTGGGCGATATAAGTCATACTGCTTACCAGCATGTCATACTTTGGTTCAGCGGTATTGTTGGATGAAGCGGCCCGGACCGACATTATGCGTACGCTTACGCGAGACTGGTTTTACCGCCGTGCTTTGCACACAGGTGACTAGCGGGTGTCAGTTTCTCCAACTTTAGTTGAACCGAGTGTGGCTACGCCCGGTCCTTGCGAAGGTTAAAACAGCATCAACTTGACAAACTATCGTTGTGGTTTTGATGCGTAGGTGAGATTGGTTCTTGCTTAAGCCCGTAGTAGCCACGTAAAACTTGCAACAATAAAGTAGAGGACGTCTAAATTGTTTTTGCAGGGCATGTTGTGATGTGATATGGCCAAGACGTGATGCTATATTTTATTGTATGAGATGATCATGTTTTGTAACCGAAGTTATCGGCAACTGGCAGGAGCCATATGGTTGTCGCTTTATTGTATGAAATGCAAACGCCCTGTAATTGCTTTACTTTATCACTAAGCGGCAGCGATAGTCGTAGAAGCAATAGATGGCATAAACGACAACGATGCTACGATGGAGATCAAGGTGTCGCGCCGGTGACGATGGTGATCATAATGGTGCTTCGGAGATGGAGATCACAAGCACAAGATGATGATGGCCATATCATATCACTTATATTGATTGCATGTGATGTTTATCCTTTATGCATCTTATCTTGCTTTGATTGACGGTAGCATTTTAAGATGATCTCTCACTAAAAATTATCAAGAAGTGTTCTCCCTGAGTATACACCGTTGCCAAAGTTCGTCGTGCCCAGACACCACGTGATGATCGGGTGTGATAAGGTCTATGTCCATCTACAACGGGTGCAAGCCAGTTTTGCACACGCAGAATACTCAGGTTAAACTTGACGAGCCTAGCATATGCAGATATGGCCTCGGAACACGGAGACCGAAAGGTCGAGCGTGAATCATATAGTAGATATGATCAACATAAGATGTTCACCATTGAAAACTACTCCATCTCACGTGATGATCGGTTATGGTTTAGTTGATTTGGGTCACGTGATCACTTAGATGACTAGAGAGATGTCTATCTAAGTGGGAGTTCTTAAGTAATATGATTAATTGAACTGAAAATTTATCATGAACTTAGTACCTGATAGTATCTTGCTTGTCTATGTTGATTGTAGATAGATGGCATGTGCTGTTGTTCCAATGAATTTTAATGCGTTCCTTGAGAAAGCTAAGTTGAAAGATGATGGTAGCAACTACGCGGACTGGGTCCGTAACTTGAGGATTATCCTCATTGCTGCACAGAAAAATTACGTCCTGGAAGCACCGCTGGGTGCCCGGCATGCTGCTGATGCTACTAACGACGTTAAGAACGTATGGCAGAGCAAAGCTGGTGACTACTCGATAGTTCAATGTGCCATGCTTTACGGCCTAGAACCGGGGCTTCAACGACGTTTTGAACTTCATGGAGCATATGAGATGTTCCAGGAGTTGAAGTTAATATTCCAGAAGAATGCCCGGATTGAGAGATACGAAGTCTCCAATAAGTTCTATAGCTGCAAGATGGAGGATAATAGTTCTGTCAGTGAGCACATACTCAAGATGTCTGGGTATTGTAATCACTTGATTCAACTGGGAGTTACTCTTCCGGATGATAGCGTCATTGACAAAATTCTCCAATCACTTCCACCAAGCTACAAGAGCTTCGTGATGAACTATAATATGCAAGGGATGGATAAGACGATTCCCGAGCTCTTCGCAATGCTAAAGGCTGCGGAGGTAGAAATCAAGAAGGAGCATCAAGTGTTGATGGTCAACAAGACCACTAGTTTCAAGAAAAAGGGCAAAGGGAAGAAGAAGGGGAACTTCAAGAAGAACAGCAAACAAGTTGCTGCTCAAGAGAAGAAACCCCAAGTCTGGACCTAAGCCTAAAACTGAGTGCTTCTACTGCAAGCAGACTGGTCACTGGAAGCGGAACTGCCCCAAGTATTTGGCGGATAAGAAGGATGGCAAGGTGAACAAAGGTATATGTGATATACATGTTATTGATGTGTACCTTACTAGAGCTCGCAGTAGCACCTGGGTATTTGATACTGGTTCCGTTGCTAATATTTGCAACTCGAAACAGGGACTATGGATTAAGCGAACACTGGCAAAGGACGAGGTGACGATGCGCGTGGGAAATGGTTCCAAAGTCGATGTGATCGCGGTCGGCACGCTACCTATACATCTACCTTCGGGATTAGTATTAGACCTAAATAATTGTTATTTGGTGCCGGCGTTGAGCATGAACATTATATCTGGATCTTGTTTGATGCGAGACGGTTATTCATTTAAATCAGAGAATAATGGTTGTTCTATTTATATGAGTAATATCTTTTATGGTCATGCACCCTTGAAGAGTGGTCTATTTTTGATGAATCTCGATAGTAGTGATACACATATTCATAGTGTTGAAGCCAAAAGATGCAGAGTTGATAATGATAGTGCAACTTATTTGTGGCACTACCGTTTAGGTCATATCGGTGTAAAGCGCATGAAGAAACTCCATACTGATGGTCTTTTGGAACCACTTGATTATGAATCACTTGGTACTTGCGAACCGTGCCTCATGGGCAAGATGACCAAAACACCGTTCTCCGGTACTATGGAGAGAGCAACAGATTTGTTAGAAATCATACATACAGATGTATGTGGTCCAATGAATGTTGAGGCTCGTGGCGGATATCGTTATTTTCTCACCTTCACAGATGATTTAAGCAGATATGGGTATATCTACTTAATGAAGCATAAGTCTGAAACATTTGAAAAGTTCAAAGAATTTCAGAGTGAAGTTGAAAATCATCATAACAAGAAAATAAAGTTTCTACGATTTGATCGTGGAGGAGAATATTTGAGTTACGAGTTTGGTCTACACTTAAAAACAATGTGGAATAGTTTCGCAACTCACGCCACCCGGAACACCACAGCGTAATGGTGTGTCCGAACGTCGTAATCGTACTTTACTTGATATGGTGCGATCTATGATGTCTCTTACAGATTTACCGCTATCGTTTTGGGGTTATGCTTTAGAGACAGCCGCATTCACATTAAATAGGGCACCATCAAAATCCGTTGAGACGACACCTTATGAACTATGGTTTGGCAAGAAACCAAAGTTGTCGTTTCTTAAAGTTTGGGGCTGCGATGCTTATGTAAAAAAAACTTCAACCTGATAAGCTCGAACCCAAATCGGAGAAATGTGTCTTCATAGGATACCCAAAGGAGACAGTTGGGTACACCTTCTATCACAGATCCGAAGGCAAGACATTCATTGCTAAGAATGGATCCTTTCTAGAGAAGGAGTTTCTCTCGAAAGAAGTGAGTGGGAGGAAAGTAGAACTTGATGAGGTAACTGTACCTACTCCCTTGTTGTAAAATAATACATCACAGGAACCGGTTTCTGTGACGTCAAAACCAACTAGTGAGGAAGTTGATGATGATGATCATAGACCTTCAGATCAAGTTACTACAGAACCTCGTAGGTCAAACAGAGTAAGATCCGCACCAGAGTGGTACGGTAATCCTATTCTGGAAGTCATGCTACTAGATCATGATGAACCTACGAACTATGAAGAAGCGATGGTGAGCCCAGATTCCGCAAAATGGCTTGAAGCCATGAAATCTGAGATGGGATCCATGTATGAGAACAAAGTATGGACTTTGGTTGACTTGCCCGATGGTCGGCAAACAATTGAGAATAAACGGATCTTCAAGAAGAAGACTGACGCTGACGGTAATGTTACTGTCTACAAAGCTCGACTTGTTGCAAAAGGTTTTCGACAAGTTCAAGGGGTTGACTACGATGAGACCTTCTCACCCGTAGCGATTCTTAAGTCTGTCCGAATCATGTTAGCAATTGCCGCATTTTATGATTATGAAATTTGGCAAATGGATGTAAAAATTGCATTCCTGAATGGATTTCTGGAGGAAGAGTTGTATATGATGCAACCAGAAGGTTTTATCGATCCAAAGGGAGCTAACAAAGTGTGCAAGCTCCAGCGATCCATTTATGGACTGGTGCAAGCCTCTCGGAGTTGGAATAAACGTTTTGATAGTGTGATCAAAGCATTTGGGTTTATACAGACTTTTGGAGAAGCCTGTATTTACAAGAAAGTGAGTGGGAGCTCTGTAGCATTTCTAATATTATATGTGGATGACATATTATTGATTGGAAATGATATAGAATTTCTGGATAGCATAAAGGGATACTTGAATAAAAGTTTTTCAATGAAAGACCTCGGTGAAGCTGCTTACATATTGGGCATTAAGATCTATAGAGATAGATCAAAACGCTTAATTGGACTTTCACAAAGCACATACCTTGACAAAGTTTTAAAGAGGTTCAAAATGGATCAAGCAAAAAAAGGGTTCTTGCCTGTATTGCAAGGTGTGAAGTTGAGTAAGACTCAAAGCCCGACCACTGCAGAAGATAGAGAGAAAATGAAAAATGTTCCCTATGCTTCAGCCATAGGCTCTATCATGTATGCAATGCTGTGTACCAGACCTGATGTGTGCCTTGCTATAAGTTTAGCGGGGAGGTACCAAAGTAATCCAGGAGTGGATCACTGGACAGCGGTCAAGAACATCCTAAAGTACCTGAAAAGGACTAAGGATATGTTTCTCGTATATGGAGGTGACAAAGAGCTCATCGTAAATGGTTACGTTGATGCAAGCTTTGACACTGATCCGGATGATTCTAAATCACAAACCGGATACGTGTTTACATTGAACGGTGGAGCTGTCAGTTTGTGCAGTTCAAAGCAAAGCGTCGTGGCGGGATCTACGTGTGAAGCGGAATACATAGCTGCTTCGGAAGCAGCCAATGAAGGAGTATGGGTGAAGGAGTTCATATCCGATCTAGGTGTCATACCTAGTGCATCGAGTCCAATGAAAATCTTTTGTGACAATACTGGAGCGATTGCCTTAGCGAAGGAATCCAGATTTCACAAGAGGACCAAGCACATCAAGAGACGCTTCAATTCCATCCGGGATTTAGTCCAGGTGGGAGACATAGAGATTTGCAAGATACATACGGATCTGAATGTTGCAGACCCGTTGACTAAGCCTCTTCCACGAGCAAAACATGATCAACACCAAGACTCCATGGGTGTTAGAATCATTACTATGTAATCTAGATTATTGACTCTAGTGCAAGTGGGAGACTGAAGGAAATATGCCCTAGAGGCAATAATAAAGTTATTATTTATTTCCTTATATCATGATAAATGTTTATTATTCATGCTAGAATTGTATTAACCGGAAACATAATACATGTGTGAATATATAGACAAACAGAGTGTCACTAGTATGCCTCTACTTGACTAGCTTGTTAATCAAAGATGGTTATGTTTCCTAACCATGAACAAGGAGTTGTTATTTGATTAATGAGATCACATCATTAGTTGAATGATCTGATTGACATGACCCATTCCGTTAGCTTAGCACCCGATCGTTTAGTATGTTGCTATTGCTTCCTTCATGACTTATACATGTTCCTATGACTATGAGATTATGCAACTCCCGTTTACCGGAGGAACACTTTGTGTGCTACCAAACGTCACAACGTAACTGGGTGATTATAAAGGTGCTCTACAGGTGTCTCCAAAGGTACTTGTTGAGTTGGCGTATTTCGAGATTAGGATTTGTCACTCCGATTGTCGGAGAGGTATCTCTGGGCCCTCTCGGTAATGCACATCACTATAAGCCTTGCAAGCAATGTGACCAATGAGTTGGTTACGGGATGATGCATTACGTAACGAGTAAAGAGACTTGCCGGTAACGAGATTGAACTAGGTATTGGATACCGACGATCGAATCTCGGGCAAGTAACATACCGATGACAAAGGGAACAACGTATGTTGTTATGCGGTTTGACCGATAAAGATCTTCGTAGAATATGTAGGAACCAATATGGGCATCTAGGTCCCGCTATTGGTTATTGACCGGAGACGTGTCTCGGTCATGTCTACATTGTTCTCGAACCGTAGGGTCCGCACGCTTAAGGTTTCGATGACAGTTTCATTATGAGTTTATGTATTTTGATGTACTGAAGGTTGTTCGGAGTCCCGGATGTGATCACGGACATGACGAGGAGTCTCGAAATGGTCGAGACATAAAGATTGATATATTGGATGACTATATTCGGACACCGAAATAGTTCCGGGAGTTTTCGGAGAAAAACCGGAGTATGGGAGGGTTACCGGAACCCCCCTGGGAAGTAATAGGCCTTGATGGGCCCTATTGGAGAAAGAGAGGGGCCGGCCAGGGCAAGTGGCGTTCCCCCTCCCCTTGAGTCCGAATAGGACAAGGAAGGGGGGGCGCCCCCCTTGCCTTCCCCCTCTTCTACTCCTTCCTTCCCCCTCCTTCTTGGATTAGGAAAAGAAGGGGGAAACCTACTGGGAGTAGGTTTCCCCCTCCTAGGGCGCGCCTCCCCCTTAGGCCGGCCCCCTCCTCCCTCCTTCCTTCATATACGGGGGCAGAGGCCACCCCATAGACACACAAGTTGATCATCGTGATCGTTCCTTAGCCGTGTGCGGTGCCCCCCTCCACGATATTACACCTCGGTCATATTGTAGCGGTGCTTAGGCGAAGCCCTGCGACAGTTGAACATCAAGATCGTCACCACGCCGTCGTGCTGACAAAACTCCTCCCCGTACCTCTGCTGGATGAGAGTTCGGGGTGCGTCATCGAGCTGTACGTGTGTCAAGAACTCGGAGGTGCCGGAGTAACGGTGCTTGGATCGGTTGGACCAGGAAGACGTACGACTACTTCCTCTACGTTGCGTCAATGCTTCCGCTTCGGTCTACGAGGGTACGTAGACAACACTCTCCCCTCTCGTTGCTATGCATCACCATGATCTTGCGTGTGCGTAGGAAATTTTTTGAAATTACTACGTTCCCCAACAATTTTATGGCGTGGAGATCGTCTCCTCTAGCCATGTGTATGTGTAGGATGTAATCCTCAATCCAGACTCCAGGGTTTGTTGTTCCGGCCTATGCCTCTATGTTTACGGGCCTGAATCCCGCTGGAAATTCATGATCCAGTACCTCATCGGTGAAACATAGTGGGTGTGCGGCACCCCTGTATTTAGGTGTGCCGTTGTCTTCGAACACTCAACGTGTTGTGTTGCTTCCTGGAGCCTTCTTTTTTGGCCCATAGATGGACCTGACCGGGTCATCCTTTTTGCGAGGATCCTTACGTGGATCGTGTGCCGGCTTGTGTGCGGCGCTGCTTGCCGCTCTTAGCCTGTCATCTGGTCGTCCATCCGGCCAGGCGGCCTCTTTGTTGTTTGACTGTGGGGGCTCTACGGCCTTCTCGTCAAATTCGGGTAACAGCTTGCACTTCGGGTAGCTCTTTGCTTGGTGACCATCACCGTATTTATCTGCGGTCTTGAGTACTTTGCTCCATCTCATTCTGAGTATGTCTTCCGCTGTTTTGAGCTTCCGCTTCTGCTTCTTCAAACTTCTTGCAATGGCGATGAGCCTTTTGTGAAGGTTCTTATGCTCCAGTGAGGTGACCGGCGTGAGATCGTCTGGACTGTTGTTTTCGCTAGGGATGGGTTGCTCGTCCAATTCATCCTATTCGGATGGTTGCTTGGTGGCGTGTTCATCGTCCACTGGTTCGCCCTGCTCTACGGCTGGGTCAGTATGGGTGTTGTTGTTATCGAGGCGGGACTTCGGGCGGCGCTTGCGTCGTTGTTTTGCTTGTTTTTCGGGGTAATTATCCTTCGCCACATCCCGTTGTTCCTCGTTATCGCTTCCTTTTGGTGTATCCACCATATATACGTCATGAGTTGAGCTGGCTTTCCAGTGCCCAGTAGGCGCTGGTTCTTGGTCCTCTCCGGCATCGTCGTCCATACCGTCGATGTCTTCGGAGTCGTAGTCTAGCATGTCGGTTAGATCGTCGACAGTGGCTACAAAGTGGGTGGTGGGTGGGGTTTGAATTTCTTCGTCGTCCGCATCCCAACCGTCCTGACCGCAGTCCGGCTAGGGCTCTCCTGATAACGAGAGATATTTCAGCGAATTCAGGATGTCGCCGAAAGGTGAGTGTTGAAAGATGTCCGCGGCGGTGAACTCCATGATTGGTGCCCAATCGGATTCGATTGGAGGGACGCGGGAGGTTCGGAGTCCGGCGAGGAGTCCGACACCTCGGAGTCACGAGCTTCATAAGGGACAAGGTCGGTATTCGGCTCCATCGCCGTAGAGGTAGCAGCCCCCGAGGCGGTGTCTAGCCACCCATCCTCAATTGGCGCAGTCGGCTCCGGGTTAAGGGTTGGAGCGGACTCGTGTGCGGCCTCCAGGGCACTGTCCGGCAGTAGAGCTAAATCATGCTCATCGCGACAGTGCGGCGCGCTCGGCTGTGGCTCGAATCCATCGAAGATCAAGTCTCTGCGGATATCAGCCATGATGTTCAGACTTCCAAATCTGACCTGACGGCCAGGGGCGTAGCTTTCGATCTGCTCCAAATGGCCAAGCGAATTGGCCCGCAGTGCAAAGCCGCCGAATATGAAGATCTGTCCGGGGAGGAAAGTCTCACCCTGGACTGCTTCGTTGTTGATGATCGAAGGAGCCATCGAGCCTATTAGGGACGACATAGAGGAACTCTCAATGAAAGCACCAATGTCGGTGTCAAAACCGGTGGATCTCGGGTAGGGGGTCCCGAACTGTGCGTCTAGGCGGATGGTAACAGGAGACAAGGGACACGATGTTTTTACCCAAGTTCGGGCCCTCTCGATGGAGGTAAAACCCTACTCCTGCTTGATTGATATTGATGATATGGATAGTACAAGAGTGGATCTACCACGAGATCAAGGAGGCTAAACCCTAGAAGCTAGCCTATGGTATGATTGTTGTTATTGTTGTTGTGTCCTACGGACTAAAACCCTCCGGTTTATATAGACCGCGGAGAGGGCTAGGGTTACACAGAGTCGGTTACAATGGTAGGAGATCTACATATCCGTATCGCCAAGCTTGCCTTCCAAGCCAAGGAAAGTCCCATCCGGACACGGGACGAAGTCTTCAATCTTGTATCTTCATAGTCTTGGAGTCCGGCCGATCATGATAGTTCGGCTATCCGGACACCCCCTAGTCCAGGACTCCCTCAAGAACGCCACGGGAACCCGAAGGAGTTCCCGGCGTCAGGTGGTATCGGACTCATCGTCTGATGACTCCGAGGCGGACTCCTCCCACGAGGACGAGGAGGAGAAGAAAGAGGCATCTCCCCCAGCGGGGGGAGAGAAGAAGAGGAAGGCCTCCCCAACGAGGGAGGCCGAAGGGTCCAAGAAGGGACGGACCCTTCCCCCGGACTGTTCCGCCAACGTCGGCGACGGCGACGAGGAGTGGCCCTCAAGGGCCAAGCCCCTGGCGAGATCGTAAGTATCCGGACTCCCGAATAACTTCGTGATTTTTCTTTTCGCCACACGGTGTCTTTCTAATGCCGCATATAACCCTGCAGTCCACATAAAGGACGATCTTCCTGCTTCGTCGAGCGGGTCCTTGGGTACATCGGATGTGGATAGTACTTCACTTCTGATCGCCTCCACCCCCCGTGACGCCGACGATGCCGAGGTGGGATCCCAGAGAGGGACCCACCCGGAGGAGGAGGCCCCGGAGGTGCCATAGGGCAACCTCCCGGACTTCGTACCGGACTCCACACCGGAACCTGCAGTGGTTCCGGAGTCCGGCGGGCGGCCCCTTCGTAAGAAGGGAAAGACTGTGACGCCAGCGGCCTCCGTCCAACCGGAGGCGCTCGATAACTTGCTGGAGGCGCTCAACGGCGCTTCCATCGAAGAGGAACACCGCACTGTCATGAGTGCGGTGATTCAGAAGGTTCAGCTCGCCAAAAGCGGGCTGACCTTGGCCTGCAGTAGCGTTCTAACAGGCTTTGAGGTAAGAATTTTAATATATGTAAAATAGTACTGCATAGACAATAGCCCCTGATGCTCGGTTCAGTGTTCGGAAAGAAAAGCCGGACTGAGAATCTAAACAGATATACGCAGGAGTCTTAAAAAATATGTCAATATGGGATTGCAGGCTGCACTGCTGACCTCTACCGCACTGACTGCGGAGGTCAATGCTTTGAAGCAAAGCCTCGAGCGGTCCGAGAGCGAGCTCGGCCGTGCCAAGAAGCAGCTCGAGGACAAGGAAGGTGAGTAACACCTTATTAAAGTTGTACCTTACAGAAAAGGATTTGGTTGCAAGAGGAATGACAAGGATAACGTGGGTACTCCAAGGGCCACGAATGAGGTGGCGACCCTGAAGGAGGCGGTGTCTGCGGCCGAGCGTAATGCGGCCGCGGAGCGTGCTGGGCGAGAGAAGCAGGAGGCGCGGGTGGCGGAGGTACAGCAAGAGCTCCAGGCTCTCGTGGAAAAACATGAGAGTTTGGAGCGCGACTCAAAGACTCGAGAGTCCGAGCTTGCATCGGCTCTTGAGAGTCCCAAAGCCGCTAAGGCCGAAGCCCACAAGGCCCTCCAGGAAATTGAGGCGTTGAAGAAAATAGCGAAGGGTAAGGCATTTTTCATGCAAAGCAAGCATGTGAATGTGAATTACCTATTACTTACCCGAATTCAGAGCTCTCCAGGAGCGTTCGCAGATCTGCCCTGCAGCGTGTCCGATGCTGCCGCTTTCTACAGGGCCGAGGAGGGGAGCTCAACGGAGAAGGTCTTCTGGTCTCAGTATGCTGAGGCCGGACATCCGGTGCCCCTTAGCGACCTGCTGAAGCAGCTGGTCAAGCTCCACAAGGTGGCCGAACAGGCCATGAAGGGCCTCATAGTTTGGCTGTGGCCCAAGGAGGCCATGCCTGGGAGCTACTTCGGCCTGGTGCGGCGGCTGGTGGATGCTTGTTCATGGGTTGAAGTCATCAAGCACTCCGCTTGCATTGAAGGTGCCCGTCGGGCCCTTGCCCGTGCTAAGGTGCACTGGGGCAAGATGGACGCTGAGAAGCTTGTGACAGACGCGCCACCGCCGGGCAAGGAGTATCGCACGCCTGAGATGTATTATAAGGGTGTCCTGAAGGATGCTTGCATTATTGCGGGTGAGTGCTCCAAAGATGTAATATTTGAGTAGACTCGCATTTTGTTATCCTGTGCGCTGAAAACTTTATTCATGTGCACTAAGCAACGCTTGTTAATTTAAAATATTACCTTCTGTGCGGCCGTTTATCAAATCTGAGAGATGGCAAGTCGTCGGCTTCGGCCCCCATGCCACGAGTGCTGGGGTGTTCAGGATAAACTTGAGCACTCTTGTTCCCATTTTTGGGTCCATCTAGGGAGGCGCTCAATGCAACGAACGAGGCAACCGGACTTATAATGCTTGAACACTCTCACTTAGCCATAGAATTCTATAATTTTAAATTTCGGCGAAGCCCCTAGTGTTCGGAAGGCCGAATTCGGGGCGCTATCCACGCCTGGGCCGGACAAAGCCGGTTCCTCGCTCTAAGCGGCATGAGTCTTTAGGGACTCAAAAAAACCTCTCGAACAGCGACCGGCTCTCGCCTCATCATGACAGTCAGTTTTAGCTTTCTCCACTGAGGCGCTTGCCCAGCTCAACTGGGGAGAAATCGCAGTGGTTCTCCCAGCGCTACCTTAGCCGATATAACTTAACGTAAGGTACCAAAACATAGGAGCCGGGCAAACCCAACTATTGACCCAAGACATGATTCGGAGCCGATGCATATAATGCTATAAGTTCGGGGTGCCGCATTTGTGAAAGTGTTTAGACTTATCACACCATAATGTGGGGAACTTAAGCCCCTGGTGTATTTAGCCGTACCAAAGTGTACGGATTCAACATGTTATAAATGAACATATGTATAAGAAAGGAATGCAATTATAAGCAAAAAAGCGATGCATTGTTTATTCAAGAAATACTGCCATGAATGCAGAACGATACAAATAGTGCGGTAAGCAAGGGATGGGACTATTAAACATGTCCCCCTCCAGGGGTAGGCTGCGGAATGGTGTATAAAACAGATTTAATGCTCGTAATGGAGACCACCTGGATACTTGTCGTAGCCTTTCTCCTTCCCTGGCTGTTGCATCGTGAGTTCGGCAGGTCTACTGCCGGACAGGGCCTCTGGTGAACGGAGTCCTGTGGGTAAGAAAAAAAAAAGAAAAAGGAAAAAAAGGAATGACACACTTGGGAGCCCCTGGTGTGGTTAAGCCGCATTCTGGGCCTGTCGTGGTCATGCCCCTCCCCCTATGCCCATGGTATCTCCACAGCGTAATGATGTACATGAAGGACCAGTCTTGAAATTTTGCAAGGGCTGGGGTTGGGGCTGCAATGCTACGCATGCTCAGACGTGCCAGGTGGTCTTGTTGTAGGTTACTCCGGGCGCGTTTAGCCGTGTCCGGTCACTTAACGGCCGGACTCGAGAATTGACTTAAGAGGCTGCACTATACTTCTGCTCGAGAGCCGCTGTATGTTCCTCCGTTCGGAGAGAGCCTTCAGTGTTTCCGTTGACCGTGATGACTCCTCGAGGGCCTAGCATCTTGAGCTTGAGGTATGCATAGTGCGGCACCGCGTTGAACTTTGCAAACGCGGTCCGTCCGAGCAGAGCATGATAGCCGCTGCGGAACGGAACTATGTCGAAGATTAACTCCTCGCTTCGGAAGTTATCCGGGGATCCGAAGACCACTTCCAGTGTAACTGAGCCTGTACAATTGGCCTCTACACCTGGTATGACGCCTTTGAAGGTCGTCTTTGTGGGTTTAATCCTTGAGGGGTCTATGCCCATCTTGCGCACTGTATCCTGATAAAGCAGGTTCAGGCTGCTGCCGCCGTCCATCAGGACTCTGGTGAGGTGAAATCCATCGACGATTGGGTCTAAAGCCAGTGCGGCGAATCCGCCATCGCGGATGCTGGTGGGGTGGTCCCTTCGATCAAAAGTGATCGGGCAGGAGGACCATGGGTTGAACTTCGGGGCAACTGGCTCCATCGTGTATACGTCCCTGAGTGCACACTTCCGCTCCCTCTTGGGTATGTGGGTTGCGTATATCATGTTCACCATCCGCACTTGTGGGGGAAAACCCTTCTGTCCTCTATTGTTCGGCGGTCGGGTCTCTTCCTCGTCATCGCTATGCAGCCCCTTGTCACTATTTTCGGCAATTAGCTTGCCTGCCTGCTTGAATACCCAATAGTCCCTGTTGGTGTGATTAGCTGGCTTTTCGGGGGTGCCGTGTATCTGGCACGAGCGATCGAGTATTCGGTCCAAATTGGACGGACCCGGAGTAGTTCTTTTGAATGGCTTTTTCCGCTGACCGGGTTTGGAGCCTCTGAATCCGACATTGACTGCCGTATCCTCAGTATTGTCGCCGTTAATGCGGCGTTTGTGCTTGTTGCGACGCGACCTGCCGTTGCGTTCCTTGGTATCCGGACTGCCAGAATTTTTGTTGAGGTTGTTGCTGCAGGCTAGCCAGCTGTCCTCTCCCGCGCAGAAGCGGGACATGAGTGATGTGAGGGCTTCCATGGATTTCGGCTTTTCCTGTCCCAGGTGCCGGGCAAGCCACTCGTCGCGGATGTTATGTTTGAAGGCCGCGAGGGCCTCCGCATCCGGACAGTCGACGATTTGATTTTTCTTAGTTAAGAACCGTGTCCAGAATTGTCTGGCCGATTCGTCTGGCTGCTGAATTATATGGCTTAGGTCGTCAGCGTCTGGTGGTCGCACATACGTGCCCTGGAAGTTATCAAGGAATGCGGCTTCCAGGTCCTCCCAACACCCAATTGATTCTGCATGCAAGCTGTTAAGCCAATGCCGAGCTGGTCCTTTAAGCTTGAGTGGGAGGTATTTGATGGCGTGAAGATCATCACCGCGGGCCATGTGGATATGAAGGAGATAGTCTTCGATCCAAACCGCGGGTCTGTTGTGCCATCATAGGATTCGATATTCACGGGTTTAAATCCTTCGAGGATTTGATGATCAATTACTTCATCTGTGAAGCATAGTGGGTGTGCGGCGCCTCTGTATTGGGCTATATCACGACGTAGCTCAAACGAGCTTTGTCTACTGTGTTCGGCCCGGCCGGACTGGCTATATCCGGTGCGACGGATGTCGTCACATATCATGGGGCGCCCACGCGATCCGTAGATCGATCTTGATTGTCTTGCCTTATCCTCCAATATATCTCGCAAGTTTGGAGCGTTCCCTTGTGGCTTTGTGCTTTTCGAGCGATGCCGGGGTACGGTTCTAGTGGAGGGCCTAGAGGCCTCTCTGTCGCGGTCACGAGGTGGTCGGTCAGCCGTATTGTGTGCTGGTGATGCAGGTTTATATGCCTCCTCCTCTAATCGGGGGAGAAGCTTGCGTTTGGGGTAGCTTTTGGAGGGGCATTCGAGTTCATGCTCTTCGGCCGCAAGGACTTTAGTCCATCTGTCGGCTAGCAGATCTTGATCAGCTCTAAGCTGTTGCTGCTTTTTCTTGAGGCTGCTTGCCGTCGCCATAAGCCTGCGTTTAAAACACTCTTGTTCGACGGGATCCTCAGGCACGACGAATTCGTCGTCGTCGAGGCTTGCCTTGTCTCCAGAGGGAGGCATGTAATTATCATCCTCTACATCTTCGTCTGCTGCTCTCTCATGAGGGCTGGCTTCTCCGTCCATCTATGCTGAATCTTGCTGGAGGGGGTTGTCTTCGGCACTGTCTGGGGTGTTATTATCTCCGGTGCCGGAATCTCCATTCTTGCTGTGGCGGGATTTAGAGCGGCGCCGCTGACGCCGGCGCTTAGGCTGTTTCCTGGAGGAGTCTTCCTCCGCTATTCCATCGCCATTCCCATCCTTTGGGATGTCCACCATGTATATGTCGTATGACGAGGTGGCTTTCCAGTGCCTAGTGGGCGCTGGTTCTTGGTTGTCTCCGACATCGTCGTCCATACCGTCGATGTCTTCGGAGTCGAAGTCTAGCATGTCGGTTAGATCATCGACAGTGGCTACTAAGTGGATGGTGGGTGGGCTTTGAATTTCTTCGCCGTCCGCATCCCAACCGTCCTGACCGCAGTTCGGCCAGGGCTCTCCTGATAACGAGAGATACTTTAGCGAATTCAGGATGTCGCCGAAAGGTGAGTGTTGAAAGATGTCCGCAGTGGTGAACTCCATGATCGGCGCCCAATCGGATTCGATTGGAGGGGGCGCGGGAGGTTCGGAGTCCGGCGAGGAGTCCGGAACCTCGGAGTCACGAGTTTCACAAGGGACAAGGTCAGTATTCGGCTCCATCGCCGTAGAGGTTGTAGCCCCCGAGGCGGTGTCTAGCCACCCGTCCTCGATCTGCGCAGCCGGCTCTGAATTAAGGGTCGGAGCGGACTCATGTGCGGCCTCCAGGGCACTGTCCGGCAGCAGAGCTAAATCATGCCCATCGTGACAGTGCGGCGCGCTCGGCTGTGGCTCGAATCCATCGAAGATCAAGTCTCCGCGGATGTCAGCCGTGAAGTTCAGACTTCCAAATCTGACCTAACGGCCAGGGGCATAGCTTTCGATCTGCTCCAGATGGCCAAGTGAATTAGCTCGCAGTGCAAAGCTGCCGAATACGAAGATCTGTCCGGGGAGAAAAGTCTCACCCTGAACTGTGTCGTTGTTGTTGATGATCCAAGGAGCCATCGAGCCTATCGGCGACGACACAGAGGAACTCTCAATGAAAGCACCAATGTCGGTGTCAAAACCGGTGGATCTCGGGTAGGGGGTCCCGAACTGTGCATCTAGGCGAATGGTAACAGGAGACAAGGGACACGATGTTTTTACCCAGGTTCGGACCCTCTCGATGGAGGTAAAACCCTACTCCTGCTTGATTGACATTGATGATATGGGTAGTACAAGAGTGGATCTACCATGAGATCAAGGAGGCTAAACCCTAGAAGCTAGCCTATGGTATGATTGTTGTTCTGTCCTACGGACTAAAACCCTCCGGTTTATATAGACACCGAAGGGGGCTAGGGTTACACAGAGTCGGTTACAATGATAGGAAATCTACATATCCGTATCGCCAAGCTTGCCTTCCACGCCAAGGAAAGTCCCATCCGGACACGGGACGAAGTCTTCAATCTTGTATCTTCATAGTCTTGGAGTCCGGCCGATGATGATAGTTCGGCTATCCGGACACCCCCTAGTCCAGGACTCCCTCAGGGGGTTTCCATACATAGGATAAAAAAGAGCATAAATATACACACAAGGATCAAACTAAAAGCATAAAAAAAGGTCTTCAAAAAGCAGACATCCATCCCATCACTCTTTTGTGATAAAGCGAAGACACGTATATGCCTTCACTTACCAAGGTTAGCAGGCTCAGAGCATGAAACTGGCTTAGAGTCAACAGGATTATCTCCTGCATTATTTAAATCTCTTGGTGCCGCCGCCATCTGATCAATTGGGGCTACTGCTGCTAAGTCTTGGGGAGCATTGTTAACCGCTGGGTCCACTACTGGTGCTCGAGTTGTCAAAACAACCGTTGGGGGCAGAGTTGGTACTGCAGCTGGGACTGCGGCCATCGTATTAATATCTGGTCCGGGCGGTGTGGGGCCAAAATCCAGGCCAAGAGAGCAAGATGGTGGGGTGAAATCCCAGTAGGCCCTCTGATACGTCTCCAGCGTATCTACTTTTCCAAACACTTTTGCCCTTGTTTTGGACTCTAACTTGCATGATTTGAATGAAACTAACCCGAGCTGACGATGTTTTCAGCAGAACTGCCATGATGTTGTTTATTGTGCAAAAAACAAAAGTTCTCGGAATGACCTGAAAATCCACGGAGATAAGTTTTGGAAAATATAAAAAATACTGGCGAAAGAATCAAGGCCAGGGGGCCCACACCCTGTCCACGAGGGTGGGGGCGCGCCCTCCCCCCCCCCCCCCCCCTCCCGGGCGCGCCCCCTGTCTCGTGGGCCCCCTGACGTTTCACCGACCTCAACTCCAACTCCATATATTCTGTTTCACGGAGAAAAAAATCAGAGAGAAAGTTTCATCGCGTTTTACGATACGGAGCCGCCGCCAAGCCCTAATCTCTTTCGGGAGGGCTGATCTGGAGTCCGTTCAGGGCTTCGGAGAGGGGGATTCGTCGCCGTCATCATCATCAACTATCCTCCATCACCAATTTCATTATGCTCACCGCCGTGCGTGAGTAATTCCATCGTAGGCTTGGTGGACGGTGATGGGTTGGATGAGATTTACCATGAGATTTACCACTATGTTCTGAGATTGATGTTGCTACGACTTTGCTATGCTTAATGCTTGTCACTAGGGCCCGAGTGCCATGATTTCAGATCTGAACCTATTATGTTTTCATGAATATATGTGTGTTCTTGATCCTATCTTGCAAGTCTATAGTCACCTATTATGTGTTATGATCCGACAACCCCGAAGTGACAATAATCGGGATACTTCTCGGTGATGAACATAGTTTGAGGAGTTCATGTATTCACTATGTGCTAATGCTTTGTTCCGGTTCTCTATTAAAAGGACGCCTTAATATCCCTTAGTTTCCACTAGGACCCCGCTGCCACGGGAGGGTAGGACAAAAGATGTCATGCAAGTTCTTTTCCATAAGCACGTATGACTATATTCGGAATACATGCCTACATTACATTGATGAACTGGAGCTAGTTTTGTGTCACCCTATGTTATAGCTATTACATGAGGAATCGCATCCGACATAATTATCCATCACTGATCCAATGCCTACGAGCTTTTCACATATTGTGCTTTGCTTATTTACATTTCCGTTGCTGCTGTTACAACTACTACAAAACTATTATCTTTACTTTTGCCACTGTTACCTTTATTATCATACTACTTTGCTACTAAATACTTTGTTGCAGATACTAAGTTATCCAGGTGTGGTTGAATTGACAACTCAACTGCTAATACTTAAGAATATTCTTTGGCTCCCCTTGTGTCGAATCAATAAATTTGGGTTGAATACTCTACCCTCGAAAGCTGTTGTGATCCCCTACACTTGTGGGTTATCACCCTCTCAGCAACAACATCTTCTACATCTGCATTACTGCTGAATTCTTGGGCGGCGACTTGGTCATCCCCAGCTTGAGCTTCAACAACTAGTGCATCTTCAGTTTCAACTGGTTCTGCCACATTGGATTGGGCAGATTCAACTTGAGCTTGAACAACAGATGGTATTTTGACAGGAGCTTGGGCATCTTCAGCTACGGCGGCCCTCATTGGATGAGCAAATCCTTGATCTTGATCAGCAGAAGTTTCAGCTATGGTAGCACTCATTGGAGGAGCAAATCCTTGATCTTGATCGGCAGAAGTTTTAGCTACAGCAACGCTCATTGGAGGAGATATTCCTTGAGGTTGATCAGCAGAAGTTTCAGCTTCAGTGCCAATAACAACATTAACAATCTCTTCTACCACTTGAGTAATAGTGGTTGCTGCCGCGAGCTCTTCCACAGCTCCAAAACCAGCATCTGGTGAATTCCTCATAGGAGAATTAGCTTGCACAAGAGCCATTGGAGAAGTGACCACATGCGAGTCTTTAAAATCATCTTTCGTGTCCTTGGAAGCAACACGAGGAGAAGACCTAGTTGCAACTGCAATTTTAGAAGAATTCTTAACCTTTCTCACAGTAATCTTGGTCTTATTCCTGCACACAAGAAAAGAAACATTACCAACTTATAATAACATTAGTTACCAACTAATATAACATTAGTTACCAGCTTATATTGACATTAGTTATCAGATTATATTTGCATTATACAAATAGCTAATATAACATCAGTTACCAGCTTATATTGACATTAGTTACCAGCTTGTATTCGCATTATTTGTCAGCTTATGGCCAACTTGATTATCCAATGCAAAAATCAACATTGTCACGAATCATTAATGAAGATGGTAACTATGAAGATAAAAAATTTACCAACAAATTTATCATGCTAAAAATAATAGTAATCTTATAAGAGCTTTGACTATAAAAACTACCAGCCCTTTCCATACAGTTTATGATGCCACGCATAAAAGAGTTGAATTACCGGTATATATTCACCTAATTTACGAAGAAAAATAAACAAATAGAGAAAATCATTTAGATTTCATATAGTGAGAAAAAATAACATTCATAATCACATGCATGACATGTCAGACGAGTCAATATCTGCCGAAGAACATGTAAGATTACTAGGTACCACCTCAGACGTGACACCCACACTGGTAGACCGCGTTTGCTGAAGGTCAGCAACACTAATAGATGGAGCATTCGAACCCCTGACAAGTTATTATTTGAAAAGGATATAGTGCATGTGAGAAAAATGTTACCATAGACAAATAACAAATGCTTACCAGCATATAATTACTAAAAGGGGAAAGCTATTTTCCTGCCGAATGTTAGTTAGCGCCAGGCACGTACGATTGCTTTTTTTTTCTTCGATCTTTCTTTTCTGATCGGCTCTGCTCTGTCATGTAAAAAGAGCTTCAAAAAATTAGTGCCACCGCTAGGATTCGAACACACAACCTATTGGTCGTGGCCACGACTCATTAACAGCTGAGCTGACTACTTGCTGTGTTTCATGTGCGGGTTAATCTGTATTTCTACCTTAGTAAATGAGAGCGAGAAAAAATGACCACAACGCCTTTGATGAGGAGACAAAACCATTTGCTCCAAGTTTTCTAAAGGGCCGGTGCAACGTGTTTTGTACTCCATTTGTCTCTTTTTTGTAGTGATGAATGTTTTCTAAAGAAATAAATGTTTCACTCCTATAGAATTCGAACAACGGTCTTCTCGTTTGTCATATCTCGGTAAATTCTGTTGTAATGAGATTGATAATTATATGTACCACAAACCTGATAGCTTATGTACAAATATCGTCGTAGGTTTTGTTTGACAAAAAGATTCCTGCCGATTGTTCGTTAGCGATAGGCACACACGCTTCGATTGTCGTCGGATGCGCATCGAACGATCCCGCGAAAGCCTCCCGAGCGCCACAGTTTCCTTTTCTTTTCTCTGTTGCATGCACGCACGCAAAAATTGGTGTGAACAAGAGAGGATTCGATCCTTGCACCACCAGTGAGCCAACTCAACTAGCCTACCACCTGACCTTCGATCCCCTTCTTGAACAAAAGAAAGTAAATGGGCTATTTAACATGTCTCCTCTACTACGTATGCATAAAAACGAGTTAATTTAGTGTTCGATTTTTTCCGCGCTTAGGTACCCCGTTCCTGCTAACTTTACCGACGGGGGGTGATGAAATTCCGTTAACTTTCGTGTGAATAACATGGTAAGTCAAATTTCATAGACCTGATAACTTATGTACCCCGGTCCTAAAAACTTTGTCGGCGAGGGTGAGGGTGGGGGAGTTTTGAAACATACCACGGTAACTTCTGTGCAAATAACATGATAGCTCAAACATGCCGGACCTGATAACTTATGTACCCCGGCCCTGATAACTTAGTCGGCGAGGGTGGGGGTGGGGCAAGTCGCTGAAACATGTCATGGTCACTTCTGTGCAAATAACATGATAACTCAAACATGGTGGACCTGATAACTTATGTACCCCGGTCCTGATAACTTGGTCGGCGAGGATGGGGGTGGGGCAAGTCGCTGAAACATGCCACGGTAACTTCTGTGCAAATAACATGATAACTCATACATGGTAGACCTGATAACTTTGTCGGAGGGGTCGGGGTTGGGGTGTCATTGAAACGTACGACGATAACTTCTATGCAAATAACATGATAACTCATACATCGTAAACATGATAAATTATGTACCAGTCCTGGTAACTTTGTTGGAGGGGCCGGAGTGGGGGAGTCGTTGAAACATACCACGATAACTTCTATGCAAATAATATGATAACCCACACATCATAGACATTAAATTATGTACCCAGTCTTGGTAACTTTGTTGGTGGGGTTGGGGGGGGGAGTCACTGAAACATACCACGATAACTTCTATGCAAATAACATGATAAGTCACACATCGTAGAAATGATAAATTATGTACCCAATCCTGATAACTTTATCGGCGGGGTTAGGGTGGGAGGAGTTGTTGAACCATACCACGATAACTCTTCTGCAAATAACATGGTAACTCACACATTGCAGATTTGATAATTTGGCGTCTGTGGCGAGGGGGGGCAACCCCGGTAATTTAAATGTAAATAGCTTGTTAATAGACACATACTAAGCTGATAACTCACATACAAATGCCATTATAATTTTTGACCTGAATTTTTATTGTTGAAAAATATACACCCGGTAATTTCTATGTAAAAAGCATGATAATGTATACATCACAGATTTGATAACTAATATCTTACGTTTTAAACACTATGGTATCTTTCATCCAAGGGAAAAAAGTTTTTTAAACATTTTCATCGGTAATTTATGTGTTAAATTACCATACTTCCTCATGCCTTAACCTTCTCATACTATAGTTATCAGCCTTATCATGGTATAGTTATCATGTTGCTCATACCCTAATTATCATGCTGATCATGCCAAAGTTACCAAGCCAAACTTTATTTATTTTCTGATATGGCAGAAATAAGAAAGGTTCAGATAACATTGTTTACCTACAATAGACAACAACAAAAGGTGGCTTAGTTGGTTATTAGGCTCAATAGGTATTGCATAGACCTAGGTTTGAATCCTCTTTCAAGCACTTTTATTTTATTTTCATATTATGCGGCAAAAAACCAGAAAAAACCATTAGCGATTTATCACGGTTTTTGAGAGAAGGAAAAAAAATCAGTGGAAAGCGAGCGTGGGAAGATAGCGAACTAATCGTGCGGATTTGTCGCTAACGACCAGTCGACTGGTCGTTAGCACAGTCCGTACTAAAATTATCATGCAAACAAAGTTAAACTACATATTGTTCAAATAAAAAACTAAAGTTATTATCGTGAAAATAACTACTAAAAGTTATCAGCCTTACTAGGATATAATTACTATTCATTTTATACAAAAACACATGCTTATTAAGGAATAAAAACTTTCCAGGCGGAGTTACTTCTAATTATCAGAAGGTAGGTGCAAGGAAAAGCTATAACACAAAAGAGAAACAACAACTAAATATGTACAAAAAGAACACAACTAGCAGATGATAAGAAACTCACTTGCGAGGATGTTGCTTCTTCCGAGTGGGATTGGCAATTACTGAGTTAGTGCCCTTATCAGGGCCTACAATGCCAAGCTCATTGTTGACCATTGCCTTGATACAACGATGTGTATCATCCAACGACGGCTGGTCAGAAACAGTTGCACCAGTGGCCATGGGCGGAAAAGGTAGGCGTAATTTCTTGCGACGCCTGGAATATTGCTAATCCAAGTTACGGACAAGAGAAGAACCGCACCTCTTCACGGAAGCATCAACAACAGCCTCATTTTGAGTATCCATCATATCTGGCTGGTTATGCAATCCATCACTAGATACATTCCCGGAACATGCAGTAAGCATAATCTGAGACTCGAGAGGCTGATCGGTTCTTGCAGTAGTAGTTCCATCAATTCCAGCTGACCTTAACGACACATTGGCAGTTGCGAACATGGTTGCATCCACATCTGCATTCGTTGCGCCACTACCTGAAGCATCATGGGCATTCGGTCCAACACTACCCCCACTACCTGAAGCATCAAGGGCATTCGGTCCAGCACTACCCCCACTACCTGAAGCCTCATGGGCGTTCGGGCCACCTAAAGAACCATGGTAATGAATGTGAAAATCTAATTCTTCATCAGAGTGACCATCACCGCCACCATAATCATGCTCATGATCAGAATCTAGACCTTCAACAGTTTTCTTGCCGGTATCTTTTAATTGACGTGAGAGGGATGCAGGACGGGTACTTGCAGTCTTCACGGCAGTCTTCCCGACAGCAAAAGATAAACCCTTGAGTTGGCTCTCTAACACAATAGACATCCATGAGTTGTCTTCATTATCCAAGGACATGAACTCATTAACAAGACCACCCAGGAGGCCAACCTTGCCAGTCGAAAAGCGACCCACAGTAGCAGAAGCTTTAGCAAGTTTCTGATAGAAAAAACATGAATGAAAAAACAAATAATCAGGTTTTGAGAGAAATTAATTACCATGAAAAACTACTAAAAATACCACACAAATATAAGCTCAAAAGAATTTTTCCAAAGTGAGAATCCAAACTATGAAACAATAAGTTACCATCCTAAAAACAGTAAAAGTTACCAGTTCTTTATAACAATGTTTACCAGGAAAGAGAAAAGACTCGAAAAATATTCAAACGCATAAAAAAGAGTAACATACCCGTTCAGAGCAGTTTTGCGGTGCATGAATACGCATGAATTTATCTAGACCTTGTAAGCCACCAAACAAGCAATAGTCTTGGCCATATTGGGGCTTAAGCTGAAAAAAATATGACAAAAAATAAATAAAAATCGTGATAAAACAGATGGCAATACATAGAAGGTAAGAAAAATGACAATGGGAAATTACCGGTAATTTCCCATATGAAAGCTTGTCCCTCTGGACATCCATCCGGAGAACTTTCGATGCCAACTCATTCGTCCACACATTAATTGCAAAAAGACCATTAGGCAATATGATGCCAAGGCCAGTTAAGTCAATAGCATCTATATACAGAAGCTGGAAAACATAAAAGGTCATTACAATCTAGCTGTTTGGCGGAATAAGATATACAATCTAGAAATCATGGGAACAAAAAAAAAGAATAAGGGGACTAACATTGTAGAATAGGAGGCAGCCCGTCGTAGGCTTTCCTTTTGAAAGGGCTTTGTGAAGCTGATCCGCAATAAATATGCACCAGTTGAGGTTTTTTACATTGCCAATATTTTGCTGTGAAAAAAAAAAGAAAACACATGAAACAATAGTGGAATGTTGCACACAAGTTAGCAGGTACATAAATAAAAAAGTTATCAGGTGCATGAATAAGTTATCATGTGCATTACTATATAATTACCACATTTTCAGAAAAAGTTATCAGGTGCATTACTATATAATTACCACACTTTCAGAAAAAGTTATCAGGTGCATTACTACATAATTGCCACACTTTTAGAAAAAGTTATCAGGTGCATTACTACATAATTACCACACTTCAGATCATATAAAATCAAAGGGACAGAAATTATCAAGTGCATACGTCCATAATCATCAAACTAAGAAGCAAATAAGTTACCAGGTAGAAAACCAAAAGGAAAAGAGATAAAAAGTGTGAACTAGAAAGATAGCTAGATGTGCTTACCAACATAGAATACCATCTGGTGCTGATCTTGTTGAAAGTCATTGGCGCCATCACAGTGCTGGCAGCAAGCACAAGCCACAAGCGCTTGAAATTGCCATCATACCGGTTAGTGCTCAAGATAAGATTTAATACATCAACAGTTTTAGGAGCATGTCCATGATCACCAAAAAGATCTCCCGCATGCTCAAACTGTTCATCTGTAGGAACCTTGAAATCCACTGCAATATCACCTCGGGGCATACCCATTATACGATGCACAGACTCTTCATTGACCGGTAACCTTCCACGACCAGGTACAACGACCTCACGGGAATCAGGGTCGTATAGACCAGCAAGCCATTGAGAAAGCTGGTTGAACAGATTATCACACTTGATATTCCGCAGACTAGTGAATCCATGTCATCAATCGTGGACATTCTCTCATCTGACATGTCCTTACAGGCAGTCACAAGAGCACTAGGAGAAGCCATGTTCCGATCTGCGGGAGGCTTATGCTTCTTTAAGGGGTTCACCTCCTCAAAGTCATCATCTAATTTGCGCTTCCTTGGCATTGTGACCTGACACACAAGAATAACAAAGAGAAAAAAGTGAGCATAAAGGATGCATATCTGTTGAATTAATAGTCGCACACATATGCTTAAGATACATTGGTAACTTGTGAACATACAACAAGATAACTCATCGACAACACAGAAGAACGAAAAACAAATAAGGACATGTGTGCTTCTACTAGATATTGAATACCTGATTTTTTTTCTTATGATACACCGATAAAATGTATGTATCTGGCAAGATAACTTATGCAAATTAGGGATGGCAACAACTTACACACAAACACATATATTGGACATCACATCACTAAGTATTAAAAGTTCAGTGACATGATAAATTTTATAGTGGACTCCTGATAAATTATTCAAACCACTGATGGTAATATTTACAATTAAAGTTCAGGTAAGTTAAATGATGGCACATCCATCAGTTAGAAACACAAAATGCATCATGAAACGAGACACCACTGATAGTGCTAGAACAAACAATCCATCATGACAACCTAAACACAAAACGAGATGAACTGCATATAAAACACACAAATAGTATGGGATTCTCACCAGCAACCTAATTATACATGTGGTAATTCAATGTCTTCACTGCAACCATAAGAGCATGATAAAATGGAGCCCAACATAGATACAGAGTGAGGAGAGTTGTTGTAAAATCCGAGCTCCAAACCCTAACGGCGACCAAAATAACGGCAGAAATCATCATAGGATAACGGCGGCGAATCATGAACGGATACATAATGGTTTTGCATCTAGAGAAAATCCTAGAAATCAGAATCGAGCCGTGTAGCAGAGGGGATCAGTTCAAAAATTACGGCAACTACCCACGAAATCGAAAACGGCAAATTAAGCACTAAACGATGTGCATGCGAAACAGGGGCTAACAAATAGCAAATGCACCACGAATTGAACGTATTGGGCGCATTCCTCGTCTGTTCTAACCTGCGACCAACCCAATGAACATGCCGCCACTAATGGCGTCGAGAAACAGAGCACGAACTATTGGGGCAGATGTGAGGGGGATTGAATCGAGACTCGCCGGTGGAACAGAACCCTGGCGTCAAGAATCGGCCAGAGAAGGCGCCGCATCTCGGCGTCGATGGAGAGAGAGCGGGGGCGGAACGGCCGAGGAACAGACAGCAGAGCAACTAACTGCGTCGAGAAATAGAGCACGAACTACTGGGGCGGATGTGAGGGGGATAGAATCGAGACTCACAGGCGGAACAGAACCCTGGCGGCCGGAGAAGGCGCCGCCTCTCGGCGTCGACGGAGAGAGAGCGGGGGCTGAACTGCCGAGGAAGAGAGCGGAGCGAGGCAGGAGTGGTGGGGGAGGGAGGAGTTAAGCCAGCGCGTATCGGGGGGAGACGGTTCGAGCGAGACGAGCGTCGAACGATGGCCCACCCACCAGCGAGAGAAAAAAGGAAACGGCTGGCTGGAACGTGTATGCACGTTGGATTTAAAATGGACGGCATCGAGTTGTGTGGCGTTTTTGCAATCTGTCACAGGGGTGCCAAATACATTTTTCGAAACTTGAAAAGAGAACAAAAACACGTGTGTGGGGCGCTACCAGTGGTGGCATGTGGTAGACGCGCGCTTCGTGCCACTAGTTGGGCCAGGATCATTTTATTAGCGATACGGGAGACCGTTGGATACCGAACGCTTGCGTTGGAGGCGACGGGTTGTTGTCGCATCCTTTAGTGGTTAGCGTCAGGCTCGTACGATTCGTGCGTCGTCCGATTCCCATCCAGACGCTCGATTCCGCGCGAGAAAAAGAAAGGGCGGCCAAGACAGGATTCGAACCCCCGACCTCCTGCAGGTGCACCATCCCAGTAACCAACTCGCCCAGACTTCGTTGTTGTCAAAAGTGCTCAGACTATGAATGTATTGCGTACTGGCTCTTTGTTCAACGTTTAAAATATACGACTTGCTAACTTGATGGCGAATTTAGTGGCAGGAAATCCGGAGACTATGGCATTGACTGCCGTGATTTTTTCTCTGGATTGGGCCTGTCATTTATTTGGGTGCTAGATCTATTGGCACGCCCTTTTTAGTCAAAAAAAATGATGCTAAATATGGGATTTGAACACACGCCAAGCAGCTAATGTGAAACGGACACTAACCAGCTCAGCTAGACTTTTTGTTGTGCAAAAGAATGCACATCATACTATTTTTGACCATTCCATGTTGCTTCCTTTTTCTTTCTTCTTTGAGGAGTTGATTAAATATCCCCGATAACTTTTGTGAATAGCATGATAACTCACACATTGCAGACCCGATAACTTATTTACCGCTGTACTAGTAACTTTGGCGACCGAAAGGGGGGGGGGGAGTTGATGAACTTTTGTGTGAATAGAACGGTACTCACACATCATAGACCTGATAACTTATGCATCCTATCTTGATAACTTTGGCAACTGGGGGGAGGGGGGGTTGATGAAATATCCCTTCGGTAGATTTTGTGTCAATGTCATGATAACACACACATCTAGACCTGATAGCTTATGGATCTCGGTCCTGATAACTTTGGCACGGGGGTGGGGGTGGGGTGGGGGGAGTTGATGAAACATCCCCTCGGTATCTTTTATGTGAATAGCATGGTAACTCACACATCGCACAAAACCATTTGCTCCAAGTTTAAAAAAGAGAAGGTCTGCGCAAGGGAGGAGATAATTTTGGCACGGTGGAGATAACCTTTTTCCCACAAAAAAAACAATTTATTTCTCTACGCCCAAAGTTACCGCAGTGTTTGTGAGTGAGTTATCAGGTTCGTGTCGTATATATTACCATGCTCTTTATAGAGAGTTATTGGCGTGTGTTACAAAAAAAAATCCCTGTGGTCCAAAACATTACCACAGTGTTTGTGCGTGAGTTATCTGATTCATAGTGTATAAATTACCATGCTCTTTTTACAGATAAATTATCGGGATGTGTTCCGACAACATTTTTTTCTTCGGGTCAATAGTTACCACGATGTTTGTGAATGAGTTATCAGGTTCGTGACGTATAATTACCACACTCTTTTACATATAAGCTATTGGGGTGTATTACAACAATTTTTTACCTAGGGTCAAAATGTTACAGCAGTGCATGAGTTATCATGTCTATGATGCACGAATTACTGTGTACAAAAGGGAAGAAAAAATGGTAAAAATAAAGAAAGGAAAATGGCTTTTTTTTCTAGTCGCGTATGTACCAGTATAAATATATATTTATCGATCTTTTTTGTAATCACAAGTCGAAACTAGACGAGGTGGATATGACAAGTGATGAAGGATCAAAAGGTAGGGAGTTCGAGTCCCACCTCCTGCAATATTTTTATCACAAATTTTCTACCATGCCAGAAAATAAAAAGAAAGCGGGAGCAGTGGTGGGATCGCCAGAAGACCGCGTGCGGGGCGGAAAAGATGAATCGCGTCAATCGGGGGGAGAACGGGAGTCGTGCGGATCTGTCGCTAACGACCAGTCGACTGGTCATTAGCACAGTCCTTTAAATATTTCTGATATGTATAAAAAAATCGCACAAGTTAAAAAATTATCATTCCAAAAAAAATTAAATGTCTAGTTGAGTAATGTTTAACACGCATTCAAAAAAAATGTATAAAACATGTATTTCAAGAAATATTATTCTTTTGTTTGAAAAAAACTTACATATATACGAAAAATATACAATGTGTATATGTAAAAAATAGACATGAAAAGAATTTTTTTGGAAAAGTTTTAATCATATATTTGAAAAGTAACATGAATTTGAAATATATTAACACGATACAAACAAATATTAGCACAACTAAGAAAATATTGATGGTGGCGTTTGGTTCGGCTGTGGAAAATCTGCTTAAGAAAACAGCTGTGAAAAATCTGCTATGAAAAAGTTGTAGGCCATTTGACAAACATGGGTAATTTCATCAAAAGGATTGGGGCAAAGCAGGGTGGACATGCAGCGGCAGCCAGGGAAGCTCCTCCTTCGCAGCTTTCCCACATACATGTATTTTTGGCTGCGCGTTGATGGAATCGTGGTCACTCGTTTCGGTGTTTGGTTAGGATTCGCCTGCCACACAGCGAAATACTGGTTGAAATGCAGAACCAAATGGGGCCATTTGTGACGGAGGGAGTATATTTTTACTTTAGGGGCTGGGCGGGCCATGGCACGCTTTTGCCCTCACGAAGCTCCGCGAGTGCTTGAGTATATACAATGCCCACACCGCTCGATTGTCTATTACAACAAGTTTTATCTCTGGTGTCATCGCTTGCATAGTATCAAAAATAGGCGTTCCTGAGATTAGCCACCATTATGGAGAGTTTATAAACAAAAAATATCACTAATTCCATCTTCTATACTCAGATATACCATAAGACCACCATTACCTTATGAGCAGGTTTTAAAGCCTGCAGGTTAAGTTGTTGGCTGCTCTTAGCGATTGAGTGCTAACATGAGACCTATTTGTTAGTTTTGAACTGAGAAGGTCCCTCAACCATAGCATGATACGAACTAGTGGCTGCCACTATGAAGGTCGGAACAAGCGTCTACCTACCAAGTGAATTGTGATTGAAATGACGATGGCTATAGGTTGAGCTTTATCCACTGAAATTGAATCCATTGATGTGGTAAAGGACATAGTTGAAATAAATCCTCTATTCTCCTACCTTGTGACCGAACAAAGAAGAGATGCTAGAGTGAGGGGACCTGTTGGTTGACCATCTAGATCATAGGATCACTGTATTCAGAGGTCAGTTCTCTTTTAACCTCACACTGTTCATGGCATCCCTTGTTTCTCGCAAGAAGGGCTCCTCGATGGAGGAGTAGTATTACGTCCAAGGGATCTCTTTTAACCTAATCGACACCCACGAGTAAAATCTCGCTTAAGTGTCTGTAGTCTTTGCTAAGTGGTCTACGGATCTCGATGCATTTTTTCATTTTGGTGTTCGTTGTACTACCATGATTGAAGATGAATAGATCAGAAGTTTTCATGCAAAAAAATGCCAACATTGCACAGGGAAAGCAAAGTCCCAACCAGGTCTTCCTTGGTCGTAGGAGCGGCCCGGTGCCGGCGCAGACTCTGTGTGTCGCGATCGGGACCTTTTTAACACACAACTCCATATACTCAACAAGTCGGGAATCAGAACAAATCGGAAGTCGAAACCGGGGCGCTGCCGACACAACAACTTCAATGCAGTCGCAAAGCAAATTCTCGTGTGTCGGGTTTGGTGGGTTGGTCTGGGAAGCAGTGCCGACAGTTAACATGTGTCACACTCCATGCGGGAATGCCTTGGGGGGATGGAAGCTCATCTCAAGAGGGCGCCCCTCACCTCCCGCTGCTTGTCGTCACCCAGTCAATGTGTTGTATCCCCCTCTGGCGTGGCCGAGAGTCAGGTGTTTTCGGTGCCTCTGTCGAGGTCACTGCGCACACTCCTGTAGGGATCCAATCTGATGCATGGACTGCCTTCGATCCGGCCACATCACCCGCTGCTTTTGTGCGAAGAAGCCCGTTCACCAAACTTCACCGCTCCAATGTCCAGCTCCATTGCATGCACCCACCAGTGAAGTCACCACAACAGATGTGCGGTTCCAGTTCGTCTTGGCTGAGCAAGTCGGGTTGGCGTAGGAGACTGAGCTTCGCGATTGCCTTGTGTGAGTTGGGAGTGTTTTGGGGAGAGCGAAGGCTGCTCTCGCCAAACTAAAGGTTGTGCTGGTTGTGTCTTCGCCCTCTAAACTTCAAGTTGGATCTTCTGTCGGGGAGGAAGCGAGTCTCTATGACCATTTCTCCCCTCGTGCTACATCGTGTCCGTAGTCGATGTCTATGTTGTTGCCTTTCTCTGGGTGTGTAGCCATCGACGAGGTAGTGGGTCCACTGTTGCAGATTATGACTGAGCTACAGGCACATTGTGGGGAGCCCACTTCACCTTTTTCACTGGTGCTTCCAGAGGAGACGGGACATGTACTTGTCGGTGTGGACGAGGTAGGTGTGTTGGCACCTAATTCCGAGGCGCAACTGTAGGTTTCACCTCTGCCATGTGAGCAGCTGGAGGTGGTTGAGTCCATCATGTCGATGGTACGCGTGGTCGAGGACGTTGACGTGGTGGTGTCTCTAAGGGACAAGGTTAATGAGATTCTCTTTGAGATACAGCTTCACGGTTTGCTCGCACGTTTGGAGGCGGCCAAGCTTGGATATGGCAAGGTGATTGAGGAGAAGGCTCGTAGGAGCAAATTCAAGAAGAGTGGCGCTACAGAAAAGGTTCGCAACTGCTTGATGGATGGACATTCGTCTCTTGGGTGGGCCTTATGGCCTGGCTTGTCTTTGTGGATTTGCGGTGTTCGTGGACTTCGGCTGAGGTGCTCCCATTAGGAGTTTCTTTGCCATGTAGTAGCGTGAGGGTTGATGATGGTTCTGTGTTGAGTATGGTTGAAGAGCTGGTCGTGCGCTTATGAAGTACTCCCTCTATCCCAAAACAAGTGTCTCAACTTTATACCAGGCCTAGTACAAAGTTGACTAAGCTTCAGACACTTATTTTGGGACAGAGGGAGTATTAGAGTGTGTGAGTAGTCCACGTGTGATCGATTTGCATCGGTTTTTATTAATTAACTGAGCAATTTTCTTATACTTAATTAATCGATGAGGCATTTTTTTTTTGCCTTCGTTTCAGGGGAAAAAAGGTTTGGTCGGTCGATCTAACACAGCTCACGACGACGCATAACATGACATCAGCGGAATGAACCTGAGCAAGTCTCACCTTTCGTGCCAGCACTGTTCACTTATCCGCTGAGTTTCCTGACCTTTTCCACCGTAGCCGGCCGGGTCAAGCAAGCAGCCTAGCACAGTCAGTCAGTCAGTCAGTCGATGTTGGAGAAAGAAATGCTAATACTAGCACCAGTGGATGTAGGCCTACAACCTACGATTACATGTTTATATATGAACAGGTGTGTGAGTGACGCCTGATCGATCGATCGATCGAGCATCAGATGTCGACGATTCTTGTCCGTTGAGGATAAGAGCAGGCAGGCAGGCACAGACTGGCATTAATGCTGTCAGTCACCGATCCTAAACTAAACAGCCTCGCCAGGAATAGGAATCGGATCCGCTCTCCACACACATGACCCTTGCTAATTTCGAAGCGATCGGAGCGCATCGCTGCGTACGCCATGCCAGCATCTTCTGCACCCACCACCCCAGACACGACACGCACACAAGAATAGCAAGCCGTGGAACAATCCAGCACAAGCTGCTGCCGGCGCAACTTCTACCCAACAGAAAAGGGGAGTGTGCCACTCGCCATGCAGGAGAGGAAACAAGCCAGATCGATGACAGTCGTATCTGACTGTCACCGGCTCGATCGACGAGGATCTTTAACACACCCCTTATATTTCAAATGTAAAATACTCGTCAGTTTTCAGTTTTAAACGAAAAAAATAGCTTGAACAGACACCTTACATACCTTCGATCTTTAACTTTTTTAAGAGGTGCCGTAAAAAGCTCCCCACCCCCACCCCCCGAACGCCGCCCGCCCGCTCGCGTCTCTCCCACCGCAGTTTAGGTCGCCGTTCGCCGCCCGCCCGCCTGCTCGCGTCTTCTCGGCCGAAGGTGGGGGCGTCCCCATCCTTGCTGCTCGCTACACCGACCTTGAGGAAGGTTCCTGAGTCGTCGTTGCTTGGGGTCGTGCTGGCATCGAGGTGGAGATGGAAAGGGCGTGAGGAAGAGGACGACCAAGAAAATAAAAAGTGGGCCAGCTATGTGTCTTGCTTATAAAGTTTGTATATTTAGAGAAAATATTCCTTTTTACGGGTTGATTATACGGGATCTGTTCGGCCACAGCTAAAATCAGCTCTCAAAATACGTTTTTCTCTGCCCTTATAATGACTGTAAAGGTTGGCGCGATAAGTGTTCTGTTAGAGCATCTCCAGCCGTTGAGCCCCCTAGGAGGTGTTTTTATCGCCGCTTGGGGGGCTGCCGGCAAGAATTTTGACATGGGAACGAAAAAATATCTAGCCGTACCCACCCCAAGCGAGGCCCGTTGTACTCGCCGCGCCACCGTATCCGCCGCGTCCGCGCCCGCGCCCGTGTCTGGCCGCTCGCGCGCTCGCCCGCGCCTGGCCGCTCGACCGAAGTGCGCAGGAGCCGGATCAGCTGCCGACAGCCAACGAGCTCTTCGACGAAGGCAAGATCCGGCCGCTGAAGCCCGCCACTTCCGCCGCGTCTGCTAGACGGTGGCAGCGTCGGCTCGTCGCCAGGTCCGCCATGTGGTCTCCTCGGCTTGGGGGCCTGGCCAAGCACGGGCACGGGCCCGACTTCGACCCGTTCGCCACAGCCATGGCGAACGCGTCCAAGGCAGCCGCGCCATCCCCCCACGGCGCCGGCGTCAAAGACGCAGCCCCCGACACCGTCTCCGTCCCACGGACCGCGGGCAATGGCGGGAAGCAGAAGAAGCAGGGCAAGTACGGCGCGGGGCCAGAAGACGGCGCAGCGCGGCACGGGGTGCGTCCCGCTGAACCCAGTCGCCGTGGTCTCCACGCTCGGGCCGGGGCTGCCCGTGGCTGGTGCGCCCGATGCCGGGGCCGCCCATGGCAGGCCTCGCCACCCGTGCCCGCCCACAGCGTCGCCGGTCGCCTGGACCACGACCGCACGCCTCGTCGACGCAGGGCTTCCCGGCCGCCTTGACCACGACTTCCTGGCTGCCGAGTCCTTGACGCTGGCCAAGACGGAGCTCCCCGGTGTGGCCTTTGGCTGCGGCGACACGAATGAGGACGACGGGTTCCTGGCGTGGAGGCGGCGAGCGAGGTGGGAAGGCGACAGGTGGGGAGGTGGGCCCGCGCAGAGATAAAGGTTGGAGAGAGAGGGAGTGGGAGGCTGAATGTGGGCCAAACGCATGCAAAATCTTCTCTCTCCGCCCCCAAGAGCCCCCCGGCAGGCTGGTTTCGCTGCGCGCGCCGGCGCTAATTTTCGCTAAATCCGGCGAAAACTGAGCTCTTGGGGTCCCGGCTGGGAGAAAAATTAGGCGCCGGTGGCCAAAAAGTGCTAGTGGGGCATCCTGGGGTGCCGGCTGGAGATGCTCTTACAGATGCTTGGTGAAGGTGCATGTGCCACGCGCGCGTGCAATATGCCGTTTTTGCCCAACTTTGTTTATACACACGCTAATCTACAGCTTGGAGAAGCTACCTACTGGCATACATATGCATATGCATCGTGTCGTATAGATGGATCGGTCGGGCTCGTGATCCGGTGCTGCCCTGCATAGTCAAATGCGGTGATCCAGTGGGCAGTGGCGCGCCAGGGAGAAGGCAGAAGAATCCGAGAAGCTTAGCCAGCCAGCCCCCGCATCATTCATGAGAATAAAAATGCCAGTGTCAAGTGTCGTGTGTTTGTGTATACATCAGGCTGCCCCCGGTCAGTGGTCAGTGGACAGCTCACCTCGACCTGCCGAACACTCGTCTGACTCACTGCCCAACTTGCCGCGGCATCTGCCGTTGGCAATGGAGGGAGGGAGCAACTGAGCAAGCCTCACGTGTGCAACCAAAGATCGTACAGGTCAATCAAAGCCAAGAGATCGGCAGAGTGATCTGGGTCACTCCCGGGCTGGCCAGTTGAGGTTTGATTATTTGGGCCGTGACCCCTCAACGGCGTACACGGAACCGCCCGAGCCGGCGGGCGCAGATCGCGTGGCCGTGCCACGGGGGCTCCGACCTGCCGCTGCCGTCGCCACGGCCGGCACGGGGACAGCATGTTGCGAGAAGGATCATGCTTACGCGCAGGAAGGATCGGGTCGATGCTGACTGTGGGTGTTGGATGGCCCAACAGCTCCGTTCGTGTACAGCTCAATGCCGATCACCCGGTTCAATATTCTACTACTGCCAGTACTAGTGCTGATCATTTGAATTTGAAGGCGTGGCAGAGAGAGATCAGTGTGCGTGCAAGGATGCAAATGGCTAGGCACAAATAAAGAAGTGCGCGTAGGGGGGAGGAAGGCACGGCGCACCTAGCAAGCATAGCCACAGGCCCACAGCTGGGCACAGTCGCGCGCCAGCTGCACCTCACCTACAGCACGCGGTACTACGCACATACAGCACCGACCGATGATCTTAACTTTGTACAAGTGCCGACCGAGCAGACCAAACTTCAGCAGCAAGACCGCACACGGCGGTCATTGTTGACACACTGTTTGATCCCCGATTTATTGGAGCGATGAGTCGATGAGTGAACGACCGAGGCAAAGGAGACACCGAATCACGTGTTGGTTAGGACAGACAGAGGCCCGATTGATGAGCCGCGGGGGCGATGCACGCTAATAATGCCCGACCCCCGCCGGTTCATCTAACCGGCCTCTGGGCGCTGCACGGGCACTCTCCGATTCGATCTCCCGAGACCCGAGCCCCCGTCGGCGCCGGCCGGGCCACATCTGCCGCGCCGACGTGGTACCGGATCAACCAACCAACGCCGCGTCAGATATTACGCACGTACGGACCACCTGCCGCCTTGGCAGCGGAAGTCGACGGGGAAACTGGGCGCGAAGCTCACACGCCAGAGGACCGGGGCAAAGCCGGACAGTCCTCGGACGTGCGTACGCCGACGGCACGACGTGGACGGCCTTCTTTTCTTTCTCCGGGCCCGCCCCGCCCCGTGCGGGCGGCGGCACCGTCGCTTTCGCCGCGGCTGCTCGCAATTGCTTTCCAACGAGCCCCCTCGCTCGCTTTTGAAGCTTCCGGCCACCTTTCCGGAAGCTCCCCCGGGCCGACATACTTTTTTTGACGCATCGCTCAGCCCACTTTACGTTTGATTACCTTCAGTTTCGTCACGTAGGAAGGCACAGTTGCCAGTTGGTCAGCGTCCGGGTAAAAGCAGAGGCGGAGCGAGGCCGAGGCGTACTGCTACGAGTAACGAGAGGCGACAACGACGTGCTTCCATCGGCGCCTCCCCTTTTCCTTGGGTTTCGGATGATATTTCTCACGGCCCGGACCGAGTAAACGTAGCTGAACGTGAACGGAGCACTAGTAGTAGAAATTGACATGTACGCCGTGTTGAATTGAATCTGGGCGTCCGTGCGTGCGTGCGTTGTGCTTCACGGGTTGAGTTTCGCCGGACGGTTGCTTCGTTCGTTGACCTCGGCGCCACCGGAGGAGAGGCTGCTACAACGGATTGACTACTGGCGCTGCCCATTTCAGTCTGCGGTTTCCTGGTGTCCTGCCGCAGAATTCTATGCGATCTTCAGCCATGACGTGTGTACGAGACGAACGCGTCTCAGCAGTGCCCGGCCTCGCGGACAATCGATCGGCCGAGCAATTGGTTTCTTGCACGGCTGACTGCTAGTGTGGCACAATGCATCATCTTGACGATAGATTGATTTTGCATTGCATTGCATATTATTGTCGTCAGGAACTCCATAATTAATTCTACAGAGAGGATGGAGCAATTTCGATCTTGCTCGCGCTTGCGAATTGTGATGTGCGTCGCAGAGAAGGGACGGGGAATTTCTTCTGCCGCGACGCACCAGGGGCATCTTACTTACTGACCGACCCATCGCGGCTATGATCGTACGGTTGCAATATTGGGTGTTTTGTCAATGCTGCCACACGCTGTTCGACGGTTTCGCAGAAAAGGCGGACAGTTTTCGAATTTGTTCGTGAGAAGCAGAGAACAGAGCAATGTGGCATGTGCTGAAAATTTAGAAGCTTATGTCGATTAATTCAGATTCCCATGGGAACAATCAGAGAGCGGGAGAGTACACATGATAGGGATCGTTCAACCAATCGACAGTGCCTTTTCTTTTCTTGAATCCTGACTCTATGAACAGCGGAGAAAAGAAGAGACAACAAGGAAGAAGAAGATTAATTTTCCTATCGGATCGATGCAGCAGCAGCCTAGCTGGTGAAGAGGAAGTGGGATGCCTGCGCGACGGCGTCGTCGAGCCACCTGCGGGGCTCGTCCATGAGGTCGGGGCTGAGCCTGACCATGAGGACGCAGAACTCCATCTGGGAGAGCGCGCCGTCGCCGTCGAAGTCGCCCTCGGCGAGCATCCCGCGGAGGTCGTCGTCGGACATGGCCCCGAGGCCCAGCAGCGGCGCGTTGCGGCGGAGGCTGTCGAAGGTGATGAGGCCCGAGGCCGGGTCCATGAGCAGCCGGAACCCCGCCGCCAGCTCCTCCATCAGCCCCTCCTCCCCCAGCCGCTCCGCCATCACCGGCAGGTAGTCCTCGAACCCCACCGCCTGCTGCTGCTGCTGCGACTGCGGTTGCTGGTGCGCCGCCATGGATGATGATCACTGTCTGCTGCTTGCTTGGATGCTGTGAAGGTTTCTTGCTTGCTTGCTCTACTTGTTGGGTTGCGGTTGTGGAGTGGGGGAGACGAGGGAATAAATAGGGGGGACGAGGAGGAAGGTGGGTTTCAGGGAAGGTGCCGGGGTCACGCGGGACGCGCGGGAGGGAGGGAGGGAGAGGGACGGTGGACGGATGGGATGGGCGTCACGTGTGCGCGGGCGCGATGTGTGTGGCTGTGGTGACGATGCTTCCGCTCCGCGGCTACGGGTGGGAGACGGGGAAGGAAGGACACTAGGACAGGCTGGGCGTAGGGGTGGGCTGGGCGGGCAGCTTCCTGGGTGCTCGCTCGCTCGCTCGCGTCTTGGCTTCTCTCCTTGGTTCGCCTGCCTGGCTGGCTGCCTCGTCTTCGCGGGTAATTGTTGTGTTCCGTATCGGGCGATGCTGAAAGAAAATGAGGGAAGCGTTTGTTTGTTTGCACGTAAGTCTATGGGTGTCTTGATGTGTGCCGTGCCGAATGGGGATGACTGGGTTGAGAAAGAGCATTGACATCCCGCAGCAACAGTGCTAGCCAATTTCACTCAGTTCCGGGGTTTTCTTAGCCCCTAAGTATATGTGCAGTTGTTGATGGGACAGTCTTCTTCTTTCGAAACTTGGCTTCCAAGTACACGTGCGCTTCTAGCCAAAGCGCCGGTGCAAGCCAACTTCACTAATTTTTAGGGTTTTCTTAGCCTCGAAAAATATGCACGGTGATAGATAAGACAATCTTCTCCTTCTGTGACTTGGCTTCTAAGTATTAAGTATATGTGAGCGCAAGCCAATTTCACTCATTTCTAGGGTTTCCTCAGCCTTCAAGTAGATGTTTGTGTGACCTTATTTAGGTCTAATCTGCACGGCGGTACCAGATTCGTATGATTTGATAACCTTTTTTTTATATGAAAAATACGTAATGGTATCGTCTAAACCTACCCATGATCTATCTCGAATATCAAAGTTTTGTTTCACCATTTTCCAAATAGATATTTGATTGACTGGCGCCAAAGCCTCCTCCCCCCCCCCCCCCCCCCGCCCCTCCTGTCGTTGTTTTCGTCTGCGTAGGCAGAGACTGGTATGCGATAGCGGCAACAACAAGTTGTTGTGGCATGCACCATCGTGGGTGCAAGAGCAATAGGGACCGCGGGGCTCTTGCTAGAGGAATGCGATGTGCCGAGGATGGTGGCGTGAGCACTAGAGGAATTGAAGGGTGGCCATGGTGGATGTTGGTGCCGCGGTTGTTCGTCGGTCGTGATGTTGGATGTTGGCGATGGCGAGAACTATCTAGGAGATGCAATGTTGTGGCGGCTTGGAGTGAATTGTAGAACATGATGCAATGTCGTTGGGTTTGGCATGCTCTAGGCGAAAGCCTAGCATCAACTTCGTCCAATGTTTGCGATGGCAACATCATCGGATGCCATTACCCTAATTGTAGGCATTGTCGTGGAGCACCTTCACCTCTCATGTCATGTCGTGAAGCATTTGTTTGTTTACGATGGCCAAACCATCGGATGCCATTACCCTAATTGTAGGCATTGTCGTGGAGCACCTTCACCTCTCATGTCATGTTGTGAAGCATTTGTTTGTTTACGATGGCCAAATCATCAGATGCCATTACCCTAATTGTAGGCATTGTCGTGGAGCACCTTCACCTCTCATGTCCTGGTCGGCCGATGACTCGGTTAAGAAAGAGCATTGACATCCCACAGCGATAGTGAGAGCCAATTTCACTTTCTGGAGTTTTCTTAGCCTCTAAGGATATGTACAGTGGTTGATAAGACGGTCTTCTCCTTCGGTAACTTGGTTTCTAAGTATATGTGCACTTCCGGCCATAGCACCAGTGGAAGCCAGTTTCACTCATTTCTTGGGTTTCCTTAGCCTCTAAGAATGTGTTTATGTGGCCTTATCTAGGTCTACCTTGCACCGCAGTACTAGATTCATAGGATTTTGGCATCATTTACTATATGAAAAATACATATTGGTACCGTCTAAACCTACCCATGATCTATCTCAAATTTAAAAGTTTTCTCTCACCATTTTCCGAGCGGATATTTTGCCTGGCTGGCACCAAAGCCCCTCCCCCCTCCCGTCGTTGTTTTCCTCTACGTAGGGGGAGACTTGTGTTATGCGGTGGGGGTGGCAACATCGAGTTGTTCTGGCCTGCACTATCGTGGGTACAAGAGCAACCGGGACCGCAGTGGCTCTCACTGGTGGCATGCTGTTTGTCGGGATGGAGAATGAGGATGGTGGCGTGAGCATTAGGGGAATCAAAGGGCGGCCTCTTGGGAAGCGTTGCATGGAAAACAAAAAAAAATTCTACGCACATGGAAGACCTATCCATTGAGATGCATAGCAATGAGAGGGGAGAGTGTGTCTACGTGCCCTCGTAGACTGTAGGCGGAAGCGTTTGATAACGCGGTTGATGTAGTTGAACTTCTTCGCGTTCCAACCGATCAAGCACCGAACGTACGACACCTCCGCGTTCTGCACACGTTCAGCTCGGTGACGTCCTCCGCCTTCTTGATCCAGCAAGACGACTAGGTAGTGGATGAGTTCCGGAAACACGAGGGTGTGGTGACGGTGATGGTGAAGTGATCTTCACAGGGCTTCGCCTAAGCACTACGAAAATATGACCGAGGGTGTAAACTGTGGAGGGGGCCGCCGCACATGGCTAAGCAATTGTTCTGGTTGTGCTAGGCGCCCCCCTCCCACATATATATAGGTGGGAGGGAGACGGAGGAGGCCGAGGGGCCTCCCGGAACCTCTTCCGGTGATCCGATGACTACCCGGTGTACTCCGAAATTATTTCGGTGTCCGATACCATCGTCCTATATATCAGTCTTTACCTCTCGACCATTTTGAGACTCCTTGTCATGTCCGTGAACTCATCCGGGACTTCGAACAACATCCAGTCACCAATTCATATAACTCATATAACACTATATCATCAACGAACGTTAAGCGTGCGGACCCTATGGGTTCAAGAATTATGTTGACATGACAGAGACACCTCTCTGGTCAATAACCAATAGCGGAACCTGGATGCCCATATTTTCTCCTACATATTCTACGAAAAAATTTATCGGTCAAACCTTATGACAACATACGTAATTCCCTTTGTCCATCGGTATGTTACTTGCCCGAGATTCAATCGTCGGTATCTCTATACCTAGTTCAATCTTGTTACCGGCAAGTCTCTTTACTCGTTCTATAATACATCACCTTGTAACTAACTCCTTAGTCATTTGCTTGCAAGCTTATGATGTGTATTACCGAGAGGGCCCAGAGATACCTCTCCGATACTCGGAGTGGCAAATCCTAATCTCGATCTATGCCAACTCAACAAACACCTTCGGAGATACCTGTAGAGCATCTTTATAATCACCCAGTTATGTTGTGACGTTTGATAGCACACAAGGTATTCCTCCGGTATCCGGGAGTTGCATAATCTCATAGTCGAAAGGAATATGTATTTGACATGAAGAAATCCATAGCAATAAACTGAACGATCAATATGCTAAGCTAACAAATGGGTCTTGTCCATCACATCATTTCCTAATGATGTGATCCCGTTATCAAATGACAACACATGTCTATGGTTAGGAAACCTTAACCATCTTTGATCAACGAGCTAGTCTAGTAGAGGCTTACTAGGGACACAATATTTGTTTATGTATTCACACATGTATTTAAGTTTCCGATCAATACAATTCTAACATGAATAATAAACCTTTATCATGAATAAGGAAATATAAAATAACAACTTTATTATTGCCTCTAGGGCATATTTCCTTCACGACCATAGTGGTTTGTGGTGCCACAGTGGTTTGTTGCCTGTGGTGTTGGATGTTGGCGGTGGCGAGAGTTGTCTAGGAGATGCAATGATGCGGCAACTCAGAGAGAGTTATAGAACATGATGCAATGTCATCATCGGATGCCATTACCCTAATTGTAAGCCTTGTCGTGGAGTAGCTTCACCTCTCACGTCATTCACATCTAGAGCTCTCTAGGTGAATACCCAAGTTCTGGCCTTGGACGAAACAGGTGTCGACGGCGTATCCGTTGCTTCCCCCATGGGGGCATCACCTTGGAGGTGCGGCCTTCCGGCAGACATCACCGGCTTGTGTTGTTCAGTAATTTGTCGTCGGCTAGGAAGGTGCATGCCTCCAGGCCGATGTGTAAGCCGGAGCGGCGACTATGGAGTTCAACTTTGCCTTTGAAGGGTGTCCGCTCTGGTCTTGGATGACAGATTCATCAGCTAGTATGGTAAGCGGTCCGAGTGATAGTGAGTGTGTGTTGTTGTGGTTAGTACGTCGGAGTGGTGGCCATGGAAACACTGTATCATGGCACCGGATGGCCTGTCACACATTCCTGTGGCAGCAACTCTAGTTCAGAGCACGACACTATGGGGACGAGGCACCGCCGGAGGGGTTGCACTGCAACCCTAGGGTTGGGGTGCCAGGCGTTGGTCATCGTGTCTGGCAAGGTCACGATCACGTGCTTCGAGCCTCTAGTACTGGCAGGTCCAAGCGCCATTTGTGCAGGCGTAATGGATTCCCGCTGGACCGGGTCCGACCGCTGTGGGCGCACTCCTACCGGGAGCCGTTGAGAGCCATGCAGACGACCATCTCCTCCTCGTCCCTGCATGGGACGAGGTTCCAGTCGATGGATCGAGAGAGCCCAAGGTCGGATCCGCTGCTCGTCGTGTCGGTGAAGGCCTGGGATCACCAAAATGAAGCTTGGGGGAGGAGCAAAGTGGAGTGGAGTGGCTAGGGTTTTGTCCGCGATGCGGATAGGGACGGATTTATATAGGGTCGAGGTGGGACAGTGTGAGCCAGATTCGATGTGGCGGCCGCATCTGAGCCTCCCCATATCCGCCCCAGATATGAGCTGGATATGAAGGATGCTAGTCGCCTAGTCAACCCGGGCGTATAGGGCCGGCATGCATGAGGGGTGCGGCTGGGTCGAGATATTGCGATCGATCACTGACCGGACGTTTGTCCAGAGTATAGGGCGCGTTTCAGGAGTCTGGTTATAGATGTTCTAAACATACCCATGAGCTAACTGGATTTTCAAACTTTTCTCTCACCATTTTCCAGTTAGATATTTGGCTGGCCAGCGGCAAAGCCTCCACGACCCTCTGTTGTTGTTTTTGCCTATGTAGGCGGATACTTGTTATGCGGTGGTGGTAACACCAGGTTGTTGTGGCATGCACCATTGTAGGAGCAAGAGCAGTCGGGACGGTGGTGGCTCTTGCTGGCGGTGTGCCGAGGATGGCAGCGAGAGCACTAGGGGAACGGGGGCGGCCATGGTGGATTTGTGGTGCCACGGTGGTCCGTTGTCCATGGTGATGGATGTTGGTATTGGTGTTGGCAAGTTATCTAGGATGCATTGTTGCTACGACCCAAAGAGGATTGTGGGGGCGATGGTGTCCCGGACTAGGGGTCACTCACCACGTCATCTCCCGGCAAAGTGGGCCCAGCCGAGGACTCCCCATGATGGTTCACCGGTGGGCCATCTCCAGAAGGCCCATGACACGTAGAAGGAATGTTCCCGAAGACTTGGCACATACTCTAAGACTTAAGGTCGTCTACAAGGCGATTACCTTATACGTAGCCGACTTATCTGTAACCCTAACCCCCCCCCCCCCCCGGTATCTCGTAAAATGACAATGATCTCATTGTAGATAAACCTGTACTTTTTTGCTCCATGCCAAATCAATACAAACACAAGGAGGATGTAGGGCATTATCTCTTTAAGAGAGCTGGAACCTGCGTAAAACCGTGTGTCCTTGTTACCATTGCATCTAGGCTACTAGCTCGGGACGCCCTACCCGAGATTCGCCAGAATCGACTCCGTCACCAGGTGAAAGCCTAGCACCGACTTTGGTGGATGTTGGCGGTGACGACATCCTCAAACAATATCACCCTCTTTGTAGGTGTTGTTATAAAGAACCTTTACTTCCAATGTCATTTGGATCTTGAGCTCTCTATGTGAGCACCCAAATCTCGACCTTGGATGAAGTGGGTGTCGGCAACATATATGACGCCTCCCCCATGTGGGGCATTGCCTTGGATGTCATGTCTTCCTTCATACATCAATGGTTCATGTTGTTCAATGATCTGTCATGCACTTGGAAGGTGCACGCCTCGAGGCCGGTGTGAAAGCCGAATCGGCGTCTCTGAAAACCGACATTGGCTTGTAGGGTGTTTGCTCTAGTCGCTTGGGAGTCAGAGTCGTCGGCTAGTCTGATACGCAGCCCTAGGGCTGGTGATTGTGTGTTGCTGAGATTTGGCAGCAGATAATCACTAATCACACTGTTCACTAGCAAATTATCAACAAATCCCTGATGTTAGGGGGGTCAGGTCCCGCTGCACCCCTGTCTGTGCCACGGGTGATGTGCATAGTATTACAGTAGAAGTCAAACTCTGTTCCTCGGCGTCTTGCCAGGTTAAGTTATTTTTCAGTGATTAAACTGCTTACCGTTGGATAGCAAGATGTCAAAGGTCAGCTTTGCCAATTTTGAACCTCGTCAAGACTCAAGACTATGCAATTTCTTAGCCGCCAAGCGTGTGTGAGATGCGGTGCGTTTCTCCATTGCGTCTGGTGTTTCTGTGGAAACAAACACCGGACGCATCTCGGTCTCTCACCATGCACTCCGTTCTCACGACACAGTCATCTTATCCACAAGAAGTTTCCCATCTGGTTGCCCACGGTGGTCACCGTGCTGCAACTGCAAGCCAAGAAATTCCACCGGCCTCTACCCAAAGTTTCCATGGAACCTTCGATCAGAACTCAGAAACCCACGTGCATGGAGCGCCCCGGCACGGCTGAACCGCCCCTGCTCGGCTTTTGCGCTACAGGCGCAGCTCATCGAGCAAAGCCGCGAATTCCTCCTTCGAGTCGGGGGAATCTCGTCTCGACTCTCGTGTACGGCATGCTCGTTGCAGTCAGGACGCACACTTTTCTGTGGTTTCCACTCCTCTTTGCCCCACACGCTGACAAATATCATACTCCCTCCGTTTCTTTTTACTCCGCGTATAAGTTTTGGTCTAAGTCAAAGTATACAAGATTTGACCAAATTTATATTAAAAAATATGAACATCTACAATACTTAAACTATATAATATGAAAATACATTTCATGGCGCATCTGAAAATGTAGATTTCATATTGTGAATGTTGATATTTTTTAATATAAAGTTAGTCAAATTATGCAAAGCTTGACTTTGACCAAACCGGGCGACAAGTTCACTCGCGCTGCCTGCCCTCGTTGTCGCTGCCCACCTCCTTTCACATCCCGTCCCCGGACGCATTTTCCATGTGTGATTTCTTCCTCCTCATCGTCGTCTTCTTCTTCTTCCTCTAATTATCATTTCCGTATAGGTCGTCGCTTTCCCAGCCCTCCTCGCACCAATGATCACCACGATGTGTTGGAAGCACGTTGCCATGCTGGCAACTGACTCACCAGCAAACAAAAACAGAGCAAAAAGCACCCACGTCAAGGCCTCCACGTTGGGGAAGTGCAGGAAATTTTGTTGGAAGCTTTGGGGGAAATTCATGAATTCTGCTCGGAAAACAGTTGGGTTTCCGAGGGAATCAATAGGAAAATGCCGAAAGGCGTTTTGGTAGCATCCAAGAGAGGAAGCCGGGCAGGTAAAGCAGCTCAGGTGAAACTGCGTCTCCAGTCTCCAGATCAATCATCCCGAGGCAGGGCAGCTCGCCTCGGCGTTTTACTCGCAGGCACAAAGCTTGCAGTTGCAGGCGGAAATTGCTACGAGGGGAGAGGGGAATAGCTCGAAATTTCAGGAGCAGGGGACCATGCTGAACTCAAGACCTGAAAAGTTGGCCCCAACGGCATCTTAAACTTTTCAGGTTTTGTCTTGGTCTGCATAAGCACATCTTAAAGTTCAGCAGCTCGAATCACCGTGTGTGTGTGAGCACATCTCAGTGTCAGTTCAACTTTGGGGAGAAAAGGAAAGCAGCACCCACATTCAACATATACATACACTGGAATAAAGCGGATGGGACGCTGAAGAACAACTGGATAAACCCTCTTGTTGATCTCTGTAACATCGATGTACAAGCACAGACCGCGACACGTTCCACGGCGTGGTCGATGGTCGTGTAGGTTACATTTTGGTCCTAAGATATGTATGTATGTGTAACATGCACAATTGAAATGGTGACTGAAGAATCACTGTTTACTGCTAAGCTAGAACCAGGCTAAACTTGGAGCTGCCATCTCACTGTGAGTTCAACTTCGAACAGAGGAAAAGTAAACAGCTTCAACATACACATACAAGAAAAAAGGATGGGATGTATTAATTCTCTTGTTGATCTCTGAACATCAAATGTACAAGCACGACCGTGACACATTCGACGGCGTGGTCGATGGTCATGTAGGTTACATTTTGCTCCTAAGATATGTATGCATGTGTAATATGCACAGTTGAAACGGTTACTGAAGAATCACTGTTTAATGTTATCCACATACACAGATACACTAATAAAAATGATGGGATGTACAACTCTCTTGCTCATCTCTGTAACATCACTATACAAGCACAACCGCGACACGTCGAGAGCATTGCTAACGGTCGTGTAGGGAATTCTCCAGTTCCAGTTTTGCCTACTAACAAGGTATGTACGTATGTGTGTAAATGGTAACTATGCACAATTGGAATGGTGACTGAAGAATCACTGTAATGTTGGTTATCTACATGACGGCAGCGGTCTTCCAGTTCCGGGCCAGAACCTGGGTGAACCACTCGACGGACGCCTTGGGTATCCTCGTCAGGTTGTTGTTGTAGTCGATGTAGTATAGGCCGAACCGCACCGTGTACCCCGAGTTCCACTCCCAGTTGTCCAGCAGCGACCACACGAAGTACCCCTGGATGTTGCACCCTTCCTTCCTGCATCCATTCATTCAGGTTGCATACCCAGCACTTGAGTACCAAAGCTCAACAGGTGATGATCATCTTGCGGCGTTGGTGGTTCAGTTCTTGTATAGGAACAGAGAGATGAAACCTCACCTTATAGCATCCAGGAGGTTGGACATGTAGTCATTGTGGTACTGTATCCTCTTATCGTCCTGCAGGACATTTTCCAACCTTGAAAACCGGCTGTTTGCGTCGTCCATGCCTGCCATATATAAGTGGTTAATTATCGCTGACTATCTATTTAAGGAGGAAAACCTTATTGTCTGACAAAACAGCAAAATCTTCAGCTACCTACCATTCTCAGTAATGAACACGGGTGGATTCCCATACTTCTCTTTCACATGTTTCATCAGGCTGAACATGCCCCAGGGAACTATGTGCAGCCAATTCGACGCTGCCTGAAAGTTCACACATAAACATGTGTTTTCAATCAAACATGCGATTGCATACGATGACCAACCAAAGTTTAGAGAAAATCTGAAGCTGCAAGTATACCGTTTCTCCTATTTTCTTTCCATGCCTGTAAGCTGCATAGTGCATGCAGTGAGGAAGTTAGTAAGACTGAAAAATGTATCAGGAGGTTTGTAATATCTTCATCTGTCAAGACTGACCAGTTGAGATGACAGCAGCATCAGTTGAAGCATCATTCATCACAAGTTTCCTTACACGCATCCTGTCGTTCCTAGCATATAATGTCGTGTAGTGGTTTATGCCTACAAAATCTAGTGACCCAGATACTAACTGTGATTCCTGGTTTGAAAACTGGGGCAGCCTGTCGCCTACAAGTTTCTGCATAGAAGCTGGGTAGCGGCCAAAAATTAACGGATCCAAGAACCTGTAATCAGGTTCAATCTCAAGTTAATACAGAAATTAACTTTATGTTTGCACATCAAGTTGGTACTTATTGTCTCACCATCCAAGCTCAAAGTCCATAGCTCGTGCTGCTGCTTCTCTGTCTTCATCGACATCCGACAATGGTTCATACCACTTGGAGTCAAGTGCGATCCCTATGAGGCCTCCTTGCTCTTTCTGCAATTAGTAGTTTAGTACATAACAGCATTCATTTCTTTTCTTAAGAAAGATTACTTAAGGATGTGCTTGCAATGGATTACCTTGAAATGTTGCTTGTAAGCATGAAAAACACCAGCATGAGCTAAGAGTATGTTGTGAGCCACAATATAGGGTTCAGTTGATGATGTACCCTCCTTACAGAACAAATGAGATATAATGGAACACCTCCCAGGTGCTTGGATGCCAAAATCATAACCATCAATTGCAAAGTTATGGGGCTCATTAACAGTGATCCAGTGCTTCACTCTATCTCCAAATTCCTTGAAACAAGTAGAGGCATAGTGAACAAAATCCTCCCTGTGTAATTTATCTGTCAGGATCAAGCAAACCAGTTTTTTCATGTGAAAATAAAGAACTTTTATGCGACATAGATTGTGTAAGAAAGCTTCATCTGAAGAAGGTCATGCAACAGTGTTACATACACGATTTGCGAGTTTAACCAGCCACCATATTTGTCCTCCAGTGCTTGTGGAAGGTCCCAATGGAATAGTGTTACATATGGTTGTATACCTGATGCACAGATACAGAAAAACTAAAATGGATATATAATCGTAAAAATGGAAGTAGGCAGCTGCTTGCATTTGCAGACACTGAAATGTGGAAAACAGATCACCTTTTTCTAATAGAACATCTATGAGGCTGTTATAGTAATTCAATCCTTCTTCATTAGGCTTGCCTGTTCCATCTGGAAAGACAATCATCTATACAGTTAACGGGAAGAGTGAAGAACATTAATATAATTGAACATAATTTACCTCAGACATACTTGGGAAGATGCGTGCCCATGAGATAGAGAACCGGTATGCATCCACGCCAATATCCTTCATCAAGTCCACATCTTCCTGCTAGGCATGACAGGGGCTTGCTTGTCAAGATATTTATCGGTGTGGCTGATCTTCTCATTTTATCATAAAACTAGTCTAAGAATAATAGTACTTGGATATATATAAGAAATAGGAGGCTCTATTTCAGAAAAACTTCTTGCTGATCCAAAATGGCATCTCATATTCAGAATAACCTTAGAAATAGTCTTCCTGCTGTCTTAATTTTTGAAGCAGTATGCTAGAAAAGTGGATTTGCAATTTGATATATTGTCAAAATGGAAAGGAAAAGATGAAACTAGCAACAAAATGCTAATCAGATAATGCATTGATGCTTAGAGACATTAAGTAAATGTGAAAATGCACAAGCTATTTCACGTTTTGCTAAACTGCTAGCAGCAGATAAAATGAGAGGCAGGCAAATCTTTATCAGCTGTAAGGACTAAGGAATGCAGAAATCAAGCGACATTCTTACATGTTGATAAAATAATTTCTAATAAGTTTACCATCAACAATGCATCACTGGATCAACAAGAAATTATTGGAAATTATCTAATAAAGTTGAATCAACAGGATGTTAGGAACCCAACATCAATGATCAAGGTAGAGTTCAAATTCCAGCTACATAGGTTAATAAATGAATGAACTAAATCAAGTAAACGAAAAAGAGATTGATTGGTTAACTCACCTTGTAGCGATGGTAGTGATCAACGGCAACGTCTGCATTGCTGAAATCAATCACCCGCCCTGCAGAAGAAAAACACGACATTCATTTATAATCTTCAGAGCAGAGTAGTTTTTGCAACAAATCATCATTACTGCACCAGGTCGACTTGCGAGAGTATCCCATATCGTAGGTCCACGCTGACCCTCATTGACAGCACCCTCGTACTGGTAAAATATTGACCAGACACAACTATCAGACAAGTAAATAAAAGCCAGAACGGCTGAAATCAGAGAGAAGGGTGTTTTCGCAATACTTGACCTGGTAAGCTGAGGAAGCAGTCCCAAAGGTAAAACCAGGGGGGAAGTCGGCTCTCCGTATGGCCTCGGCACAGGCGGCAAAGCTGACAAGGATATGAACCAGCGTCAAGACACCCATGGCTTTTCCTTCAGTTTGAAGCTCTAACTACTCATGTCTTTATTCCATGGATGAGAGTACCAGACAGGATGTAAGATATATATAAACCTCGGTGAGTTGGTGAGTGTGGGAGGCAACTGGAGGATGAGCTTCACTTGTCTGTGAAGCCCATCACCGTGCGTCTCTACTAAGTAACTCTTTTGGAGGCCAAATAGGCTGAAATATCTCTGTCAGCAGGGCCTTTGATTAGCAAGAGAAGTGAACTCCTTGGCCCGTCCTGTTGTGAAGTGGCATGAGTGAAGCAAAGGAAACCCTTGCTTGTGCGCAAGAATCTCAGACTCCAGGATCCATGGATCAAAGCTGCACAGATAAGCTGGAGCGTATTCGGAATCTACTAACTCCAGTCTGAGAATTGTGCCAAGTTCTTACTACATAACTACCAGCATGGAGATGGAGGGAAGGCCCCATTATTAGCAACATGGTGCCTTTTTCTTACTAAAGAGTAAAGCGCCATTCTGATCCCCGCAAGATATTAAGAGTAGTTTATCATTGACATGGTGCTAAGTGATGACCACGGCAATTATCCAATAATAAAATAGACAACCTATTGTTATCCATTTCGTTTGGCAACTCCGCATGCTGCCAAAACAAGCAGTGTCTGGTTACATACATGTTGATCACAACATGTCCCATCCATATACTCAGCATCTGCTTCAAGACCCAGCGAATTATAAGGAAGAGAGGCAAAGAATCTTAATAAAGATCAGGGGCTCAACAGCCCCCCTGCAGTCGCACTCACGCTTATCCCATGGGAGACATAATGTCTTGCTTGCACGGCAGGAACAATCCGGGCAACGATTTAACAAGTATCCATGGTAGTTACAGGAAAGCGACAGGATCGATCCGGTGATGGTGATCCGGTGGAGCGAGCGGCCGCGCTCGCTGGCCGCCTAACTGCCCCGGAATGCGGCGCAGATCAGCACATGTAGCATGCTCGTGTATATGTATATCCTATGGCTCGTGGCGAAATAATGCAGGGAAACGCGGCCGTTGGGGCGACATGGATAGGCTTCGGAGTCTTCGGTTGAAGGCTCGAAGCTGCCGCGGTGACGCCATGATTGGGATTTAGGAGGGGAGAGTATCGGCGGTGGCACGTCACCCTCCTCCCGTAGATAGATTGGGGCCTGGAATCGCAAAGGGGGCCGGGCTGATCCGTCCACGTCGCCGCCCACCGCCACCGCCCAAGCGGAAAAATCACCGTGGATAAAGAGGGGAGCTTTTTGCCGGCAATCCGTGGAAAAATGGAGGGGGGAAAGAGACGGGGAGAGGGTCGGTTTTGCTGCTTGCCTCGGCGGTAACCGTCGCTTGGCTTGCGCGCGTCGGCGGCGGGCGAGGGGGGCCCTCCGGGAGTCCGGGGGACGCAAGCGACCGCCTCGCGTGCCGCGTGGCCTCGTGGCGTGCTTCCGTTCCGAGGAGGAGCGGCGCCCGCGTCCCTCTCGTGACGCCGACGGCTGGCCGACGCGTGACGCCACGAGGAAGAAGACTGGCGGACAATGGGCTGGGCTCGGTTGGATACTGGGTTCCCTTTCGGCCCATCAGGGCCGGCCGGAGGCCCGGCCTGCTATGCTCCCAAAAGCCCATCTATAACTAACAAGAAGAGGCGCTTCCGTTATCCTGTCCGGGAACACAGAGCCGCTTCGTTATCCGCTGCCGCTGCTGCTTCTCTGCGAGTGAGGAAGTGAGGAAGGGGACGGCGACGATGGCCGGCTTGGCGGCGCTGCAGGGCGCCATAGGGGCGCTCTCCGTCTCGGCCGCGAGCACCAGCGCCTTCTGGGGCAACCCGCTCGCCGCCACCTTCTCCGCCGCGCCGTCTGGGGTAATCACTAATCCCTGCCGCCTCCCCCCCGGACCCCGGTCCCCCTTTCTTCCTCAAATCCCGCTTGCCTGCCATGCTTCTCGGCTTGCAAGTCTAGAGCTTGGTGGACATGGTAATGTAGGACGGCGACGGTAAATGCCCGCCGTTCCGCTTGCTCGCTGTTGTGCACTTGTGCTGGAGGTTTCTCCTGTCTTTGTCCCAAATTGATTTGCGAGGATGGATTGAGTGGGAGTTGAGATTATTCAAATTCCCAGATTTTGAGTACGAGTGTCAAAGGGGCAAATTGTGCAGTCTCCTGTGCCAATTTTATGTTTATCCTGCCAATTTTAGTTGTGCCAAATGTGCTGAGGGCAGTGTAAACGGTGTACCTCCAGTTTGTTGCAATCCAGGGACAGTAACATTTTTTCGATGAAATCGGCGATAAAATTCCCAAGTTCTACTCCCTCCGTCCAGAAATACTCGTCATCAAAATGGATAAAAAAAGATGTATCTAGAACTAAAATACATCTAGATGCATCCCCTTTTATCCATTTTAATGACAAGTATTTTCGGACGGAGGGAGTACTAATCTATTCTCTTGTCACACCTAATGAGACCGTGTACAAGTTCATTTTGTTCTGTTCTTCTGGCACCTAATGAGACTGAATACACTTTTTTGACCCAAAATGGCACTGATTATACTGAACACATGTCTTCATTTCTATGTCCTCATCAGTGTCTTGCCTCTTGAACATAGCCTACTTTACCTCTTCATATGATAATTTCACTCGTAGCTAATTCTTAACTGATAGGAAAAGGAGGCTGTAAATCATACTGAATGTAGTTCCCCCAGTATGGTGCATGGAAAACAGTCAGACCAGATAATTGCTTCTGATTAAGGGATACAGACAGATCTTGGTAATTATGTGAGACACACATTTTTGTGAAAAGGAAAGAAAAAATTCGTGCGAAAAAAATATGGCATGACCCTACAGTTTCTTACTTGGTCTGTCGTGACGTCTGTGTGATTTTGCGACATAACATCACTGATAAATGTGTCCTTTTGTATTTTCTTAGAAGTGAATTAATGTTCTTTCATGTGAAACTTTAACAGCTGTGCATATATTTGATACACAGGTCAGATTCATGGCCAAGACAAGCCCAATTGAAATGAGGGTGAGTGCCAGTCTGGGTTTACCATCTCATACTTTGTCAGCTAGCTGCTGTTAAATGTCAGACATCCTTCTCCACTGCAGCTTAAGCGATGGGAACGGAAGAAGTGCAAGCCAAACAGTCTTCCTATGCTGCACAAGATGCATGTTAGGGTCGGCGACACAGTGCAGGTCATCGCAGGCCGTGAGAAAGGTAAAGTTGGGGAAGTCGTTCGGCTTTACAAGCACAACAGCACTGTGATAGTGAAGGATCTGAACTTGAAGTCAAAGCACAAGAAAGGCACAGAGGATGAGCCAGGTGAAATTGTCATGGTCAGTAGTATTTTTCTCAAAACTTCATCTCTCCATTCCTCTTGCCCTGTATGCTCGCATATTTACCTGGCAAGAACATAGATTCAGTGTCATAAGTATTATCTTCTGATGAGACTTTGGGGAATTATTTTTGTCAGATTGAAGGCCCCATTCATAGCTCGAACATGATGCTCTACTCAAAGGAGAAGAACGTGACGAGTAGGGTTGGGCACAAAATCCTCGAGGACGGCACCAAGGTCCGCTACCTGAAGAAGACCGGCGAAGTAATCGACAGTGTTGATAACTGGGTGAAGGTGTTCAAGGAAGGAGATTCTGAGTCATCATCGTAGTATGGAAATGCTGCGCATGCTCTCAACCTTAGCTGCGCTTATTGCTGCCCAAACGCTTACTCGGCTGGTGCCACTGCTTGTACTGTCAGTTTTTTTCTAGCTTCAGAGCCTCTTTTGTAAATTACTACTGCCACTACTACAAAGTTGTCACCATTTTTGCAACGCTTGGTCCAACAAGAAGGCCTTCGTTTTACATTTCTGTCATTTCGATGAATCGTAATGATCGCCTTTTTTATCGTGGGGCCATGTGGAAATGCAGCACCACTGCTTTGTTTTTGCAAGTGTAGCAGAAATACTGCATGTGTATATCCGGCATATGAATGTGAGAAGAAACCGGACACATGTATCGGAATTAGAGATCTGTAACCGGCCATGCCCTGCAAGTTCTTGAACTGTTTTGCATGGGCGTTGTACCTAGCAATTGTCCATTTGTCCTGTAACATGGAGTATGCCAGTTCATTTCATGGGCGGCAGAGTTAAATTTCTAATGCATGCGCATGTGTTTCATTATATTATAGGGCACGTTCAGATTTAGCACAGTTCCAAAGGGAGACAGTTGAGATAACTTCAACTAAGCACGCTTTGATGGCTTTCATTTGAAAGTAGTTTTTCTTTTCTTTTGGTAACTGTTATTTGGCTGATTATTTGAGATTTCGGTATTCTCATCTACCTAGCTAAAGGCAACTCCAACGGGGAACTCTAAAACGCACCTGGACGTATCCACGGACAGAGGCCATCAAGTGTAGACATGTCTGCTCATAGTGTTTTCTTTCTATACCCGAAGTACTCAATCAAAGATAAATATCACAATTCTTAAGCTTTAGAAAGATAAATATTTCAATGCAACAATAATTTAAATAAAAATATTACAATAAAAAAAGTTTTGAAATAAAATAGTTCAAGTTTGAATTAAATTTTCTATATGAAACGACCAAAAGTGCTCACCCAAATTGTTCTGGAGCTGCTCATGAGTTTCTCGATTGCGGATCCTGCATTTGGAGAAAATCCTCAAATGTCGTCATATTCTGCTACGAAAGCTGGATAGGATCACCCATGTTTTGAAAATTAAGACCATGGAGAACTCAATCACCCTCATCCTCCACAATTATGGTGTGTGTGATACATTGGTGGACCCAGGAATAAAATGAAGGGTGTGCACACTCTAATTTATTTTCTACCTAATCCAAATGATACAAAGTATGGTAAAAGAATAACATGAATAGCTCAATTCTAATCTCACAACAATTTATTCAGAAAATATATATCAAATGTGCTCAATTACAATACAAATAGTCTTACATGAAAGGAGCACAAGTAGAAAATTACAACACAGGGTAAGTCTACGTTGTCGCATTGCCATGAAAGCATCAACTATAGCATCTTCACTTACTTTCAAGAACACATCTCGTTCAATACATGTCACTAAGCAATCATTCAAGCGATCATCACTCATACTAGTCCTCAAATTACTTTCCACTAGATTCATCGCTGAAATACTCTTTCAATAGTCGTCGTCGCCACCAATAAAATCAATATCAATTTGATGAGTAAGTAGACCAAATCATAAAGAACATGCTTCTTTGTTGCAACAAACATAATAGAGAGCTCACCAATATTACTTGCATTGCTAAACCTATCATCTTGTCTCATATCATCAATGAAATTGGCAAGTTGAAATTCTAGCCTTATCAAATCCGTGTTTGATATGTCTAGAATTCGGCAAGTCTCATTACCTTGAGTGCATCATAAGAAGCAAATGGATTGAGAGGATTTAAAGCCGACATGCAAATAAGCAACTCCATATTAACCTGATCAAACCTATTGTCAAGCTCTTGAATGGTTTGATTAATGACACCAAGATATATTTCTCTTCTATAGCGATCATCATTTGTTTGTACTTCATAATACCGACGTGATCTTCCATGAGGGACATAAGTTTCCTCCCACAAAAGGAACTTCAGTGTCATGATTGTTGCAAAATAAGGTCACCTTTGCAAGAAATTCTTCTCATCCATGAGACATCATGTGTTGCATTCTACTCTTTGCAAAAGCAACAATTGCCATTGCATTAACAATATCTTGGATCAGGAAATTGCAACAATACATGTTCAAGTACTAAACATTGTATATGTATGGTGTTACACAACGTGAAATGCGATTAACATATTGTATGTTATATATAGTGTATATATTTCATTGAATATTCTTACATTGTGCATATATAACAGTAACTAGAAGAACAATACCACCACAAATACATATGGAAAATGGAAGTCCCATTGAAAATAAAAATCTTCATGTGGTACTTGGACCGCAAGGTCGTCCTGACAAAAGATAATCTGAAAATAAAGATTGGCAAGGATGCACTAAGTGTTGCTTTTGTGGCGATGAGGAGTCTATTCAGCATATATTCCTTCAATGCCCACTTTCCGAGATACTATGGCGAATGGTCCATATAGCTTTCAATCTACCTCCACCCACGAGTAGTACGAGTATGTTTGGAAACTGGTTAGTGGGGGTGCAACCCAAGTTGAAGTCTCAGATCCGTGTGGGAATTTGTGCTTTACTTTTGGCCATTTGGAACACTCGTAATGATTGTATTTTTAACGGAACAAAAGTTCCGAACTTTTTGCGGGTTATCTTCAAGGCCACCAGTTGTATCCATACGTGGTCATTACTACACAAGGGGGAGGATCGGGCGCTCACAGTCTTTGGGTGCAACCGATGGGAGATGGTCGTCTCTCGGGATTTGTTTTGGTTGGCAGCCTACTAGTAGGACTTGTGATGCATGAGGCTCATTTCCCTATGATATTCTGTTTTTTAATTTGCCCTTGCGGTAGTCATGTGTGACAATTTATTGGTTGAACTTTGTTATGGTTGGATGATGAACTTTGGTGTGATAAATAAAAGGTTGTGTGCATCACTCGATGCAGAGGTCGAGGGATGTCCCCTCTTTTCGAAAAAAAACTAGAAGAACAATACCACCACCAACAATTACAACAACAAACTCTTTACTCCAAGACAAGTTGTGTAGGCTAGAACATTAATATCATACATCCCCAAAAATAATTATGGTATGATATTGTTCGATTGTTGATTAATTAGCAATTACATGATACTTCAAAAACTTGTCATATAAATGTATCGTCAAAAAAATATACAAGCATGATAAGCTTATTGAAGTTTTCACAAAAATAAAGGCCACGTCATGTCTTCTGAAGAAATGCAAAAGTGTCTCATCCGTACAGAGTACATATAGGCAACAAACATGAAGCATTTCTGAGCGTACAAAATAAGCTTCAACACACCCTTCTGTTCCATTCTTTCAAGCAAAACACGTTGGAGAAGTTTTTGTTAATCGTAACAGGGTTGCAGAGAAGAAGTTGGAGATACGATTCATGTCTGCCTATCTGTCTGCTAACCCTGTTTTCCATGCCAGAACCAAACATATTGAGATAGACTTTCACTTTGTACGAGAAGGAGTTGCAGAGAAGAAGTTGGAGATACGATTCATTCCCTCCAAAGATCAAGTTGCAAATGGGCTCACTAAAGCTTTGCCAGTCAAGTTATTTGAAGAGTTCAAGAATTATCTAAACTTAGGATAGTTTAGATTAAGGGATGATGTTAGACATAACGTGATGTACTCAATATCTATAAAACATAAACGTACATATATCTGTCTGCTCATGATTCTCTCTGTAACAGATCCTTACACGAGATTGATGGATCCGTCTTGTACTCGATGACATAGGCTATCTTCCTAATATAAATAAACATCATGCGGCCTTCTACAGAAGGTAGGAGCGCTTCCAGAAATCCTTACATCACAAGGGAAGAGTTGCATGCATGGCAGTTGGAGCCATGATCCTTGTGATGTTCACGATAGACAGAGCCTTCTCCCCGTGGAACATGGACGAGGATCACCCACCCGCCATGGGGAGTCTGCCACTGTTCATGAGGCGAAACATGTGCGTCATGGCCTTCCGGCTTGTGCCGAGGAAGATCCTACCTCTGCTACTGAATTGCGGTTTGAATTTCTACTCACGGTTCCCGCACTAATTTGTTCATGCTTTGACTGGGACAAACTGATTTGGTCGCCTTGTTGCTTATGCAAGATCGATCCAGTGAGGAAGTTGTGCGGTACTGATGAGAAGGATGATCTGATGACCAAGCAAGCCATCTCCTGCAGGTGATCCACATTTCCCCACATTCATCTGCAACTCCTCCCCACAATGCTACTGTCTGCCATCTCACCTTCGTGGTTTGCTTTGGTTCGACTGGGATGAACTGATTTGGTCGCCTTGTTGCTTATGCAGGACCAATCCAGTGAGGAAGCTGCGCCTTATTGATGAGCAGAATGATGTGAAGACCAATCAGGCCATCACCCGCAAGTGATTCCCACTTCCCCACTTTCATGTGCACCTCCCCACATTGCTATTCTGTGTCATCTCACCTGCGGCTTGGAAGTTAATTACTAGTGTGCACGATTGTTTTTGACTTGCTGGATGAGTTGCATGCATGCTGCTTGTGCTTTGAACATTCAGGTACCATTTTGATGTTTGGTGTTGTAGGTACCATGCGTGTAGGGCTTACAAGTGCCATGCTCACCAATTAATTAGTCTAGTACGATTTATCCACGTTGTTTGTGAAACTGAAACTAGTTCTGTTGATCTAATATTATTGAATATTGATCCATCTTCCCATTTGTCCCTGGCCTATTCTCAAAATGGCTATTGTGGGCAATGACTTTGGTATGTTATGTCATTGTATCTCTCTATTGTATAGCATTTAGAAATGGAAATTTCTTTGGGCAACCAAATTAGCAGGGCAACATGCCATGGATTGGTCTAATTACTTGCTGCCTTCTGTACATATGAAATCATTAGTTCCATGCAGCCAAAATTCTGTGCTAAAATCCATTTCAATAACTAAACAGTTACTGTTTTCCTAAAACACAGACTCAGACTTCTTCACTTGTTTGCCAAGTTTTAGTGCACCAAAACAAGATGAGAGGACCATGTTGACTCCAACAGCTTGCAAAGACAAGGAAGCAGCAATGCCACATTTCAAAGGTATGTCAAATGTTCACTGCCAACTAACTTCTTTGGAATGGAACCTGAGAACTATTGCATGTATATTCAGTTCAGAATATTGTCACCTTATGTTTGCATGGATGAGTTATTTTGTTCTATATGGATGTCACTTGCAGGCATATATGTGGAGATATATATTACACACATCAAAAAATGGACAAGCCATAAGAATATCATGATAGCCATATTGTGATCATGCAAAATTAGGTCGTGTGTTGTTATTTCTGTTCCTAATTTGCGTCCTCTAAAGCGACAAACTGGTTTGTTTCCAAAACCTGGGAGAAACTTTTGCACGAGCTGCATTGTAGCGCTAGGACAGAAAGGGTCATCACTCAGCCCGGGCGTTCGGTCTTTTCGGTTTGTTCGGTCCGGTCTTTTCGGTCTTTCAAAAATTCGGTCTTCTATAATTGAAGACCGAAATAATTTTGGTCTTTTCGGTTATTCATTATTCGGTCTGCGGTCTTTACTATTCGGTCTTCGGTCCTGACCAAACAGACTAGATTAGTGATGTTACTTCCAGTACAGTTGTATACAAATACAAACTATATAGAGCACAGAGGTATATGTGTGTACATAGACAACAAATGTTGTATATAGGCACAGTACAAATAAATTCAAACAAGTAACACTTGTGTGCAATATGCATTTAGTACAGTACACCAGATGAAAATATTAAAATAGAAAAATCAGCACTATATATAATCACCACTTCACCAACACCAAGATTCATGCATGGATACTCATTCATATTTGACAGTAGAAAGTAAGAAGATCAAGTAACATAAGCCAATGGAATCGACAAGCAGCAAACACCATCACTGCTTAGTACTTGACAAGATAGCACTTAACATGAAATAAATCAAGTTTAGTACATGATCTCACTTCAGCAACAAACAACAACCATTAAGGTCTCACATTCTCACTCTTGGTTCTCAATTCTCAAGTCTAAGGTCACAAATCACAAGCACAAGATGATAACTAAAACATCATAAATTCAACATGATTTTAGTTCAGCCATGAGTAGACGTGGACGTCACATTGTTGGTCGACTTGCGCACTTGTTTGACTTGGCCATGGAAGAAGCAACAACACCAGCATTGACCGTGCGCTTTCCCTCACCTTGTCACCAAATTCTTCAATCAACTCTGACACAAGTCAAGTATTCAATCAATTTTCATAATCCGCTAGCTATGGTGATATGCATATTAATAATTGTGACAATAACCCATACTGGGTTTCCAAGCTGAGCACTTAGAAGGCTAGAACAACGAATATGCTTGATGGTTCTCTTGGACAAGTGTGATATGTTATAGAATAAGAAATAAGTTTCTTATGGAAATGGCAAACCGATGTCCATTCGATTAAGGTAAAACAATGCTTCTCAACCAAACAACAAACCAACGACATGCAAATAGCCAGCATCAAACCAGCATGCAAGGCTTGTTGGCAGGGGCTGATAAAAAAAGGAACTAGCAGCAACAAGAAGCATGCCTTATTAAACAACCAATTTGCCTTATTACCTAAACCATAAACTGGAAGCTGAAAGTTAAAAATGCCATTTTATTTGACTGAACACCATCAGCCAGAGAAGTGACCAATGGAAACAGGAACTGGTGGTGCCTAGTTAAAGTGCAAGTTGAAACATACCTAGTTAAACAACTAGTTGGTCTTATTATATAAATTAGTAAAATGCAAGCTGAAACTTAACATAGGAATTATCTAACTCGTACTAGTAGTACTAAACTATTGAAGCTGCTAAAGTGTGTCATTCTTCTCGGTTATTTTGCCCAAACCCACACTCTGTATGATCCATTTTAATGTTTAGGTTTATCAAGGCTGAATGGACGACACAAGCCGAAGTGCAGAAATAAATAGAAAATAAATTACTATGTCTGCAGAACAACCCAAATGGCTACAAAAATAATCTTGTGCTAACATTTGACACTCCTCTAGTTAAGCTTAGTACAGAGTTCTGTTTGTTCTCTCCAAATGCTAACAGTTGACATAGAGCAAGGGCATGTATTGCGTACAAAAAATTCGTGCTGTAGGCTTATTTTCATGGGAATCACAGATTTACAGAGAGAGATGAAATAGCTCACCTTCAACTACGATGTGGAGAACCAAAAGTGGCAGTAGGCGGCTAGCTGGCAAACAGTGTTGAAGAAGACGGGTCCCGGTGACAAACTGTAGCAGTTGGACCGGTCGTCGAGAGGTGGAGGCGTGGAGCACTGACGGCGAACGGTGGCGTCACAGGCAGCAGGGCGACCTCCAGGAGGCTGGGATTGGCGGCGCGGGGCGCGGATCTTCAAGCCACCGCTCGAGCGCCGATCTTCAATGGTAAGGTCCATCGCTGGGGGCGCCGGTCTTCACTGGTCAGGGCTGTCGCTCGGGCACTGGGCGCCGGTCTTCATTGTTTAAGGTGCGCGGTGCACATCGGGCCACAGTGGTAGGTGGAGACTAGGGTTCATATTGGGAGAGAATGGGGAACAGGAGTGAAGCAGCTACTGCTCGTGAGGTGAGGCCGAGCAGGTGAGATCGTGTGTGTATCTCACTCCTGAATTGGGCTGGCCGGATGGGCCTTTAGTAAACTCGTGTATGGGCTTTTACTAATTCAGTCTCTACGGGCTATTCTGTCTTTGAGACAGCAGGACCGAACAGATCGTAACAAATTCGGTCTTTTGTTTGTGCTGACCACTTTTTATTTGGTCTTTTCTAGTTCGGTCTTTTTGGGTTTGGTCTCGGTCTTTTCGGGTTCGGTTTTCGGTTTTTATGCCCGACATCATCCAATGGAGCCATGATGTTTTTATACTAAACATTTATACTTCTTTAAACTTAATATCATGATATCGTACTATCATGGTAACGAGTATGATCTTATATTGAATAGTTGGCATAAAAATACATATAATGTTATTAAATATTAATTATTATGTTATAAACTTGTAATGTATATTTATGTGAATTTGATAATGCTAGATTTATATTGTGTGATCTAATAGAAGTTGTTATGTTTGCATTAGTTTTTAACAATTGCATAAATTATATGGTGTATACATATATTCTTATGTGTACGTGCATGTGTCCGTGTATGCATTATTATCATTAAATACCACGACAAAGATATCTAAGCATTCAGACAAGAACTATTATCTTAATAGTGGTTTCTAGTGTGTTATTAGATAAACATATTTATGGAAACTTCTAGAGTATAAACTCAATCATTGGAAAACGTATCTTGCAAATTGAATCTACCATGTTGATTGTATTGAGATAGACCGCTTATAGTTACAGTAATCACCTAAGAAATAAAAATGTTCCTAGCTCTACTTGTGCATATATGGTTGGTTATTTGATATGCTTATTTGCTTCATCTAGAATATATAAGTTCTCCTAAGAGTTTCCAAAAGAAAATATTATGCAAAATTAAACATATAAATCTAGTTGATGGAGATTTCAGTACAATATGCACCATGTGCATTGGAGAGAGGCCATCAGCCTAATTAACACCCCTCCACACACACATCATGATTAGATTGGTTTGTTTACATGTGGTACACCCTATTTGTCTATGGTATAAACTTATTCTTCAAAATTGCGGCTATTACTTTTTTCACATGTTCAGTTGGACATAATGGATAATACTATAGTGGTTAGTATTATATAGTATACAATATAATATTGGGTGTCGTTATCCTCCTGGGGGCTGGGGTGGTCATTTTTTTGCTTAACCTATTTGCCGACCCTGCTTGGTGAGGATTATTAGTTGCTGCACTCCATATATACCGATTTTACGAAAATGGAGATTTACTTATCCTTACTTTATTTCGATGAGCAAACGTAGTTTTAGGAGGTTAGACCCTTAAACAAGTTTAGAGAAGAGGAAAACAATATAGTAAAATCTCCTTATCCAAACAACCCCTAAGAGTGCCACCAACGACGCCTAGGAGGAAGAACTCCCTATACTCATGAAACCACCCTTCATCACTTGCCAATTGTCGGTCATGTTATGCACACCCAGGGGCGTAGGAAGACGCAAGCTGCCTGGGCCGTGGCCTGGGCACAACAAGCTAACTCTTCATTGATTGTAGCAAACAGTGGCGTATTGTAGCAACATTAGCCATTGTAGATACAATGATGGCCCGAGGCTTGGGAACAACCTGGCTATGGCATTCTGCACATTGTCGACCCTCATTATACGCCAATAGAGCACCGGTTCATTACAAAATCTAGCTACACCAACTCTTCCCTCTCGACTTCTAAGATATACCTCCAACCCACACTTCTAACCTCGAATTAGAACTTCAGAGGCGGATTGCTTGGCTCCTCTAGGTGTCCACTCTGCGTCAATGGTGAGACAATCCCTCTCTAGTCCACAATTGTCCATGTCCCAAGTTGACAACGGCTTTGTTGCACCACCATACACGAATCCAAGCTAGAAGGAGAAAAAGGAACTCCCCTCGTTTCAAACTATTCAGAGTTTTTGATGTATCCTAACTCATTTTTTAAGTTTCACCAACTTTATAGAAAAAATTGTTGATATCTACATCATCAAATATATGTACTATAAAATATACGTTGTAAACTTATAATGAATCTAATTTGGTGTTGTAGATGAGAAAGTGCTCTTCTGATGCTCCCTGATGAACAGTAAAACCTAGAAAATAGTAAAAAATAAATAAAAAAGTTCTTAATTCTTTTGTGATAAACATTGGTGAATGTTTTAACCTCGTGGAAAATTGTGTTATTAAATAACTTTCGTGGAGGTTTGGGCAAAAATAACAAAATCGATGCTCCGATATGCTTCCAACAATAGTCTTCTTGGAGCATTGATTTTGTTGTCTTTTCTGGACCACCTTATGCCATTTCATCAAATATTTTCTACACGGAGTTGAAACATTCATCAATGTTTCTCATGAAAAAAATCAAAATGTTTTAAGGTATTTTTTTTACTTTTTTTTTAAATTTTACTGCTCATCAGAGAGCATGTGAGCTCGGGGTTCAAAAACTCCATTTCCCTATATTTTTCTACAAACTATGACTTAGAACAAACTTAATACTTCATAAATATTTTAAAACCGAGGAAGTACTCAGCAGTTAAAAGGAGATCACTCATGGAAAGTACCCTTCTGAGCTCGAGCTCAAATGAGCTTGGATGAACAGTAAAATCGAAAACATTGAAAAAATCCAAAAAATTGAAACATTTTATTTGGTAAACTTTGACGAATATTCTATGTGTTCACAAATTTTAGTCATGTGATTACATTTGTGGACGGCGTGGCAAAGAAAAACAAAATCAGTGCTCCAAAATGCTTTCGAAAGTAGCATTTTTGGAGCATCGAATTCATTTTTTTGTCACGCCTTCCATGAATATGATCTCGGCTTGAAAATTTGCAAGCACTTAGAATATTTTTCAAAGTTTACCACAAAAAAGATAGAACATTTTGAATTTGGTTTCAAAAATAATAATTCATCTGAGCTCGTTTGAGCTCGAGCTAAGGTACTTCGCGTGCATCACTCCCCACGATATAAAGTGATTTTCTATTCCTCAAGCTAGCGGTTGGGATCGAAATGTATTCTTGAGAATCATCTTGGCAAATTGTTTTATCAAGGTTGGTGCATGTGTAAAAAAGGTAAGTTGGCCCACCTCGGTACCACCCCCTCACTAAATGTATAAAGGGTAATTTGGACCTTTTACACATCGTACCCACGGAGCGTATACGTGTACAGGGAGTAAATGGGCCAGCTCATTTCTGCCTCGGGCATCCCTCCCCCATGAACTTTTTTAACTTTTCTTAGTTTTTTAGTCGTGAACTTTTTTTTCGACATCCTTGAAATGGCCCCAATTTTTTTTTGACATTCATCAAATGATCCCAATTTTTTTTCGTTGTCATGTATGACTAATTGAAGGCATGATGCCAAGTGTTTTGTGTTTTTAATAATTTTTTGCATTTTCTATAGTTTCCTTGTTGAAAAAATGACGATAAATGGCCGGACGTGAATGCAACATGCATATGGTGTCGAAATTCATTCAAACCAGGAATGAATGCCTATCATGTGCATGCCCACCTTATGCAAAAAGTTGGGATCATTTCATGCATGTCCAAAAATAGACAATGTGAACAAAGGGTGTTCATATAGGGTAGAAGGGTCCATCTCAGAGCATTTTTTTGACATCCGATAAATGGCCTAAATTTTTTCCTGTGACCTTGTACGAGCAACTCAAGTCACCATGACAGGTTGTTTTGGTTTTTAACAAATTTTGCCTTTTCTGAAATTTTCTCAGTAAAAAGGATTATACATGGTTGGACATGTCGCAACTTGCATATGATGTCGGAAAATCGTGCAAACCTGACGTGGATGCCTACCACGGGCATGCCCACCTGCTTTCAAAAGTTGGCGTCATTTGTAAGAAGTCCAAAAATAGACCATGTTCAACAGAGCGTGTTTCAAATGGCAAGTAGGCTCTATTTGAGAGCACGTTCTAGGTCCTTGAAATGGCCCCAATTTTTCCATGGCCTTTTGTGATCAATTTTAAGGCACCACGCAATTTTTTGGGGGGTTTTGACAAATTTTGCATTTTTTTGGAGTCTTCTCGATGAAAAACGGCTAATAAATGGCTAGACGTGACGCTATGTGCATACAATGTTGGAATTCGTTCAAACTAGGCATGGATGCCTACCATGGGCATGCCCACCTGGTGACAAAAGTTGAAGTCATTTCATGCATGTATAAAAATGCACAGTGTTCAACGGGAGGGTTTTCGGGTAGAGCGGAAGGGTCCGTCTGAAAGCATGTTTTTTAACATCTGTCGAAAGAACCCATTTTTTTCAATATCCTTGTATGACCAATTCAAGACACCTTGCCAAGTTGTTTTGGTTTTTGGAAAATTTTGCATTTTCTGGAGTTTTCTTGGTAAAAAGGCCGATAAATGGTCGAATATGTCGCAACTTGAATATGGTATCGGAAATCATTCAAATCTGACATGGATGCCTACTATGGACATGCCCACCTTCTTGAAAAAGTTGAGGTCACTTGAAAGATGTCCAAAAATAGACCATGTTCAACGGAGGGTGTTCGGGTAGGCCCGTATGCTTCGTTTGAGAGCACATTGTTTCTCTACATCTTTGAATTGGCCCCAATTGTTTCCATGGCCTTTATGACCAATTGAAGACACCATGCCAATTTATTAACGTTTCTGACAAAATTTGCATTTTCTAAAGTTTTCTCGGTCAAAAAAAGCCGATAAATGGTCGGACATGACGCAACATGCATACGGTGTCAGAATTCGTTCAAACCTGGCATGGATGCCTACTATGGGCATGCCCACTCAGTCACAATTTGGGTCATTTCATGCATGTCTAAAAATGGACCATGTTCAACGGAGGGTGTTTGGGTAGGGTAGAAGGGTCTGTCTCAAAGCATGTTTATTTGCATCCGTCACATGGCCCGAATTTTTTCATGGCCTTGTATCACTCAACGCACCATACCAAGTTGTTTTAATTTTCAGAAAAATTTGCATTTTCTGGAGTTTTCTCAGTAAAAAAAATCTTATAAATGACACGATGTGTGACAACTTGCCTAGGATGTCGGAAATTGTTCAAACCCGACATGGATGCTGTCAAACCTATCATCATGCCCACCTGTTGCAAAACTTGGGGTAATTGGAAGGATGTCCAAAAATAGAACATGTTCAACGAAGGGTGTTCGGGGTAGGCCAGTGCTTTGTGTGAGAGCTTGTTGTTTCTCTACATCCTTGAAATGGGTCCAACGTTTTCCATGGCATTTTATGACCAATTAAAGGCACTATGCCAAGTTGTTTCGTTTTTGGTTGAATTGAATTTTGTGGAGTTTTCTCGATAAAAAAGGCTGATAAACAGTCGGATGTCTCGCAACTTCTAAACGGTGTCGGAAGTCGTTTAAACCTGGCATGGATGTCTCATATGTCTGTGCTAGATTGTTACAAGAAGTTGTGTTATTTATCCATAGTCTAAAAAACCACCAGCTGAGAGGAGTGTGCCAAACTAAGCCAGACGGATGCATCCGTGAGCATGTAGATTTTTCTAATATGAATTCTTCTATTATTTTCCGTCATTATCAATCAACATGAACATTTTATCATGTCCTAAATATTTCTTGAATACTTTTTGAAAAATTGTTAAACAAATTTCCAACAATTGTTAACAATTTGAAATTCAAAATTGTGTATAAATTTTTTACAAACTTTTGAATACTTTTTCAAAAATTGTTAACAAATTTCCAACAATTGATGAAAAATTTGAACACAAATTGAAAACCATAATTTTTTTTAAATTTATCATCTTTTTATAAACAATGTTTGACTTTTTGAAAAACTAATACACCTTACATTAAGGAATGGAGGGAGTAAAAGATATGAAAATTTTAATCTACTACTTACTCAGCCTCATAATATAAGACATCTTTACTGTTCAAATTTAACAACAAAAACGTCTTACGTTAGGAGACAGAGGTAGTAACAGCTATCCGCAGTTAAATGCGATATTTTTGCTCCTCATATATCCGATGAACCATAGACTTAAAAGACGGAGCGGACAAAAAAGCCAAAACGAACACTGTGCACGGTTCACCATCTCGGCTGGCTCGATCCTCACCAGCCGTCGGCTTGATCCCCGCCGCCGCCGGTGGCACTGTGCCGTAGCGTGCGTGCTCCGCCACGACGTGCCATCCAGAAACGCGGGGGACGTGCGCGTGACCGGCCTTCCGTGGCTCTTCTCTAGGCCTTCGCCGCGCGCGCTCGTCGTGTCCAGGTCCAGGCTCTAGAGCCCGTCGGTGTCGTGTCGCCCTGCCGGCAACGTCACGTCACGGTGGCGAGTGCGGAGAAACAACATAGAATAAGTCCAGACGCGGATCGCGTGGACGGCACCAACATCACCAGAAGATCGGTGTCACATCCGTCGATCTGCGCCTGGAGCACCCAACCCACGACGAAAAGGCGCACAGCCATGCATTTCAGCCCTCTCGCTTTGCCGGCGGCGAGGCCGGGGTGGTGGCGCCACCGTGGGTGCAGCATCCTAGTACGCGGAATCGCCGGGGGTGCTGCACCTGGACTTGCACTTGCATCTCCACCCAAGCGACTCCATCTTGGTGCTGTCCCATGCACGTCCAGCCTCAGGGTGACGTGACGATCCTCTCTGGACTGGACACTGGGCGAGTGTCGACTGCGCCTCATTACCACCATTTGTCTCTTTCCATATAAGTAAGTGGAGTGCTGTGGCACTGTGCTAACGACCTGCAGCTTAGCTGTCTTCCATGCACCTGCTGGTGCACACAAGTACAGGCGATCTAGAAAGAGCTAGCGTGGACTGGCAGCTCCTCCGCCTTTCGCCCCCGTCTGTCTGCATCCGGCTCCCTCGCCTGAACGGCGGCCAAGGGAGACGCGGGGAGAGATTGAGACGATGGGCAGCGTCGGCGGCGGCTCGCCGGTGCAGGACCAGCCCGTGTGCGTGACGGGCGCCACCGGCTACGTCGGCTCCTGGCTCGTCCGCACCCTGCTGCGGCGGGGCCGCCGCGTCCACGCCACGGCCAGGGACCCAGGTATATGGATATGGACATGTAGCTCTGCTCTACACAGTTGCCAGTGCCACCTATTAGTTCTTTCAAGGTCGATCGTCGATGTGCCCATGGCTGAGGTGGTGTGTGCTGCTCCGTGTGTCCGTCAGCCAAGGCGTGGCGGATGCTGTCGGCGGTGGAGGGGAAGGAGCGGCTCAGGGTGTTCCGGGCGGACATGGCCGAGGAAGGGAGCTTCGACGACGCCCTCGCCGGCTGCGCCGCGCTCTTCCACGTCGCCGCCTCCATGGACCTCCACCTATCGCCCGACCAGCACGACGCCGGTGAGCCGCCCCCGTAGTGCTGACTTATTACTCCGTCCTTGATACCTGATATGCTGATTGCTGATTACACTCTAATACAGTTGTCTCTACTAAATCTCGATCTGTACACCATTTGATTTGACCAAGTTTAGTTAGTGCGTGTTCGTCCGGAAAGAAAGCAGCACTAGCTAGCATGTGCACACTAGGCACTACTTTTACGTGTTAGCCGGATCTAGTGTTGACCAGACACTGCTATGGTGACCACGTGTGCTTGCAACTTGCAGAGGAGCGCGTGAGGTCGCAGGTGCTGGAGCCGGCGACGAGGGGCACCATCAACGTGCTGCGCTCCTGCGTCCGGACCGGGACCGTCCGGCGGGTCGTCTTCACCTCCTCCGTCAGCACGCTGGCGGCGGCCGGCGCGGAGGGGGCGGTCGTCGACGAGTCGTGCCTCAGAGACCTCGACGACGTCTGGGCCACCAAGCCCATCGGCTGGGTCTACATCCTGTCGAAGAGGCTGGCGGAGGAGGCCACGTTCGGGTTCGCGCGGGAGAACGGCCTCCGCCTCGTGTCCGTCGTGCTGCCGACGGTCGCCGGCCCGTTCCTGACGCCGGCCGTGCCCACCAGCGTGCAGCTCCTCCTCTCCCCCATAAAACGTACGTAACAGAAACTATCGACTCCAGCTCAGAAGCCGGCGATTCCTTTCCCTGGTTGACACTGAAACGAGGATTCTTGCTCTGCGCTGCCTGCAGGTGACCCGAAGCTGAGCGCGCTGCTGGCGTCGGTGCACGCGCGGTTCGGGTGCGTGCCGCTGGCGCACGTCCAGGACGCGTGCGACGCGCACCTCTTCCTCGCGGACGCGCCGGCCGCCGAGGGGCGGTACCTGTGCGTCGGCGGCAGCCACGCCATGGCCGACATCACCCGGCTCCTCGCCTCGCACTACCCTCCGTTCAACCCCGAAAAGAGGCACGCGGTTGACCTCACCTCGGAGCTCCATCTTTCAAGTGTTTGAATGGTGTGGTCTCAGGTGAAGTTGTTTTGATGCAGGTTGGGTGACGATCTCGACGGTGCGAGCCCGGCGTCCGTGGTGTCGTCCAAGCGGCTGCTGGATCTGGGGTTTAGGTTCGGGCACGACGCCGGGGACATCCTCAGGGACGCCATTGCGCAGTGCGTTGACCACGGCTTCCTGGAGCCGCTTGGTGGATGTGACTAGTAGTAGTAACTAGCTAGTGGCGTTTTAGCACGAGTTAATTTTCTTGGATGGGTGTTAGGCTGGTCACAGTGGGGAGTAATTTATACTAGTGCCATGCATATGACACTAGTTTAAATTATTACTTCCTCCGTTTTTTTTACTCCGCGTATAAGTTTTGGTCAAAGTCAAACAATACAAAATTTGACCAAATTTATATTAAAAAATATGAACATCTACAATACTTAAACTATATAATATGAAAATACATTTCATGGTGCATCTGAAAATGTTGATTTCATATTGTGAATGTTGATATTTTTTACTATAAAGTTAGTCAAACTATGCAAAGCTTGACTTTGACCAAACTTTATATGCAGACTAAAAAAACAGAGGAAGTATCTTCATAGTGCAAAGTAACATAGTACTAGTGTTATAGAGGACTTCATTTATTATGTTGTAGACTCATCTTGTCCTCAGAAGCACTATGTTACAGTAACATATTATGTTACCACTTCTAATTAACTATATGACACGTAAGCAAAATTTTCTTGAAGTGCGCTATGTTACTAGCTAAGTTACTCCCACTATGACTACCCTTACATGGAAGGCTCCGTTAATTTTGTATTCCTTCGTGAAACCGTGCCGTGGTACACTCCCGCCTGAATATATTTCAAACCTGAAGAGCTTTTACAGAGTCGCGTCTCACGCCACGCACCGGCGTCTTCATTTAACTCATTTGAGTTTAGCTGGTTAGAACAGGCGGTCAAAGCAACGACGGCGGTCTTGATCGTAGCAGCAGTGTCGATGTCATCCAAAAGCGGCATTGCTAAACCTCAGTCGACTATATATTTACGGATTTGCTATTTTACAGTCGAATGTTTTGCAATTGGTTGTCATTCAAATATCTGTCCGTTCGATTCTCGCGTTGAGATTCACGCTCGGTCCTGTTTGATTTGTGTCGGTTTTTGGGCCGGGTTTTTTTATCGTCATTCAAATCTCTGTCCGTCCGATTCTCGCGTTGAGATTCACGCTCGGTCCTGTTTGATTTGCGTCGGTTTTTGGGTCGGGTTTTTTTTATCTGGCGCGGTTTTTTCTTTCCGCCCGTTTTCCTTGGTTCCGCGCCCGCCCGGCCGGTTACTGTTGGCTTTTGTCGTTTTTGAATTAGAAGCGGGGTGTCGTTCCCCATTTCCATTCCGATAAGGCAGAGGCGGAGAGCTCCAGCGGCGGAGGAGGGGGAGGCGATTCCTTGTGTTCATGGCGATTTCGAGCTCATCCACGGCAGGATACTGACTTCTTCCTCTTGTTTCTCGCCGCCCGCGGCTGCTCTGGTTGGTTGTCCCTGTCTCCCGTGCTTTTGCCCGTCGTTTTCGTGCCCATGTAGTTCTAGATCTAGGTGATTTTTGGTTTCGCGGATCCGCGGGGGCTGTTGCTGCCATGGGGTGTTGCTACCGTGGTGTTCTATTTCTGCCATGGGGTGTGCGCGTGAATTTCTGATAGGAGCGTGCAGTGTGCCACGCATAGTCTCCATTGCCGTGATCCGTGTGTTGTTGTGGTCGCACACCAAATCCCTCCCCCCCCCCCCCCCCCCCCCAGCATGTTGTTGATGTGTAGGTAGCATAGAGGCAAGTTTTCCTGCAGTTGATATGGAGGTAGGCGTTGTAGGCGTTAGTTTTCAGCGGCGGATCCCGTAGCTTGTCTGTGAAGATGGAGTTCCTGGTTGTAGTCCTAGTATTTTGTTATGTTTGTCTCGTTTTTGTCCCATCTTGTTGTTCATCCCGGTTGTTTTACTGAACATCTCTATGTATTTGTTCCTTTTGTTGTGCATTTTTCTGAATTACATGCTTGTTTTTCAGTGTTTTCACCATAATAGGAGTGTATGTAAGATCCAGGGTCTGCAGTTGTATGCGCATGAAGTTATGCTGTGCATTTTCTCACCCTACTAGTTGACCTATATTCAATGCATCTTTGTGCTGTAGATCTTCACTGCTCCCTTATGCGCCATATATAGCTTTGCTGTACTTTCTTCTTTTTTAGTTAATATTGTACCCCTTGCAGTATTTTTGCCCAGTGTTTTTATGTTGTTCTAATTGATGTGCAACTTGCTCCTAATTAGTGTGTGGATATCTCGTCCTTTTAGTTTCGCATATGTACATATGTGTATCCTTTGGCCACTTTTTGTCTCATCTATTATTTCTAGCTGAAGGTGCCAGGGTGTATTTTTTCTAGCTGAACTCTACCTGTATTCTGATGCAAAATTACTGTGTAGTGGCTCTGTAGTTAGACTGTAACCTGACGCTTTCCCATAATACACTTTTACAGTGTATTTACACCCATAATTACAGTGGAATCCAATGCCCGTTTTACAGTGTAATTTTACCCCTAATTACAGTGTAATTTTACCCCTAAGCTGATGCTTGTTGTACAGTGTAATTTCATCCCTAATTACAGTGTATTTTTACCCCTAATTACAATGCACTTTTTATAGTGTATTTACTCCAATAATTACAGTGGAATCCAGTGCCCGTTTTGCAGTGTAATTTTACCCATAATTACAGTGTAATTTTAGATACACCGGAATCTGATGCACTTTTACAGTGTATTTACACCCATAATTACAGTGGAACCGATGCCCGTTTTACAGTGTAATTTTACCCCTAATTACAGTGTAATTTTGGCTATGTAAACTGATGCTCTTTTGATACACTGTACCTATAATTTCTTTGCAGTTTGTACAGTAGTTAGACTGTAACCCCATATTTTTTTGCATTGTTTTTTTTCTCGTAGGTTAATGCTGTTAATTTGCATAGGTTTTGCACTTCCACTTTACTCTCTTTAATTGAGTCCCATTTCCTCTCTTGTTTTTCAGCTAGTAACTCAATGGGTAGAATACGAAAAGTCTGTCCCAAGGATGCCCCGCTAGTTTCTTCCGTTGAGAGTGCTGATTCTTCAAAAGAACCTTTCGTGCCTAACGATTTTGCTGATGATAATGCTATGTCTTTGGTAGTTATTTTTGTCTTATTATCTTTTATTCTCAGTTTTTTCCTTTGCATTAATATCATTTGCTTATTTGTTTGAACTTCTTCTTTTTCAGGATTGTTCTGGTGATGATGAAGAGCTTGATAAAGCTCTTTACAATTTCTATGTGAACAATGTAAGTGTTTTGTGTGATCCATTTTTATTTTTCATGATTATCTTTTTTTTATTTTTTTAATCTTTTTCATATGTTGGTTTGATGTTTATGTATTTGTTTTGTGCAGAAAGTCAAGCACCTGAAGAGGAAATAGTCTTCTGTTAGTAGACGGAATGTTGTAAGTCTCTTTTCTTCTTGTGTTCTATGTTCCATGTTCTTTTGCTAGGGATTCCCCCTCTGTATCTTCAATTTTTTTGGATTATTAATGTAGTTCTTATTATATTTTTTTGTAGAGGCATAAACGATCTTCCGATTACCCTGTTTGTGCGACATTCACTCGATATTTTGGAAAGTTATTCTCAGGAGTTGTTGATGGCTTGTATTCTGTAGCGACCCGACCCGAATGGGTCAAGTCTCTGTGCATAAGTGTCATCCCTGGATCGGTATGCTGACACACACAGTACTCGAGGATTTATAACAGAGGTAAATCACATGTATAAAGTAATATAAATACTATTACCTCAATCCAAAATAGCGGAAGTAACAAGGTTGTGGATTCCCATTAACACCAACGGCAAAGTTGAGTGTAGAAATCGTAACCCTAACGTATCACTTACTCGTCGTAAGATCCTGCAACATGAGATGTTGTAGCCACAAAGGGTCAGTACATTGAATGTACTGGCAAATTCACATCATAGAGTAATGATGAATAAAGTCTATCACTACATGCATATATGGCTGGTGGAAAAGCTCTATGGTTACAGTTTTGCGTAAAGCCAATTTTTCCCTACTGCAAAGGAATAAATTTATTTAACTATCATGGTGGTTGTTAAACATTGAGAATGGTTGACAGCATTCTCAATCCCAATTAAAAGTACTCATTAACATCCCAATAATATTAATTTAGAAGTAACATGATGAGATTCACAGGAAAATCCAAGTACTAGATACTCAAGATGTCCATAACCAGGGACACGGCTAACCATGATTAGTTTATACACTTTGCAGAGGTTTGCGCACTTTTCCCCACATGACTCGATCGCCTCCGTTTGGTTTCTCGCACTACATGGTGTTTGAGAAACGAATGACCGAGACATAGTCTTTCAGAAGCGCTCGCACCTTACGTAGAGGGTAGACCGTACCAACCTACATCCCCTACATCTGCTAGTCTACCCTGTAAGAGTTTGCACGACTTAGTCAACTATGCTAGAGCCCATAATAGCATGTGGCTGCACATGGAAGTTTCTAGTTTGAATAATCTCATGATCCCTTTGAGCCTGGGTGGCGGTCCGAAAAAAAACAGGCAAGTCCTGGAAACCCAGGTGCCTAGACAGGCAAGTCCTGGAGTAACCAGGTGCCTCAATCCACCCAGATGTATATTAATGTTGCCACCTTAAATAAACCATTAATTAACAATCTCACATCTGTCATGGAAATTCACTCAAACCCAATCCACGTCTACGAGCATAGCATGTCATAATAAGCAAACGTAGATGTAACTCGCAAGGGTTTGATAATAAAACAAGTAATAGGTACTACCTCATCTACTTCCCAAAACCCATAATTTAATTTAGATCCTAATCATGCAATTGTTTGGAGGATTGAACTAATGCAATAAAACTGGGTATGAGAAGAGATATGATCAAAGTGTGAACTTGCCTGCAATGTTGATGAAGATGATTTGCACTCAAAACTCTTGATAGTTCTATTCGTCACACTCCGGTCAATCTATCGTAAGCAAACAATAGTAACCACACATAAGCAATCACTCAAAAGATCGGAAAGAACGAGGAAAACAATTCGGAAAACATCAAAACCAAGTGAATAACTCTTGCAACATAAAACAATTCCTAATAGTACCAAAATTATGTGAATTTGGCCTTATCAGAAGGTTTAGGTCAAGAGCATCGATTTGCAAAAAGAATCAACTAAATCGGAGTTACAAAACTCAAATTATGATCAAACGAAGTTCAAATTCAAATATGATCTAATTCAAAATTTTAAACTTTCAAAAACATGTTTAAGTTGTTTTACTGGAAAGAGGGGATCATAACGAAGAAGTGGGCGTTGGTTTCGTTGGATTTGGACAAACGAGTAAAAAGTTGTAGTCGTTTGAAAACCAGGGGCTAATCTGTAAATAAATATATTCACAGATAGGTCCTAACGAAAATAACAGAAAAAAAAAGAAAAGGCTAAAAAGCGAATGTTCGTTACCGATCGCTAACGAACGTAAATCGTTCGCTACCGAACCCTAGCTAATGAACGCTTGCAAAATAAACTAACCTAAAATATAAAAACCGATCTAGAAGAAAAACCGAACTATATAGAAAAACCGGGCGGGTTTACGGGTTATACCGGCTCGGCGGTTTAGGCGGAGAAAACCGCCAGCGAAACGGGACGGCGGCGACGACTCGGGTCCGGCCGGGGCGGCAGCTCCGGTGGCCCTCCGGCTCTGCGGAGTGAACGGGGGGATGCGGCACGGGACGACGATGAGGTGGGTGGTGGCTGCGACGGTGGTGCAGCACGGCGGCGGCGGCAGTTGGCAATGGCGGCGGCGGCAACCGAAGGCGGCGGCGGCGGATCTGGCGAGGGGCGGCGGCGGCGGCGAAAACGGGATCCAGGGGGTCCCGGGGCGCGCTTTATAGGAGGGGAGGGCGGCTCCGAGGCGTGGAGGAGGGGGCAAGGCGCGAAGTGGCGAGGTCGAGCACGGCGGCGGCGGTGCGTGCTCGCTCGGGACTTTGTCCCGAGCTCGGGGACGAGCGGGGCGCAGCGCTGGGCTGGGCCGGCTGGCTGGGCTTCGGCCCAGTTGGCCCGCGGAAAAAGGAAGTTTTTTTTAAATAAAACGTTTTCCAGGCAAACAAAAATAATAAAAACCAAATAAGTAAATATATTATATAGGCATATAATATATCAAAATTTCCAGAAACTTATTTTCTACAGCATGAACATTTTTCTAGAGTCAAATAAAATCCACACAAATTCAGATAAATCAAACACTGCTGCTGCTCTAATAAAATCCACGAAATCATTTTAAAAATACCAAAATGAATTCAAATTTATTTCTCTCCAATTTTCTGATGTAGGGAATCATGTTACCCTATTTTCCATATTTCTTATTTTTGGAGAAAAATAATTTGAATAAAACTCAAATAACTCCAAATTGAAAATAAATTCAAAAGAACTTTGAATTTAATTCTTTTAAACTCCCAACTCATATTTCATATGTTTTGAAGAAGTCATTTTATCTTCTCTCATGAAAATCATTGAGTTGCTTGTAGTTTATGAATTGGAAATAATTTCAAATGAAATTCAAATATTTTCAACACCCCTTGTCATTTAAATAAATGGAAGAAGTCATGTCATCTTCTCTCCAGGGTTTTGTGGTGAAAAGAATTTGAATTCATGAAGAACAGAAAAGAAAATGAAAGTTTGGGAAAGTCCTTTTATTCCCTCTCATTTAACTTTCAAAAAGTTTCGAATTTCACTCAATTTTAGTCAATCAATCAAACAATCAATCAAAACTATCTATTTGTTTATAACATTCCAAAATTTAGAATTTTGGGATGTTACAAACCTACCACCCTTAAAATGAATCTCGTCCTCGAGATTCGGAGAGGCTAGCAAGAAATAGGTTAGGGCAGGGGGTCTTTAAAATCCATTGATCGTCTCCGGGGTCTCGGGTGCTACCACCCTTAGAAGCATTGTTAAGGTTCCATCAAAACTCATATATTCCATCCTTATTGTTGACAATGTCGGTCTTCCCAGAGTCTTCAGTATACTTCCTTCTCTGGGTCTTCCTGTAACGGCATAACCTTTTTCCTCAATTCTTCGGTCCTTTCATCTTGGTAAGGTTATTCCGAGAGTGGGTCTTCTTAGCTGACGGGTATGGCGCCAATACTAAACAACTATCGATATCTCATGGTGGACATCAACTTATGGTTTCTTCTGCAGGAAATGGGCCTGGGCTTCATTCTCACCGTATATCCTACGATTGGCAACAACTGCCTGTACAAGGGGAAAATAGTATACCATTCTAAGGTTCAAACAAGGTTTTGATCCTCGTCTCTCTACTATAGGTAAGTCACTCAGATTTACCATCCCATATAGCAAGGCGAATAATAAGAGTAAGTCGGTATGGTGATCAATCCATCCCGCACCCAAATCATTACCTTGTATACGGTTTAGCGAATCTCGCATTCTAACACTCGGTCATCCTCACAAGCATTGCAGAATTTCTCTTGTCGACGAACCAAGTTCGGATAAATCCATAGATTCTGCAAGCCAAACAAACATCTATCGTTCCTTAACAACTCTCAGGTTTTGCGTAAACTCCTATAAAATCATCGGTTGGTAAAATCGTAACTTCTTTGGGGGTTTCCTTCAACCAGAGTGTGCTTGCTTCTTGACAGGTCCTAGGGCCTGTGGGTTATGGCCCATCTCATCACTTGTAAACCTTGAACTCATCCTCTGGGCAACTGATCGTTATTCCAACATTCAACTTCCATCTTCCTAGCATACTCAAAATCCATCCAATTGTAATGTCTTCCTTCCTTCTATTGGCACCAAACTAGGACATGATTACTCAGACTCATCATGGAATTTTCATTGATCCATATTTCCAACATCATACCTCCTTTATATCCAATAGTAATTCATCTCTTCATCCTCGTGGGATATCCCACATACCGAGATAAAAACTTATACTTATGAAGTCCATACTCCACTTCGTGGAACATCATTATCCTTTCCAGGGTCAAGCATCCTTACAGGGGAATATTGGCCATCTCTGCATGGCACTTCTTCAACTGGAAAACGTGAAACATATCATGAACTTCTGACAGTCCTTCGGGTGACTCCAACTTGTTGGCCACTTCTCCCATACGCTCCAAGACTCGGTATGGTCCTTCAAATCTCGGGGCTAACTTTCCCTTAACTCCAAATCGTTTAACTCCTCGCAGAGGGGACACATGCTCTGTCTCCAATTTCATAGACTACCTCCTTGCGTTTTTGAGTCTGCAATACTCTTCTGCCTGGACTGAGCTACCTTCAGTCTATCTCGAATCAATTTAACATTCTCTTCTGAATCCTTGATCACATTTGATCCAAACAACTGACGGTCTCCAACTTCATCCCACATCAACGGTGTCTGGCTCCTTCTCCATACAAAACTTTAAAAGGGGCTATCTTCAAACTGGCTGGGTAACTGTTGTTGTATGAGAACTCCACGTAAGGTAGATTATCATCACTACTAGATCCATAATCTAGCGCACATGCTCTCAACATGTCCTCCAGAATCTTATTGACTCTCTCGATTTATCCATCTGTCCGTGGATGAAAGGCTGTACTGAACTCTAGCCTAGTACCCAAAGTCTGGTGCAGCTAATTCCGAAACTTTGAGGTAAACTGTGTTCCTCTATCTGATACGATGGTCCTCGGAACTCCATGCAGACATACGATCCTGGTCAAATATATCTTGGCCAACTTCGCACTTGTATAGGTGGTTTTCACTGGGATAAAGTGAGCCACTTTGGTCAAGCGAATCAACTACTACCCAGATAGAATCATGTCCTGTTCGGTTCTGGGAAATCTGGTAATGAAATCCATGCCAAGCTTATCCCCACTTCCATTCGGGTATCGGCATAGGCTGCAGTAATTCTGCTGGCTTCTGATGCTCTGCTTTTACTCTCTCTGGCATACATCACCTACGACTACATACTCCGCAATATACTTCTTCATACCAGTCCAGCAGAAACACTCCTTCAAAATCCAAATACATCTTGGTGTTTCCAGAGTGAATCGAGTATGGTGAGTCATGAGCCTCTTGAAGTATTTACTTCCTGGTCTTTGCCTTATTGGGAACATATACACGGTCCTCGAACCATAAGATGTCGTGCTCATCCTTACAAAAACCTTTGGTCTTTCCATTGCTCATTCTCTCTTTTATCCCAGCAATCTCTTTGTCATACTTCTGAGCTTCATGAATCCTTCCCAACAATGTAGACTGAACTTCCATTGCTGCAACAAAACCTTTGGGAACGATCTCCAACCGAAGTTCCCTGAAAATCCTCGGCTAACTCCTTTGGTAATCCTCTGCTTATGAGGGTATTCGTCCTTGTTTTCTTTATGGTTGTGTCCTATTTCCCCACAAAGCTTGTATGCACAAGGTTTCTTCATATCACTTCCATAAAGCTTCAACTTCTGGGACACAAACTAAGACTTTAGCAAAGTCAACTTAAATTCTTCCCAAGCGGTTACTCCATGTTCTGAATCCATTGGTCTCCATTTGACTCATCGGTCCAGAAAATATAAGTTCATATCCATTCATCCTCTATTGGGTCCATGGGTTTGGGGTGGTATAAGAGAGATCGAGAGGGATGCACACAATACAAACAAAAGTTTTGAAAAGACAGATTTTATTGTGGCTGTCTGAAAAACAGCAAACAAATGACAGCTCACAAACCTCGCATCTAACGTAGGTACAACGGGGTTTGGGCTTCTAATGGTCAATAAATCTTCAAGGTCGTCAAACTCTTCAAGTCTTGGTCATGTCTCCGATGGCTCCTTCTGATCATGCTTGTCCTTCTCAAGTTCTTTTGCCAAATCATCTCTGTTGACGCGAAGTTTCTCATGACATCCTTTAATATTTCTGGGGTTACATTCCAAACTTCTGTGTTCCAACATCCTAGGCATGAACCATGGTACTACTGTCCTTCAGTTCCTGACGAATCTCTAGTATCTCGAGGTTTTGCTCCTCCAGCTTGGCTACTTTCAGCTTCTGGGTCCCGAGTTCTTCACGAACTGCCTCCTTGTCAAATATGACTTCCTAAAGTCCATCTTAAAATCCTTGATGTAATACTCCAGATCCTGGCGATACACCAGCTAAAGTTAAAACTTGATCTCTTGCTGGCAGGTGCTCCATTAGCTTTCTACCATCCAATCCTTCCATGCATTTGCATGCTTAAGTCAGCCCGGTGATAATAGCATAGGCGAACGATAACATCATGGATAGCGTGTTTCTGCTCTTGTCATTTCCATGAGCTATCTCTCCATAGTTGATATCTCATGCCTTTAGGGTTTTCCTTGACAGAAGTTTTGAGTTTTTAAATCTCCATGCTTCGGTCTTTCTCCGATACACCTTGATATCGGGTATTGACAGCTTCCATAGTTGGCCAAGTTCCTTAAGGGGTGCCTTTCTGGGTCATACAAATCTAGAAATTCTTCATATCTCCTAGTCTTTGGAGTCTTCACCGTTGTAGTTTCCGTCATTGTAATGCATGGTAAAAATCCTCTTTATTCCAAATGGTCTTAGTTGTCCGATATCTTGTACTTCTCGGAGTGGTCTCATCAGTCAAATCTTCAAGTGGTCAAAACGGGAAAAGGATATAGTCTCACTAAAAGGAAATATTTGAATAAGCTCAGAAGAGAAGAGAGGTAAAAGATTCTTTTGAAAAGAAAGTTGTAGAGAAAAATCTTTCCTATGGGCTTGCCAGTTTCTAGGATCACGTCCTACAGTCAACATGTGCTCTGATACCATCTTGTAGCGACCCAACCCGAATGGGTCAAGTCTCTGTGCTTAATTGTCATCCCTGGATCGGTATGCTGACACACACAGTACTCGAGGATTTATAACAGAGGTAAATCACATGTATAAAGTAACATAAATACTATTACCTCAATCCAAAATAGCGGAAGTAACAAGGTTGTGGATTCCCATCAACACCAACGGCAAAGTTGAGTGTCGAAATCATAACCCTAACGTATCACTTACTCGTCGTAAGATCCTGCAACATGAGACGTTGCAGCCACAAAGGGTCAGTACATTGAATGTACTGGCAAATTCACACCATAGAATAATGATGAATAAAGTCTATCACTACATGCATATATGACTGGTGGAAAAGCTCTATGGTTACAGTTTTGCGTAAAGCCAATTTTTCCCTACTACAAAGGAATAAATTTATTTAACTATCATGGTGGTTGTTAAACATTGAGAATGGTTGACAGCATTCTCAATCCCAATTAAAAGTACTCATTAACATCCCAACAATATTAATTCAGAAGTAACATGATGAGATTCACAGGAAAATCCAAGTACTAGATACTCAAGATGTCCATAACCGGGGACACGGCTAACCATGATTAGTTTATACACTCTGCAGAGGTTTGCGCACTTTTCCCCACATGACTCGATCGCCTCCGTTTAGTTTCTCGCACTACATGGTGTTTGAGAAACGGATGACCGAGACATAGTCTTTCAGAAGCGCTCGCACCTTACGTAGAGGGTAGACCGTACCAACCTACATCCCCTACATCTGCTAGTCTATCCTGTAAGAGTTTGCATGACTTAGTCATCTATGCTAGAGCCCATAATAGCATGTGGCTGCACACGGAAGTTTCTAGTTTGAATAATCTCATGATTCCTTTGAGCCTGGGTGGCGGTCCGAAGAAAAACAGGCAAGTCCTGGAAACCCAGGTGCCTAGACAGGCAAGTCCTGGAGTAACTAGGTGCCTCAATCCACCCAGATGTGTATTAATGTTTCCACCTTAAATAAACCATTAATTAACAATCTAACATCTGTCAGGGAAATTTAATCAAACCCAATCCACATCTACGAGCATAGCATGGCATAATAAGCAAACGTAGAAGTAACTCCCAAGGGTTTGATAATAAAACAGGTAACAGGTACTACCTCATCTACTTCTCAAAACCCACAATTTAATTTAGATCCTAATCATGCAATTGTTTGGAGGATTGAACTAATGCAATAAAACTGGGTATGAGAAGAGATATGATCAAAGTGTGAACTTGCCTGCAATGTTGATGAAGATGATTCGCACTCAAAACTCTTGATAGTTCTATTCGTCACAATCCGGTCAATCTATCGTAAGCAAACAATAGTAACCACACATAAGCAATCACTCAAAAGATCGGAAAGAACGAGGAAAACAATTCGGAAAACATCAAAACCAAGCGAATAACTCTTGCAACATAAAACAATTCCTAACAGTACCAAAATTATGTGAATTTGGCCTTATCAGAAGGTTTAGGTCAAGAGCTTCGATTTGCAAAAAGAATCAACTAAATCAGAGTTACAAAACTCAAGTTATGATCAAACGAAGTTCAAATTCAAATATGATCTAATTCAAAATTTTAAACTTTCAAAAACATGTTTAAGTTGTTTTATTGGAAAGAGGGGATCATAACGAAGAAGTGGGCGTTGGTTTCGTTGGATTTGGACAAACGAGTAAAAAGTTGTAGTCGTTTGAAAACCAGGGGCTAATCTGTAAATAAATATATTCACAGATAGGTCCTGACGAAAATAATAGAAAAAAAAGAAAAGGCTAAAAAGCGAATGTTCGTTACCGATCGCTAACGAATGAAAATCGTTCGCTACCAAACCCTAGCTAATGAACGCTTGCAAAATAAACTAACCTAAAATATAAAAACCGATCTAGAAGAAAAACCGAACTATATAGAAAAACCGGGCGGGTTTACGGGTTATACCGGCTCGTCGGTTTAGGCGGAGAAAACCGCTGGCGAAACGGGACGGCGGCGGCGGCTTGGGTCCGGCCGGGGCGGCAGCTCCGGTGGCCCTCCGGCTCTGCGGAGTGAACGGGGGGATGCGGCGCGGGACGGCAGTGAGGTGGGTGGTGGCTGCGACGGTGGTGTAGCGTGGCGGCGGCGGCAGTTGGCAACGGCGGCGGCGGCAACCGAAGGCGGCGGCGGCGGATCTGGCGAGGGGCGGCGGCGGCGGCGAAAACGGGATCCAGGGGGTCCCGGGGCGCGCTTTATAGGAGGGGAGGGCGGCTCCTAGGCGTGGAGGAGGGGGCAAGGCGCGAGGTGGCGAGGTCGGGCACGGCGGCGGCGGTGCGTGCTCGCTCGGGACTTTGTCCCGAGCTCGGGGACGAGCGGGGCGCAGCGCTGGGCTGGGCCGGCTGGCTGGGCTTCGGCCCAGTTGGCCCGCGGGGAAAGGAAGCTTTTTTTAAATAAAACGTTTTCCAGGAAAACAAAAATAATAAAAACCAAATAATTAAATATACTATATAGGCATATAATATATCAAAATTTTCAGAAACTTATTTTCTACAACATGAACATTTTTCTAGAGTCAAATAAAATCCACACAAATTCAGATAAATCAAACACTGCTGCTGCTCTAATAAAATCCACGAAATCATTTTAAAAATACCAAAATGAATTCAAATTTATTTCTCTCCAATTTTCTGATGTAGGGAATCATGTTACCCTATTTTCCATATATTATATTTTTGGAGAAAAATAATTTGAATAAAACTCAAATAACTCCAAATTGAAAATAAATTCAAAAGAACTTTGAATTTAATTCTTTTAAACTCCCAACTCATATTTCATATGTTTTGAAGAAGTCATTTTATCTTCTCTCATGAAAATCATTGAGTTGCTTGTAGTTTATGAATTGGAAATAATTTCAAATGAAATTCAAATATTTTCAACACCCCTTGTCATTTAAATAAATGGAAGAAGTCATGTCATCTTCTCTCCAGGGTTTTGTGGTGAAAAGAATTGGAATTCATGAAGAACAGAAAAGAAAATGAAAGTTTGGGAAAGTCCTTTTATTCCCTCTCATTTAACTTTCAAAAAGTTTCGAATTTCACTCAATTTTAGTCAATCAATCAAACAATCAATCAAAACTATCTATTTGTTTATAACATTCCAAAATTTAGAATTTTGGGATGTTACATGTTCTAGGTACAAGGGTGTTATTCAGAAGTATGGCATGGGTTGTCTCCTTAATTTTGTCCGGACCGAGGTTCCTCTTAGGCTAGTTAAGTGGCTTGCATCTAGGTTCGATGTTCCTGCTTCTGAGTTTCAGTTGAAAAGGAAATTCATACCCTTAACTAAGTATGATATCCATGACATCCTTGACCTCCCAGTAGATTGTGAGCCACTTGTTTCAGATCCTGAAGCTGGTCGTGATTTTATCCTCTCTCATTTCAATCTTACTAGTATCCCACCAGTGTCCTTTTTTGCCAACAAGCTTAAATCTGCAGAAGTTGATTTGCCTGACGATGACGTCTTCATTTGTTTCATGATTGTGGCTTTCTCTACTTTCCTTTGTCCCAACTCTAGCCTTAGTCCTAGTCCGAAGTACCTCCACATCTTTCAGGATTGTCAGTCTGTGCGTGCCTATGATCTTTCTAGTTTTGTTTACGAGTGGCTTTTGAGTAGCATCAAAAAATTCAAGGATGCTACTAAAGTTGCCTCCAAAAGATCAGTGACCTTTGGTGGATGCCATTATGCTTTTGCTGTAAGTTTTCTTTTTTCTTTTCTTCTATTTACGTTGTCCTTAATCTATTTGAATGTTTATTATTTAGGTTAGTGCTAACTTGTTTTTGTTTTGTTATGTGTTTGTTTTTGTAGGTTGCTTACCTTGATCATTTGAACTTTGGGCTTCACTCTGTACCTGATGTGAAACCTCGTATTCTTGCGTGGAGAGGTAACAAAGTCAAGCAATTTGCAGAGCTTGACCGAAACAACAGCCGCTCTATTGGAAAGAGGCCACTGAAACGCCTATGTGCTCCAATTAATTTGCAGATTATCTTCTTTTTCTTTTCATGTTCGGTGTTTATTTTTAGTTCATTGTTTCTTTATTCATCCATTTTTACTTTTATGTTTTGCCCGTGTATTTACTTTTGTTTTTGTTTCAGGGTTCTGTTGAAAAATCCTCAGGCGGTAAGAGTTTTGATATTGGTCCTTCTGATGGTTCTTTTGCAATAAAGTTCAAAGAACTATTTGTCCTCACTTTGGATCTCAGGTATTTGTTGTGGTTAGATTGTACTTTCTTGAGCATATTTTTTTGCTAATTTTGTCTCTTATTCAGAGTGCTCTGGAAGTCATTGAGCTTGTTCAGACTAGAAACCAAGACAAGCCTAAGATATTCATTGATTGGGCAGAGTCTCTTGTTATAAATGTTCTGGAATGTGTGTTGAATTCATCTATGCCCAAAGTGTTTGGAAGCGAGCATCAGTCTATGAGCAAATTCTCTTTTGGTTAGTTCCTAATCTTTTCTTTTTTGTTACATGTAGCTTTTGTATTTTTATCTTCATTGTTGTAGTGTTATTTTGATTGCTTTTTCTGCTTGTCATTTATTTGTTTTTATAGGTAATAAGTCTGTCTCATTTCATTCTGCTATCGCCAATGGTTTTTTTTGCTAAATCTGATGGTATTCCAGAGGTTGCTAAATCTGATGTTGTTCCAGAGGTTGCTAAATCTGATGTTTTTTGTTCCAGAGGTTGCTACATCTGATGGTATTCCAGAGTTTGCTAAATCTGATGGTATTCCAGAGGCTATTGTCCAGCAAGAGAGTCATCCTACTATCACTCCAGAGGTCGTTACTCCCATTGTCCCTCCTGCTGTTATCTTGGGTGGTTTACATAATCTAGTTGTGTTATCTAGCTCTTCAACACCTGCTAAAGTGTGTAATGAGGTGTGCATGTTCTTCTTTTCTTAGAATGCTTTCTTTCTAGTTTTATTCCTTGTTGCAGCTCTTTCAATTTTTTTCTCTTGATTTGTAGGCTGTTGCAAAAGAAGGTCATGTTCTAGTATGCGCTTTGGTTTCTGAAAATAAAACAAAATATTCAATTGCTGCAGTACCACCCAAGGGTTCTATATGCACTTTTGTTTTGTTTATTTTGCATATCAGTTTCCCTATTCTCTTTTGTATCTTCAGTTGCTCTGTTTCAGGTTGTGTTTTCTTTATTTCTCCTTCAAAGTCTAAATGTGAGATCACTGATGTCGATTCTTTCGTGTTGCTTTCAGGTATTTGTTTTAGTTATTATTTTCATTTTTTCCCATTTCAGGTATTTATGTGCTTCTTTTCAGTTGAATTTTTGTTTTTTGTTCTTTTGTCAAGATGGCCTTGCTAAGGATTGTGATGAGAAAGATGATGTCAATGCTTTTGGTATTCCATCTTTAGCTGAGCTTAATCGTGTTCTTGGCATTCAGCCTCCTGCTAATGTCTGCAATGACACCCCAGTTCATGCTCATGGAAAATCTACTATGGAAGATACAAATTCTTTTAGAGACCTGTCACCCCTTGTTCCAATTCGCTTCTTAGTATTTTTTTCTACTTCATCTATTATTTTCTTGCATTTTAGTCTCTAAATTCATCTTTTTTGATTTTGTTTGATTATGTCATGGCTTTTTGTTTTCTGTAGTTGGGTGATGTCCAGTGTTCTCAGTATGTTGCCAACAGATATTTGAAGTCGTTTAATTCGCCTAATGACAAGGTTTGTTGTTGTATTTCCTTTTTATTATTTTTGTCTTGTACTAATTTTTAATTTTTTTAATTGTTTGTCTGTTCTTTTTTATTTCGTTTCTTCTAGGATTGTATTATTATGGTTAATGTCGCTCACTCTGATCATTCAAAGCCAACCAATTATGTGAACCCTCCCACCGTGGACTTATGTTCTCCTGATGTAAACATGAAAACTCCCAAAGTTGTTTTGAAGGTGGTTTTACTTTCTGTAATGCATTTATCTTTTCTATTCAGTAATGCATTTATCTTTTTTTCTAGCTAGTTTTTTGAAATTTCATTCAAGCTTTTTTATCTTTTATGTGCAGCTCAATGAGGCAGTAGTTGATGTCCAAAAAGTTGGTAGCTCAAACTTTGCAGCTAGGTGTTAAGAGCTATCTAGATCAAATGATGTTACTTACAACAAGATGCACAATTTTGCTGCCCCTGCAACAAGTTATCGTAATCCTGTAAAGGTATAGGTATTTCTTTATTGGTTTTAACTTTTTTTAATGCTTGTATTTTGTTTTCATTTTTATTCTTTTTCTTTATGTGTTTGCTTTGTTTGATCTTTCTTCTTCTCACTTTTCAGGTTGCTAATAGCCCAGAATTAGAGATCCTGTCAGACATGCCTGTTGTTTCTAGTGCTCATCTTTCTAAAGTTGCTTCATGTTCGAAAGGTGCCCCATCCCATCATTTCAGCCCCTTGGTGGTTCTACAACTAGTTCTTCTACATCTCATGTCCCTCGTAGAATGGTTGTCCCTGGTAGATTCAACTCAGATCCTTATGTTCCTCAAGTCAACTGTTATTCAGTTACTGCTCAAGAAAGGCGTAATCATCTTGCAATGGTTCAGATTGCAAGTCATCCAGAGTGGTGCAAGTAAGTTTTACTGTTAGTGATGTTTTTGGTTTTTGTATGTTCTTTTTTTATGATTCTGATCTTTGTGTATTTCTTGTAGGTACGAAGCTATTCGATATGAAAGAGCTTACTGCAGTTATCGTAACCTTTCTTCACTACAGTTCAAATCTCGTGTAGACAATTTCTTGATCTTGTGTGTTTGTCGTTATCTATTCAATGAAGCTCACCCTTCCATTTCTAAGAAGCATTTCTTATTCTCTTATATTGGTGTAAGTAGTAATAAGCTTCTCTTGCAATTTTTGCTGTCCGTATAGTTTGTTTTCTTTTTGACTTACAATTTATTTTTTCACTTACTTAGGAAACTATTTTGGATGGTACTGTTGCTGATATTGTTGGTAATGCTTTCAATGGTGCTAATAGCGCTTTTCCTATGTGGAGGAGCAATATGGTAAGTGTTGATTAACATCATAGTTCATATAATCATATTTTTGTGTTTAGTCTCGTGTAGCTTTCCCACATAGGTTTCTGATGTGTTGTTTGTTTTTGCCAGCTGTACTTCCCTATTTGTAGGTTCAATCATTGGTTTTCATTTGTGGTTTGCTTGAAGGAGAGACTGTTTGTCTTCCTCGATTCATTATATGGCAAGTTCTCAGATTTTCACCTGGCCATTCGTGATCAGATTGTAAGTTTCTTTGGCTTAATGTTTCCTCTCTAGCCGCCCTTTTGGTTTTTTTTCTTTAGTTTCATCATTTCTCTTGTTCCCCTATGTTATTTCAGGTTAATAACTTCACCAATCTATGGGACACATATGTGACTCCTATAATGAGGAAGCGTATTGACTTTGAAAATTTCGACATTGTGTATCCCGCGGTCCCTCAGCAAAATAACACATATGTCAAACAGTATCTCTATACTCATGGCTGCACTTTACCTTTTCTATTGTTTCTTTCTCTTTATTTTATTTTTCAATTTTGATATGTGGCATAATTATTGTTGCTCATTTTTCTTTTCAGGTATGATTGTGGTGTTTTCTCTATGATGTACATGAAGCACTGGACTCCTAGGACTCCTATTGGCAATCTTTTTACGCAAGCTGATATAGATAACATCAGGATCAAGCTCGCAAATGAACTTTATTTCAGCACATTCAACACTGTTGACAAGTCTCTTGTCACAAACTTCTTTGGTGACATGAGTGTAGTGTCTGATTATTATTTTTTCCTTAGTCATGCGTTCATTGTTTTTATCTTCTAAGTGTTTTTTGACTACTATTTGACTTTTCTGGCAGGCGCAGAACTAGATAACTTTTTCTATTTTGGGTGGTGATCGAGTGTGAAGGTTTTTCATGGTGGTCAACTGCAGAGTTTTCTTGATGGTCAACAAGTCTGGAGATCCTTCGGTCTTTTATTAGCTTGTATAGTTTAGCAATGTGTTGGTTTTGATTCAACAATATTATTTGGTGCAAGATTGTTCTAGGTTAATGTACTTTTGGGGCTGATGAGTTGTATCCCCGTCTTTGTAACAGTTCAAGACCCTTTTGTAATTGGGAATGTTTTTTCGGACGATTTTTTTAGTTTTATGTTGCACTATATTGATTCTTTTACTCAATTTCTAGACCTTTTTTGGCTGAATGATTTTTTGTGCAGTCTATTGATCTGTTTGTATGTTGTAGTCTTTTTTCTATTGATTTTGGCTACATCAAGCTTACATCTAGTATTAAGTAATTTCTCTCCTCATTATCTACTTTTATCAGCATATAGTAATTGTTTATAGCTACTTTCCACATCTTATTCCTTTTCATTTTGCTTTCTTTAATTTTTTTCCTCGTCTTATTTGTTGCAGTGTTGCTTTATAGTTCTATAGTTGTTGAAGAAACTTCCTAACAAGCAAATCTTTGACTGTCTATGAAGGTATTTCAATTGTCAGCTTTTTCTTGCTGCACTTTCTTGTCTAGTTTACTTACTGTATTTTAGAAGTTTACTCAATAATCTTAAACACGTTGAATGTTAAACTTTCATCCCGTAAGGCACAAATAATGCATGAAATTTATGCCTCATAAATTAGTCTTTTCAATAGACAGTAGGTAGCAAACAATGCTTGCCCTCTTAGTACAAGTCAAGTATTTTGTTCATAACCATCTCTTCACTAGAGTTCTCTATTTTCCTTTCCCTTGTCGTCTGGCTTGCTTGTCCTTTCTGTCTTATCCAATGTCCTCCTCAGATTCTTGACCGCTAAGCCTCTGTCTTATCCTATGTCCTCCTCACATTCTTGTCCCCTAAGCCTTTGTTGTTGCTGATTCATCCTTCTTCTTCTTTCCTCTGTTCCCATGCTTGCTGCCATCCTTCTCCCCACCTGCATTTTTCATTATTTTTAAATTCTTGAATTAAAGTAAGTGTAGCACAGGGGTACAACATGATTATTAAATTACCTTTCTTTACATTCCTAGGATTCGACTGCTTTCGTCTGTTGCTTCTGGGTAGATTGTATTCCTTGTCAAGGTTGGTGCAATTCTTGAGAGTGTGCCTTTCCGATCCACAGTGCGAGCATTTGTAGAACTTGTTCTGTTTTATTGCTTCGCGAATAGTTAGCATCCTTGGCCTACCCTTTGTTTTGGCTATATCTGGGTATTGTATTGTTAGTGTCATGGTTGTCCCCTCTTCACCCCCTATTGTTGGTATGAAAGTGACTGTTCTTGTGGTTACACTCTGTCCCTCATCTCCAGTTTCTTCTTCATCATCCATTTCTCGCAATCTTTTCTGTATCCTGTCCAATTCTCCCAGCAGATATTCATACTTCCTCTTCTTCTTTGAAGCTATTGATGCCACATGCACCAATTTCCTTGCTAACACATTGTACCTTAGTGTGGAGTTCTCTGCTGCAACAGCTGGTGTCTTTGTAATATTGAGCTTGTAGTCATTTTTCCTCCATCTGTCAATGATGTACTTTTCTGGTATCTTCTCGATGTTGAGATGGATCATTATTCGTAGTATGTGTGAGCACAATAGTCCATCTTTTTGGAATGTGCAACAGATGCAGGAGTACTCTTCTTCTTTCAGTCCAACTTGCACTAGGTAAAACCTTTTCCGGCGTTCTTTTACAGGGTAGTTTTCAGCTTGGGTAACTATGTAGTATTTGTCTTTTTCTTGCTCAAAGACATGCAGCCTTGTTGTGTCTGCCATTTTATGCTGAAACTTTCTAAATATCCCAAGGTTGTACAGCTCATGTGCTTGCCTTTCTATGTTGTATTTTGACCAAAAAGCTTTGCTTGCAACCTTCTTGTTTCTAGAAGCATGATCACATTCTTCTTCCCTATCATGTACAACATCAAGAATCCGGTCATACTCTCTTAAAAAGCCAGTAGCACTAAATTTAGCTCCAACCCCTTTTTTGAAGAGGGAATTTGTTCCTTCACTTCTTGCTGTAGTTTTTATGAATGGGAGGAATTTGTCCTTGAAATACACTGGTATGAGCTTTTTCCTGTTTTCCCACATGTCGCTGAAGTACTTTATGTCGTGAACTTGGTACTTTTCAATCATTTCTTGCCATTGTGTATCAAATTCTTCCACAGTCAAAGAGTTGTCCACAATGTCCTGAAAATCTTCATATAGGCCTTCATTAGCTTGGAAACATGGCCCAACTTTCTCCTCTGCCTTTTTCTTTATGTGAAACATGCAGCTCCTATTGGTAGCATTAGGAAACACTTTTTCAATTGCTGCTTGCTTAGCCTTGTCCTGATCTGTAATGATCGATATAGGATGCTTCCCTCCCATAGCCATTAGGAATTGTTCAAACAACCAAGCAAATGTTTCTTTTGTCTCGTTGATAATGAAGGCACAAGCAAACAAGTATGTGTTGCCATGTGGGGATATTCCAACAAAGGGTGCAAACGGCAGGTTGTATCCGTTTGTCAGGAATGTAGTGTCAAAACTGATGCAATCACCGCAAATGTCATACATCATTCTTGACCTAACATCTGTCCAGAATAAGCTTCTCACTTTATTATCTCCATCAAGCTCAAATGAGTAGCAAAACCCAGGATTTTCTGCTTGCTTCTTGTTGAACATGTGCACTACTTCCATCATGTCAGAGTTTGTGATATCTCTGTTTATTGTTGCTGCATAGTTAGTCACATGCTTCTTTGTGTAGGGAAGATGAGTCATTCCTCCTCTCAAGTAAGCTAGGACAGCAACAATCCTTCTTGTTTCTAGGTTAGTATGCTTCAAAACCCGTATCAAGCACTTCTCTTCATCCGACATGTACTTATGTGACCTGAAGAATCTACTGTTTGGTGTTAACTCGTGGTTGTGTTCGAGTTGTTGTCTTGTAATTTCCCTCCTTCATTTCAGTATTTTTAAATGAAGGAGGGCAATGAATGAAAATTGATCCTGTAGCATAATCATTTCAGTATTTTTTTCCAAACATAATGAACAAGCTCATGCAGCATAAATGAAGGGGAAAAGTTTAGCTACTGTATATTACATTGAGTATCAGTTCTTCCTGTGACAGTCTCAGTAGGTCATCTTCAGCTAGTACCGTCATCATGCTCCTCTCCTGAACCCATTTTTAAAAAGAAGAATGTCAGTGTTAGCGTAATCATGAGCAACCAAGCATTTTTTGTAGGAATATAATGTGAGATGCAGGAACTTTTCAGTGTTCCTTGTCTTTTTTTTGTTTGTGATATGATTATTTACACTGGAAGTTCCTAGTTTCACTTTTGTAAGTTACTTACAACAGTTTTTACTGTGGGATTTTACAGGAATTTTGCGTTGTAAAACTTTGTAATTACTCTAGTTTTTACTATTGGATTTACAATGTGAAAACTGCTTATTACAAGTTACCTACAGTAGTTTTCACACTGGGATTTTTTACATTTGTAAAGCATGGAATGACAATGGAATTTACAGTAGTTTTTACACTTTAAAATCACACTGTATATATCTGTGGGATATACACTGTAAAACATGTTTTGCAGTGGAAATTTACAATAGAATTTACTAGGGATATACACTGTAAAACATGTTTTTACAGTGGAACTTGTGTTATTTTCCCACTGTAATTATCTGTGGGATTTTACACTGGATATTGTTTATTTTCGCACTGTAATCATCTGTTGGATTTACACTGTAAGACATGTTTTTACAGTGTAAATTATCAGCTACTTACACTGCAATGTACTAGGGCTTTACATGTTTTTATACACTGTAAAACATGTTTTTACAGTGGAAATTGTGTTATTTCCCCACTGTAATCATCTGTGGGATTTACACAGTGTAAATTATTAGCTACTTACACTGCAATGTACTAGGGATTTACATGTTTTTATACACAATAAAACATGTTTTTACAGTGGAAATTGTGTTAATTTCCCACTGTAATCATATGTGGGATTTACACTGTAGTGTAAATTATCAGCTACTTACACTGCAATGTACTAGGGATTTACATGTTTTTATACACTGTAAAACATGTTTTTACAGTGGAAATTCTGTTATTTTCCCAGTGTAATTATCTGTGGGATTTACACTGTAAGTCATGTTTTTACACTGCATTTTTGTGCTACTTTTCCAATGCTTTTCAATGTTATTTTACAGCTTCTTGCACTGTGATGTCAATGTAATTGATCCCAAATTTGATGTAATTTCCTAGGAGAACAGCAGATGCTAATCTACCTCTTTTTGTACATGAAGGAAATTCCTCCCTGATCTGTTCATGCGAGAGGTGGAGAGAGAAGTTGGGACTTTTTTTGCTGACCTGTGGATCCTGATGCTGATTCCCCTCAGATGATCTTTCTTGATGCTCGTCAGGTACAACATCTTCAATTCTTTTCTGATTTCTATTTGACCTCCCTTCTTCTTCTACCCCATCGCCCATGGCCGCCTCCATGTTCTCCCTTCTTTTCTTCTTCCCCTTTCTGATTTTCTTTTTGTCTGTGCTGTTAGGTGAGATCTGTCCTGTGGTTTGCGGGAGGGGTTTTGCCCTGTTTCGTGCGTTGTAAGTTGGTCACGTGCTGTGTGGACCTGGAGATCGACAGAGGTTGGGGTATGCTACCTCTTGAGCACTACGTTGGATTTCCCCGAAGAGGAGAGGATGATGCAGCAAAGTAGCGTAAGTATTTCCCTCAGTTTTTGAGAACCAAGGTATCAATCCAGTAGGAGACAACCCACAAGCCCCTCGTACCTACACAAAACGATAGCAACTCGCAACCAACGCGACTAGGGGTTGTCAATCCCTTCACGGTCACTTACGATAGTGAGATCTGATAGAGATGATAAATAATATTTTTGGTATTTTTGATAGATAGATGCAAAGTAAAAAGTAAAAGGCAAAGTAAAAACAAAGCAAGTAAATAAAGTGATGGAGATTGATATGATGAGAATAGACCCGGGGGCCATAGGTTTCACTAGTGGCTTCTCTCAAGAGCATAGATTTTCTACGGTGGGTGAACAAATTACTGTTGAGCAATTGACAGAATTGAGCAAAGTTATGAGTATATCTAGGCAATGATCATGTATATAGGCATCACGTCCAAAACAAGTAGATTGAAACGATTCTGCGTCTACTACTATTACTACACTCATCGACCGCTATCCAGCATGCATCTAGAGTATTAAGTTAAAAACAGAGTAACGCCTTAAGCAAGATGACATGATGTAGAGGGATAAATTCATGCAATATGATAAAAAAACCCATCTTGTTATCCTCGATGGCAACAATACAATACGTGCCTTGCAACTCTTTCTGTCACTGAGTAAGGACACCGCAAGATTGAACCCAAAGCTAAGCACTTCTCCCATTGTAAGAACTACCAATCTAGTTGGCCAAACCAAAAAGGATAATTCGAAGAGACTTGCAAAGATAACTCAATCATACATAAAAGAATTCAGAGAAGAATCAAATATTTTCCATAGATAATACTGGATCATAAACCCACAATTCATCGGTCTCAACAAACACACCGCAAAAAGAAGATTACATCGAATAGATCTCCATGAGAGAGTGGGAGAACATTGTATTGAGATCCAAAAAGAGAGAAGAAGCCATCTAGCTACTAGCTATGGACCGGAAGGTCTGAAGTAAACTACTCACACTTCATCGGAGGGGCTATGGTGATGATGTAGAAGCCCTCCGTGGTGGATGCCCCCTCCGGCGGAGCTCCGGAACAGGCCCCAAGATGGGATCTCGTGGATACAGAAGGTTGTGGCGGTGGAATTAGGTTTTTGGCTCCTCATCTGATCGTTTGGGGATACGTAGGTATATATAGGAGGAAGGAGTACGTCGGTGGAGCGTCAGGGGCCCCACGAGGTACGGGGGCGCGCCCCTGGGGGGCGCCCTCCACCCTCGTGACCGCCTCTGGCACTACTTGGAGTAGGGTCCAAGTCTCCTGGATCAAGTTCGGTTGGAAAATCACGTTCCCGAAGGTTTCATTCCGTTTGGACTCCGTTTGATATTCCGTTTCTTCGAAACACTGAAATAGGCAAAAAATAGCAATTCTGGGCTGGGCCTCCGGTTAATAGGTTAGTCCCAAAAATAATATAAAAATGGAAAATAAAGCCCAATATAGTCCAAAATAGTAGATAAAGTAGCATGGAGCAATCAAAAATTATAGATACGTTGGAGACATATCAAGCATCCCCAAGCTTAATTCCTGCTCTCCTCGAGTAGGTAATTGATAAAAAAGAATTTTTGATGCGGAGTGATACTTTGGCATAATTTAAATGTAAATCTTATTAATTGTGATATGAATGTTCAGATCCGAAAGATTCAAGACAAAAGTTCATATTGACACAAAAATAATAATACTTCAAGCATACTAATAAAAGCAATCATGTCTTCTCAAAATAACATGGCAAAAGAAAGTTCATCCCTACAAAATCATATAGTTAGGCTATGCTTCATTTTCGTCACACAAAGATGTTCCCAACTTCTATACCCCCGATGACAAGCCAAGCAATTGTTTCATACTTAAATAATCTCAAACTTTTTCAACCTTCACGCAATACATGAGCGTGAGCCATGGATATAGCACTATGGGTGGAATAGAATATGATGATGGGGATTGTGTGGAGAAGACAAAAAAGGAGAAAGTCTCACATTGACGAGGCTAATCAACGGGCTATGGAGATGCCCATCAATTGATGTTAACATCAGGAGTAGGGATTGCCATGCAACGGATGCACTAGAGCTATGAATGCTCAACAAAAGAAAACTAGTGAGTGTGCATCCAACTCGCTTGCTCATGAAGACCTGGGGCATTTGAGGAAGCCCATTGTAGGAATATACAAGCCAAGTTCTATAATGAAAAATTCCCACTAGTATAAAAAGACAATTTATGAGACTCACTACATGAAGAACAAGGTGCTACTTTGAAGCACAATATATGAGACTCACTACATGGAGAACAAGGTGCTACTTTGAAGCACAAGTGTGGAAAAAGAGATAGTAGCATTGCCTTTTTTTCTTCTTTTTTTTGGGCCTTTCTTTTTTTTTTTGGCCTTTCCTTTTTTTGTTTGGGCAATGCTCTAGTAATGATGATCATCACACTTCCATTGATTACAACATAAGGATTACAACTCGAAACTTAGAACAAGATATGACTCTATATGAATGCCTCCGGCGGTGTACCGGGATGGTGCAATGAATCAAGAGTGACATGTATGGAAAATAATGCATGGTGGCTTTGCCACAAATACGATGTCAACTACATGATCATGCAATGGCAATATGACAAAAGTAATGTATGTCATGATGATGATGGTGGAAGTTGCATGGCAATATATCTCGGAATGGTTATGGAAATGCCATGATAGGTAGGTATGGTGGCTGTTTTGAGGAAGATATAAGGAGGTTTATGTGTGATAGAGCGAATCGTATCACGGGGTTTGGATGCACCGGCGAAGTTTGCACCAACTCTCAAGGTGAGAAAGGGCAATGCACGGTACCGAAGAGGCTAGCAAAGGCGGAAAGGTGAGAGTGCGTATAATCCATGGACTCAACATTAGTCAAAAGAACTCATATACTTATTGCAAAAATTTAGAAGCCATCAAAAATCAAGTACTACGTGCATGCTCCTAGGGGGATATATTGGTAGGAAAAGACCATCGCTCGTCCCCGACCGCCACTCATAAGGATGCACAAGCCAGGTACATTTCATGTTTCAAATTTGTTACACAACTTTAACCATACGTGCATGCTACGGGACTTGCAAACTTCAACACAAGTATTTCTCAAATTCATAATCACCCAACTAGCACGACTTTGATATTATCACCTCCATATCTCAAAACAATTATCAAGCATCAAACTTATCTTAGCATTCAACGCACTCAAAAGAAAGTTTCACATATCTTGAACACCAAGTATATTAACATTAAGCAAATTACCATGCTATTAATGACTCTCAAAATAATCTAAGTGAAGCATGAGAGATCAATAGTTTCTTTAAAACAAATCCACAACCGTGCTCTAAAAGATATAAGTGAAGCACTAGAGCAAAGATTATCACGCTCAAAAGATATAAGTGAAGCACTATGAGCAAAACTATCAAGCTCAAAAGATATAAGTGAAGCACATAGAGTATTATAACAAATTCCAAATCATATATGGCTCTCTCAAAAGGTGTGTACATCAAGGATGATTGTGGTAGACTAACAAGCAAAGACACAAATAATACAAGACGCTCCAAGCAAAACACATATCATGTGGTGAATAAAAATATAGCTCCAAGTAAATTACCGATGAAAGTGGACGAAAGAGGGGATGCCTTCCAGGGCATCCCCAAGCTTTGAATTTTTGGTGTCCTTGGATTATCTTGGGGGTGCCATGGGCATCCCCAAGCTTAGGCTCTTGCCACTCCTTGTTCCATAATCCATCAATAGAATTCACCCAAAACTTGAAAACTTCACAACACAAAACTCAACAGAAATCTCGCGAGCTCCGTTAGAGAAAGAAAACAAAAGACTACTTCAAGGTACTGTAATGATCTCATTCTTTATTTATATTGGTGTTAAACCTACTGTATTCCAACTTCTCTATGGTTTATAAACTATTTTACTAGCCATAGATTCATCAAAATAAGCAAACAACACACGTAAAACAGAATCTGTCAAAAACAGAGCAGTCTGTAGCAATCTGTAACTAACGCAAACTTCAGGAACTCTAAAAATTCTACCAAAATAGGACGTCCTGGAAAATTTGTTTATTGAACAGCAGCAAAAATAATCAACGCAAAATCACGTTCCTGTGATATAACAAAATTATATTCGTGCGTGCAAAGTTTCTGTTTTTCTGCAGAATCAAATCAACTATCATCGTAGGTTATCCTATAGGTTATACTTGGCACGAACACTAATTAAAACATAAAACCACATCCAAACAGAAGGTAAATGGATTATTTATTCCTAAACATAAGAAAAAATAAAAAACACAAAATAAATTTGGGTTGCCTCCCAACAAGCGCTATCGTTTAACGCCCTAGCTAGGCACAAAAGCAAGGATAGATCTAGGTATTTCCATCTTTGGTAGGCAATTATTCAATGAGGCATCTACCTCCTTTATAATTTTCTTTCTTCCTAGTAATTGTCAAATTTTCAGGCAAAAGATCAAAAAATTCCTCTATAGCAAATGGTTCCTTAATGATGGTAAAAAGATTGGGATGAACACTTATAGATTTAAGATCCGCGATTTCCTTACTAGATGATTCACCCTTATTCTTAGGAACATACATAAGCTTAGTATTTTTAGTAGAAGAACTTGGAGTGTTTTGAACGGAAGAAAAAGCGGTTCCCAAGTTGGTAATGATACCCTCAAGTTTATCGATTCTTGTGGAATCTAGATTTATTTTCTCATTAACCATGGGTTCTTTTTCTTTAATATTTTTCAAAGTCATTCCTACCTTAGATCCATATTGGGTAATTTGATTGTGGATCTTTTTATCAAGATTTTCAATTGAATGAATGGTAGCAACTTTATTTTCAATAGTTTCAAGCCTTTGCATAACATGCTCCAAAGTTAACGTAGTTCCATTAATCAAAAGGGGTGGTGAGCCAAATATATCTATTAAAGCATTATAAGAATCAAAAGTATGGCTACCCAAGAAATTCCCTCCGGTAATGGTATCAAGGATATATCTATACCAAGGATTAGCGCCTACATAAAAATTGCGAATAAGAACTGAAGTAGATTGCTTCCTGGTAGATTTATTTTGAGCATTGCAAATTCTATACCAAGCATCTTTTAGATTTTCTCCCTCCCTTTGCTTAAAAGTTAGAACTTCATTCTCGGGAGATAACGGAGGAGATAAGAGACTAGTCATGACGACAAACAAGCAAACTAACACACGAGCAAAAAGAAAGGCAACGAGAAAAGGAAAACAGGAAAGGGAAGGAGATTGGGAAAGAGAGGGCAAATAAAATGGCAAGGGTGAAGTGGGGGAGAGGAAAACGAGAGGGAAATGGCAAATAATGTAATGCGAGAGATAGGGATTGCGATGGGTACTTGGTATTGTTGACTTGCTTGCGTGAGCCTCCCCTGCAACGACGCCAGAAATTCTTCTTGCTACCTCTTGAGCACTGCGTTGGATTTCCCCGAAGAGGAGAGGATGATGCAGCAAAGTAGCGTAAGTATTTCCCTTAGTTTTTGAGAACCAAGGTATCAATCCAGTAGGAGACCACGCACAAGTCCCTCGTACCTACGCAAAACGATAGCAACTCGCAACCAACGCGATTAGGGGTTGTCAATCCCTTCACGGTCACCTACGATAGTGAGATCTGATAGAGATGATTAATAATATTTTTGGTATTTTTGATAGATAGATGAAAAGTAAAAAGTAAAAGGCAAAGTAAAAACAAAGCAAGTAAATAAAGCGATAGAGATTGATATGATGAGAATAGACCCGGGGGCATAGGTTTCACTAGTGGCTTCTCTCAAGAGCATAGATTTTCTATGGTGGGTGAACAAATTACTGTTGAGAAATTGACAGAAATGAGCATGGTTATGATTATATCTAGGCAATGATCATGTATATAGGCATCACGTCCAAAACAAGTAGATCGAAACGATTTTGCATCTACTACTATTACTCCACTCATCGACCGCTATCCAGCATGCATCTAGAGTATTAAGTTAAAAACAGAGTAACGCCTTAAGCAAGATGACATGATGTAGAGGGATAAATTCATGCAATATGACAAAAACCCCATCTTGTTATCCTCGATGGCAACAATACAATACGTGCCTTGCAACTCTTTCTGTCACTGAGTAAGGACACCGCCAGATTGAACCCAAAGCTAAGCACTTCTCCCATTGCAAGGACTACCAATCTAGTTGGCCAAACCAAAAAGGATAATTTGAAGAGACTTGCAAAGATAACTCAATCATACATAAAAGAATTCAGAGAAGAATCAAATATTTTCCATAGATAATACTAGATCATAAACCCACAATTCATCGGTCTCAACAAACACACCACAAAAAGAAGATTACATCGAATAGATCTCCACGAGAGAGGGGGAGAACATTGTATTGAGATCCAAAAAGAGAGAAGAAGCCATCTAGCTACTAGCTATGGATCCGAAGGTCTGAAGTAAACTACTCACACTTCATCGGAGGGGCTATGGTGATGATGTAGAAGCCCTCCGTGGTGGATGCCCCCTCCGGCGTAGCTCCGGAACAGGCCCCAAGATGGGATCTCGTGGATACATAAGGTTGCGGCGGTGGAATTAGGTTTTTGGCTCTTCGTCTGATCGTTTGGGGATACGTAGGTATATATAGGAGGAAGGAGTACGTCGGTGGAGCGTCAGGGGGCCCACGAGGTAGGGGGAGCGCCCAGGGGGGTGCCCTCCACCCTCGTGACCGCCTCTAGCACTGCTTGGAGTAGGGTCCAAGTCTCCTGGACCACGTTCGGTTGGAAAATCACGTTCCTGAAGGTTTCATTCCGTTTGGACTCCATTTGATATTCCGTTTCTTCGAAACACTAAAATAGGCAAAAAACAGCAATTCTAGGCTGGGCCTCCGGTTAATAGGTTAGTCCCAAAAATAATATAAAAGTGGAAAATAAAGCCCAATATAGTCCAAAACAGTAGATAAAGTAGCATGGAGCAATCAAAAATTATAGATACGTTGGAGACGTATCAGGGTAGGCCCCTGATTTTTCTGGAGTGGGTTGTTGTCGAGGGTTACCGGGTCAAATATTTTCCCTGACCCGTTTTGGCGTTCTTTTTTCCGCTGTCGGTTGTTTTTGTGGCTGTACATGTGTCATCTGTTCATTTGTCAGGTTTTTTGAATGTTTTTGAATTGAAAAACATTGAAGCGTCAAATAGACTCTCCCACTATATTTATTTTTGATTAGTTGGAGGAGAGAGAGAGAGAGAGAGAGAGAGAGAGAGAGAAGAAAACAGGTTGTAACATAAAGCCCCCTTTGTCGGTGTCAAAATCGGCGGATCTCGGGTAGGGGGTGCCGATCTGTGCATCTTAGGCTGATGGTAACATGGAGCAAGGGACACAATGTTTACCCAGGTTCGGGCCCTCTCGATGGAGGTAAAACCCTACTTCCTGCTTGATTGATATTGATGATATGAGTAGTACAAGAGTAGATCTACCACGAGATCATAGAGGCTAAACCCTAGAAGCTAGCCTATGATGGTTATGATTGTGATCGTGATCGGCCTTCTAAGGACCAACCTCTTCGGTTTATATAGACACCGGAGAGGGCTAGGGTTTATAGGGAGTCGGTTACAAGGAAGGAAATACAATATCTGGATCGCCAAGCTTGTCTTCCACGCCAAGGAGAGTCCCATCCGGACACGAGACGGAGTCTTGAGTCTTGCATCTTCACGCCCCAACAGTCCGGACGAAGCATATAGTCCGGCCGTCCGGATACCCCCTAATCCAGGACTCCCTCAGTAGCCCCTGAACCAGGCTTCAATGACGATGAGTCCGGCGCGCAGTCTTGTCTTCGGCATTGTAAGGCGGGTTCCATCTCTGAATACTCCAAAGTACCTGTTGCGACGAATAGTGTCCGGCTTCCCATCAATGTTGTACTCCTCGGCTTATGTGCCTTAATAATGACCATCTCCACGTATTGAGCGAATGCAAGGAGCCGAGGCATTTTTGCATTTTCCACCCTCGATCCTTCGGGTTAACCGTCTATTTGAAGAGACGGGGATTCTCAGATCCAAACCTCACTCCCCCCCTCGAGCAAGCATCCAACAGAGTGCTTCGGAAAAACCATTCCAACATGGCCTGTCGTTGCAACTCTTCTTCTTGCTCTAGTCGCTCGAAGCCGGGGGACTGGGAAGTGTGTTCAGTTCCTCATAGCCGTTTGATAGAGTTACAAACCCAAGGGTTTCTCCCACCGCGTTCATGGTCCCCGTCCGTGCCAGAATAGCTACCTATAACGGCGGGGAGCAAGCGGAGGGATCTCCTAATCCATCTCCAGAGGAGCGAATATGCCTCATCCCGCATCTGCTAAGGGGCGTCGGGTTTCCTATCCACCCGTTTCTTCGCGGGCTCCTGGAGTTCTACGGCCTCCAGTTGCACAACTTCACCCTTGCCTCTGTGCTACATATAGCAGGATACGTTGCCCTTTGTGAGCTATTTATAGGCTGCGAGGCTCACCTCGGGTTATGTAAGAAGCTGTTCTACCTCATCCCTCGCAACCAGGGGGAATCCCTATGTCAAGTGGGCGGAGCCGAAGTATGGCACATTGCCGAGACCGGATACCTATCCGGCACTCCCAAGAAGGAACCAGAAAACTGGCCTTCGGAATGGTTTTACGTTGATGACGTTCCCCTTTCGGATCCAGTCCGGATAGGTCTCCCCAAGTTCAGTAACGCCCCGCCGAGGGCATGTCGAAGCTGGCACCCTCGAGGCCCCCAAGAGGAGGATACTAGGGAAATACACTTCCTGATGATCAGGATAAAGTTACTGGCCAAATCCGGACTGATGATAGTCGAGGTTTTGGCAATATGCATAATGCGGGGAGTGCAACCGCTTCAATATCGGGGGAAGCCCATGTGGCACTACAACGGGGAAGATGATGCCACCCGCTGTGGCCGTAAGGGTCCGGACTCCTCCAGTGCTCTGGCGAGGATATTATCCGACCTGTATAAAGGAGAAGAAGAAGAATTCCTTCACATTAAACCGCGGGATGGGTTTTCCATGTACAACCCCCCAAGCTGGGTAAGTCGTTATTCTTTTTCCCGCTTCACTTATTGTGGCGTTCTTCGCTAAGATTATCTTCCTCGATATTTTCGAGCAGGAACTAAGGAGGGCCGTAGAAGGAATCTCCAGCCCTTCCCCGCAGCCAGAGGACCCCGTAAGGGCCCTCGATCTAGGACTCGAAGAAGATCCGGATATTACTGTGGAGCCCCTAGGGACCCGTCGGCAACGGGCGTCCGGATTGGGCAGGCTCAAGAGAAAGGCGGTTAGGGTCGAAATGCCGCTACAGAGGTAAGGCAAAACCATTTTCTATGATTATTGTATTTGAAGTGTAACAGCGCCCTTCGTGTCCTGGCAGGAAGAGGAGTAGCCAGACTATATCCGGGGATCCTGCCAATCACGCCTCCACCAGCCGGGTTCCAGAACCGGCTTCGAGAGAGGAGGCGGACGTGGGGCCGATGCCGCATAGTTCTCCGACAGAGGACACAGATATGCTCTCTGCCACGAATTCCGAAGTAGAGAGCGCCATGAATCACCGGCACCGACGGGCCGTACTTCGCAACAACATCTTTTCCGAAGAGGCATTTAGCTTTCAATTCGGGAGACGCATACATCCGAGCTGCTCAAGGCGGGCTTGCCCGAGCGATGGACCAGTATACCAAAGATATACGGGTAAGAAAATTTGATAAGCATGTATGGCAGTAGCCCCTGAGACTTGAAACGGTTGGAACAACTGTTTTAAGGATCAATTTATGCACAGGTACTTGTAGATAAGAATGAGCAATTGTCTCGGGAGCTGGAGGAGTGCAAGGCCCAGCTGAGGGCCATGGTTGCCAAGTTAGAGGAATCCCAGAAGGCCTCATCTGGTAACATTTGTCTCAATTGTACGAAGATGCACCAGTTAGTAAGTGGCTGGTATGACAAGTCTAACAGAAAATTCTGTAGACAATCCCGGGGTGAATCCGGAGGGCGTAAGAGATGACGAGTCGCATCTCAAAAGGCAGCTAAAGGCTGGCGAGCGCGTTCTTACGCAATTTAAGCAGGAGAAGAACAATCTTCAAGATGCAAATGTCCGGCTGGACGTGGAGTTAAAAGACGTCCACGCTTAGCTGGCGGACTCCATGAAGGAAAACAAGAGGCTTCGACGCGACATTTATGGTAAGTGCCTAGACGAACTGTAGTACAACTCGGCGAGGAAGCATATTGAAAGAATTTTACTTGTAGGAATATAAACGGGCCGCCCTGAGGACGATATGCCCTCGTCTGTAGGCGATTTACTGCAAGACCTCTCACAACTGCATGAGCGAGCTCGGCAGGTGATGCAGGGCGTTGCTCAGGCCTTGTGGCTATCAAGCTTCCTGCCAAATGGCATGGGGGAGCTTGTGGATATGCTTCAAGGAGCACGGCGGCGCTTCCGATTGTGGAAGATGTCAGCCTGCCGGCAAGGTGCAAGAGAAGCCTGGGCTATGGTGAAGGCGCGCTACACCAAGCTGGACCCGAACCATATGGCCGAAGTCAGACCGGCGGGGCCAGATGGGCAAGAAATTTCCGTGAGTCTGGTGTATGACCAGGTAGCGTTAGCCGCAAAGTATTGCCAACAGGATTGTAAGCTAGATAGCCTGTTGGATGGTATAGAGGAGGAATATAGTCAGTCCAAGTGACTGTGTAATTCAATGGACATAAGTAGTCCCTAGCCGGATGAAAATCATTTGTCATGGCGGACCTTTTCGCTTCAGCCCCCGGATCCTACAGTCCGGGGTGTGTCCGAATACCCGCTCAGTTATACAGAACCGGCGTATGCGTGGAAACCAGGCGTAGGGGTCATAAGTGCTTGAACAGACAAGTACCCAACTAGTTATGTTATATTACATGGATAGTAAGAAACATCTTCCATGGAGAATAGTTCCGTTAGGGGTTCCTTTCCCTGGGTACGCATGCGACGATGCACATGTCCGGACTGCGAACCAAGACGCAGGATACAAAACTTCTGGGGATTTACGTTGTAATAAACGAACACATCTTTTGTTCACCGACCGAATATTCCCTTAAGGACGCTAGCTTTCGGCTTCACCCACTCTGAGGTACACATCCGGCTGAACCGGCAATAACAATCGCAGAGGTGCTACCATTATGCCCTAGACGAATTAACAGGAACATAGGGCATAAACACAAGAGCCAGGCAACCCAGCTTGGCCACATCTTAAGTCATATCGATGCATATAATGGTGAAGAAAAGGCACATATGGAAAAAGAATGCATATGTGATGGGCAAAAAGCCATTAAAGTAATTATATTTAGCTTCCGTATAGGAAGCCCCCAGGTATTTCTTACACACATAGTGCGGCCGGAGTGATCCGGGCGTCCGTACTGTATTAAATACTTTGTGTGAAGAGGAAAAAAGGTCGAGAAAGGAAAAGGGAGGGAGCATAATTAAAAAGGCAGGGGGTAAGGAGACGAACACTGAGTCCGGCGCTAGGCGAAGAATCTCTAGAGTCTAGCCACATTCCATGGGTTCGGCTTGAGTCTGTTATCGGATGCATTACGTAAGCGGTACGCTCCTCCAGTGAGAACTCTATCGATGACGAAGGGACCTTCCCACTTAGGTTTGAGCTTGTCCTTCTTCTTCTTCGGTAGGCGTAGAACGAGTTCGCCAATGTTATAAGTTTTGGCCCGCACTTCTCTGCTTTGGTACCGTCGAGCCTGCTGTTGATAGAATGTGGAGCGGGCTTTTGCAACGTCGCACTCCTCCTCAAGGGCATCCAAGTTATCCTGCCGATCTAACTCGGCTTCCTTCTCTTCGTACATACGTACGCGAGGCGAATCATGTATTATGTCGTAGGGTAGTACTGCTTCCGCGCCGTACACCATAAAAAATGGTGTATATCCGGTGGTGCAATTCGGCATGGTCCGCAGCCCCCAGAGTATGGAGTCGAGCTCTTCGACCCCGTGCGTGTCCAACTCTGTCAAGGATCACACTAGTCTGGGTTTGATGCCGCTCATGATGAGACCGTTTGCCCGTTCGACCCGACCGTTTGTTTGGGGATGGTAGACGGAAGCGTAGTCGAGCTTAATGCCCATTTTGCCGCACCAAGTTTTCACTTCATCGGCTGTGAAACTTGAGCCATTATTAGTGATGATGCTGTGGGGGGCGCCGTATCGGTGTACGACCCCGGATATGAAGTCTATTACTGGTCCGGATTCGGCCGTCTTGACTGGTTTGGCTTCTATCCATTTGGTGAACTTGTCCACCATGACCAATAAGTACCTTTTCTTATGGCTTCCCCCTTTAAGAGGTCCGACCATATCCAGCCCCCAGACCGCGAAGGGCCAAGTTATGGGGATTGTTTGGAGAGCGGTAGGGGGCGTATGACTCTGATTGGCAAAGAGTTGGCAACCGACGCAATGTTGGACAAGGTCCTGTGCGTCTGCTCGGGCCGTCGGCCAATAGAAGCATGTAAGGAAGGCCTTGCTAACTAGTGCTCGAGCCGCGGCGTGGTGCCCGCCCAGTCCGGCATGGATTTCAGCCAAGAGTTGCCGCCCTTCCTCTTCGGAGATGCACCTTTGGAGCACTCCGGTCGCACTTTTCTTATAGAGTTCCCCTTCATGGACTTTGTAAGCTTTAGAGCGGCGAACAATGCAACGTGCTTCATTTTGGTCTTCGGGGAGCTCCTGCCTATTTTAGGTAGGCCAAGAAAGGCTCAGTCCACGGGGCGATTACAACCATGATTTCGTGGGCCGAAGATGTTATTTCGGTGGTGGAGCCTCTGATTATGTCTGATAGTTCGGAATCTGGGGGTGTATTCGGATATGTGCTAGTATTGCCGGACTCCCCTTCCCATACCACGGATGGCTTGAACAGCCTTTCCAGGAATATGTTAGGTGGGACAGGGTCGCGTTTAGCGCCGATGCGGGCGAGGATATCCGCCGCTTGATTATTTTCTCGAGCCACATTGTGGAATTCGAGTCCCTCGAACCGAGCTGATATTTTGAGGATGACATTATGGTAGGCCACCATTTTCAGATCCTTGGCATCAAAGTCTTCGTTTATTTGTAATATTGCAAGGTTTGAATCCCCGCGCACTTCTAGGCATTGAATGCCCATAGAGACTGCACTACTAGGAAAAGGCCTATAGATGGAAATGACACTAATGGTGCACCAGACAAGTGGTGCGCCATTAGTATATACTAATGGAGCACCACCTTCTGATGCGCCATCCGTGTTGAAACTACTAATGGCGCACCTTGACCACGGTGCGCCATTAGTACCAATTTTTTTTTGAACTAGTGCGCCTGTCCAAACATACTAATGGCGCATCCCCTGGTGGTGCGCCATTACTAGTTGTAACTAGTAATGGCGCACCAGCCAGAAGGTGCGCCACTAATGTTATTTTTTTATTATTGCTTTTATTCCTTTTTTTGCAAAAGTTCTAATGGCGCACCACCAGTGGGTGCGCTATTAGTAACCTGGATTACTAATGGCGCATTTGTTGCTGGTGCGCCATTAGTAAGTGGGCAGCAACAAGATATTTTGGACAGCCTCTCCTCCCACACTCACTTTCTCCCCACTTCATTCTCTCCACCGCCTCCTCCTTGTCTCGGGTGCCTCCTCTTTTTCACCTCATTTCCACCATAGATTCATTCAAATTAAGTGGTTAAGTTACCTTGTTTTGCTAGGTAAGTAAGGGGGGAAGCTATATTTATGTTGTTCTCCCTACAACAATGTGCACATGCACTTTTTATGGCCTAGCTAGATCTATGTATGTTCGTGGTGTTGCATATGTTTGTGGTGTTGCATATGTGTTTGTGTTTGGAGGTGTACCGGTATTTGAAATGCGATAGTTGCCAATATTTTGCCGGAATGTTGATTCATTTCCGTTTCGGCGAGAATTTTGGCATTAAGCATTCTTTTTGGTCCTATTTTTAGGGAAAGTCATGCCAAATTTTTTCTTGGTTCTAAAATATCGTTTTGCTCTACCCCGCAGGCGACCATGGTCCGCACGATGACCGAAGGCATCGTGAATAGGTTTTTGAGGTCCGCGAAGGCCGAGATGCTTCAAAAGAACGAGACAGAGATAAGATGTCCGTGTCGAAGATGCAAGCTGAATAGCCTTATTGCGGACCCGGATTCCGGGCAGGTGCGGGACCACCTTCTCTTGCGTGGTTTCATGGATGGCTATCGGTGGCAAGGTGATGAAGATGACTACGAAGTCGTCCATGGGGGCCGGGCAAGAAATGAGGAAGGGCAGCAAGTCAACCACCGCGGCTCGGGGGGGTGAGAAGACGAAGAATCCCCAGGAGATGATCACGACGGTGATGCTGTACACAGTCATCATGTAGAAGATGCAGGACATGGTGATGATGCCGGCGGAGCAGACGACGCTGGACCATCGATGGGCTGGGTGCAGGACCCTCATATTCAAGAGCTGCTTCTCAAGCAGACGGATAACGCAAGAGCTGCCGCCCGAGAGAAAGCCAAGATGGATCAACTTGAGTTAGACGCGGTTACTCCATTGTATGAAGGATGCAGGCCCGAGGATACCCGCCTGAAAGTAACGCTCATGGCTCTGGAGATGAAGGTAAAACACAAAATGACCGACGCATGCTTCGACGAGAACATGTCATTCTGGCACGAACGTCTTCCCAAGGGGAACAAGTGCCCGACCAGTTTGGAGGAGGCGAAGAAAATCATGTGTCCTCTGGATTTACCGCACGTGAAATACCATGTGTGCATGAACAATTGCATCATTTATCGGGACGAGCACGCGGAGTCTACCATATGTCCGGTGTGCGGTGTCACTCGATACAAGAAGAGGAAGAAAGCTCCTCGAAAAGTGGTGTGGTACTTTCCGATCACTCCTCGTCTGCAGCGGTATTTCGCGGACCCTAAGGTAGCAAAGCTCTTGCGTTGGCACGCGGATAGGGAGGAGAAGAAGCGAGAAGATGACGCAAATGATCCGGAGATAGATAAAAAAGACAAGATGCTGAGTCACCCTAAGGATGCGAGCCAGTGGCAAGCGTTGAACTTCGAATACCCAGAATTTGGGAACGATCCAAGGAACATCATGCTGGGCGCGAGCACCGATGGAGTCAATCCGTTTGGCAGCCAGAGAAGCACACATAGCACCTGGCCTGTGTTCGTGTGGATGTACAACCTTCCCCCCTGGTTGTGCATGAAGAGGAAGTACATTCACATGAGTATGCTAATTGAAGGGCCGAAACAACCAGGGAACGACATCAATCTGTATCTGGGGCTGCTGAAAGAGGAGATTGACACGCTGTGGAAAACGCCAGCCAATACGTGGGACGCCGCAGAGAAAGAATATTTCCCTATGAGAGCCGCACTGCTCACGACGGTGCACGACTATCTCGGTTACGGATATCTTGCGGGGCAGGTAGTCCACGGATTTTCTGGATGCGTAAGGTGCATGGATGACACAACGTATCGCCAGCTAGATAGAGATCCCGGGTCTTCGAAAACCGTGTTCGTGGGACATCGAAGGTGGCTTCGCGATGATGACCCGTGGAGGAAATGCAAGGATCTGTTCGATGGTGAAACCGAACCCCGAAAACGCCCGTGTACGAGGAGCGGCGAGGAAATAGACAAGCTGTTGAAAAATTGGAAAGACTGCCCACTGCCGGGAAAGAAGCAAAAGGCGCCAGAGCCGCTGCTGAAGGTATGGAAAACGAGGTCTGTTTTCTGGGACTTGCCGTACTGGAAGATCCACCGTGTGCCTCACAGCCTTGATGTCATGCATATCACGAAGAACGTGTGTGAGAGTCTGCTTGGTACCCTGCTCAACATGCCAGAGAGGACCAAAGATGGGCCGAAAGCAAGGGCAGACTTGAAATCAATGGGCATCAGGCAGGAGCTTCACGCTATATATGATGATGATGATGATGATGATGATGATGATGATGATGATGATGATGATGATGATGATGAGGCGAAGCAGGACACAGAAAGTCGTCGCAAAGGCAAAAAGGCCAAGAAGACCGGAAATGACTACCCTCCCGCATGCTTCTCTCTAAGTCAGGAGGAGATCGAGCAGTTTTTCACCTGCCTCCTAGGAGTAAAACTTCCTTACGGTTACGCGGGGAAGATAAGCAGATACCTAGACCCAGCGAAGCAGAAGTTCAGCGGGATGAAGTCTCACGACTGTCACGTGCTAATGACGCAGATACTTCCAGTTGCAATCTGTGGGATCATGGACGCGCACGTCCGTGAAACGCTATTTGGCCTATGCAACTTCTTCGACGTCATCTCTCGGAAGTCGATTGGCGTGAGGCAACTCAGAAGGCTACAGGAAGAGATCGTGGTGATACTATGCGAGCTTGAGATGTACTTCCCGCCCGCATTCTTCGACGTTATGGTGCATCTGCTGGTCCATATAGTGGAGGATATCATCCAACTCGCGCCGATGTTCCTGCACAGCATGATGCCGTTCGAAAGGATGAATGGTGTCATCAAAGGATACGTTCGCAACATGTCACGTCCAGAGGGAAGCATAGCCAGGGGCTTTCTGACCGAAGAGTGCATCTCCTACTGCACAAATTATCTAGGCATCGAGAACCCCGTTGGTCTGCCCGTCAACAGGCACCTCGGGAGGCTCGCTAGATGGGGTCACCGTGAGGGTCGCCGCGAAATGCATGTCGACTTCGAGGGTCGACTCGCCGACTTTGAAAGAGCAAACCTAGTCGCGCTACAACACATAGACGTGGTCGATCCTTGGGTGGTAGAGCACAAAACCTTTATTAAGAAGACGTACAATGACCGACGCCAACAGAGGACGGACGGAGATATACTCAAAGAGCACAACTCATGTTTCACGCGTTGGTTCAAGCAGAAGCTTCTGTCGTACCCTTTACATGAGGATTCTTCCGCGGAAGAACAACTCATATTCGCCTTGTCACAGGGCGCCGAGCACAACCTGATGACCTATGAGGCGTACGATATCAACGCTACACATTCTACACCGAGGCCAAGGACATGAAGAGCGATGGTTATCAGAACTCCGGGGTAACGATGGAATCCTACACCGGTAACGACAAGGACAGATACTACGGAAGGATCGAGGAGATCTGGGAGCTGAGCTACGCTGGAGAGAAGGTCCCGATGTTCCGTGTCAGATGGGCCAAGAGCGTCCTAAAAGAAGACCGGTATTTCACCACCATGGTTATACCCGAAGCCAAATCCAAGACCGCGGGCGCAAACGTCACCGCGAAAAATGAGCCATGGGTACTGGCTTCCCAAGTGGACCAATGCTTCTTCATTACCGACCCGTCAAAGACCAGTCGTGTTGTCGTGAGGAGAGGCAAAAGGAAGATCATCGGAATGGATGGAGTAGCCAATGAGCAAGACTTCGACAAGTACGGCGAACCGAGGATCGAACATGACGACGATGATGAAGTAGCAGCATACACCACAAGAAGAAGCAGGACCACCCTACCTAAAGGATGTCCGTTCCACAGAAGAACTCCATTTGCGAAAAAGAAGGGCAAGAAGATTGTTAACAGATAGCTAGCTAAGATCGATTGTATTTAAATCGTAGCCTTCATTTCTCGATTGTATTTCATGGGCACTTTTTGAACTATCATGAATATTTTTAAATTTCATGGACACTCGATCTCGATCCCCCTCCATCTCGATCGCTATCCCACCTCGCCAGATCCGGTCCCCCTCGCCGCTGAGCACCCCCCGGTCCACCGGCCGCCGCCGCCGACCCCCCGCACCCTCGATTCCCCTGCTCAACCGCCGCCGCCGACCCCCCGCACCCCTCCCCTACTCAACCGCCGCCACCGACCCCCCGCACCCTCCCCCGCTCCACCACATTACTGTTTGATGATATTTTTAAAAAATTATTACTGTCTTATAAAAAAATTACTGTTATGATTTAAACAAGTTTGAACATATTTAAACACAAAAAGTATCAAACAACATTTTAAATGCATAAAAAAAATTTTGTGGAGCCTGGGAATCAAACCCAGGACCTCCTGGTGTGAGAACGGGCACCTGACCAGTCGAGCTAGTAGAGGGGAGTTGATGTGAATAAGGTCAGGTGGGAGATAACCTGTTGGCTCGAAAAAATACTAATGGCGCACCAGGTCGAGGTGCGCCATTAGCATGTATATACTTATGGCGCACCGAGGGGTGGTGCGCCATTAGTATTGTGCCCCCCTACTTCTGATCCCCTCTCTCTCCCTCGCCCTCGCCCTCGCCCTCGATCCCCTTCCCCTCTCCTCTCCCGACGCCGCCGCCCCGCCGCCCTCGACGCCGGCCAGATCCACCGCCACCTCTGCTCGAGCTGCTCCCATCGACCACGCCGCTGCTCGCGTGCTTCTTCTCTCCCGCGACCCCACCATTGAAGGTCTCGCAAGGTCCTCTTCTCCTCCCCCTCCCCCTTTGTTCGATTCGATTGTGCCGCCGTCAAGGTTCCCTGATGATGCTGGTTCCTCTCGCGTGCAGGCTGCACGCACCTCGGACCGCGTGTGCCTAGTTCTTCCCGGGACGCTGCCCCGACCCTACTACCCACGCCATCAGGGGAGCTCGTCAAGGTATCATCCCCCCCTCTCTCTCTCTGCTCTCTCCATCTCTCATGCTCTGGCGTAGTTCTTGCAGTAGTTCTTTTAATCCCGTCAAGGAAGCATCTGTATACACAAACTGCAGTATTTCTTCCTGTTCCACAACCACAACTGGGCGTTGTAGCCTGACACAAAGAGAATCATGAGGCATTTTTCTTTTAATTAAACATTTGCAGTAGTATACTTGACTGAATTTAAACACTTGCAGTAGTACTTTGACGAGGCTCTGTTTGATCAACTGGAGCTTAAACACTTGCATTAGTACTTGCAGTTGTACTTGACTGAATTTAAACACTTACAGTCTTTCTACTGCTGCTTGATCAACTGGAGTACTCTGGACTTGATCAGTAACTGTTTTGGTGTAGCAAGTGCAGGAGCTGTAGTACTCCATTTGGTACTCCATTTGGAGACTTTAACTGGATCAGATTAGGTACTCCATTTGCTGTAGTACTCCAGTTAACTGAAACTAGTGACATCACTTGAAGCAACTTAAGTCTGAATAATCAAATTCATCATACACTATTACTTGAATCAAAGATCAGGTATTCCATTACAGTAGCAAGTGTACCAGTATTATTGGAGTAAAAAAATTCAGTTAAGTTGTGCAGTAGTGTACTCCATCAGGGGAGTTTCTCTTTGTTGATATATTATTCCAAGAACAATTGTATCAAGCAAGAATATTGACTAAGGCATTGTTGCAGAGATTCTGAGAATTAGCCAAACACTAAGCATTCATTGCTCCACTAGAGTTTCTACCTCTTATCTGATGAATGGTTTTATGAAAATGCCTTCATGGGTATATAGTCATGCAATCTGAATTTATGTTCAGCACTTGAAGGAAAAAACTATACACTCTTTCATCTTCCTGTTTGTGATTTGATAGTTGTAACTGTTCACCCGCATCTTGTATGTCATAGTGATGATTTACTCAAGTGGTAATTGGACACTAATATGATTCTGAAGTCATATGATAGTTGGTGTTTTGGTTTGTGATTAACATTTGACAATAATTAAATTGTTGTGAAGTAGTGAGACCCTGGAAATGTTTTCAAAATGTTTTCTATTTCCATGGGGATAAATTTATCTTATGCCTTATGTTCATGCGATTCAGTTCATTTGTTTTGAGTTGCGCAGTAGGGCAAAGCCCCACACCCCCTGTTATATTTATTTAAATTAAGATTACAAGGCTACAAGTAGAAAATAAAATGCACATTAGAACTATACATGGAAGCAGGTGCCTTTGTGTTCTGGTAGTCCTTTAGAACTATACATGGAAACATAATCTTCCTTATCAAGACAAACATAATAGAAGCAGGTGCAGGAGCTGTAGTACTCCATTTGGAGACTTTAACTAGATCAGATTAAACTGGATCAGATCACTGTTGAACTGGGTGTAAAATCACTACTATTGATATTCAAATTTAAACTTGAAAATGAAAATTGAATTGGAGAATTAAATCACTGTTTTTTAGTCCCCATTTCTGAACCTATGCTAACCTTGCAAGCAGCATAACAGGCAATGTACTCCAAAATACTATAAGAACTGGAGTAAAAGATGACTGCATCTCACAGAATATAAGAAATGGGGACTCTTGGCTAAGTATGGCAATGCCACAGAGTAATAATTAACTAACTGAAAATTTGACATTCTGGACTATGCTTGGCTCTGGTTTTGTGAAATCTCATCTCTTTTCTAGTGCCATGACTAGTCATGAATTTTATTTTACTTTCCCCACTTTATAACATTCAGAAATTGTTTACTAGCTCAAGCTTCTCCTTTGCACTTTATCACTTCAATCTGCTGCTACCTCAAGCTTCTCGTTTACACTTGTGCCAAGTAGCATTTTTTCCTTGTATAATTATATGGTGGTTGACTGAGCTGCTACTTTTTCCTTGTAGAAGATCGCAGGTCGAGTGGGAGGGATCCAGTTGCGACGACACCGAATCACTAGCAAGGCAGCTGCCTAGAATAATAGGTATTTTTGTTACGCTTTCAGTTCGTGTCAGCAGGGAGATATAATGTTTTACAATCTTTCTGGTTATATTGGAGTTAGGTTTTTTGAATATGAGTAGCAGTGACTTGGATATACCTTATGGAGTTGTAACAGTTCCTCTTGGTGCTTAGGTGCATTTTCTTTGTGTAACTTGGTAGTTCAAATGGAATGTATCTCATTTTGTAGACAGATTATTTTCTGGAATATCATATATTCAAATTTGTAATGAATGATGGATTCTACCTTGGGGTGTGGTTTCATGGGCAGTCTCCTTGGCTAGCCTGAGTGGCTCTTGCTGCCCATGCTAGGCTGTCTCTTTCATAAATCAATGCATACTGATGTTCATATGTCATGTTTCATGCATGGAGAAAATTAGCTCCGTGCGGTCGCAAAGATGTACAAAATGGAGGATACCATCTTCTAACTCAAGGGGTTTTTTGTGATGCTAGTAGAGGCACATTGTGGCCTTTTCATCCATATGAAAGTAGAGGCACATTGTGGTGCTAGTTTGCTGGGTTTTGTCTCCGACCATCGTGTCGTGATGATATTGCAGGTACCCCGAGAGGCCCTTGAGTTTGCCGGAATGTCGATTAACTTCCGTTCCGGCAAATTCGGGTACTCCATATGTCCTATTTTCAGCAAAGGTCATGCTGAAATTTTTCGTGAATTTTAGCATGACTTTGCTAAAAATAGGACATATGGGGTACTTGTGACTAATGCATGGGTCGGGGTATCTTAGTAGTTAATTAAGTAGGATCAAGTGCCCCGGCGTACTTGTGACTAATGCATGGCTTTTAGGGTGTCTCGGTGTCGATAAAAACCGAAATGATGAAAGGTTAGGCTTTTAGGGTGCCTCGGCGTCGAAAAACCCTCAATGGTAAAAGCTTAGATTTTAGGATGCCTCGGTGTCGACAAACCCTAAATGATGAGACCATGCTCTTGTTCCTTGACAATAACCAACTTTTTGACCAAACTTTGTTTCTATTTAGAGAGAAACATGGCCCACAACGATGAGGCCGGGGATTCGGGCGGCAAGGCATTCTGGGAGCTGTCCCAGGAGATGGAGGAACAACCTCACTTGTATGAGGCCGCCGCCTTCCCCACCGATCCTGAGACCACGGATGGTGCCACCGAGGATGACCACACTGATGCCACCACTGATGGTGCCGCCGAGGATGCCACCACTGATGATGGCGGCGCACGCACAGATGGCAGCCAACCGAAGAGGCAACAGAAGGACCGGCGCCCGATCGTGCTCCGCACCCTCAAGGAGGAAGTTACTGAAGTGGACTCCAACGGGAATCCAACGGCGCCCGAACGAATAGTCAAGGGGTACTCACTTCAGCTCGGGTGCATTGTCCGGAGCACCGTCTCGATCAACACCGAGAACCTTAGGCATAAGGACCGAGGGAATTTTCGCAACCTCCTCTTCACGAAGTTGCACGAACGATACAAGTTCCCCGCTGAATTTGAAAACACAAGCCTCAAAGGGAATAAAGTGAACAATGCTGCCCTCACGAAGATGAGCACGGCCCTGTCTACTTGGAAAAGCAATGTGAAGAGAATGATCGAGAAAGGTGAGAGTTATCAGAAGATCAAGGAGAAAAATCCTTCGATCACCGAAGATGACTACAACGACTTCAAGATCAATTGCTCGAGCACCGCAAGCTCCCAATCAAGTGAGTGGGGGAAACAAATGCGGGAGCTAAACATAGGGGAACACACACTCGGTCCCGGCGGTTATAGAGTGGCGGAGCCTATATGGGACAAGGAGGAGGCGGACCATGCCGAGCAAGGCCTACCGCCCCTCTTCGATAAATACGGTGACAAGCAGAGCAGGAACTTTGTCAGGGCCCGGTACAAGAAGGACCCGAAAACAATGGAGCTTACCACGGATCCGAAGACCAGGTAGCTTGAGCTTGTTCTGGTAAGGAATACACCCCCGCGTAATTAGCTCCATATGGTTGCATTCTAATTAATGAAGCCAAATTTCTAAATGGTTCACATTCCTTCCGCAGGCGACTGAAAGCAGTAGCGCGGGGTCGACTAAGAGCAACCCTTGGGATACCACTCTAAATAGGGGGTTGAATGTAATGAAGAACAAGGATAAGCTCAGTAAGCCGACGTCAGCTGGTCGTGTGGCCGGCAAAGGCTTGTCGACAAAATGGGGGTCATACTATACCGCTGGTGTGCGGAAGGAGAAAAAGACCAGCTCGGAAAGCCAGGCGCGAGAGGTTCAAGAACTCAAGGCACAGGTGGCGCGGATTCCGGAGATTGTCCAAGAGCAAGTGGAACAACGACTCGGAGTGACGATCACCGCCCTTGTGCCTACCTTGATCTCGGGGTTGAGTGCGTGGATTGCGGGCGGCCAACAGGGGCCGCCCCCGATTCCTAGCTTCACGGCCAGCAACTCGCATAATGCGATGGCGGGGCCATTGGTGCCTCCGGCGGAGGCGGCATTGGTGTCTCCGACGCCGGCACGGGAGCTTAATGCACCCGGGTGTACGCCGGCCGGCACCTCTTCAGCAAGCGGCCCCTCCGTCAACTGCATGCCCGCCGTTGGCGGTGCCTCGACATTAGCCGAGCTCGACGCCATCATCACGGTAACTAATTAAGCCTCTCTCGGCCGAGGACTTCATCTCCTTGCCTTTGACTGGGAATCCCTGACGCCCTACATGTTTTCGCAGGGCGCCGCCGACGTTCCGTGCACTCTCCTCCACTTCGTGAACAACGAGTTGGTCGATGTCGCCAAGGGCAAAATCGTTCAACCGGGCAACCCCTTGTTCCACGGTACCCAGATGCCACCCAACTTGTTTAGGGTTCAACTGGCTCGGGTGCTGCCAGGCTGCGACAACTTGTTACCTCTGATTCGACCCGTCGGGGCCGACGATGAAGACGTGATGACCCTCAGCGCCTGCCTGAGCTGGCCCCTGCTTTGGCCGAAGAGCCAGATTCGTTTGGGGGCGGGGGACACCACCCCAAAGACAACACCGCCAGTCGTGCCGGCGCCAAGTCGGCCCCATGGCAAGACCGCCGTAACGGTGCCGGACATCCCTATGCCACTGGATCCAAACATGCATATGGCACAGGATCAGAACGACGACGACTACGACGGTGATACATTTGGCAACGTTGATCAGTACTTTGCCGAGCATGGGTACGATGGCGACTTCATGGGGCCTCCTTCTCAAGAACCAAACCCAACAAAAGACGTGTGCGATCTAGCTCGTACCGCGGAGAAGCCAAGTTGCAACAGGCGCCGTCTGGCGTTCAGCTCTCAGGAGATGCCTCCAGCTGCCGACTTCACCGAGCCTCAGATAGGCGAGGTGCGAAATATTATCAGCCCCAACACACTCAAGAAGGCGGTCTGTGAGCAGAACTCGGTCCCATTACAGGAGAAGAAGAAGGCACGCAAAAGAAAGACTAAGAAGGGTGCGAGCCAGCCAGCACCGAGTACGATCCGTGCTTAGGACGGGCCACCTTCACCGCAGGATATCTCGAGGAGGGTGCATGTGGCGGGTAGGGCGATGCTACCGACAAATATGCTCAATGCTGCAACCGGTGCTATGCGAAGTCTGCATGACAGTGTTCTTGCTTTGGAGAAGCGGCGTCTTAGGGAGAAGGATGTGGCATACCCGGTTTTCGCGGCCAAGGTGCCAGAGGGCAAGGGCTTTGTGGATAACTCCATCGGGCGTACGATCGTCCTGCGTTTTGATGACATCCACGCTATGTTGAACCTTCATCCGCTGCACTACACCTTCGTTCGGCTATTTTCGCTGAGTATGGAGATGCGGATCATTCGCGACAAGACCCCGGACATCGTGATAGTCGACCCCTTCTACATGCGTGCCAAGATCTTGGGCAGCGCTGGGGACCGGCAAGTCGCGAGTTCTTACCTCGAAGGCGTCATTCTGGCAAACCAAGATAAGGATAACTTCCTCGTGCCTTACTTTCCCGAGTAAGTCCTCCCCTCAACCGGCCCGTAACATATGAATTCTTACATTTCGATCGTTTTTCTTTTAACATTCCGTGTTTTCTGCAGTGACACACGTTGCACGCTCATCCTCCTAAGCCCCAAATATTCCATGGCCACGTATTTCGACCCGGACCGTCAGTCGAACGTAGACTACACAAATGTCAAGAAGGTTCTTGATGATGTTCTCCCCGGCTACGCCCAATCTGGAGGCACCTTCACCAGGCCTATTCGTAAGTACGGCAAGCACGTGTTCTCCCACAATACGACGTTCTGCTGCGTCAAGCAGCCGCCTGGCGGTCAGAAGGGTGCCTACTACGCCATCCATCACATGCGGGCGATCGTACGGGACCATCATCAACTTCTGCTACCGAGTAAACTCAAAGATTGGGCCGCGAGCGTGTCAGCAATCCAGGACGCGGACCTCCGACAAGAATTCTTTCGCATCCAGTCGGAGTTTGCGGAAATCATCCATCAAGATGTCCTTCGTACCTCGGGGCAGTTCTACCTCAGAAATCAACCGTCCAACAGTGACATCGACACAATGCTACAAATGCAGGATGACAACGCCCGTTCTTTCATGACTCCCACGATAGACGGTGGCTTCATCCACGCTCTGGTCCCTTGAGTCGAGTTGTCTAGTTCTGAAACATCAATTGGTTCATGTTGTAATTAAACTTTAATGAACTTGTAGTATGTCTCTTTGGTTTCGAGAGTCGTTCAACTTAGATGTAATCGATGCTATTAATGTCTTGCTTTTCTCTTCCGATCGTTCTGTTGCATAATTATATATTGCTTATGTATTGTCTGTGAATTGGTACTAACGTTTCGTTTGGCTAGTGCATAGAGATGCCGACGTATGTCGTGTACAAGGGTAAGGTTCCCGGAGTCTACGATGACTGGGAGGAGTGTCGGAGACAGGTTCACCGATTCAGCGGTAACAGTTACAAAGGGTACACCACTAGGGCCGAGGCCGAATCTAGATACGCCCGCTATCTAGCGGGAGAGGGGAGGGAGCGTTGGAGGAACCGGATGCAGACGAGTTTCATCGTGATGATGCTCATCGTGATGACCGCAGCTCTCTTCTATGTGATGGTACTTTAGATGATCGATATCGACTTGTAATGTGAAGACAAACTCGCTACTCGCGGTCTCGAGACTTGTAATATAATGTTCTATCTTTGTTCGGTCTTTTTAATTCGGAGACTAATATGATGAATTGTATTCGGAGACTAATATGATGAATTGTATTCAAAGACTAATCTTCTATTGTATTCGATGAATCTGTTGTTGATGTGTGCTGTCTATATTTTGTCAAATTATACATTTTGTAACCTGTGCAAAAAACAGAAAATAAAAAAATAAAAAAACCCTAATATTCATACTAATGGCGCATCACATGACAGTGCGCCATTAGTATGACAGTGCATACTAATGGCGCATCACAGGGCAGTGCGCCATTAGTATGCCGCGGTTACTAATGGCGCATCCAGTGGTGGTGCGCCATTAGTATGCCAAAGCACCTGGGTATACATGGCCCCTGGGAGGCATACTAATGGCGCACGCTGGCCTATACTAATGGCGCACCCGCGGTGCGCCATTAGTATACCAGATACTAATGGCGCACCAGGTGGTGCGCCATTAGTAAAAATTACTAATGGCGTGCTGTTAATGGCGCACCACAGATGCGCCATTAATGGCCATATTAGGTGCGCCATTAGTAGTGGTTTTTCTAGTAGTGCTGCCATCCGAAGACCGTGCAACAGAGCCTCGTATCCGGCTCCATTGTTGGAGTCTGTGTATAATATTTGGAGGACGTACTGGACCGTGTCTCTGGTGGGAGACGTCAGGACTACACCTGCTTCCAATCTGGCCAGCATTTTAGAGCCGTCGAAGTGCATGATCCAGTTAGAGTACACGCCATACTCTTTAGGGAGTTCAGCTTCTATCCATTCAGCAACAAAGTCAGCTAGTACTTGCGACTTGATGGCCCGCTGTGGTTTGTATGTTATGTCGAACGGGAGGAGCTCGATGGCCCATTTAGCGATCTGGCCCATAGCGTCGCGGTTATTTATTATGTCATTGAGTGGTACTTCGGAGGCCACCGTACGTAATCGAACACTCTTGAAAGTAGTGTCGTAGCTTCTGGGATGCCATGAAGACCACGTATGCTATTTTTTGACAGTGTGGGTATCGGGATTTGCATGGGGTGAGGACCGTGGATACGTAATAAACTAGCTTCTAGAGCGGGAATTTGTATCCGTCAACCTCTCGTTCGACGACGAGTACTGCGCTTACAACTTGGTGTGTTGCAGCTATGTACAGCAGCATAGGTTCGCCAATATTTGGCGCTGTTAGGACTGAATTACTGGCCAATAAGGTCTTTATTTCGTCCAGTCCGGCCGCGGCTGCATCCATCCACACAAAGTGTTCGGTGCGCTGAAGAAGGCGGTAAAGGGGTAATGCCTTTTCTCCTAACCTGGAGATAAAGCGGCTTAAAGCAGCCATGCATCCAGCTAGTTTCTGGATGTGCTTGAGGTCTGTTGGTATAGCCAACTGCGACAGAGCGCGAATTTTTGCCAAATTCGCTTCAATTCCTCTTTTGGAAACAATGAAGCGCAGCAGTTTCTCGGAGGGGATGCCGAAAATGCATTTTTCCGGGTTCAGCTTGATGTCGTATGTTCGGAGGTTATCGAACGTGAGCCTCAAGTCGTCTATTAGGGTTCCGACGTGTCTTGTTTTTATGACCACGTCATCCATGTATGCCTCCACTGTTTTTCCGATTTGCTTTTCCAGGCATGTTTGAATCATGTGTTGATAGGTCGCGCCGGCATTTTTAAGCCCGAAAGGCATAGTGTTGAAGCAGAAAGGACCATATGGCTTTATGAAAGCTGTTGCAACTTGGTCGGACTATGCCATCTTTATTTGATGGTATCCAGAGTATGCGTCGAGGAAACACAGCGAGTCGTGTCCTGCTGTGGCGTCGATGATTTGATCAATGCGAGGGAGGGGAAAGGGATCCTTGGGGCAAGCCTTGTTGAGGTCTTTGAAGTCGACGCATAGGCACCAGGATTTGTCCTTCTTTGGTACCATTACTAGATTTGCCAGCCAATACGGATGTTTGATATCTCTGATGAATCTGGCCTCGAGTAGCTTGGCTAGCCCCTCCCCCATGGATTGCCGTTTGGGCTCCGAAAACCGCCTTAGAGTCTACTTGACAGGTTTGTATCCTTTTAGTATATTGAGGCTATGTTCGGCCAATCTGCGTGGGATGCCCGGCATGTCCGATGGGTGCCAGGCGAAAATGTCCCAATTCTCGCGTAAGAAGTCTCGCAGAGCAGCGCCCATTGTGGGGCTCAACTGTGTCCCGATGGAAGCTGTCTTCGTGGGGTCCGCTGGATGGACTTGGAATTTGACTATCTCGTCTGCGGGTTTAAATGAGGTGGACTTGGGTCGCTTGTCAAGTATCATGTCGTCCCTGTCCATGGTGGCATGCAGTGTTGTTAGTTCTTCGGCTGCTAGGGCTTCGGATAATGCTTCCAGGGCTAGTGCTGCAGTTTTGTTTTCGGCACGAAGTGCGACGTCCGGATCACTGGCTAGAGTGATGATTCCATTGGGTCCAGGCATTTTAAGCTTCATGTACCCGTAATGGGGTATAGCTTGAAAGCTTGTAAACGCGTCCCGCCCTAAAAGGGCGTGGTATCCGCTGCTGAAAGGAGCCCCTTGGAATGTGATTTCTTCGGACCTATAATTCTCCGGGGTGCCGAATACCACACTGAGTGTGATTTTTCCCGCACACCGCGCTTCCCGACTAGGGATAATTCCCCTGAAGGTTGTGCCGCTTTGTTCAATGCGGCTTTTATCAATTTCCATCTTGTTGAGTGTTTGTTCGTAGATCAAGTTTAATCTGCTTCCGCCGTCCATGAGTACTTTAGTGAGTCGAAAGCCATCCACGATTGGGCTAAGGACCTGAGCGGCTGGTACCCGGATGGTCTGGAATCGAGGTTCGTCACTGGCATTGAAAGTTATGGCAGTGTCGTTCCACGGATTTATTTTTGCCACATGGCAGATTTCAGCAGAGCTTCGATGAGCTCGCTTGCGCCTAGTGTTTGAGGAGAAAGTCTCGAAGACTGTTAGTACCGTATTGTGTTCTTTGGCGCGATGTTGTTCTGCTTTATGGCTTACAAGAAGATCTTCGCCACTTTTTGCTACCTGCCGGAGTATCCAACATGCCCTAAGGCTATGGGTTTGTGTTGTGTCCGGTGTACTGTGGAGTTTACTGGCCCATTAAGCCATTCTTCCAATACGTTTCCACGCCCTGGGGTGGGCTTTGACTTCTTGGGGATTGGATAGGCCGATTTACGGGAGTTCGCCCGTTTAGCTCGGACAAAGGTTTTGGTGAGAGCCGGACTATCCCAAAATTCCGTTTGGGTTTTCCAGGCACTTTCCATCGCACAGTACTTCTGTACTATGGTTGCCAAGTCAACAAAGTGCACTATGTCACGATGACTTATGGCATTAAGGATTCCTTTGTTCATACAGTTTTTGCAGAAAAGTGAGACTGCGTCCTCCTCACGACAGTCCTTGACCTTGTTTAGCACAAGGAGGAATCTGACCCAGTAGCAATGTACTGTCTCATGGGGCTCTTATCTGATACGGGAGAGATGGTTTAAGTGCGGGTGGGTGTTCGTAGCTGAATCCGGATTCTGATCCGATCTAGCGCCTAGGGGCAGGGGAGCTTCCGAGTTCGATAGCTCGGGATCCGGGGTGCTGCCCAATTTTTCCAGCCCGATACCCGATCCTAAGTCCGGGATCTGGGTCATGTCTTCCCTTGAACGCGTGTCCGGCTCAGGGAGCTCGGTGATCCGGACATACACTACAAAAAAAATACACTTCCGTGATGATACGTGTTTGTCATAGTAGGTCGCATTTTTTGTCATGCATGTACATCCATGACAAATTTATGACAGAATCGAGATAGTCATACCTGTGCTGTCGTAGAAGTGTTCAATGACATTACCAAATTATCATCAGGGAAGTGTCCACTTCCATGACGATAAATCGCGCGTCACAGAAGTGCTTTCGTCAAGGGTGACCGACACGTGGCATCCACCATAACGGAACGCCGTTAAGCTATCAGGTCGGGTTTTGGATCTGATAACCCGTTAACAGCCCCGACCAATGGGGATTTTCCACGTGTAAAATCATCATTGGCTGGAGGAAACACGTGTCGGCTCATTGTTGGGACAGATGTCATCCACTCATTGGACAGAAGCCGCCTATGATACGTCGACACGTGGCACGGCCCAACAGAGGCCCATTCCTGTGAAAAGGCCGGCCCGTTTGACTTGGTCAAAAGGTGACAGGCCGGCCCATGGAAAGCCTGTTAACGGCCTGTTCGCATATAGCCCATTTACAGCCCGCTAACCCAAGGCCCGTTACACCCTATCCGAATTAGGCCCAGTAGCGTCATCTGGGCCATCCAATATGATCCCAGCCCGTTTTCACTTCTGGCCCATGTATGGCCCATGACGTCTTTCGGCCCATATGAGGCCCTATGTAACTCTTGGCCTATTAACGGCCCGTGGTGAAACTGGCCCGCAATGAATAGTGTATTACTTTAGACCCATTAACGGCCCGTGGTGAAACTGGCCCGTAATGAACAGTGTATCGCTTTATACCCATTAAGGGCCCGTTATTCAGTTGGGCCGTTTACAGCCCATGTTATCTTTCAGCCTTCTCAGAGCCCATTTATTCTTGGGCTTATTTGTAGCATTCTGTTACTTACGACCCGTTACTGTCATTTTCTGCTTGTGGGCCAAATTCAGCCCGTCGTTAGAGTCGGTCTGTTTGTGGTCCGTTAGTCTGTTGGGCCATTTTCATAGCATCACCAAATACGGCCTATTAACGGCTCGTTATGGTCAGCCAATAAAACCTACGATTTCCATTATAGGCCCGTCTACGGCCCATTAAAGGCCAGTACAAGACCCATAAATGAGTCGGCGGCCCATGGATCCTACGTGACGTAGAAGGCCCATGGATTCTGCGAGACGTAGAAGGCCCATGGACACTGCGAGACGTAGAAGGCCCATGGAGACTGCGAGACGTAGAAGGCCCATGGATCCTACGAGACGTAGAAGGCCCATGGATCCTACAAGACGTAGAAAGGCCCATGGTCGGGCGAGTTGGCCCCCGTTTGAACGATATAGCATATTCAAAGAATTATCCTACTCAATATTATCACCTCTAAAAAGCATACACTATACAACAAAGAGATCAAGGCATAGAAAGGTAGAATAATCCTACACTATACAATAAAGAAATTACAGCCGATTATACCCACTGGGCATTATGGTACGGCACAGGTGATAATAAAGCATACACAAACAGCAAATTACACACTGGGCAAATACGGCTCATACATCATGCACGCGCATCAATTTAACTCCATTTGAACTATAATCTCTTCAGAAAATAGGATTGGCCGGATTTAGATAGCACAAATTTCAGTCTACAGAATCTCCAATTCCTTCATGGTTACCTCGGTGTCTTGTTTCATTTTTTGACTCCTGCATCTAATAACCTGCATGTCCAGTCTCAACTTGTTGATTATACATTGACAATCATGTACACGTTGTCTTGCCACCTCTAGTTGATGCTCGAGAACATCAGCACATTCCAATTCCTATCCATAATCATTCGGTAACGGCCATGCCGCACTGCTTGCAGATTTTTGTGTTGATGTCTCTTCATCCTGAAATGTTTCTGTAAGTACACATGACTAGGGCAAAAATATAGTTACAACAGTGAAGCAAACAAGACACTATTTTGTACTACATGGCAAAACAGGACTAACAATAATGTTGCACGTCACTTTCACAAAAAAAATGTTACAGGTCATGAAGCATAAGCAGGTGATATTTTAAAAATTATAAAAAAGATAGTCTGTGCAGCCTGCATACAGAAATCCCTCTTAGCTCACCAGAGGAGCATGATGTTGGAGCCCAATCGAAAACACAGACAAGTTACAAATTTAGACAGCACGTTGCGTATAAGTAAGCAAGCACTTGGCCATTCTGTACCTCAATTAAAGTCTTAGGGAGCATAATGAACAGCAAAGGGTTTCACACAAACATACTACAGCAGGCAAAACTATGCAATCATTAGCATAGCATAAACTAGATTGTGAGCCTCATGCAATAATAGTTGGTTAATAGACTTCAAAGCTTCAGGCACACTTTGGCAGAGTAATTAAATGGTAAGGCCTTTAATTATGTCAACTAATAGTGATGCAAGTACCAAACATCAAGCACAATTGTTTGGGCATCTCATTAAGTGAGGACAAATAAAGCAATTGAAAAGAGAAAATTAACTATGCCTGAAACAAACAAGGAATTGAACTGTTGAGTTGCATACAGTGACTTACCTTAGCAGGTTGAAGAGGCTCAGCGCAGATCCTACTTCTCTTGCAAGGCTCCTTCCTAACATCTTGTACTTGGAAATCCTCTATCTTATCTTCATTGCACCCCCTCTGCAAGGTGACACAAACTAGTTACTCGCCTCCTTGGAAGATAAATATGCATACTTTCCAGTCTGTGAACACAAAAGGGTGAGATTATAACAAAACAACACCACATAATGAAACATGCCGCATCTCTTGCACTTGCACACAATGAAATGAGCATTTACTATGTCCGCACTATGTAAAAACTAGGCATACCTTCGAACTGGATCTCCAGGTACTCTTGGAGAGCCTACTGTAGTGTACAGCCAAACCTTTATTCACCTATGAGTTAGACAAGGCCCCACTACAGCAGCCCTTAGTGTTTAAATCGTTAACAAGCTCTGTTAGAGTGTTAGGTCAAGGACAACAAGTAATCAAAGCAAACAGTCCTAGTATGGCTGGCTGATGCAAACAAGCAATTGAACAGATGTGTGAGCAAATCTTACATATCAAGAAAAGAAGCAAAGAAGGAGGCTTAAAGACCATCACTTGACTGACCAGATTTAAGGGGCATTTAAACATCATGTGCAACGTATGAACTAACATAAACATTGCATATTCCAGATTCTACAATGGAATGCACATGTATTAGGTTATGCCATGTAAGATGATGCCTAAATGTACATATAGCAGGCAGGAGTGTTCATCATTGCACGCACAATTGAATTGCAGGTTAAGGGCCAGTTCGATTCCGCCTTTTCAGGCTATATTGTCAAAATAAGCCATAAAAGATGTAAAGAAGTCATTTTTGAGTTATGGGCTTGGGCTTAACTAATTTTGCTTTGGAGGGGGTGTTTCGGGTAGAACCTCACTAAAAATTGAAGGGAAGGGGAATAGTGAAATGACTCTGTTGTCTGCCTATATTACACTCAAAATGCAACTGCTGACGCCTGTGTCACACCTGACCCTCAAGTAAAAACAAACACGCAAGCATTCATTGCCCTGCCCGCTTGCATCTCCTCTCCCCTTTCCATCTACCTCGATCCCCTGCGTGAGCACTAGGGTTCCTCCAGCGAGCCGTCGCCACTGGTCCCATCTGGCCTGGTCCTCAACGATGCTATGTCCAGCTAGGCAACATGGCCGGTGGGTAGGGGCAAATCTCCCTGGCTGCTCCTCCCTCTGGCGCCGCCCCTCATTCTCATGGTCTCTAGTAGCTGCTCCACTGTGGTTCGTCCAACGCACTACTCCAGCGGGTGCTGCACAACTACGGCTGATGCCACACTGCGGCAGAAGGCACCTTGTTCCCCCTCCCCTCCTCCCAGGCCATGGCCTTGAGGTGCTGTTGAAGGATGAGCTCATCCAACAAGGTGAGGATCTCCGCTGATTTTTTGCCAAATTTTCATTCTGAATTGCTATGAGTTGCTTTTGCTGCTGCTATATGAGGCATTGCTATGAGCTGCTCCTGCTGCTGCTATATGATGAATTGCTATGAGCTGCTACTGCTGTATGATGAGTTGCTATGAGCTGCTGCTGCTATATGATGAATTGCTATGAGTTGCTGCTCCTGCTATATGATGAGTTGCTACAAGCTGCTCTTGCTGCTGCTATATGATGAATTGCCATGAGCTGCTCCTGCTGCTACTATATGATGAATTGCTATGAGCTGCTGCTGGTATACGATGAATTGCAGACTGCTGCTGCTGTATGATGAGTTGCTATGAGCTGCTGCTGCTGCTATATGATGAGTTGCTACAAGTTTCTCCTGCTGCTGCTATATGATTAATTGCTATGAGCTACTCCTGCTACTACTATATGATGAATTGCTATGAGCTGCTCCTGCTGCTGCTATATGATGAATTGCTATGAGCTGCTGCTGGTATATGATGAATTGCAGACTGCTGCTGCTGTATGATGAGTTGCTATGAGCTGCTGCTGCTGCTATATGATGCTTTCAGGTGGTGCTACTATATGATAATAACCAGCCACTTGGACCATCAAATTTCAACAAATAATTGTTCTTAATTTAAATGTGGGTCATGCGTTCTTCGTTTAAATTAGGCAATGGGATCTCTATGGAAAACATTGACCAAAGTAGATTGTGCCAAGTAGATGGTATCTTTGTATTTGCATTTTGAGCAAATAGTGATGGTCTGTTTTCCTATCATATTAATTACTGCACTGGGTTCAACTTGTGATGTTTACAAGTCAAATTAATATGTGCAGCAAAATGAAAAATATATATAATGCAGCCTAGACTTTCCACTGATCATACCAAAGATAAGCTGAAAACGCAATGAAAAGAACTGGTTGGCGTATTACATGGAGCTTATATTCATAGGTGCTTATTTTCTTAGGATAACTCGTAATAAATGTCCCTAAGAAACTTGGCTAATAGAACTGGCATACAAATAACATGTCACGATGATTGCAATGGAGGAGTGACGTACCATAGCACACTGTATAGGCTCACCGCTGCTTCTCCTTTTTTTGTGATGTTCCATGAAATTGCCACATACATCTTGTACTTTTTCATTGTGTAACCCTATCTGCAAGTTGACACGGCTAATTTCAGACATCTCTACATGATACTACATTGCATATCCCTTGCGCATATTTAAACCACCAATTAACGATTGTGTGCATACCATAAACTAGCCATGACTCTGTATGCTGGACTGGCAGGCACTCTAAGGGAGCCTAATGTAGTGCACTGGAATTCCTACATGCCACCTATGATTTTGTGTAATGTACTGCCCCTGTTCCTAAATATATGTCTTTGTAGAGATTCCAGTATGGACCATATACCGATGTATATAGATGCATTTTCGAGTGTAGATTCACTCATTTTGCTCCGTATGTAGCCTATAGTGGAATCTCTAGAAAGACTTATATTTAGGAATGGAGGTACGAGGTAGTATCATGTATGACATCTACATATCTTGTTTATCAGCCAGTAGTAGAAATCATTGTCTGCACAAAGGGATTACTGGTCGAAAATCCTAGCAAAGCACGCTGGCAGGCACAGAACAATACAAGAGAGAGAGACACGCTTACAAGATCATAGCAATGCCTCAGTCCTGGATCTTGGTTGGCCAAGCTATTAGATCCAGAAGAAACATCGTCCTTGTAGTTTTTGCCAGCTGCATAACAGGTAACATCGACCGGTTAGTATATTTGAAGTACATCGGGCAGGTGATGCTAGACGGGTTTAAAGGTGACAAGTACCTAGGCTGTGGCGGGTGCTTGACATCTCTCCAGACGGTGGGAATCAGGTTAGAAACGTCGAGGGTGATGACGTTGCACTGGCTGTCGGGGTCCGGTAAGGAAATCTAGAACCGTCGAGTAGGGTGTTTGTGGAGCGGCTCCGGTAGGGTGGACTACGGTGTGGGCGAAGAGGATCTGTGGTCATGGACGAGGGCATAGGTGAAGCTGCTTCGGCGGTTGGGTTAAGGATGGTGTCGACGACGCGGATCTGCGGCCATGGACGGGGCGTCAGAAGCTGCTCTGGTGGTTGGGTTAAGGATGGTGTCGATGATGCGGATCTACGGCCGTGGACGGGGCGTCAGAAGCTGCTCCGGTGGTTGGGTTAAGGGTGGTGTCGACGATGCGGATTTGCAGCCATAGACAGGGAGTCAAAAGCTGCTCCAGTAGGTTGGATGAGGGTGCGAGGAAGCGGATCTGAGGCTATGGACTTGTGAGTTGGCAAAGCGGCCCCGGTAGGGTTGAGAATGGTATAGGCGAAGCTACTCCGGTAGGGTTGACGCTGGTGTCGGTGAAGCGGCTCCGGTAGGGTTGAGGAAGGTGTTGGCGAAGCGCCTCCGGTAGGGTTGAGGAAGGTGTCGGCGAAGAGGATCAGAGGCCGTCGACGGGGGCATCGGTGGGGCGGCTCCGGGGGGTGTCGACGAAGCGTCTCCGGTGGGGAGTACGAATGAGCCGCTGTGGATGCGCGGCGGTTGACGAGAGTACCGGCGAAGCAGATCCGCCGCCGTGGACAAGGCCGGCACTGAATGGGCTGTCGTACAGTGGTGGATGAGCAGTCTACTTGTTTCTAGGGGAGGTGGGAGGAGTAGATGCGGCCGCAGAAGCAGATCCGGGGAGGTGGACGCCGCTGGCAGTGAATGGGCTATGGTACACCGGTGGATGAGCAGTCTCGGGTTTCGAGAGGGAAGGGGAGAAAGGGCGATGAAGTACGGACGATGTGATGTAAGATGCTCTGGTGCTGTGGAGTTAGTCATTTTTGCGGGAGGGGGGAGAGGAAATGGGGGTGGCGTGTAGTGGGGGGAACCGGAAGTTACCAAAGCAGCCCCGACCTATCATGTAGTTGAGGGCGGTATTGTAACTGTTGGTCTCCGTGCACCAAGGGCAAAAGGGGGATTTCGCATGCTAAAGACTAAGGTGGCGGAAATTTTAGAAGGAGGCGGGAGATTTTGCCGCCCACGGGATCATTCGTATCCAGTTTCAACTAATTTTGGACCGTGCTAGCGGGAAGGTCATGCTAGACTGTGTACACGGGGCACGCGTCAGCAGTTAATAACTGGTGTGAAGTCCACCCCAGAATAAAAGACAATAACTCAGGATGATGCGCCAATAACTTGGACGTTCACACGGGCGCGGCCAATCGTACGGGTGTAGTGGCGCGTTCACAAAAAAGGGATCAAACACTCAGCCTATGTATTTCTCGTGTAAATAGATAATTTAGTGCCATTGGTTATTTACTTTAAACATAATGCATTGACGAGTTAGTGTAGAGCGCACAAAAAAATGGATATTGTAGTTAGCTACTTAAAAGTGTTACCTCATATGATTACATAGCCTCCATTTCATAAATTGCGTAACCGTTCAATTCATATATGAATATTACATATATATTACTTCAAAATAGAAACTTAAATCATACAAGACTAATGAATTTGAATGCAAGAGTAACAATGGTGCATGTGCATGGTAGCTACATTGGTTGTTTGAAGAAACATCACTGTAACTTTGGCATGCACAACTGAAAAAGGTTTATTTAAATAGGAAAAAATGTGATATGTGAGTGTCCAATCTTTATAGCGTTGAATCGATATTGTACCTTTGGCCACGATACGAAGTAGATATTGACTTATGTTCAAGCGATGCACGTCCACGGTCGCTAGATAGTGATACGTGAATGAATTGTGCAATCTCTCTCACACGCATACATATGTCATTTCCCTGTGGGCATCGGAATCACACACGTGCACTTCGTGTATTTCTCTCCCTCCGTCAGGGTTAAATTCGTCTTTCTACCCCGTCCTACAAGTTTCTCACACAGAAACACGCACGCTCTCTATGTCTAACCCGCCCACCCCTTTAATTCCGCGCACCCACAACCACTAATGTCTCAAAGTATAATAATGTCTCTCACACATATGCTATCTACCTATCCCTTAATATAGCTAGATATGTGTCACACAAACTCCTTCTCCCTACTAGCAAGATGCCCATGTGCGTTGCACGGAACATCAAGATGCATTTGTATGAGAAGTTTATCTTGTGGGGGAAAAGGATGAACGAGGGAATGCCTTATTTGCAAATGCGGAGAGGGGTGTGGGTATCTTTTTGCAAAATTGCCATATTTTCCTTCATGTCCGTCGGATATAAATCAGATGGCCTATATTGCAGGATGGCAGGAACACCATCATCACCAACTCTGGTTTTTTTATCTCTACTCTTATAAAAAAACAGAGTTGGTGATGATGGTGTGCCTGCCATCCTGCAATATAGGCCGTCCGATTTATATCTGACGGATAGAAAGGAAACTATGGCAATTTTCAAAAAGATACCCACACCCCTCTCCACATTTGAAAATAAGGCCTTCCCTCGTTCATCCTTTTCTCTCACAAGATGAACTACTCATACAAATGCATCTTAATGTTCCGTGCAACGCACGGGCATCTTGCTAGTAAGAGTAGAGATATGTGAGTGTCACTGCCCCCTCCCCCCCCCCCCCACACACTTCCCAGCACCGAAGGAGTAAGGTGACACCTCGATCTTGATACTAATCTATCGACTGGCTTCTCTCTCAAACACACACACACACACACACACACACACACACACACACTACCCGGCACCGAAGGAGTAGGGTGACACATCGATCTTGATACTAATCTATCGACTGGATTCTCTCTCAAACATACACACACACACTACCCGACACTGAAGGAGTAGGGTGGCACATCGATCTTGATAATAATCTATCGACTCCTCTTTCAAACACACACACACACTCGCTAGTTGTGCCTCTGTGCCTACCGCGCACACTCTCGATACGTCTTTCTCTCCCTCCCCCCAACAATGACAGCAGAAGGGTGACAACTCGATCTGATCATAATCTGTCAATTGGTTTCTCTATCAAACATTGTGTCTCGGTGCCTCGCTCGGTAGCCCCCTCGATATGTAGACTTCTCACGCGCGCACAACTATAGTGACGATGATGCTGAACCCAGTGTGCCTTGTTTTTACCAACCTCATGTGATAGTTTTCACCCTGTTTTCTGTTAATTAACAAGGCAACCTTTTCTTTGTTACTACTCCCTCCGTTCCAAAATAGATGACTCAACTCTGTACTAACTTTAGTATAAAGTTGGGTCATCTATTTTGGAACGGAGGGAGTACTAGTGAATCTGAAATCATTCGAGGCAGACATAAAACATATCACTTCAACCCAATTATCACAGCAACTACTTTAAAAGAAATTAGCTAGCTGCCCGTGCGTTGCACGGAACATCAAGATGCATTTGTATGAGTAGTTTATCTTGTGAGAGAAAAGGCTGAACGAGGGAAGGCCTTATTTGCGAACGTGGAGAGACGTGTGGGTATATTTTTGCAAAATTGCCATAGTTTCTTTCCTATCCGTTAGATATAAATCTGACGGCCTATATTGCAGGAGTTTGAATTTAATTCTTTTAAACTCCCAACTCATATTTCATATGTTTTGAAGAAGTCATTTTATCTTCTCTCATGAAAATCATTGAGTTGCTTGTAGTTTATGAATTGGAAATAATTTCAAATGAAATTCAAATATTTTCAACACCCCTTGTCATTTAAATAAATGGAAGAAGTCATGTCATCTTCTCTCCAGGGTTTTGTGGTGAAAAGAATTTGAATTCATGAAGAACAGAAAAGAAAATGAAAGTTTGGGAAAGTCCTTTTATTCCCTCTCATTTAACTTTCAAAAAGTTTCGAATTTCACTCAATTTTAGTCAATCAATCAAACAATCAATCAAAACTATCTATTTGTTTATAACATTCCAAAATTTAGAATTTTGTGATGTTACAAACCTACCAGCCTTAAAATGAATCTCGTCCTCGAGATTCGGAGAGGCTAGCAAGAAATAGGTTAGGGCAGGGGGTCTTTAAAATCCATTAATCGTCTCCGGGGTCTCGGGTGCTACCACCCTTAGAAGCATTGTTAAGGTTCCATCAAAACTCATATATTCCATCCTTATTGTTGACAGTGTCGGTCTTCCCAGAGTCTTCAATATACTTCCTTCTCTGGCTCTTCCTGTAACGGCATAACCTTTTTCCTCAATTCTTCGGTCCTTTCATCTTGGTAAGGTTATTCCAAGACTGGGTCTTCTTAGCTGACGGGTCTGGCGCCAATACTAAACAACTATCGATATCTCATGGTGGACATCAACTTATGGTTTCTCCTGCAGGAAATGGGTCTGGGCTTCATTCTCACCGTATATCCTACGATTGGCAACAACTGCCTGTACAAGGGGAAAATAGTATACCATTCTAAGGTTCAAACAAGGTTTTGATCCTCGTCTCTCTACTATAGGTAAGTCACTCAGATTTACCATCCCATATAGCAAGGCGAATAATAAGAGTAAGTCGGTATGGTGATCAATCCATCCCGCACCCAAATCATTACCTTGTATATGATTTAGCGAATCTCGCATTCTAACACTCGGTCATCCTCACAAGCATTGCAGAATTTCTCTTGTCGACGAACCAAGTTCGGATAAATCCATAGATTCTGCAAGCCAAACAAACATCTATCATTCCTTAACAACTCTCAGGTTTTGCGTAAACTCCTATAGAATCGTCGGTTGGTAAAATCGTAACTTCTTCAGGGTTTTCCTTCAACCAGAGTGTACTTGCTTCTTGGCAGGTCCTGGGGCCTGTGGGTTATGGCCCATCTCATCACTTGTAAACCTTGAACTCATCCTCTGGGCAACTGATCATTATTCCAACATTCAACTTCCATCTTCCTAGCATACTCAAAATCCATCCAATTGTAATGTCTTCCTTCCTTCTATCGGCACCAAACTAGGACATGATTACTCAGACTCATCATGGAATTTTCATTGATCCATATTTCCAACATCATACCTCCTTTATATCCAATAGTAATTCATCTCTTCATCCTCGTGGGATATCCCACATACTGAGATAAAAACTTATACTTATGAAGTCCATACTCCACTTCGTGGAACATCATTATACTTTCTAGGGTCAAGCATCCTTACAGGGGAATATTGGCCATCTCTGCATGGCACTTCTTCAACTGGAAAACGTGAAACATATCATGAACTTCTGACAGTCCTTCGGGTGACTCCAACTTGTTGGCCACTTCTCCCATACGCTCCAAGACTCGGTATGGTCCTTCAAATCTCGGGGCTAACTTTCCCTTAACTCCAAATCGTTTAACTCCTCGCAGAGGGGACACATGCTCTGTCTCCAATTTCATAGACTACCTCCTTGCGTTTTTGAGTCTGCAATACTCTTCTGCCTGGACTGAGCTACCTTCAGTCTATCTCGAATCAATTTAACATTCTCTTCTGAATCCTTGATCACATTTGATCCAAACAACTGACGGTCTCCAACTTCATCCCACATCAACGGTGTCTGGCTCCTTCTCCATACAAAACTTTAAAAGGGGCCATCTCAAACTGGCTGGGTAACTGTTGTTGTATGAGAACTCCACGTAAGGTAGATTATCATCACTACTAGATCCATAATCTAGCGCACACGCTCTCAACATGTCCTCCAGAATCTTATTGACTCTCTTGATTTATCCATCTGTCTGCGGATGAAAGGCTGTACTGAACTCTAGCCTAGTACCCAAAGTCTGGTGCAACTAATTCCGAAACTTTGAGGTAAACCGTGTTCCTCTATCTGATATGATGGTCCTCGGAACTGCATGCAGACATACGATCCTGGTCAAATATATCTTGGCCAACTTCGCACTTGTATAGGTGGTTTTCACTAGGATAAAGTGAGCCACTTTGGTCAAGCGAATCAACTACTACCCAGATAGAATCATATCCTGTTCGGTTCTGGGAAATCTGGTAATGAAATCCATGCCAAGCTTATCCCCACTTCCATTCGGGTATCGGCATAGGCTGCAGTAATTCTGCTGGCTTCTGATGCTCTGCTTTTACTCTCTCTGGCATACATCACCTACGACTACATACTCCGCAATATACTTCTTCATACTAGTCCAGCAGAAACACTCCTTCAAAATCCAAATACATCTTGGTGTTTCCAGAGCGAATCGAGTATGGTGAGTCATGAGCCTCTTGAAGTATTTACTTCCTGGTCTTTGCCTTATTGGGAACATATACACGGTCCTCGAACCATAAGATGTCGTGCTCATCCTTACGAAAACCTTTGGTCTTTCCATTGCTCATCCTCTCTTTTATCCCAGCAATCTCTTTGTCATACTTCTGAGCTTCACGAATCCTTCCCAACAATGTAGACTGAACTTCCATTGCTACAACAAAACCTTTGGGAACAATCTCCAACCGAAGTTCCCTGAAAATCCTCGGCTAACTCCTTTGGTAATCCTCCGCTTATGAGGGTATTCGTCCTTGTTTTCTTTATGGTTGTGTCCTATTTCCCCACAAAGCTTGTATGCACAAGGTTTCTTCATATCACTTCCATAAAGTTTCAACTTCTGGGACACAAACTAAGACTTTAGCAAAGTCAACTTAAATTCTTCCCAAGCGGTTACTCCATGTTCTGAATCCATTGGTCCATCTCCATTTGACTCATCGGTCCAGAAAATATAAGTTCATATCCATTCGTCCTCTATTGGGTCCATGGGTTTGGGGTGGGATAAGAGAGATCGAGAGGGATGCACACAATACAAACAAAAGTTTTGAAAAGACAGATTTTATTGTGGCTGTCTGAAAAACAACAAACAAATGACAGCTCACAAACATCGCATCTAATGTAGGTACAACGGGGTTTGGGCTTCTAATGGTCAATAAATCTTCAAGGTCGTCAAACTCTTCAAGTCTTGGTCATGTCTCCGATGGCTCCTTCTGATCATGCTTGTCCTTCTCAAGTTCTTTTGCCAAATCATCTCTGTTGACGCGAAGTTTCTCATGACATCCTTTAATATTTCTGGGGTTACATTCCAAACTTCTGTGTTCCAACATCCTAGGCATGAACCATGGTACTACTGTCCTTTAGTTCCTAACGAATCTCTAGTATCTCAAGGTTTTGCTCCTCCAGCTTGGCTACTTTCAGCTTCTGGGTCCCGAGTTCTTCACGAACTGCCTCCTTGTCAAATATGACTTCCTAAAGTCCATCTTAAAATCCTTGATGTAATACTCCAGATCCTGGCGATACACCGGCTAAAGTTAAAACTTGATATCTTGCTGGCAGGTGCTCCATTAGCTTTCTACCATCCAATCCTTCCATGCATTTGCATGCTTAAGTCAGCCCGGTGATAATAGCATAGGCGAACGATAACATCATGGATAGCGTGTTTCTGCTCTTATCATTTCCATGAGCTATCTCTCCATAGTTGATATCTCATGCCTTTAGGGTTTTCCTTGACAGAAGTTTTGGGTTTTTAAATCTCCATGCTCCGGTCTTTCTCCGATACACCTTGATCTCGGGTATTGACAGCTTCCATAGTCGGCCAAGTTCCTTAAGGGGTGCCTTTCTGGGTCATACAAATCTGGAAATTCTTCATATTCTCCTAGTCTTCGGAGTCTTCACTGTTGTAGTTTCCGTCATTGTAATGCACGGTAAAAATCCTCTTTATTCCAAATGGTCTTAGTTGTCCGATATCTTGTACTTCTCGGAGTGGTCTCATCAGTCAAATCTTCAAGTGGTCAAAACGGGAAAAGGATATAGTCTCACTAAAAGGAAATATTTGAATAAGCTCAGAAGAGAAGAGAGGTAAAAGATTCTTTTGAAAAGAAAGTTGTAGAGAAAAATCTTTCCTATGGGCTTGCCAGTTTCTAGGGTCACGTCCTACAGTCAACATGTGCTCTGATACCATCTTGTGGCGACCCGACCCGAATGGGTCAAGTCTCTGTGCTTAAGTGTCATCCCTGGATCGGTATGCTGACACACACAGTACTCGAGGATTTATAACAGAGGTAAATCACATGTATAAAGTAACATAAATACTATTACCTCAATCCAAAATAGCGGAAGTAACAAGGTTGTGGATTCCCATCAACACCAACGGCAAAGTTGAGTGTAGAAATCATAACCCTAACGTATCACTTACTCGTCGTAAGATCCTGCAACATGAGACGTTGCAGCCACAAAGGGTCAGTACATTGAATGTACTGGCAAATTCACACCATAGAATAATGATGAATAAAGTCTATCACTACATGCATATATGACTGGTGGAAAAGCTCTATGGTTACAGTTTTGCGTAAAGCCAATTTTTCCCTACTACAAAGGAATAAATTTATTTAACTATCATGGTGGTTGTTAAACATTGAGAATGGTTGACAGCATTCTCAATCCCAATTAAAAGTACTCATTAACATCCCAACAATATTAATTTAGAAGTAACATGATGAGATTCACAGGAAAATCCAAGTACTAGATACTCAAGATGTCCATAACCGGGGACACGACTAACCATGATTAGTTTATACACTCTGTAGAGGTTTGCGCACTTTTCCCCACATGACTCGATCGCCTCCGTTTAGTTTCTCGCATTACATGGTGTTTGAGAAATGGATGACCGAGACATAGTCTTTCAGAAGCGCTCGCACCTTACGTAGAGGGTAGACCGTACCAACCTACATCCCCTACATCTGCTAGTCTACCCTGTAAGAGTTTGCACGACTTAGTCAACTATGCTAGAGCCCATAATAGCATGTGGCTGCACATAGAAGTTTCTAGTTTGAATAATCTCATGATCCCTTTGAGCCTGGGTGGCGGTCCAAAGAAAAACAGGCAAGTCCTGGAAACCCAGGTGCCTAGACAGGCAAGTCCTGGAGTAACTAGGTGCCTCAATCCACCCAGATGTGTATTAACGTTTCCACCTTAAATAAACCATTAATTAACAATCTCACATCTGTCAGGGAAATTTAATCAAACCCAATCCACGTCTACGAGCATAGCATGGCATAATAAGCAAACGTAGAAGTAACTCCCAAGGGTTTGATAATAAAACAGGTAATAGGTACTACCTCATCTACTTCCCAAAACCCACAATTTAATTTAGATCCTAATCATGCAATTGTTTGGAGGATTGAACTAATGCAATAAAACTGGGTATGAGAAGAGATATGATCAAAGTGTGAACTTGCCTGCAATGTTGATGAAGATGATTCGCACTCAAAACTCTTGATAGTTCTATTCGTCACAATCCGGTCAATCTATCATAAGCAAACAATAGTAACCACACATAAGCAATCACTCAAAAGATCGGAAAGAACGAGGAAAACAATTCGGAAAACATCAAAACCAAGCGAATAACTCTTGCCACATAAAACAATTCCTACAAGTACCAAAATTATGTGAATTTGGCCTTATCAGAAGGTTTAGGTCAAGAGCTTCGATTTGCAAAAAGAATCAACTAAATCGGAGTTACAAAACTCAAGTTATGATCAAACAAAGTTCAAATACAAATCTGATCTAATTCAAAATTTTAAACTTTCAAAAACATGTTTAAGTTGTTTTACTGGAAAGAGGGGATCATAACAAAGAAGTGGGCGTTGGTTTCGTTGGATTTGGACAAACGAGTAAAAAGTTGTAGTCGTTTGAAAACCAGGGGCTAATTTGTAAATAAATATATTCACAGATAGGTCCTGACGAAAATAATAGAAAAAAAAGAAAAGGCTAAAAAGTGAATGTTCGTTACCGATCGCTAACGAACGAAAATCGTTCGCTACCAAACCCTAGCTAATGAACGCTTGCAAAATAAACTAACCTAAAATATAAAAACCGATCTAGAAGAAAAACCGAACTATATAGAAAAACCGGGCGGGTTTACGGGTTATACCGGCTCGGCGGTTTAGGCGGAGAAAACCGCTGGTGAAACGGGATGGCGGCGGCGGCTTGGGTCCGGCCGGGGCGGCAGCTCCGGTGGCCCTCCGGCTCTGCGGAGTGAACGGGGAGATGCGGCGCGGGACGGCGGTGAGGTGGGTGGTGGCTCCGACGGTGGTGCAGCATGGCGGCGGCGGCAGTTGGCAATGGCGGCGGCGGCAACCGAAGGCGGCGGTGGCGGATCTGGCGATGGGTGGCAGCGACGGCGAAAACGGGATCCAGGGGGTCCCGGGGCGCGCTTTATAGGAGGGGAGGGCGGCTCCGAGGCGTGGAGGAGGGGGCAAGGCGCGAGGTGGCGAGGTCGGGCACGACGGCGGCGGTGCGTGCTCGCTCGGGACTTTGTCCCGAGCTCGGGGACGAGCGAGGCGCAGCGCTGGGCTGGGCCGGCTGGCTGGGCTTCGGCCGAGTTGGCCCGCGGGGAAAGGAAGTTTTTTTTAAATAAAACGTCTTCCAGGCAAACAAAAATAATAAAAACCAAATAAGTAAATATACTATATAGGCATATAATATATCAAAATTTTCAGAAACTTATTTTCTACAACATGAACATTTTTCTAGAGTCAAATAAAATCCACACAAATTCAGATAAATCAAACACTACTGCTGCTCTAATAAAATCCACGAAATCATTTTAAAAATACCAAAATGAATTCAAATTTATTTCTCTCCAATTTTCTGATGTAGGGAATCATGTTACCCTATTTTCCATATATTATATTTTTGGAGAAAAATAATTTGAATAAAACTCAAATAACTCCAAATTGAAAATAAATTCAAAAGAACTTTTAATTTAATTCTTTTAAACTCCCAACTCATATTTCATATGTTTTGAAGAAGTCATTTTATCTTCTCTCATGAAAATCATTGAGTTGCTTGTAGTTTATGAATTGGAAATAATTTCAAATGAAATTCAAATATTTTCAACACCCCTTGTCATTTAAATAAATGGAAGAAGTCATGTCATCTTCTCTCCAGGGTTTTGTGGTGAAAAGAATTTGAATTCATGAAGAACAGAAAAGAAAATGAAAGTTTGGGAAAGTCCTTTTATTCCCTCTCATTTAACTTTCAAAAAGTTTTGAATTTCACTCAATTTCAGTCAATCAATCAAACAATCAATCAAAACTATCTATTTGTTTATAACATTCCAAAATTTAGAATTTTGGGATGTTACATGTTCTAGGTACAAGGGTGTTATTCAGAAGTATGGCATGGGTTGTTTCCTTAATTTTGTCCGGACCGAGGTTCCTCTTAGGCTAGTTAAGTGGCTTGCATCTAGGTTCGATTTTCCTGCTTTTGAGTTTCAGTTGAAAAGGAAATTCATACCCTTAACTAAGTATGATATCCATGACATCCTTGACCTCCCAGTAGATTGTGAGCCACTTGTTTCAGATCCTGAAGCTGGTCGTGATTTTATCCTCTCTCATTTCAATCTTACCAGTATCCCACCAGTGTCCTTTTTTGCCAACAAGCTTAAATCTGCAGAAGTTGATTTGCCTGACGACGACGTCTTCATTTGTTTCATGATTGTGGCTTTCTCTACTTTCCTTTGTCCCAACTCTAGTCTTAGTCCTAGTCCGAAGTACCTCCACATCTTTCAGGATTGTCAGTCTGTGCGTGCCTATGATCTTTCTAGTTTTGTTTACGAGTGGCTTTTGAGTAGCATCAAAAAATTCAAGGATGCTACAAAAGTTGCCTCCAAAAGATCAGTGACCTTTGGTGGATGCTATTATGCTTTTTCTGTAAGTTTTCTTTTTTTCTTTTCTTTTATTTATGTTGTCCTTAATCTATTTGAATGTTTATTATTTAGGTTAGTGCTAACTTGTTTTTGTTTTGTTATGTGTTTGTTTTTGTAGGTAGCTTACATTGATCATTTGAACTTTGGGCTTCACTCTGTACCTGATGTGAAACCTCGTATTCTTGCGTGGAGAGGTAACAAAGTCAAGCAATTTGCAGAGCTTGACCGAAACAACAGCCGCTCTATTGGAAAGAGGCCACTGAAACGCCTATGTGCTCCAATTAATTTGCAGATTATCTTCCTTTTCTTTTCATGTTTGGTGTTTATTTTTAGTTCATTGTTTCTTTATTCATCCATTTTTACTTTTATGTTTTGCCCGTGTATTTACTTTTGTTTTTGTTTCAGGGTTCTGTTGAAAATTCCTCAGGCGGTAAGAGTTTTGATATTGGTCCTTCTGATGGTTCTTTTGTAATAAAGTTCAAAGAACTATTTGTCCTCACTTTGGATCTCAGGTATTTGTTGTGGTTAGATTGTACTTTCTTGAGCATTTTTTTTGCTAATTTTGTCTCTTGTTCAGAGTGCTCTGGAAGTCATTGAGCTTGTTCAGACTAGAAACCAAGACAAGCCTAAGATATTCATTGATTGGGCAGAGTCTCTTGTTATAAATGTTCTGGAATGTGTGTTGAATTCATCTATGCCCAAAGTGTCTGGAAGCGAGCATCAGTCTATGAGCAAATTCTCTTTTGGTTAGTTCCTAATCTTTTCTTTTTTATTACATGTAGCTTTTGTATTCTTATCTTCATTGTTGTAGTGTTATTTTGATTGCTTTTTCTGCTTGTCATTTATTTGTTTTTATAGGTAATAAGTCTGTCTCATTTCATTCTGCTATCGCCAATGGTTTTTTTGCTAAATCTGATGGTATTCCAGAGGTTGCTAAATCTGATGTTGTTCCAGAGGTTGCTAAATCTGATGTTTTTTATTCCAGAGGTTGCTACATCTGATGGTATTCCAGAGTTTGCTAAATCTGATGGTATTCCAGAGGCTATTGTCCAGCAAGAGAGTCATGCTACTATCACTCCAGAGGTCATTACTCCCATTGTCCCTCCTGCTATTATCTTGGGTGGTTTACATAATCTAGTTGTGTTATCTAGCTCTTCAACACCTGCTAAAGTGCATAATGAGGTGTGCATGTTCTTCTTTTCTTAGAATGCTTTCTTTCTAGTTTTATTCCTTGTTGCAGCTCTTTCAATTTTTTTCTCTTGATTTGTAGGCTGTTGCAAAAGAAGGTCATGTTCTAGTATGCGCTTTGGTTTCTGAAAATGAAACAAAATATTCAATTGCTGCAGTACCACCCAAGGGTTCTATATGCACTTTTGTTTTGTTTATTTTGCATATCAGTTTCCCTATTCTCTTTTGTATCTTCAGTTGCTCTGTTTCAGGTTGTGTTTTCTTTATTTCTCCTTCAAAGTCTAAATGTGAGATCACTGATGTCGATTCTTTCGTGTTGCTTTCAGGTATTTGTTTTAGTTATTATTTTCATTTTTTCTCATTTCAGGTATTTATGTGCTTCTTTTCAGTTGAATTTTTGTTTTTTATTCTTTTGTCAAGATGGCCTTGCTAAGGATTGTGATGAGAAAGATGATGTCAATGCTTTTGGGATTCCATCTTTAGCTGAGCTTAATCGTGTTCTTGGCATTCAGCCTCCTACTAATGTCTGCAATGACACCCCAGTTCATGCTCATGGAAAATCTACTATGGAAGATACAAATTCTTTTAGAGACCTTTCACCCCTTGTTCCAATTCGCTTCTTAGTATTTTTTTTCTACTTCATCTATTATTTTCTTGCATTTTAGTCTCTAAATTCATCTTTTTTGATTTTGTTTGATTATGTCATGGCTTTTTGTTTTCTGTAGTTGGGTGATGTCCAGTGTTCTCAGTATGTTGCCGACAGATATTTGAAGTCGTTTAATTCGCCTAATGACAAGGTTTGTTGTTGTATTTCCTTTTTATTATTTTTGTCTTGTACTAATTTTTAATTTTTTTAATTGTTTGTCTGTTCTTTTTTATTTCGTTTCTTCTAGGATTGTATTATTATGGTTAATGTCGCTCACTCTGATCATTCAAAGCCAACCAATTATGTGAACCCTCCCACCGTGGACTTATGTTCTCCTGATGTAAACATGAAAACTCCCAAAGTTGTTTTGAAGGTGGTTTTACTTTCTGTAATGCATTTATCTTTTCTATTCAGTAATGCATTTATCTTTTTTTCTAGCTAGTTTTTTGAAATTTTATTCAAGCTTTTTTATCTTTTATGTGCAGCTCAATGAGGCAGTAGTTGATGTCCAAAAAGTTGGTAGCTCAAACTTTGCAGCTAGGTGTCAAGAGCTATCTAGATCAAATGATGTTACTTACAACAAGATGCACAATTTTGCGGCCCCTGCAACAAGTTATCGTAATCCTGTAAAGGTATAGGTATTTCTTTATTGGTTTTAACTTTTTTTAGTGCTTGTATTTTGTTTTCATTTTTATTCTTTTTCTTTATGTGTTTGCTTTGTTTGATCTTTCTTCTTCTCACTTTTCAGGTTGCTAATAGCCCAGAATTAGAGATCCTGTCAGACACGCCTGTTGTTTCTAGTGCTCATCTTTCTAAAGTTGCTTCATGTTCGAAAGGTGCCCCATCCCATCATTTCAGCCCCTTGGTGGTTCTACAACTAGTTCTTCTACATCTCATGTCCCTCGTAGAATGGTTGTCCCTGGTAGATTCAACTCAGATCCTTATGTTCCTCAAGTCAACTGTTATTCAGTTACTGCTCAAGAAAGGCGTAATCATCTTGCAATGGTTCAGATTGCAAGTCATCCAGAGTGGTGCAAGTAAGTTCTACTGTTAGTGATGTTTTTGGTTTTTGTATGTTCTTTTTTTATGATTCTGATCTTTGTGTATTTCTTTTAGGTACGAAGCTATTCGATATGAAAGAGCTTACTGCAGTTATCATAACCTTTCTTCACTACAGTTCAAATCTCATGTAGACAATTTCTTGATCTTGTGTGTTTGTCGTTATCTATTCAATGAAGCTCACCCTTCCATTTCTAAGAAGCATTTCTTATTCTCTTATATTGGTGTAAGTAGTAATAAGCTTCTCTTGCAATTTTTGTTGTCCGTATAGTTTGTTTTCTTTTTGACTTACAATTTATTTTTTCACTTACTTAGGAAACTATTTTGGATGGTACTGTTGCTGATATTGTTGGTAAGGCTTTCAATGGTGCTAATAGCGCTTTTCCTATGTGGAGGAGCAATATGGTAAGTGTTGATTAACATCATAGTTTATATAGTCATATTTTTGTGTTTAGTCTCGTGTAGCTTTCCCACATAGGTTTCTGATGTGTTGTTTGTTTTTGCCAGCTGTACTTCCCTATTTGTAGGTTTAATCATTGGTTTTCATTTATGGTTTGCTTGAAGGAGAGACTGTTTGTCTTCCTCGATTCATTATATGGCAAGTTCTCAGATTTTCACCTGGCCATTCGTGATCAGATTGTAAGTTTTTCTTTGGCTTAATGTTTCCTCTCTAGCCGCCCTTTTGGTTTTTTTCTTTAGTTTCATGATTTCTCTTGTTCCCCTATGTTATTTCAGGTTAATAACTTCACCAATCTATGGGACACATATGTGACTCCTATAATGAGGAAGCGTATTGACTTTGAAAATTTCGACATTGTGTATCCCGCGGTCCCTCAGCAAAATAACACATATGTCAAACAGTATCTCTATAATCATGGCTGCACTTTACCTTTTCTATTGTTTCTTTCTCTTTATTTTATTTTTCAATTTTGATATGTGGCATAATTATTGTTGCTCATTTTTCTTTTCAGGTATGATTGTGGTGTTTTCTCTATGATGTACATGAAGCACTAGACTCCTAGGACTCCTATTGGCAATCTTTTTACGCAAGCTGATATAGATAACATCAGGATCAAGCTCGCAAATGAACTTTATTTCAGCACATTCAACACTGCTGACAAGTCTCTTGTCACAAACTTCTTTGGTGACATGAGTGTAGTGTCTGATTATTATTTTTGCCTTAGTCATGCGTTGATTGTTTTTATCTTCTAAGTGTTTTTTGACTACTATTTGACTTTTCTGGCAGGCGCAGAACTAGATAACTTTTTCTATTTTGGGTGGTGATCGAGTGTGAAGGGTTTTCATGGTGGTCAACTGCAGAGTTTTCTTGATGGTCAACAAGTCTGGAGATCCTTCGGTCTTTTATTAGCTTGTATAGTTTAGCTATGTGTTGGTTTTGATTCAACAATATTATTTGGTGCAAGATTGTTCTAGGTTAATGTACTTTTGGGGCTGATGAGTTGTATCCCCGTCTTTGTAACAGTTCAAGACCCTTTTGTAATTGGGAATGTTTTTTCGGACAATTTTTTTTAGTTTTATGTTGCACTATATTGATTCTTTTACTCAATTTCTAGACCTTTTTTGGCTGAATGATTTTTTGTGCAGTCTATTGATCCGTTCGTATGTTGTAGTCTTTTTTCTATTGATTTTGGCTACATCAAGCTTACATCTGGTATTAAGTAATTTCTCTCCTTATTATCTACTTTTATCAGCATATAGTAATTGTTTATAGCTACTTTCCACATCTTATTCCTTTTCATTTTGCTTTCTTTAATTTTTTTCCTTGTCTTATTTGTTGCAGTGTTGCTTTATAGTTCTATAGTTGTTGAAGAAACTTCCAAACAAGCAAATCTTTGACTGTCTATGAAGGTATTTCAATTGTCAGCTTTTTCTTGCTGCACTTTCTTGTCTAATTTACTTACTGTATTTTAGAAGTTTACTCAATAATCTTAAACATGTTGAATGTTAAACTTTCATCCCGTAAGGCACAAATAATGCATGAAATTCATGCCTCATAAAGTAGTCTTTTCAATAGACAGTAGGTAGCAAACAATGCTTGCCCTCTTAGTACAAGTCAAGTATTTTGTTCATAACCATCTCTTCACTAGAGTTCTCTATTTTCCTTTCCCTTGTCGTCTTCCTTGCTTGTCCTTTCTGTCTTATCCTATGTCCTCCTCAGATTCTTGACCGCTAAGCCTCTGTCTTATCCTATGTCCTCCTCACATTCTTGTCCCCTAAGCCTTTGTTGTTGCTGATTCGTCCTTCTTCTTCTTTCCTCTGTTCCCATGCTTGCTGCCATCCTTCTCCCCACCTGCATTTTTCATTATTTTTAAATTCTTGAATTAAAGTAAGTGTAGCACAGGGGTACAACATGATTATTAAATTACCTTTCTTTACATTCCTAGGATTCGACTGCTTTCGTCTGTTGCTTCTGGGTAGATTGTATTCCTTGTCAAGGTTGGTGCAATTCTTGAGAGTGTGCCTTTCCGATCCACAGTGCGAGCATTTGTAGAACTTGTTCTGTTTTATTGCTTCGCGAATAGTTTGCATCCTTGGCCTACCCTTTGTTTTGGCTATATCTGGGTATTGTATTGTCAGTGTCGTGGTTGTCCCCTCTTCACCCCCTGTTGTTGGTATGAAAGTGACTGTTCTTGTGGTTACACTCTGTCCCTCATCTCCAGTTTCTTCTTCATCATCCATTTCTCGCAATCTTTTCTGTATCCTGTCCAATTCTCCCAGCAGATATTCATACTTCCTCTTCTTCTTTGAAGCTATTGATGCCACATGCACCAATTTCCTTGCTAACACATTGTACCTTAGTGTGGAGTTCTCTGCTGCAACAGCTGGTGTCTTTGTAATATCGAGCTTGTAGTCATTTTTCCTCCATCTGTCAATGATGTACTTTTCTGGTATCTTCTCAATGTTGAGATGGATCATTATTCATAGTATGTGTGAGCACAACAGTCCATCTTTTTGGAATGTGCAACAGATGCAGGAGTACTCTTCTTCTTTCAGTCCAACTTGCACTAGGTAAAACCTTTTCCGGCGTTCTTTTACAGGGTAGTTTTCAGCTTGGGTAACTATGTAGTATTTGTCTTTTTCTTGCTCAAAGACATGCAGCCTTGTTGTGTTTGCCATTTTATGCTGAAACTTTCTAAATATCCCAAGGTTGTATAGCTCATGTGCTTGCCTTTCTATGTTGTATTTTGACCAAAAAGCTTTGCTTGCAACCTTCTTGTTTCTAGAAACATGATCACATTCTTCTTCCCTATCATGTACAACATCAAGAATCCGGTCATACTCTCTTAAAAAGCTAGTAGCACTGAATTTAGCTCCAACCCCTTTTTTTAAGTGGGAATTTGTTCCTTCACTTCTTGCTGTAGTTTTTATGAATGGGAGGAATTTGTCCTTGAAATACACTGGTATGAACTTTTTCCTGTTTTCCCACATGTTGCTGAAGTACTTTATGTCGTGAACTTGGTACTTTTCAATCATTTCTTGCCATTGTGTTTCAAATTCTTCCACAGTCAAAGAGTTGTCCACAATGTCCTGAAAATCTTCATATAGGCCTTCATTAGCTTGGAAACATGGCCCAATTTTCTCCTCTGCCTTTTTCTTTATGTGAAACATGCAGCTCCTATTGGTAGCATTAGGAAACACTTTTTCAATTGCTGCTTGCTTAGCCTTGTCCTGATCTGTAATGATCGATATAGGATGCTTCCCTCCCATAGCCATTAGGAATTGTTCAAATAACCAAGCAAATGTTTCTTTTGTCTCGTTGATAATGAAGGCACAAGCAAACAAGTATGTGTTGCCATGTGGGGATATTCCAACAAAGGGTGCAAACGGCAGGTTGTATCCGTTTGTCAGGAATGTAGTGTCAAAACTGATGCAATCACCGCAAATGGTATACATCATTCTTGACCTAACATCTGTCCAGAATAAGCTTCTCACTTTATTATCTCCATCAAGCTCAAATGAGTAGCAAAACCCAGGATTTTCTGCTTGCTTCTTGTTGAACATGTGCACTACTTCCATCATGTCAGAGTTTGTGATATCTCTGTTTATTGTTGCTGCATAGTTAGCCACATGCTTCTTTGTGTAGGGAAGATGAGCCATTCCTCCTCTCAAGTAAGCTAGGACAGCAACAATCCTTCTTGTTTCTAGGTTAGTATGCTTCAAAACCCGTATCAAGCACTTCTCTTCATCCGACATGTACTTATGTGACCTGAAGAATCTACTGTTTGGTGTTAACTCGTGGTTGTGTTCGAGTTGTTGTCTTGTAATTTCCCTCCTTCATTTCAGTATTTTTAAATGAAGGAGGGCAATGAATGAAAATTGATCCTGTAGCATAATCATTTCAGTATTTCTTTTCAAACATAATGAACAAGCTCATGCAGCATAAATGAAGGGGAAAAGTTTAGCTACTGTATATTACATTGAGTATCAGTTCTTCCTGTGACAGTCTCAGTAGGTCATCTTCAGCTAGTACCGTCATCATGCTCCTCTCCTGAACCCATTTGTAAAAAGAAGAATGTCAGTGTTAGCGTAATCATGAGCAACCAAGCATTTTTTGTAGGAATATAATGTGAGATGCAGGAACTTTTCAGTGTTCCTTGTCTTTTTTTGTTTGTGATATGATTATTTACACTGGAAGTTCCTAGTTTCACTTTTGTAAGTTACTTACAACAATTTTTACTGTGGGATTTTACAAGAATTTTGCGTTGTAAAACTTTGTAATTACTCTAGTTTTTACTATTGGATTTACAATGTGAAAACTGCTTATTACAAGTTACCTACAGTAGTTTTCACACTGGGATTTTTTACATTTGTAAAGCATGGAATGACAATGGAATTTACAGTAGTTTTTACACTTTAAAATCACACTGTATATATCTGTGGTATATACACTGTAAAACATGTTTTGCAGTGGAAATTTACAATAGAATTTACTAGGGATATACACTGTAAAACATGTTTCTACAGTGGAACTTGTGTTATTTCCCACTGTAATTATCTGTGGGATTTTACACTGGATATTGTTTATTTTCGCACTGTAATCATCTGTTGGATTTACACTGTAAGACATGTTTTTACAGTGTAAATTATCAGCTACTTACACTGCAATGTACTAGGGATTTACATGTTTTTATACACTGTAAAACATGTTTTTGCAGTGGAAATTGTATTATTTCCCCACTGTAATCATCTGTGGGATTTACATTGTACGACATGTTTTTACAGTGTAAATTATTAGCTACTTACACTGCAATGTACTAGGGATTTACATGTTTTTATACACTGTAAAACATGTTTTTACAGTGGAAATTGTGTTAATTTCCCACTGTAATCATATGTGGGATTTACACTCTAAGACATGTTTTTACAGTGTAAATTATCAGCTACTTACACTGCAATGTACTAGGGATTTACATATTTTTATACACTGTAAAACATGTTTTTACAGTGGAAATTCTGTTATTTTCCCAGTGTAATTATCTGTGGGATTTACACTGTAAGTCATGTTTTTACACTGCATTTTTGTGCTACTTTTCCAATGCTTTTCAATGTTATTTTACAGCTTCTTGCACTGTGATGTCAATGTAATTGATCCCAAATTTGATGTAATTTCCTAGGAGAACAGCAGATGCTAATCTACCTCTTTTTGTACATGAAGGAAATTCCTCCCTGATCTGTTCATGCGAGAGGTGGAGAGAGAAGTTGGGACTTTTTTTGCTGACCTGTGGATCCTGATGTTGATTCCCCTCTGATGATCTTTCTTGATGCTCGTCAGGTACAACATCTTCAATTCTTTTCTGATTTCTATTTGACCTCCCTTCTTCTTCTACCCCATCGCCCATGGTCGCCTCCATGTTCTCCCTTCTTTTCTTCTTCCCCTTTCTGATTTTCTTTTTGTCTGTGTTGTTAGGTGAGATCTGTCCTGTGGTTTGCGGGAGGGGTTTTGCCCTGTTTCGTGCGTTGCAAGTTGGTCACGTGCTTTGTGGACCTGGAGATCGACAGAGGTTGGGGTATGCTACCTCTTGAGCACTGCGTTGGATTTCCCCAAAGAGGAGAGGATGATGCAGCAAAGTAGCGTAAGTATTTCCCTCAGTTTTTGAGAACCAAGGTATCAATCCAGTAGGAGACCACCCACAAGCCCCTCGTACCTACACAAAACGATAGCAACTCGCAACCAACGTGACTAGGGGTTGTCAATCCCTTCACGGTCACTTACGATAGTGAGATCTGATAGAGATGATAAATAATATTTTTGGTATTTTTGATAGATAGATGAAAAGTAAAAAGTAAAAGGCAAAGTAAAAACAAAGCAAGTAAATAAAGCGATAGAGATTGATATGATGAGAATAGACCCGGGGGCCATAGGTTTCACTAGTGGCTTCTCTCAAGAGCATAGATTTTCTATGGTGGGTGAACAAATTACTGTTGAGCAATTGACAGAATTGAGCATAGTTATGAGTATATCTAGGCAATGATCATGTATATAGGCATCACGTCCAAAACAAGTAGATCGACACGATTCTGCATCTACTACTATTACTACACTCATCGACCGCTATCCAGCATGCATCTAGAGTATTAAGTTAAAAACAGAGTAACGCCTTAAGCAAGATGACATGATGTAGAGGGATAAATTCATGCAATATGATAAAAAACCATCTTGTTATCCTCGAGGGCAACAATACAATACGTGCCTTGCAACTCTTTCTATCACTGAGTAAGGACACCGCAAGATTGAACCCAAAGCTAAGCACTTCTCCCATTGTAAGAACTACCAATCTAGTAGGACAAACGAAAAAGGATAATTCGAAGAGACTTGCAAAGATAACTCAATCATACATAAAAGAATTCAGAGAAGAATCAAATATTTTCCATAGATAATACTTGAGCATAAACCCACAATTCATCGGTCTCAACAAACACACCGCAAAAAGAAGATTACATCGAATAGATCTCCATGAGAGAGTGGGAGAACATTGTATTGAGATCCAAAAAGAGAGAAGAAGCCATCTAGCTACTAGCTATGGACCGGAAGGTCTGAAGTAAACTACTCACACTTCATCGGAGGGGCTATGGTGATGATGTAGAAGCCCTCCGGGGTGGATGCCCCCTCTGCCGGAGCTCCAGAACAGGCCCCAAGATGGGATCTCATGGATACAGAAGGTTGAGGCGGTGGAATTAGGTTTTTGGCTCCTCGTCTGATCGTTTGGGGATACGTAGGTATATATAGGAGGAAGGAGTACGTCGGTGGAGCGTTAGGGGCCCCACGAGGTACGGGGGCGCGCCCCTGGGAGGCGCCCTCCACCCTCGTGACCGCCTCTGGCACTGCTTGGAGTAGGGTCCAAGTCTCCTGGATCACGTTCGGTTGGAAAATCACGTTCCCGAAGGTTTCATTCCGTTTGGACTCCGTTTGATATTCCGTTTCTTCGAAACACTGAAATAGGCAAAAAACAGCAATTCTGGGCTGGGCCTCCGGTTAATAGGTTAGTCCCAAAAATAATATAAAAATGGAAAATAAAGCCCAATATAGTCCAAAATAGTAGATAAAGTAGCATGGAGCAATCAAAAATTATAGATACGTTGGGGACGTATCAAGCATCCCCAAGCTTAATTCCTGCTCTCCTCGAGTAGGTAATTGATAAAAAAGAACTTTTGATGCGGAGTGATACTTTGGCATAATTTAAATGTAAATCTTCTTAAATGTGATATGAATGTTCAGATCCGAAAGATTCAAGACAAAAGTTCATATTGACACTAAAATAATAATACTTCAAGCATACTAATAAAAGCAATCATGTCTTCTCAAAATAACATGGCAAAAGAAAGTTCATCCCTACAAAATCATATAGTTAGGCTATGCTTCATTTTCGTCACACAAAGATGTTCCCAACTTCTATACCCCCGATGACAAGCCAAGCAATTGTTTCATACTTAAATAATCTCAAACTTTTTCAACCTTCACGCAATACATGAGCGTGAGCCATGGATATAGCACTATGGGTGGAATAGAATATGATGATGGGGATTGTGTGGAGAAGACAAAAAAGGAGAAAGTCTCACATTGACGAGGCTAATCAACGGGCTATGGAGATGCCCATCAATTGATGTTAACATCAGGACTAGGGATTGCCATGCAACGGATGCACTAGAGCTATGAATGCTCAACAAAAGAAAACTAGTGGGTGTGCATCCAACTCGCTTGCTCATGAAGACCTGGGGCATTTGAGGAAGCCCATTGTAGGAATATACAAGCCAAGTTCTATAATGAAAAATTCCCACTAGTATAAAAAGACAACTTATGAGACTCACTATATGAAGAACAAGGTGCTACTTTGAAGCACAATATATGAGACTCACTACATGGAGAACAAGGTGCTACTTTGAAGCACAAGTGTGGAAAAAGAGATAGTAGCATTGCCTTTTTTTCTTATTTTTTTGGGCCTTTCTTTTTTTGGCCTTTCCTTTTTTTATTTGGGTAATGCTCTAGTAATGATGATCATCACACTTCCATTGATTACAACATAAGGATTACAACTCGAAACTTAGAACAAGATATGACTCTATATGAATGCCTCCGGTGGTGTACCGGGATGGTGCAATGAATCAAGAGTGACATGTATGGAAAATAATGCATGGTGGCTTTGCCACAAATACGATGTCAACTACATGATCATGCAATGGCAATATGACAAAAGTAATCTATGTCATGATGATGGTGGTGGAAGTTGCATGGCAATATATCTCGGAATGGCTATGGAAATGACATGATAGGTAGGTATGGTGGCTGTTTTGAGGAAGATATAAGGAGGTTTATGTGTGATAGAGCGAATCGTATCACAGGGTTTGGATGCACCGGCGAAGTTTTCACCAACTCTCAAGGTGAGAAAGGGCAATGCACGGTACCGAAGAGGCTAGCAAAGGCGGAAAGATGAGAGTGCGTATAATCCGTGGACTCAACATTAGTCAAAAGAACTCATATACTTCTTGCAAAAATTTAGAAGCCATCAAAAATCAAGTACTACGCGCATGCTCCTAGGGGGATATATTGGTAGGAAAAGACCATCGCTCATCCCCGACCGCCACTCATAAGGATGCACAAGCCAGGTACATTCCATATTTCAAATTTGTTACACAACTTTAACCATACGTGCATGCTACGGGACTTGCAAACTTCAACACAAGTATTTCTCAAATTCATACTCACCCAACTAGCACGACTTTGATATTATCACCTCCATATCTCAAAACAATTATCAAGCATCAAACTTATCTTAGCATTCAACGCACTCAAAAGAAAGTTTCACATATCTTGAACACCAAGTATATTAACATTAAGCAAATTACCATGCTATTAATGACTCTCAAAATAATCTAAGTGAAGCATGAGAGATCAATTGTTTCTTTAAAAAAAATCAACCACCGTGCTCTAAAAGATATAAGTGAAGCACTAGAGCAAAGATTATCACGCTCAAAAGATATAAGTGAAGCACTATGAGCAAAACTATCAAGCTCAAAAGATATAAGTGAAGCACATAGAGTATTATAACAAATTCCAAATCATATATGGCTCTCTCAAAAGGTGTGTACAGCAAGGATTATTGTGGTAGACTAACAATCAAAGACACAAATAATACAAGACGCTCCAAGCAAAACACATATCATGTGGTGAATAAAAATATAGCTCCAAGTAAATTACCGATGGAAGTGGACGAAAGAGGGGATGCCTTCCAGGGCATCCCCAAGCTTTGAATTTTTGGTGTCCTTGGATTATCTTGGGGGTGCCATGGGCATCCCCAAGCTTGGGCTCTTGCCACTCCTTGTTCCATAATCCATCAAAAGAATTCACCTAAAACTTGAAAACTTCACAACACAAAACTCAACAGAAATCTCGCGAGCTCCGTTAGAGAAAGAAAACAATACACTACTTCAAGGTACTGTAATGAACTCATTATTTATTTATATTGGTGTTAAACCTACTGTATTCCAACTTCTCTATGGTTTATAAACTATTTTACTAGCCATAGATTCATCAAAATAAGCAAACAACACACGTAAAACAGAATCTGTCAAAAACAGAACAGTCTGTAGCAATCTGTAACTAACGCAAACTTCCGGAACTCTAAAAATTCTACCAAAATATGACGTCCTGGAAAATTTGTTTATTGAACAGCAGCAAAAATAATCAACGCAAAATCACGTTCCTGTGATTTAACAAAATTATATTCGTGCGCGCAAAGTTTCTGTTTTTCTGCAGAATCAAATCAACTATCATCATAGGTTATCCTATAGGTTCTACTTGGCACAAACACTAATTAAAACATAAAACCACATCCAAACAGAAGGTAGATGGATTATTTATTCCTAAACATAAGAAAAAATAAAAAACACAAAATAAATTTGGGTTGGCTCCCAACAAGCGCTATCGTTTAACGCCCTAGCTAGGCACAAAAGCAAGGATAGATCTAGGTATTGCCATCTTTGGTAGGCAATTCTTCAATGAGGCATCTACCTCCTTTAGAATTTTATTTCTTCCTAGTAATTGTCAAATTTTCAGGCAAAAGATCAAAAAATTCATCTATAGCAAATGGTTCCTTAATGATGGTAAAAAGATTGGGATGAACACTTATAGATTTAAGATCCGCGGTTTCCTTACTAGATGATTCACTCTTATTCTTAGGAACATACATAAGCTTAGTATTTTTAGTAGAAGAACTTGGAGTGTTTTGAACGGAAGAAAAAGCGGTTCCCAAGTTGGTAATGATACCCTCAAGTTTATCGATTCTTGTGGAATCTAGATTTATTTTCTCATTAACCATGGGTTCTTTTTCTTTAATATTTTTCAAAGTCATTCCTACCTTAGATCCATATTGGGTAATTTGATTGTGGATCTTTTTATCAAGATTTTCAATTGAATGAATGGTAGCAACTTTATTTTCAATAGTTTCAAGCCTTTGCATAACATGCTCCAAAGTTAACGTAGTTCCATTAATCAAAAGGGGTGGTGAGCCAAATATATCTATTAAAGCATTATAAGAATCAAAAGTATGGCTACCCAAGAAATTCCCTCCGGTAATGGTATCAAGGATATATCTATACCAAGGATTAGCGCCTACATAAAAATTGCGAAGAAGAACTGAAGTAGATTGCTTCCTGGTAGATTTATTTTGAGTATTGCAAATTCTATACCAAGCATCTTTTAGATTTTCTCCCTCCCTTTGCTTAAAATTTAGAACTTCATTCTCGGGAGATAACGGAGGAGATAAGAGACTAGTCATGACGACAAACAAGCAAACTAACACACGAGCAAAAAGAAAGGCAACGAGAAAAGGCAAACAGGAAAGGGAGGAGGAGATTGGGAAAGAGAGGGAAAATAAAACGACAAGGGTGAAGTGGGGGAGAGGAAAACAAGAGGCAAATGGCAAATAATGTAATGAGAGAGATAGGGATTGCGATGGGTACTTGGTATTGTTGACTTGCTTGCGTGAGCCTCCCCTGCAACGATGCCAGAAATTCTTCTTGCTACCTCTTGAGCACTGCGTTGGATTTCCCCGAAGAGGAGAGGATGATGGAGCAAAGTAGCGTAAGTATTTCCCTCAATTTTTGAGAACCAAGGTATCAATCCAGTAGGAGACCACGCACAAGTCCCTCGTACCTACGCAAAACGATAGCAACTCGCAACCAACGCGATTAGGGGTTTTCAATCCCTTCACGGTCACCTACGATAGTGAGATCTGATAGAGATGATTAATAATATTTTTGGTATTTTTGATAGATAGATGAAAAGTAAAAAGTAAAAGGTAAAGTAAAAACAAAGCAAGTAAATAAAGCGATAGAGATTGATATGATGAGAATAGACCCGGGGGCCATAGGTTTCACTAGTGGCTTCTCTCAAGAGCATAGATTTTCTATGGTGGGTGAACAAATTACTGTTGAGCAATTGACACAATTGAGCATAGTTATGAGTATATCTAGGCAATGATCATGTATATAGGCATCACGTCCAAAACAAGTAGATCGAAACGATTTTGCATCTACTACTATTACTCCACTCATCGACCGCTATCCAGCATGCATCTAGAGTATTAAGTTAAAAACAGAGTAACGCCTTAAGCAAGATGACATGATGTAGAGGGATAAATTCATGCAATATGACAAAAAACCCATCTTGTTATCCTCGATGGCAACAATACAATACGTGCCTTGCAACTCTTTCTGTCACTGAGTAAGGACACCGCCAGATTGAACCCAAAGCTAAGCACTTCTCCCATTGCAAGGACTACCAATCTAGTTGGCCAAACCAAAAAGGATAATTCAAAGAGACTTGCAAAGATAACTCAATCATACATAAAAGAATTCAGAGAAGAATCAAATATTTTCCATAGATAATACTAGATCATAAACCCACAATTCATCGGTCTCAACAAACACACCACAAAAAGAAGATTACATCGAATAGATCTCCACGAGAGAGGGGGAGAACATTGTATTGAGATCCAAAAAGAGAGAAGAAGCCATCTAGCTACTAGCTATGGATCCGAAGGTCTGAAGTAAACTACTCACACTTCATCGGAGGGGCTATGGTGATGATGTAGAAGCCCTCCGTGGTGGATGCCCCCTCCGGCGTAGCTCCGGAACAGGCCCCAAGATGGGATCTCGTGGATACATAAGGTTGCGGCGGTGGAATTAGGTTTTTGGCTCTTCGTTTGATCGTTTGGGGATACGTAGGTATATATAGGAGGAAGGAGTACGTCGGTGGAGCGTCAGGGGGCCCACGAGGTAGGGGGAGCGCCCAGGGGGGGTGCCCTCCACCCTCGTGACCGCCTCTAGCACTGCTTGGAGTAGGGTCCAAGTCTCCTGGACCACGTTCGGTTGGAAAATCACGTTCCCGAAGGTTTCATTCCGTTTGGACTCCGTTTGATATTCCGTTTCTTCGAAACACTGAAATAGGCAAAAAACAGCAATTCTAGGCTGGGCCTCCGGTTAATAGGTTAGTCCCAAAAATAATATAAAAGTGGAAAATAAAGCCTAATATAGTCCAAAACAGTAGATAAAGTAGCATGGAGCAATCAAAAATTATAGATACGTTGGAGACGTATCAGGGTAGGCCCCTGATTTTTCTGAAGTGGGTTGTTGTCGAGGGTTACCGGGTCAAATATTTTCCCTGACCCGTTTTGGCATTCTTTTTCTGCTGTCGGTTGTTTTTGTGGCTGTACATGTGTCATCTGTTCATTTGTCAGGTTTTTTGAATGTTTTTGAATTGAAAAACATTCAAGCGTCAAATAGACTCTCCCACTATATTTATTTTTGATTAGTTGGAGGAGAGAGAGAGAAGAAAATGGGTTGTAACATAAAGCCCCCTTTGTCGGTGTCAAAATCGGCGGATCTCGGGTAGGGGGTGCCGATCTGTGCATCTTAGGCTGATGGTAACATGGAGCAAGGGACACAATGTTTACCCAGGTTCGGGCCCTCTCGATGGAGGTAAAACCCTACTTCCTGCTTGATTGATATTGATGATATGAGTAGTACAAGAGTAGATCTACCACGAGATCATACAGGCTAGACCCTAGAAGCTAGCCTATGATGGTTATGATTGTGATCGTGATCGGCCTTCTAAGGACCAACCTCTTCGGTTTATATAGACACCGGAGAGGGCTAGGGTTTATAGGGAGTCGGTTACAAGGAAGGAAATACAATATCTGGATCGCCAAGCTTGTCTTTCACGCCAAGGAGAGTCCCATCCGGACACGGGACGGAGTCTTGAGTCTTGCATCTTCACGCCCCAACAGTCCGGATGAAGCATATAGTCTGGCCGTCCGGATACCCCCTAATCCAGGACTCCCTCAGTAGCCCCTGAACCAGGCTTCAATGACGATGAGTCCGGCGCACAGTCTTGTCTTCGGCATTGTAAGGCGGGTTCCATCTCCGAATACTCCAAAGTACATGTTGCGATGAATAGTGTCCAGCTTCGCATCAATGTTGTACTCCTCGGCTTATGTTCCTTAATAATGACCATCTCCATGTGTCGAGCGAATGCAAGGAGCCGAGGCATTTTTGCATTTGCCACCCTCGATCCTTCGGGTTAACCGTCTATTTGAAGAGATGGGGATTCTCAGATCCAAACCTCACTCCCCCCCCCTCGAGCAAGCATCCAACAGAGTGCTTCAGAAAAACCATTCCAACATGGCCGGTCGTTGCAACTCTTCTTCTTGCTCTCCTCGCTCGAAGCCGAGGGACTGGGAAGTGTGTTCAGTTCCTCATAGTCGTTTGATAGAGTTACAAACCCAAGGGTTTCTCCCACCGCGTTCATGATCCCCGTCCGTGCCAGAATAGCTACCTATAACAGCGGGGAGCAAGCGGAGGGATCTCCTAATCCATCTCCAGAGGAGCGAATATGCCTCATCCCGCATCTGCTAAGGGGCGTCGGGTTTCCTATCCACCCGTTTCTTCGCGGGCTCCTAGAGTTCTACGGCCTCCAGTTGCACAACTTCACCCTTGCCTCTGTGCTACATATAGCAGGATACGTTGCCCTTTGTGAGCTATTTATAGGCTGCGAGGCTCACCTCGGGTTATGTAAGAAGCTGTTCTGCCTCGTCCCTCGCAACCAGGGAGAATCCCTATGTCAAGTGGGCGGAGCCGAAGTATGGCACATTGCCGAGACCGGATACCTATCCGGCACTCCCAAGAAGGAACCAGAAAACTGGCCTTTGGAATGGTTTTCCGTTGATGACGTTCCCCTTTCGGATCCAGTCCGGACAGGTCTCCCCAAGTTCAGTAACGCCCCTCCGAGGGCACGTCGAAGCTGGCACCCTCGAGGCCCCTAAGAGGAGGATACTAGGGAAATACACTTCTTGATGAGCAGGATAAAGTTACTGGCCAAATCCGGACTGACGATAGTCGAGGTTTTGGCAATATGCATAATGCGGGGAGTGCAACCGCTTCAATATCGGGGGAAGCCCATGTGGCACTACAACGGGGAAGATGATGCCACCCGCTGTGGCCGTAAGGGTCCGGACTCCTCCAGTGCTCTGGCGAGGATATTATCCGACCTGTATAAAGGAGAAGAATAAGAATTCCTTCACATTAAACAGCGGGATGGGTTTTCCATGTACAACCCCCCAAGCTGGGTAAGTCGTTATTCTTTTTCCCGCTTCACTTATTGTGGCGTTCTTCGCTAAGAGTATCTGCCTCGATATTTTCGAGCAGGAACTAAGGAGGGCCGTAGAAGGAATCTCCATCCCTTCCCCGCAGCCAGAGGACCCCGGAAGGGCCCTCGATCTAGGACTCGAAGAAGATCCGGATATTACTGTGGAGCTCGTCAACGGGATAGTTTATCAGGCAAGCTGCGATGGCGCCTCAGTGGCTATTATTGCCGACTATCCCGGACTGCTACCTACGTCGCGTGTAAGCCAAGCCGAAAACTCTATCCTCCAAAGAGAACTCCTTTCTGATGTCATGCCTTACCCCCAAAGTGTCGTGTTTTTGCAGAGAGGACGGTCGGAGTGCAGGGCTGAGCCCCTAGGGACCCGTCGGCAACGGGCGTCCGGATCGGGCAGGCTCAAGAGAAAGGCGGTTAGGGTCGAAATGCCGCTACAGAGGTAAGGCAAAACCGTTTCCTACGATTATTGTATTTGAAGTGTAACAGCGCCCTTCGTGTCCTGGCAGGAAGAGGAGTAGCCGGACTATATCCGGGGATCCTGCCAATCATGCCTCCACCAGCCGGGTTCGAGAACCGGCTTCGAGAGAGGAGGCGGACGTGGGGCCGATGCCGCATAGTTTCCGACAGAGGACGCGGATATGCTCTCTGCCACGAATTCCGAAGTAGAGAGCGCCATGAATCACCGGCACCGACGGGCCGTACTTCGCAACAACATCTTTTCCGAAGAGGCATTTAGCTTTCAATTCGGGAGACGCATACATCCAATCTGCTCAAGGCGGGCTTGCCCGAGCGACGGACCAGTATACCAAAGATATACGGGTAAGAAAATTTGATAAGCATGTATAGCAGTAGCCCCTGATACTTGAAACGGTTGGAACAACTATTTTAAGGATCAATTTATGCACAGGTACTTGTAGATAAGAATGAGCAATTGTCTCGGGAGCTGGAGGAGTGCAAGGCCCAGCTGAGGGCCATGGTTGCCAAGTTAGAGGAATCCCAGAAGGCCTCATCTGGTAACATTTGTCTCAATTGTATGAAGATGCACCAGTTAGTAAGTGGATGGTATGACAAGTCTAACAGAAAATTCTGCAGACAATCCCGGGGTGAATCCGGAGGGCGTAAGAGATGACGAGTCGCATCTCAAAAGGCAGCTAAAGGCTGGCGAGCGCGTTCTTATGCAAGTTAAGCAGGAGAAGAACAATCTTCAAGATGCCAATGTCCGGCTGGACGTGGAGTTAAAAGACGTCCGCGCTCAGCTGGCAGACTCCATGAAGGAAAACAAGAGGCTTCGACGCGGCATTTATGGTAAGTGCCTAGACGAACTGTAGTACAACTCGGCGAGGAAGCATATTGAAAGAATTTTACTTGCAGGAATATAAACGGGCCGCCCTGAGGACGAGATGCCCTCGTCTGTAGGCGATTTACTGCAAGACCTCTCACAACTGCACGAGCGAGCTCGGCAGGTGATGCAGGGCGTTGCTCAGGCCTTGTGGCTATCAAGCTTCCTGCCAAATGGCATGGGGGAGCTTGTGGATATGCTTCAAGGAGCACGGCGGCGCTTCCGATTGTGGAAGATGTCAGCCTACCGGCGAGGTGCAAGAGAAGCCTGGGCTATGGTGAAGGCGCGCTACACCAAGCTGGACCCGAACCATATGGACGAAGTCGGACCGGCGGGGCCAGATGGGCAAGAAATTTCCGTGAGTCTGGTGTATGACCAGGTAGCGTTAGCCGCAAAGTATTCCCAACAGGATTGTAAGCTAGATAGCCTGTTGGATGGTATAGAGGAGGAATATAGTCAGTCCAAGTGACTGTGTAATTCAATGGACATAAGTAGTCCCTAGCCGGATTAAAATCATTTGTCATGGCGGACCTTTTCGCTTCAGCCCCCGGATCCTACAGTCCGGGGTGTGTCCGAATACCCGCTCAGTTATACAGAACCGGCGTATGCATGGAAACCAGGCGTAGGGGTCATAAGTGCTTGAACAGACAAGTACCCAACTAGTTATGTTATATTACATGGATAGTAAGAAACATCTTCCATGGAGAATAGTTCCGTTAGGGGTTCCTTTCTCTGGGTACGCATGCGATGATGCACATGTCCGGACTGCGAACCAGGACGCAGGATACAAAACTTCTGGGGATTTACATTGTAATAAACGAACTCATCTTTTGTTCACCGACCGAATATTCCCTTAAGGACGCTAGCTTTCGGCTTCACCCACTCTGAGGTACACATCCGGCTGAACCGGCAATAACAATCGCAGAGGTGCTCCCATTATGCCCTAGACGAATTAACAGGAATGTAGGGCATAAATACAAGAGCCAGGCAACCCTGCTTGGCCACATCTTAAGTCATATCGATGCATATAATGGTGAAGAAAAGGCACATATGGAAAAAGAACGCATATGTGATGGGCAAAAAGCCATTAAAGTAATTATATTTAGCTTCCGTATAGGAAGCCCCCAGGTATTGCTTACACACATAGTGCGGCCGGAGTGATCCGGGCGTCCGTACTGTATTAAATACTTTGTGTGAAGAGGAAAAAAGGTCGAGAAAGGAAAAGGGAGGGAGCATAATTAAAAAGGGAGGGGGTAAGGAGACGAACACTAAGTCCGGCGCTAGGCGTAGAATCTCCAGAGTCTAGCCACGTTCCATGGGTTCGGCTTGAGTCTGTTATCGGATGCATTACGTAAGCGGTACGCTCCTCCAGTGAGAACTCTATCGATGACAAAGGGACCTTCCCACTTAGGTTTGAGCTTGTCCTTCTTCTTCTTCGGTAGGCGTAGAATGAGTTCGCCAATGTTATAAGTTTTGGCCCGCACTTCTCTGCTTTGGTACCGTTGAGCCTGCTGTTGATAGAATGCGGAGCGGGCTTTTGCGACGTCGCGCTCCTCCTCAAGGGCATCCAAGTTATCCTGCCGATCTAACTCGGCTTCCTTCTCTTCGTACATACGTACACGAGGCGAATCATGTATTATGTCGCAGGGTAGTACTGCTTCAGCGCCGTACACCATAAAAAATGGTGTATATCCGGTGGTGCAATTTGGCATGGTCCGCAGCCCCCAGAGTATGGAGTCGAGCTCTTCGACCCCGTGCGTGTCTGACTCTGTCAAGGATCACACTAGTCTGGGTTTGATGCCGCTCATGATGAGACCGTTTGCCCGTTCGACCCGACCGTTTGTTTGGGGATGGTAGACGGAAGCGTAGTCGAGCTTAATGCCCATTTTGCCGCACCAAGTTTTCACTTCATCGGCTGTGAAACTTGAGCCATTATCAGTGATGATGCTGTGGGGGGCGCCGTATCGGTGTACGACCCCGGATATGAAGTCTATTACTGGTCCGGATTCGGCCGTTTTGACTGGTTTGGCTTCTATCCATTTGGTGAACTTGTCCACCATGACCAATAAGTACCTTTTCTTATGGCTTCCCCCTTTAAGAGGTCTGACCATATCCAGCCCCCAGACCGCGAAGGGCCAAGTTATGGGGATTGTTTGGAGAGCGGTAGGGGGCGTATGACTCTGATTGGCAAAGAGCTGGCAACCGACGCAATGTTGGACAAGGTCCTGTGCGTCTGCTCGGGCCGTCGGCCAATAGAAGCATGTAAGGAAGGCCTTGCTAACTAGTGCTCGAGCCGTGGCGTGGTGCCCGCCCAGTCCGGCATGGATTTCAGCCAAGAGTTGCCGCCCTTCCTCTTCGGAGATGCACCTTTGGAGCACTCCGGTCGCACTTTTCTTATAGAGTTCCCCTTCATGGACTTTGTAAGCTTTAGAGTGCCAAACAATGCAACGTGCTTCATTTTGGTCTTCGGGGAGCTCCTGCCTATTTTAGGTAGGCCAAGAAAGGCTCAGTCCACGGGGCGATTACAGCCATGATTTCGTGGGCCGAAGATGTTATTTCGGTGGTGGAGCCTCTGATTATGTCTGATAGTTCGGAATCTGGGGGTGTATTTGGATACGTGCTAGTATTGCCGGACACCCCTTCCCATACCACGGATGGCTTGAACAGCCTTTCCAGGAATATGTTAGGTGGGACAGGGTCGCGTTTAGCGCCGATGCAGGCGAGGATATCCGCCGCTTGATTATTTTCTCGAGCCACATTGTGGAATTCGAGTCCCTCGAACCGAGCTGACATTTTGAGGACGACATTATGGTAGGCCGCCATTTTCGGATCCTTGGCATCAAAGTCTTCATTTATTTGTGATATTGCGAGGTTTGAATCCCCGTGCACTTCTAGGCGTTGAATGCCCATAGAGACTGCCATCTGAAGACCGTGCAACAGAGCCTCGTATCCGGCTGCATTGTTGGAGTCTGTGTATAATATTTGGAGGACGTACTGGACCGTGTCTCTGGTGGGAGACGTCAGGACTACACCTGCTTCCAATCTGGCCAGCATTTTAGAGCCGTCGAAGTGCATGATCCAGTTAGAGTACGCGCCGTACTCTTTAGGGAGTTCGGCTTCTATCCATTCAGCAACAAAGTCAGCTAGTACTTGCGACTTGATGGCCCGCTGTGGTTTGTATGTTATGTCGAACGGGAGGAGCTCGATGGCCCATTTAGCGATCTGGCCCGTAGCGTCACGGTTATTTATTATGTCATTCAGTGGTACTTCGGAGGCCACCGTACGTAATCGAACACTCTTGAAAGTAGTGTCGTAGCTTCCGGGATGCCATGAAGACCACGTATGCTATTTTTTGACAGTGTGGGTATCGGGATTTGCATGGGGTGAGGACCGTGGATACGTAATAAACTAGCTTCTAGAGCGGGAATTTGTATCCGTCAACCTCTCGTTCGACGACGAGTACTGCGCTTACAACTTGGTGTGTTGCAGCTATGTACAGCAGCATAGGTTCGCCAATATTTGGCGCTATTAGGACTGGATTGCTGGCCAATAATGTCTTTATTTCGTCCAGTCCGGCCGCGGCTGCATCCATCCACACAAAGTGTTCGGTGCACTGAAGAAGGCGGTAAAGGGGTAATGCCTTTTCTCCTAACCTGGAGATAAAGCGGCTTAAAGCAGCCACGCATCCAGCTAGTTTCTGGATGTGCTTGAGGTCTGTTGGTATAGCCAACTGCGACAGAGCTCGGATTTTTGCCGAATTCGCTTCAATTCCTCTTTTGGAAACAATGAAGCGCAGCAGTTTCTCGGAGGGGATGCCAAAAATGAATTTTTCCGGGTTCAGCTTGATGACGTATGTTCGGAGGTTATTGAACGTGAGCCTCAAGTCGTCTATTAGGGTTCCGACGTGTCTTGTTTTTATGACCACGTCATCCACGTATGCCTCCACTGTTTTGCCGATTTGCTTTTCCAGGCATGTTTGAATCATGTGTTGATAGGTCGCGCCGGCATTTTTAAGCCCGAAAGGCATAGTGTTGAAGCAGAAAGGACCATATGGCATTATGAAAGCTGTTGCAGCTTGGTCGGACTCTGCCATCTTTATTTGATGGTATCCAGAGTATGCGTCGAGGAAACACAGCGAGTCATGTCCTGTTGTGGCGTTGATGATTTGATCAATGCGAGGGAGGGGAAAGGGATCCTTGGGGCAAGCCTTGTTGAGGTCTTTGAAGTCGACGCATAGGCACCAGGATTTGTCCTTCTTTGGTACCATTACCAGATTTGCCAGCCAATACGGATGTTTGATATCTCTGATGAATCCGGCCTCGAGTAGCTTGGCTAGCCCCTCCCCCATGGATTGCCGTTTGGGCTCCGAAAACCGCCTTAGAGTCTACTTGACAGGTTTGTATCCTTTTAGTATATTGAGGCTATGTTCGGCCAATCTGCGTGGGATGCCCGACATGTCCGATGGGTGCCAGGCGAAAATGTCCCATTTCTCGCGTAAGAAGTCTCGCAGAGCAGCGTCCATTGTGGGGCTCAACTGATGGAAGCTGTCTTCGTGGGGTCCGTTGGATGGACTTGGAATTTGACTATCTCGTCTGCGGGTTTAAATGAGGTGGACTTGGGTCGCTTGTCGAGTATCATGTCGTCCCTGTCCATGGTGGCATGCAGTGTTACAGTCTAATTGGTTCGCTGCCAAAGTTTGGCATTGCCAATATTTGGCAAGCCAACATTTGGCAAAACCAAAAGTTACCAAAAATTGGCAACTTTTTGAGAGGTGGGCAAGAACCAATTGGTAGCCAACCAATTGAGAGCCAAATTTTTAGACTTGCCAACAATTGGCATGCCAATTATTGGCATCAAACCAATTAGGCTCTTAGTTCTTCGGCTGCTAGGGCTTCGGATAATGCTTCCAGGGCTAGTGCTGCGGTTTTGTTTTCGGCACGAAGTGCGACGTCCGGATCACTGGCTAGAGTGATGATTCCATTGGGTCCGGGCATTTTAAGCTTCATGTACCGTAATGGGGTATAGCTTGAAAGCTTGTAAACGCGTCCCGCCCTAAAAGGGCGTGGTATCCGCTGCTGAAAGGAGCCACTTAGAATGTGATTTGTTCGGACCTATAATTCTCCGGGGTGCCGAATACCACACTGAGTGTGATTTTTCCCGCACACCGCGCTTCCCGACTAGGGATAATTCCCCTGAAGGTTGTGCCGCTTTGTTCAATGCGGCTTTTATTAATTTCCATCTTTTTGAGTGTTTCTTCGTAGATCAAGTTTAATCTGCTTCCGCCGTCCATGAGTACTTTAGTGAGTCGAAAGCCATCCACGATTGGGCTAAGGACCTGAGCGGCTGGTACCCGGACGGTCTGGAATCGAGGTTCGTCACTGGCATTGAAAGTTATGGCAGTGTCGTTCCACGGATTTATTTTTGCCACATGGCAGATTTCAGCAGAGCTTCGATGAGCTCGCTTGCGCCTAGTGTTTGAGGAGAAAGTCTCGAAGACTGTTAGTACCATATTGTGTTCTTTGGCGGGATGTTGTTCTGCTTTATGGCTTACAAGAAGATCTTCGCCACTTTTTGCTACCTGCCGGAGTATCCAACATGCCCTAAGGCTATGGGTTTGTGTTGTGTCCGGTGTACTGTGGAGTTTACATGGCCCATTAAGCCATTCTTCCAATACGTTTCCACGCCCTGGGGTGGGCTTTGACTTCTTGGGGATTGGATAGGCCGATTTACAGGAGTTCGCCCGTTTAGCTCGGATAAAGGTTTTGGTGAGAGCCAGACTATCCCAAAATTCCATTTGGGTTTTCCAGGCGCTTTCCATCGCACAGTACTTCTGTACCATGGTTGCCAAGTCAGCAAAGTGCACTATGTCACGGTGACTTATGGCATTAAGGATTCCTTTGTTCATACAGATTTTGCAGAAAAGTGAGACTGAGTCCTCCTCACGACAGTCCTTGACCTTGTTTAGCACAAGGAGGAATCTGACCCAGTAGCAATGTACTGTCTCATGGGGCTCTTATCTGATACGGGAGAGACGGTTTAAGTGCGGGTGGGTGTTCGTAGCTGAATCCGGATTCTGATCCGATCTAGCGCCTAGGGGCAGGGGAGCTTCCGAGTTCGACAGCTCGGGATCCGGGGTGCTGCCCAATTTTTCCAGCCCGATACCCGATCCTAAGTCCAGGATCTGGGTCATGTCTTCCCTTGAACGGGTGTCTGGCTCAGGGAGCTCGGTGATCCGGACATACACTACAAAAAAAATACACTTCCGTGATGATACGTGTTTGTCACAGTAGGTCGCGTTTTTTGTCATGCATGTACATCCATGACAAATTTATGACAGAATCGAGATAGTCATACCTGTGCTGTCGTAGAAGTGTTCAATGACATTACCAAATTATCATCAGGTAAGTGTCCACTTCCATGACGATAAATCGCGCGTCACAAAAGTGCTTTCGTCAAGGGTTACCGACACATGGCATCCACCATAACGGAACGCCGTTAAGCTATCGGGTCGGGTTTTGGATCTGATAACCCGTTAACAGCCCCGACCAATGGGGATTTTCCACGTGTAAAATCATCATTGGCTGGAGGAAACACATGTCGGCTCATTGTTGGGACAGATGTCATACACTCATTGGACAGAAGGCGCCTATGATATGTCGACACGTGGCACGGCCCAACAGAGGCCCATTCCTGTGAAAAGGCCGGCCCGTTTGACTTGGTCAAAAGGTGACAGGCCGGCCCATGGAAAGCCTGTTAACGGCCTGTTCGCATATAGCCCATTTACAGCCCGCTAACCCAAGGCCCGTTACACCCTATCCGAATTAGGCCCAGTAGCGTCATCTGGGCCATCCAATATGATCCCAGCCCGTTTTCACTTCTGGCCCATGTATGGCCCATGACGTCTTCCGGCCCATATGAGGCCCTATGTAACTCTTGGCCTATTAACGGCCCGTGGTGAAACTGGCCCGCAATGAATAGTGTATTACTTTAGACCCATTAACGGCCCGTGGTGAAACTGGCCCGTAATGAACAGTGTATCGCTTTATACCCATTAAGGGCCCGTTATTCAGTTGGGCCATTTATAGCCCATGTTATCTTTCAGCCTTCTCAGAGCCCATTTATTCTTGGGCTTATTTGTAGCATTCGGTTACTTACGACCCGTTACTGTCATTTTCTGCTTGTGGACCAAATTTAGCCCGTCGTTAGAGTCGGCCCGTTTGTGGTCCGTTAGTCTGTTGGGCCATTTTCATAGCATCACCAAATACGGCCTATTAACGGCTCGTTATGGTCAGCCAATAAAACGTACGATTTCCATTACAGGCCCGTCTACGGCCCATTAAAGGCCAGTACAAGACCCATAAATGAGTCGGCGGCCCATGGATCCTACGTGACGTAGAAGGCCCATGGATCCTGCGAGACGTAGAAGGCCCATGGACACTGCGAGACGTAGAAGGCCCATGGAGACTGCGAGACGTAGAAGGCCCATGGATCCTACGAGACGTAGAAGGCCCATGGATCCTACAAGACGTAGAAAGGCCCATGGTCGGGCGAGTTGGCCCCCGTTTGAACGATATAGCATATTCAAAGAATTATCCTACTCAATATTAGCACCTCTAAAAAGCATACACTATACAACAAAGAGATCAAGGCATAGAAAGGTAGAATAATCCTACACTATACAATAAAGAAATTACAGCCGATTATACCCACTGGGCATTATGGTACGGCACAGGTGATAATAAAGCATACACAAACAGCAAATTACACACTGTGCAACTACGGCTCATACATCATGGACGCGCATCAATTTAACTCCATTTGAACTATAATCTCTTCAGAAAATAGGATTGGCCGGATTTAGATAGCACAAATTTCAGTCTGCAAAATCTCCAATTCCTTCATGGTTACCTCGGTGTCTTGTTTCATTTTTTGACTCTTGCATCTAATAACCTGCATGTCCAGTCTCAACTTGTTGATTATACATTGACAATCATGTACACGTTGTCTTGCCACCTCTAGTTGATGCTCGAGAACATCAGCACATTCCAATTCCTATCCATAATCATTCGGTAACGGCCATGCCGCACTGCTCGCAGATTTTTGTGTTGATGTCACTTCATCCTGAAATGTTTCTGTAAGTACACATGACTAGGGCAAAAATATAGTTACAACAGTGAAGCGAACAAGACACTATTTTGTACTACATGGCAAATCAGGACTAACAATAATGTTACACGTCACTTTCACAAAAAAATGTTACAGGTCATGAAGCATAAGCAGGTGATATTTTAAAAATTATAAAAAAGATAGTCTGTGCGGCCTGCATACAGAAATCCCTCTTAGCTCACCAGAGGAGCATGATGTTGGAGCCCAATCGAAAACACAGACAAGTTACAAATTTAGACAGCCCGTTGCGTATAAGTAAGCAAGCAGTTGGCCATTCTGTACCTCAATTAAAGTCTTAGGGAGCATAATGAACAGCAAAGGGTCTCATACAAACATACTACAGCAGGCAAAACTATGCAATCATTAGCAAAGTACAAACTAGATTGTGAGCCTCATGCAATAATAGTTGGTTAATAGACTTCAAAGCTTCAGGCACACTTCGGCAGAGTAATTAAATGGTAAGGCCTTTAATTATGTCAACAAATAGTGATGCAAGTACCAAACATCAGGCACAATTATTTGGGCATCTCATTAAGTGAGGACAAATAAAGCAATTGAAAAGCAAAAATTAACTATGCCTGAAACAAACAAGGAATTGAACTGTTGAGTTGCATACAGTGACTTGCCTTAGCAGGTTGAAGAGGCTCAGCGCAGATCCTACTTCTCTTGCAAGGCTCCTTCCTAACATCTTGTACTTGGAAATCCTCAATCTTATCTTCATTGCACCCCCTCTGCAAGGTGACACAAACTAGTTACTCGTCTCCTTGGAAGATAAATATGCATACTTTCCAGTCTGTGAACACAAAAGGGTGAGATTATAACAAAACAACACCACATAATGAAACATGCCGCATCTCTTGCACTTGCACACAATGAAATGAGAATTTACTATGTCCGCACTATGTAAAAACTAGGCATACCTTCGAACTGGATCTCCAGGTACTCTTGGAGAGCCTACTGTAGTGTACAGCCAAACCTTTATTCACCTATGAGTTAGACAAGGCCCCACTACAGCAGCCCTTAGTGTTTAAATCGTTGACAAGCTCTGTTAGAGTGTTAGGTCAAGAACAGCAAGTAATCAAAGAAAATAGTCCTAGTATGGCTGGCTGATGCAAACAAGCAATTGAACAGATGTGTGAGCAAATCTTACATATCAAGAAAAGAAGCAAAGAAGGAGGCTTAAAGACCATCACTTGACTGACCATATTTAAGGGGCGTTTAAACATCATGTGCAACGTATGAACTAACATAAACATTGCATATTCCAGATTCTACAATGGAATGCACATGTATTAGGTTATGCCATGTATGATGATGCCTAAATGTACAGATAGCAGGCAGGAGTGATTCATCATTGCACGCACAATTGAATTACAGGTTAAGGGCCAGTTCGATTCCGCCTTTTCAGGCTATATTGTCAAAATAAGCCATAAAAGACGTAAAGAAGTCATTTTTGAGTTATGGGCTTGGGCTTAACTAATTTCGCTTTGGAGGGGGGTGTTTCGGGTAGAACCTCACTAAAAATTGAAGGGAAGGGGAATAGTGAAATGACTCTATTGTCTGCCTATATTACACTCAAAATGCAACTGCTGACGCATGTGTCACACCTGACCCTCAAGTAAAAACAAACACGCAAGCATTCATTGCCCTGCCCGCTTGCATCTCCTTTCCCCTTTCCCTCTACCTCGATCCCCTGCGTGAGCACTAGGGTTCCTCCAGCGAGCCGTCGCCACTAGTCCCATCTGGCCTGGTCCTCGACGATGCTATGTCCAGCTAGGCAACATGGCCGGCGGGTAGGGGCAAATCTCCCTGGTTGCTCCTCCATCTGGCGCCGCCCCTCATTCTCATGGTCTCCAGTAGCTGCTCCACTGTGGTTCGTCCAACGCACTACTCCAGCGGGTGCTGCACAACTATGGCTGATGCCACACTGCGACAGAAGGCACCTTGTTCCCCCTCCCCTCCTCCCAGGCCATGGCCTTGAGGTGCTGTTGAAGGATGAGCTCATCCAACAAGGTGAGGATCTCCGCTGATTTTTTGCCAAATTTTCATTCTGAATTGCTATGAGTTGCTTCTGCTGCTGCTATATGATGCATTGCTATGAGCTGCTCCTGCTGCTGCTATATGATGAATTGCTATGAGCTGTTGCTGTTGTATGATGAGTTGCTATGAGCTGCTGCTGCTATATGATGAATTGCTATGAGCTGCTGCTGCTGCTATATGATGAGTTGCTACAAGCTGCTCCTGCTGCTACTATATGATGAATTGCTATGAGCTGCTCCTGCTGCTGCTATATGATGAATTGCTATGAGCTGCTGCTGGTATATGATGAATTGCAGACTGCTGCTGCTGTATGATGAGTTGCTATGAGCTGCTGCTGCTGCTATATGATGAGTTGCTACAAGTTGCTCCTGCTGCTGCTATATGATGAATTGCTATGAGCTACTCCTGCTACTACTATATGATGAATTGCTATGAGCTGCTCCTGCTGCTGCTATATGATGAATTGCTATGAGCTGCTGCTGGTATATGATGAATTGCAGACTGCTGCTGCTGTATGATGAGTTGCTATGAGCTGATGCTGCTATATGATGCTTTCAGGTGGTGCTACTATATGATAATAACCAGCCACTTGGACCATCGAATTTCAACAAATAATTGTTCTTAATTTTGTGGGTCATGCGTTCTTCGTTTAAATTAGGCAATGGGATCTCTATGGAAAACATTGACCAAAGTAGATTGTGCCAAGTAGATGGTATCTTTGTATTTGCATTTTGAGCAAATAGTGATGGTGTGTTTTCCTATCATATTAGTTACTGCACTGGGTTCAATTTGTGATGTTTGCAAGTTAAATTAATTTCCATATGTGCAGCAAAATGAAAAATATATATAATGCATTCTAGACTTTCCACTGATCATACCAAAGATAAGCTGAAAACGCAATGAAAAGAACTGGTTGGCGTATTACATGGAGCTTATATTCATAGGTGCTTAGTTTCTTAGGATAACTCGTAATAACTGTCCCTAAGAAACTTGGCTAATAGAACTGGCATACAAATAACATGTCACGATGATTGCAATGGAGGAGTGACGTACCATAGCACACTGTATAGGCTCACTGCTGCCTCTCCTTTTTTTGTGATGTTCCATGAAATTGCCACATACATCTTGTACTTTTTCATTGTGTAACCCTATCTGCAAGTTGACACGGCTAATTTCAGACATCTCTACATGATACTACATTGCATATCCCTTGCGCATATTTAAACCACCAATTAACGATTGTGTGCATACCATAAACTAGCCATGACTCTGTATGCTGGACTGGCAGGCACTCTAAGGGAGCCTAATGTAGTGCACTAGAATTCCTGCATGCCACCTATGATTTTGTGTAATGTACTGCCCCTGTTCCTAAATATATGTCTTTGTAGAGATTCCAGTATGGACCATATACAAATGTATATAGATGCATTTTCGAGTGTAGATTCACTCATTTTGCTCCGTATGTATCCTATTGTGGAATCTCTAGAAAGACTTATATTTAGGAACGGAGGTACGAGGTAGTATCATGTATGACATCTACATATCTTTTTTATCAGCCAGTAGTAGAAATCATTGTCTGCACAAAGGGATTACTGGTCAAAAATCCTAGCAAAGCACGCTGGCATGCACAGAACAATACAAGAGAGAGAGACACGCTTACAAGATCATAGCAATGCCTCAGTCCAGGATCTTGGTTGGCCAAGCTATTAGATCTAGAAGAAACATCGTCCTTGTTGTTTTTGCCAGCTGCATAACAGGTAACATCGACCGGTTAGTATATTTGAAGTACATCGGGCAGGTGATGCTAGACGGGTTTAAAGGTGACAAGTACCTAGGCCGTGGCGGGTGCTTGGCATCTCTCCATACGGTGGGAATCAGGTTAGAAACGTCGAGGGTGATGACGTTGCACTGGCTGTCGGGGTCCGGTAAGGAGATCTAGAACCGTCGAGTAGGGTGTTTGTGGAGCGGCTCCGGTAGGGTGGACTACGGTGTGGGCGAAGCGGATCTGTGGTCGTGGACGAGGGCGTAGGTGAAGCTGCTCCGGCGGTTGGGTTAAGGATGGTGTCGACGACGCGGATCTGCGGCCGTGGACGGGGCGTCAGAAGCTGCTCTGGTGGTTGGGTTAAGGATGGTGTTGATGATGCGGATCTGCGGCCGTGGACGAGGCGTCAGAAGCTGCTCCGGTGGTTGGGTTAAGGGTGGTGTCGACGATGCAGATTTGCGGCCGTGGACGGGGCGTCAGAAGCTGCTCCAGTAGGTTGGATGAGGGTGCGAGGAAGCGGATCTGAGGCTGTGGACTTGTGAGTTGGCAAAGCGGCCCCGGTAGGGTTGAGAATGGTATAGGCAAAGCTACTCCGGTAGGGTTGACGCTGGTGTCTGTGAAGCGGCTCCGGTAGGGTTGAGGAAGGTGTTGGCGAAGCACCTCCAGTAGGGTTGAGGAAGGTGTCGGCGAAGAGGATCAGAGGCCGTTGATGGGGGCGTCGGTGGGGCGGCTCCGGGGGGTGTCGACGAAGCGTCTCCGGTGGGGAGTACGAATGAGCCACTGCGGATGCGCGGCGGTTGACGAGAGTACCGGCGAAGCAGATCCGGCGCCGTGGACAACTCCGGCACTGAATGGGCTGTGGTACAGTGGTGGATGAGCAGTCTACTTGTTTCTAGGGGAGGTGGGAGGGGTAGATGCGGCCGCAGAAGCAGATCCGGGGAGGTGGACGCTGCTGGCAGTGAATGGGCTATGGTACGTCGGTGGATGAGCAGTCTAGGGTTTCGAGAGGGAAGGGGAGAAAGGGCGATGAAGTACGGACGACGTGATGTAAGATGCTCTGGTGCTGTGGAGTTAGTCATTTTTGCGGGAGGGGGGGAGAGGAAATGGGGGTGGCGTGTAGTGGGGGGAACCGGAAGTTACCAAAATAGCCCCGACCTATCATGTAGTTGAGGGCGGTATTGTAACTGTTGGTCTCCGTGCACCAAGGACAAAAGGGGGATTTCGCATGCTAAAGACTAAGGTGGCGGAAATTTTAGAAGGAGGCAGGAGATTTTGCCGCCCACGGGATCGTTCGTATCCAGTTTCAACTAATTTTGGACCGTGCTAGCGGGAAGGTCATGCTAGACTGTGTACACGGGGCACGCGTCAGCAGTTAATAACTGGTGTGAAGTCCACCCCAGAATAAAAGACAATAACTCGGGATGATGCGCCAATAACTTGGACGTTCACACGGGCGCGGCCAATCGTACGGGTGTAGTGGCGCGTTCTCAAAAAAAGGGATCAAACACTCAGCCTATGTATTTCTCGTGTAAATAGATAATTTAGTGCCATTGGTTATTTACTTTAAACATAATGCATTGACGAGTTAGTGTAGAGCGCACAAAAAAATGGATATTGTAGTTAGCTACTTAAAAGTGTTACCTCATATGATTACATAGCCTCCATTTCATAAATTGCGTAACCGTTGAATTCATATATGAATATTACATATATACTACTTCAAAATAGAAACTTAAATCATACAAGACTAATGAATTTGAATGCAAGAGTAACAATGGTGCATGTGCATGATAGCTACATTGGTTGTTTGAAGAAACATCACTGTAACTTTGGCATGCACAACTGAAAAAGGTTTATTTAAATATAAAAAAATGTGATATGTGAGTGTCCAATCTTTATAGCGTTGAATCGATATTGTACCTTTGGCCACGATACGAAGTAGATATTGACTTATGTTCAAGCGATGCACGTCCACGGTCGCTAGATAGTGATACGTGAATGAATTGTGCAATCTCTCTCACACGCATACATATGTCATTTCCCTGTGGGCCTCGGAATCACACACGTGCACTTCGTGTATTTCTCTCCCTCCGTCAGGGTTAAATTCGTCTTTCTACCCCGTCCTACAAGTCTCTCACACAGAAACACACACGCTCTCTATGTCTAACCCGCCCACCCCTTTAATTCCGCCCACCCACAACCACTAATGTCTCAAAGTATAATAATGTCTCTCACACATATGCTATCTACCTATCCCTTAATATAGCTAGATATGTGTCACACAAACTCCTTCTCCCTACTAGCAAGATGCCCATGTGCGTTGCACGGAACATCAAGATGCATTTGTATGAGAAGTTTATCTTGTGGGGGAAAAGGATGAACGAGGGAATGCCTTATTTGCAAATGCGGAGAGGGGTGTGGGTATCTTTTTGCAAAATTGCCATATTTTCCTTCATATCCATCGGATATAAATCGGATGGACTATATTGCAGGATGGCAGGAACACCATCATCACCAACTATGGTTTTTTATCTCTACTCTTATAAAAAAACAGAGTTGGTGATGATGGTGTGTCTGCCATCCTGCAATATAGGCCGTCCGATTTATATCTTACGGATAGAAAGGAAACTATGGCGATTTTCAAAAAGATACCCACACCCCTCTCCACATTTGCAAATAAGGCCTTCCCTCGTTCATCCTTTTCTCTCACAAGATGAACTACTCATACAAATGCATCTTAATGTTCCGTGCAACGCACGGGCATCTTGCTAGTAAGAGTAGAGATATGTGAGTGTCACTGCCCCCTCCCCCCCCCCCACACACACACACTTCCCAGCACCGAAGGAGTAAGGTGACACCTTGATCTTGATACTAATCTATCGACTGGCTTCTCTCTCAAACACACACACACACACACACACACACACACACACACTACCCGGCACCGAAGGAGTAGGGTGACACCTCGATCTTGATACTAATCTATCTACTGGATTCTCTCTCAAACATACACACACACACTACCCGACACTGAAGGAGTAGGGTGGCACATCGATCTTGATAATAATCTATCGACTCCTCTTTCAAACACACACACACACACGCTAGTTGTGCCTCTGTGCCTACCGCGCACACTCTCGATACGTCTTTCTCTCCCTCCCCCCCCCCCAACAATGACAGCAGAAGGGTGACAACTCGATCTGATCATAATCTGTCAATTGGTTTCTCTATCAAACATTGTGTCTCGGTGCCTCGCTCGGTAGCCCCCTCAATATGTAGAGTTCTCACGCGTGCACAACTATAGTGACGATGATGCTGAACCCAGTGTGCCTTGTTTTTACCAGCCCCATGTGATAGTTTTCACCCTGTTTTCTGTTAATTAACAAGGCAACCTTTTCTTTGTTACTACTCCCTCCGTTCCAAAATAGATGACTCAACTTTGTACTAACTTTAGTATAAAGTTGGGTCATCTATTTTGGAACGGAGGGAGTACTAGTGAATTTGAAATCATTCGGGGCAGACATAAAACATATCACTTCAACCCAATTATCGCAGCAACTACTTTAAAAGAAATTTAGCTAGCTGCCCGTGCGTTGCACGGAACATCAAGATGCATTTGTACGAGTAGTTTATCTTGTGAGAGAAAAGGCTGAACGAGGGAAGGCCTTATTTGCGAACGTGGAGAGACGTGTGGGTATATTTTTGCAAAATTGCCATAGTTTATTTCCTATCCGTTAGATATAAATCTGACGGCCTATATTGCAGGATGGCACGCACACCATCATTACCAACTCTGTTTTCTACTCCCTCCGCCCGAAAATACTTGTCATCAAAATGGATAAAAATAGATGTATCTAAAACTAAAATACGTCTATATACATTTCCTTTTATCCATTTTGATGACAAGTATTTCCAGACGGAGGGAATATTTGTCTTTTTAGAGATTTCAACAAGTGACTATGACCGGACCTTACCAACATACTCAAAAAAGTAGTCCTTAATTTTGATGTTACCCTCTTTTCTTGGCGGTGCAGTGCCATCTGGATACCTCATAAATAAATCAAGGACAAATCTGACCCCTTCCTGAAAAGATATACGTAGCAAAATGAGTGAATCTACACTCTAAAATATGTCTACATACACATCCGTATGTGGTAGTCCATTTGAAATCTGAAAAAGACAAATATTTAGGAACGAATGGAGTATATATAAGAGTAGACATGGAGATATATCTCCAGCATGGTCTACAACAAAAATGTGCTGGGCTGGTTAGCGCCGGATGCTCGCAACGCGATGACATGAGTTCGAATTCTATCTTTTAACTTTAGATTTGTATATTATATATTACTCTACTTATTTAATGCTCGAGTTTGGCACGAGTTCGTGCTGCGGGAGCACCACAAGCCCTAGCGCAGGAGTTACATTTCCCTCTCAGGGCCGTCGGGACTGAGCTTCAGCGCCTTACTACACCTACCTTTGAGTCAATAACATGTGGACCCAATAGGTGACTGGTCCACATGTAATGTTCCCGAAGGCAGAGGGGCAGTGGGGCCAAGAGGGGTGAGCTGCAGGTCGGGGGACGTGTGGTTTCATGGATTCGAGCGGCGTCATGGGAATCGTGGGTGGCTGTGGTAGAAACTTGATGCTCGCGGCATCTTAGGTGGCCCACATGTCATGCACACAAAGGCAGAGGGGCGGTGCGGCCGAGAGGGGTGAGGCGCACGTCGGGGGGCGTGGTGCCGTGGGTTGCAGAGGCGTCATGGGAATCGCGAGATGAAACGTGATGGTCGCCGTTGTTGAACTTCCATGGACAAGCTGTCATGTCTATGGACACATGCACTGTATACCGATCACTGGAATGAGTAGCAGAGAAAGCTATATATGCAGATAAATAGTTCCTTATAGTCAAGCGGACCCATGCTACTACTCTGTTCCAAAGACATGCACACCATCAAAATAGTCCATCTATATCAATATACACCGAGAGGGAATATTTTTTTTACAAGATAGGAAATAGTTCATCCATCCATAATGCCCTCCTGCTGGTGCAACATTTTCTTCTTCTTCTTCTTCTTCTTCTTCTTCTTCTTCTTCTTCTTCTTCTTCTTCTTCTTCTTCTTCTTCTTCTTCTCATTCTCTGTGGGAGACGACTTCGCAACAAGCTCTTTGGACCTTGCAGCTATCTTGAAACTCACACGGGCATCAAGGGCAGCATATTTTATCCGCTCGTACGTCAAGGGATAATTCTCCCATCCAGACGACCTTAATGCCACCATCTCGTCACCCTTCTGAAGATTTGTACCGAGCACAAAATTTGCTACGTCGAATAGGGATGGTGTCTGTTTAGCACAATCTTCTACAGGAATTTTGATTCTGGTTTGTAGGTCAGCGATGCTTTTAAATCAAGGTTGTACGGCTCCAGCTTCTATTTGTCCCCTTCGATGGCTGCCCACAGAAGTATACGTCCTCCCGAGACAAGAAATCGTGAAGCTCACCTGGTATGGAGGGCGAGTGTATGATGTGGTACACCAAAACATCATCTTCGAGTCACAGCTGAAGGACAGCGGTGCGCTGGATCTTCCCAGGGGCACGCTCCGTGTACTCTGCGTCGAGACCGATGACCCTCGTCTCTACCTTTTTGAGGGAGTTGGATACATTGTTGATCCACTGCCGAACAACCCTTGGGTGGATGGTGACGGTGGCAACGATCTGCATCGAGCCTTCGACGAGGACATGTTGGACGCTAAAAACCTGCATCTCGATCTCTTTTGCCATTTGGAACCGCTGGAATGGAGGGCTATGGTTTGGAGAATTAGGATTAGATGGCTAGTCTAACTGAAGTAGTAGATGATTATTTAAAGAGGTTAAAACAATGTGAACACAGTGGGGTTTTGATGCAAATGAAGACGAAGGGGAGGTGAAGAAGCCAAGGCGAATCGGTTCCTGATGGAGAAGTAAATGGGAGAAGTGGCGTGCATGAAGTTGATTAGACGGCTAGGTAGACTAAACGAAAAGGCTATGCGTGTAGACTGAGGAGTCGTACCTGGTCGTGTACGTGTCCATCCTTCCTGATAGGTGGGACCTATGCAAACAGATAAAAAAATGTGTCGTAGCTTTTTTTGAGCCCGTGATTGGGAGACACAACATTCTCTGGTTAAGGAATACTCCCTCCGTTTAGGTGAGTATAAGTCACCTTATGAAAATCAGGTTTTCCCAAAACCTTTAGGCGTGGAGCATTAACTTCCTGCTCGATCCCCTCCCAGCCTTGTTAGCCAGCGTTCTCTTCCTCTACTGCCGCGTTCTACCTTTCCATTTTCCCTCTTCTCAAGTGTGGAATGATCTACATGCCGTCCTTGATGCACCAGAATGACCACTGCATGCATTGCGGCAGGGCATTGATTGGGCATGCACAAGAATTTGGTTCTGCTCACAATATGGATGATACCTGAATGATGACGTGAACATGCATGCTAGCACGGGAGACCTATTTCCGCTTTACAATACTGGAGTACTCATGTTCCTACTAGTAGTAGTAGTAGTAGTACAACTGTGGTACACTTGATGGTCAAAATACTATTCATCCGGTCCTCATAGTGAAGTGACAACACCCTGCGCCTGACACTAGTCCAGGCGAGGCGGCATGTTCGGGTTACCAAAGTCAGCCTCACCCTGTGCACTGTGCAGTCTGTCACCGCCGCTGTATATCACATTGGCGCCTCGCCTCATCTCCCTCTCCGCTCCCATAGCACCACTCCATCTCCATCTCCTTCTCCGTCTCCGTCTCCGTCTCCATCTCACTGTGCCCCCGTGTACCGTCGCCTCACTCGCCTTCCCCAGTATCACTATTCCCTCGCTAGCCGCTCCAGCACCGACATCCTTCTCCCCCATAAATAAAGCCCCCTTCCAAACTCCACCATGGCCGAACGCGAACCGCAGAGCATCCATATGAGCCGCGATTGGAGCAATCTCCCCAGTGACATCCTCGACCTCTGTTGTTCGTGTATGGATATGTTGACCGCTCTGCGGCTGGCTGCATGCTCGAGGGACATGCACACGGCCATCGTCGAAGCGAGGCCTAAGCTTTTCAAGACACCCTGCTTGCTGCTATCTGGTCTTGAAAGATTGGCTCACCATGATACGGAGGCGTGCATGATGCCCCTCGACTTCAATCCAATCTCCATTAGCCGAAACTTCTTTGCAGGTATGCAGTGTGTCACCGTACATCGTTTCCCTCGACATCGATCCGATCACCATCGCCCGAAACTTCTTGGCAGGTATGTACTGGGTCAGCATGAACTCCCACTGGATGGATGCCTTCAGAGAAGACGGTAAAAAGTTGGTGCTCGTGAACTTCCAGACCTCCCATGAGATTATCCTTCCTCCGTTGGATTATATAGAGTATTACCATCGCGGTCCAAGTCATCTAGATTACTACGTCAGTTGGACGGACCTTGTATTGCAGAAGATTGTAATCTGCCAAGTACCCACACGACATGCGAATTACGCAGACTTCAAGCTAATTGCCTTGTTCGACCACGGACTCGCCTATCTTTACGCCGGTGCCTTTTTTAGCTGGAGACAACTCGGCTCGCAGTGGATCATCGTCAAAGTTGATACACACTTCTGTGATGCTATTGAACACAATGGCATCATCTACGCGATCGACAAAGCAGATGGCACCACGTATTGCTGGGACGGCGCGTGTAAGTTGTTTCTGTCTCATGTTAATGATGACTCCATGACACTGTTTGAACTTTTTTTGATGATTGGCATATCCCTGTTTGAGCAGAATTTGAGTAGAACTATGACAATAATTAGAGACGTCGTAAATCAGCTATATTGGGAATGAGTTAATTCATGCGATTGTGACCATGTCATTACAGCCAATTTGTACCCTGAATAATCAAACGGTTAGGAATATATGGATATTATCCTTATTTTACAGTAATCTATATACTACTACTAAATATGAGTGTGTATCAATGGCCATGTTAGTTTCCTCATTTTCATGATGTAGAAACATGCACCACACTGTTGGTTTCATCTAACCATACATTAGGGAAGTAAATGTGCATATGGAGAACTCTATATTTGGAAGTAGTGAAATCCTGCAATGCTTACCATGTGTACATACCTATATTCGCCCTTCAGCAATCAATGACTAGAATAATATCCTCACAAAAATTTTGCCCACAGAACACGAGTATATAACAATGCATGGTCTGTTAGTTACCTTGAAGAATTTGTTTGTGAGGACAGAACATGATTACATAACATGCATGACATGGTAGTTTCCTGTGAAGAATCGATTGCGAGATAACATGAGTATAACCATGCATGGCACTTCTATATTTTCGAACCCAGTATACATTTCCCTGTATTTTCCTCCCAGTTCCAACAGGGACATATCAATGCTGTTTCTTGCATTATCCTACTCATACTCTGAACAATGCTGATCTTACATTAACAATGCCTGTCCTTTTTGATATGATGAAGTGTCCCTACAGTTACTGCCCTTTGTAATTACACCACCTTTGCCAAAAACAGGGAAGCACAACTGGTTCCTCGCTCGATCATATGACGACAAAAGATTGATGATCATTCGGACACATGAGCCGGAAAAGTTATATTGCAAAAACCCCACTATATACAAGCACCGTGTAATACGTGAGTATCCGGACAGTGGTTGTTACGTCTATGAGCAGGATACCCGCTTGTTGGGGCCTTTAGGATTTTTTTAGTTGGAGGCGGGTAAACAGCCTTGGTTCACACTCTCTGTTTCTCGGACTCAATTATCCGATTAACCAGGAGATCACCGTTGGCAAGGACCTTGATGGCAGGGAGGCTCTGTTTGCTACGGAAAACTATGTCTACACAGCGAGCCCTAGGAGTTCGGGAGCATACTCCCCTGATTGTCAACGATACAGCCTGCAGCCAAAAGAAGGTGAGAATGAGAAAGGCATCCGGATTAACTTTGATCCTTGGATGTCTCAATTACGACAGGCAGTGATGTGGTTCAAGCCTTCAGGTTGATAGGTAATTGGGTTGTTGCATCGAAAGGGTGGAGTACTGGTGTCTCCGGATCACTGGTCGCTAAAGTGGGGCTGCAAATTATGATGGTTGTCGGTGTCAAAACCGGCGGATCTCGGGTAGGGGGTCCCGAACTGTGCGTCTAGGTAGATGGTAATAGGAGACAAGGGACACGATGTTTTTACCCAGGTTCGGGCCCTCTCGATGGAGGTAAAACCCTACTCCTGCTTGATTGATATTGATGATATGGGTAGTACAAGAGTGGATCTACCACGAGATCAAGGAGGCTAAACCCTAGAAGCTAGCCTATGGTATGATTGTTGTAATGGTTGTGTGTCCTACGGACTAAAACCCTCCGGTTTATATAGACACCGGAGAGGGCTAGGGTTACACAGAGTCGGTTACAATGGTAGGAGATCTACATATCCGTATCGCCAAGCTTGCCTTCCACGCCAAGGAAAGTCCCATCCGGACACGGGACGAAGTCTTCAATCTTGTATCTTCATAGTCTTGGAGTCCACCTGACGATGATAGTCCGGCTGTCCGGACACCCCCTAGTCCAGGACTCCCTTAGTAGCCCCTAAACCAGGCTTCAATGACGATGAGTCCGGCGCGCATATTGTTCGGCATTGCAAGGCGGGTTCCTCCTCCGAATAATTCATAGAAGATTGTGAACGCCAAGATAGTGTCCGGCTCTGCAAAATAAATTCCACATTCCACAGTAGAGAGAATAATATGTACACAAGTTCAATCTGCTGACGTATTTTGTGGCATGACGTCATACCACCACCAAGCCTTTACTTGAATCGTTTTTTATTATACCACCTCAGCGCGTTTAGCGAAGCGGTTTCCTTGGCACGTCTTGTCAAAGTAGAGATCGTGTTCCCCTTATTCCGGGATTCCCATCAATATAGACGTGGGTAACCCAACCGTGCCCGTCGCCACGCCCCCTCTATCGGAGGCGAGTCCCGAACGGTCACGGGGACGGCTCTTGGTATTCTCCTTTATAATGGGACCAAGGCTCGTTTCTTTTCTTCAATCCTCCTCGAATATTCTCCTTGCCCCGAGTTCCAACACCCAGAGCTTCAGATTCGAGCGCTTCGGACCTTCAACAATGTCCGGCTCCGACCTACAGGGCCAGTGGATGCCCTCCTCCATCACGGAAGAAGACGTGCTAAAGCTGCGAGAGGCCAAGTACCTGTCTTACGAGATTTCACATAGGTTGCTCGCCGAGGGGCAAGTCATCCCCACCCCCGAGCCCGGCGAGCATGTCGTGTTTGTATCCCACCTCCGTCGAGGTTTAGGCTTCCCGATGGATCCTTTTGTGAGAGGGCTCATGTTTTACTATGGGTTGGAATTCCACGACTTGGCTCTGGAGTCTATCCTCCATATCTCTTCATTCATTGTCGTCTGCGAAGCCTTCCTCCGCGTTACCCCTCACTTCGGCTGGTGGCTTAAGACCTTCGACGTGGAGCCGAAGATGATCGAGGGGCGTCAAGCAGAGTGCGGCGGGGCGGTTGTAAGACGAAGGGCCGACGCTCCATGGCCCGAGGGCTCTTTCCAGGAGGAGCTCGGCTTGTGGCAGCGGGAGTGGTTCTACATAACCACTCCCAGGGGCAGCAGGCAGAAGCCGCCACCCATCTTCCGCTCGGGCCCTCCACAGCGGCTGATGTCATGGGTCAGCCAAGGGCTCAACTGGGGGCCGTCAAAGGACGTGCCCCTACTGCAGGGCTGGATCCAAGACCTCCAAGCGAGGGAGACCGATCTGGTCGTGGTGATGCAGGTCATGCTGATTAGGCGTCTCCTGCCCTGCAAACGCCGCCCTCTCCGGCTGTGGGAGTTTAATCCGGAGGGAGCACGGATTCTCCAACACTTCATGGGTATGACACCCGCGGAGATGTACAAATTGTTCTTCGGATCACGAGAGGCGTGTCCGGAATTGACCGAGGACACCGGCCTAAGCTGCAATCGCCCGGATACATAAGTAAGTAGCTCCGTGTCTGGACATACCGTTTGTTTGCCTTTCTATGATTCACCTTTTGACCAATTGCCCTCGAAACAGGAGTGGATAGCGCAAGCAAAACTGATACGGTGTCCGGCCCCCCTCCCAGAGACCGCGCCGGATCCCGTGCTGGTCAGGATGCTGGAGGTTGCGCCTTTAGAGGAAGGCGAAGGGGAGAACAGAGGAACTACCGCCTCAACCAAGGAGGCTTGTGAGGAAGGGGGATCGAGAATCCCTCCTTCCAAGGGGAGAAGAGGACCGCTTCCGAAAACCCGGAGGCCAAAGCCCCGAAGCGGGGGAAGAAATCTTCACCAGAGGGTCCTGCGTCCGGAGAGACTCCGACCGCAGTGTCTCCCCTAAAGAATCAGCCCTCCAGCGAGCCGTAAGTAGAAAAAAGGGAGTTTTGTAATAAGGGACATCCCTATTTGTGCTTCTGAAGATAACTTAAGTTTTTACCTTGTAGTTCGGATCTCCGTCCTTCTCAGATGAGCTCGTCTTCGGGGGAACTCCGTCCGGAGATGATGGAGAGCGAGACGCCTCCTTCTGCTGCACCATCGGATAGGGCGGACGAGCCTAAAGTGTCATCACGGAGGGTATCCCCGAGTCCGGCAGGGCCGAATAGTTCGGCACCAGCTGGTGTGCGGCCGGGGGAGCTGAAGGATCTGCTTGAGAGGGCGTCCATCTCAGAAGGTCACCATACACTGATGAGTACGGTGATTGAAATAATTTCATCCGCCGAAGGCGGATTGCGTGATGCCGTCAGGAGTTTGCTGGCGGGGTTTGAGGTACGTAAAAATGACATACCCTTTGACAGTTTTACACATAAAGTGCGCCCTGTATAGATAGTAGCCCCTGAGACTCGGTAGGGTGTCGAGAACGACAGCGTGCCGAGGATCAAAATCCCAGGTATTGATTTTCGCCTTTCCTATGCAGGTGGCGGATAGTTCGGTGGCTAGCCGGACTAATGGAGTTGCCGAACTAAAGCGGCAACTCGATGTTGCGGATGCGGACATCGCGCTAGTCAACAGGCGACTTGACGAGTCGCAAGGTAGGTTTCTTCTCCGTGGTCACCTAGTATGGGAGCCGAAGCCTACCCCTTACAATATGTGTGCTTGACGCAGATGGTGCCGCTGCTGTGGAGAGCCTTCGGGCAGAACTTGCTCAAGCCAAGGAGCAAGCCAGAAGGAGTGATGCGGCTGCCTCGAGGGCGGCCGAAGAGCTAGAAGCCGAAAGGGCTGCACACTGCCGAAGCAGGGAGGAGATGGCCGAAATGGCCGTGGAGTTAAAAGATGCTACCGACCGCAATGAGGTTCTTGAAAAGGAGCACCTAGCAGAGCGAGAAGACCTGGGGAAGGCCACCGCCGAAGCCAAGGATGCCCGTTCTGCAATGCGGGCTATAAAGGAGGAGTTGCGCCAGGCCGGAGACATTGTGGCTGGCAAGCCCTTTCTGCTGCACCGAAGGTTTATAGATCCAAAGTATGCTCAGCTTGGCTAGCTGTGGGGTCCGGAGGATCCTTATATGGACTTAGCGGCGAGTGCGGCGGATGCCGTTGTGCACTTCCGAAGTCAGAAGGATCACAAGACGAAAGAGCTGTTTTGGTCTCAATTCCATAGTCCGGAGCGTTCACTTCCGCTGACCGATCGGTTGGCCGAGTGGGCTGAGCTTAATAGATTGTCCGGACTTGCCATGACGGATATCGTGACTCATGTCTGGCTGGATAGGCCCAAGCCGAAGAGTTATTTTGGCTTATTGCAGCAATTTCTTGGGGCGGTGCTGCATATCAAGGCGATGAAGCGGTCGGCCTGCATAGAGGGTGCACGGATGGTGCTCGCCCGTGTGAAGACACATTGGACAGAGATGGATGCCACCGCTGTTGCGACCCAGGGTTCGGACGAGAGCCGGTTACCCGCTGAGCACTATTTTGGGGAAGTTCTGCGTGGTGCTCGTGTAATAGAGTCGCAGTGCTCAAAGAATGTCATGTTCAAATGAACGTTTTGGTTTGTAAAACGGTTTTTATGACATAAGCGCTTTTTGGTACTTGTGCATTCAAGTATTTAAATATCTCCTGTGCGGCCATTTATGTATATGTGTGTATAACCTGAAAGATGGCAGTCGTCGGCTTCAGCCCCCACGCACAAGGTGCGGGGGTGTTTGCAAAATAGCGCATTTTCACACTTAATCCAACGTCTTGGTCCTGTGAAGGAGGTGGTAGCGTAGCAAACGAGGCAACCGGACTATAATGCTTTATCACTTTCACTTAGCCATGGGAGTTCGAGGGTGGGGCTATGATATAGCCCCTAGTGGCACCACGCTCTCTGAATTCGGGGCGCGCATGTGCCTGACCGGGAAATGGCCCTTCGTCAAAGTGGAGGAATTCTAAACATTCCGGTAGTCGATCGAGTGGTTGACCAGTCTCTAGCTGTATCATGACAGTCAGTTTTCGGCTTTCTCTACTGAGGTGCTCGCCCGGCCGAACCGGGGCACAATCGCAGTAGTTCTCCTGGTGCCGCGTTAGCTGATGATACGGAATGTAAGGCAGCAAAACATAGGAGCCGGGCAAACCCAACATTTGACCAAAGACATGATTCGGAGCTGATGCATATAAGGCCTAACTCGAGACGCCGAACACTCCCTAAGGTATTCGGTCTTTATGATAGCGGGCAGAACAATGCCCTAAGCCCCTAGTGTCCAGGTACGCAAGGTCCTCTGACGCGGCCGATGCCAAAACGTCAGTCTCCTCTCTGGTTATAATGAGAAACCAGGGGATATATAGCAACAAGAGACAGTAAAAAAGGTTTACGCAGGGTCAAAATCTGAAAAGAATCCTTGCAACGGGTCCCTACTGCACGTCTGCGCCTGTGTCTCCGTTGTGCTGTATCCTAGACGGGTGTAACACGCTGTTCATCTGTAAAAGAGAGGAACTTAGTTTGAAAAGTGATCGTGCAAAAAATGAATTAAAAATCGAAATATGAATGAATGAATAAAGCTGAGCTTATATTAGCTTATACGCACAGCCCCTTGTAAAGGGGTGTGCGGCTAGGGAGCCCCTAGCTTATTTTATGCCGGACTCGTGTAGCCGTGTCCGGGGTCTTGAATGACCTTTTAATGAGATAATGCCGCGTGGACCGAGCATTTTAAGTGTAAGAGACGCGTAGTGTGGTATTGCATTAAAGTGGACAAAAGCTTCACGTCCCAATAGTGCTTGATGGCTACTTTTGAATGGGGCGACAAGAAAGATTAGCTTTTCGCGTCGGAAGTTGTCGGGTGACCCGAACACAACTTCTAGTAGTAAGGAGCCCGTGCACTTGGCATAAGGGCCTGGCGTCACTCCTTTGAAGGAAGTGCGGCTATATCGAATTTTAGTAAGGTCTATCCCCAACTTGCGGATTGTGTCCGGATATAGCAGGTTTAAATCGCTGCCGCCGTCCATCAGGACTTGTGTAAATTGTAGTCCGTCGATTATAGGATCCAATATCAGAGCAGTCCATCCTGCATTTCGAATACTTCTGGAATAGTCCAGGTGGTCGAAAGTAATTGGTTTTGACATCCAACCTCGATGTTCCGCTGGGGTGGACCGTGCGATACCTGCTTTGGCGGGTGACACACTGTTGTTCCGTATTATCACATGAAGTGAGTTTACTGTTTTGACTTCTTGTGGGAAAGTCTTTTGTTTTCCGGTGCTCTGCTGGTGGGGTTCGTCATCATCCTCGCTTGGCGCATCGAGCCCGTTGTGTTCGGCGTTGAGTCGGCCGGACTGTTTAAAGACCCAACAATCTCGGTGGGTGTCGTTTGCAGGCCTTCCGGAGCTGCTGTGGATTTGACATATCCGATCCAAAATTTTGTTTAAGTTGGATAGCTCTTCACTGTTGTCCTTAAGAGGCAGTGTTTTGTTGTTCGGCCGCGAGCTTTTTAATCCGGCGTTGACCGTTGTATTCTTTGGGCTTTTTTCTTTATTTCGGCGCTGGTCCTTTCTGCGTCGTGATTTTCCGTTTCCATCTCTGATCTCGGATGTACTCAGGTCGCTGGTGCTGCATCTTGCTAGCTAGCTGTCTTCCCCCGCGCAAAAGCGGGTCATGAGGCTTGTTAGCGTGGCCATTGTTCTTGGCTTCTCTTGGCCGAGGTGTCTGGCGAGCCATTCGTCTCGGACATTGTGTTTAAAATCTGCTATGGCTTCCGCGTCCGGACAGTCGACTATTTGGTTCTTTTTGGTAAGAAACATGTTCCAGAATTTGCGCGCTGACTCTCCGGGCTGTTGAGTTATGAGACTTAAATCATCTGCATCCAGAGGGCGGACATAAGTCCCTTGAAAATTTGCTCTAAACGCGTCCCCGAGCTCTTCCCAACTTCCAATAGTGTTTTCTGGGAGGCTTTTGAGCCAATGCCGAGCTGGCCCTTTGAGCTTGAGGGGTAGATATTTTATGGCGTGGAGATTGTCTCCTCTAGCCATGTGTATGTGCAGTATGTAATCCGCAATACAGACTCCGGGGTCTGTTGTTCCATCGTATGCCTCTATGTTTACGGGCTTGAATCCCGCTGGGAATTCATGATCCAGCACCTCATCGGTGAAACATAGTGGGTGTGCGGAGCCCCTGTATTTAGGCGTGCCGTTATCTTCGAACATGCGGCATGTTGTGTTGCTTCCTGGGGCCCTCTTTTTTGGCCCATAAATGGACCTGACCGGGCCATCTGAGTTATGAGGATCATGTGTCATCTTGTGTGCGGCGCCGCTTGTCGCTTTTGGCCTGTCATCTGGTCGTCTATCCGGCCAGGCGGCCTCTTTGCTTTTTGACTGTGGGGGCTCTATGGCCTCCTCGTCGAATTCTGGCAGCAGCTTGCGCTTCGGGTAGCTCTTCGTTTGGTGGCTATTGCCATATTTGTCTGCGGTCTTGAGTACTTTGCTCCACCTCATTCTGAGTAAGTCTTCCGCTGTTTTGAGCTTCCATTTTTCCTTCTTCAGACTTCTTGCAGTGGCGACGAGTCTTTTGCGAACGTTCTTATGCTCCGGTGGTGTGTCCAGCGTGAGGTCTGCTGGACTGTTGTTTTCGCCGGGCATGGATTGATTATGTGATTCGTCCTGTTCGTCGTCCACTGGTTGCTTGGTTGCATGTTCGTCGTCCACTGGTTTGCCCTGCTCCATTGCTGGGTCATTAGGAGTGTTGTTTTTGTCGAGGCGGGACTTAGGGCGGCGTCTGCGTTGCCGTTTTGGTTGTTTGTCGGCGGAATTATCCTTTGTCGCGTCCCGTTGTTCCTCATTATCGCTTCCTTTTGGGGTGTCCACCATATATACATCATGGGTTGGGGTGGCCTTCCAATGCTCGGTAAGCGCTGGTTCTTGGTAGTCTCCGGCATCGTCGTCCATACCATCGATGTCTTCGGAGTTGTAGTCTAGCATGTCGGTTAGATCGTTGACAGTGGCTACAAAGTGGGTGGTGGGTGGGCTTTGAATTTCTTCATCGTCCGCATCCCAACCATCCTGACCGCAGTCTGGCCAGGGTTCTCCTGATAACGAGAGATGCTTTAGCGAATTTAGGATGTCGCCAAAGGGTGAGTGCTGAAAGATGTCCGCGGCGGTGAACTCCATGATCGGCGCCCAATCGGATTCGATTGGCAAGGGCGTAGGAGGTTCGGAGTCCGGCGAGGAGTCCGGTGCCTCGGAGTCACGAGCTTTATAAGGGACAAGGTCAGTATTCGGCTCCATCACCGTAGAAGTTGCGGCTTCCGAGGCAGTGTCCAGCCACCTGTCCTCGATCTGTGCGATCTGCTCCGAACTATGGGTCAGAGCGGACTCGTGTGCGGCCTCCAGGGCACTGTCCGGCGGCAGAGCTAAATCATGCCCATCGTGATAGCGCGGCGCGCTCGGCTGTGGCTCGGATCCGTCGAAGATCAAGTCTCCGCGGATGTCGGCCGTGAAGTTTAGGCTTCCAAACCTGACCTGATGGCCAGGGGGTAGCTTTCAATCTGCTCCAGATGGCCAAGTTAACTGGCCCGCAGCGCAAAGCCGCCGAACACGAAGATCTGTCCGAGGAGAAAAGTCTCACCCTGGACGGCGTTGTTGATTGAAGAAGCCATCAAGCCTATCGGTGACGACACAGAGGAACTCTCAATGAAAGCACCAATGTCGGTGTCAAAACCGGCGGATCTCGGGTAGGGGGTCCCTAACTGTGCGTCTAGGCGGATGGTAACAGGAGACAAGGGACACGATGTTTTTACCCAGGTTCGGGCCCTCTCGATGGAGGTAAAACCCTACTCCTGCTTGATTGATATTGATGATATGGGTAGTACAAGAGTGGATCTACCACGAGATCAAGGAGGCTAAACCCTAGAAGCTAGCCTATGGTATGATTGTTGTAATGGTTGTGTGTCCTATGGACTAAAACCCTCCGGTTTATATAGACACCGGAGAGGGCTAGGGTTACACAGAGTCGGTTACAATGGTAGGAGATCTACATATCCGTATCGCCAAGCTTTCCTTCCACACCAAGGAAAGTCCCATCCGGACACGGGACGAAGTCTTCAATCTTGTATCTTCATAGTCTTGGAGTCCGGCTGACGATGATAGTCCGGCTGTCCGGACACCCCCTAGTCCAGGACTCCCTCAATGGTGTTGGATCATCTCTTCGAATGACTTTGTTGTCTTTGCTGCTGGTTCTGGATGGGTAGTTCTTTCTTTTGTTATGTATATTCCTTGTCATTTGGTCATCCTCGTCTATGTCACTCTTTCTATGTAATAGTTGCTTCTGTTTAGAATGTCATTCTCGTCTGGATCACGAGAGTCTGAGCGCTGCAGATGGGTACCTTTTGGTGGTGTAGCAAGACTTCTTATGAACTATCATGTCTTGCTGTTTATGTTAGTAGTAGTCACTAGTCAGTGTTTGAATGTTGTATATATCGTTGTTTCGAACGGTTTATTGTCTCGAACTACTGGTGGGCTAAATGAGGGCATCACCATTCTCTAGTGTTCAGAGTATATCTCCTTTTTTCAAGTCATATAATTTGAGCTCACTGTCTTTTCGATGATGTACACTTGTTTGGGCCAGTGAGGTGTCGTTGAATATGGGCCGAGTAGTAACGCAATGCCAAACAGGTCAGTTATGACTCTCGGGCCGGGCTCTGAAAAGATCCTGGAAAAAAAGGTCGGGCTCTCCAAAAAAGAAAGAATAAGGACTCTTAGGCCGACATGTGGGCGCCACCGGTGTTTTCGTGCGCTTGCGCGCCGAGAGCATATTGGCGCATGCTCGAAATTCATGCTACCTTTTCATCCCCAGTCTCCCGCCCCTCCCCCACCTCTGGAATCTCGATTCCTACTCCGTTCCCCCAAATCCCCCTCCTGTACTCCCTGTACTCAAGCGCACTATCATGTCACCGGTCAACACGGATCTCCAAGCCGGAGATCCTGAGGTCTGTCCTGCCTTCGGTCGCTGCGTGCTGTCGCTCAACAGTGGCATGGCGGCGCTTGACGACCAGTTTGCCGACAAAGTGCTGATGGTAACCATCAACGGCGACTGGCCTCCCGTTTCGCCAGACGACCTTGTCAAAGCTCTTGGCATTGCGCACGACATCCAAATAAGTGACTTGCTCGTCGAAGTCTGTCCGCCACCGGCTGATTTCTTCTCAGGTTCCGAACAACTTTCGACTGCAGTCGTGTGTTCGAATCTTCCCGGTGTTTGTTCTGCGATGGTGTGCTGGTGAGCTTTGATCGGTGGCACCCAGGATGGGGCTCGGTGCCCTCTGAGCTTGAGTTTTTAACAATGCTTACCTTCCACGGCATGCCTCGATGTGCTTGGAACAGCGAGTCCATGAACGAGCTTATCAACAACCTTGGAGGTGAGCTCGTATGTATGTTTGTTCCTCCAGACAGCTGGGATGGATGAAGAAGTCGTCCACCATACTGAAGGTGATTGGTGTTGAGATACCGGTGCAAGAACCGGGGTTGTACTATTCGCCGCCACCAAGGCCGCCGCGGACCACGTTAGGGATGTACATGTATCAAGTGTTCGTGCATGTCGAAGAAGTGGTCAATCCATCAATCGAAGTCCTGCCGCCCCCATTGGTGCCAGGGTCCGTCGACGACGTCCATTGCAGGAGTCAACGTCAGACTTTCCCCGTGTTGCTCGGAACGATGGATGGCACAGGGTCTACTCCATCGCGCGGCGGAGGCCACTGCTTCTTTGGGAGAAGAGGCAGGACTGGCTGCCTGGATGTGCTCTAATTTGAGGTAACAACTAAATCTTGTCAGATAGTACTAGTTAAATCCGAGCTATGGGTCTGAAGCACTGATATGCCAGTACATTTGATTGTGACCTGTTCTAATTTTGTACCTGAACTTTTTTAGAAAGGGTTGTACGTCAACTTAATGTGCTAGCAGAACTTATTGTGTTGTCTGTCTGTTTTCTTTGCACAACATTCAAGATATTTCCCCGTCATTTATAAAGACGATGAACCGTTATGTACGACTTCGTTGGTTTCAACATAGCCCTTCCCGTAGCGATCCACTGCTTCCATCCTGATTGTGTCGCCTGCGTGAAATTTTTGTATGCAAGTTCAGTGTGCTATGATGTTCTATATGATTGTGTCAACTATATAAGTTTTTACTGAGCATCAGCAATGCATATGGCTGAAAGATGTATTTACGAGCATCGATCGATGGGTCTCTCTCTCTCTCTCTCTCTCTCTCACACACACACACACACACGCGCACACACACGCACACGCACAAGTGGGACCCGTTGAATTATTTATTTACTCGTGGCAGCTTTTAATTAGGGTCCACTGTAATCTAACTTTTTTCTTAAGTTATTAATTGAGCTCAGTGACTTCAAAAAGTTGTACAAAAGCCTTGTTTGGGCCTTTCCGGCGTCCCTGAATGTGGGCTGAGTAACCATGTTAGGTTGTACTGTACTACATAGGCCTTTTTTTCAACATCAGCAATGCAACTGGGCCGACAGTTGTACACAATATCCGGGTCAACTTGTTATCCGCCCCACTGGGCTGCAAAGATTCCTAGGAGGTATGCATTAGGCTTAAAAAGAAAATGGACTTTAAGAAATAATAAATGGGATGTAATTATAATAACTGGGCAATTACTATGCACCAAACACGTAATTAGTTTGAAAAATATATTATTTTTGGAATTTAGCAATTTTAATTTCATTACTTGTTGCGCGTGCAATATTTCGTTGGATATTAACGTGATACAACTTTATTTTGAAATTATATTTAACCTGACTAGAAATTTTGGATAAAAATATTTAGGATCCCATCAAAATGTGGGAATTTTTTTTTTTGAATTCTGTTTTGAGCGGTTGTTTGAAATTATTAATCGTTGTCCTACCTAGAAGTTGGGTTGTACTTTTAACAAACCCGTAAATGGGCTATAGTAAATTCCATTAGAATTGAAAAATGGGTTGTACATTCTTACAAATCGCAAATGGGCTATATGTTCTCTGCCAAATCCGAGCTGTGGGCCTACTAAGTTGACGCGTACCAAGGGCTTTGTCAACTTAGTCAATATAAACGATTTCTAGCTGCAGTGATCGTATGATGTCCATCCAATGGCCGTAGTGCTTCTTTAACCTCTGGTCTTCTTGCTCCAGCCGCCCAAAGCAGCGCCGGTCGTGTCGCGTGCTCCTGCCTCCTGTGGCCGGCTGTGATGCCGCGGAGGCCTCCCCACTGGCCAGGCCATCCCTCTACTCACCCACACCCCCTGTTATTCTGCGGCGACGACAGCCTCACACCGCAGCCGAACCAGTGAACCCTCGTACTCCTCTCCGCGCGGGCTACCACTGCCATGTCTTCCCCGGCTCCGCGTCGTCCCCTTCCTAGGCCTCGCCGTCGTCCAGACCACCGCCCTGGTGCTCTCGGCGCGGTGTGGTCAATATGGTCAACGACTGACTTCCATCGGAAGAGTACTCTACGTGGAGAAGCTGACAGCTGGGTCCAGGCGGCCGCAAGGAAGTGCCTCCTTATTATGCGCAAAATAATTATTTCTCCACCTGACAGCAGGGACCCACCGGACGGGGCACCTTATTTCGCGAAAAAAACATTTCCCCCTGACTACTGGGACCCACCGGACGGGCCAGCGTATTTCGCGAAAAAGACGTTCCCCGCGCTGTCAGCTCGGACCCACCGGAAGTGCCTCCTTATTACGCACAAAAAAAATGAATACTCCCCCTGCTAGCTGGGACCCACCATGGTGGGAGGCTGACTTGTGGGCCTACTAAGTTGACTGGGACGGGGGCCTTTGTCAACTTTAGTCAATATGAACGATTCTAGCTCCAGTGACCGCACGATGGCCATCCAACGACCGTAGTGCTTCTTCAACCTCTGGTGTTCTTGCTCCAGCCACCCAAAGCAGCGTCGGTCGTGCCGCATGCTCCTGCCTCCCGTGGCCGGTTGTGTTGCCGCGGAGGCCTCACCGCCCCCTACTATTCCCTCCCTGGTCAGGCCCTGCGGCGACGGCAGCCTCACACCGCAACCGAACCAGTGAACCCTCGTACTCCTCTCCGCGCGGGCTTCCACTTCCGCGTCTTCCCCGGCTCCCCGTCGTCCCCTTCCTAGGCCTTGTCGTCGTCCACCGCCGTGGTGCTCTCGGCGCGGCGTGTTCAATGTGGTCAACGACCGACTTCCATCGGAAGAGTACTGTACGTGGAGAGGCTGACAGCTGGGTCCACGGCAGCCGCAAGGAAGTGCCTCCTTATTATGAAGAAAATAATTATTCCTCCACCTGACAGCAGGGACCCACCAAACGGGTCACCAGTATTTCGCGAAAAAACGTTTCCCCCTGACTGCTGGGACCCACAGGACAGGCCACCGTATTTCACAAAAAAACGCCCCCCCCCCCCCCCCCCCGCTTTCATCTTGGACCCACCGGAAGTGCCTCCTTATGACGCACAAAAAAATGAATACCCCCTGCTAGCTGGGACCAACCTTGGTGGGAGGCTGACTTGTGGGCCTACTAAGTTGACTGGGACGGAAGCCTTTGTCAACTTTAGTCAATATATGAACGATTCTAGCTCCAGTGATCGTACGATGTCCATCCAACGGCCGTAGTGCTTCTTCAACCTCTGGTGTTCTTGCTCCAGCCGCCCAAAGCAGCGCCCGTCGTGCCGCCTGCTCCTACCACCCGTGGCCGGCTGTGATGCCGCGGAGGCCTCACCGCCCCCTACTACTCTCACCGCTGGCCAGGCCATCCCTCTACGCACCCACACCCCCTGTTATTCTGCGGCAACGGTAGCCTCACACCGCAGCCGAACGAGTGAACCCTCATACTCCTCTACACGTGGGCATCCACTGCCGCGTCTTCCCCGGCTCCGCGTCGTCCCCTTCCTAGGCCTCGCCATCGTCCACTGCCCAGTTGCTCTCGGCGCGGCGTGGTCAACGTGGTCAAGGAATGGCTTCCATCAGACGTGGACTGTACGTGGAGAGGCTGACAGCTGGATCCACGACCGCAGCAAGGAAGTGCCTCCTTATTACGCGCAAAATAATTATTCCTCCACCTGACAGCGGGGACCCACCGGACGGGCCACCGTATTTAGCGAAAAAACATTTCCCCCTGTCTGCTGGGACCCACCAATTACATCTTCGCACGCAAGGAAGTGCGTCCGAAAAAAACGATTCGCCCCCCTGACTGCTGGGACCACCAGCTTCATCTTCGCACGCAAGGAAGTGCCTGACAGTCAGGACCCACCTGGTCGAAGCGTACGTAGCGTTGTCATTCTGGTTGCAAACGTGTACGTACATATATACTGGTGGATGTAGAGGCGCGCACGTGTCGTAGTAGAGGCGCGCACGTGTCGTAGTAGAGGTGCGCACGTAACATGTACACGTACGTACAGTGGCGAGGGTGCAAGAAAGAAAATACGGCCACGTACATACATACGGGCAGGGTCTCTAACGCCTATCGCGCATACGTACATGGCTGGGTCAGAACGGAGAAACAGCGTCGTCGTCATGTTCATGTTCATCGGGAGGGCTTGGACGGAACAGGCTATGGAAATGAGGCCTGGCGTACCGCACAACAAAGGAAACGGCCTTGTGTTCGACCGGCCACGTTCGAAACAGGGTCCTGTTGATCGGGAGGGGCCTGGCGACCGCAAAACGGAGGAAACAGACCTCCTACGGTCGAAGCGGGGGTCCTGTTGATCGGGAGGGGTGTGGCGTACCGCAAAACGGACGAAACGGACCTCCTACGGTCGAAACGGGGGTCCTGTTGATCGGGAGGGGTGTGGTGTACCATAAAATGGACAAAACGGACTTGTGTTGGAGCACTACGGTCGAAACGGGGGGGAGGGGTGTGGCGTACCGCAAAACGGGACTCCACGGGATACTGTTCATCTCCACCGTCGACCTCCTCCAGCCTCCACGGGCTACCGTCGACCTCCTCCAGCCTCCACGGGCTCCTGTTCATCCAGCCTCCACCGCGCGCTACTCCACCAGCTACTATTCAACCACCCCTCCACGGGCACCCCTCCACCGTCTACTATTCATCCAGCCCTCCACACCACGGGGTCCTGTTTAACCACCCATCCACGGCCACCCCTCCACCGTCTACTGTTCATCTAGCCCTCCACACCACGGGTTCCTGTTCATCCAGAGGCAACGCCACCGCTCATTGTTCATCCAAACCCCCCCGCAACACTCACTGTTCATCCTAGAGGCAGCATCGATCGGCTTCAGTTAGCAGCAGTAGCGAAGGAATCGCTCCATCGGGTTCAGTTAACAGCCATCGATCGATCGCTTGGGTTCAGTAATGCGTAGCCTGCAGTACAATCGCTCGGGTTCAGTTAGAGCCCAACGCCTCGCTCGGGTTCAGTTAGAGCCAATGCCTCGCACACACACGCGTACCTGTACGAGAGAAACACGCATCGCTCTCCCACCGTAACCGGCAACTCCCCGAAATTTTCCTCCCCCTCGCTTCTACCACGGTTTTTTCCGTCATGGACGGCCCAAAGAATGTCATGCAGCTGCGTCTCCGGCCCGCCCAGGACAAAAAGCCCATTTTCTATCATGATTTTTTGTCATAGAAGTAGGAGCCCACCACATCTATGATGATACCGGGTTTTGTCACAATTATCGTCATAGAAGTGTCATATGTATGACAGAAATTTTTTTCGTTCGGCCCAAAATGTCACGGATGTGTCTTTTTTTTGTAGTGATAATTCGTCCTCGAAATAGAGGGGTAATCCGTATGTGGTTCCTCCACTATTGCTATCTCATGGGTGGCCGGCGAGGATTTAATGTCCCTTTGGTCGGGTTTAAGCCCGATCCAGTCATAGTCTGTAGCGACTCCCAAAGCGGCGATGCGATCCAAGAGCTCATTAAGGGAGGAGAGCTGTATCGGATCCATCTGTTCGGCGAGTTCCGAATTGACGCGAAGGTTATGCGTGATGACCCGAGAGGTCATCATCAGCTCGACAGCCAATGGGGCAGTCATGATGAAGCCGCCTAGTCGGAGAGTTTGGCATATAGCCAGCGCTCCCCCAGAGGTAATGTTGTCCTTGACAACGAGACGAGCCGTCGAGCCTTGCAGCGACGACACAGAGGAACTCTCAATGAAAGCACCAATGTCGGTGGCAAAACCGGCGGATCTCGGGTAGGGGGTCCCGATCTGTGCATCTTAGGCTGATGGTAACAGGGAGCAAGGAACACAATGTTTACCCACGTTCGGGCCCTCTCGATGGAGGTAAAACCCTACTTCCTGCTTGATTGGTATTGATGATATGAGTAGTACAAGAGTAGATCTACCACGAGATCGTAGAGGCTAAACCCTAGAAGCTAGCCTATGATGGTTATGATTGTGATCGTGATCGGCCTTCTAAGGACCAACCTCTCCGGTTTATATAGACACCAGAGAGGGCTAGGGTTTACACGGAGTCGGTTACAAGGAAGGAAACACACACTACAAGAAAAACGGTGTGTAGAGACGTTAATTTTCATAGCTAAAGACGTGTTATTTCATCTCTAGGTAAAAATAGAGACGATTTAGTAAAGCGTCCTTGGAGCGTCTCCTCACGGACCGTCTCAAAACAGATAGACACGCTTGGTTAGCGTGTCTAGATGGTATGAGACGCTATATTGGGACGTTCAAAATCGTCTCTACAAAATAGAGACGTTCTATTACACGCTAGTGATGCGCCTCTACTCATGTGGGCCCATTACTTATAGACGCTATGTTGAGACGACATATTCGTCTCTAAATATGAATAAGTTTTTTGTGCCTATGGAATATTTAACTTTAATCATTTTTTTATTATTAATTTAATTTTCGTATTCCCCATTTCAAATTCAGTTACGTTAATATGATAGGGATTCATGTGCAAATTGATCAAATATCACTATAAAAAGGCATCAACCCACATCACCAATTGCATTCTCAAGCAATCCATTCTCACAATTAGCATCATTTGTAACAAATCTATGAACAAATACATATGTTTGTGTATGGAGTTCACAACTGAATCAAATCAGACATTCATATGAAAGATGTAAATAATTAAGAGAATATACATACTACAAAGTAGAACTAAGCTTTCCATACATTATACATAATATGTGTTCATTTAAAGACTAATTCTTGCATAGTTGCTGCTTGCTCCTGCAAATGTGTTCCAATTCTGAACTCTCAGCTAGCCTGGAAGAAATTTTTTAACAAAGAGAAGCTTAGAACATAATCTCTTGGATTAGTACAAGATGAAATGTTCTTTGATAAAACTATGAGAGAAGTACCGTAGAAATGTCTTGAGGTTGTCTTGGAGCACCAATGTCTTAGGTTGTGTTGGAGTGGTCAGCTTTGGCTTTTTGACCTAAAAAACCAAGATACTTCGCCAAACATACTGCCTACAAATGTATTTTCTTGATGTGCTTAGTGACACAGGAAGTTATACACTTGATTCAGTACCACCTTGCTTGGTCACATTGCTATTTCAAGCATGAGCATTTTCCGATTCTTGACCACCATCTGCTTTCTACATTTGAGGTTCAGTTCAACTGTAAGTAAACTTATAATCCCTCCATCTCACTGTAAGTGTCTCGACTTTGTACTAACTTCAATCATTCCACAACACCATAAATTTCACCAGAGTTAAATAGTTGATAATCGCAAGCTGCACAAAATGAATATTTCACACCCTAAGCTATAAAATATGCATTGAAAATACATTAGTATGCAGTACTAGAACATCAATAAAAATTCTCTGTGGGTCAATCAGATATTAGAGAACATTGAAGTTGCTCTCTGAACTGTCACCTACGCTCGCTAGTGAAAGCAATCATATGGGTCATTAGCAATTTTCATTTCTATATTGCTGGTAAATGTACTCAACTGTTAGACAAATATGTTCACAAAAACTAAAGCTGCTGATGGATACATAAAAACCCACCAACCATTTTAGAATAATTTGGGGACAACGACTCTCAAATCATTAAGCCCCATATCACAAGGATCACAACGATGCGTAGTCCTAATATTAGATAGGAAAAAGCATGTGCTCATAATAAAAGATCAACAAATGTACTCAACTGTCATACCACCAATACTTTTGAGTATTTCTTGGAAAATAAAATATAAACAGTACTGCTAAAAATATCAAATTGATGTGCCATTATCTCCTACAAAGATCCAAAGGGGAAATCAGTAGAGAAAAGTCAAATGGTTCTGGAGTAAGAAAAAAAATCTCATCTGTTTTGCTGACTTGCATTGCACGTAAAGTTATGCCCAAAATGTAATGCTTGACCTGGGAATAATGTAGTTTTGTAGTATACTGCCAATAAATCATGCTCAATTGTATTGGAACCCAATATACTCCCCAAGACCCATGTCACCAGAACTAAGTTCTGAATGAACTTTACTACATAGTCATCAAGTTGTAGCATTTTTTCGGTATGTAAGCAATTCAGCACATCAAGTATTTATGTGTTTGAACATCATGTGAATTCAAACCGGAATTCCTTCCATTCATGAAATGGAACATAGCGTAATGGAGAGATCAAGAATGAAAAAGACTTACCATGTTATATTAGAGATGCAAATCATGAACTTTTTGCGCATGCAAGCAGGAGCTGTACCTCCAAATATGTGTCATCCCCACAAACCTGCACGCAATACCTAATAAACATTCTGCTTAGATTAAGGACCAGTTAGGTATACAATTTTCTGTACTATACACCCACCATTAGATCTGAATTTGAAAGAAATAACGATTCATCTACTTGTAGAATTAAACTTGCTGCAATGAGATATCACAATGAAGAATGAAAAGAACCCCCTTCCACATGTTTTATTATTATAGATGTAAGAAATAACAGTCTAGAGAATAAAAACTGTCCTCTAAGCTAGTAATAGTTATGATGTGAGTGCTAATCACTAATAAGCACATGCTTAGACAGAGAAAAGAGAGCAGAAGTACACAAATTACCTAGCAAAGATGAAACAGAGATGCAACGTGTAGCTAGGCAAGGGAAGCCGCTAGTGTGGTTGCATTGGTGTCCACCACCTGCCGTCAAGTGGCGGCCACAGTGGTGTACGCGGTGACATGGGTTGGTCATCCAATAGGTGGGGGTTATATACTCCTAAAATAGCGGTCCAGAAAATTCGGGAAGAGGCGTTTGAAGCTGTTGCCAATAAAAAGTAAAAACAGAATGAACATCCTAACCCACCATAATCGCAATATGAATGTGTAAATCATAATGCATACCCCTGCTCCTCCCCAAAATTACACACGTCGTCACCCAAAAATCCACTGAGACGCTGAAATCAATTCTAATAAAAGGAGAAATTGATTCCTGGGGGAGATTGAATTTTACTTATTGTCTCTTATCTGCATTTCTACATAAAAAAACAAGCAGTGCACAATAATTACTACTCCCTCCGTTCCTACACATAAGTCTTTTTAGAGAACCTACACTCTAAAATGTGTCTATATGCATCCGTATGTAGTCTATGTTGAAATCTCTAAAAAGACTTGTATTTAGGAACGGAGGGAGTAGTAGCTAATATACAACCAAATAATAAGTTAACAGAAGCGAACAACTTCCCTCCCATTGGCACTGAACATTACCACTTTACAAGATGAAAAGTTCATAGTTCAGTACTAGTTACTGGTTAGTAGCAGGCCAACACTGTTTCACAGATAAAAAATCAATCGATTATGTACTGTGATGATCTGAACATGAACGCACAAATAAAAAGAGTGTGTACTGCGTAGCACTAGCAGACAGAGGAGGACGGTCGCAGGACGCCCTGGAGCTGCACGTACGAACGCACGAGGGCCAGTGATGGTTCGGTGCCTGTGGAAGGTGAGGCAGCAAGCAGCCAAACAGGTCACGCGCCGTTACTTTGATCGATTGATGGTAAAAATTGTAGAGGATATATGGGATTCAAGGGATCACCTGCTTGACGTGCCGGAGACTGAAGATGCTTGCGGCGCGGTGCATCGACGGAACACGCAGTAGATCTTCGGGTGCCGGATGACACCAACATGGATGCAGCTAGGTGACGGTGAGGACAACGTCGGGAGGAGCTCGACATGGCGACGGTGAGGACGACCGACGCCAACGTGCTCCAACTACCGAGGTTGCCGATGGACGAGAAAGGGATTCGACGATGGGCAGAGCTACCGGCGGAGGGTAGCGCTTCGGGGAAGGGCTGCTGCCGCACGGTGAAGGTGAATGGGCGGCGCGCGAGGGGGGCATGATGCCGGCGTAGATTGGATCTGGAGGTTGGGAGAAGGCGGCGTGGGGAAAATATCTTGGATTAGATGGAGGGAAAAAATTGAGAGACGTGGCTTAGGCGGTAAAGAAAATCTAATTTGCCGCGCCAAATTTCGTTAAGCAAAAACAGTTTAGGAGCCCCAAACTTGGGAAAGCGAAAAACAAATCCCAAGAAAATGGAGATTTCACCAATTAAGAGCATCTACAGTCGGGCGCCTGAAACTGGTCTAAAATGACCGAACTTTCCGGGCACCTCACGTTTTTTACCAGCCGGGCACCTCAAACGACTCTCAGACGCCCGAGCTTTCCGGTGCCCCTCATATCCAGCCCAAATGTGGCAGAGACGGGGGGCGAGCAGGGGCCTAGCCCCCCCTAATGATCAAAGATGTGTTTAGCAGACCATGGGTAATTAGCGATAACTTGTGCAATTTTACGTACTTGCCCCCCTTATCTCGAGCGTAAATAGAATCAGAATAAAGAAAAGGCCCATTAGACAGCCCATGAGTGGCCACATGGCCACCTCCACCGAGTCTGCAAGGTGCTTAATTAGGGTCTCCCGTAGTTATTACGTGCAATTGGCATTGCGTCCCGGCCGCCGCCTCGGCTCCTCCCCTGTTTTCGATTAGACTAGCCATAATGGGCAGTAACATAGAGTAGTAATATGCCCATGTTACTACACTATGTTACTACCTCTATAGTGGGGAGTAACATATTTGTGGTAACATGCAACACTTCATTTATTAGGCTATAGACACATCTTGCCTTGATATGTGTGATGTTACTCATAGTAGTAGTAACTAGCTATGTTACCATATGCCTCTCTTTCTTCATTTATTGTTTGCCACATCATCTATTTTATCTAGATATATGTGATGTTATTACCTATCTTACTCCCATTGTGAGTAGTCTTAGAAATCATATGGGACTCCTGAGCAATGGGCTACGAGGACGCCTCAGCGATGGGCTACGAGGACCCCTCAGCAATGGGCTAAGGGCTATCCTCAGGTTGCGCTCTTCAGTTATCTAGTCCGGCTAATGAATAGTCAAGGTTAGCAGTAGCACTATCAATTATTGTACCAAGCTCTCTTGATTCTAGTGTTGTGATTCTAAATATGAAGGGTATTTTAGTTTTTGTTCGTGTCAAAATTTTACATCAGAATTTAGTTCATTTGGTTCAAACACTCTATAGATTAATTTATTTTAGTTCTTTTCGTTCAAACACTCTATAGATTAATTTATTTTTCACGCGCCGCCAAATGAAAGATGGCTTGCTTCAGTATTGCATGATAATCGATATGTTGGAAGGAAATTAGTAGCTCGGTTCTTTTCCTATGAAATGGTTTAGAAAAAGTCATTTTATTGGCAGTGGGTATAGGTAAATATGTACTCAGACGAATGTAATCTTATTTTCATGGCATAAAAGTGACACATTACTAATAGAATTATCATAGTTATTTTTTCGTTGTAGGAAAAAAATCGACTTAGCTTGGCCCCTCTATGTCAAAATCCTGGCTCCGCCCCTGCGCCCAGGTGCGCCTGGACACATCCACTTGTTGTAGTAGATAGTTAGGAAGTCATCGGGTTAAGATCCAATAGGACTAACACACCAGAACAATAACAACAACCCATAAAGAGGAACATAGAACGGAAAGATGTAATATGAAGACATACAAATAAAGACGAACGAAGACCGATCCAAGTGAATTCATAAAAAACAAACGCTGACTGAATCCCACGAGATCCGTTTGAAACACACCTCCACACGCGCTCCGATGATGCTGGACACACCGCCAGAACATGGCTAGGCGGGTATAACCTTATTCCAACTTCAGGGAGTTGTCGCCGTCTCGTCTCCCTCAGAAGGGCACAAACCCTAAACATACACAAAAAATATCTAGAAAATAGAGCAAGTCCTCCTGTCGGCAAGCGCTGAGATCCACCTCGCCTCCATAGCTCTAAGATCACATAGGACAAAGCCAATCTACGGCGGCATAGACGGGGAGCGTGAAATCTCATATAGGCCTCGGTGCAAGACGCACGAGCCGAAGGGTAACTTTATTGGGTAATATACGTATCAAAGTAATACCCACAAAGTTTAATAAGTATAAAGGCAGTGGAAGATTGAAGGGGCGGAGTGCGACTCGCGACAATAAGGGTGGCATTCTCGAGCCATGGGCGTGACTTAGGCTGGACAAAGCGACCGGGCTTTTGGCCCGCATGTGGCTCCCTCTGGACCAGACCATTTGGTCCTACCTATGGTTCCTATTTAAAGCGACGATCGACAGTTGTCGACCAAACATACAACCCCCCTTGGTCACTACCTGTATTTGGCCCGGCCAAAATAGCGCATGTTCCCTATTTTTTCTTTTGCTTTTTTTGCTTTTGTTTCATTTTTATTTTATTTTTCATTTCATTTCTTTTTCCTTTTTCTACGTTTGTTTTTATTTCCTTTATTTCATTTTTTCTTTTTCATCAGACGAACATATTTTTCAACTTCAGAACAATTTTCGAATTTTGTGAGTCTTTTTAGATTTCACAAACATTTCCAATTACATGATTTTTAATTCTTGAATATTTTTCCAATTCAGGAGTATTTTATGAAATCCCGAACATTTTTCAAATATGTGAACATTTTATGAATTGATTGACATTTTTCAAATTCATGAACTATTTTTGTAATTAGGAACTCTGTTGAAACCCTGGTCATTTTTTTGAATTTGAGATTCATGACCAATTCTCAAACTAAAAAATAAAAGAAACATAAAAGAAAAAGCGAAAGAAGGAAGAATGAAAAACAACTACAGGAGCGCCCAACCCTTACATGGGACGGCCTGAAGTGCACGAGGGCACCGGGGTGCGCAATTGGTGGCTATTGGTTGACGGGTGCCCCTATTTGGCGAGCTGGGCGCCCGAACTCACGGAAGCGCGCACACCAAGCCCCCCCCCCCCCCCACCCCCCTTGCAGGTTTGCACCCTGTTTGGACGGGCCACGCGTGGGGAAGGAGGCTCCCTTTTTTCATTTTCATGTTTACCTTTCCTTTTTATTTTTTTCTGTTTTTTATTCTATGTTAAAATAATTCAGGATTACAAAACGGTTCTAAAATATCAAAAAAATGTGAATGGTGAATTTTCAAAAACAGTTCTTTATTTCAAAAATATTTGTGATTTTACAAGGACAAACATATTTATATTTTAATTATCTTTTACTGTGCATTTTTTATAATTATTAAACAAATTTGTTTTTAATAAAGAAATTCAAAAATAGATGAACATATTTTGAACTTGATGAACAAAATTTGCATTCAAGAAAAAAAGTAAAATAATGGAAGAACAAATTTGAATTTTATTAAAAGTTTTTGAACCAATGAACAAATTTTAAAAGTTTTTGAACCAATGAACACTTATTTAGTACAATCAACACATTTTTAAATTTAATTAACATTTTTAAAGTCGGATAAATATAAAATTGAATTCGATGAACATTTTATGAATTGTTGAACATTATTTTACACTTATTAACGTTTTGTTGAATCAATAAACAAAAAACTGTTTGCAAATTTGGAAAGAGAATCGTGAAAAAATGAGAAAGTAAAGAAGAAAAAAGAGAAAAAAAAGGTAAAAGGAAAGAAAAGGTAAAAGGAAAGAAAAGAACAAAAAAAAAACGAAACAGACAGAAAAACGAAAGGAAAAAAAGGAAAATGGATGGCCCATACGAACGCCCAGTGCGTGAGGGGGGCTTGCGCAAGCACGTTCGCAACAACTTTTGCGGATTATCTTATTCGACGCGCACTGCGTCAAACTGCCAGCGCTTCGCACAGGCAAGCGACCGACCAGCAACGGTGCTCAAAAAGAAGAAGAAAATTCGTTTATTATAGATGGTCATAATTTTTTTAAAAAATGGAATTTTCATAAAATGTTCTTGTTTTTCAGAAAATGTTGCGAATGTTTTTTTTTAAATCACAACTTTTCAAATTAAAAAAATGTTCCCATTTTCAAAAATTACTCGCAAATTGCCAAAAATGTTTACTTTTTCATTGTTTTCCCAGAGTTTCAAAAAATGTCCCAGTTTCATAAATATTCACAAGTTGGAAAAAATATTCGTGTTTTCAAATTTTGTTCAGGAGATTCAAAGTATGTTCGCGTCTCCAAATTTCATTTTGGAATGTGGAAAAATGATCCCGTTTCAAGAAATCTTCATGATTTTCAAACAAAGTTCCTATTTTCTCGAAAATGTTATAGTTTTTTTAAATTTGTTTACAAATTTGGAAAGTGTTTGAATTTTGTACAACATTCCATTTAAAAATGCTTTTAAATTGCTAATATAATTCGGACCCGCACAGCCTATTGGTTTTATATTATTGACCTGCACAGTCATATAAGAAGGGATCATATGCTCTTATATGACTGCTAGTTCAACTTGTAGTAGCAGGTTATGTATAGCACTTGATCCCTTCTTTGAATCCCTGTGATAGCGACTTTTTTTTGCACCAAAGTGCACGTTCAATGTCGGTCTCGATCTTCATGGGCCGGCCTAGTCGTTGAGTCGCCTATGCAAAACGACAGCTCTTTGCCGCAGAGAGCAGCCTATAGGAGGGTCTCGACCTGTGCGCCGTACAGGATCCCCGTCGGGTGACCTACGCACATAATAGGGTTTCCCATCCCAGCCCGCTAGCACAATTAGCCGATCTAGGTCGTCCTATTAGGCCCAACATAACACCGTCCAGTTTGGTGTTTGACCGAGTCTTCTCGGTCAGACCAAGAAAAGGTCCAAGCCCACGCCACAACCACTCTAGGCTAGGGTTTGGTGTTTATAAGTTTTATTCAAAGTTTAGTACAACTCATTTTAATAGCTATTCAACTTAAAAATATGAATATTCAAAGATTTCTTAAGTCTTTTTCTTTTTTTGCGGGGAAAAGATTTCTTAAGCCTAAGATAAGAATAGAGTCGCATACTAAAACGTCTCACAAATCGTCTCTAAGTTAATTAAAATTAAATGCTTATTTTCTTAAAGGCTAATTATAAGTAATAGCTTGTGGCGCTTCATAAACGTCTTAAGAAGCGTCTTTAGGTAGCTAGTGTCCATGGGCGTAGAGATGAATTTAATAGCGTCCCACAAAAAGCGACTATACATGGTGTTTTTGTTGTAGTGACAATATCCGGATCGCCAAGCTTGTCTTCCACGCCTAGGAGAGTCCCATCCAGACACGGGACGGAGTCTTGAGTCTTGCATCTTCACGCCCCAACAGTCCGGACGAAGCATATAGTCCGGTCGTCCGGATACCCCCTAATCCAGGACTCCCTCACCCTCCCTCCCCCCCCCCTGCGTGTCGTCCGCTCCTGGGCTACATGGGGGGCGAACCCCTAGATCCGGCGCAGGCTACCCCCGCCACCCTCCTCTTCACTCCGCCGTCGCCTGCGGCCGCTGTGGGCGTCGCCTGTGCGGTTGTTGGCGGCGGCGGGGCATCCCCACGAGCTCCCCTCTCCTGGTCGCGCCCCCATCCTTCGCCTTCGTCGACGACCGGTCCTCCCCGTCAACCCTCCTGGCAGCGGTGCTCTCCTATGCATCGGGCTGCGGCGGCGTCGACCATGGTGGCCGCCATCCTTGCCGTGCTCCGAGGAAGGGGGGCTAGATTCGGCTCCCGGCACGCTGACCGCGCTCATCAAATCTGGACAGTGGCGGCCGATGGCCCTTTGCCTTAGCCAGCAGGAGGCTGGCAAGGGGTGGTGGCCCTTTGCGCGGCCTGCGTGCTACTCCCGCCCCCGAGCTGCCGGATCCGGCTTGCGGGGTTCGTCGGGTTTAGTTCCTGGACGGATCTGCCCTGTTTGAGCGTTGCAGGCCCCTTCTTGCCTTGTGGTTGCACTGGTGGATTTGGCCCTGTCGTACTGGTGCGGTGCCGGTGCTTGATTGGTGAGATGGTGGAGATGCTTGTGGTGGGTGGATGCCTGGCCGGCGGCCTCAGGTTGTGCAGACGGCGTCGTCTCTGCGGCGAGCGACGACCGTGAGTGTTGTACCACAACTTTGGTCGTGTGGGCGATGAGGTTGCAGCGGACGTGCTCTGGCCATTTGTTGACTGCTGCCCTCAGCATGTGGATGCACCCACCAGTCTGATCCGCCTATGGTTGCTTCGCCTCGATGGCTCATGCTCTCGGGTCCGGGTGGTTGGGTGTGTCGAACGGGACCGTGGGAAACCCTTTGTCATTCGCGGCCACGACGAGGCCGGCTCCTTTCCTTGGAGTCTGTCCCCTTCTTGGAGGCCTCGTCGAGATCCCCTCCCGCCGCCATCTTCCTCGCTCCTTTTGGGCGAAAGTCCTGGTTCCCCTTGTGGACGGCGACGACGTGTAGACGTCGCTCCCCTTCCTGGAGGCGTCGTCTGGGGTTTGCGAGCTGTGATTGGTGCTTCTCTGCGTGCTAAGGGCAAATGGTGGTGGTGCTTTGTTTAACGCTCTTCATTTTCTCTGTGCGGCCTTCATCCTTTGGTGGCGCTCTTCGGCTTGCGTCTGGATGCGTGGTTGCTCAGGTGGTGGTGAGGTCTTGGGAGCCCAGTGATGGTCGTGCTTTACCTCATCATGCCCAGGCTGCCAGTCAGCATTGTCCATTTAACTATAGGTTGAGCATTCTACCTATGATGGTACAACGCCCTCCGAGCCAGGGCGAGAGGATTGTGATTCTCTTCGGAGGTAGAAGCGATTGGCCTGTTGGTCTCGGCATGTTCTGCGGATGTAGGCGAAGTGATGTTGCGTACCGGTGTTGGTGTCTTGCTGCCCCTCACCCTGCTACTGGTGTTGGTGCCTTGGTGATTTTGGCTAGGCTTAGTTTTATATCATATGTTTGCCAGGATGACTACTAGGTTGTAAGCTGTTACAGCTCTCTGTATCTTTGTCGTTTCTTGTTTTCTTTACTTTGTATCTGCTTCTATGTAATCCTGGCCGGTTGATGGCTTTGTTAATTCAAAGTTGGTCTAGGTTCGAGCCTTTTCTCGGGATCGGCCAACACCTTTCTCTAAAAAAAGAATAAAAGTGGGCCATAGCATGAGACTCGGGACACTTTGTGAAATTGTAAGGTGAGCCGGGTATTAGTAAAGTAGTACACATTTAAAACATACTATTGTACAAGCCGGCTATTAGGAGGTTGGATTCGCTAAGTCCGGCTGACATTGGCAAATCATCAAATCCGTACAATTATGTGCAATGTAAACCTAGTCTAAATCTACGCTACCGCTCGTTCGCCTCCAAGTCCTTGTTCCCGTCCATGTCCACGTCCAGCAGCTGTCAAACCAACAAAGTGAAGATCCTGCAGCCGGTGAGGTAGAGTAGGAATGGGACACAGGGCGTTGTCATCTCCCATGTCCTACTCTTCCTCATTGGAGCCTGTGGCCTCGTTGTCACGGGTCGAGGTGAGATCTGCTACCTCTTGAGAACTGCGTTGGTTTTCCTTGAAGAGGAAAGGGTGATGCAGCAAAGTAGCGTAAGTATTTCCCTCAGTTTTTGAGAACCAAGGTATCAATCCAGTAGGAGGCTCCTCAAAAGTCCCACGCACCTACACAAAGAAACAAGAACCTCGCAACCAACGCAATAAAGGGGTTGTCAATCCCTTCACGGTAACTTGCAAAAGGGAGATCTGATAGAGATAATAAGATAAGATAAATATTTTTGGTATTTTTATGATATAGATTGGAAAATAAAAGATGCAAACTTATATGATAAAAGATAGACCTGGGGGCCATACGTTTCACTAGTGGCTTCTCTCAAGATAGCATAAGTATTACAGTGGGTGAACAAATTACTGTCGAGCAATTGATAGAAAAGTGCATAGTTATGAGAGTATCTAGGCATGATCATGTATATAGGCATCACATCCGTGGCAAGTAGATCGAAACGATTCTGCATCTACTACTATTACTCTACACATCGACCGACTCCTGCCTGCATCTAGAGTATTAAGTTCATGAAGAACAGAGTAATGCATTAAGAAAGATGACATGATGTAGAGGGATAAACTCACACAATATGATATAAACCCCATCTTTTTATCCTCGATGGCAACAATACAATACATGCCTTGCTTCCCCTGCTGTCACTGGGAAAGGACACCACAAGATTGAACCCAAAGCTAAGCACTTCTCCCATTGCAAGAAAGATCAATCTAGTAGGCCAAACCAAACTGATAATTCGAAGAGACTTGCAAAGATAACTAATCACACATAAAAGAATTCAGAGGAGATTCAAATATTTCTCATAGATAAACTTGATCATAAACTCACAATTCATCGGATCTCGACAAACACACCACAAAAAGAGTTACATCGAATAGATCTCCAAGAAGATCAAGGAGAACTTTGTATTGAGATTCAAAGAGAGAGAAGAAGCCATCTAGCTAATAACTATGGACCCGATGGTCTGTGGTAAAGTACTCACAACTCATCGGAGAGGCCTTGGAGATGATGTAGAGGCCCTCCGTGGTCGATTCCCCCTCCGGCGGAGCGCCGGCGAAGGCTCCAAGATGGGATCTCACGGATACAGAAGGTTGCGGCGATGGAAATAGTTTTTCATGGTGCTCCTCGATGTTTTCGGGGTACGTGGGTATATATAGGAGGAAGAAGTAGGTCGGTTGACGCTCGAGGGGCCCACGAGGGTGGGGGCGCGCCCACGCCCTTAGGGCGCGGTGGGCACCCTCGTGGCCGCCTCGTTCGCTGCTTGACGTCCACTCGAAGTCTCCTGGATTGCGTTTGTTCCAAAAAGATCGCTCCTGAAGGATTCATTCCGTTTGGACTCCGTTTGATATTCCTTTCCTTCTAAACACTGAAATAGGCCAAAAAAACAACAATTTGGGCTGGGCCTCCGGTTAGTAGGTTAGTCCCAAAAATGATATAGAAGTATAAAGTAAATCCCATAAACATCCAAAACGGGTAATATAATAGCATGGAACAATCAAAAATTATAGATACGCTGGAGACGTATCAAGCATCCCCAAGCTTAATTCCTGCTCGTCCTCGAGTAGGTAAATGATAAAAACAGAATTTTTGATGTGGAATGCTACCTAGCATAATTCTTAATGTAATTTTCTTTATTGTGGCATGATTGTTCAGATCCAAATGATTCAAGATAAAAGCTTATAAAACATAAAAATAGTAATAGTTGAAGCATACTAACATATAATCATGTCTTATCAAAATAGCATAGCCAAAGAAAGCTCATCCCTACAAAATCATATAGTTAGGCCATGCTTCATTTTCATCACACAAAATACTCCCATCATGCACAACCCCGGTTTCAGTCAAGAAATTGGTTCATACTTTTTAATGCGCTTCCGCTTATTTAACTCTTATGCAATACATGAGCGCAAGCCATGGACATAGCACTATATTTGGTATATGGTGGTGGTTGTGAATACAAAAAGGGAGAAGATAGTCTCACATCAACTAGGCATATCAACGGGCTATGGAGATGCCCATTAATAGATGTCAATCTGAGTGAGTAGGGATTGCCATGCAACGGATGCACTAGAGCTATAAATGTATGAAAGCTCAACAAAAGAAACTAAGTGGGTGTGCATCCAACTTGCTTGCTCATGAATACCTAGGGCATTTTGAGCAAGCCCATCATTGGAATATACAAGCCAAGTTCTATAATGAAAAATTCCCACTAGTATATCAAAGTGACAACATAGGAGACTCTCTATAGTGAAGATCATGGTGCTATTTTGAAGCACAAGTGTGGAAAAGAGATAGTAGCATTGTCCCTTCTCTCTTTTCTCTAAATTTTTTATTTGGTGGGCTTCTTTGGCCTCTCTTTTTTATATTTTTTATATTTTTATATGGGTTTCTTTGGCCTCTTTTTTATAAAGTCCAAAGTCTCATCCCGACTTGTGGGGGAATCATAGTCTTCATCATCCTTTCCTCACTTGGGACAATGCTCTAATAATGAAGATCACCACATTTTTATTGATTTTTACAACCCAAAAATTACAACTCAATACTTAGAACAAAATATGACTCTATGTGAATGCCTCCGCCGGTGTACCGGGATATGCAATGAATCAAGAGTGACATGTATGAAAAATTATGAAGGTGGCCTTGCCACAAATATGATGTCAACTACATGATCATGCAGTGAGCAGTATGACAATGATGGAGCGTGTCATAATAAACGGAACGGTGGAGAGTTGCATGGCAATATATCTCGGAATGGCTATGGAAATGCCATAATAGGTAGGTATGGTGGCTGTTTTGAAGAAGGTAAATAATGGGTGCATGATACCGGCGAAGGTTGCGCAGCATAATAAAGGCTAGCAAAGTGGAAGGGTGAGTGTGCGTATATCCATGGACTCACAATAGTCATAAAGAACTCATACACTTATTGCAAAAGTCTACTTGCCCTCGAAGCAAAGTACTACTATGCATGCTCCTAGGGGAAGGGTTGGTAGGAGTTAACCATCGTGCGATCCCGACCTCCACTCATAAGGAAGACAATAAAAAGAGCACCCTATGCAACAAATTTGTAACACAACTTTTACCATACGTGCATGCTACGGGACTTGCCAACTTCAACACAAGTATTTGTCAATTTCATAATTACCCAACTAGCATGACCCTAACATTACCACCTTTATATCTCAAAACAATTATCAAGCATCAAATTGATCATAGTATTTAATGCACTTTCTATGATAGTTTTTATTATACCCAACTTGGATGCTCGTCATTCTAGGACCAAATTTATAACCATAGCAACCATTCTGTTCTAAAATACTCTCAAAATAATATAAGTGAAGATGAGAGATCAACAATTTCTTCAAAATAAAGCCACCGCCGTGCTCTAGAAAATATAAGTGAAGCACATAGAGCAAAACTATCTAGCTCAAAAGATATAAGTGAAGCACATTGAGTATTCTAATAAATTCTAAATCATGTGGGTTTCTCACAAAAGGTGTGTACAGCAAGGATGATTGTGCTAAACAAAAAAGCAAAGAATCATATCATACAAGACGCTCCAAGCAAAACACATATCTATGTGGCGTATAAAAATATAGCTCCAAGTAAAGTTACCGATAGACGAAGACGAAAGAGGGGATGCCTTCCGGGGCATCCCCAAGATTAGGCTTTTGGTTATCCTTGAATATCTTGGGGTGCCACGGGCATCCCCAAGCTTAGGCTCTTGCCACTCCTTATTCCATAGTCCATCAAATCTTTATCCAAAACTTGAAAACTTCACAACACAAAATTCAACAGGAAATCTCGTAAGCTCCGTTAGTGCAAGAAAGAAAAACCACCACATAAGGTACTGTAATGAACTCATTCTTTATTTATATTGGTGTTAAACCTACTGTATTCCAATTTCTCTATGGTTCATACCCCCAATACTAGCCATAGATGCATCAAAATAAGCAAACAACACACGAAAAACAGAATCTGTCAAAAACAGAACAGTCTGAAGAAATCTGTAACTTTCAAATACTTCTGGAACTCTAAAACTCCTACCAAAATAGGAAGTACTGGGAAATTTTTCTATTGATCTACAGAAAAAAGAATCAACGCAAAATCACGTTTCTGTGAATTACTAAAATTATTTTAGTGCGCGCAAAGCTTCTGTTTTTTCAGCAGAATCAAATTAACTATCACCGTAGGTTATCCTATAGGTTCTACTTGGCACAAACACTAATTAAAACATAAAAACACATCTAAACAGAAGCTAGATGAAAAATTTATTACTAAACAGAAGCAAAAAAGCAAGAAACAAAAATAAAATTGGGTTTCCCCCAACTAGCGCTATTGTTTAACGCCCCTAGCTAGGTATAAAAGCGAGAACAGATCTAAGTAGTGCCATCTTTGGCATTTATCTTTTTAATGGAGTTATGCTCGGATCCGGGAGGCTCCTTGCGTTTCCCTTCATGCTCAGAGATCTTTTGATCTAAAGCATCCAACCGCTTATTGCAAAGTGTAATCAATTATTCATGCGGTTGATATTCCCACCAATATTTTTAAGAGGTTCAACAAATTTTTGCAATTCACATAATTTCTCTAGAATTTGGGTTCCTTCATGAGTAAAGGGTGATCCTTTTTGTAGGGGGAGTACTCCTACTATCTCCTCTATAATTTCATAAGCGAAACTAAGATCAATTTCAATAAAACTCCCTTTGGCGACAAAATCATGGAGTTGTCTATGGGATAAGGTTAACCCAACGTAAAAATTATGAAGTAAAATCTTGAAATCTCCTTCTATACTACAACTACGATAAGATTCTAGCATCCTAAACCGAGCATCTTTTAAATTTTCTCCTTGTCTTTGCTTGAAGTGAAGGACTTCAAAGTCGGGAGATGAAGGGATAAAGACCGAGCTGGCCATGACAACGAGCAAACAAAAGGCGAGTGAAAGAGAGAGGAGATTGGGAAAGAGAGGGCGAATAAAACGGCAAGGGTGAAGTGGGGGAGAGGAAAACGAGAGGCAAATGGCAAATAATGTAATGCGAGGGAGATGAGTTTGTGATGGGTACTTGGTATGTCTTGACTTGAGCGAAGACCTCCCCGGCAATAGCGCCAGAAATCCTTCTTGATACCTCTTGAGCACTGTGTTGGTTTTCCTTGAAGAGGAAAGGGTGATGCAGCAAAGTAGCGTAAGTATTTCCCTCAGTTTTTGAGAACCAAGGTATCAATCTAGTAGGAGGCTCCTCAAAAGTCCCACGCACCTACACAAACAAACAAGAACCTCGCAACCAACGCAATAAAGGGGTTGTCAATCCCTTCACAGTAACTTGCAAAAGTGAGATCTGATAGAGATAATAAGATAAGATAAGTATTTTTGGTATTTTTATGATATAGATTGGAAAATAAAAGATGCAAATAAAAGTAGATGGAAAACTTATATGATAAAAGATAGACCCGGGGGCCATACATTTCACTAGTGGCTTCTCTCAAGATAGCATAAGTATTAGGTGGGTGAACAAATTACTGTCGAGCAATTGATAGAAAAGTGCATAGTTATGAGAGTATCTAGGCATGATCATGTATATGGGCATCACGTCCGTGACAAGTAGATCGAAACGATTCTGCATCTACTACTATTACTCCACACATCGACCGACTCCTGCCTGCATCTAGAGTATTAAGTTCATGAAGAATAGAGTAACACATTAAGAAAGATGACATGATGTAGAGGGATAAACTCATGCAATATGATATAAACCCCATCTATTTATCCTCAACGGCAACAATACGATACATGCCTTGCTGCCCCTGCTGTCACTAGGAAAGGACACCGCAAGATTGAACCCAAAGCTAAGCACTTCTCCCATTGCAAGAAAGATCAATCTAGTAGGCCAAACCAAACTGATAATTCGAAGAGACTTGCAAAGATAACTAATCACACATAAAAGAATTTAGAGGGGATTCAAATATTTCTCATAAATAAACTTGATCATAAACCCACAATTCATCTGATCTCTACAAGCATACTGTAAAAAGAGTTACATCGAATAGATCTCCAAGAAGATCAAGGAGAACTTTGTATTGAGATTCAAAGAGAGAGAAGAAGACATCTAGCTAATAACGATGGACCCGAAGGTCTGTGGTAAACTACTCACAACTCATCGGAGAGGCCTTGGAGATGATGTATAGGCCCTCCGTGGTTGATTCCCCCTCCAGCAGAGTGCCGATGAAGGCTCCAAGATGGCATTCGCGGATACAGAAGGTTGCAGCGGTGGAAATAGTTTCTCGTGGTGCTCCTGGATGTTTTCGGGGTACGTGGATATATATAGGAGGAAGATGTAGGACGGTTGACGCTCGAGGGGCCCACAAGGGTGGGGGCGCGCCGGGCACCCTCGTGACCGCCTCGTTCGCTGCTTGACGTTGACTCCAGGTCTCCTGGATTGCATTTGTTCCAAAAAGATCGCTCCCAAAGGTTTCATTCCGTTTGGACTCCGTTTGATATTCCTTTCCTTCGAAACACTGAAATAGGCAAAAAAAATAACAATTCGGGCTGGGCCTCCGATTAGTAGGTTAGTCCCAAAAATGATATAAAAGCATAAAGTAAAGCACATAAACATCCAAAACGGGTAATATAATAGCATGGAACAATCAAAAATTATAGATACGTTGGAGATGTATCAAGATCCACGATAAACCACTCGTTGTCGGAGCATGACACCTTCACCACTGATTGCAGCGTTAGGGGGTGTTGGTCACCCATAGTGGCTGCGGAGTGACGTGCAACTCCGCCTTCGCTGTTGGGAAACATAGTAGAAAATATAAAAAAGTTGTCCTACGATAATGATCCCAGGAACACTATGAAGATGCATACAAGGTTAGATCAGATCGTTACTAACTTCGAGTTGCAGGGGAAGAAGAGTTGGTGTAGAACATTCTTGAAGACCCTCGAACCGTTCACGATGATCACCCGAACAAAAGACCAAAAGCACGACCTCTCTACATATTGCAAGCGGATAGGCTCCACGATCCGGTGGCACTTCGCCGTCCAGAGCTAATCGTCATCGGGGAATTAGAGGGAGAAGAAGAGAACCGCATCGGGCTTATCTATTATGAGGAACAAGAGAACTAGAAGTAGATCAAGTCTAGAACAAACAAGAGAGGGAGAGGGGGGCGCCCAAGACAATGGGAGAAAACTTGTGTCTCTAGGGGGCGCCCCTCCACATGTATATATAGGTGTAAGGGGAGGGGGCAGCCGACTTGGGGAGGGGTCCTTCCCTTGCTGCGCCCCAAAGGGAGAGGGACTCTGTCGGTGTCAAAACCGACGGATCTCGGGAAGGGGGTCCCGAACTGTGCGTCTAGGCGGATGGTAACAGGAGACAAGGGACACGCTGTTTTTACCCAGGTTCGGGCCCTCTCGATGGAGGTAAAACCCTACTCCTGCTTGATTGATATTGATGATATGGGTAGTACAAGAGTGGATCTACCACGAGATCAAGGAGGCTAAACCCTAGAAGCTAGCCTATGGTATGATTGTTGTAATGGTTGTGTGTCCTACGGACTAAAACCCTCCGGTTTATATAGACACCAAAGAGGGCTAGGGTTACACAGAGTCGGTTACAATGGTAGGAGATCTACATATCCGTATCGCCAAGCTTGCCTTCCACGCCAACGAAAGTCCCATCCGGGCACGGGACGAAGTCTTCAATCTTGTATCTTCATAGTCTTGGAGTCCGGCTGACGATGATAGTCCGGCTGTCCGGACACCCCCTAGTCCAGGACTCCCTCAGTAGCCCCTGAACCAGGCTTCAATGACGATTAGTCCGACGCGCATATTGTTTGGCATTGCAAGGCGGGTTCCTCTTCCAAATAATTCATAGAAGATTGTGAACGCCAGGATAGTGTCCGGCTCTGCAAAATAATTTCCACATTCCACCGTAGAGAGAATAATATGTACACAAGTTCAATCTGCTGACGGATTTTGTGGCACGACGTCATACCACCACCAAGCCTTTACTTGAATCGTTTTTATTATACTACCTCAGCGCGTTTAGCGAAGCGGTTTCCTTGGCACGTCTTGTCGAAGCAGAGATCGTGTTCCCCTTATTCCGGGATTCCCATCAATACGGACGTGGGTAACCCAACCGCGCCATTGATGGTGGCGCTTGGGAGATAAGCGAGTTTTACCAGGCCGGTGGGGACGCATAGTCTTTGTCCGCCTATATATAAGGGGATAAGGATCCACCCTTTTTACCTACGCCTTCTTCCTCCTTTGCTTATCCATCTCCGCGCACTCGAGCTCCAGTGCCCATGTCCGCACATCTCGTCTCGACCTTCTCCAGCCATGTCTGGAGCAGGAGGCAAGTGGTTGGCCTCCTCCGCTACGGAGGAGCACATCAAAAAGCTGCGCGGCGCCGGATACCTTCCCAGCGACATCGCGCACCGGCTGCCCGACGAGGGGCAGCTCATCCCCACCCCCAGGCCCCATGAGAGGGTCGTATTCCTTCCCCACTTCCTCCGCGGACTGGGCTTCCCACTTCATCCCTTCGTCCGGGGGCTCATGTACTACTACGGCCTGGACTTCCACGATCTGGCGCCAAACTTCATCCTCAACATCTCGGCGTTTATCGTCGTGTGCGAGGCCTTCCTCTGCATCCGGCCCCACTTCGGCTTGTGGCTAAAGACCTTCAATGTTAAGCCAAAGGTAGTGAATGGCGTCCAAGTGGAGTGCGGAGGCGCCATGGTGGGCAAAATACCCAACGTCACCTGGCTCGAGGGGGCCTTCGTGGAGTCCATCAAGGGATGGCAATCGGGGTGGTTCTATATCACCGAGTCGCGTGACCCTAAATGGGCAGCGGCCCCCGAGTTCAGATCTGGTATCCCCATGCAGCTCACCTCCTGGAAAGAGAAGGGCTTGCTATGGGGCAGTTCGGAGGAGCTGACAAGACTCCAGTCCTGTCTCCAAACCTTGGTGAACAAGAAGCTTAGGCTTGTCAATGTGATCCAGGTCATGCTTGTCCGCCGGATTCTCCCCTGCCAACAGCGGGCCTTTAATTTGTGGGAGTTTGATCCGGCTCAGCACCGGACCCTGAGCGGGCTCTTCAACATGACGTACGAAGCTGCCGGGAGGGTGCTGTTCAAGGGCAGAGAAGCCCCCGCGTCTGCGATGGAAGACCGTGGATTCAGCACCAAGCGCCCGGCCGGCAAGGTAAGCTTTGTTATCCTCTATGGGACACTTATTTTCTTTCATAGTTTAATTCTATGTGGGATCTAAAACTCCAAATGCCTTTGATAGGACTGGCAGAGGACATCCGGACAGGTAGACTGTCCAGCTCCCCTTCCCGAAGATCCAGCGGACGCCCGTTTAACGGGGCTGCTAGTCCCGGCACTTTATGTGGTGCCGGAGAAGAAGGCCAAGAAGAAGGCCACATGAACTCGAAGAAGTTCCCGGCGCCAGGTGATATCGGACTCATCGTCCGATGGCTCCGAGGCGGACTCCACCCCCGAAGACGAGTAGGAGAAAGAGGACTCTCTCCCAGAGGAGGGAGAGAGGAAGAGGAAGGCTTCCCCAACAGGGGAGGCCGAAGGGTCCAAGAGGGGAAGGAATCTTCCCCCGGACAGCTCTGCCAATGCCAACGTTGGCGACGAAGAGTGGCCCTCAAGGGCCAGGCCTCCGGCAAGATCGTAAGTATCCGGATTCCTGAATGATTTATAATTTCTCTTTTGTGCCACATAGTGTCCTTCTAATGCCACCCACTACCTGTAGTCTGGCCGATGATGATCTTCCCGCTTCATCAAGTGGGTCATTGGCTCCATCAGATGTAGATTCCATTCAGACTGCCTCCACCCCTCGCGACGCTGAGGACGCCGAGGTGGGATCCCAGGAAGGGGCCCATCAGGAGGAGGCTCCGGAGGTGCCACAAGGCAGCCTCCCGGACTTTGCGCCGGACTCCATGCCTGAACCCGCAGTGGTTCCAGAGTCCGGCAGGCGGCCCCTTCATAAGAAGGGCAAGACCGTGACGCCGGCAGCCTCCGTCCAACCGGAGGCGCCGGACAACTTGTTGGAGGCTCTCAACGGCGCTTCCATCGAGGAAGAACACCGCACTATCATGAGTGCGGTGATTCAAAAGGTTCAGCTCGCCAAGAGCGGGCTGACCAAAGCCTGCAGCAGCCTTCTAACAGGCTTTGAGGTAAGAAGTTTAAAATATGTAATGTAATACCGCATAAACAGTAGCCCCTGATGCTCGGTTCGGTGTTCAGAAAGAAAAACCGGATTGAGGATCTTAAAAAAGATATACGCAGGAGTGCTAAAAATTATGTCAATATGGGTTTGCAGGCTGCGCTGCTGACCTCTGCCGCACTGACTGCGGAGGTCGGTGCTTTGAAGCAGGACCTCAAGCGGTCCGAGCAAGAGCTCGGCCTTGCCAAGAAGCAGCTCGAGGACAAAGAAGGTGAGTAACACCACTTTTAAATTTGTACCTTACAGAAAAGGATTTTGGTTGCAATAGAAATAACAAGGATAACGTGGGTACTGCAGGGGCCACGAACGAGGTGGCGACCCTGAAGGAGGCCGTGTCCGCGGCCGAATGCAATGCAGCCGCAGATCGAGCGGAGCGAGAGAAGCAGGAGGCGCGGGTGGCGGAGGTGCGGCAAGAGCTCCAGGCTCTCATGGAAAAGCATGAGAGTTTGGAGCGTGACTCGAAGACTCGAGAGTCCGAGCTTGCCTCGGCTCTTGAAAGTGCCAAAGCCGCTAAGGCCGAGGCCCATAAGGCCCTCCAGGAGATTGAGGCGGTGAAGAAAATAGCGGCGGGTAAGGCATTTTTCATGCAAAGCAAGCATGTGAATGTAAATTACTTGTTACTTACCCGAATTTGGAGCTCTCTAGGGGCATTTGCAGATCTGCCTCGTAGCGTGTCCGATGCCGCCGCATTCTACCGGGCCGAGGAGGGGAGCTCAACGGAGAAGGTCTTCTGGTCTCAGTACGCTGAGGCCGGACATCGGGTGCCCCCTAGCGACCAGCTGAAGCAGCTGGTCGAGCTCCACAAGGTAGCCGAGCAGGCCATGAAGGGCCTCATAGTCCGACTGTGGCCTGGAGAGGCCATGCCTGGGAGCTACTTCGGCCTCGTGCGGCGGCTGGTGGATGCGTGCCCCTGGGTGGAAGTCATCAAGCGCTCCGCCTGCATTGAAGGTGCCCGTCAGGCTCTTGCCCGCGCAAAGGTGCATTGGGGCAGGCTGGATGCGGAGAGGCTTATCACGGACGCGCTGCCAGCGGGCAAGGAGTATCGTACGCCCGAGATGTACTATAAGAGTGTCCTGAAGGGTGCCCGCAAAATTGCGGATGAGTTCCCCAAAGATGTAATTATTGAGTAAACTCGCAATGTGTTATCCTGTGCGCTGAAAACTTTGTTCATATGCGCTAAGCAACGCTTATTGATTTAAAATATTACCTTCTGTGCGGTCGTTTATAAAATCTGAGAGATGGCAAGTCGTCGGCTTCAGCCCCCATGCCGCGAGTGCTGGGGTGTTCGGGATAAACTTGAGCACTCTTGTTCCCATTTTTGGGTCCATCTAGGGAGGTGCTCAACACAACGAACAAGGCAATCGGACTTATAATGCTTGAACACTCTCACTTAGCCATAGAATTCTATAATTTTAAATTTCGGCGAAGCCCCTAGTATTCGGAAGACCGAGTTCGGGGCGCTATCCACGCCTGGGCCGGACACAGCCGGTTCCTCGCTCGAAGCGGCATAAGTCTTTAGGGACTCGAAAAGACCTCTCGAACAGCGACCAGTCTCTCGCCTTATCATGACAGTCAGTTTTAGCTTTCTCCACTGAGGCGCTCGCCCAGCTCAACTGGGGCACAATCGCAGTGGTTCTCCCAGTGCTACCTTAGCCGACAGAACGGAACATAAGGTACCAAAACATGGGAGCCGGGCAAACCCAACTATTGACCCAAGACATGATTCAGAGCCGATGCATATAATTCTATAAGTTCAGGGTGCCGCACTTGTGAAAGTGTTCGGACTTATCACACCATAATGCGGGGAACATAAGCCCCTGGTGTATTCGGCCGTACCAAAATATACGGGTGCAAGATGTCATTATTGAACATATATGTAAAAAAAGGTAATGCAATTATAGGCAAAAAGTGCTGCATTGTTTATTCAAGGAATTCTGCTATGAGTGCAGAACGATACAAATAGTGCGGTAAGCAAGGATTGGACTAATTAAACATGTCCCCCTCCAGGGGTGGGCTGCGGACTAATGTATTTAACAAATTTAATGCTCATAATGGAGACCACCTGAGTGTTCGTCGTAGCCTTTGTCCCTCCCTGGCTGTTGCATCGTGAGTTCGGCAGATCTACTGCCGGACAGGGCCTCTAGTGAACGGAGTCCTGTGGAAAAATAAAAGAAGAAGAAAAAAAAGAGTGACACACTTGGGAGCCCCTGGTGTTGTTAAGCCGCACTCTGGGCCTTTCGTGGTCGTGCCCCTCCCCCTATGCCCATGGTATCTCTAGGGCATAATGATGTACGTGAAGAGCTGGTCTTGCAATCATGCAAGGGCTGGGGTTGGGGCTGCATTGCTACGCGTGCTCGGAACGTACCAGGTGGTCTTGGTTTATGTTACTCCGGGCGCATTTGGCCATGTCCGGTCGTTTAACGGCCGGACTCGAAAATTGCCTTAAAAGGCTGCTCTGTACTTCTGCCGCGAGAGCCGCTATGTGTTCCTCTGTTCGGAGGGAGCATTCAATATTTCCGTTGACCATGATGACTCCACGAGGGCCTGGCATCTTGAGCTTGAGGTATGCATTATGCGGCACCGCGTTGAACTTTGCAAACGCGGTTCGTCCGAGCAGAGCGTGATAGCCGCTACGGAACGGGACTATGTCGAAGATTAACTCCTCGCTTCGGAAATTATCCGGGGATCCGAAGACCACTTCCAGTGTGACTAGCCTGTACAGTTGGCCTCAACACCTGGTATGACGCCTTTGAAGGTCGTCTTTGTAGGTTTAATCCTTGAGGGGTCTATGCCCATCTTGCGCACTGTATCCTCATAAAGCAGGTTCAGGCTGCTGCCGCCGTCCATCAGGACTCTAGTGAGGTGAAATCCATCGACAATTGGGTCTAAAACCAATGTGGCAAATCCGCCATGGCGGATACTGGTCGGGTGGTCTCTTCGATCGAAAGTGATCGGGCAAGAGGACCATGGGTTGAACTTCGGGGCGACTGGCTCCATCGCATATACGTCCCTGAGTGCACGCTTCCGCTCCCTCTTGGGTATATGGGTTGCGTATATCATGTTTACCATCCGCACTTGTGGGGGGAAACCCTTCTGTCCTCTACTGTTCGGCGACCGAGTCTCCTCCTCGTCATCGCTGTGCAGCCCCTTGTCATTGTTTTCGGCAATTAACTTGCCTGCCTGCTTGAATACCCAACAATGTCTGTTGGTGTGATTAGCTGGCTTTTCAGGGGTGCCATGTATCTGGCAAGAGCGGTCGAGTATTCGGTCCAAATGGGACGGACCCGGAGTAGTTCTTTTGAATGGCTTCTTCTGCTGACCGGGTTTAGAGCCTATGAATCTGGTGTTGACTGCCGTATCCTCATTGTTATCGCCGTTAACGCGGCGTTTGTTTTTGTTTCGAGCGACCTGCCATTGTGGTCCTTAGTATCCGGACTGCCAGCATTTTTGCTGAGGTTGTTGCTGCGAGCTAGCCAGCTGTCCTCTCCCACACAGAAGCGGGTCATGAGTGATGTGAGGGCTGCCATGGATTTCGACATTTCCTGTCCTAGGTGCCGGGCCAGCCACTCGTCGCGGATGTTATGTTTGAAGGCTGCGAGGGCCTCTGCATCCGGACAGTCGACGATTTGATTTTTCTTTGTTAAGAACCGTGTCCAGAACTGTCTGGCTGATTCGTCTGGCTGCTGAATTATGTGGCTTAGGTCATCGGCGTCTGGTGGTCGCACATATGTGCCCTGGAAGTTGTCGAGGAATGCGGCTTCCAGGTCCTCCTAACACCCAATTGACTCTGCGGGCAAGCTGTTAAGCCAATGCCGAGCTGGTCCTTTAAGCTTGAGTGGGAGATACTTGATGGCATGGAGATCGTCGCTGCGGGCCATATGGATATGAAGGAGATAGTCTTCGATCCAAACCGCGGGGTCTGTTGTGCCATCGTAGGATTCAATGTTCACGGGTTTAAACCCTTCAGGGATTTGATGATCCATTACTTCGTCTGTGAAGCATAGTGGGTGTGCGGCGCCTCTATATTGAGCAATATCGCGACGTAGCTCAAGAGAGCGTTGTCTGCTGTGTTTGGCCCGGCCGGACTTGCTGTGTCCGGCGCGACGGTAGTCGTCGTGGGTCGTGGGGCACCCACGTGATCCGTAATAGATCTAGATTGTCTTGCCTTGTCCTCCAATATATCCCGCAAGTCCGGCGCATTCCCTCGTGTCTTCGTACTTTTCGAGCGGTGACGGGGTACGGTCCTGATGGGGGGCCTAGATGCCTCTTTGTCGCGACCACGGGGTGGTCGGTCTGCCGTATTGTGCGCTGGTGATGAAGGTTTGTATGCTTCCTCCTCTAGTCGGGGGAGCAACTTGCGTTCTGGGTAGCTCTTGGAGGGGCGTTCGAGTTCATACTCTTCGGCCGCGAGGACCTCGGTCCATCTGTCGGCCAGCAGGTCTTGATCAGCTTGAAGCTGTTGCTGCTTTTTCTTTAGGCTATTTGTCGTGGCGATAAGCCTGCGTTTAAAACGCTCTTGTTCGACGGGATCCTCTGGCACGACGAATTCGTCGTCGTTGAGGCTTGCCTCGTCTCCGGAGGGAGGCATGTAGTCTTCATCCTCCTCGTCTGCCACTCTCTCTCGAGGGCTGGCTTCCCCGTCCTCCTGTGCTGGATCTTGCTGAAGGGGGTTGTCTTCGGCACTCTCTGGGGTGTTATTATCTTCGGTGCCGGAATCTCCATTCTTACTGTGGCGGGATTTAGAGCGGCGCCGCTGACGTCGACGCTTGGGCTGCTTCTTAGAAGAATCTGCCTCCGCTGCTTCTTCGTCGTCCCCATCCTTTGGGGTGTCCACCATGTATATGTCGTATGACGATGTGGTCTTCCAGTGCCCTGTAGGCGCTGGTTCTTGATCGTCTCTGGCATCGTCGTCCATACCGTCGATGTCTTCAGAGTCGTAGTCTAGCATGTCGGTTAGATCGTCGACAGTGGCTACAAAGTGGGTGGTGGGTGGGCTTTGAATTTCTTCGTCGTCCGCATCCCAACCATCCTGACCGCAGTCCGGCCAGGGTTCTCCTGATAACGAGAGATGCTTTAGCGAATTTAGGATGTCGCCAAAGGGTGAGTGCTGAAAGATGTCCGCGGCGGTGAACTCCATGATCGGCACCCAATCGGATTCGATTGGCAGGGGCGCAGGAGGTTCGGAGTCCGACAAGGTGTCCGGCGCCTCGGAGTCACGAGCTTTATAAGGGACAAGGTTAGTATTCGGCTCCATCGCCGTAGAAGTTGCAGCTCCCGAGGCGGTGTCCAGCCACCTGTCCTCGATCTGCGTGGTCTGCTTCGAACTATGGGTCAGAGCGGACTCGTGTGCGGCCTCCAGGGCACTGTCCGGCGGCAGAGCTAAATCATGCCCATCGTGACAGCGCGGCACGCTCGGCTACGGCTCGAATCTGTCGAAGATCAAGTCTCCGCGGATGTCGGCCGTGAAGTTTAGGCTTCCAAACCCGACCTGATGGCTAGGGGCGTAGCTTTCGATCTGCTCCAGATGGCCGAGTGAATTGGCTCGCAGCGCAAAGCCGCCGAACACAAAGATCTATCCGGGGAGAAAAGTCTCACCCTGGATGGCGTTGTTGTTGATTGAAGAAGCCATCAAGCCTATCGGTGACGACACAGAGGAACTCTCAATGAAAGCACCAATGTCGGTGTCAAAACGGACGGATCTCGGGTAGGGGGTCCCGAACTGTGCGTCTAGGCGGATGGTAACAGAAGACAAGGGACACGATGTTTTTACCCAGGTTCGGGCCCTCTCGATGGAGGTAAAACCCTACTCCTGCTTGATTGATATTGATGATATGGGTAGTACAAGAGTGGATCTACCACGAGATCAAGGAGGCTAAACCCTAGAAGCTAGCCTATGGTATGATTGTTGTAATGGTTGTGTGTCCTACGGACTAAAACCCTCCGGTTTATATAGACACCGGAGAGGGCTAGGGTTACATAGAGTCAGTTACAATGGTAGGAGATCTACATATCCGTATCGCCAAGCTTGCCTTCCACGCCAAGGAAAGTCCCATCCGGACACGGGACGAAGTCTTCAATCTTGTATCTTCATAGTCTTGGAGTCCGGCTGACGATGATAGTCCGGCTGTCCGGACACCCCCTAGTCCAGGACTCCCTCAGACTCCCTCCCCCAATCCAATTCGGCCCCTCAAAGCTTGTCCAACAAGCTAAGGGGGACGCCATACTCTTATTGGGCCTATAATCCCAATAACTCTCCCCTATTATGCCTTATTGATAATTTCTTTAGCCCATTGATATTAAATATATTCTAAAAGCCTCCTAATCAATATTAGAACCTTCTATCATTTATTTAACATCTCCAAAAACATTCTTCACCTATATATCAATTCCCGGGATTACCCGGATCTCTTCCGGTAACCCCGAAACGCTCTCGGTTTCTCTTGAAACTATTTCTAATATTCGGGAAACTATTTTTTAATATTTTGTCATAGTTCTTACTCCACTAACACTCAACAGATCATTATTCCCTTAAGCTTGTGACCCTGTAGATTCGGTAAAACATAGACATGAACAAAAGGGGTTTTGTTCAATGACCAATAGCAGAGCCATGGACATCCATATTGATTCGTATGAATTACATGAATGACATTCAAGTGAACCTTTGATTACCATTTGCTATTCCCTTTGCTTTGTGATACTTTACAGAACCTGAGGTGAGATATCGATATCCTCTTGAATCATTCTCCTGGGTCATTTTAATACTGATTTTTCCTTAAAAACTCTTTCATGTGACCTCAACAAGAAACTCTTCCTCATGTTTTCATACTAAACCATTTTAGTATCTTGTCAATATGTATTTTGGCTAAGCCCTATCAGGCACTACTATCTCACTAGATTATTATGCCTAATACCTAGGTTATACTGCCTAAGTACTTTACTGAAAAACTAGTTTCAATAAAGTCCCAATTTGTGTCAAGAAGTTTATATAATTTTCAATCAACAATGTTTCATGCATATATAGTGTTTAGAAATATTATCATGCTCCCACTTACTTTCTTGTAAATACAAGCATCTTTGCTTTCCTCGATGAAATCAAATTATTTAACCATTTCATCATAACGAAGATTCCAACTTTACTATGCTTTCAATCCATTATAGGATCTCTTGAAGTTTACACACTTACTAGCATCCTATGGATTGACAAAATTTTCTTGGACCGTATCATATATACAATATCCTGCTTCTATTTCGATCTCATGGGAATGACATCCATCTATTACATCTCATAATTAAAAAATGTAGTAACTGCTAGTTTAATCCGAACTGACTTTTAAGTATTGCTATGAGCAGACAATCTCGTTAGTCAATTCCTTGATCTTATCATAAACTATTTGCAACAAGTAAAACATTTTTATATGTCAGTTTATAGATCCATTACTATATGTTAGACTCTAAGTCTTTCGGAGGGCTCATCAAATTCTAAACTTCAATTATGTATATGGATACTATCTTGGATTACTTTGGCATATAGTCAATTCTGGAGTCAGGGCCCATCAACGCTTCTTTGTGTATTATAGGTCCATTGTTTGTTCAACAATATCTCGTTTGCATACCATGAAGATTTGAACGATTTGCCAAACCAATATAGTTCAGCTGCAAATTCGACCGAAATCTCTATATCTCACTTCGTATCAGTCGTAGTAGTGGATTCTAGAACTACTTCCAGTGTTTCTTTCCTTTGACCCTATTACGAAGATTATGTAATCTCCCACTCACCTTTTTGCAGAAACAATTTCTTCAAAATTTTACTGCACTTTGTGAAGAATACTTTGCCTCGGCGTAGTGATAGAGGAATACCCAATTATTTTGGATAACCAACAAAGTAGCACTTATCTGGCTTGGGACATAAACTCGCAAACACGTTTACTTATGTCTTATGTTCCCAGATGTTAATAAAAGGCCAAATGGTTTGTCATACCATACCATATATTATATGGTGTCATTTCAATAGATTTGATGGTGCTCTTTTCAATGTAAAAGTCACAATCTCTAAAGCACCACATTGAAAGTATAATGGCATATTGATTAATGTCATCTTTGATCTCACCATGTCATAGATAGTTTGATTACATCTACTCAAAACATTCTACTCTTAGTAATGTTCTGGGAAGTGTAAGCTATAAAATTCTTTTCACAACTCATCAGACATTCGCTAAATTTTAACTCAATTTTTCCTTTCTGCAATCCAATTGTAGAAACAAAATTTCCTTGTTACAATAATTTCTACTTCATTCTCAAAACCTTTTGAAACATTTCAAATGATCTAGATTTATATCTCAATAAGTAATATAAATATCTACTTGAGTCATCTTTGAAGATAGATAAATCCACTGCTTGCAACAACACTTCGGAATACACATTTTACACCAAGCAAACCAATGCATTCTTTTATTCATTGCATCATCACCCCACCGAAACATCTCATATTTGGTTCCTTTGCAAATATTTTAGTAATTTGGAAGACTGACACCGCATAACTTGGTATAGCTTGTGCAACTGATTTAATTTTAACTTCTTTACCTCCTCAGTCACTTCTCCTTCCAACCAGTCAACCTCTAAATAAGGCGATGAACCAAATATTTGAAACTCTCACTCTTGTCCGGACCAAGAGTAGCCGCAAACCCAAATACTTATCATTCATTGCTTTATCATAATATTGACAATGGAGCAGACCTAGGCCTTCATATTCACCTCTATGCTAGGACTAAAAAAATGTTGGATTTATCCACACTGACAAGTTGCCCAAAAGCTAAACAAGACATGTCTATAATTGATTTTAAGCAGGGAACATTCTGGATATTGGCTTTCATCAAAATTAAGGAGTCATCGACGAAAAGAAGATTGGTAATTGGTGATGCATCTTGACATACCTTAGCTCTCATTAGAGCTGCACTCTCTTCAATACTTTTCAGTAATGTTGCCAGTCCCTCGGCGCAAAAGCATAAAAAGGATAGCGGGATAACGAACCCCCTTGCCATTACCCTCTCGATAGTTTGGATGCCTCGATCTCCACTGTATTATAGCGCACTCTGTACTCCATAGATGATACACATCCCATTACCAATTTAACCCAACCAACATGAAAACAGTTTTCCATGGGATAGCTTTCAAAAGAAAAGAAAAAAAATCTACACCACATGATCTATGCATGTCAAGCTTGAGTACACACCAACCCTCCTTGCCAACCATTTTATTCTTCATTGCATGGAGATTTTCATATGCAATTAGAACACTATCAGTGATTAACCACCCCAGGATAAAGGCACTCTGGGTTGGACTAATAATTTCATGGAGCAATAATTTGAGCCTTGATAACCCACAAGTATAGGGGATCGCAACAGTTTTCGAGGGTAGAGTATTCAACCCAAATTTATTGATTCGACACAAGGGGAGCCAAAGAATATTCTCAAGTATTAGCAGCTGAGTTGTCAATTCAACCACACCTGGAAACTTAGTATCTGCAGCAAAGTAATATGATAGTGGTGGTGACGGTAACAAAAGTAAAGACAGTAAAAGTAATGTTTTTGGTATTTTGTAGAGATTGTAACAGTAGCAACGGAAAAGTAAATAAGTGTAAACCAGTATATGGAAAACTCGTAGGCACCGGATTAGCGATGGATAATTATGCCGGATGTGGTTCATCATGTAGCAGTCATAACATAGGGTGACACAGAACTAGCTCCAGTTCATCAATGTAACGTAGGCATGTATTCCGTATATAGTCTTACGTGCTTATGGAAAAGAACTTGCATGACATCTTTTGTCCTCCCCTCCCGTGGCAGTGGGGTCCTATTGGAAACTAAGGGATATTAAGGCCTCCTTTTAATAGAGAACCGAAACAAAAGCATTAGCGCATAGTGAATACATGAACTCCTCAAACTTCGGTCATCACCGAGAGTGGTCCCGATTATTGTCACTTCGGGGTTGCCGGATCATAACACATAGTAGGTGACTATAGACTTGCAAGATAGGATCTAAAACTCACATATATTCATGAAAACATAATAGGTTCAGATCTGAAATCATGGCACTCGGGCCCTAGTGACAAGCATTAAGCATAGCAAAGTCATAGCAACATCAATCTCAGAACATAGTGGATACTAGGGATCAAACCCTAACAAAACTAACTCGATTACATGATAAATCTCATCCAACCCATCACCGTCCAGCAAGCCTACGATGCAATTACTCACGCACGGCGGTGAGCATCATGAAATTGGTGATGGAGGATGGTTGATGATGACGACGACGATGAATCCCCCTCTCCGGAGCCCTGAACGGACTCCAAATCAGCCCTCCCGAGAGAGATTAGGGCTTGGCGGCGGCTCCGTATCGTAAAACGCGATGAAACTTTCTCTCTGATTTTTTTCTCCCCGAAAGCCAATATATGGAGTTGGAGTTGGCGTCGGAGGGCCACCAGGGGGCCCACGAGGTAGGGGGGCGCCCAGGGGGGAGGGGCGCGCCCCCCATCCTCGTGAACAGGGTGTGGGCCCCCTGGCCCTCATCTTTCGCGAGGATTTTTTACTATTTATTCTAAGATATTTCGTGGAGTTTCAGGTCATTCCGAGAATTTTTGTTTTCTGCACATAAAACAACACCATGGCAATTCTGCTGAAAACAGCGTCAGTCCGGGTTAGTTCCATTCAAATCATATAAGTTAGAGTCCAAAACAAGGGCAAAAGTGTTTGGGAAAGTAGATACGACGGAGATGTATCAAGCCTTGCAGCAGGCAATTTAGAGATAACTTTATATACCACATTTCAGAAGCTTATTGTCCTGAATTGGGTAACTTTCTCTGGAGAATTTACCTTAGGGATTAACAATCGTTGTATCGTTTCAACCTTGTGGCATCACCAAGTGTTTACCGCTTTCAGAACCCCTTTCTGAAGGCATTGCTACTGGAGAAACTTTCTCATTGTCTTTGTAATGCCAAGAGATGGTTGGTGTGGATGGTCGTTGTTGTAGTTTGTTGACCACTGTTTTGATCGCTTCAGAGTTTTTTTTCCTTCCACCTAGGTGTAGTTTCAGTGACTTTGCTCGTTTATTTTTTTGCACTGGAATTCTAATCATGTAGGGTCTGGTGTATTCTTATTGTTTTTGTATTCTTTTATGCAACATTTTGAGTCAATAAAATCCGCCCTTTGTCAAAAATAAAAAACAATGGTATTTTTCAAATTGATTTATTTTTTCAACCATGATAACCATTTCCCGTCTCCTACCGAAATTCATAAATCTCGTGAATTTCAAGCGGATTTTTTTTTCGAGAGTACGCCAATGGCATACCATATTTTTATAGAAGGTAGAAAGAGTATTTACAAGACGCTAGCTTTGAGTGCGGACACTCGAGCAAGCCAACTCCAAACAAAAAGAAAAGACTACTCTCTCACAAAACGTTGCAGACCTCCTACTCCAATCCCAGCAGTCCTAAGATCCTGCACCTCCCTCCTGATTTGGTCTACCAGCTGCGTAGGGCTCATAAATTGCCATGGCCTATTGAACACCCGGGCATTTCTCTGTTTCCACAATGCCCAGGCCGTGATGATAACCAGCGTATCGAAACCACGCCGCTCGCCGCGCCTGAAGTGGCCTCTGGCCCGCAGCCACCACTCCGTCAGTGTATCGTGAGGCTCCGGGGTCCTGATATGGGTGTGAAGCTCTTGAAGCCCAAGGTGCCACACCTCTCTCGCGTAAACACATTGGGTAAGAATGTGATCGACGTTGTCTTGGTCCTGCAGGCAAATGAAGCAAGAAGAGGGGTGATCTTGCAATCCATGTCTCGCGCGGCGATCCGATGTCCAAAGCCGCTGCTGCACGGCTAACCAAACAAAGATTTTGCACCTAAGGGGTGCCCAGCTCCTCCAAACACAATGTGCAAAGGGGACTCTCTCCAAGCCAGTGCATAACCTTTGGTAAGTGGATCTCGCCGTGTACACCCCAGATTTGTCGCAAGGCCACGAGAAGGCGTCCGGCCTCTGCGTGTCTCTCTGCACCGATCCAATCGCGTGCCCCAAATGCATAAGTTGAAGTTGGGCCGTGAAGGAGATGTTGCCATGGATGTCCTGGAGCCAACGATTGTTAGTAAGAGCCTCCATCACCGTTCTCCGGTTGCGCGTGCGAGTGTCCACACAGCAATGAATCAGTGGAGCAATGTCCATGATCGCAAAACCGTGGATCCATCTGTCCCTCCAGAACAGCACCTGACTTCCATCACCTACTTCGATCGACACAAGGCTGTCGAACACCTGCCTGGCTGACTGATCATCGGACATGGGGATACCTTGCCACGGTCTTCCAGGATCAGTTCTACGGAGCCATTCCCAACGAACTCGCAACGCCAACGCTTGTAATTGCAGATTCTTTACGCCCAGGCCACCAAAATGGGTCGGTCGAAGTGTCAATTTGGCCAACCCTAGTTTTCCTGTCCATCACAATTCACTCCCGACCTCCCCACTCCGTTCCCCATTTCCCCATCCGTGCGAGTGCGCCGGCGGCCAGGAGCATTGCGGCCAAATCTGCCGTCCCCCTAGCCGCCGGCCATGGAGGCCGCCGCAGCGCCCGCGGCGCCCGTGGCCAACCAGGGGGAATCCCATGGGACCGCAGCGAAGACGGCACGGTGTGGCGACTCCGACGAGAGCGCCGCCGATTACATCAGCAGGGTCCCCGACGCCGTCCTCTGCACCATCATCTCCCTCCTCCCCACCAAGGACGGCGGCCGGACGCAGGTCTTCTCCCGCCGATGGCGCCCCCTGTGGAGCGCCGCGCCTCTCAACCTCGAGGTCCGCCTCCCACACCCCGGCCGCGGCGTCCCCATCCGCACCTCCTCCGTCTTCCCCGATGCCGCCTCCGAGGTAATCTCCAAGCATCCTGGCCCCGCCCGCCGATTCTGCTTCCACGGCCTCTGCCCCGGCGACCTCCACGACCAGGCGGAGAGCTGGTTCCGCTCCCGAGCCCTCGCCAAGCTTCAGGAGCTCGATGTCGGCTACACGAGCTGTGATGAACGTAATCCGGGGAGAAACCCGCTGCCGCCATCGGCGCTCCACTCTGCACCTACCCTCCTAGCTGCCAAGATCAGCTCTTGTGTTTTGCCCCGAGAGATGGTGCCGTCCATGGGCTTTGACCTCCTCCAGCGTCTCTCCTTGATCTCCGTTTACATCTCAATGGACGTCTTCCGCGGACTGCTCCCTGCTTGCCGTGCCTTGGAGAGCTTACACATGTCCAACGTTCTTGGTACGCGTTGCCTCCATGTTCGCTCGCCCACTCTTAGGAGTATATGCTTCCGTGACACATCTGGTAAAGTAGAGCTGGTCATCGAGGATGTGCCTCGCCTTGTGAGGTTACTAATGCCTTTTGGTATCCGAGAAAATTGTGGTGCTATCCGGGTAATTTGTGCGCCTAAATTGGAGATATTGGGCCCTTTGTTACCTGTCGTCTCCAAGCTTCTGGTCTCCCAGGTACCACCAGCATCATCCTTGAACCTTGCATTTGGCATTCCTAGTTCCTACACGGAGATAATTATCTTTCCATGTTCATTGTTTGTTTTCTTCAGGGAGTAAGTTCAGCTGACTTGGCAAACTCGATGCACACCGTGAAGATTTTGGCTCTTAGGTGTTGTGGATATGAATTGGATGGAGTTCTTAGTATCCTTAGGAGGTTCCCCTGTCTCGAGAAGCTCTATATCATTGTGAGTGCCCATCTTTGCTTGCCTTTATAACTTTTGATTTTATTGACATCTTGTTTGTTACTGCTTTAATACAGAGACGCTTGACAGATTCTTAATATCCATTTTGCAGTTTCACAAACACTACGAGACGGATGGGAAAATCGAGCCTCAGTATGACCGACTATATCCAGTTGAATGCCTTCAAGCCCATCTCAAAACAGTGGTGTTTGAAACATTCGTGGGCCATGATAAACAGCTTGATTTTGCCAAGTTCTTTGTTTTGAATGCAAAGGTGCTAAAATATATGGAATTTGAAGGAATATATGGTGCCAGGGACAGTGTGTCGCTGGCTTACCAGCACACGCTGCTACGAGTGGAAAACAGAGCTTCTCGAGATGCCCAATTTGAATTCAGGAGCAGATATCGCAATACTGCGATTCATCTCCGCAGGCATAGCCATGATTTGTCAGTGGCCGACCCCTTCGAACAGCTATAGACCGGGGGGATACCTGAAGATTGCGCTGCTCTTAGTGTCTTGTGCTTGTTTTGCAGGCGATGTTGATGTCGAATAATTGCACTGTCTTCCGCATAGACCTGCTCTTTTTCTAGTGTAAGGTTCCTCTGTAATTCAAGTACCTTATGAAGTTGCCCCTGTTAAAACTGCAAGAGATGCTTTTAGATGCAAAAAGAATGCACTGTGAAAATTTCTGATAGGGAGGGATGCAAAAAATATGACTTTGAATTTGTACCTGGAGACAGCTGGTAAGTGGTAGTCAGGGTCTTATCCTGCACAACTGTTTATGGCTTTGTTCTGCCTAAGCTGTGCTAGGAACACATCCCTGTGTCGGAAACTTCATTGTCTTTTCAGTTATCATATAGAAAAGCGCAAGATGTTTGCTTGCTGATTTAGTTTTCTCCGAGTGTTCATACAAAATCTGTTTGATGCTTACAAAGGTCAACCTGCAGGCTAAGGCCCCTATGCATTTCTAGCTAGGAAGGAGAGGTTTCTGTTATTTTCTATCAGGCTGAAGTTTTGCTACTGATGCTCATCAGCCCTGGGGGAGTCCAGGACTGAATGCTGCATCTTGGTAATTGATCTTTCATCCAAGAAACAGCATTAGATTGGGCTTAAGGACCTGCATCTTGCTAGTTGATCCTCCCCCTCCCCTTCCCCCGGCTCAGCATCTTGCTATAGTCGCCTACTCGCCTGGTAGTTGATCTTTCATCCAAAGTTCGAGTTTACTGAAATGATTCGATCGCCATCTTTTACAAATTTGCAAAGTAATTTCATCCTTTCCTGTACCAAGAAACAGCATTGGATTGGGCTTAAGGACCTGAAGATGATGTTGGTTTCAGCAGATGGTTATCCTCGTGTCGTGTGTGTGCCACTTGACGCGCATCAACTTGTTTTTCTGCATTTGCTGTTTGCCAAAAGAAAAGAGAAAGTTGTTTTTCTGCATTGCTGACAGAGAGATTTAGTTTTTGCGGGAGGAGAGCCTATTCTCTCAAGGGTCTTGTGGGTAGTGTTTCGATGAGATTGACCTGCATTCTGTTGCTGGACATGCCATCTTTCCCACAGGCTGAAAGAATTTGCAGCAAGCCTTGTGACCTACTGTGAAGCTATGGTGTTTTCAGAGCAAGTATATAGGGTGAAAAAAAACGTGGTGTTAGGCCATGTGGCTTTTGTTCCGCCCGACATTGCGTGTACCCTTGGTTAGGCAAAAGTGCAGGACACAATCCGCATGGTCGGAAACCGCCGTGGCTTGGAGCCGAAACGCCACAGGCTCTTCGGTGTTGAAACCACGGGCTCTTTGTGACGTTTAGACTGCCATAGTGGGGAGTAACTTCAATAGTAACAAGTCCAACTCAGCAAATTTGCTTATGTGGCAATAATTTAATGAGGGGAGGGATGATTTGAGTAACATATGTAGTTACTCATACTATGCATAACATCACACATACCAAGACCTGATAAATGAAGTGTTGTATGACACCACATATATAATAAAGTGTTATATGACACCACATATATAATGAAGTGTTGTATGACACAACACACATGCTAGAGCATCTACAGCCGGACTTGGCAAATCCGTCCCTCTATACGTCCACGAACGCGCCCGAGCATGCCCGCGGACATTGATCAGGCACTCCTTATATCCGCGCCTCCACACCCGCGTATCTCATTCGAGGAGTTCTACTCAGGGTCCATGGATCTTGGGCGTCTTAACTATGGGGTCATCACCCTCATCCCCAAAGTTTCGGGTGCCTCGGACATCCGCCAGTTTAGGCCTATCACCGTGATCAATGTGATATTCCGGATCCTGGCCAAAGGGTACGCCAATAGGGTGACCCTTCTTGCGGACACTGTTACCCACCCCAGCCAATCCGCCTTCATCCAAGGGTGGTTTATTCTGGATGGGGTGTTGGTCTTCCACGAAGTCCTTCACGAAGTCCGGTTTAAGCACAATCGTGTGGTCTTTCTGAAGCTCGACTTCCACAAAGCTTACGACATGGTGCACTTGCCCTTCCTTCGGGAAGTCTTGCTCCGCAAGGGCTTCAATGATTGGTGGGTGACCAGAGTTATACAACTCGTCTCCTGCGGTCGGACCGCTGCGAACATTAACAGTGAGATTGGGCCCTACTTCCCCACTCTCTGTGGAGTCCGTCAGGGCGACCCATTCTCGCTGTTTTGTTCAACATGGTCGTTGACGCTCTTGCTGTCATCCTAGATAAGGCCAAAGCTGCTGGCCATATTCGCGGCGTAGTCCCTCACCTAGTAGGAGGGGGAAGGGTCTCCCTCCTGCAATATGCGAATGATACCATAATAATGGTGGAGGGCTCGGCGTTAGACATCGCCAACCTGAAGTTCCTCCTCCTGTGCTTCCAAAAGATGTCGGGGCTCACAATCAACTACGATAAGAGCGAAGTGATGATTCTTGGGTACCCCCCGGAGGAGGCCCTGGCTATTGCTGACCAACTGAATTGTCGGCTGGGTACTTTCCCTACGACCTATTTGGGGATACTCATTAGTGACTCGCGCCTCACCGTGGCTGACCTTCACCCGACGGTGACCCGGATGCAGCACCGGGTAGAGCCCTGGAAAGGGCGGTGGCTTTCAAAGGCCTCCCGCGTGATCCTCATCAACTCCTCGCTTGCCAGCCTACCGTGGTTCCTCATGAGCTTCTATAGCCTCCATGAGACGCTCCATCAGGAGATCGCCAAGTACCAATCCAGGTTTTTCTAGGCAGGCGAGGGAGATAAGCAGAAATATCATATGGTGAGCTGGCCCGACATTTGCAAACCCAAGGACCAGGGAGGCCTTGGGATCTTGTCCTCTAGGCGCATGAACATCGCTCTCCTGACCCGATGGCTCTGGCGCATTGCCAATGGGGAAGGAGGCCTTTGGCTTACCATCATACGGAATAAGTACCTTCGAGGCCAGCCACTCGCGTTCAGCCAGCGGTCCGGTGGCTCCCAGTTCTGGCAGGCCGTGATCGAGCTGCTACCCGTCCTCTGCATTGGCACGTCCATCTCGGTTGGCTCCGGATCCTCGACCCTGTTCTGGTTTGATCGTTGGATCGGCGACCTTCCCCTGGCCGCGCGATTCCCTGAGCTATTCGCCATTGCGGTTGACCCTCGGGTCTTTGTTGAGACGACCCTTATTGACTTAGGGCGCCTCGCCTTCCGTCGCCCGTTTGGCCCCCCTAGGTGGCCGCTTGGGATGCTCTTCTCCAGGACACCGCCCTTCTCCTGATGGATGTCGAGGGCACCACTGACTCCATCTCGTGGCGAATGGAGCCCTCCGGCCGCTTCTCTACTAAGTCCCTTTACTCGGCCATCGCCCCCTCGTCGGCCCCCAAGCCCTACACCCTGATCTGGGACATCCGCCTACCTCTGAAGATCTAGATCTTCTTATGGCAGTGGATCCGGGGACGCCCTCCTTCTGGGGTTGAGGTCCTCAAGCGTAATGGACCAGAAGATGGGATTTTCCCCCTGTGTGGCATGGTGGAGGATGCTAACCACATCTTCTTCTCTTGCTCCGCAGCCGAGTTCCCGTGGTCCTGTTTTAGCGAGACGGTAGTGGACAGTGGTGCAACACCAACTTCCCCGACTTGCTTGCTGAAATCCACGCCTCCCCCCCTCGCTACCGCCATATTAGATGGTTGTGCGTTGGGGTCCTTGCCTGGACGCTTTGGACCATTCGCAACAAGCTTGTTATTAAGAAAGTTCCTCTTCGACGTGCGACTGACGCGATCTTCAAAATGTGTGGTTACTTGCAGCTTTGGCGGTCGCTTAGCCGCTCCCAGGACCGGGACGTCATCAACACCCTCCTCGCCGACCTTCGATCGATGGCCTTCCGCCTGGCGCCTCCGCTGCCGCCCCCTCCTCCGGAGCCCAATTAGTCCCGCTGTTCGGGCTGCTGTGTGTGAGAGTGTTCTTTTGTTTTCAGGGCTTATTGTGCTGTGCCCTCAGCAATAACCCTCTTGCTACCTATGTGTTTGTGAGATTTATGTGCGTGCAAACATTATTGGATGTTTGGCTTGGGCGATTTGCTTTATAATATAAAGTGGGGCGAAAACCTTTTTCGATAAACACATACTGTATGAAATAACATAATAATAACCACTGCCGCTGGCCGGCCGGCGGCTGGGAGCACCTAACTGCTTCCGTGCTCTATCCAACCGATTTCATCTCCTTCCTGTCCGGTCACCGCGGCCGCAACGGATGGAGTCCTCGACTTGCGCGTGCGTACAGCCCACCAACGGCGACACTAAGGAAACTGCACTCCGGCAATCACGTCAGAGCCTCGCGCGCTCACCTAGTACCCTTCTTCGCCGGTCAGCGCCCTACTCCGGCCACTCAATTCATGTCTGTTTTGTTTCAACACCACACTCTGCCATGAAAGTAAACTTCTTACCTTTTCCAGTCAGTTGCAGCAAGTGAGCACAAAGAAGACATATTTGTTCCATCTTCTGCCTCTATTCTCCTCTCCTCTCCTCTCCTCTCGTCGTCGTCGCCCAAGTCGTAAGTCGCACGCGCACCCCGCACGCGGATGGATGACTCTTTCTAATATATATAGAGATGATCTTCCACGAGGAGTCTGCGGATCAGTGAGGTGGCACAAAGCCAAACCCTTGATGGGTGGCCATCGGGCATTCCTAGGGGCTTCTAATGACCCTCTTGGGCACCACTCATGAGGTTTCATATTTGAATGAATACACTACTGTTATCGACCCAACTGTCCAGTTACCTCAAGCCAATTAATTCCAAGTCGTCATAGGAAACCAGTATAGCTTCCTTGATGTTGCTGAAAATTAAAATTAGCAGACTGGGCAATTTTCTCGGTTTCACATGTCACACATGTGCTCAGTTACTTGGTTCCACATGTATCATCCTCTGCAATGCAATAAGAGGACAACTTTCGCCCATTTCCCGCGTCATAAAAAATGAGACAACCTTCAGAGGCATAATTTCTTATGGCAAATTTGAAAGCAATTGCTGCCCAAATATCATGAAGACGACGGTTAGCTTGCAAACATATGATGTTTGACATGATAAAAAATTAGCAGTAGCTTCCCAAAATATCATGAAAAAGTAAGATTCTGGTTTGTGCGAGGATGTTAAAAAAACGAGCTCAATTGTTCTAGATTTTTTTATGTTTCTAATGTTCAGGCCAATCTCTTTTTCTTATATTTCACGAGGATTACAACAAGCAAAACATACGCAGGCTACTGTTTTACAAGCAAAAGGATCTGATAACATATCCATCCACCCATCCATAGGCATGGATCATCAGTCAAAGGACAAACTAGATACATATGTGATCAACAAATCCTTTATTTAGTTAAACTAGATCGAAACATTTGGTTTTATTGCGTCTTTCAAAGACATACAACATGGTGAAGAGAGTAAGGCACACAATAATTCTCATCAACCTTCATTAGCTGATGTTTACATTTATCCACATGTCCATAACAATGGTGCTACCAGTATGCTTGTGGCTCTGAAAGTTACAACAGTGTTGTACAGCGAGATAAAACATCCCTGAAATAAGATGCCGTGTTCCTCCAGCAATATACTACTTCCAGAACTCATCCATAGACCTGAGAACAAGGCTACTGGGTGCTCAGTCTCTATTGGGTTGACTCAAAAGCAACAACAAAAAAGGGCACAAAGCCAACACTAGAGGTTTGTACAGGATCATCACTACCAAAAGGCTCCCTCACTAACTGACACTGCAAGGTTTGTTAAACTGGTGCAAATGAAACTCCAAAACGCCTAACTCCAGTGCTCAGCGATGCCAACCAAGGGTGGGCTTTGCTTTGTCTTGGTCAGTTTGGTGATGAGGGCCTCAAAAAAGTTGCCGCTGCACCTCGACAATCCATAGGACCCTGTACAAACATGGCACAGTATGATGGTTGATGGGTTTGAGCTCAATTATCACACTTCTCAAATAGATCATCGCTCCTTGCTGGATTACACACTACTCCTTGCATTTGTCAATTAACCAGTTGCACCACTACCTTATAAATATAAGAAAAAGGGTTTTCCCCCGCTTTATATATAAAGCACCATCACCAAACAAGTTGAAACCGGCCGATACAAACACACACACACACCCACACACACACCCAAGGCTGGATACAAGGGCACCGAAAACGGCAACACCACCCCAAGAAACACCTAGTAAACATCAGATGTAACACTAAGCACTACTACGGAGTCGTCAGGGTCCTCAACCATGGGAGAGCCACTGCAAAGAGGAGTAGCCGTGTGTGACGCTCAATGGTCCAAGGCGGCGCCTTCAGCAAGGGAACGACACCGTAGCGTCGCCACCGCCCAATCTAAGGATTAGGGTTTCCCTCAGAGCACCGACAACAGATGAGATGCCGCAACGGCGCCTTCAAGAAGGGGACAACGCCAGAACGCCACCGCCGCCGGCCTGATAAGACAGAGCCGGTTTTCACCCCGGCCCACACTCATCATCATCGAATCGGGTTACGGGCCACCGCAACGCCACCACTGAACAACACACCCCGGTCAACATGCCGCCCACATGGCCATGGTGACCGGACAACGCTCGAGCCGCGTGCTCCGCCCATGAGCACCCCGGCTACCACCAACCGGGCCGCCGCCACGGCATTCGAGCCCCACCCCCATCCAGGATACACCTAACGGACGCGGCCGACCGGAACGGAGCAGAAGACCATCCTTCCATCCCAAAGCCGACACCTTGGTAGGGTTGGTGTCCTCGGCGGCCAGATCTGGGCCAGGGGAACTCCGGCAGCCACCCGAAGCAGCCGCCGGATGCCACGGAGGGGGCACCCTGCCCCCTTCCCGAAGTCCCCTGCCACCTCCGGCAGGCCTCGCGAGCACCCACACCGCACCATGGAGCCACCCCGGACTGACGATCCCGAAGATGGAACCGAAGGAGGGAAGGAGCTCAGCCAAGTCAAACGCAGACCAACCGCCGCCGGAGCAAGTCCCGCTGTCGCCGCGGAAGACCAGGCCACCACGAGATTACAGCCACACCGCTGCAAGCCCCCCACGCCGAGCCCCGGATGGGTCTCCTCCGCCACCCCACGACGCCCGCCGCCAGCCGAGACCAAATCCGGGGGGGGGGGGGGGGGGGGGATCTGGTCGGAGGCGCGCCGGCCCGCCACCACCTGATCCGGCCTTGCCGCGGCCACCGCGCCACAGACGCGCGCCCAATCGCCGTCGCGCCGTCACCAGGCAACCACGCCGCCACCCTGGAGCCGCCCCGCTGCCCCCGCCGTAGGTCAGTGCTCCCCGACGAGCGGCCGCCCCGCGCCAGCCGTGTACCCTGTGGGGAGGGGAGAAGGAGGCCCCGCCGCCACCCAAGCCGGCCAGGCTTCGCCCGGTGCCCCTGCTGGGCAGCGGCGAGGGGGCAGGCCGCGGGAGGAGGAGTGCGGGGGAGGAAGGCTAGGGTTCCCCCCGGGCGCTCGCGAGCGCCGCGGGAGGGAGAAGGCTCTTATGGGGTCAATCTCACCACTACCTTCAAAAGCTCTCATTGCTCTAAGGAAAGCAGCCAATGGCTCCAGGGAGGAGATCGAGGAACTCCAAATGGAGAATCGGTCCTTCCGCGAAGTAAAGTCCGCCAGTAAGATCAGATGAACCAGCCGGCCAACCACGTGTATTCAACGAGAGCTTCGGCTCGCTGATCACATTGTCAATGTCCTGCAGCATAAGGGAAATCGTCAAGCTGGGCATGATGGATGTAATCTAAAACTATTTGTATAAGGATTTTCTTTGCCACTTTAGAACAAACTGTTGCTGAGTGCTTATTAACACGTTTCAGAAACTACAAACTTTTCAAACTTGAGGATGACAAGGCTTACCCATTGGCAACATTAGAAACTACAAATGAGGATGCCTTGTTGTACTGCCTGGCTGGCATGGGCACGGTTGTGAACTAGCTGCACACAAAACCAGCATAACTATTAGATGGGCTCCAGAAAATGACTATCTAAAGAAAGTCCGCAAGACACAAAAATACTAAAATAATAACCTCTCTAGAGCATCATGCTCGCTCAAGATCGTGCCATGGATGCTCGGCCACCGCCCTCCTCGACAGCGACGACAGGATCCTCTTGTTGAGGTTCGGGGCGGGCCGGCTCGTTGGTTGCTGGGAGGCGGGGCACTGATTGAATCCTCTTCGCTTATCCTGCTATCAGAATGAATCAGACCTCGGAAGAAACAATAACCAGAATGGTAAAATGAATCCAGCTAAAATCCTTGATGACAACCAACCGTCATCCTCAGTAAAACAAGGTAAGGAAATTTGGTTCGCCCCTCAGCTACCGCAGAGAGAATGAACCAGGAATACCTGATCAATCATAGGCATAAGGCCAATTACTCTAGCTCGGAGGAAAGAACCAGGAATAACAGGATCCTGTGATACATAAAAGAATTATGCAATCATCACTACATAATAACATGGTTGTCATAAGATGGAATGCTACATTTGTAAATAGCTGGTGTTGACAACACAACTAAAATGCTACTGGTAGTGGTATAAGAGTTTTAATGCCAAAGGACAAACAAATTGAATATAGTGACAAGGCACCATGACTTGATAATGCAAAGACCGCATAACGTATACTGTTAAGACTAACATGCATCGGGACCAAGACATCCATTGGATCATTGTCTTCACACAGCGTCCTCGGAATGAAACATTACACTGGTGGATGCTTTTCAAGTTATCATTTTTCTTACACAAGTACAGTAAATAAATATTAATGCAATTCATGATCTTGAAACAGAAAGTGTTGATCAATTGTTCTTACAAACATAACACACCTTAATCAGTCCAGATTTCTTGTCAAGCTCATACTTTACTTTGCTTCCCTTTTGTGATCTCAACAACCTGCAGTAAGATATACATATAAAAAACTAAGTTAAAAGCACTGCTAGGATGGACTGCCATGACCAATTTTACATAAAGTTTCTAGCACCGTTGACAGAACAACCAAAACCACTCAATATACATGTTTGTTACACACCTTAACCTGTCTAGTTTTCTTGTCAAGCTCATATTTCACTTTGCTTCCCTTTGTGATCTCAAGATACTTGTTTGTTACTGAGAAGCAATTCTGTGTACCAGCAGACTAATGCATATTAATGTTGCGCAAGTATCAACTGGTCATCAAAGTTAACATGCTTGATGAAAAAATGTGCTTAGGAAAACATGCTGAGATTGGAAGCACCTCACTTTTGCTTTCAAGGCTAGAAACTACGACGACAATTCCTAATAATAATAGTAGTTGTAAGGGACATCTCTAGAGATAACCGGAGGTCTAAAGTTACAGTGACAATTTTACTGGTAGAAATCATCGAAATGCTACCGCACGCTCCAGAATTGCAATACTGATCAAACACCAATTATTTCAATTCAGACATAGCCCAAGCAACCTTTTACCAAGAAACCTTGTATAAGCTAAAAAAATAGCATGTTTGGCATGTGCTTCCTACTTCCTAGTACAGAGTGCAACGATGCATACAGACTGAACAACATATAGCAGAGATCACATACAAAGACAGTACATGTTTAGCAGGCACCGGTAGTTTCAGCGATAAGAGTAACATGAACCACTCCCTGTCCCGGTAGTCCCCTGACACCATTTGCCAAGGTCGAACTAACCCAATTTACTTCGCACAACACACAAACAAACTCCAGAGTTTGGGGTATCACAAACCATCAAGGCTAACGACATATCTATTTAACCCCCCAAAAAAAACTTGTTGGAACATAACAGAATCTAGAATTAGAAATAGGTTTGCAATGTGATAAAAATGGTTAGAAATGGAGCATAACAGGTTAACTGGTGAAATGGGAAAAGTAAATAACCTGAGAAACTGGCAACAAAATGACAACCGGTTGTCCACGGGCTTTGAGAGGAATAACCTTCATAGTCTTCTCTCCACTTATATCCTTGTTTACAGAACATTTGGTGAGGACATCAATAGTGTAATCACAACCCTCAGGCCTCCTTTCTGTAAGAAAGGAAACCAAGTTAGCAGAAATAAATATCTACAAACAGCTTCAGTATTTTCCCATAAAAGGTTGAGCAATAATCTTGGGACCTAAATATCTTAGGAATTAAAATAGGACACCAGGGAGCAAGCATTGACTTTTAGGTTAAAGTCACCACTTGCAACCTACAAATATGTGCAATCCGATCACTTAAGATTGACACGGCTTACCCATTGGCAACATAATCCAATGAGGATGCCTTGCTGTACTGCCTGATCAGCATGGGCAAGGTTTGGAACTAGCAGCAGAGAAAACCAGCATAACTATTAGATAGGCTCTAGAAAAATGACTAGCTAAAGAAAGTCCGCAAGACGAATAAATATTAACCTCTCTAGAGTATCATGCTCGCTCAATGTACACAAGACCACATTTTGGAAAATAGCAGGTTGTGATGGTACACCCACCATTCCTTGATGCTCTAGAAACTCCGTTCAATGACTCATCCCTGGAAGTACAGGTGTACAAACTTCTGAAAACAGAACATACTATTATCACCAACTATTGCTATTTGGGATCAAGAAGCTCCCTGACAAGAAAATTTAATTTAGAAGGCAACAAGCTGTCACATTTCTCTTTGGTAGAACATATAATCATATAATCTAAAGAACTAAAGCTTTCTCTGTGTAAAAGAAATAACATTAGTAATGCTCTAGTGATGCAACAGAGAACTTAAAGACCATGCATGATTGGTGAAACTTGCATCAAAATGGCAGGTTTGCCGGAAACAGATTGCTCGCAATATACATATATATATATAAAGGATGCCTGATAAGTCAACTATTGGATTTTCAAGGCTCATTAGTCACCTTCCTCACTTTTTTTTTCAAGGCTAGAAACTACTGCAACAATTCGTAAGTCAAAAACAATAATAGTAGCAGTAAGAGACAGCTCTGGAGATAACCACGGGTCTAAAGTTACAATGACAAGTCTACTGGTAGAAATCATCGAAATACAACCGCATGCTCCAGAATTGCAACATTGATCTAACATTGATCTAACACTAGTAATTTCAAAAAGAACCTGTTTGGCATGTGCTTCCTACTTCCTAGTACAGAGTGCAATGATGCATCCAGATTGTGCTTCCAGACTCAACTACATCTAGCAGAGATCACATACATAGACAGTTCATTGTGAGCAAGCGTCGTTAGTTTCAGCGATAGAGTAACATGAACCCACACCCTGGCCAGGTAGTCCCCTGTCACCATTTGCCAAGGTCAAACTAACCCAATTTACTTCGCAAAGTACACAAACAAACTCCAGAGTTTGGCTATCAAATACCGTCAAGGCTAACGACATACTCCCTCTGTAACCAAATGTAGGATGTTTTTTAGCCAACTAGACCAAAATTGTGTCATATTTCGTTACAGTGGGAGTATTTATTAAAAAAACTGTTGGGAACATCTAAAACCAGCAAGTGTAACATAGAGCTCATACTATATTGTCAAGAAATAGATGTGCATTAATCTATCTAAACATCTAGCTCACTTCATAAGGAGCACAAAGTAAAGCAGAAGAGAATCACATCAAGCAGAATATGCCTCAAGTCATATGCATACACATGAAAAATAGTTCAGAGAAAAGCAATTGGTGTAAACTAAACTTAATGTGAAAACCAGAAGTTGTAGTTTCGATGAGTTGACCTGCTTTACTCGTGTCTTTATTTATTTCCAGGACATGTGTTACTTCGGCGATGAGGTGTATAATTCTGCTTAAAGCACAACGTAAAAAAAGTAGTTTTTTATTACTTTATTTCTTAGATGGTTACTCCAATGCTTGTCCATGAAAAAACTAATCCCAGCTCGATGGCAAGAGAAAAGCTTCATGCCAAAAAAAAATTAAGTGAGGAAAAGTCCATGGCTCTAAAGAATGTAAACATGGTAGATAAACAATATGTACGACATATACACCTGGTAAAAGAGCACCACCGTCGCCAGAGATCGCAACGACAACCACCAGATCATGGCAAAGGGAGCTGCTATCTGGCCAGAGAGAAAGAACAAGATCAATTAATGGCCAAGTAGTAAGCGTATCACGAAGAACCAAATCTAAAGGCCAATCCTAGCATGGCCAAGAAGCATACTGGTTGAACTACAGCTATGATCAGTTAGTTACTATACCATGCCACTTCAAGAAATAAAACCTAGCTTAACATCATCTCGAAATAAAAGAAAAAAGCTATACCAAGACCAAGAAATATCATAAGATTCAACAGCTATTCTTTTCAGCAAGCGAGAATTCTACTTTGAACGGATCAAGCATGGCTCCTATATTAATAAACCTACATGCACAAACTGAACACATCACCCTTCACATAGCAACAACTCAGTGGCCTACCCCTCTGTTGAGAAGTTGAGAGCAGATTCTACATTAACTTGAGGAACTTGCTCTCCTTTCACCCACACATGCATCAAAAAGAAACTCCAGGTTCATTCAGTTATCCGTACATGAGTAGCACGAAACGCAAAGTGCGGGTAATAGCAATGTAGACACTACTTGAATTTTCACGTACGCCGGGTGTCATGCTCTTCGCCGAGTGCTAAAACACGGACACTCGGCAAAAGAAAACAACGCCGAGAGTCACTCTCGGCAAACCTAGCTTCACGGCAAACTGCCTTCTTTGCCGTCACTGCCTCACGGCGAAGAGGCACCGCACGGCAAACCTTGCAGACGCTGAGAGCCGCTCACGGCAAAGAGGAGCCATGTGGCATGCCCGTTCGCAACAGACGGCTTCGTCAGTTACTGTGTACATTACCGAGAGCCGCCAAACGACACTCGGCAAAGTATATGCCACATCCTATTTTCTTTTTTGTGTGTGTTCTTTCTAACTGACATGTGGTCCCACTGGTCACATTTATCAGTAAAAGTTTCAATTAATTTGCTAAAGATTTTTTTTAAAAATGACAATATCTTTGCCGAGAGCTGCTCTCGGCAATTCTCTTGACCAGTAGGACAGCGTGGCCCACATGGCAGCTGACAGTTTACATATCTTTGCCGAGAGCTGCTCTCGGCAACGCTCGCCTTCTTTTCCGAGAGCGGCTCGTCGAGAGCGGCTCTCGGAAAAGGTGTGGCACAACAGTAGTGTCTCCCAGACGACCAATTTCCGAGAGGTGCTTTCGGTAGTATATCGTTTTCGAGTGTTGCTCCCGGAAATCTTTCCCACCCATTCTGCTGTTAAGCTATTTCTTTTCTGATCCCTGCAGATGAAAACAACTACAGTGCAATTTGGAGTAGTCCACACATATATATGCATAATTTGATCTAGTCCACATATATATGCATAATTAGGGATAGTCCACATATTGTAACACACAAGTCGAATGTAGTATCCTAGTATATGTCACACACAAGTCGCAGATTCATACATATTGTCACTACTTGCAAAACACGTGTACGTCATAATAGAAGTACACTTGTTCATATATAGATCATCTTGAGGAGGAGAGGCCACCGGGTTAACATTCCGGAGGAGGAGGAGGGGCATCACTTGCACTGCTTCGAGATTGCATAAGAACCTATAAGAGTAGAGTCACGTGAGGGTGGTTCATCCCTATGTAATGAATCTTCTACTCTAGTTTAGAGAATGTTCTACCCGTAGTTGATTCTCAAGCAGCTTCAACCTATCGTTCATGTCTGCCCGTTCCGTTTCTCTGGACTCCTGCTCAGCCTTCCGCCTTTGCTCCTCTTCAACAGCCTGCTGCTCCATTAAATCCTATAACATGGCATTAGGCTCATATAGGTTGCAACGGTGCTATTTCGAGGCATGGACATAAGTGAAAGGTTAGGATGCTAACCTTGAGATGCGCTATCTCACGTGATGCGGCGGTTGGGGGACTCTGTATGGACGGAGTTGAGCTGGTGCTCGACGCGCGTATCTCGTGCAGCTTGCGATGCGAGGAGGTGGCGATCGCCCCGTTGTAAAGGAGGTGGCAGCCATGGCCCTTCCCCTCGCCAGCAATGTTGAGAAGCTCAGGATCAAGGGGCTTGGACGTAGGTTCGGCTTCCTGCCCATGCACCTCCTGGAAGACCTCTTTGAAGGTCCTGCACTTCTCCTCCGCCGACTAACTGCAGAACTCGATGCCATCCTTCCCCTTGTGGCCTTCTCTCCAGGCTTCCAGGATGTGGACCGGGCGACCAACCTTCGCCTCCTGCAAAATTAACCATCAAGTTTAATGAACCAAGATGCACCGTGTGAAAAAGTTAACATCTTAATCCACATACCATGTGTTTCTTGAGAGCGGTTAGGTTCCGGCTCCCCTGGACATGAGCCGGGCCTGTCATTTGCTCGATCGTTTCCCTTCTCCACATGCTGCGCCTGCCATGCTGGGTCACACCACATGTCAACCAGGGCCTCCCAGCAATCGTCCTTCATCCAGGGTTCCTTCACCTAGTCAGACAAAATCGAATAATTGAGGAACAAGAGGGATGAATCAAAATACTAGCAACCGATGTAGTCAGTTACGACTGACATGTATTCTTCTTGCGACAAGTTGGTCTGGCAAGCAGTCTTCCTTGTCATCTTCTCTCCCTTGTCATCGAGCGGCTTTGTACCCAGCGTGTGCTTGGTGTCAAAGAGTATCTTTCGGGTAGATTTCATGATGCCTTTGATCGCCTTCTGCTGCTCACCATCCACACAAGCAAATGTTTCTTACAAGAAAGCATATGGCATCTTCTCACCATCCACGCAAGCAAGGATTTGGATATGAAAAAATGCAGTGGTCGGAGCGAAGATACTTACAAAAAAGCATTGATGACCCGGGTGGCCATGGTGACATTGTGCTCGTCCTTGTTGTGTTGGTAATGCTCCCAAGTTAAACCTGGCGACGTCGGCTCGTCATCACCCGGCTTGGACAATCCAGGGAAGTGCTTCCTCAAGAGGGAGCCGATGACGTGGTTCAGCGGGCGTGCCCCCTTAGGTTGTGTCGGGATAAATGTCCACTGACTGCATGATATAAAAGACAAGCATATGTGAGTGTCAAAGCTGTGGCATCCAAAATATGGTGCAAATGAAATGCTTGCTTACCCCTCTCCCGTCGGGCAAATGACAGGACGGTCGCTGGCAGCAGTTGGTTCCAAGACCTTCCCCGGACCACGCCCGGATTTCTTCCTTTTGGAAGTGTTGCTCGAGGTAGACCCCGAGCTGTCCGAGGTCTCCATGTCATCGGGAGTGGCCTGATGGGAGGCGAACGACTCGGTCCTACCACTCATATACTACATTGTTATCTTCTATGAGTCTTCCTCATACATGGATTCTACAATAATTTCCTGCATCAACGCTCGGGGTTTCATCTAGTTTATTTAGTAACTGAATGCTTCAATATACAAATTTCATCAGGCAAGATTTCACATTTGGTTTACAGATTATTGGTATTCATGTGTTTGAGTTTACTTATGAACCACACATTCCTTTAAGATTATGAAACACGTAGAGACAGTGGCGGAGCTACAAAGAACTCACTAGGCGGGCCATTCTACGCAAGAGCACAATTTTTTTCAAATATTAACCATACCACTTCAATAGGCATCAGACAGTGTTTGTTCTTCAAATTTTCAACCATACTACTCTAGGCATTGGTTACAAGATTGGCATATATTTACATGTACATTGCTCCAAAGCAAAATATCCTATAAGATATTGGTTTTGAGAATTTGAGATGATCCCTGAACTGTAGTTTGCCGGTTGTCTACTAACATGAGGGCATCTCCAGTTGCTGCGCTACCCGAGGAGCTCCGCTGCGGCGGCCGTCCTTGGGCCGCATCGAAGAACCGCCGCGCCGGTCGCCGGCCATGAAGCTTGGTGGCGGCGACAGTTGGGGGCGGTGGAGGAAGTTGTTGGCGATGGCCGCAGTTGGGGACGGTGGAGGAGGGGTGGCGGTGGAGAAAGTTGTTGGCAGTGGCCGCAGTTGGGGGCAATGGAGGAGGGGTGGCGGCGGCAATTGGTGGGGGTTGAGGGCGGCAATTGGTGGCGCTGGCGACGGCGGTGGCGTAGGGAACAGAGGGGAAGAATGAAGATAGAAAGAAAGGGGAACAGTTAAGATCTAGGTTTAGAAGCTTTACCAAGAGCGGCTCTCGATAAAAGGGGAAGGAAAAAGATCTAGGTTAGATGCTTTACCGAGAGCGGCTCTTTACCGAGAGGGTCTCTCGGAGAAAGTGGCCATTACCGAGAGCCGATAATCGACCCTCGGTAACAACTGCTCTAATTTTTTGTTTTCCTTCCCTTTGTGTTTTTGTTTGACACTCTCTTTTTTGTATCTGATATTTATATGTTTTTACGACCAAAGTTTGAAAATGCCATGACTTTTGATGAATTTTTTCGATAAAAGACTTTTGATGCATATATATATATATATATATATATATATATATATATATATATATATATATATGCTTTTTGGGTTAGATTTGTTCAAAACTCAACTTTAAAGAGCGTAAAGTAAAAACATGAGAAGAAGCAGTTGTTGACCATGGCCTACCCCCTCTCTCGGTGCCGGTCAACTTCCTAGACCGACACCGAGAGAGAACTTTAAAGAGTGTAAAGGAAAAAACATGAGAAGAAGCAGTTGTTGACCATGGCCTACCCTCTCTCTCGGTGCCGGTCAACTTCCTAGACCGGCACGGAGAGAGAACTTTAAAGAGTGTAAAGTAATAAACATGAGAAGAAGCAGTTGTTGACCGGCCGTGGCCTACCCCCTCTCTCGGTACCGGTCAACTTCCTAGACCGCAGGGGCCACCGGATGGCCCATGCATATACATGCGATGGCCTCCTTTTTCCTTCCCCTTTTACCAAGAGCCGCTCTCGGTAAAGCTTCTAAACCTAGATCTTAACCGTTCCCCTTTCTTTCTATCTTCATTCATCTCCTCTGTTCTCTGCGCCACCGCCACCGCCGCTGCCACCAACTGCCGCCGCCACCCCTCCTCCACCGCCCCCAACTGCGGCCACCGCCAACAACTTCCTCCACCGCCCCCAACTATCGCCGCCACCAAGCTTCATGGCCGGCGGCCGGCACGGCGGTTCTTTGATGCGGCCCAAGGACGGCCGCCGCATCGGAGCTCCTCGGGTAGCGCGACAGCTTGAGATGCCCTCAGGTTAGTAGAAAACCGGCAAACTTCAGTTCAGGCATCATCTCCATTCTCAAAACCAATATCTTATAGGATATTTTGCTTTGGAGTAATGCACATGTAAATATATGCCAATCTTCTAACCAATGCCTAGAGTAGTATGGTTCAAAATTTGAAGAACAAACACTGTCTGATGCCTATTGAAGTGATAAGGTTAATATTTGAAAAAAAAATGTGCTCTTGCTTAGAATGGCCTGCCTAGCGAGTTCTTTGTAGCTCTGCCACTATCTCTATGTGTTTCATAATCTTAAAGGAACGTGTGGTTCATAAGTAAACTCAGCACATGAAGACTAATAATCTGTAAACCAAATGTGAAACATTGCCTGATGAAATTTGCTAAGATCAAAAATATATTGAAGCATTTAGTTGCTAAATAAACTAGATGAAACCCCGAGCGTTGATGCAGGAAATTATTGTATAATCCATGTATGAGAAGACTCATAGAAGATAACAATGTAGTATATGGGTGGTTTAAAGAACCATTTAAGTTCATGTATGCCTATTGAAGTGGTATGGTTAATACTTGTGCAAACTCAGGTGCCACGGTGATGACCTTGCACCCATTTGATATGATAGAAAGAAATAAATTGCACTTGAGATATGATATACTAGTTCTGAAAAGCACACACTTCATAAAACAACAGAAGTACGTCAATTTATCTTCTGAACTTTAACTTGACTTGACATTGTAATGCTAAAATATTCACCATATATATTTTGTTTTTCAGATTCTGATGGTGGCACTAGTAAGTACGGAGAGTCCCGAGTGGTAGGACCGAGTCGTCCGCCTACCATCAGGCCACTCCCGACAACGAGTCATCATCGGATGGCGATGTCGGAGTGGTCTTAGATGGACCAGATCTGCTCGCTACCAAGTCGGGCGACATGGAGTCCTCCGACGGCTCGGGGTCTACCTCGAGCAACACTTCCAAGAGGAAGAAATCCGGGCGTGGTCCGAGGAAGGTCCCTGAACCAACTGCTGCCAGCGACCGTCCTGTCATTTGACAGACAGGAGAGGGGTAAGCAAGCATTTCATTTGCATCATATTTTGGATGCCACAGCTTTGACACTCACATATGCTTGTCTTTTATATCATGCAATCCGTGGACATTTATCCCAACACAACCTAAGGGGACACGCCCGCCGAACCACGTCATCGGCTCCCTCTTGAGGAAGCACTTTCCTGGATTGTCCAAGCCGGGTGATGACGAGCCGCCGTCGCCAGGTTTAACCTGGGAGCATTACCAACACAACAAGGACGAGCACAATGTCACCATGGCTACCCGTGACATCAATGCTTTTTTTTGTAAGTATCTTCGCTCCGACCACTGCATTTTCCATATCCAAATCCTTGCTTGCGTGGATCGTGAGAAGATGCCATATGCTTTCTTGTAGGAAACATTTGCTTGTGTGGATGGTGAGCAGCAGAAGGCGATCAAAGGCACCGTGAAATCTGCCCGAAAGATACTCTCTGACACCAAGCACACGCTACGGTACAAAGCCGTGATACAGTGTTGGCCGCTCGATGACAAGGGAGAGAAGATGACAAGGAAGACTGCTTGCTAGACCAACTTGTCACGAGAAGAATACCTGTCAGTCGTAAGTGACTACATCGGTTGCTAGTACTTTGATTCATCCCTCTTGTTAGTCAATGATTCGATTTTGTCTGACTAGGTGAAGGAACCCTGGATGAAGGACGATTGCTGGGAGGCCCTGGTTGACATGTGGTGTGACCCAGCATGGCAGGCGCAGCATGTGGAGCAGGGAAACGATCGAGCCAAAATGACAGGCGCGGCTCATGTCCAGGGGAGCCGAAACCTAACCGCTCTAGCAACACATGGTATGTGGATTAAGATGTTAACTTTTTCTCATGGTGCATCTTGGTTCATAAATCTTGATGGTTAATTTTGTAGGAGGCGAAGGTTGGTCGCCCGGTCCACATCCTGGAAGCTTGGAGAGAAGGCCACAAGGGGAAGGATGGCACCGAGTTCTGCGGCGAGTCGGCGGAGGAGAAGTGGGGGACCTTCAAAGAGGTCTTCCAGGAGGTGCACGGGCAGGAAGCCGAACCTACGTCCAAGCCCCTTGATCCTGAGCTTCTCATCATTGCTGGCGAGGGGAAGGGCCATGGCCACCACCTCCTTTGCAACGGGGCGATCGCCACCTCCTCGCATCGCAAGCTGCACGAGATACGCGCGTCGAGCACCAGCTCAACTTCGTCCATGTGGAGTCGCCCAATCGCCGCATCACGTGAGATAGCGCGTCTCAAGGTTAGCACCCTAACCTTTCATTTGTGTCCATGCCTCGAAATAGTACCTTTCCAACCTATATGAGCCTAATGCTATGTTACAGGATTTAATGGAGCAACGGGCTGTTGAAGAGGAGCAAAGGCAGAAGGCTGAGCAGGAGTCAAGAGAAAAGGAACGGGCAGACATGAACGATAGGTTGAAGCTGCTTGAGAATCAACTACAGGTAGAACATTCTCTAAACTAGAGTATTAAATAGGGACGAACCACCCTCACGTGACTCTACTCTTATAGGTTCTTATGCAATCCCGAAGCAGTGCAAGTGATGCCCCTCCTCCTCCGGAATGTTAACCCGATGGCCTCTCCTCCTCAAGATGATCTATATATGAACAAGTATACTTCTATTGTGACATGCACGTGTTTTGCAAGTAGTGACAATATGTATGAATTTGCGACTTGTGTGTGACATCTACTAGGATACTACATTCGACTTGTGTGTGACAATATATGAACTATCCCTAATTATGTATATATATGTGGACTAGATCAAATTATGCCTATATATGATCAAAATATGCCTTTATATGTGTGGACTACTCCAAATTGCACTGTAGTTGTTTTCATTTGCAAGGATCAAAAAAAGAAATAGCTTAACAGCAGAATGGATGGGAAAGATTTTCGAGAGCAACACTCAGAAAATGGTATACTACCGAGAGAACCTCTCGAAAAATTGGTCGTCTGGGAGACTGTACTGTTGTGCCACACCTTTTCCGAGAGCCGCTCTCGGAAAAGAAGGCGAGCATTGCTGAGAGCAGCTCTCGGCAAAGATATGTAAACTGTCAGCTGCCATGTGGGCCACGCTGTCCTACTGGTCAGGAGAATTGCCGAGAGCAGCTCTCGGCAAAGATATTGTCATTTAAAAAAAAATATTTACCAAATTAATTGAAACTTTTACTGATAAATGTGACCAGTGGGACCACATGTCAGTTAGAAAGAACACACACAAAAAAGAAAATAGGATGTGGCATATACTTTGCCGAGTGTCGTTTGGCGGCTCTGGGTAATGTACACAGTAACTGACGAAGCCGTCTGTTGCGAACGGGCATGCCACATGGCTCCTCTTTGCCGTGAGCGGCTCTCAGCGTCTGTAGGGTTTGCCGTGCGGTGCCTCTTCGCTGTGAGGCAGTGACGGCAAAGAAGGCAGTTTGCCGTGAAGCTAGGTTTGCCGAGAGTGACTCTCGGCGTTGTTTTCTTTTGCCGAGTGTCCGTGTTTTAGCACTCGGCGAAGAGCATGACACTCGGCGTACGTGAAAATTCTAGTAGTGCTTCTTTCATATTAAAGAAACATGTACAAACAGAATAAATTGTCCTATAAGTTCTACTGCAATGTAACATCTCATTGTCAACCTGACAATGTTTGACCTTGCAACAATTCAAACAAAATGTATCATTATCGTTTGTAGGGGTTCACTGGTTCAGACTTGACGAATATCAAACTAGCTGGGAGCTAAGGACAGTGAGGCAACATTGAGCATCATGGTCAAATCGCTCAAATTTTTTGCATTGTACTACTAGCCTCCTACATATCACAAATCACAGCACATACACAGAGAGGGACGACATGCATGGAGGCGGAGTTCAAGAGATGCACCGATGACATACCGCTTATGGTCATGTTTCCTTGGTGTCTCCAACCAGTTCCTGCTTGGAGCATGAGAGCCCTTCTGCAGTTCCATGGCAGGATGACACCGATGACATGACAGTGACCTCACCGCTTCATGGCAGGATGACACGGGTTGCTGCGAGTGTGGAGGGACCAGTGATACATACTACAGACTAACTAGAACAAAAAGAATGCAATTCCAACTCTGCAGTTTCTGAAAGTCTTGATTATGTAGAGCACTGGCAATTAGTTGTTTGTTTTGTTCTCGGTCGAATGAGGAATATCATTGACCACATGTATTAATGATCACTGAGTGCAGCATCTAAAAAACAATACTGATACGATGCATCCACACGTAGTACAAGCATCAGTTCATCATCATCGAAAAGCTAAAACTGTTCAACTGAAGTACTAAACTACAACTAATACGTACATGGTTCTGTCCCGAGCATAACCAGAACCAAGTGATGAACCGGCCTACCACTACCAGAGCTCACACGCTACACATTTACTTACTCTGAACCACGAACAGTTACAGTCCCATGGTCCACAATACAGTGCGCCAGTGGAAGACGAGGCTGCCATGTGTCAAGAGGTAATTTTTTAGTCAAGTGCTAGTGGGAAGTGGTTAATTAGATTTTGTTAGTGAAGCGGGTAAGCAAATTGATGTCAGATCAAGTAAACTAAGGCATATTTTAAAAATTCAGCAATTACCAAGTCAAGGATGACTACACAATCTACAAATCAAGTTTTTGTAAGGAAGGTATCTCATTTGCTTTCCTCATAAGACCATCGATTCCTCCATGATAGTTACTTTCATCGGAAACCATGTAGTCACTCCAGTTTCATACAAGACATGCAACAAGAAACTACACATACCTTCAGTCAGCCTTGTTCTTGTGCTGCTGATCCTCCTTGGTGTCTCCAACCAGTTTCAGCTTGGAGCATGAGAGCCCTTCTGCAGTTCCTATCAGGGCTCTATGAAAGTGACCTCACCACTTCATGGCAGGTGACACAGGTTGCTGCGAGTGTGAAGGGATCAGTGATACATACTACAGACTAATAACTAGAACAAAAAGAATGTAATTCCAACTCCAGGGAGCGCCATGGTGTCAGCGCAGCGGCCTCCGGCGAGGCTGTGCGCTGCCTCTGAACCAATCCGTCGCCTGAGGGAGCGCCATGGCCGCCTCACCTGCTCACTCTCTTGATCTCCCTCCTCCCTTCTGATGATGAGAGGGGAGGGTGGGAAGGGGCTGGGGGTCGGGGTGGCGGCGAGGTCCGCAGGAGACGGGTAGAGGTCGGCGGCGGCGAGGTCGGCGGGAGAAGGGGAGAGGTCGGCGGCGGCGAGGTCTGTGTGAGTTGGGTGGGGGAGACGAAGAGACGAATTAATTGGATCGGGTGGGGTATCCTCTCGCTTCGAGATGAAAGTTTTGTTTTGTTTTTTTAGCCCGAGACTACGAAAGTTTCGCTGGGGAAATACACCTTGGTTCCTGGGTGTATATACACCCTATATAGAATTTTTTATATATATTTTAATAAAAAGTGAAAATAGGCAAGAACTATTTTGATAAAACACTTGACTCACTTTTGCACTAGTAAATAAATATCGACGAAAAAAAACGAAAGTTGACCTCACAGCAAAAAGACAAAATTTATTTACTATTATAGGTCACTATTCACACTATTTTAGCCAAAAATTTGTCTTTTTTGAAAACAAGTCAAAGGGATATTTTCTTTTTTGTGGATTTATTTTCTCACGAGTACAATAGAAGGTCAAGTTTATTTCAAAAATGTTTTCAGGAATTTTCAACTTTTTGTTGAATTACTAATTTTTTTTTCTATATAGCGTGCATATGTCCCCATAGACCAAAAGTTCCCCTCCAATTTCGCTGCTTCTCATTCGTGGAAGATGGCGTCCCACGGATCGACGGCCCTTTAGAGCTAAATCGTAGCCATCCATCCACATCCGATGGATGAGAGTGATGTAGGATAAAGATAGGGAGAGGAAGGAGTCGGGTGTGTTTTCTCGGATCGAGTGGGTGGGGGAGACGAAGAGAGTAATGAATCGGATCGGGTGGGGTTTCCTCTCGCTTAGAGATTGAATATTTTGTTTTTTTTTAGCCTAAGATTGAGATGCTTCTCATTGGTCGACAATGGCCTCCGACGGATCGACGACGCGCTAAAATCGTAGTCCATCCACATCCGACGGAAGGTAGTGATGTTGGAAGAAGAAGGGGAGATGGAAGTTTTGCTCTATTTTTTAGCATGAAATTAATTTTTTGCTGCTTGCTCATTGGTTGATTGTGGTCTCCCATAGATTGATTTCTAGCTAATCACAACCATTCATCCCCATCCAATGGAAGAGAGCGGGATGATCTCGTCTCTCTTCGTTTTCATTCCAACTCATCAACTCGGGGTTGATTTAAATATTTCACAGAGTCTTGCGGGGTACATCCAAAGTATTTCGGCCTTCGGGCGGGATCCAAAATACTGGAAATATCTTTTGTGAGGCGCGTAATATTATCAGAGGCGGTGCGCAAAATACTACGGCAGACTCCCGCGAGATCGGAAGTATTTTGGCTGGAAATTCTAGAATGAGGGAAAAATGTTTTTTGCGGGATATTTCATGGGGTTATCGAAATGAAAATAGGAACATGCCAAAGAATTTAGTTGGTAAATTAATCATCAACATGAGGTGTCATCTTTAATGAGAGAAGAGAATTATGTACAACATAGGCATATGTTGTCAACAATGTTCTCTATGAATCTAACATCATCATCATCGGCCGCACACGGTAACACCATGATCGAGTTTGAGTTCCACCTCCAGATAATATGTTTCGTGTCGTGGCCGGGCTTTCATGCATGGTGTTTTCCGACGGGCATCACCTTCCATCGGTGCGGCTTGCACAAAAGTGGAGAAGGACGACCTTGCTCGGCCCGTGGGTGCCACTACTCCGTACCGTAGGCATTGCCATATCAGTTGCATGTGTTGCGGACGTGCCTTAGAGCCGGTCAGATACGGCGACCGTTTTGTTATATTCTTGATGTAGCATGTGTTTTTTAGCCAGTCAGAAATGTTTGTGATGGTCATCTACTCATCCGGCCGTCATGAGAGACGAAAGCAAAATAATTGTCTAGAATTGCCGGATCGGTTGATCACTAGTTCGTTAGAAATTAGCAGGGCGAGAGATGCATCTCGCTAGCTCATCGAGGGGAGGGGAAGGAGTGCACGTACGTAGCGGTACATTTGTAGCTAGTTAGTCACGTAGGCGTTCATGCTCATGCATGTGCGTGTAAAAATCATGTATATATACGTGCATGAGTTGTGCCATCATTCGTATATGTTACATTTCAGTCTAATTAATCTTTGTGGGCATGCCGCATGCCCATGTTAATTTGTGAGATATACTGTCTAATGGAAGGACTATGTGACTTGGAGATCACCTTGCATGGCGGCAACAACAACAGCAATTTCAGGCATCTTAATCATGCATGCATGAAGTAGGTAACGAGTAGATAGAGATGCATGCAGGCACATACATGCAATGTTGGTTGTGACGTGGTGTGCTCGCCAACGGGGAAATTTGTCCGTCCGGCGAGACCTGAGGCGGGGTCGGGGTGGCGAGCGGCGGCGAGAACTGAGACTTGTTTGTGTCAATCCGCGAGCGTAGGTAGATTTTGTTTCGTTTGTATGAAGATTTTGAATCAGCGAACATTTTTTGAATTGATGATTTTCTTTCGTAATTCAAGATTATTTTCTGTTTTGGTGAACATTGTTTTAAAAATTCATGAACATGTTTTGGTTTCATGAAATATTTGTTCAAATTCATGAACATTTTACTAATTCTGAAACATTTTTAAAGGTTCACATTTTCTTTTGAAATTTGAAACTTTTCTGAAATCCCAAATTATTTCAAGAAGAAAAAAAAAATAAAAACAATAAAAAGCAAAAAAAAAAACTGGTGTCGTCCCTCCCCGCTCGTGGGCCAGCCCAACAGGGCGCATGGTTTTCTAAAACTTTTTTCAAAATTCACATTTCCTTTTGAAAATTTTCTAAAATCCCAAATTGTTTTAAATAAGATAAAAATAATCAAAATGAAATAAGAAAACAGGGGCTCCCCGCTAAGAGCAACTCTAGCAGACCCCGCATCCTGCCGGCCCGCAAAACGCGTTTGCAGTTTGCGGAAAATGGCTTTTGCGGGCCGGCAAGGACAGCCGCAGATGTAGACCCCCCAAACGGACCCCTATAAAAGTATATTCGCCGAATATGCTTTTATAGGGGTCGGCTTGTGGTGTCTCCTCTTGCACCGCTGCCCTCCGCATCTCATCAGCCCGCGAAATATAACAAATCTAGCATAATACAACAAACGGAAGCAAACTAAATAATTATTCAAATTCAACACAATACAACAATCATCCACATTACAAATAATTATTCAAATATTAAACGATGCAATACAAAACTTGTGATGAGTACAAATACAAATTAATACAAAAAGGAGTCACTGTCCAACCCTTTGCCAATGGTGCTCAATGAGATCCTCCTGAAGTTGAAAATGTATGTCTGCATTTTCAATCTCATTGTATGTCTGAAGAAAAGCTCTATTGCGGTTAGGGTCTCTAGCTGGTTTGACACGGCTACCCACATTGTCATAGAAGAATTCCAAGTTCATTCCTTTCTCATCTTCAAGAATCATATTGTGAAGGATAACACAACATGCCATAATATTTTTCAATGTTTTCTTATCCCAAAAACGAGCAGGACCACGGACAATGGCAAATCTACATTGCAAAACATTGAATGCTCTTTCATTGTCTTTTCGGGCTCCTCTTGCACCCTTGCAAAATAACACCGTTTCTTAGTTTTGGGTTCTTTGATGCTCTTGACAAATGTGGACCAAGGAGGGTATATACCATCTGCAAGATAGTACCCTCTTGTGTATTCGTGCTCATTGATAGTGTAGTTGCAAGCAGGAGCATCACCACTAGCAAGCCTACCAAACACATTGATATCATTGAGAGTGCCCTGCATACCAAAGAAGCAATGCCAAATCCATAAATCCTCGGATGCTACGGCCTCTAGCACAATTGTTGCATCACAAGACTTGCCACAATACATTCCTTGCCATGCCTTCGGGCAATTTTTCCATGTCCAATGCATACAAGCAATGCTACCTAGCATGCCAGGCCAACCTCTCCTCTCATTAGATGCCATCAACTTCTTTGTGTCATCCTCGTTGGGTGCCCGAAGATACTCACGACCAAAGACATGGACGATCACTTTTGCAAATCTATGCACGGACTCAATTGTAGTATCTTCACCAATACAAAGGTACTCATCGGCATAGTCAGCCGGAACGCCATATGCAATCACTCGCATAGCTGCGGAGATTTTTTGATATGCACTAAATCCCTTTAATCCCGCAACATTTCTTCTTTATGTAAAATACCGGAAATTTGCCTCGCAAGCTTGAACAAGTTTCACAAAAAGAGATCGGCGCATTCGGTACCTTCTCCGGAAGAGGTGTGGTGGGTATATGTAGGATTCTCCGCGAAGTAGTCTTGCATCAACATCTCGTTCCCAAGATGACAATTCCGAGGAATGCAAAGACGCCCGACGGTCGATCCTCGCCTTCTCTTCCGGTTCTCGTCTTCGTGCTCCTTCACGGCAAGTGCCATGACTAATGTCTGCTGCCGAAAGTTGGCAAGCATGGTATCCACATCCGAGTCGTCCGAATCAAACGAATCGGTGAGCAAGAACTTCTCGCACGGTCTCAAATCCATCTACATGCACACCAGCGTGTCAATAACTACATGCTCGCTCGCAAAGATCACAAAATACACACCAACCGGTGTAGGATGCGGCGGGTGATCCCAGGCGGCGATGAGGGGCGGGCTCGGCGGTGGTCGATCCCCGGCAGCGGCAGCAACGAGGGCGCTCTTCTCGCCGGATCCGGGGGGCGGTGCAGCGTGACGGCGCGGGAAGATGGTGGGCGGCCCCGCGGCGCGTTTCTACCTGCAGATTTAGCGGAATCGCCGGCGGCGGAGGGGCGGAAGCAAAGGCGGGCGGCGGCGGAAGGGGATGGGGAAAATGCGCGCGGGCTGAAATGTCCCTCCCACCAACTACTTCCCTGTGATGCAGGGCACCGCAGCCGCGACGGGGAAACCCACGTATTCACGGGTTGGGGCCGAGATTTTGCCGCGCCCCCTAAAATTTTTGCGGGCCAGGGCGGGATGCGGGGTCTGATCGGGCAGGTTTTTCGGCCCCGACCCGCATTTTGGCGGTTATTTTCCGGGTCGGGGCAGGATGCGGGGTCTGCTAGAGTTGCTCTAATGGGTCGGCCCAATAGGGCGCGCGGTAGGAAAGGATATAAATAGAAGGCTTCCTACCTTTTGTGAAGTAGTACGTTTGCTAGGTGGACTGATTGGTGTTGTGTGGCTAAAACTAAACGGGCAGGGTTTGAGTCTGATATATAGCAATTTTTATTTTTTTAAACACTGACAGACAGAAAAACGTAAAAGAAGAACAAATAAATCTTTTTGGGTTTTCTTTTTAGTTCTACAACAATTTAAACTAGGAAGAAAAATCAAAAAGAAGCAAGAAATATGTTTCTGGATTTTCTCAAAGTTTTTCAAACACACAAGAAGAAAGCGAGAAAAATAAATTTAACATGGATAATTCAATGAAAAAGTGTGAACACCGACAACTGGAATGAAATGTGTAAACATGAATGTAATGTCGGTGAAAATACGTACTCCCCCAAGCTTAGGCTTTTGGCCTAACTTGGTAATCACCAGTCGTAGAAGCCGTGGAGGTCCTATGTTGAAGTGCTCAGGAGCGGGCACCTGAGGGGCCCACTGCTGAGGCTCCTCCTGTGCAGCAGCCTGGTTGTTCCGGTAAGCAACAATGTCCTCAGGCATAATCCTGTATCCGTGCCTGGCAATATGATCAAACAAAGCAGGTGCAGGCAGTGGAATAATATCACGAGTGTTCTCACTGAAAACTAAGTTATAAGGGATAGAAATATCAGGGTAATCGGCAACAATAAACTGGTGGTATTCCACAGCCGCACAATCTAGGTAAACCTTGGTCAAAGGATAATCATGCTGGCGTATCTGAACGTTAACGTGATTCGCTAAGCGAGTAGCATGAATAACACCATGTATTTTACCCTTGGATTTGTTAAGGTGGAGGCGCAGACCACAATAGCTCCCAAATTATTTTAAATAAGGCACAAATAATCAAAATGAAATAAGAAAAAGAGGGGATCCCTGCGAATGGGCCGGCCCAATAGGGCGCGCGGTAGGAAAGGATATAAATAGAAGGCTTCCCAGCTTTTGTGAAGTAGTACGTTTGCTAGGTGGACTGGTTGGTGTTGTGTGGCTAAAACTAAATGGGCAGGGTTTGAGTCTGATATATAGCAATTTTTATTTTTTTAAACGCTGACAGACGAAAAAACGTAAAACGTACTAAGAACATCTAATGGACCAAAAAAAGTGGAGAAACAATCCGTCCTTTAATATTAGGCAAAGATATGCGGGGACCTGTAAAAAAATTAGGATATGTTGTTTTACGAAATCTATTGGGTGTGTGTTTTTAAAACAAAACTACAAATTTAAGGGTTTGATCATTTTTACGGGATCTGCTAGAGATACTCTAAGCAAGTTCAAAGGCAAGTGCTTCAGATGCCTTAGCAAGCTGCACCACCGTGTACACTGTAGGGATCCCTCCACTGCATCATCTATAAGCAGGCTGGCCATTATGGTAGAGAGTGCCTCCAAATTTCAAAAACCTGCAGAAAAGGCGGCTCAACGAAGGAGGGGCTCAGGTCGGTGTATCCGCCCGGGCCGGTTCGTGACCGTCTCAGCTTCACCGTGCCTCCGTCGCCCCGTGCACTGCCACTCCCCGTCGACAAGGACGACAAGGATGCGCGTCAGCCACAAGGTCATCCTCGACGCCGAAGGTTTGAGCATATTGGTGGCCGGCGTCGCCCCCTGGTAATTGGTTTTGTACCATTTGCTTTCAAATAGTATTTGCTATCGAAGAAGTTTCTTGTGTCCCTATCGATGACAACTGGTGCCCGATTATGAGTTGGAACGTCAGAGAGCTCAACACACCGGCGAGCGCGCCACCATTAGTGAGGAGTTGACGTGCTTTGCCCAGCGATCCTTTTGCTGCAAGAAACTAAGATAGAGGTCTAGTCCGCAGTGATGGTTAGAGAGGTTGGTGGGCAACGCCTCACCTATTGCATGGTTCTTTCGGCGGCTTGCATGCGTGGGGAAGCGGCGATCTTCTGGAACAAGGACATAGTGACCCTCTCCACCCACGATGTCTACCGTTTCTCCATTACTGCCAAGGTCCATCTGTTGCGCACAACAACCTCCTTCTGGTTGACCATCGTGTATGGACAGGTAGATGATGCCCTAAAGGATGATTTCTTCGCTGAGCTCGCATCCATCAACCCTCTTGGTGGTGAACTGTTGTTGCTCTCAACGGTGATTTCAATGTCATTTATGAGGCTAGGAATTAGAATAATTTAAACTTAAATAGGAGAATTAGGGTAGATTCAGGGCCAACATCGACTCTGCAGAGCTTCGCTGGATTAAGTGCAAGAATAGGATATTTACATGGAGCAACAAGAGATAATCCTCTACCCTAGTTATCATAGACAAGTTTTTTTATACAACGCGAGCTGGGATCTCCTCTTCCCTTCCTACATGTTCATGGCTGCCTCGACCACCTGCTCGGATCATTGTTCGCTGCTGCTAGCTAGTGTTGCCCCACCCCATCGCACTATAGATTTTTGTTTTGAAACATCATCGGCTCAGAGTAGAGAAAACTACACCGCCTCTATATAGCTAGAAAAGAATGTTCTCTGCTTTACAAAGCTGGAAGAGCAGAAAGGCAGACAACCTTTATAGATCAGGATAATGTTTCACTCCCTAGGTTCCCTAACTTCCAAGAAACTGTCTCCAAGGCCTTGCAATACCTTGTCTCGCACGGCTTCGCTTCCGGTCGACTTATAATCAAGATGCAACGGGTGGCCACTAACCTGAAAATCTGGAGCAGGTCTCTCTTTAGCGACGCCAAGGTGCAATTCCACATTGCAAGTGAGATGATCTTCCATCTAGATATTTCCCAATAGAAGAGAAGGCTAACCATGGCAGAGTTTGATAACCCACAAGTATAGAGGATCGCAACAGTTTTTGAGGGTAGAGTATTCAACCAAAATTTATAGATTCGACACAAGGGGAGCCAAAGAATATTTGCAGGTATTAGAAGCTGAGTTGTCAATTCAACCACACCTGAGGATTAATTATCTGCAGAAAAGTGATCAGTAGCGAAGTAGTATGATAGTTTTGATAGTAGTAGCAACAGCAATGGTAACGGTAACAGTGATAGCAGTAGTTTTGTAGCAAGTGTAACAATAACAATAGCAGTAATAACTTAGCAAGACTAATATGTAGGAAAATCGTATGCATTGGGTCGGTGGTTCATTGGATGATATTCATCATGAGACAGTCATAACCTAGGGCGATACGGCACTAGCTCCAGTTCATAAATATAATGTAGGCATGTATTTCGTAAATAGTCATACGTGTTTATGTAAAGAACTTGCATGACATATTTTGTCCAAAATTCCCGTGGCAGCGGGTCCTATTGGAAACTAAGGGATATTAAGGCCTCCTTTAATAGAGAACCGGAACAAAGCATTAGCAGACGGTGAATACATGAACTCCTCAAACTACGGTCATCACTGGGAGTGGTCCCAACTATTGTCACTCCGGGGTTGCCGGATCATAACACGTAGTAGGTGACTATAACTTGCAAGATCGGATCTAGAACATAGATATAATGGTGATAACATAAACGGTCCAGATCTGAAATCATGGCACCCGGGCCCAAAGTGACAAGCATTAAGCATGGCAGAGTCATAGCAACATCAATCTCAGAACATAATGGATACTAGGGATCAGGCCCTAACAAAACTAACTCGATTACATGATGAATCTCATCTAACTCCTCACCGACCAGTGATCCTACGAAGGAATTACTCACTCTCGGTGGGGAGCATCATGGAATTGGTGATGGAGAAGGGTTGGTGATGACGAAGAACGAAGATCCCCCTCTTCGGAGCCCTAAACGGACTCCAAATCTGGCCTCCCGATGAGGAACAGGAGACGGCGGTGGCTCCATCTCATGAAACGTGATAATTCTTTCTCCCTGATTTTTTTCTGAAAAATAGGATTTTATAGCGTCGGTTTCAGGGTCTGCGGGGCCACCAGGTGGGGACAACCCACTTGGGCGCGCCCTGGTGGGTTGTGCCCACCCAGGTTCCCCCCTCCAGTGGTTCTTAGCTCCAGAAATTCTCTTTTATTGTATAAAAAATCCTCGCAAAGTTTCATTCCATTCTGAGAACTTTTATTTCTGCACAAAAACAACATCATGGTAGTTCTGCTGAAAACAGCGTCAGTCCGAGTTAGTTTCATTCAAATCATGCAAATTAGAGTCCAAAACAAGAGGAAAAGCGTTAGGAAAAGTAGATACGATGAAGACGTATCAGAGTTCAACCTTAGCAGGCAGCTCAAGCTTATGGTCATTGGCCTTTAGAAGGCGCGACAGCATTAGTGCTTGAGGGTTTTGAGGTTGCGCGTCGGGGGCGTAAACACGACATTCACACACACTAAGGCCTCCTCACAACAGTGGAAGAACTTCATCCACTCCATGGATGACACCAACCACACAGTTTCAGGCCATGAAGACAATGCCATGATCATCCAGAACAGTTCATCCACGTGCTTGGAACCAGGGAACACGCCGCCTTACTGTCAACTGGGAGGAGCTTGATCTCCGGGCCAACCATGGGAGGGCTGGACCCTTTCAGCGAATAGGTTATCCTACCGGCTATCTTGGCCTCCACAAGTAGACAAGGATCTTGGGCTAGATGGGTCCAGTGGCACCTTTTTTAGAGTCTGTTGGGGAACAATCAAAGGAGACATGTTGAAGGTTTTTGAGCAATTTCACTCATTTGTTAGGGGAGGTATGGAGGCGATCAAGATGAAAATGTTGCCCTTCAGCCAAAATAGGTTGGAGGCACCAGGGTCAACGACTTTCGCCCGATCAGTTTGATCCACTCCTTGTCAAATTGATCGCAAAAGTGCCCTCCCTTAGGTTGTCCAAGGTCATCGACAAGATCATCTCGTTGGCCCAGTCAGCTTTCCTCAAGACCAAGTGCATCCATGATAGTTTTATCTATGTTCAAAACATCGTTTCACCGAAGAAAAAATTTGGCTCTTTTATTAAAGTTGTTCATCGCTAGGACTTTTGACTTCGTCTCCTATTAATAGTTGCTCAAACTGCTACAGCAATTGGGGTTTCACCGCCTGCTCCTATAGCGTGCAGTTTCAAGGATCAACATCGGCAGTATTCAAACCTGTCTTCTAGACAGCTTGGGCTCCAGGAAAACTAAAAAAATTTAGCTGGCTGCTTCACCAGGACCACTTATGGACTATGGTGCAATGTCATGCTACAACAGAGGGGGTGGCGTAACAAGTATTTTTTGCCCGCTTTGCATGCGAAATCTTCAATTCTTGTTGCACCTCTTCTGGGGATGTTGGTTTTCTCATGGCATCTAGACGAGGCTAGCTTCGTGGAAGGATTGTGGCGCACTTGATCCGGCTTCTTGGGGTTCTCCACAGACAACCACTAAGCTTACTCAAAACATCATCCAAGGGGCGGAGGCATGCAACAGGAAGGTGATCAAGTTCATCATCATCTTGGCAATATGGGAGATTTGGCAGGACACACAATTGCATTTTTCAGAGGGAAATCACCATCCCAACAGGACACCATGGCAGCAACCCGATGCGCCCTGCCGGAGCGACGTGCCTTGAGCATCCCTTTGGGGATTTGTTGCGAGAGTTCATCCTATAAATGTCTCGCCTTTTTATGTTTCCCCCTTTTTAAGACCTTGATCTCTGGATCACCACTTTGTTTTCCATGCTTCCCCTGCTTATTATCAATGAAGCCAGCAATGCTGGGTCTTTAAAAAAAGTAATTCTAGACTGAGAAGGCGTGTCGGTGTCAAAACCGGCGGATCTCGGGTAGGGGGTCCCGAACTGTGCGTCTAGGCGGATGGTAACAGGAGACAAGGGACACGATGTTTTTACCCAGGTTCGGGCCCTCTCGATGGAGGTAAAACCCTACTCCTGCTTGATTGATATTGATGATATGGGTAGTACAAGAGTAGATCTACCACGAGATCAAGGAGGCTAAATCCTAGAAGCTAGCCTATGGTATGATTGTTGTTCATCCTATGGACTAAAACCCTCCGGTTTATATAGACATCGGAGAGGGCTAGGGTTACACAGAGTCGGTTACAATGGTAGGAGATCTACATATCCGTATTGCCAAGCTTGCCTTCCACGCCAAGGAAAGTCCCATCCGGACACGGGACGAAGTCTTCAATCTTGTATCTTCATAGTCTTGGAGTCCGGCCAATGATGATAGTTCGGCTATCCGGACACCCCCTAGTCCAGGACTCCCTCAAGGGGGTCATTTTTCAATCTGGTCTGGTTGTGATGATGGATGGGCCTTCGGGGCGGCCCAAGTGCGGCCTGCAACGATACAACAACTTATATATCTTCATCATGGGCTCTCAAAAACATCTCCATTATGGTGCCACTGGTTCATTTTTCATTCTTGGTGCCACTGTTAATTGGAAAAGAATGATTGTCGTTGCCATGCTTGTTTGATATGCAATATATCATGTTATTTTGGGTCGCACCTACACTACTATTAAAAGAGCAAACATGATTTACCCTATACCCACCAAACTTAGTGTACACAAGTAAACCAGCACCATTGTATCTAACCCACTTAATTGTATCTAAGAGCCCTATTACTTCGGTGGTCTGCCATCGAAACGAATGGACAAGATTGAATGTTCTGCCAGTCTGCCACCAACGTACGGTCTCCACGCATGTCCACTAATCCGCTGACGACCTCTATCTTTGGACTTTGATAATTTGCCACCAGTTACTTTGTAATTGATCTAGTGACACTCTTTTGTTAGGACATTTATCTTTTGCCACTTATCAACACAAAAACAAACTTTTTAAATAATAGACAACATAAGTGAACAAAATAGAGGACTATTATGCCCATGTACCTGTTTGACCCAAACATAACACACACGAAGGATGAACTTGTGCTCCACTCCTCTCTCCTGCACGTTTGTACTGCTCCTCGCCGGCCCTTGCCTTGCTGCTCCTCGTCGGCCTTGCTACCCTGTTGTCGCTGCCCCCTCCTGCACCTCATACCCTGCTACCACTGCCCCAACTAGTACAACCTCTCCTTCCCTTGTTGTTCCTCGTCAAATTTTGGTCAAAAATTGCTCAGACTAGTTGAAATGCCTGGAACCGTTGAACCGTAGATCCGACTTGGATGAAACTTTCCCAGATTAGTCACGCATATAGGAATAATTTTCTGTAATTTTTCGAAATTATTCTAACAACTTTCAAATTTTGGTCAAAATTTGGTCAAACTAGTTAAGCTGTAATAAATGCATGGAACCGTTGATCCAAATTCGATGAAACTTTATCAGATTAGGTGCACTTATATGTTTGTTTTTATGGAATTTTTTCAATTTTTTCTAGGTGGTTCAAAAAAAGTCAAAATTTTGGCAGCAATCTAGCTCAATTTGGACAGCATTTTGACCGTTTTTTGGCTTTTCAACAAATTTGTGCACATAATATCCAAATTCAAACATATACTTCCAGATGGATATATTCATATGCCATGACACAATATGAAGAGAACATAGCAAGATAAAGCATTTAACATGTCCATACATCATATCCATATCTCATCTACCACAAGGCAATAGTTGCTGCCTTGATTACAACCAAAAGCATAAGCCAATAGTTGCTGCCATGTTACAACCAAAAGCATAAGGCAATAGTTGTTGCCATACATATTACAACCAAAAGCATATAGATGATCAAACACAACACTAGTACTTCCTTCTCTTCGGGGTCAAGTTTCTAGCTTTTGAGCTTGAGGGCATGTCATATGCAATCATGGTGTCCTCCACGGTTGAGGTAGGTTGCTGCGACGCCTCATCAGCCAATGCCATAGCCAACATCCTTCTTGTCACAGGATTGGTACTGCCTTGAAGACTATTTGTCATAGTGATCATGTGCTTATTGGGAGTGACAACAACTTCAAGTTGTGGTGCTACATATGTTGCCTCATTAGCCTACGTCGTAGCCAATATCCTGCATGTATTGAGAAATGTAAGAATTGCAAGGAAAATTAGATCTTACTATAGTATGTGGATATGTTACCTTCTTGTCACTGGAATGGGGCTAGCCCCTCCTGCCTTTCCCTCTCATGGAAGAATGGAAAGGGGGCCATCCTCCCCTGCCTTTCCCCTGCACCTATATAAGGCCGGGGGGCGGCTTGGGAGGGACCCCAAGTAGGATTCCTCCTACTTGGGAGCCTCCTTTGGCTGCTCCTCTCTCCCTCCCACCTATATATATGTGGAAGGGGCGCCTAGCATAGAGCAGACAATTGCTTAGCCATGTGCGGCGCCCCCCTCCACTGTTTTCACCCCGGTCATATTTTCATAGTGCTTAGGCGAAGCCCTGCAAAGATAGCTTCACCATCACCGTCACCACGCCGTCGTGCCATCCGAACTCATCCACTACCGCGCCGTCTTGTTGGATCAAGAAGGCGTGGACGTCACCGAGCAGAACGTGTGCTAAACGTGGAGGTGCCGTACGTTCGGTACTCGATCGGTTGGATCGCAAAGAAAGTTCGACTACATCAACCGTGTTGTGAAATGCTTCCTCTTACGGTCTACGAGGGTACGTAAAATACCCCCCCTCATTGCTATGCATATCCATGGATAGATCATCGCGTGTGCATAGAAATATTTTTGTTTTCCATGTGACGTTTCCCAACAGTTATCTAGTAAATATAAAACAAGGGTCCGTATCTATTTTTCACCAAGAAAAATACATATAGAGAAGGGAGAGAAACACGTGGGAAAATAGGAAATACATATAAAAATAGAAAATACATATTATAGCAGAATAGCGCATCTTCAAGCAATCTGGATCCATCTATTTGATGCTAATGGCATGTTATCAATAGTGTCGAGCAGGACGGAGTAGCAACTCACAGACTCAGGTCTGTCACTATGAAGAAGGTGTTGTCGCTTCAGGGGATGACATTGTGCTGGCACTGATCTAAAAACTCTGTCTTCAGAACACCCCAGACCGATGCCTCGCGGTACTTGGGTAGAATGGTCTTCATCTCTACACGAACAATGCGTGAGCCGGGGACGATGTCAGGCACCACGAGGACAACATCGTTGTTCGCTGCCATTGGGATCGATGATCTCCCGGTCGTTTTATATAAGTGAGAAAAAATATAGACTACTAGAGGGAGAGACGAGTGTGTGCCTCCAAACGAAAAAAATGGTGGGGGTCTATTATGATAACACCCCTTAAGAGTCTTATTCTGCTAACACTGGGTCTTATTCTCCTAACAGTTTTGGACTGCTTCCTACCCGAAAATAAACCACGCCCGCCAACCCACCTGCCCATGATCTCATACACCCCCCGCACCAACCCCACACCCAACACCCCGGGGCGGCCAACACCTCGTGTCGAGCGCCCCGGCCAGCACCTCCCAGGCCACCACTGCGCGCTACCCCACCCCGGCCAGCACCGCCCGCCGCCCAGCCACGGCCAGCACCACGCGCTGCCCCGCCCCGGCCAGCACCACCCGCCGCCCCGCCACGTGCACCACCACGCGCGGCCACCGCCACACACCGCCCCACGCCGCCCTCTCCACTTGGCCCGCAGCGCCTCCATCGCCTGTCCCGCCCCGGTTCCGGCATGGATCCACCGTTGCCATCAGTGGCTACTCTGGATCTGGGGAGTCCCGCCACCGCCCGATGCAGGTGGAGCGCGGCGCCGCCGGATGCCCCTGCCTCCTACTCCGACGACCTGCTGCTCCCCAAAGCCCCGACGCGCCAACCACCCCATCTCCATGATCCACCAGATCCGGGCTCCTCTGCGGCCCCTAGCCCGCAAACCCTTCCTCCCCCCAAGCTTCCACTTGTTGGGTAACGTAGTAATTTCAAAAAATTTCCTACGCTCACGCAATATCATGGTGATGGCATAGCAACGAGAGGGGAGAGTATTGTCCACGTACCCTCGTAGACCGTAAGCGGAAGCGTTATGACAACGCGGTTGATGTAGTCATACGTCTTCACGATTCGACCGATCCAAGTACCGAACGTACGACACCTCCGAGTTCAGCACACGTTCAGCTCGATGACGATCCCCGGACTCCGATCCAGCAAAGTGTCGGGGATGAGTTCCGTCAGCATGACGGCGTGGTGACGATGATGATGTTCTACCGGCGCAGGGCTTCGCCTAAACTCCGCGATGATATGATCGAGGTGGAATATGGTGGAGGGGGGCACCGCACACGGTTAAGGAACGATCACGTAGATCAACTTGTGTGTCATGGGGTGCCCCCAGCCCCCGTATATAAAGGAGCAAGGGGGGAGGAGGCCGGCCCTAGGAGGGGGCGCGCCAAGTGTGGAGTCCTACTAGGACTCCCTAGTCCTAGTAGGATTCCACCTCCCTTGTTGGAGTAGGAGAAGGGGAAAGAGGGGGAGAGGAAGAAGGTAAGGGGGGCTGCGCCCCTTGTCCAATTCGGACCAGAGGGGGGGCGCAGGCCTCCTTCCTTTTGGCCTCTCTCCTCTATTCCCGTATGGCCCAATAAGGCCCATATACTCCCTGGCGAATTCCCATAACTCTCCGGTACTCCGAAAAATACCCGAATCACTCGGAACCTTTCCGAACTCCGAATATAGTCATTCAATATATCGATCTTTATGTCTCGACCATTTCGAGACTCCTAGTCATGTCCCGGATCTCATCCGGGACTCCGAACTCCTTCGGTACATCAAAACTCATAAACTCATAACATAACTGTCATCGAAACCTTAAGCGTGCGGACCCTACGGGTTCGAGAACTATGTAGACATGACCTAGAACTATTCTTGGTCAATAACCAATACCAGAACCTGGATGCCCATATTGGCTCCTACATATTCTACGAAGATCTTTATCGGTCAAACCGCATAACAACATACTTTGTTCCCTTTGTCATCGGTATGTTACTTGCCCGAGATTCGATCGTCGGTATCCAATACCTAGTTCAATCTCGTTACCGGCAAGTCTCTTTACTCATTACGTAATGCATCATTCCGTAACTAACTCATTAGCTACATTGCTTGCAAGGCTTATAGTGATGTACATTACCGAGAGGGCCAGAGATACCTCTCCGACAATCGGAGTGACAAAACCTAACCTCGAAATACGCCAACCCAACATGTACCTTCGGAGACACCTGTAGTACTCCTTTATAATCACCCAGTTACGTTGTGACGTTTGGTAGCACCCAAAGTGTTCCTCCGGTAAACAGGAGTTGCATAATCTCATAGTTACAGGAACATGTATAACTCATGAAGAAAGCAATAGCAATATACTAAACGATCAAGTGCTAGGCTAACGGAACGGGTCATGTCAATCACATCATTCTCCTAATGATGTGATCCCATTAATCAAATGACAACTCATGTCTATGGCTAGGAAACTTAACCATTTTTGATTCACGAGCTAGTCAAGTAGAGGCATACTAGTGATACTATGTTTGTCTATGTATTCACACATGTATTATGTTTCCGGTTAATACAATTCTAGCATGAATAATGAACATTTATCATGAAATAAGGAAATAAATAATAACTTTGTTATTGCCTCTAGGGCATATTTCCTTCAGTCTCCCACTTGCAGTAGAGTCAATAATCTAGTTCACATCGCCATGTGATTTAATACCAATATTCATATCTGTATATGATTAACACCCATAGTTCACATCTTCATGTGACCAACACCCAAAGGGTTTACTAGAGTCAATAATCTAGTTCACATTGCTATGTGATTAACACCCAAAGAGTACAAAGGTATGATCATGTTTTGCTCGTGAGAGAAGCTTAGTCAGCGGTTCTGTCACATTCAGAGCCGCATGTATTTTGCAACTATTCTATGTCTACAATGCTCTGCACAGAGATACTCTAGCTAATTGCTCCGACTTTCAGTATGTATCCAGATTGAGACTTAGAGTCATCTGGATTGGTGTGAAAGCTTGCACCGATGTAACTCTTTACGACAGGCTCTTTTATCACCTCCATAATCTAGAAATATTTCCTTAGTCCTCACTAAGGATATTCTTGACCAATGTGCAGTGATCTACTCCTAGATCGCTATTGTACTCCCTTGCCAAATAAAGAGCAAGGTATACAATAGGTCTGGTACATAGCATAGCATACTTTATAGAACCTATGACTGAGGCATAGGGAATAACTTTTCATTCTCTTTCTATTTTCTGCCATGGTCGGGTTTTGAGTCTTACTCAACTTCACACCTTTGCATCACAGGCAAGAACTCCTTCTTTGACTGTTCTATTTTGAACTATTTCAAAAATTTATCAAGGTATGTACTCATTGAAAAATCTTATCAAGTGTCTTGATCTATCTATATAGATCTTGACGCTCAATGTGTAAGCAGCTTCACCGAGGTCTTTAATTGAAAAACTTTTATTCAAGTATCCCTTTATGCTATCCAGAAATTCTATATCATTTCCGATCAACAATATGTCATGTACATATAGTATCAGAAATGCTACAGAGCTCCCACTCACTTTCTTGTAAATACAGGCTTCACCGCAAGTCTGTATAATACTATATGCTTTGATCAACTTATCAAAGCGTATATTCCAACTCTGAGATGCTTGCACCAGTCCATAGATGGATCACTGGAGCTTGCACATTTTGTTAGCACTTTTAGGATTGACAAAACCTTCTTGTTGTATCATATACAACTCTTCTTTAATAAATCCATTAAGGAATGTAGTTTTGACATCCATTTGCCAAATTTCATAAAATCTGGCAATTTCTAACATGATTCAGACAGACTCTTAAGCATCGATACGAGTGAGAAAATCTCATTGTATTCAACACCTTGAACTTTGTCAAAAAACCTTTTTTGACAAGTCTAGCTTTGTAGATAGTAACACTACTATCAGCGTCCGTCTTCCTCTTGAAGATCCACTTATTTTCTATGGCTTGCCGATCATCGGGTAAGTCCACCAAAGTCCACACTTTGTTCTCATACATGGATCCCATCTCAGATTTCATGGCCTCAAGCCATTTTGCGGAATTTGGGCTCATCATCGCTTCCTCATAGTTCGTAGGTTCTCCAAGGTCAAGTAACATGACTTTCAGTATAAGATTACCGTACCACTCTGGTGCAGATCTTACTCTGGTAGACCTACGAGGTTCGGTAGTAACTTGATCTTAAGTTTCATGATCATTATCATTAGCTTCCTCAAAAATTGGTGTATGAATCACTAGAACTGATTTCTGTGATAAACTACTTTCCAATTCGGGAGAAGGTACAATTACCTTATCAAGCTCTACTTTCCTCCCACTCACTTCTTTCGAGAGAAACTCCTTCTCTAGAAAGGATCCATTTTAGCAACGAATATCTTGCCTTCGGATCTGTGATAGAAGGTGTACCCAACAGTTTCCTTTGGGTATTCTATGAAGACGTGCTTCTGCGATTTGGGTTTGAGCTTATCAGGATGAAACTTTTTCACATAAGCATCGTAGCCCCAAACTTTAAGAAACGACAACTTGGGTTTCTCGCTAAACCACAGTTCATATGGTGTCGTCTCAACGGATTTAGATGGTGCCCTTTTAACGTGAATGCTGCTGTCTCTAATGCATAACCCCAAAACGATAACGGTAAGAGACATCATAGATCGCACCATATCCAATAAAGTGCGGTTACGATGTTCGGACACACCATAACGTTGTGGTGTTCCAGGTGGCATGACCTGTGAAACTATTCCACATTGTTTTAATTGAATACCAAACTCGTAACTCAAATATTCGTCTCTGCGATCATATCGCAGAAACTTTATTTTCTTGTTACGATGATTTTTCCACTTCACTCTGAAATTCTTTGAACCTTTCAACTATTTCAGACTTATGTTTCATCAAGTAGATATACCCATATCTGCTCAAATCATCTTGTGAAGGTCAGAAAATAATGATACTTGCCACGAGCATCAACACTCATTGGATTGCATACATCGGTATGTATTATTTCCAATAAGTCAGTAGCTTGTTCCATTGTTCCGGAGAACGTAGTTTTAGTCATCTTGCCCAAAAGGCACGGTTCGCAGGCATCAAATGATTCATAACCAAGTGATTCCGAAAATCCATCTTTATGGAGTTTCTTCATGCGCTTTATACCGATATGACCCAAACGGCAGTGCCACAAATAAGTTGCACTATCATTATTAACTTTGCATCTTTTGACATCAATATTATGAATATGTGTATCACTACGATCGAGATCCAACAAACTATTTTCATTGGGTGTATAACCAACGAAGGTCTTATTCATGTAAACAGAATAACAATTATTCTTTAACTTCAAATGAATAACCGTATCGCAATAAACATGATCAAATCATATTCATGCTCAACGCAAACGGTAAATAACATTTATTTAGGTTTAACACTAATCTCGAAAATATAGGGAGTGTGTGATGATGATCATATCAATCTTGGAACTATTTCCAATATTCATCGTCACTTCCCCTCAACTAGTCTCTTTTTATTATGTAACTCCTGTTTCGAGTTACTAATCTTAGCAACCGAACAAGTATCAAATACTCAGGGTTTACTATAAACACTAGTATGGCACACATCAAACACCTGTATATAAAATATACCCTTGTTCACTTTGCCATCCTTCTTATCCATCAAATATTTAGGGCATTTCCGCTTACAGCGACCATTTCCTTTGCAGTGTAAGCACTCAGTTTCAGGCTTTGGTCCAGCTTTGGTCTTCTTCACGGAAGTGCCAACTTTCTTGTCATTCTACTTGAAGTTCCCTTTCTTTCCCTTTGCCCTTTTCTTGAAACTAGTGGTCTTGTCAATCATCAACACTTGATGCTCTTTCTTGATTTCTACCTTCGTCGATTTCAACATCACGAAGAGCTCGGGAATCGTTTTTGTCATCCCTTGCATACTATAGTTCATCACAAAGTTCTAGTAACTTAGTGATGGTGACTAGAGAATTCTGTCAATCACTATCTTATCTGGAATATTAACTCCCACTTGATTCAAGCGATTGAAGTACCCAGACAATCTGAGCACATGCTCACTAGTTGAGCGATTCTCCTCCATCTTTTAGCTATAGAACTTGTTGGAGACTTCATATCTCTCAACTCGGGTATTTGCTTGAAATATTAACTTCAATTCTTGGAACATCTCATATGGTCCATGACGTTCAAAACATCTTTGAAGTCCCGATTCTAAGCCGTTAAGCATGGTGCACTAAACTATCAAGTAGTCATCATATTGAGCTAGCCAAACGTTCATAACGTCTGCATCTGCTCCTGCAATAGGTTTGTTACCTAGCGGTGCCTTAAGGACATAATTCTTCTGTGCAGCAATGAGGATAAACCTCAGATCACGGATCCAATCCGCATCATTGCTACTAACATATTTCAACTCTGCTTTCTCAAGGAACGCATTAAAATTCAACGGAACAACAGCACGAGCCATCTATCTACAACAAACATAGACAAGCAAAATACTATCAGGTACTAAGTTCATGATAAATTTAAGTTCAATTAATCATATTACTTAAGAACTCCCACTTAGATAGACATCCCTCTAATCTTCTAAGTGATTACGTGATCCATATCAACTACACCATGTCCGATCGTCACGTGAGATGGAGTAGTTTCAACGGTGAACATCACTATGTTGATCATATCTACTATATGATTCACGCTCGACCTTTCGGTCTCCGTGTTCCGAGGCCATATCTGTTATATGCTAGGCTCGTCAAGTTTAACCTGAGTATTCCGCGTGTGCAACTGTTTTGCACCCGTTGTATTTGAACGTAGAGCCTATCACACCCGATCATCACGTGGTGTCTCAGCGCGAAGAACTTTTGCAACGGTGCATACTCAGGGAGAACACTTCTTGATAATTTTAGCGAGAGAGCATCTTAAAATGCTACCATCAATCAAAGCAAGATAAGATGCATAAAGGATAAACATCACATGCAATCAATATAAGTGATATGATATGGCCATCATCATCTTGTGCTTGTGATCTCCATCTTCGAAGCACCGTCGTGATCACCATCGTCACCGGCGCGACACCTTGATCCCCATCATAGCATCGTTGTTGTTACACCATTTATTGCTTCTACGACTATCGCTACCGCTTAGTGATAAAGTAAAGCAATTACAGGGCGTTTGCATTTCATACAATAAAGCGACAACCATATGGCTCCTGCCAGTTGCCGATAACTGCGGTTACAAAAAATGATCATCTCATACAATAAAATATAGCATCACGTCTTGACCATATCACATCACAACATGCCCTGCAAAAACAAGTTAGACGCCCTCTACTTTGTTGTTGCAAATTTTACGTGGCTGCTACGGGCTTAGCAAGAACTGTTCTTACCTACGCATCAAAACCACAACGATAGTTCGTCAAGTTAGTGCTGTTTTAACCTTCGCAAGGACCGGGCGTAGCCACACTCGATTCAGCTAAAGTGAGAGAGACAGACACCCGCCAGCCACCTTTAAGCACGAGTGCTCGTAACGGTGAAACCAGTCTCGCGTAAGCGTACACATAATGTCGGTCCGGGCCGCTTCATCTCACAATACCGCCGAACCAAAGTATGACATGCTGGTAAGCAGTATGACTTGTATCGCCCACAACTTACTTGTGTTCTACTCGTGCATATGACATCTACGCATAAAACCAGGCTCGGATGCCACTGTTGGGTAACGTCGTAATTTCAAAAAATTTACTACGCTCACGCAAGATCATGGTGATGGCATAGCAACGAGAGGGGAGAGTATTGTCCACGTATCCTCGTAGACCGTAAGTGGAAGCGTTATGACAACGCGGTTGATGTAGTCGTACGTCTTCACGATCCGACCGATCCAAGTACCGAACGTACGACACATCCGAGTTCAGCACAAATTCAGCTCGATGACGATCCCCGGACTCCGATCCAACAAATTGTCGGGGATGAGTTCCGTCAGCACGACGGCGTGGTGACGATGATGATATTCTACCGGCGCAGGGCTTCACCTAAACTCCGCGACGATATGACCGAGGTGGAATATGGTGGAGGGGGGCACCGCACACGGCTAAGGAACGATCACGTAGATCAAATTGTGTGTCATGGGGTGCCCCCCTGCCCCCGTATATAAAGGAGCAAGGGGGAGGAGGCCGGCCCTAGGAGGGGGCGCGCAAAGTGTGGAGTCCTACTAGGACTCCCTAGTCCTAGTAGGATTCCACCTCCCATGTTGGAGTAGGAGAAGGGGAGAGAGGAGGAGAGGAAGAAGGTAAGGGGGGCTGCGCCCCTTGTCCAATTCGGACCAGAGGGGGGCGCAGGCCTCCTTCCTTTTGGCCTCTCTCCTCTATTCCCGTATGGCCCAATAAGGCCCATATACTCGCTGGCGAATTCCCGTAACTATCCGGTACTCCGAAACATATCCGAATCACTCGGGACCTTTCCAAACTCCGAATATAGTCGTCCAATATATCGATCTTTACGTCTCGACCATTTTGAGACTCCTAGTCATGTCCCCGATCTCATCCGGGACTCCAAACTCCTTCAGTACATCAAAACTCATAAACTCATAATATAACTGTCATCGAAACCTTAAGCGTGCGGACCCTACGGGTTCGAGAACTATGTAGACATGACCTAGAACTATTCTTGGTCAATAATCAATAGCAGAACCTGGATGCCCATATTGGCTCCTACATATTCTATGAAGATCTTTATCGGTCAAACCGCATAACAACATACTTTGTTCCCTTTGTCATCGGTATGTTACTTGCCCGAGATTCGATCGTCGGTATCCAATACCTAGTTCAATATCGTTACCGGCAAGTCTCTTTACTCGTTACGTAATGCATCATTCTGTAACTAACTCATTAGCTACATTGCTTGCAAGGCTTATAGTGATGTACATTACCGAGAGGGCCAGAGATACCTCTTTGACAATCGGAGTGACAAAACCTAATCTCGAAATACGCCAACCCAACATGTACCTTCGGAGACACCTGTAGTACTCCTTTATAATCACCTAGTTACGTTGTGACGTTTGGTAGCACCCAAAGTGTTCCTCCGGTAAACGGGAGTTGCATAATCTCATAGTTACAGGAACATGTATAAGTCATGAAGAAATCAATAGCAATATACTAAACGATCAAGTGCTAGGCTAACGGAACGGGTCATGTCAATCACATCATTCTCCTAATGATGTGATCCCATTAATCAAATGACAACTCATGTCTATGGCTAGGAAACTTAACCATCTTTGATTCACGAGCTAGTCAAGTAGAGGCATACTAGTGACACTATGTTTGTCTATGTATTCATACATGTATTATGTTTCCGGTTAATACAATTCTAGCATGAATAATAAACATTTATCATGAAATAAGGAAATAAATAATAACTTTATTATTGCCTCTAGGGCATATTTCCTTCACCACTGGGCGCCGGTTTGTTCCATCTCGACGCCGACGAGAGAGAGGAAATCCACCTTGACGGCAACAAGGTTCATTTTGGATTCGCAGGGGATTGGGCTGCTCTTCCCATGCAGTCCACCCACCACTACTAGGGAAAACCTTATACACAGAAACGTACCAGTAGCGCGTGTCTAAAAGAATCGCCACTACTACTTACCACTAGCGCACGGAAAATAAATGTGTTGCAGCTAAGATTATAGCAGTAGCGCGCCTAGCGAAAGAAGCACTACTACTATAATTTCGACACTGTTCTCCGCAGTCTAGGAATAGTAGCAACGAGCTCACGGAAAGCGCGCTGCTGCTAAGATGGTTGTAGCAGCGTGTTTTGCGCGGAAAGCGCTACTGGTAATGAAAATAAAATAAAATAAAAAACATATACAAAAGTAAATGAAAATGAAAGAAATAGAAAAAGGGGAAAGGAAAAAAGAAAATGTGAAGGAAAAAAAGGAAAAAAAGGGAGAAAGACGTAGCAGCAGTGTGCTTTCAGTACAAGCGCTATAGCTAACGTATCAGTAGCCCGTTCTGTTGGCCCACGCTATAGCTATGTTAGCTATAGCTAATGTAGCAGTAGCGCTTTTCCGCGAATGCGCTACTGCTGTTTTTGATTTAACCGCGCGGTTCTTCTCTCCCCCCCCCCGGGCCACTTCCCCCAAATCCCACCTCGAACTGTTGTCGCCGCCATTGTCGCCCTGCATCGCCATCGGCCGCCACGCGCTCTCCCGTCGCCCTCCACACGCCCTCTGTTGCCCTCGACCCTGACCCCGACCTCGACCTCGACGCCGACCCCCCCCCCCCCCCCGACCCTGACCTCGACGCCGCGTGCCCCTCACTCGGCCGCTCCCTAACTCTGCCGGCACCCGAGGTGAGCACGCCTACACCTCCTCCTCCTCCCGCCCTACCTATTCCTAGCTAGGGTTCCTAGGGTTCATCTAATTAGTTAGGTTTCATCAAATTAGCTACTACTTGTAGATGCTTAAGTAGTTATATAGTTGTTGTGCACCCAATGTAGTTAAGTAAATATAATTGTAAAGTAGATGTTAATTAGGGCAGTAGTTGTACATGCTTAAGTAGTTTTTAGGACAAATTCCTAGGTTCATCAATGGTGCTTAATTAGTTGTAGATGCTTAAGTACCTAGCTAGGGTTCATCTAAATAGTTAGTACCTGTAGATGCTTAAGAACTAGATCAATAGGGTTTAACTAGATGTTAATTAGGGCAGTAGTGTTTAGTTTAGAGAAAAATTCAATATTGGTTTCTTACTGTTTTTAGTAAGTGTTTAATAGAATTAGTAAGAAAATTAATAGAACTAGTTGAAATAGTTTATTTTTAATAAGAACTAGTTGAATTAATAGACCTAGTTTATTTTTAGTAAGAAAATTAATAGAACTACTTGAACTAGTTTATTTTTAGTAAGAACTAGTTGAATCAATAGAACTAGTTTTTTTAGTAAGAAAATTAATAGAACTAGTTTATTTTTAGTAGGAACTAGTTTGTTTTTATTTATAGTAAGTGCTTAGCTGAACTAGTTGAATTAATACAACTATTTTTTTAGTACGAAAATTAATAGAACTAGTTTATTTTTTTTAGTTAAAGCAATTATTCCCGCATCGACGTTGACGATGCCTATCCTACATCCTCGTCATCGACTCAGCGGAGGAGGCCTCCTTGATTAGAGGGGCCATGTCCGGGACTGGGCTCCGTTGGGCTGGTACTGGGTTGTGCTACCTTCCGGGAGGTGCAACTTGGTGAGGAGCCAGCCCGTCGCTGACCTGAAACTTCTTTGGTGGCGGTCGCGTGGGCCAGTGACGGTGCGGAGTCTTGAGGACCCCATGGAGGTGGTAGGTCACCGTGTCAGCGAGGAGGACGAGCATGTCCATCGCTACATGGTTGCGTTGGAGGGTAGGTTCTCCAATACCTGGCAGATTCCTCAGGGATCTCATTGGAGCTATGATCCTATGATGGTTCCTTCTCTTTGGGTGTCCACCCACTAGTAGAAAAAGGGTCTAATGTGCAGCTCATTAGTCCCGGTTCAAAATTGAGCCGGCACTTATGTGACCATTAGTGCCGGTTCCAACGGCTAGGCGGGCAGCTCTCTTTAGTACCGGTTCATGCGGAACCTTTAGCACCGGTTCGTGCCACGAACCGGTACTAAACGGTGTGGTGGCAGGATGTTGTCAGATTGGGGCCCGTCCAGCACCTTTAGTACCGGTTCTTGCCACGAACCGGTACTATAGGTCATCCTACATATAAACCCTTCGTCCAGCTCGCTCTATTCTTCCCCCTTTCCCCTCTCCTCCTCTCTGTTCTTCCTCTTCTCCCCTCGACCTCATCACACATTTTGCCCAAATTTTGTCAAGATTTGAAGGCCCCCATCCATTCAAGTGATCACAAAGGTTAGCAACTTTGTCCTTTCATCTCTCATTGCTAGATTAGCTCTTGCAATGCTTTATATAGTGATTATTTTTTGGATTTTAGTAATTTGGGAGGAAATATATGTGGTAGTTTATTTGATTTATAGGCAATTTGAGCTCAAAATAACTCTTAGTTTGCATATGTAGGTGTGTGGTTTACTTAGTGCCTTCCCGTCTCCGTCGTAACCACCGTCGATCATCCGCACCGACCCGTCGCCGGAACCACCTTGTGGTGAGCTTCTTGTTCTTATCTTTTTTATATAAAAAAAATCATGTTTGTGTGATTTAGATATATAGTTACTTGTATAATTATCTTACCCATACGTTGTTTGTTATACATAGTGCCATGGTTTTGATATCCGTCCCCGTCGGCCCTCGTCCGTGTTATGATTCGGATGTGGTATATTCTCTTTTAAAACTATTTGTTGCATTTCGTGTTTATGACAAATTGTGCCCATCAAGTTGACATAGATATTTTTATCTAGGAGGTATGTGAACCGGAAATTCCAACCGACCCTATTGTCGAGAGGTTAAATTTAGTTGAAAGAGAAAATGAGTATTTGAAAGAAAAATTGAAAAGAATTGAGGGGGAGAAGATGGAATTGGAGTTGCATGTTGCCGATGTCGTCGGTGATCACAAGATCAAGATGGAGAAAATGCGGTTGAAGATTAGAAAGATTAGAAAATATGCCATTGATAGTGTGGCTTGGTATCATTATGCTGTTGGATCAATTGTTACCTTAGTTGCGATCTTGATCGCATTTGTTGTTGCATTTAAATGCTTTAGCTAGAGAGTTATTTGTATGTTGCATTTAAGTGTTGTATGAACTTGTATTAATTTGGTCTATTCGGTGATGTGTAATGAAGATGCGCCGGTAATGGATGTACAATGACCGATGTCTCCCCAGTTCGTTGATGGTGTGCATACTTTTTTTATTGCGGCTCAGACAAACAAGCGGGTGGATGGTTTTATGCCTTGTCCATGTCCTGGCTGTAAGAATGGTCACAATTACTCTAACTCAAGAACCATTCACGTCCACCTGTTTGAGTGCAGTTTCATGCCCCACTATAATGTTTGGACCAAGCACAGAGATAGAGGGGTTATGATGGAAGATAATGAAGAAGAAGAGGACGATGATAGCTATCCTGGCCATGGGTTCCCTGAATACGATGATACAACAATGGGGGAAGAAGCTGAGCCGGCCATGCGGGAAGAAGCTGAAGAAGAGGCATCAGATGAGCCCGCTGATGAGGTAGGTCGGGCCATTGCCGATGCAAAGAGAAACTACGCAAGTGAAAAGGAGAAGAAGAAGTTGCAGCGCATGTTAGAGGATCACAAGAAATTGTTGTACCCGAATTGCGAAGGTGATAAGAAAAAGCTGTGCACCACACTGGAATTGCCGCAATGGAAGGCAGAGAATGGTGTATCTGACAAGGGATTTGGAAAGTTGCTGGTAATGATAAAGAATATGCTTCCAAAGGACAACGAATTTCCCGAGAGTACATACGAAGCAAAGAAGGCTGTCTACCCTCTAGGGTTAGAGGTGCAGAAGATACATGCATGCCCTAATGACTACATCCTCTACCGCGGTGAGTACGAGGATTTGAACGCGTGCCAGGTATGCGGTGCATTGCGCTATAAGATCAGCCGCGATGACCCTGGTGATGTCGAGGGCGAGCGCCCCAGGAAGAAGATTCCTGCCGAGGTGATGTGGTATGCTCCTATAATACCATGGTTGAAATGTTTGTTCCAAAACAAAGAGCATGCCAAGGCAATACGATGGCATGGAGAAGACCGTAAGAAAGACGGAAAGTTGAGAGTACTCGCTGACGGGTCGTAGTGGAGAAAAATCGAAAGAAAGTACAGGGAGGAGTTTGCAGGTGAACCAAGGAACATATGGTTTGGTCTAAGCGCAGATGGCATTAATCCTTTTGGGGAGCAGAGCAGCAACCATAGCACGTGGCTTGTGACTCTATGTATGTATAACCTTCCACCTTGGTTGTGCATGAAGCGGAAGTTCATTATGATGCCAGTGCTCATCCAAGGCCCTAAGCAACCTGGCAACGATATTGATGTGTACCTAAGGCCATTAGTTGAAGAACTATTACAGCTGTGGAATAGAAAAGGTGTACATGTGTGGGATGAGTACAAACAGGAAGAATTTGACCTAAAGGCGTTGCTGTTCGTGACCATCAATGATTGGCCTCCTCTCAGTAACCTTTCAGGACAAACAAACAAGGGATACCACGGATGCACGCACTGTTTGGATGATAACGACAGTATATATTTGGATAGTTGTAGGAAGAATGTGTACCTGGGACATCGTCGATTTCTTCCGAGCAGGCATCCCGTAAGAAATAAAGGCAAGCATTTCAAAGGTGAGGCGGATCACCGGACGAAGCCTCGCCACCGTACTGGTGCTGGTGTACATGATATGGTCAAGGATTTGAAGGTAATCTTTGGAAAGGGTCCTGGCGGACAACCTGTTCCGAAGGACGCTTACGGACGGGCACCCATGTGGAAGAAGAAATCTATATTTTGGGACCTGCCCTATTGGAAATACCTAGAGGTCCGCTCCGCAATCAACATGATGCACGTGATGAAGAATCTTTGCGTGACCCTGCTTGGCTTCTTGGGCATGTATGGGAAGACAAAAGATACACCGGAGGCACGGGAGGACCAGCAACATATGCACGGAAAAACACGACATACATCAGGGTCATGTGAGCTACGCTCTTACCAAAGAAGAGAAGGAAATCTTCTTTGAATTCCTGCTCAGTATGAAGGTACTGTCTGGCTTCTCGTTGAATATAAAGGGAATAATAAATATGGCAGAGAAAAAGTTCTAGAACCTGAAGTATCATGACTGCCACGTGATTATGACGCAACGGTTGCATTGAGGGGGCTTCTACCGGAAAGCGTTCGATTAGCCATTATGAAGCTATGTGCGTTCCTCAATGCAATCTCTCAGAAGGTAATCGATCCAGAAATCATACCAAGGTTACGGAACGATTTGGTGCAATGTATTGTAAGTTTTGAGTTGGTGTTCCCACCATACTTCTTCAACATCATGACGCACGTCCTAGTTCACCTTTGCGAAGAGATTAACGTTTTGGGTCCTGTATTTCTACACAATATGTTCCCCTTTGAGAGGTTCGTGGGAGCCTTGAAGAAATATGTTCATAACTATGCTAGGCCAGAAGGAAGCATCTCGAAGGGCCATGAAAATGAGGAGGTCATTGAGTTTTTTTTATTGACTTTATTCCTGACCTTAAGCCAATTGGTGTTCCTGAATCACTGCATAAGGGCAGACTAGATGGAAAAGGCACACTAGGAGGGGATCAAATAATATGTATGAACGGGCATTCTCTCACTGAAGCACACTACACAGTTGTACAGAATTCCGCCTTGGTGGCTCCGTAAATGGAGGAACACAAGAATTTTTTACACTCCAAACATCCGGAGCAGTCTGACGACTGGATTACACGTGAACAAACGAGGACTTTCAACAGTTGGTTGCAGACACATGCCATGCATGATGGCGATATTGAAGATAACCTCTACTTGCTGTCCCAGCTACCATATTCGAATATAATGACTTTCAAAGGGTACGAGATAAATGGGAATACATTTTACACGATCGCCCAAGATACGAAGAGCACCAACCAAAACAGTGGTGTCGGCTTTGATGCAACAACCAAGACGGGAAGGGAAACATATTATGGTTACATAGAGGACATATGGGAACTTAACTATGGAGTTGGTTTGAAGGTCCCTTTGTTTTTCGGTGCAAATTGGTCAATATGACACGAGGCGGGGTAACGGAAGACCCGCAGTACGGAATGACAACAGTGGATCTCAACAATCTTGCGTATGCGGACGAACCATTCGTCCTAGCCAATGATGTGGTGCAGGTTTTCTATGTGAAAGACATGTCTACCAGGCCGAGAAAAAGAAAAGCTAAGGAAGCGAATGCATCATACGATGAGCCAAAGCGCCACATAGTTCTTTCAGGGAAAATAAACATCGTGGGAGTGGATGACAAGGCAGACATGTCAGAAGATTACGAAAAGTTTGATGAAATTGCTCCATTTAGAGTGAATATGGATCCGAGCATCCAGTTAAATGATGAAGATTGTCCATGGTTACGGCGCAAAGGGACACACGCGAAGAAAAAGTTTCACACCCAAAGATCCCATGCATGTGATAGGCTTCACCATCATCACTTTCTTCTGTAGTGACTTTCCAGACTTATATATCTGCAAAGTGCCGCTTCGAACAAACCGGAGGGAATCTTTGTAATAGTTAGGATACTTATATGTTTTGGTATTTGAAACGTGAAGAAATTTTATGTGCAAAAACTGGATGCACTTCGTCTAGAAATTAGTTCGTCAAATAATTCAAATTTAAACTATTCAAATTTGAAAACTACTGGCACTAACAGAAAGTTTGTAATTTTTGTAACTACAGAAAAAAATATTCAGAAATAAATAAAGTAGAAAAGAAAACTAATTTTTTGTTGAGACAAAAACTAAATAAAAAAATTTAAATTATTCAAATTTTAAAACTACTCGCACTAACAGAAAGTTTGTAATTTTTTGTACCTAAAGAAAAAATATTCAGAAATAAATAAATGGAAATAAATAAAGTAGAAAAGAAAAAAAATTAAATTTTTGTTGAGACAAAAATTAAATAAAAAAGCCCACCTACTGGGCCACAATGGCCTGCATACGACTAGTAACCCAACCTGTAGTTGGGCCAGGGTGCAGGCCCGCAGGGCCCAGTAGGCCCACAGAGCTAAGAGGCAGAGTTAGGCCCAGAAGCCTGCTATAGAGAGGAGTTCGATACAGCAGCCACGTCGGGGCTTTTAAATAGGTGCGGGGCGCCCTCGGCTAGCGAGGTGGGACTAAACTTGCCCGCACCGCACCTGCGCCAGCGCACCCCCTTTAGTACCGGGTCGTGGCTACAACCGGTACTAACAGGGGGCCCTTAGTACAGGTTGTAGCCACCACCTGGTACTAAAGGAGGTGCGCTTCCCGCCGCTTCGCCGGGCCAAACCAGACCTTTAGTACCGGTTAGTGACTACAACCGGTACTAAAGGTGCCACCTATATAAGAAACACTTCAAAACAATTCAGTTTCTCATCTCCCACTTCTCTCTGCCGCCGTCCCGTCCCGCACCGTCGCCGCCCCCGTCCCGCGCCGTCGCCATCCCCGTCATCACCGTCCCCGTCGCGCCGTCGCCCCGTCCCACGCCATCGCTGTCCCCTCGCCTCGCCGTCGCCGTCGCCTTGGATCAACCTCGCCTCGTCATCGCCGTTGCCTGGACCTCGCTCGCGCGCGCAGTGAGCCCCTCCCCCGGCCTCTCCTCCCTCCAATCCACCGCGCCGCCGCCGCCGCCGACCGCGCGTGCACACACATGCACACACTACACGCGCACACACACACACACTCACACTACACGCTCGCGCGCACACACACACACACAATTTTTCTCTTTTTAGTTTTTTCTGTTTTTTCAGTTTTTCATACAAAGTTTTAGATGAATTAATTAATTAGATTAGATTAATGTCAAATAGTATATAGAAATGTTAGAAATGTTATAGAAATGTCAGAAGTTTTAGAAATGTTAGTTTTAGCTAGATGAATTAGATTAACTTCAAATTGTAATAGAAATGTTAGTTTTTAGTTTCTTATTATTTAGTTATACAAATTTAGAATTTGCATATAAGAAATCACAATCCAATCATTTAAAAAATGTTACTTTTGTGGCGTATAGTATTTGTTCTCGACGGTGCCCGGCCCGCATCCTCGCCATCGACCCATTTGCGATGACGTCCTGCTTCAGAGGACCCATATCCAGGACTGGGCTCCGCCGGGCTGGCACTGGGAGGTGCTACCTTCAGGGGCTCGCTGCTTGGTGAGGAACCCGGGTCCCGTCGTCGACCCTGAGCTCCTTTGGTGGAGTTCCTGTGGGCCACTTTCGGTGAGGAGGGAGCCGACCCTGCCGGAGGTGGTGCGTCGCCATGTCAGGAAGGAGAACAAGCACATCCATCGGTACATGGCTACTATGGACGTCGGGTTCTCCAATACCTGGCAGGGTCTTTGGTGAGATGACCGGAGCTATGATCCTGTGATGGTTCCTTCTCTTCGGGTGTCCATCGCCCGCGCCTCAGGAACCACGAGTGGCCTAGATTATTCTGTAGTATTCGATCTTTATTAGCTAGCTAGCTAGTGATGTATTCGATATATAATATTCGAGACTATGTATTAGAGATTATATATTATTCGAGACGATGCATATTATGTACTATGATTCAGGATTTCCTCTTATTGATTGCATGCATGCATATCGTAATTTGAATACTAAATTGTTATATTTCTTCTGGATTTGTTAAATAAAAGCTATGGCGGACAATACTGGCAAAGAGGGAGAAGAGGCCCTGTTCGAGATCATACGCTCCCCTCGCGCGCCAGATGATTGAAATGAAGAAGATGAAGGCTCCCAATATCTGAACAATACCGGGGAGGGTGATGATATGATATTTGATCACGACGACCGAATTGATGAAGTCATGGACGACGACTTTGATTATGATGGCGAAGAAAATGTTGATTTTGATAAAACAGAGACCGACGAGGTATATTTATATAAGCAGGTGAGGGAGTCCTGGACTAGGGGGTGTCCGGACAGCCGGACTATCATCGTCCACCGGACTCCAAGACTACGAAGATACAAGATTGAAGACTCCGTCCCGTGTCCGGATGGGACTTTCCTTGGCATGGAAGGCAAGCTTGGCGATACGGATATGTAGATCTCCTACCATTGTAACCGACTCTGTGTAACCCCAGCCTCCTCCGGTGTCTATATAAACCGGCGGGCTTTAGTCCATAGGACACAACATACATTACAACAATCATACCATAGGCTAGCTTCTAGGGTTTAGCCTCCTTGATCTCGTGGTAGATCCACTCTTGTACTACCCATATCATCAATATTAATCAAGCAGGACGTAGGGTTTTACCTCCATCGAGAGGGCCCGAACCTGGGTAAAACATCGTGTCCCTCGTCTCCTGTTACCATCCGCCTAGACGCACAGTTCGGGACCCCCTACCCGAGATCCGCCGGTTTTGACACCGACATTGGTGCTTTCATTGAGAGTTCCTCTGTGTCGTCGCCGATAGGCTTGATGGCATCTGCAACTAACGACGCTGTCCAGGGTGAGATTTTTCTCCCCGGACAGATCTTCATATTCGGCGGCTTCACACTGCGGGCTAATTCACTTGGCCATCTGGAGCAGATCGAGAGCTACGCCCCTGGCCGTCAGGTCAGATTCGGAAGCCTAAACTTCACGGCCGATGTCCACGGAGACTTGATCTTCGACGGACCCGAGCCACAGCCGAGCGCGCCGCACTGTTGCGATGGGCATGATCTAGCTCTGCCGCCAAACAGTACCTTGGTGGCCGCACACGAATCCGCTCCGGCCATTCGTCCGGAGCAGACTGCCCAGATGGAGGGGCGGTGGATGGACGCCGCCTCGGGGGCTTCGACTTCCACGGCGATGGAGCCAAACATTAATCTTGTCCCCCGCGAAATTCGTGATTCCGAGGTGCCGGACTCCTTGCCGGACTCCGAACCTCCCGCGCCCCTACCAATCGATTCGGATCAGGTGCCAGTTATAGAATTCACCGCCGCGGACATCTTCCAACACTCGCCCTTTGGTGACATCCTAAATTCGCTAAAGCACCTCTCGATATTGGGAGAGTCCTGGCCGGACTATGGCCAGGTTGGTTGGGGTACGGATGACGAAGAAATTCAGAGCCCACCCACCACCCACTTTTTAGCCACTGTCGACGATCTAACCGACATGCTAGACAATGACTCCGAAGACATCAACGGAATAGACGACGATGCCGGAGACGAACAAGAAATAGAGCCTATAAGGCACGGGATGACCACCTCGTCCTATGACATATACATGGTGGATACCCGAAAGGAGAGCGATGACGAGGACCAACGGGCCGCGGCAGAAGATAACCCCGCCGATAAACAACCAAAACGGCGACGCAGACGCCGCCCTAAGTCCCGCCTCGACGACAACAACGCTCCCAAGGAGCCCGTAATACAGCAGGGATCACAAGTGGACGACGAACATGCAGATAAGCAACCGTCCGAACATGACGAGTCAGATAATCAGTCCAGGCCCGGCGAAAACGACAGTCCGGACGACCTCATGCCGGACACGCCGCCGGAGAGCAAAAACCTTCGGAAAAGACTCGTCAACACTGCAAGAAGCCTGAAGAAGGAAAAGCGGAAGCTCAAAACAGCGGAAGACACACTCAGAATGAGATGGAGCAAAGTGCTCAAAACCGCAGATAAATACGGCAATGGCCACCAATCAAAGAGCTACCCGAAGCGTAAGCTGCTACCAGAATTTGACGAGGAGGCCATAGAGCCTCCACCGTCAAAAAATAAAGAGGCTGCCTGGTTGGATAGACGGCCAGATGATAGGCCAAATTCTGAAAGTGGCGCCGCACATAAACCAACTAATGAACCTGGAAAGACAGATGGACCAGCCAGGTCCATCTACGGGCCAAAGAAGAAGGCCCCAGGAAGCAAGGCAACACGTCAAGTGTCCGAAAATAGCGGCACACACAAATACAGGGGCGCCGCACACCCACTATGTTTCACCGATGAGGTGCTGGACCATGAATTCCCAGCAGGATTTAAACCCATAAACATAGAGGCCTACGATGGAACAACAGACCCTGGAGTCTGGATAGAAGATTATATACTGCATATACACATGGCCAGAGGAGACGATCTCCACGCCATAAAATACCCACCCCTCAAGCTCAAAGGGCCAGCCCGTCATTGGCTTAAAAGCCTCCAGAAAACACTGTTGGAAGTTGGGAAGAGCTCGAGGACGCGTTTAGAGCAAATTTTCAAGGGACTTATGTCCGCCCTCCGGATGCAGATGATCTAAGTCATATATCTCAACAGCCCGGAGAGTCAGCGTGGAAATTCTGGAATAGGTTTCTCACCAAAAAGAACCAAATAGTCGACTGTCCGGACGCCGAAGCCTTAGCAGCTTTCAAACACAATGTCCGAGACGAATGGCTTGCCAGGCACCTCGGCCAAGAAAAACCGAGGACAATGTCCGCACTAACAAGCCTCATGACCCGCTTCTGTGCGGGAGAGGATAGCTGGTTAGCAAGATGCAGCACCAGCGACCCAAGTACATCCGAGATAAGAGATGGAAACGGGAAATCACGGCGCAGAAAAGAGCAGCGCCGGAATAAAGAGAAAAGCCCAAAGAGCACGGTAGTCAACGCCGGATTCAAAAGCTAGCGGCCAAACAACAAAACATAGCCCCTTAAGGATGACAGCGATGAATTGTCCAACTTAAACAAGATTTTGGGTTGGATATGTCAAATCCACAGTACCCCCGGAAGGCCTGCAAATCACACCCATAGGGATTGTTGGGTTTTTAAACAGTCTGACCGACTAAACGCCGAACATAAGGGGCTCGACGTGTCAAGCGAAGAAGATAAACCCCACCAGCAGAGCACCGGAAAACAAAATACTTTCCCACAAGAGGTCAAAGCAGTAAACTCACTTCATGTGATAATACGGAAAAATAGTGCTGCACTTCCTAAAAAGAGCCTCGCACGGTCCAACCCAGAAGACCATAGAGATTGGATATCAAAACCAATCACTTTCGACCACCTGGACTATTCCAGAAGCGTTCGAAGCGCGGGACGGACTGCCCTGATATTGAATCCCATAATCGACGGATTACAATTTACTAAAGTCCTAATGGACGGAGGCAGTGACTTAAACCTGCTGTATTTAAACACAATACGCAAGATGGGGATAGACCCTACCAAAATTCAACACAGCCGCACTTCCTTCAAAGGAGTGACGCCAGGCCCTTACTGTCACATCCCTAGTTCTGACAATGCCTAGGGCATGCATTAGAGTGTTGCATCATGTTTAAGTTTCCAAAGAAATTTGAAATGGGGATTTGAGAAACCCTCAGAATCATTTTTGAAAATGATCCAAATAAAAATCTCTCCAAAAAAGGTCCAAGAAAATGCTCATGTTGCTCTCTGAAAATATTGGACAGAGATAAAAATCAAACCAATATTTTTAAGAGCTCATAGGTATTTATTTTGGGCATTTGGAATTAATGCATAAATATTTGCATTGGAAATATATTAGTTATATATATTAATATATGTCCAAAAACTATGCCACCTATTGGGGAGCTCTGGAATAATATGTCTAGTTCCTGCAAAAATTGGCATAGGTTAATAAAATGATTTAATATTTTATTTAAATCAAAACAAATGTCAGAAATTAGAAAACAGAAATAGTTAAAAAGGGAGAAGCTTACCTGGGCTCCTCCCTGTGCAGCCCAGCCAGCTGGCCGGCCCAGCCAGCAGGCGGCCCAGCCGCCTCCCTCCTCTGTCGTCTTCGTCCTCGACAGAGGGAGGGGAGTGTGGCCGGCGCGCGCGCGCGCCACCGCGCCACGCCACCTCTCTCCCTGCTTGCCTGCCCTTCCCTCCTCGCTCGATGCCCCGGACGACGCCACGCCTCTCCCCCTGCTCTCTCTCACTCGCCCTCGGCTCTTCCCTCCTCTCCCTCGCTCTCTCTCTCACGGCCGAACACCGCCGTCGCCGCCGTTCGCCTTAGCAGCCGTCTCCGGCCACCCCTCGCTCCCCCGACTAGCTCAGAAGCTCCGCCACAACCCCCTCTTCCTCCCCACCGCTCCGCGGGCCTCCGGAAGCCCTGCATCGCCGCCACGTCGCCGTTCCCCTCTTCGGGCTCCGACCATCATCGCCGTCGAATTCGCCATCTCCAGCGCGTCCCCGAGCCCGCTTCGACGCCCACTGCAACCGCGGTGAGCTACGCCACCGTTTCCCCCTCTTCTCCCCCTCGTTCCCTCACCGTAGCCTCCTCCCCACCACGGCCGAACCTCCGCCGTCGCCGAGCTCGCCGTCGACGCAGCTCCGGTGACCATTTGGTCACCCCGGCGAGTCCAACGAGTTCGTAAGGCTCCATAGAGCATCCCTAGCGCCTCGCTTCGCTCGCCTTCGAGCTCTAACCCCGTTTCCGTGCACGACCGAACTCCGGCGGCCGCAGCCGAGCTCGCCGCCGTCGACTCCGGCCACCTCAGGCATGGCCACCACCACCGTTCGACGCGCGGGAGCAAGGGCTCTCCAACGAGCCCAAGCACAGCCTCGCCCGTGCCCTGTAGCGCGATCCCGCATCGCGCCGCCGTCTCGGGCCTCGCCGGCGTCATGTCGCCGGTGGGTTTGACCCACCTTGACCACGGCAGGAACCCCCTGCGTCCCTGACAAGTGGGCCCAGCCCTGTAGCTAATTAGGATTAGCGCTAATTACCGTTAGCCAACCCCCCTGACACTGACAGTGGGCCCCAGCGCCACTAATTCCTAATTAGGATTAATTTAACCCTGTTTAACCCCTTTGTCACTGACGTGTGGGCCCCACACGTCAGGTTTGACCCTGGTCAGCCTCGGTTGACCTGCTGACGTCACCCTGACGCAAAGCTGACGCAGTAATTGTTTTCTGGATTTAAAATAATTCAGGAAATTCCAGAATATAACCAAAACTTCAATAAATCATAGAAATTCAACCGTAACTCCAAATCAAATAATTTATATATGAAAAATTATCAGAAAAATTCAAGGAATCCATCTGTACCATTTTCATGCATGTTTGAACAATGTTTGTCCTCTGTTTTGGACAAAACAAATAAAGGGCATTTAAATAATCACATATGGAGTTTGAATTTGAATCTTGTATTCAAACCAACTTCATTTAATCTGTTGCTAGTTGCATTAGCCCAAAACACATTCATATTGCCATGTCATGATCATGCATCATATTGTCGCATTGCATTGATTGTGTTCTTTCTCAGTTGCCGGTATTTGTCCCCTCTCGATAGACGCTGTACCGATGATGTGATCGTTGACACTGATGAAGACTCAATGTTATCTTCAGAAGTGCCAGGCAAGCAAAAACCCCTTGTTCATTCCGATACAATCCTACTCTCTCGCCCTGCTCTCTTTTACTGCATTAGGACAACAACGATTCATCTGTTACTTGCTGCGGTAGCTGAACCTCTTTATCCTTTGCATGACCTGTCATTCCACAGTAAATAGATGAAACCCACTAGCATGAGTAGGAGTTGTTTGAGCCCTGTTGTGCCTACTCATTAATGCTTGTTTGTCATGCCTGCTATTGCTTAGAGTTGAGTCTGGTCTGATTCATCGGGGATGAATCAGAGGTGCGTGAACATGTCCTACTGTGTGTGAGCTAAGTGTGTGAACACGATTTGGTAAAGGTAGCGGTGAGAGGCCATGTAGGAGTACATGGTGGGTTGTCTCATTGCAGCCGTCCTCAGGAACTGAGTTCTGTGTTTGTGATCCATGATTCAGCTACTACCACGCATTGGGCCCGAAACCAATGGACCCTCTCGGCTTCTTAATCACCCTTGTCCTCTGTCCAGGAGTTGCAAGTAGTTTCTGGTGTTTGTAGTATGCTGGAGGCCGTGCGCAGCGCTGACCGTAGGGGTGGGCTGTGATGCGGTAGGCACGTGGCACGGTGTACCGGGCGCCCGTTTGGTGTCTCGGGAACCCTGTTCACATTGTTTGGGGCTGTGAGCGAAACTCCGGCCGGATCTCCTCATGGATGGAACCCGAATAGGCGATAAACCTGGACTAGGGACTTGAGTGTTTAGGTAGGTCGTGGCCGACACCCACGTTGGGCTTCCGCTTGAAGGTTGCCGAGTACATGTCGTGTAAACGGCGGTAAGTGGTGAGAGCGTGTGTGAAGAAGTACACCCCTGCAGGGTTAACATTATCTATTCGAATAGCCGTGTCCGCGGAAAAGGACTTCTGGGTCGCCTATAACAGTTCATAGACAAGTGAAAGTGGATACTCTAAAATACGCAAGATAAGTGTGAGTGCTATGGATGGCGTTCTCGTAGGGAGACAGGAGCGGGTCCATAGTGGTGTATTGATATGGTGAATATGTGGACTCGTGTGCGCCACCTCAAAAGAGTTACTTGCAGTCGTAGTTCAGGATAGCCACCGAGTCAAAGCTGGCTTGCTGCAGATAAACCCCACCATCCCCTTGTTGATAATGATGCATATGTAGTTAGTTCTGATGTAAGTCTTGCTGGGTACATTTGTACTCACGTTTGCCTATTTTATGTTTTGTAGAGATAGACTTCGGTCTTGTTAGTAGTTCTGCATGGACTTCGACGTTTAGCTTGTTACCTCAGCTACGATCTTGTGCCCTCGGCAGGATCTGGTAGATAGTCAGGCTTCTAAGCCTTTTTCATTTGTAGATGTCTGTACTCAGACATGTTAGCTTCCGCATGTGTTTGATTTGTATGCTCTGAATGTTGGGTCATGAGACCCCTGTTTGTAATATCTTGCTCCTCGGAGCCTAATGAATAAATACTTGAGTCGTAGAGTCATGATGTGATGCCATGTTGTATTTGCACGTATCGAGCATATTGTGTGTATGTTATTGAAATGCTTGGTATGTGTAGGATCTGACTATCTAGTTGTTTATCTTTAGTAGCCTCTCTTACCGGGAAATGTCTCCTAGTGTCTCCACCGAGCCATGGTAGCTTGCTACTGCTCCGGAACACTTAGGCTGGCCGGCATGTGTCCTTCTTCGTTCCTGTGTCTGTCCCTTCGGGGAAATGTCACGCGTTGAGTACCGGAGTCCTGTTAGCCCGCTACAGCCCGGTTTACCGGAGTCCTGCTAGCCCAGTGCTACAGCCCGGAACTTACTTGCTGATGACCGACACGTTCGATGCTGGGTCATGGATGCCTGTCCCTGTAAGTCTGTGCCACTTTGGGTTTACAACTAGCCATGTCAGCCCGGGCTCCTTTTCATATGGATGCTAGCGACACTATCATATACGTGTGCCAAAAGGCGCAAACGGTCCCGGGCAAAGGTAAGGCGACACCCGTGGGGATACCGTGCGTGAGGCCGCAAAGTGATATGAGGTGTTACAGGCTAGATCGATGTGACATTGAGTCGGGGTCCTGACAGCGTTGGTATCAGAGCTTGACTGCCTGTAGGATTACCAAGCCAAACTGGTCGAAGTTGTGTCTAGAAATGCTTTTGTTATATGTAGGGGAATTGATTGTGGGATGGGAACGTAAGGCTCTTTTTACTTCTTATACCTCATGGCCTTCTGATCTGAGTCAACCTCTTCTCTTCTACGGGGATTAAGAACTAGGCCTTCTCATCTATCTATCAGGATGACGTGTTACTAATCCATAGACCTATAGAATTGTTATTTTCAAATCTCAGCTCAGTTTTACTACTTCCGTATGTTCATAACTGTTGATCTCGAAACCTTGATATTGTGCTTCTGAGTGGCTATGCCACCATTTTTGTAGCATGTCTCCAATCTTTTGAGCATTTACAGCCGTTACGCTGTCCGAGTTATTCCAGGTTTCTAAATAGTCTGATGCATTTGCAAAATCCCTTCCTCCCGTTCCGATGTCCCTTTGGGCCAGATTAACCACACTAATCGGTGAGTTGAGGTATTCTATTGCCTCGACGTATATGTTGGAATTATTATTATGACCCTAGGTGTCTTAGGGGATCATCTAGTAAACCAGCCATGATTTGTGTTCCCCATGTGATGATTCTGGCCATCATTCTCGAAAGCATCCCGTGATGTTATTAGTTAGTAGGTATTCCATTCCGGGGTTCTTGAACCCGAGATTCACCCTACCTACCTCATGTTGATAGTGTTTGCTAGTTCCTTTAGGAAATTAGTAACCTTTGCATTAGTCCCCAAGGTTCATGGTTTATCCTTCTTCCAAATACTATGAACCGCTTATGGCAGAAGTTCCTCGCTGAACCGAAGGATTACAATCAGAGTACTCTTGAGGAGTTCTCCATTCATAATTGTGAATCTGCCAGTTCTACCCTTTTCGCATGGGTTATCCGGAAGAAATGTTGAGCTTTGCTCGACATACTAATCTATGCATCCACAACTCAGAAAGTTATATGTTCCTTTGAGTTGTTCCCTTTAGTTGTATTCCGACCTTCGTCTATCGATTGATAGTCAAGAGTAGTCGTGCATTCGTTCATCGATGCCTATTATTCTTGTGGTCCGTCAAGCCATTCTATTCTGGAATGACTAGGAGAAACAAACTCCAGTACCTCGTCCATTTCTAGGATTGGATCAAAGCAGTTGTACTCCACAGATCAAATACTAATCCAGCTTTTGTTCTGTTCTACCTTGGAGTATTACCATCTTTATATCAAGAATGTCATGGGAATTGCACGCCATCCTATGAACTCTTGATACAGTGATACTTCTTGCCATCATTGTTCATTCCTCGGTTTCCTTGTTATTGTAACCGGAATGTAGACAAGTGAACCATGATGTGTGAAATCAATACTGCTAGCAACTTCGTTGCTTGGTAGTTAAATGGACGATAACCTCATTCTTAGCGTGTTGATTATTGAATCGTCACCCTAAGGTTGATTGTGCTACCTAGTCCTTATTTCTGGTGCACTCCTCGATCAATGAGTTAGGAATATCCAGTCCCTTGCTTATTGATCATATCGTCTTGCCCTGAAAAGCAATATTGGTCTCGAGCTTAGTAACATACCGGTGGTTCGTGATTTTCCGAATATCTTCTCGGAAGTATTACCAGGTTGTCACCTGGCCGCTATGTTGAGTTCGTGGTCAAGTTGGTTTTCTTATAAATCACCCCTTCTCCAAGAATCTGTGTTGTATACCCCTGAGCTAGTTGGTTAAGCTAAACAACAACTTGGAGAGTTGGAAGATAAAAGCTTGTCCGACTTAGCTCATATTAAGGGATATCCTGTATATGTGTTGAAGAAAGATGATATCTTCATCAATTGGTCCTTGTGATCAGTTGTTGGACCTGTTGTCTTACCCCATCTTTGATTTGAGTATGGGCTATCGTCAAATCAAATCAGAACCAACGATATTCGTAATGTTGTCTTACTCGTAGTTGTTTCTTCGAGCATACACCATTATATCTTTTGGGTCTGACCAATGCTATCACCTTGTTCACATAATTGTGGAATTCCACTTATATGGAAACCTGGATGAATTGTTGTTGAATCCATCAGCAGCATTTTTATCTTGTCCATAATTTTGTTGAACATTAAGCTAGTGTTGGAAACTTTTAAAAGGCATTTGTTCATGCTAGCTCATGAAGCTTATGTTCGAATGAAAGAAGTGACTTCCTCTAGTTCATGTGCATTTGATGCAAGTTGCCGCCTTGAGTTTGAGAAGTCTTATTTTACCTCCTCCGGAATCATCCCAAGTCAGTTATGCACACGTGCGAAGTATTCTGTGGTCTGGAGACTTGCAACCTTCATTCCATATGTGTCCCGAGCACACCAAGCCACTGATTGATTTGTTCAAGAAGAAGAAGTTCCTTCTTAAGAGCATGCCTTATGCAAGGACTTCGACGTCCTTGTTGATGGTTCCCCCACCTGAACTTGGTAGTGTTTTATTATAAGACTACCATGGGATAATGTTTGTCTGGGACAAAATGTTTGCATGTTTGTAGCAGAACCAGCTCATGTTTTGGAGCTTACTATCGTAGTCCATTTCCCGAGAATCTCGCAACGTCGTCTCGTCGATTTGTGTTGCAAACTATCTTTTTCTTCCTAGACTCGATGAGTCTAGAATATTCTGACACCAACCGGATCCGAATCTCAGGCAGATATGATGGTTGGAATGTTTTCCAATGGTTACAATATTGGTCTCTCTGTAACCCGGTAAAATGGATGTCATGGCCAACACACCCAGTTGGAAGACCTATTATCGTAGTATCTTGATTGAAGAAGTTGGCCACCTCCCCATAAGGATTTCGTAGGATTTACCCCCTAGTTGTCCCTTATGGATTTTTGTGCTCCCGAAGTCCGACCTTTACTTGATGTTCTAGATACCAAGCCATATCTATGAATGGGATACGCTAGTACATCAAGGAGAACATTAGAAGCGGAGTGCTAAATGTCTCTCGGTCGATCATCCAGATTTTGTTCCCTTGGCCCCGCTAAGGTGAAATCTGAGAAAGTGTTGTCTTCCTTTGTATCTGCATCGTCCATCGCAACTCGTCATGGTAGTATGTTGTGTTGCCAGGATCCTTGACACGGATGTTGGTAGAACCTTGATGATTATGGAAATGCTCAAGTTCTTGAGAGCACGCACAAGCGCTACGTGTTATCATCGGCACTAACTGGGTTTGCTCTCAGTTTCCTCGGCAATGCTATGACCTTTTCAAACAGTGAATTCACTCTCTATTGTTGGGTTCTTCCCCAGTTACCAGAATCATTCCAGCATTTGCATTTTGTTCCCAGCTTGCACCGCCAATGTGCCATTCTACCATGGGTCTCTTCCATTTCCGGTGATAAGCAAATTCATCCATTACGTTGTCTTCAACAAGGTAATCCACATCATCCAAGTCCGAGTATGCCATTCTACCGACCCCCTCCAAACGATCGCTCGAGAATTGTCTTAGGCTGGTTTAAAGAGTTTCAATGATCTATGAATCAAAGGTAATTCTTTTTGCCACTTAAGGGGATATTTCTACGAGTCACCTTCCCTAACGTGCCTCGTTGTGGTTTCATGGCAACTCAACTCCTCGCTACGTTGACAATCGATTACCACCTTCTTAAGCGTGAAATTGTTGTCTACCTAGTGAACCTTCGTCATCCGTTCTTTCCACCCCTCTTGATGTGTATCTCGTGTCTCAACCCGAGAGATGGTCCTATGTCTCATTCCGTGAGTTGTTCGATCTTCGAGAAGATCGACCCTTCTAGAGTCTCCTTCTTCCCTCCATGTCATGTTGACAGGATTTCTCAAGGCAAGACTTCAAGACAATGATGGTGAATGAATCAACGTTCAATTGAAGTACACCCTGGATCGTGAAGATTGTGCTAGTTTGCGCTCCCCCTTCATCTTACCCTACGCTTGAATCTCGGGTCGAGATTCTTGTTTAGTGGGGGTGAGTTGTCACATCCCTAGTTCTGACAATGCCTAGGGCATGCATTAGAGTGTTGCATCATGTTTAAGTTTCCAAAGAAATTTGAAATGGGGATTTGAGAAACCCTCGGAATCATTTTTGAAAATGATCCAAATAAAAATCTCTCCAAAAAAGGTCCAAGAAAATGCTCATGTTGCTCTCTGAAAATATTGGACAGAGATAAAAATCAAACCAATATTTTTAAGAGCTCATAGGTATTTATTTTGGGCATTTGCAATTAATGCATAAATATTTGCATTGGAAATATATTAGTTATATATATTAATATATGTCCAAAAACTATGCCACCTATTGGGGAGCTCTGGAATAATATGTCTAGTTCCTGCAAAAATTGGCATAGGTTAATAAAATGATTTAATATTTTATTTAAATCAAAACAAATGTCAGAAATTAGAAAACAGAAATAGTTAAAAAGGGAGAAGCTTACCTGGGCTCCTCCCTGTGCAGCCCAGCCAGCTGGCCGGCCCAGCCAGCAGGCGGCCCAGCCGCCTCCCTCCTCTGTCGTCTTCGTCCTCGACAGAGGGAGGGGAGTGTGGCCGGCGCGCGCGCGCGCCACCGCGCCACGCCACCTCTCTCCCTGCTTGCCTGCCCTTCCCTCCTCGCTCGATGCCCCGGACGACGCCACGCCTCTCCCCCTGCTCTCTCTCACTCGCCCTCGGCTCTTCCCTCCTCTCCCTCGCTCTCTCTCTCACGGCCGAACACCGCCGTCGCCGCCGTTCGCCTTAGCAGCCGTCTCCGGCCACCCCTCGCTCCCCCGACTAGCTCAGAAGCTCCGCCACAACCCCCTCTTCCTCCCCACCGCTCCGCGGGCCTCCGGAAGCCCTGCATCGCCGCCACGTCGCCGTTCCCCTCTTCGGGCTCCGACCATCATCGCCGTCGAATTCGCCGTCTCCAGCGCGTCCCCGAGCCCGCTTCGACGCCCACTGCAACCGCGGTGAGCTACGCCACCGTTTCCCCCTCTTCTCCCCCTCGTTCCCTCACCGTAGCCTCCTCCCCACCACGGCCGAACCTCCGCCGTCGCCGAGCTCGCCGTCGACGCAGCTCCGGTGACCATTTGGTCACCCCGGCGAGTCCAACGAGTTCGTAAGGCTCCATAGAGCATCCCTAGCGCCTCGCTTCGCTCGCCTTCGAGCTCTAACCCCGTTTCCGTGCACGACCGAACTCCGGCGGCCGCAGCCGAGCTCGCCGCCGTCGACTCCGGCCACCTCAGGCACGGCCACCACCACCGTTCGACGCGCGGGAGCAAGGGCTCTCCAACGAGCCCAAGCACAGCCTCGCCCGTGCCCTGTAGCGCGATCCCGCATCGCGCCGCCGTCTCGGGCCTCGCCGGCGTCATGTCGCCGGTGGGTTTGACCCACCTTGACCACGGCAGGAACCCCCTGCGTCCCTGACAAGTGGGCCCAGCCCTGTAGCTAATTAGGATTAGCGCTAATTACCGTTAGTCAACCCCCCTGACACTGACAGTGGGCCCCAGCGCCACTAATTCCTAATTAGGATTAATTTAACCCTGTTTAACCCCTCTGTCACTGACGTGTGGGCCCCACACGTCAGGTTTGACCCTGGTCAGCCTCGGTTGACCTGCTGACGTCACCCTGACGCAAAGCTGACGCAGTAATTGTTTTCTGGATTTAAAATAATTCAGGAAATTCCAGAATATAACCAAAACTTCAATAAATCATAGAAATTCAACCGTAACTCCAAATCAAATAATTTATATATGAAAAATTATCAGAAAAATTCAAGGAATCCATCTGTACCATTTTCATGCATGTTTGAACAATGTTTGTCCTCTGTTTTGGACAAAACAAATAAAGGGCATTTAAATAATCACATATGGAGTTTGAATTTGAATCTTGTATTCAAACCAACTTCATTTAATCTGTTGCTAGTTGCATTAGCCCAAAACACATTCATATTGCCATGTCATGATCATGCATCATATTGTCGCATTGCATTGATTGTGTTCTTTCTCAGTTGCCGGTATTTGTCCCCTCTCGATAGACGCTGTACCGATGATGTGATCGTTGACACTGATGAAGACTCAATGTTATCTTCAGAAGTGCCAGGCAAGCAAAAACCCCTTGTTCATTCCGATACAATCCTACTCTCTCGCCCTGCTCTCTTTTACTGCATTAGGACAACAACGATTCATCTGTTACTTGCTGCGGTAGCTGAACCTCTTTATCCTTTGCATGACCTGTCATTCCACAGTAAATAGATGAAACCCACTAGCATGAGTAGGAGTTGTTTGAGCCCTGTTGTGCCTACTCATTAATGCTTGTTTGTCATGCCTGCTATTGCTTAGAGTTGAGTCTGGTCTGATTCATCGGGGATGAATCAGAGGTGCGTGAACATGTCCTACTGTGTGTGAGCTAAGTGTGTGAACACGATTTGGTAAAGGTAGCGGTGAGAGGCCATGTAGGAGTACATGGTGGGTTGTCTCATTGCAGCCGTCCTCAGGAACTGAGTTCTGTGTTTGTGATCCATGATTCAGCTACTACCACGCATTGGGCCCGAAACCAATGGACCCTCTCGGCTTCTTAATCACCCTTGTCCTCTGTCCAGGAGTTGCAAGTAGTTTCTGGTGTTTGTAGTATGCTGGAGGCCGTGCGCAGCACTGACCGTAGGGGTGGGCTGTGATGCGGTAGGCACGTGGCACGGTGTACCGGGCGCCCGTTTGGTGTCTCGGGAACCCTGTTCACATCGTTTGGGGCTGTGAGCGAAACTCCGGCCGGATCTCCTCATGGATGGAACCCGAATAGGCGATAAACCTGGACTAGGGACTTGAGTGTTTAGGTAGGTCGTGGCCGACACCCACGTTGGGCTTCCGCTTGAAGGTTGCCGAGTACATGTCGTGTAAACGGCGGTAAGTGGTGAGAGCGTGTGTGAAGAAGTACACCCCTGCAGGGTTAACATTATCTATTCGAATAGCCGTGTCCGCGGAAAAGGACTTCTGGGTCGCCTATAACAGTTCATAGACAAGTGAAAGTGGATACTCTAAAATACGCAAGATAAGTGTGAGTGCTATGGATGGCGTTCTCGTAGGGAGACGGGAGCGGGTCCATAGTGGTGTATTGATATGGTGAATATGTGGACTCGTGTGCGCCACCTCAAAAGAGTTACTTGCAGTCGTAGTTCAGGATAGCCACCGAGTCAAAGCTGGCTTGCTGCAGATAAACCCCACCATCCCCTTGTTGATAATGATGCATATGTAGTTAGTTCTGATGTAAGTCTTGCTGGGTACATTTGTACTCACGTTTGCCTATTTTATGTTTTGCAGAGATAGACTTCGGTCTTGTTAGTAGTTCCGCATGGACTTCGACGTTTAGCTTGTTACCTCAGCTACGATCTTGTGCCCTCGGCAGGATCTGGTAGATAGTCAGGCTTCTAAGCCTTTTTCATTTGTAGATGTCTGTACTCAGACATGTTAGCTTCCGCATGTGTTTGATTTGTATGCTCTGAATGTTGAGTCATGAGACCCCTGTTTGTAATATCTCGCTCCTCGGAGCCTAATGAATAAATACTTGAGTCGTAGAGTCATGATGTGATGCCATGTTGTATTTGCACATATCGAGCATATTGTGTGTATGTTATTGAAATGCTTGGTATGTGTGGGATCTGACTATCTAGTTGTTTATCTTTAGTAGCCTCTCTTACCGGGAAATGTCTCCTAGTGTCTCCATCGAGCCATGGTAGCTTGCTACTGCTCCGGAACACTTAGGCTGGCCGGCATGTGTCCTTCTTCGTTCCTGTGTCTGTCCCTTCGGGGAAATGTCACGCGTTGAGTACCGGAGTCCTGTTAGCCCGCTACAGCCCGGTTTACCGGAGTCCTGCTAGCCCAGTGCTACAGCCCGGAACTTACTTGCTGATGACCGACACGTTCGATGCTGGGTCATGGATGCCTGTCCCTGTAAGTCTGTGCCACTTTGGGTTTACAACTAGCCATGTCAGCCCGGGCTCCTTTTCATATGGATGCTAGCGACACTATCATATACGTGTGCCAAAAGGCGCAAACGGTCCCGGGCAAAGGTAAGGCGACACCCGTGGGGATACCGTGCGTGAGGCCGCAAAGTGATATGAGGTGTTACAGGCTAGATCGATGTGACATTGAGTCGGGGTCCTGACACTTACGCCAAGTGCACAGCCTCCCTATTACTAGAAGTCGTGTTCGGATCACCGAACAATTTTCGGCGCAAAAAACTAATTTTTCATATCGTCCCATTTAAAAGTGAATATCAAGCACTCTTGGGACGAAGGGCTTTCGTCCATTTTAACGCCATACCGCATTACGCGTCTCTTACACTCAAGATGCCCGGTCCGCGTGGCATCATTTCAGTGCGAGGGTCACTCAAAGACCCCGGACTCGGATAGACGAGTCCGGCTTCAGCAGGCTAGGGGCTCCCTAGCCGCACACCTCTTCACAGGGGGCTGCGCGCACAAACAACCGCGGGTTCATACAAACCCCGCTTTACTTATTTATATTTCTTCTTTTACACATATATTTTTCGCACAAATTGTTTTCAAACTGAGCGTTCCTCTCTTTTTACAGATGAACAACGTGCATACCCATCCAGGATAATGGCGCAACGGAGACACAGGCGCAGACGTGCAGTAGGGACCCATTGTGAGGATTCTTTTCAGATTAAGACCCTGCGTAGACCATTTTTACTGTCTCTTGTTGTTATTCTCCCTTGGTTTCTTCCTATAACCAAAGCGGAGCCTGACGTTTTGGCATTGGCTGCGCCAGAAGACCATGCCCGTACTTGGACACTAGGGGCTTAGGGCATTATTCTTCCCATTATCATAAAGACCGAACACCTTAGGGAGTGTTCGGCGTCTCGAGTTAGGCATTATATGCATCAGCTCCGAATCATGTCTTTGGTCAAATGTTGGGTTTTCCCAGCTCCTGTGTTTTGCTGCCTTACGTTCCGTATCATCGGCTAACGTGGCACCAAGAGAACTACTGCGATTGTGCCCCAGTTCGGCTGGGCGAGCACCTCAGTAAAGAAAGCCTAAAACTGACTGTCATGATATAGCGAGAGACTGGTCAACCACTCGATCGACTACCGGAATGTTTAGAATTCCCCGCTTTGACGAAGGACCGTTTCTCGGTCAGGCACACACGCGCCCCGCAATCGGAGAAGCGCGGTGCCCCCAGGGGCTATATCGTAGCCCCACCCTCGAGCTCCACTGGCTAAGTGAAAGTGATAAAGCATTATAGTCCGGATTGCCTCGTTCGCTATGCTACCACCTCCTAAACAGGACCGAGACGTCGGATTAAGTGTGAACACGCGCTATTTTTGCGAACACCCCCACACCTTGTGCGTGGGGGCTGAAGCCGAAGACTGCAATCTTTCAGGTTATACAAATGTGTACGAAAACGGCCGCTCAGGAGCAGTGTTACCACTTGGGACGCACAAGTATAAAAAGCAGTTATAATCATTGTTTTACAAGCTAAAACATTCATTTGAACGTGACACTTTTTGAGCACTGCGACTCTATTACACGAGCACCACGCATAACTACCCCGAAATAGTGCTCGGCGGGGAGCCGGCTTTCATCCGAACCCTGGGCGGCAACAGCGGTGGCATCCATCTCTGTCCAATGCGCCTTTACGCGGGCAAGTGCCATCCGCGCGCCTTCGATGCAGGCCGACTGCTTCATCTCCTTGATATGCGGCACCGCTCCAAGGAATTGCTGCAGTAAGCCGAAGTAGCTCGTCGCCTTGGGCCTCTTTGGCCAGACATGAGCCACGATGTCAGTCATGGCAAGTCCGGATAATCTATTTAGCTCGGCCCATTCGGCCAACCGGTCGGTCAACGGAAGTGAACGATCCGGACTATGGAATTGAGACCAAAATAGCTCTTCCGTCTTGTGATCCTTCTGGCTCCGGAAGTGCTCAACGGCATCAGCCGCACTTGCCGCTAAGTCCATATCCGGATCCTCCGGACTCCACAGCCGATCAAATTGAGCATACTTTTGATCCATAAACCGGCGACGCAGCAGATAAGGCTTGCCAGCCACGATATCTCCGGCCTGGCGCAGCTCCTCCCTCATGGCCCGCATTGCAGAGCGGGCATCCTTGGCCTCGGCGGCGGACTTCTTCAGGTCTTCCCGCTCCGATAAGCGCTCCTTTTCAAGAGCCTCATTACGGTCGGCAGCATCTTTCACTTTTACGGCCAATTCGGCCACCTCTTCCCTGCGTAGGCAGTGAGCAGCCCTTTCGGCTTTCAACTCCTCGGCCGCCCTTGAGGCAGCCGCGTCACTCCTTCGGGCTTGCTCCTTAGCTTGAGCAAGTTCGGCCCGAAGGCTCTCCACAACAGCAGCACCATCTGTATAACAGCATATAATTTATCAGCGGAGGGCTTTGACCCCACTAATAAAGCGACTGTGGAGAACTCATTTACCTTGCGACTCGTCAAGTCGCTGGTTGACAAGTGCGATGTCCGCATCCGCCGCGTCAAGTTGCCGCATTAACTCGGCAACCCCACTAGTCCGGCTAGCCCTCGGACTATCCGCCACCTGCATAGGAATGGCGACATTAATTACTTGCGATTTTGATCCTCGGCACACTGTCGTCTTCGACAACCTACCGAGTCTCGGGGGCTACTATCTATACAGGGCGCATTTTTATGTGCAAAACTGTTAATAGACAAAGGGATGCGTCATTTTCGTGTACCTCAAACCCCGCCAGCAAACTCATGGCGGCATTGCGCAATCCGCTCTCGGCGGACGAAATCCTTCCAATCACCATAGGCATCAACGCACGGTGATCTTCTGAAATAGACGCCCTCTCAAGCAGATTCTTCAGTTCTCCCGGCCGGATACTAGTGTGTGCCGAACTCTCTGGCCCCTCCGGACTCGGGGATACCCTCCGCGACGATACTTCAGGCTCGTCCGCTTTATCATCTCTGGAAGAAGGTCCCCCGAAGATGAACTCATCTGAGAAGGTTGCAGATCCGACCTGCAAGATAAATATTTCGGTCACCCACAGAAGCACAAATGGAGGTATTTCCTTACTAATTAACTCCCCCTTTTTCATACTCACGGCTCGCTGGAGGGCTGATCCTTTGGCGATGATTGTGTGTCTGGACTCTCCCCGGACGCTGGACCCCCCGGCGAAGATCTCTTCCCCCGCTTAGGGGCTTTGGCCTCCGGATCTTCGGAGGCGGTCCTCTTCTCCCCTTGGAGGGAGGGGTTTTTAATTCCCCCCTCTTCAGAAGCCCCTTTGGGCAAAATATTAGCTCCTCTATTTTCCCCATCGCTCCCTTCTGTGGGCGCGACCTCCAACATTCTGACCAGCACGGGCTCCAGTGCGGTCTCTGGGAGGGGGGGCGGACACCTTATCAGCCTTGATCGCGCCACCCACTCCTGTGAAGAGTAATGGGTCAGGAGGAGAACTCTAGAAAGGCAGATAAACAGAATGTCCGGACTCTGAGCTATTTACCTGAGTATCCGGGCGATTGCGGCTTAGGCCTGCGTCCTCGGCTAATTCCGGACACGCCACCTGCGGTCCGAAGAAGAACTTGTACATCTCCACGGGTGTTGCGCCCATGAAGTGTTGGAGAATCCGAGGTCCCTTCGGGTTGAACTCCCATAGACGGAGAGGACGGCGTTTGCAGGGCAGAAGATGCCTGATTAGCATAACCTGCATCACCACAACCAGATTGATCTCCCTCGCTTGGAGGTCTCGAATCCGGCCCTGCAGTGAGGGCACATCTTCGGATGGCCCCCAATTGAGCCCTTGGTTGACCCACGACATCAGTTGGCGTGGAGGTCCCGGGCGGAATGAAGGCGGCGGCTTTTGCTTGCTGCCCTTTGGAGCGGTGATATAGAACCACTCCTGCTACCACAGTCTGAGTTCCTCTTGGAAGGAACCTTCGGGCCACGGGGCATCGGCCTTTTTGCTTATGGCCGCCCCGCCGCACTCCGCTTGACGCCCCCTGATCATCTTCGGCTTCACATTGAAGGTCTTCAGCCACAGGCCGAAGTGGGGAGTGACGTGGAGGAAGGCTTCGCAGACGATAATGAATGCGGAGATATGGAGGATGGACTCCGGAGCCAAGTCGTGAAAATCCAGTCCGTAGCAGAACATGAGCCCTCTCACGAAGGGGTCCGTCGGGAAGCCTAAACCCCGACGGAGGTGTGATACGAAGACGACGTATTCGCCGGGCTCGGGGGCGGGCACGGCCTGCCCTTGGGCAGGCAACCTGTGCGAAACCTCGTAGGCCAGGTACTTGGCCTCACGTAACTTCAATATGTCCTCCTCCGTGACGGAGGAGGGCATCCACCGGCCCTGGAGGTCGGAGCCGGACATGGTTGAGGATCCGAGGCGCTCGAATCTGAGGCTCTGAGTGTTGGAACTGGGAGCGAGGAGGAGATTTGATGCGAGATTGAAGAACAAGAACGAGCCTTGGTCCTCTTATAAAGGGGAAAAAATACCAAGAGCCGTCTCCGTGACCGTTTGGGATTCACCTTCGATAGAGGAGGCGTGGCGACGGGAACGGTTGGGTTACCCACGCACGTATTGATGAGAATTCCGGAATAAGGGGAACACGATCTCTGCTTCGACAAGACGTGCCAAGGAAACCGCTTCGCTAAACGTGTTGAAGTGGTATAGTAAAAAACGATTCAAACAGTGGCTTGGTAGCAGTGTGATGTCACGCCGCATAATACGTCAGCAGATTGAACTAGTGTACATTTTATTCTCTCTACGGTGGAATGTGGAATTTATTTTGCAGAGCCGGACACTATCCTGGTGTTCATGATCTTCTCTGGATTATTCCAGGGAAGAACCCGCCTTGCAATGCCAAACATTATGCGCGCCGGACTTATCGTCATTGAAGCCTGGTTCAGGGGCTACTGAGGGAGTCCTGGACTAGGGGTGTCCGGACAGCCGGACTATCATCGTCCGCCAGACTCCAAGACTACGAAGATACAAGATTGAAGACTCCGTCCCGTGTCCGGATGGGACTTTCCTTGGCATGGAAGGCAAGCTTGGCGATACGGATATGTAGATCTCCTACCATTGTAACCGACTCTGTGTAACCCTAGCCTCCTCCAGTGTCTATATAAACCAGAGGGCTTTAGTCCGTAGGACACAACATACATTACAACAATCATACCATAGGCTAGCTTCTAGGGTTTAGCCTCCTTGATCTCGTGGTAGATCCACTCTTGTACTACACATATCATCAATATTAATCAAGCAGGACATAGGGTTTTACCTCCATCGAGAGGGCCCGAACCTGGGTAAAACATCATGTCCCTCGTCTCCTGTTACCATCTGCCTAGACACACAGTTCGGGACCCCCTACCCGAGATCCGCCGGTTTTGACACCGACAGCAGGCATCTAGTGATCATCACATGTTTTAATTATTTGAAGATATATTAATGAATCAATCTTTCTTCTTTCAGCCCTCTAGATCGAGCAAATCTTCTACAGACAGAGTGTGAGGCCCGGGAAAAACGTTGAAGGAGGGTATAAAGTACAACATTGATGCCATCAAAACTAATGGCGAACCAATAGCGCCTAAGAACATTGCGAGCAAGTTCGTTCGTCAGTGTGGAGTTCTTGTGAAGGACAAACTCCCGATCTCCCTTCAAGAATGGAAAGAGCCATCAAAGCCCCGTCCAGATCTTAGTTTTGTCGATGATAGAGCAAAAAAGCACTTTGGGAAGATCTCATAGAACATTTCACCCTACCAGATCATTTCACAGCTGCAGATGTGGAGAAAGTTAAGGACGCTGCTCTTAGGAAGATGGAAATTGCATTCAACAACCACGAGAAAACTGTATGGAATAACTAGTCTACGTCAAAGCAGGAAAGAAGACTCCAAAATTCAAGGGAACACTGGATAAGCAAAGAGAACACTGGGACGATTTTGTGAAATTCAAGGAATCAGAATTATCTAAGGAACGGTCCAGAAAAAACAAGGCCAATGCCGCAAAAAAGCAGCAACTCCATAGGCTGGGGCCAGGTGGCTACGTGGTGGCAATGCTTAAGTGGGATAAGTCTGAACAAGAGATGCTGGCTGCACAGGTCACTCCAGTTACATTGAGCTGGCCCCCCAGGTGCAGAACTTGGTTCTATGCGCATGGGGGGCGTTGGACCCAAAGACAGGCGAGGTTTCGAAGAAGGCATGTCTTAAAGGAGCTGATGATAAGTTAGTTGAAGCAATAGAAGAAGCTCGAAAGGGGGTGTTCACACCCAACAGAGAGAAAGACGAGCTTACGGGCACAATGGGAAATCCTGAACACCCGGGAAGAAGACGAGGCAAGGGCGTTGTTCCGTGGTATGAGGCTTTTCGGAGTGGAACACCGACTATAGAAGTTGTGCGAGAAGGAAGATGGAGGAGGAGGAGAAGAAGAAGCTGGAGGACGAACAGAGGAAGCAGGAAGCAGAACGCCTTCAAGGCCTAGAATCAGTGCACGCGGACTTGGCACTCAAATTGCAGAGGCAACAGCAGCAGGTTGACTCACTTAGCCAGGAAAGGGGGTCTCAGCAGCGGCCGCAGCTAGCGGATGATCCAGCATTGGATAGCACCGTCCCATCCATGCCGAGAAGTAGTGTGGGTTCCACCCCGGGCGACGCACTACTGGATAGATACCATGTGGATGACATCATGGAGAACACTAACTGTGAGCTACACTTCAAAATAAACAACATATACATGAAGGCGGTGGACGCCGTTGCTTATACAAATCCCCCCGGAGCAACCTACCATTGCAGAACGATTCTAGCCGGCTATGCTCATGTCGTGGTTGATGAGGTGGTGGACCAATATTTGGGGCTACAGCTTGGCATTCATGGAGATGACGAGGAGCTAGCACACACTGGGAGAGGACATACATCGTATCATCCTATGGAGAAAGGATTGCATCATCTTTTGAAGGCCACAGACACCATGTCAGCTCGAGCTTGAAATTCCAGGAGGTGACGAGGAGCAGACGACTCACGCTCCTCCAACGCGTGCGGCCACTCCTCCTGCTTCAACTCAGCCAACGCGTGAGGCCACTCCTCCTGCTTCAACTCAACCAATGCATGAGGCCACTCCTCCTCCTCCAAGTCCACCAACGCATGCCACTCCTCCTCCAAGTCTGACACCATGTCAGCCGTCTCCACTGCCTCGGCAATTGCAGAAGAGTGCCGCCGCAGCTATGGTGCATAGTGCTACAAGTTGAGGTAGTACATGAGGTATAGGCGGAGGCAAGCGATTTCAATATGGTCCAAAAAGCCTCGCGCCTCTTCCGCAAAGGCCTTACGACATGACCAAGGAGAAAAACGAAGCCATAGTGAAGGCCCAAGTGGACGCCCATTTCGGACCAAAACCGGCACCGCCGCCAAGGGAGAAAGTGCCCGAGAATAAGATTGACCACTTTATTCATATGGCGCGAGCACCAGCTCCCAAGCCTGTTGACTCAGACTATGAGCGCCAAATTAGGAAGGCACACCGAGCATGACAAAAGGGGTCGAGCTCGAGCTCGAGCCAAGCAGCTGATCAAAAATGCGGGAAAACCGTTCCCCAGCTAGGAGAACAGGCGGCGCAATCGATCCCCCCTCTTGTTGTACCAACACATGAGAGTATCGGCACTGGTCAGCTGGTAATAATCGACGAGCATAGATGGAACGCTGAAATGCTCGATATCACTGTTGGACAACTCCTCGAGATTGAGCCCATGCCTAAGCTTAAAGAGCAGGACATAAAACGAAAATATGTCCGCGACCAACCTTTGGTCAAGCCTGAGGAGGTCAATAACATCCCAACAAGAATGTATGAATTGCATGATTGGTACACGAAAATTACCAAGAGTAACAATCGAGAGGGCCTCATGGTGAAAGTCAAGGAAGAGTATTACTTCAATAAGCTAGCTTTGTCCATTGAGTATTCAGAACTATTTCAGTTATTTAATCAAGACGCACTCGACAAATCCCTCGTTAGTTGCTATTGTCTATAAGTGATTGCTTTCTGTAATTCAATTCTCAAGCTAGCTGTAGTGCTCATTGATCGATCATTACTTGTAATTATCCTCACTATATTCTTTTCTGTGGTATTATGCAGGAGAAGATGTATGAAATGAAAAAAGCTGGATGCTATGGCATTGGGTTCATTGACCCAAATACCGTTAATGAAAAAACATGGACATATAAATGGTATCAAGCAGATGTAGAGAAAAACATGCTAGAGTTCTTGAAGCGCCTCAATACCAATGAAGATATACTACTTCCTTACAACTACACGTGAGTCACACTGTCTTGTACTATAAATTCTGTTTTTACTTACTAGCTAGCTAGATGTTAATAATTAAGTGTATAGGGTTTAGGGTAGTTGATGAGTGTTATGCACATGCCTGCTTAATTAAGACATGCAAACGTGTGTGCATGCGGTTACCATTGGATCTTGTTAATCGTTAAAGTTGATGAAGGAACAGTTGAAGTACTGGACTCACTACTTAAAGATAAGAAAGACTACACAATCGTGAAGGGGATAGTCGACAGGTAATTTCAATCATTATTAACTATATTTCAGCCTCTTTAGTTTGTCATTTCCTAATATTAACTATTTAATAACTCGTTTATTCATTTTCTTTGCCGGCGGGCAGGGCTTGGGCAAAGTTCAGGAATGAGGTTCCAGGCGAATGGAAAGAAAAGCTGCATTGGTTTCGACCCAAGGTATAATTAATTAAGTAGTACTATCTAGCTACCTACCATGCATCTCTTTAATTCTAGTTTCAATACCATTAATTATCATGCTTCATTAATTATTATCTGATTAAATTCTATTCTAGTAAAGGCCCTGAAGCAGGCGCAGGGGACTGATGTGTGTGCATACTGCGTTTTCGAGAACATTCGCATGATGACGTCCGAAAGAACCAAAACTGATAGACAGCTGCGGGTACGCGCATTTGACAGGACAATATTCGCATTCTTTATGTCATTATCGATATCTAGTCACATAACTAATACACATGCATATTGATCTCCTTCTTAACAGTTCAAATCGGTGCGGGAGCAGCTCCTACCAGTGTAGTGCATACGAGCACTTCAAGAGGGAATAGCAGGATTTTTGCTCGACGAGGTCATAGATCCCAAAGGGGAATTCTACTACGAGCTACCGCCCCAATGAACCACTCCCAATTCTCATCGTGCTCCGAAGGCACCAAGGCAAATGCCACTGGCTCTGAAGGCAACATGTAGGAAAAACTGTATATATATATATATATATATATATATATATATATATATATATATATATATATATATATATGCATGTGTATGTGTGAATAATGGTGTGGTTATGAGACATTCGATGATATATATATATAATCGGTTCTACGAGAAATTCGATTTATATATATGCATAACATATACAATATGTAGTAACGTAAAATACCAGCAAACGAAAAAGAATTAAATGGAAAACACAAAATTAAAGAAAAAATAAATAATAAAACCAAAACCCCCCAAACTTTTTAGTACCGGTTGGTACACCAACCGGTACTAAAGGTCTCCCCACACCCGGCCTGGCTCATGCCACGTGGTGGCCCTTTGGCGGTGGTTCGTGCTAAACCGGTACTAGGGGGGGGGGGACCTTTAGTCCCCATCCTTTAGTGCCGGTTACAGAACCAGCACTAATGGCCCTTACAAACCGGGGCTATACCCCGGTTCTGCACTAGTGACCGCCCGGGCTGATACCCGTCATTCGCTGGGGTTTTACCTGTATTAGTGAGGTTATATGTATGATACTATTCGAGATGTATAAGTGATAATATTCGACGATGTACGGACGAAAGAGATGATTTAATTTTGCTTATTGAATGCATGCTAATTTGAATACTAATTTATTTTATGATTTAGTTTTGCTTATTAAATGCTCAAATTGGAGAACTACTCCTATTTTGAATGCTCAAATTGGAGAGCACTATGCAAGGCATATGCATTTGATTGGTTGATAGCTTATCGGGTTTCACTAAGCCGTAAGATGAGGATAATAATGTTTTTATTTATATTTTGTTTTTGCAGCCAAATCTCCATGTCGTCTCCGCTCTCGTCCCCGTCACAGACCCCCTCCGACCTCGAGGTGAGACCAGCCAAATCTCCATGTCAATATGAGTCCTATAAGATATTTTGAAATGTTTTTGTTCATATTTTCAACCATTGAAATACAATGACCATCAAGTCTGAATGCAAATAGGATATGTGCTTGCCCAAGTGGCCATGTTTGCAGGTAACACCTCCGAGTGGCCTATGTTTTGCTGGAGTGTTGATTAATTTCCGTTTCGGCAAATTTCAAATGCTCAATATGTCCTTTTTTAGCAAAGGTCATGCCGGATTTTTTCGTGAATTTTGGCATGACTTGTGCTAGAATATGTAGAAAATATCGAGTGGCTTGGATTTTCTAGAAAGATAATTAAATGATATTTTAGGTTGAATTTAAGTCTATTGAGGCTCCATAGATGACAATCAAAAAATGAGTGAGGGAGAAAGTCTGCACCATATATGAGAGAGAGGAAAAATCCCGACTGTTGTCGTGGGGGTCATTTCTCCTTCTCCTTGTGCTAGACGTTTGTTATGCACTAGGGGAAGGAGGAGTAACGACCATCACTAACGGTCGAAAATCAGTGAGGGAGTGTGTCCACAATATATGAGAGAAGAAGACTGCCGACTGTTGTCGTGGGGGTTGCTTCTCCTTCGTTCTCGTGTGCTATACATTTTGGTTTAATGCACTCGGGGACGAAGGGAGGAGCGACCATCACCAACGGTCGAATATATACACCAAGTGAGCTGAGAGTTTTCAAAAAAAAGACTCGACGGACCGATAGTCAACCCGTGCTGAATAATAATGATCTAATTTAGTTTTTTAGTATATATATTGTATTTTATAAGTTTAATCTTTGAATTATGAACATGGGAAATGTCGTCGGACGGAAGTCTCACAGAGTGCTCCTAGTGCGGCGACAACCGGTGTTTCTGCGACAGGCCTCACTTGGTAGAAGGTCGGCGCGTCAGCATTAAGCTCCAGGAGACCCTCAATGTTGAAACGGTAGGCTACAACGCAAAGTGTTTTTTTGTAATTAAGCTCGACTTCTACTACTTCAACGTGTAATTTTTGTCTTTTACAATTCGACTAGCTTATCCCATGCCATGCAAGACGCTATGTCTTGGAGAGGATGGATTTTGAAGATCATGAAATATGGAAACAAGGAAAATTTACCTAAGGACCCACCATGGTATGGATTTTGAGGTAAATCTATACAATTCTGAGAGCGTATCCCATTTTGGTTGCCCGAATAGGGAAGCACTTTGCAAGATATATGATTTTCATGAGGGTATGCTTGTCACCATGGATCTTGGTGATCCTGACATCGCCGAAGACAATTTGGACATTTGGGTCCTTGTTAATACGCTTTCAATTCTACCGCTATGTGAGTTTCTCAAACATAGTTATTAAGTAATTTATATTGTTTATTTCAAAATAGTTGACAGACTATTTCCATTGATAGCTTATTTTCATTCTTGAAAGAATGTGCGGAAGATGGTAGACAGAACCTACTACACCGATGGCTCGGAATTAACTTATCGGGAGAAAAATCATCTGATCGCATTTATTACTGATCTTGAGAATTACAATATGTATTATAAAACTCCTCCACATCATGGTCAATACATGCCACTAGTGCACGTGTTGAACTATGATAACATCCATGGAGATGTCATGGTAAGATTTTTTAATATTACAACATCTGTGCATCTTTTGCATAAATTCTTCTAAAACTGAACTACATTGCTAACTACGAACTTATTACTATGTTTTTCAATAGATAATCCCGCAGGAGTGTGTGCCTCATGTGATGTTTCAAAAAGGCCGCCTTGATGTTTGTAATATATGGCCAGGTCATCCTACGAATCACTCCTGTTCATATCGGATTTCTAAAACCCATGAAGACATGACAATCAAAGATTGAAAAAATGTATGGTCACTCATAGGAAGCTACTTGGAAGCAAAATTATGCGAAGGGCAAGAACTGGAGACAGGATAATCTCCATTCTCCATAACGGGGAGTAAGGGCCTATCTTGTTTTATGCTATTTTACCTAAGAGAAGGTAGTAGGTCCTATGAGAGAGAAGTAGGTCCTAGGTACAATGTGTTATTATGTGGTGCAATGTGTTAGAGTTGATGATGAGGAGGAGGAGTTGTGATTATGACTAGTGACCAACTTACTATATGATGTCTCATTGATGAAAATGATGATCATGAGGAGGTGTTATATGACAATGATGTATTATAATGATAAGTTGTTAATGATATGATGATGATGATGATGATGATATTTATTATATCATTGGGTGGAAGAACCACAGTTTAGTTTCAAGTGGTGAAACTAGTCCACGGTTCTTTCAGCAGTGATGTAATAACTCATTATGATGTAAAAACAATCTCCAAATTGCTACTGTATGAAAACTTGTATAAAGGTGTATGAATACAACATGTAAAAAAGAAATAGAATACGGAATAGTAGTAGTAGAACGGGCTGCCAGAAGCGCTACTAGTAACTACCAGTAGCGCTGTTCCCAGGAAGTGCTACTACTAAATGGATACAGTAGTAGCGCGGGTGGACACATGATTGTAGTGCCGTATTAGTAGTGTGGTTACCCGCACTACTGATAGGCCAAAAATATGCGCTACTGCTAGGCTTTTCCCTAGTAGTGCACCCTCGCGCTCGCAGTCCTTCCCGTCCCCTACTGTCAGCGCTCACACTCATTTCCCCCCTACGGCCAACGTCAACAGGGAAAGAAGACTACCACCCCTGTCCTTCACTCGATCAGGTGCCCACCGACGACCACGATGTGCAGATCGGCGAAACCTCACGTGCAGCTCTCTCGTCACCAACATGTAGTTCCTTGACGCCTCCATCCATGCTGCAGGTACAAAAAAATGCCCAGCTCAAATTCTTCAATGTGTGTTATTCACTGACGGCAAGCAGTGCAGGTTGCTCTTCCGTTGCAGGGCACTTGGGTCGTCGGTGCAGTACCCAAAAACCAGTGAACTGCGCCCGTTCTTCCATCCACTGCCTGCAACTCATTTGGTTCAAGTTTCACGTGTGCGTGGCCATGGATTTGCAGTACGGCAGTGCACACCATGCAGCTCGCCCACCATGCAGTCCACACAAAAAGGCTCGGGCACCAATTTGCGTGGCTGGCTAACGCATCGCTGTGAGTGGCCGGTTCACTTCTTTTTAATGGGATGGGAGGCGCATTTCACTTATATGTTGCGTGCAACTCGGCCCAGGGCGGCATGCGGCTCTATCGACGGCGGCTTGCAGTTCTGACCACGAGCACATGCAGTACGCCGACGCACTCCGTGTTCCTCATCTCCACTTGCAGTCCAGTCATTGGATGCGTGAAGAACGTTTCTTCAATCCACGCAGTCCTCTCCGCCACACATCACCGATGAGTGTCGTCGTGCCTTTTTTGTACATTGTTTTGCAACCCACTTTGTCGACTATGCAATTTGTGTTGTACATGGGTGCAGTTGATCCACGGGTTGAGTTCTTTTTTCTCAATTTTTTTATGATGTTAAACGTTGTATTTATTAAAAACTTATTTGTAGTTCATTTTGCATTGTTTCCTCGTTTAGACAGTAAAAAATAATGTTGTATGAAAAAACCATATTGTACTTCCTTGCTCTCGGCAAAGTAATCCAAAGGAAAAAAGATACAGTTCGCTTGTTGCCAAAAAGCAGCAAAAAATAAGACTTGAAAATGCGGTGCACTTTGGTCTCAAAGAAAGTCGAACTCTTTAGTACACTCCATTTAAAGAAAATGCATTAAAAAATTATGCAGTGCACTTGACTGTCTGATGCAGTGCGGTTCTCTATCTGATGTAGTATACACGACGATTTGGGTGTCGCGAAAACCAGAGTGTCAGCGTTTCGGTAAATTCAAAATTGCTCTTAAACCGTAAGGAATTAGATAGTGTTTTACATGAGAAAGTTGGCTCTTTGATATCTTTCCAATGGCGTATAATTCGAATCATTCCGATCAGCGCTTCGTAAAAATTTCGTGAAAAACGGCCGATGTCACTCGTCGTCAGCCACACCATTTTCAAAATTAACTTAAAACCGTAAAGAATCTCAAAACAATTTCTACATATGAAAGTTGCGCCTCATCCGCAGCTTTCCAACGGCGTATCATACGCCTTGTTTCGACAAACGGTTAAAAAACGGCAGTGAAAACAGTACCAAAAAATTCAAAAAAATGAAAAACACAATTCTGGGATTTAGTAAATTTGAAACTGCTCTTAAACCGTAACGAATTAGAGAAAATAATATATATGAAAAAGATATGCCTCGACGTTATCTTTCCAGCGGTGTATCATTTGCTTTATTGCAACAAGCAGTTTAGGAAAAAACACGAAAAAAACACTCGCTGCCACTCGTTGTGCGCCGCACTATTTTCTAAACTGCTCTTAAACCGTGATAAATCTTTAAAAATATTCAACATGGCGAAGTTGCGCCTAATCCATAGCTTTTCAATGGTATATTACATGCCTTGTTCCGACAAACGGTTTAAAAACTAGAGCGAAAATAGTATCGAGAAAACACCGCGTGCAGTTTTTGTGACGGGATGTTCACTAGTCTGTGTATTGCAGTACCTTTGCTACTGAAAATGCAGTGCCATCATGTTGATTGTGCAGTGCGGAACTATATATATATATATATATATATATATATATATATATATATATATATATAGAGAGAGAGAGAGAGAGAGAGAGAGAGAGAGAGAGAGAGAGAGAAATGGGATACAAACAACATTAATGGAAAGTCAAAAGCTACTTGGTTTCACATTATGTTTTTGTGATAAACTTTCATATTTTGTGAAGCGTATTAGTGGCGCCGCCCATAATAAAGATGCAACAAAATTTAGGGCTGTAACACCGCTGTTGAGTGTCACCCAGAAGTTTGCGCATGAGAATCGTCTACACTTAATAAAATGGTGGCGTGGATACATATGCTAATGCCAGTAAAGATGGTACCAGTAGTGGCAATAGATAGGTAAGAGACGCTGATACTATTTGTGCGGGCAGAGATGAAGTGCTTGTGGCGTTGGCTCAGCGGCCAGACGCTACTATGTTGTAGCAATTAGGCTCTATTTGGTTAATAAGTTCTAAAATATTTTTTAGTCTCAAATAAAAAGTCGTTAGTCCCTAAAAGTCCCTGCATGTTTGGTTTCTGGGACTAAACATGAACTAACAGACCATGTTACAACTAAAAGTCCCAAAAAGACTCTCCCTCAGGGTCTTCTTTCATAAGTTCCAACTGCCCGCTTTAAGTCCCTATAAGTCTCTTCTGTTTGGTTTAGATGGGACTAAAAGAGACATTTTTAAGTCCCTACATCAATAAGTCCCTGTAAACAAACACCCCCTTAGTGACGTTTGTGCCAGCCAACGCCAGTACTATTTACACCCGCTAGGGTCCACGGACTACTGTCGGTTGTGGTGAAGTGCATGCCTGGAATGTGCTCATGTCAGTGCAGCCTAGCATATATCAACTGATTGACAAAATGGATTGGAATTAGGGATAACCAGATTGAGAAAATGGATTGGAATGATCCAATTATTATTGGTAGATGAACAATTTACACACACATACAAATAAACAATCTGACATAACATGTAACATTCACACACGCACACACGCACACGATCACACAACGAACACTCTCAATCTTAGTAATTAACTAGCACAAACAGGAATATGTATATTCATCAAATTAATTAATCTAAGGTTTTGTTTGAATACGGCTCGCAATCGGATGAGCCCCGCCGGTGGCCGCCATTAGACGATTCAGTAGGGCCTGGAGAGCACGTCTGGGCACCTCAGGCGCGGGATCCGCCATACCTCGGATGTATTTATCATCGATCTTGATCTTGTCCTTGATGTCGGGTTTATCGGAGATATCAACAAGGATTTCAGGGGAGTAGGCGATGATCTCCACCTGCACGAGGTTATGGCCAAATGCGGAGCTCTGGATCTCGACCCGCAACAGCTCCACGTCTAGCGTCACGTACTTGATGTTGTGGAACCCGGTGCTGAAGACGATACTCTCTGTTTTACAGGCGCCTTCTAGCAGGACGAGCACGGAGAGAAGTGGCAGGCCAATTCCCAGCTGGTTGATGAAGGACTGCGGCACCATCGTGTTCTTCAGGAACAACTGCGTCAGGGTCGGGAGTGTAAAGTTGTGGCCCGACAATGTAGGGGATTGCTCCATCTTCCCAGCTAGCCGCATCATCTGGAGGCGCGGGAGGTTGGATCTAGTGAACAGATCTGAGGGGATCACCGCCTGATCTCCAGAAGCAAGGTTGAGGATCACGAGGTACTTGAGCTTGTAGATGGCCTTCACATTGCTTGCGGAGATCCCATCGACGTGCAGCGTGTTGAGGCGTACCATCCTGCAGAAGGTTTTCTCGTCCCAGGCACCGTTGTTGCCATGGTTTACAGTCGTCAGGTCCCGTAGCTGCTCCAGGTTGCCGACTCATCTGGGCAAGAGGATGGACCCGAAGACGTGCCGCAACGTCCTTATTTTCCAGAACCCCATTGGGAGCGCGTTGACGCCGGTGCCTCGGACGTCCAGCGTCTGGAGCCGGGTCAGCTTTCCAATTGACGGTGGTATTACCTGGACAAGAGTTTTTCATTCGAATGTTTTTTAAACATGAAATTGCACTCTTTTCGATTTTTTCTAAACTAAAAAACATGACTAGATCCAGTCGGCTACTCAAGTCAACATGCATTCGAGTTGGCTTTTTAAATGCTGACACTATGCCCCTGTCAGCTTTTGACAATCCATGAGGTTAGTATTTTAGAATATTTTAATTTTAGTCTAATATAGACTTCAAATTTTGAAAAATAATATTTGAAAAAGAAAACAGCTCAATTACCTTGAGGGAGCAGGAGGTGATGGCGAGATGCTGCAGGTGCACCACGCTCCCGATTTCATGGGGTAACTCGATGCCAATGTTGAGGCCATCTAGACTGATGACACGGAGGAACTTGGAATTGCACAGGAGCCTCTGTATGATCGTCTTCGGGTATGGAGCCTCTGTATGATCACGCCAAGTTGGAGGACTGTGCCACCGGATCACCACTCTGCTCTTGGCGCTGCTCGTCCTCCCGCGTTTCTGCTCCGGTGCTCCCCCCTGGGCTGAACGCGAGGTGGAAAAACACATCGACGGCCAAGATGAACCAAAAACGGTTCATAATGAGGGGCACAATCGTCTTTGTTGCCCCCGCGTATAGCCGTCGAGGAGCCCTGGGAGGCCCGTACGGGCCCGGTTAGATCGTATGCCCGGGCGTATGCTCGTATTCGTATACGGCGGCGTTTCGCGCACGCCTGCAGCCGCCCGCGCGTGGGGCTGCACGTGTCACGAGTGGTTGCCAAAACTGTCCCATCATATAAATGTGGACGGCAACCACCTCCGGCCGCATCGCCCACCATTCCCCCCCCCTCCCCGCCGCATCGTCTCCCTCTCTCCACTCCCCACTCCCCACGAGCCCCACTCCCTCTCCTCTCCAACCTCCTCGTCTCCCTCACCGCATCCTCTCCATCGCCATGGCGGACGCAGGAGGTGAGCGCCTAGATTGGGACCCAGATCTGGTGGAGCAGGCGCGGCAGGTCGCTGCGGGCACCTTTGTGAGGGGACGTGCCGGCGTCCAGCGCGGTGCTCCCTCTGCTGCAGATCTGGAGAAGGCGGGGGCGGGATGCAGCGGCGCAGTCCAGCCAGACGCGCCCGCTCTGGCGATCTCCGGCGAGGCGCAGAAGGTGGAGGCGGGCTCTGGCGAGGCGCGGAAGGTGGAGGCGGGCTCCGGCAAGGCGCACGAGGTGGAGAAGGTGGATAAGGTGGAGGCCGACTCTGGCGAGGAGCAGGCGGAGCAGAAGGTATGTGCTTATCACTTTAATGTGGTAGTTTTAAGATTGTAGGGTTTGTGGCCAGAAGGTTCTTTTGTTAGATTTGTTGGATGTGGGGTTTTCTCCGCATTAGGGTTTTTGTGTATTTGATTCGTGCAAGAATGGTTGACCTCATATGATTATTAGATTCGGTTAGAAGTAGCCGGATTGAGGGATGGGGTTTTTTCATATGCTTATTAGATTAGTAGTGGAATTTGTGCAATTCTGTAGGTGTTTGGCTTGAGGATTAGATGATGGATTAGTCAAATATATACTTCTCTATTGCTTTGGGTTGGTGACTGCTTTAGTTCTTTGGCTTGATGATTAATTAAATGGATGATTAGTTCTAGGGATTATGCCTGTCATAGTTGCAATTCTTAGATACTTGATTGATGCATGTTGTCATAGTTGCAGTTCATTGATGCTTGATTGATGCCTGTCAGGCAGAGGCTATGAGATGGGTTGTGCATGGCCATGTGTTTTTGGAAATTGTGTACCTGAGGTGATTAGATGGTGAATTAGTTTGGTTGTAAATATAGTGAAGGATGTGCTCATGTAATGGGTGTTGTCATGTTAATCAAAAAGAGCTTCTCAATGGCTGGATTTTGTTTGTGTTGGATTGGGGCTTCTGAAGGAGAGGGGAAGGGGCAGTCTATGCTTATTTAGTTTGGGTTAGCAGTGGAATTTTGCAATTGCTTCAGAGATATTTACAGCATTGAACATCCTCTCCAATGCCGTTGATTCAGAGATAAAAGCATCTTGGGGTTTTTTCAGATGCTTATTAGATTAGTCCTGGAATTTTTGCTTGTTAGATTTTAATTAGTATGAGGTTGAATACCTTATTTAAGGGGGAATTTAAGGTCAGATAGACCATATATGATTATTAGATCTGTATTCAATGCTGCAGATATATATGATTATTTGATTTGATCTGTGATTCAATGATATTGGATGGAAACATATTTGATTTGGAATGCATTAATTATGATGTGGCAATGAATTGATTTAGATGATACAAGATACATCTATAGTATAATTTGTTGTTGTTTAGGTAAGTAATGAAATTTTAGTTGTTTGTTGAAGATGAATGCATTTATAGTTGAAGTTGTACATAATTAACTACTGCATTATGTTAATATGTGTAGGAGCTTTGCTGTATTATCCCAAAAAATGCTTAGGTACATCTGAATTATTCTTTTGTGTAGGTTTCCTGTAGTTAGAAACTTTTCCAGAATATGTATTTATATTAGCTATGTTGTCCAATATAGATTGGAGCTTTCCATCATTATGCAAAAACAAATTGTTTAGGTAGCTTTATTTGTTTATCTGTAGGTTTCATATTAAAATATTTTGCATTGGAAAATATATAGACAATATTTGTCACTTGCAACATACCAATGTGGTTCACATTCACAATTTTGTTTGTAATGACATTATTTGAAATGCAATTCAATTCCATGTAAATGATTTGTTTGGTTGACAATATAGCAGAAGGAGGATCTTGTTGGCAACAAGAGGAAGTATGACTCATCTGGGTACTACCCATATGACAGTGATGAAGATGAGCCGTACGAGGTAAGGCCTAGTTGAAATGTTATTTTTGCATTGAGTTAGTGTTAGATGTTTATAGTATTTGAATGCATAATTTATTAATGTCTGTCATTAATGTGTGCAGTATGAATCTGGAGATGATGTGGTCGAGGGGAACGTCGAGTCCTTTGGAGAGAAGGAGGTGCTGAAGATCAGGGCCCAAGGACCTGATAAGTACTACAACTGGATGACGGAGAAGTACCGGTGCCCCTACTGCAGCAAGGCCAAACCCAGATCTGGGTTACAGGAGCATCTGATGGAACATTGTCGGGCTACATCGATCACCGGTGATGACTACAAGATCAGGGCTCAGCACTTTGCCCTCCTGAAGGTCATGAGAAACCCCAACATGTAGTCCTACATCATGCTGATCATCAGAAGCTGGAAGCCCTACTCATCATCAGTAGATTTGATGATGTTTTACTTTTGGAAAGCTGCATGTTGGTTCGAACTACTAATATTATGTAATGTATTGTGTGTCTGAACTGGATTTGTTGTGAACTGGCTGGTACCTGTGGGGGTAACGTAGAATGCTATCTATATTTGTGTGGCCTTAACTTTATTGGTGGTGAATGCTTCCTTCATATTTAGTTGTTGTTTCGATGGTGCAATGATCACAAATGGCGCTTCAGTGTAGCTTCAGACATGCTGCAACACTTGTCTATGCTGTAGGCAAGTGCAAAATGTTGTGCCCATGTGCCAATCATACCAAATATTCAATCTGGCAATGTTCCAAATTGGCTGTCATGAATTATAGTACATGGGGTTTAGTAAAGTTACTGATAATTGTTCATCCTCACACATTCCATCAATGCATAATTTGAATAAGCAAAAAAGATCAAACGTTCCATCATTTGAACATATGTTGCAATAACAGAGCAAATATTCCATCATCAAAGTGTGAAGGAATTAAAATGTAAATTTAGAAGAGTAATGTAAAAAATTCAAAAAAATATAAAACCTTTGGAACCCACCTTTGTTTGTATGTGTGCCAAAGTTGAGGTCATTTGGAGGTGGTCGAAAAAATGACCGCATTCCGGAGGGGCCATTTGGTCTAACTCAAGCCAGTTTTTGAAATAATGTAATTTTTCCCACCACCTCCAAATCACACAAACTTTCTTGAACATGGTGACCCACATGTGACAATCATGGCTATGAAAGAAAATTTGGAAAAAGTATTTTTTACAATGCCCCCCTGAGGTATAGACCGATGTTTTGACCGGTCAGTCTAGAGGGCATTATAAAATAATAAAAAATTCAAAAAAAATATAAAACCTTTGGAACCCACCTTTGTTTGTGCAATAGATCATGTGTGCCAAAGTTGAGGTCATTTGGAGGTGGTCGAAAAAATGACCGCATTCCGGACTCAAGCCAGTTTTTGAAATAATGTGATTTTTCCCACCACCTCCAAATCACACAAACTTTCTTGAACATGGTGACCCACATGTGACAATCATGGCTATGAAAGAAAATTTGGAAAAAGTATTTTTTACAATGCCCCCCTGAGGTATAGACCGATGTTTTGACCGGTCAGTCTAGAGGGCATTATAAATTAAAAAAAATTCAAAAAATATAAAACCTTTGGAACCCACCTTTGTTTGTGCAATAGATCATGTGTGCGAAAGTTGAGGTCATTTGGAGGTGGTCGAAAAAATGACCGCATTCCGGAGGGGCCATTTGGTCTAACTCAAGCCAGTTTTTGAAATAATGTGATTTTTCCCACCACCTCCAAATCACACAAACTTTCTTGAACATGGTGACCCACATGTGACAATCATGGCTATGAAAGAAAATTTGGAAAAGGTATTTTTACAATCCCCCCCTAAGGTATAGACCGATGTTTTGACCGGTCAGTCTAGAGGGCATTATAAAATAATAAAAAATTCAAAAAAATATAAAACCTTTGGAACCCACCTTTGTTTGTGCAATAGATCATATGTGCAAAAGTTGAGGTCATTTGGAGGTGGTCAAAAAAATGACCGCATTCCGGAGGGGCCATTTGGTCTAACTCAAGCCAGTTTTTGAAATAATGTGATTTTTCCCACCACCTCCAAATCATACAAACTTTCTTGAACATGGTGACCCACATGTGACAATCATGGCTATGAAAGAAATTAGGAAAAAGTATTTTTTACAATGCCCCCCTGAGGTATAGACCGATGTTTTGACCGGTCAGTCTAGAGGGCATTATAAATTAATAAAAAATTCAAAAAAATATAAAACCTTTGGAACCCACCTTTGTTGGTGCAATAGATCATGTGTGCCAAAGTTGAGGTCATTTGGAGGTGGTCGAAAAAATGACCGCATTCCGGAGGGGCCATTTGGTCTAACTCAAGCCAGTTTTTGAAATAATGTGATTTTTCCCACCACCTCCAAATCACACAGACTTTCTTGAACATGGTGACCCACATGTGACAATCATGGCTATGAAAGAAAATTTGGAAAAAGTATTTTTTACAACGCCCCCCTGAGGTATAGACCGATGTTTTGACCGGTCAGTCTAGAGGGCATTATAAAATAATAATAAAATTCAAAAAAAATATAAAACCTTTGGAACCCACCTTTGTTTGTGCAATAGAACATGTGTGCCAAAGTTGAGGTCATTTGGAGGTGGTCGAAAAAATGACCGCATTCCGGACTCAAGCCAGTTTTTGAAATAATGTGATTTTTCCCACCACCTCAAAATCACACAAACTTTCTTGAACATGGTGACCCACATGTGACAATCATGGCTATGACAGAAAATTTGGAAAAATTATTTTTTACAATGCCCCCCTGAGGTATAGACCGATGTTTTGACCGGTTAGTCTAGAGGGCATTATAAATTAATAAAACATTCAAAAAAATATAAAACCTTTGGAACCGACCTTTGTTTGTATGTGTGCCAAAGTTGAGGTCATTTGGAGGTGGTCGAAAAAATGACCGCATTCCGGAGGGGCCATTTGGTCTAACTCAAGCCAGTTTTTGAAATAATGTAATTTTTCCCACCACCTCCAAATCACACAAACTTTCTTGAACATGGTGACCCACATGTGACAATCATGGCTATGAAAGAAAATTTGGAAAAAGTATTTTTTACAATGCCCCCCTGAGGTATAGACCGATGTTTTGACCGGTCAGTCTAGAGGGCATTATAAAATATTAAAAAATTCAAAAAAATATAAAACCTTTGGAACCCACCTTTGTTTGTGCAATAGATCATATGTGCAAAAGTTGAGGTCATTTGGAGGTGGTCAAAAAAATGACCGCATTCCAGAGGGGCCATTTGGTCTAACTCAAGCCAGTTTTTGAAATAATGTGATTTTTCCCACCACCTCCAAATCATACAAACTTTCTTGAACATGGTGACCCACATGTGACAATCATGGCTATGAAAGAAATTTGGAAAAAGTATTTTTTACAATGCCCCCCTGAGGTATAGACCGATGTTTTGACCGGTCAGTCTAGAGGGCATTATAAATTAATAAAAAATTCAAAAAAATATAAAACCTTTGGAACCCACGTTTGTTGGTGCAATAGATCATGTGTGCCAAAGTTGAGGTCATTTGGAGGTGGTCGAAAAAATGACCGCATTCCGGAGGGGCCATTTGGTCTAACTCAAGCCAGTTTTTGAAATAATGTGATTTTTCCCACCACCTCCAAATCACACAGACTTTCTTGAACATGGTGACCCACATGTGACAATCATGGCTATGAAAGAAAATTTGGAAAAAGTATTTTTTACAACGCCCCCCTGAGGTATAGACCGATGTTTTGACCGGTCAGTCTAGAGGGCATTATAAAATAATAATAAAATTCAAAAAAAATATAAAACCTTTGGAACCCACCTTTGTTTGTGCAATAGAACATGTGTGCCAAAGTTGAGGTCATTTGGAGGTATTCGAAAAAATGACCGCATTCCGGACTCAAGCCAGTTTTTGAAATAATGTGATTTTTCCCACCACCTCAAAATCACACAAACTTTCTTGAACATGGTGACCCACATGTGACAATCATGGCTATGAAAGAAAATTTGGAAAAATTATTTTTTACAATGCCCCCCTGAGGTATAGACCGATGTTTTGACCGGTCAGTCTAGAGGGCATTATAAATTAATAAAACATTCAAAAAAATATAAAACCTTTGGAACCGACCTTTGTTTGTATGTGTGCCAAAGTTGAGGTCATTTGGAGGTGGTCGAAAAAATGACCGCATTCCGGAGGGGCCATTTGGTCTAACTCAAGCCAGTTTTTGAAATAATGTAATTTTTCCCACCACCTCCAAATCACACAAACTTTCTTGAACATGGTGACCCACATGTGACAATCATGGCTATGAAATAAAATTTGGAAAAAGTATTTTTTACAATGCCCCCCTGAGGTATAGACCGATGTTTTGACCGGTCAGTCTAGAGGGCATTATAAAATAATAAAAAATTCAAAAAAATATAAAACCTTTGGAACCCACCTTTGTTTGTGCAATAGATCATGTGTGCCAAAGTTGAGGTCATTTGGAGGTGGTCGACAAAATGACCGCATTCCGGACTCAAGCCAGTTTTTGAAATAATGTGATTTTTCCCACCACCTCCAAATCACACAAACTTTCTTGAACATGGTGACCCACATGTTACAATCATGGCTATGAAAGAAAATTTGGAAAAAGTATTTTTTACAATGCCCCCCTGAGGTATAGACCGATGTTTTGACCGGTCAGTCTAGAGGGCATTATAAAATAATAAAAAATTCAAAAAAATATAAAACCTTTGGAACCCACCTTTGTTTGTATGTGTGCCAAAGTTGAGGTCATTTGGAGGTGGTCAAAAAAATGACCGCATTCCGGAGGGGCCATTTGGTCTAACTCTAGCCAGTTTTTGAAATAATGTAATTTTTCCCACCACCTACAAATCACACAAACTTTCTTGAACATGGTGACCCACATGTGACAATCATGGCTATGAAAGAAAATTTGGAAAAAGTATTTTTTACAGTGCCCCCCTGAGGTATAGACCGATGTTTTGACCGGTGAGTCTAGAGGGCATTATAAAATAATAAAAAATTCAAAAAAATATAAAACCTTTGGAACCCACCTTTGTTTGTGCAATAGATCATGTGTGCCAAAGTTGAGGTCATTTGGAGGTGGTCGAAAAAATGACCGCATTCCAGACTCAAGCCAGTTTTTGAAATAATGTGATTTTTCCCACCACCTCCAAATCACACAGACTTTCTTGAACATGGTGACCCACATGTGACAATCATGGCTATGAAAGAAAATTTGGAAAAAGTATTTTTTACAATGCCCCCCTGAGGTATAGACCGATGTTTTGACCGGTCAGTCTAGAGGGCATTATAAATTAATAAAAAATTCAAAAAATATAAAACCTTTGGAACTCACCTTTGTTTGTATGTGTGCCAAAGTTGAGGTCATTTGGAGGTGGTCGAAAAAATGACCGCATTCCGGAGGGGCCATTTGGTCTAACTCAAGCCAGTTTTTGAAATAATGTGATTTTTCCCACCACCTCTAAATCACACAAACTTTCTTGAACATGGTGACCCACATGTGACAATCATGGCTATGAAAGAAAATTTGGAAAAAGTATTTTTTACAATGGCCCCCTGAGGTATAGACCGTTGTTTTGACGGGTCAGTCTAGAGGGCATTATAAAATAATAAAAAATTCAAAAAAATATAAAACCTTTGGAACCCACCTTTTTTGTGCAATAGATCATGTGTGCCAAAGATGAGGTCATTTGGAGGTGGTCGAAAAAATGACCGCATTCCGGACTCAAGCCAGTTTCTGAAATAATGTGATTTTTCCCACGACCTCCAAATCACACAAACTTTCTTGAACATGGTGACCCACATGTGACAATCATGGCTATGAAAGAAAATTTGGAAAAAGTATTTTTTACAATGCCCCCCTGAGGTATAGACTGATGTTTTGACCGGTCAGTCTAGAGGGCATTATAAATTAATAAAAAATTCAAAAAATATAAAACCTTTGGAACCCACCTTTGTTTGTGCAATAGATCATGTGTGCCAAAGTTGAGGTCATTTGGAGGTGGTCGAAAAAATGACCGCATTCCGGAGGGGCCATTTGGTCTAACTCAAGCCAGTTTTTGAAATAATGTGATTTTTCCCACCACCTCCAAATCACACAAACTTTCTTGAACATGGTGACCCACATGTGACAATCATGGCTATGAAAGAAAATTTGGAAAAAGTATTTTTATAATGCCCCCCTGAGGTATAGACCGATGTTTTGACCGATCAATCTAGAGGGCATTATAAAATAATAAAAAATTCAAAAAAATAGAAAACCTTTGGAACCCACCTTTGTGTGTGCAATAGATCATATGTGCCAAAGTTGAGGTCATTTGGAGGTGGTCAAGAAAATGACCGCATTTCGGAGGGGCCATTTGGTCTAACTCAAGCCAGTTTTTGAAATAATGTGATTTTTCCCACCACCTCCAAATCACACAAACTTTCTTGAACATGGTGACCCACATGTGACAATCATGGCTATGAAAGAAAATTTGGAAAAATTATTTTTTACAATGCCCCCCTGAGGTATAGACCGGTGTTTTGACCGGTCAGGCTAGAGGGCATTATAAATTAATAAAAAATTCAAAAAAATATAAAACCTTTGGAACCCACCTTTGTTTGTGCAATAGATCATGTGTGCCAAAGTTGAGGTCATTTGGAGGTGGTCGAAAAAATGACCGCATTCCGGAGGGGCCATTTGGTCTAACTCAAGCCAGTTTTTGAAATAATGTAATTTTTCCCACCACCTCCAAATCACACAAACTTTCTTGAACATGGTGACCCACATGTGACAATCATGGCTATGAAAGAAAATTTGGAAAAAGTATTTTTTACAATGCCCCCCTGAGGTATAGACCGATGTTTTGACCGGTCAGTCTAGAGGGCATTATAAAATAATAAAAAAATCAAAAAATATAAAACCTTTGGTACCCACCTTTGTTTGTGCAATAGATCATGTGTGCCAAAGTTGAGGTCATTTGGAGGTGGTCGAAAAAATGACCGCATTCCGGACTCAAGCCAGTTTTTGAAATAATGTGATTTTTCCCACCACCTCCAAATCACACAAACTTTCTTGAACATGGTGACCCACATGTGACAATCATGGCTATGAAAGAAAATTTGGAAAAAGTATTTTTTACAATGCCCCCCTGAGGTATAGACCAATGTTTTGACCGGTCAGTCTAGAGGGCATTATAAAATAATAAAAAATTCAAAAAAATATAAAACCTTTGGAACCCACCTTTGTTTGTGCAATAGATCATGTGTGCCAAAGTTGAGGTCATTTGGAGGTGGTCGAAAAAATGACCGCATTCTGGACTCAAGCCAGTTTTTGAAATAATGTGATTTTTCCCACCACCTCCAAATCACACAAACTTTCTTGAACATGGTGACCCACATGTTACAATCATGGCTATGAAAGAAAATTTGGAAAAAGTATTTTTTACAATGCCCCCCTGAGGTATAGACCGATGTTTTGACCGGTCAGTCTAGAGGGAATTATAAAATAATAAAAATTTCAAAAAATATAAAACCTTTGGAACCCACCTTTGTTTGTATGTGTGCCAAAGTTGAGGTCATTTGGAGGTGGTCGAAAAAATGACCGCATTCCGGAGGGGCCATATGGTCTAACTCAAGCCAGTTTTTGAAATAATGTAATTTTTCCCACCACCTCCAAATCACACAAACTTTCTTGAAAATGGTGACCCACATGTGACAATCATGGCTATGAAAGAAAATTTGGAAAAAGTATTTTTTACAATGCCCCCCTGAGGTATAGACCGATGTTTTGACCGGTCAGTCTAGAGGGCATTATAAAATAATAAAAAATTCAAAAAATATAAAACCTTTGGTACCCACCTTTGTTTGTGCAATAGATCATGTGTGCCAAAGTTGAGGTCATTTCGAGGTGGTCGAAAAAATGACCGCATTCCGGACTCAAGCCAGTTTTTGAAATAATGTGATTTTTCCCACCACCTCCAAATCACACAAACTTTCTTGAACATGGTGACCCACATGTGACAATCATGGCTATGAAAGAAAATTTGGAAAAAGTATTTTTTACAATGCCCCCCTGAGGTATAGACCGATGTTTTGACCGGTCAGTCTAGAGGGCATTATAAAATAATAAAAAATTCAAACAAATATAAAACCTTTGGAACCCACCTTTGTTTGTGCAATAGATCATGTGTGCCAAAGTTGAGGTCATTTGGAGGTGGTCGAAAAAATGACCGCATTCCGGACTCAAGCCAGTTTTTGAAATAATGTGATTTTTCCCACCACCTCCAAATCACACAGACTTTCTTGAAGATGGTGACCCACATGTGACAATCATGGCTATGAAAGAAAATTTGGAAAAAGTATTTTTTACAATGCCCCCCTGAGGTATAGACCGATGTTTTGACCGATCAATCTAGAGGGCATTATAAATTAATAAAAAATTCAAAAAATATAAAACCTTTGGAACTCACCTTTGTTTGTATGTGTGCCAAAGTTGAGGTCATTTGGAGGTGGTCGAAAAAATGACCGCATTCCGGAGGGGCCATTTGGTCTAACTCAAGCCAGTTTTTGAAATAATGTGAATTTTCCCACCACCTCTAAATCACACAAACTTTCTTGAACATGGTGACCCACATGTGACAATCATGGCTATGAAAGAAAATTTGGAAAACGTATTTTTTACAATGGCCCCCTGAGGTATAGACCGATGTTTTGACCGGTCAGTCTAGAGGGCATTATAAAATAATAAAAAATTCAAAAAAATATAAAACCTTTGGAACCCACCTTTGTTTGTGCAATAGATCATGTGTGCCAAAGTTGAGGTCATTTAGAGGTGGTCGAAAAAATGACCGCATTCCGGAGGGGCCATTTGGTCTAACTCAAGCCAGTTTTTGAAATAATGTGATTTTTCCCACCACCTCAAAATCACACAAACTTTCTTGAACATGGTGACCTACATGTGACAATCATGGCTATGAAAGAAAATTTGGAAAAAGTATTTTTTACAATGCCCCCCTGAGGTATAGACCGATGTTTTGACCGGTCAGTCTAGAGGGCATTATAAAATAATAAAAAATTCAAAAAAATATAAAACCTTTGGAACCCACCTTTGTTTGTGCAATAGATCATGTGTGCCAAAGTTGAGGTCATTTGGAGGTGGTCAAAAAAATGACCGCATTCCGGACTCAAGCCAGTTTTTGAAATAATGTGATTTTTCCCACCACCTCCAAATCACACAAACTTTCTTGAACATGGTGACCCACATGTGACAATCATGGCTATGAAAGAAAATTTGGAAAAAGTATTTTTTACAATGCCCCCCTGAGGTATAGACCGATGTTTTGACCGGTCAGTCTAGAGGGCATTATAAAATAATAAAAAATTCAAAAAAATATAAAACCTTTGGAACCCACCTTTGTTTGTTCAATAGATCATGTGTGCCAAAGTTGAGGTCATTTGGAGGTGGTCGAAAAAATGACCGCATTCCGGACTCAAGCCAGTTTTTGAAATAATGTGATTTTTCCCACCACCTCCAAATCACACAAACTTTCTTGAACATGGTGACCCACATGTGACAATCATGGCTATGAAAGAAAATTTGGAAAACGTATTTTTTACAATGCCCCCCTGAGGTATAGACCGATGTTTTGACCGGTCAGTCTAGAGGGCATTATAAATTAATAAAAATTTCAAAAAATATAAAACCTTTGGAACCCACCTTTGTTTGTATGTGTGCCAAAGTTGAGGTCATTTGGAGGTGGTCGAAAAAATGACCGCATTCCGGAGGGGCCATTTGGTCTAACTCAAGCCAGTTTTTGAAATAATGTAATTTTTCCCACCACCTCCAAATCACACAAACTTTCTTGAACATGGTGACCCACATGTGACAATCATGGCTATGAAAGAAAATTTGGAAAAAGTATTTTTTACAATGCCCCCCTGAGGTATAGACCGATGTTTTGACCGGTCAGTCTAGAGGGCATTATAAAATAATAAAAAAATCAAAAAATATAAAACCTTTGGTACCCACCTTTGTTTGTGCAATAGATCATGTGTGCCAAAGTTGAGGTCATTTGGAGGTGGTCGAAAAAATGACCGCATTCCGGACTCAAGCCAGTTTTTGAAATAATGTGATTTTTCCCACCACCTCCAAATCACACAAACTTTCTTGAACATGGTGACCCACATGTGACAATCATGGCTATGAAAGAAAATTTGGAAAAAGTATTTTTTACAATGCCCCCCTGAGGTATAGACCAATGTTTTGACCGGTCAGTCTAGAGGGCATTATAAATAATAAAAAATTCAAAAAAATATAAAACCTTTGGAACCCACCTTTGTTTGTGCAATAGATCATGTGTGCCAAAGTTGAGGTCATTTGGAGGTGGTCGAAAAAATGACCGCATTCCGGACTCAAGCCAGTTTTTGAAATAATGTGATTTTTCCCACCACCTCCAAATCACACAAACTTTCTTGAACATGGTGACCCACATGTTACAATCATGGCTATGAAAGAAAATTTGGAAAAAGTATTTTTTACAATGCCCCCCTGAGGTATAGACCGATGTTTTGACCGGTCAGTCTAGAGGGAATTATAAAATAATAAAAATTTCAAAAAATATAAAACCTTTGGAACCCACCTTTGTTTGTATGTGTGCCAAAGTTGAGGTCATTTGGAGGTGGTCGAAAAAATGACCGCATTCCGGAGGGGCCATATGGTCTAACTCAAGCCAGTTTTTGAAATAATGTAATTTTTCCCACCACCTCCAAATCACACAAACTTTCTTGAACATGGTGACCCACATGTGACAATCATGGCTATGAAAGAAAATTTGGAAAAAGTATTTTTTACAATGCCCCCCTGAGGTATAGACCGATGTTTTGACCGGTCAGTCTAGAGGGCATTATAAAATAATAAAAAATTCAAAAAATATAAAACCTTTGGTACCCACCTTTGTTTGTGCAATAGATCATGTGTGCCAAAGTTGAGGTCATTTCGAGGTGGTCGAAAAAATGACCGCATTCCGGACTCAAGCCAGTTTTTGAAATAATGTGATTTTTCCCACCACCTCCAAATCACACAAACTTTCTTGAACATGGTGACCCACATGTGACAATCATGGCTATGAAAGAAAATTTGGAAAAAGTATTTTTTACAATGCCCCCCTGAGGTATAGACCGATGTTTTGACCGGTCAGTCTAGAGGGCATTATAAAATAATAAAAAATTCAAACAAATATAAAACCTTTGGAACCCACCTTTGTTTGTGCAATAGATCATGTGTGCCAAAGTTGAGGTCATTTGGAGGTGGTCGAAAAAATGACCGCATTCCGGACTCAAGCCAGTTTTTGAAATAATGTGATTTTTCCCACCACCTCCAAATCACACAGACTTTCTTGAAGATGGTGACCCACATGTGACAATCATGGCTATGAAAGAAAATTTGGAAAAAGTATTTTTTACAATGCCCCCCTGAGGTATAGACCGATGTTTTGACCGATCAATCTAGAGGGCATTATAAATTAATAAAAAATTCAAAAAATATAAAACCTTTGGAACTCACCTTTGTTTGTATGTGTGCCAAAGTTGAGGTCATTTGGAGGTGGTCGAAAAAATGACCGCATTCCGGAGGGGCTATTTGGTCTAACTCAAGCCAGTTTTTGAAATAATGTGATTTTTCCCACCACCTCTAAATCACACAAACTTTCTTGAACATGGTGACCCACATGTGACAATCATGGCTATGAAAGAAAATTTGGAAAACGTATTTTTTACAATGGCCCCCTGAGGTATAGACCGATGTTTTGACCGGTCAGTCTAGAGGGCATTATAAAATAATAAAAAATTCAAAAAAATATAAAACCTTTGGAACCCACCTTTGTTTGTGCAATAGATCATGTGTGCCAAAGTTGAGGTCATTTGGAGGTGGTCGAAAAAATGACCGCATTCCGGAGGGGCCATTTGGTCTAACTCAAGCCAGTTTTTGAAATAATGTGATTTTTCCCACCACCTCAAAATCACACAAACTTTCTTGAACATGGTGACCTACATGTGACAATCATGGCTATGAAAGAAAATTTGGAAAAAGTATTTTTTACAATGCCCCCCTGAGGTATAGACCGATGTTTTGACCGGTCAGTCTAGAGGGCATTATAAATTAATAAAAAATTCAGAAAAAATATAAAACCTATGGAACCCACCTTTGTTTGTGCAATAGATCATGTGTGCCAAAGTTGAGGTCATTTGGAGGTGGTCGAAAAAATGACCGCATTCCGGAGGGGCCATTTGGTCTAACTCAAGCCAGTTTTTGAAATAATGTGATTTTTCCCACCACCTCCAAATCACACAGACTTTCTTGAACATGGTGACCCACATGTGATAATCATGGCTATGAAAGAAAATTTGGAAAAAGTATTTTTTACAATGCCCCCCTGAGGTATAGACCGATGTTTTGACCGGTCAGTCTAGAGGGCATTATAAAATAATAATAAAATTCAAAAAAATATAAAACCTTTGGAACCCACCTTTGTTTGTGCAATAGATCATGTGTGCCAAAGTTGAGGTCATTTGGAGGTGGTCAAAAAAATGACCGCATTCCGGACTCAAGCCAGTTTTTGAAATAATGTGATTTTTCCCACCACCTCCAAATCACACAAACTTTCTGGAACATGGTGACCCACATGTGACAATCATGGCTATGAAAGAAAATTTGGAAAAAGTATTTTTTACAATGCCCCCCTGAGGTATAGACCGATGTTTTGACCGGTCAGTCTAGAGGGCATTATAAAATAATAAAAAATTCAAAAAAATATAAAACCTTTGGAACCCACCTTTGTTTGTGCAATAGATCATGTGTGCCAAAGTTGAGGTCATTTGGAGGTGGTCAAAAAAATGACCGCATTCCGGACTCAAGCCAGTTTTTGAAATAATGTGATTTTTCCCACCACCTCCAAATCACACAAACTTTCTTGAACATGGTGACCCACATGTGACAATCATGGCTATGAAAGAAAATTTGGAAAACGTATTTTTTACAATGCCCCCCTGAGGTATAGACCGATGTTTTGACCGGTCAGTCTAGAGGGCATTATAAATTAATAAAAATTTCAAAAAATATAAAACCTTTGGAACCCACCTTTGTTTGTATGTGTGCCAAAGTTGAGGTCATTTGGAGGTGGTCGAAAAAATGACCGCATTCCGGAGGGGCCATTTGGTCTAACTCAAGCCAATTTTTGAAATAATGTAATTTTTCCCACCACCTCCAAATCACACAAACTTTCTTGAACATGGTGACCCACATGTGACAATCATGGCTATGAAAGAAAATTTGGAAAAAGTATTTTTTACAATGCCCCCCTGAGGTATAGACCGATGTTTTGACCGGTCAGTCTAGAGGGCATTATAAAATAATAAAAAATTCAAAAAATATAAAACCTTTGGAACCCACCTTTGTTTGTGCAATAGAACATGTGTGCCAAAGTTGAGGTCATTTGGAGGTGGTCGAAAAAATGACCGCATTCCGGACTCAAGCCAGTTTTTGAAATAATGTGATTTTTCCCACCACCTCCAAATCACACAAACTTTCTTGAACATGGTGACCCACATGTGACAATCATGGCTATGAAAGAAAATTTGGAAAAAGTATTTTTTACAATGCCCCCCTGAGGTATAGACCGATGTTTTGACCGGTCAGTCTAGAGGGCATTATAAATTAATAAAAAATTCAAAAAAATATAAAAGCTTTGGAAACCACCTTTGTTTTTGCAATAGATCATGTGTGCCAAAGTTGATGTAATTTGGAGGTGGTCGAAAAAATGACCGCATTCCAGAGGGGCCATTTGGTCTAACTCAAGCCAGTTTTTGAAATAATGTGATTTTTCCCACCACCTCCAAATCACATAAACTTTCTTGAACATGGTGACCCACATGTGACAATCATGGCTATGAAAGAAAATTTGGAAAAAATATTTTTTACAATGCCCCCTGAGGTATAGACCGATGTTTTGACCGGTCAGTCTAGAGGGCATTATAAAATAATAAAAAATTCAAAAAAATATAAAACCTTTGGAACCCACCTTTGTTTGTGCAATAGATCATGTGTGCCAAAGTTGAGGTCATTTGGAGGTGGTCGAAAAAATGACCACATTCCGGACTCAAGCCAGTTTTTGAAATAATGTGATTTTTCCCACCACCTCCAAATCACACAAACTTTCTTGAACATGGTGACCCACATGTGACAATCATGGCTATGAAAGAAAATTTGGAAAAAGTATTTTTTTACAATGCCCCCCTGAGGTATAGACTGATGTTTTGACCGATCAGTCTAGAGGGCATTATAAATTAATAAAAAATTCAAAAAAATATAAAACCTTTGGAACCCACCTTTGTTTGTGCAATAGATCATGTGTGCCAAAGTTGAGGTCATTTGGAGGTGCTCGAAAAAATGACCGCATTCCGGAGGGGCCATTTGGTCTAACTCAAGCCAGTTTTTGAAATAATGTGATTTTTCCCACCACCTCAAAATCTCACAAACTTTCTTGAACATGGTGACCTACATGTGACAATCATGGCTATGAAAGAAAATTTGGAAAAAGTATTTTTTACAATGCCCCCCTGAGGTATAGACCGATGTTTTGACCGGTCAGTCTAGAGGGCATTATAAATTAATAAAAAATTCAAAAAAATATAAAACCTTTGGAACATTAACTTGTCATGTATGCACAAAAAAATTGTGTATTGAATGCAAGTGAGCAGGTGTATAATTTAGTGTGTGATTTGAAGATGAATACACATGCCAATATGCCAAAAAAAGTGCCCACCTACCAGAGCAGGAGAATTCATACTGCACGGCCTGCATACGACTAGGAACCCTGCGTTGCATGGGCCAGGATGCAGGCCCGTGGAGCATATTATCTCTTCTGCTGGTAGGCCCCACGGGGCAGAGGGGACAAGAGTTAGGCAATGTACTGCCTGCAATTGATAGGAGCTTGAGAGGGGAGTCGCAGCCGGGGATATAAACCGGTGCAGCGCTCCCTTGCTTGGCGAGGTGGGACTAAACTCCCACCACCGAGTGGCTGTGCGCTGCGATGTGCCCTGCGCGGCTCCGCCTTGGGCCCAATTCGGGTGGGCTGGCCCAGGCAGCCTTACTCCGCTCGCTGATACGTTTTAAATTTTCTTTGTTTCTTTTCTTGTTTATATTTGTAATATTTAAAATCAAGTCTATTTTTTTCTATATTATTTCTCACAGTATTTACTAAAATTTAAAAAATATCCCAATTTCTGTGTCTTTTATTTCATTTGTTCGTACTCTTTTGTATATTGATTATATTTACGAAATATGAACTAAAATGTTGTGTTTTAATTCAATTCTTCATTCCAATATTTCTTATCTTTATTATTTTTAGTTTGTAAGATAAAATGTTCTGCTTTATTTCACTTCTTCATTGTAACATTTGTTCTCTTCTTTATATTTGAAATATTTCCAAAATGTAAGATAATATGTTGTCTTTTATTGCACTTATTCATTTAAAATTTTTCTTCTGTTTTCTATATTCTCCTCACATCTTTGTTCTGACAGTTATAAATTTAAATAATGTATGAAATATTGTTCTCTCATATTTCATTTTTCATGGTTGTCTTTCCTAATTATAAATTTTTTTTTCTGTTTCATACTTGAAATATTATTAAATCAAATATAGTTGGGACAATCGCATGTATGCCTCCAGTTGTACCATGTACTACAAGCAGGTTCTTCTTCTCGGTCTCACCAATTGATACCAAACTTTTATGCACACCCTACGATGACCATAGCAAGCATGCCTGGCAACTACCGTTCATTTCCGACACTCTATGCATCTTGCATGCATGCGGTAGTAGAATTCATACACCACAGCCTCATTTTTGTTGAAATCCAATTAATATCCATGTGTATTACATATAAGTGAGCATGTGTAAAATTGTGTATTGAATGCAAGTGAGCATGTGTATAATTTAGTGTGTGATTTGAAGATCAATACACATGGCAATATGCCAAAAAAAAGTGCCCACCTACCAGAGCAGGAGAATTCATACTCCACAGCCTACATACGACTAGGAACCCTGCATTGCATGGGCCAGGATGCAGGCCCGTGGAGGATATTATCTCTGCTGCTGGTAGGTCCCACGGGGCAGAGGGGACAAGAGTTAGGCAATGTACTGCTTGCTATTGATAGGAGCTTGAGAGGGGAGTCGCAGCCGAGTATATAAACCGGTGCAGCGCTCCCTCGCTTGGCGAGGTGGGACTAAACTCCCACCACCCAACGGCTGTGCGCTGCGATGTGCCCTGCGCGGCTCTGCCTTGGGCCCAATTCGGGCGGGCTGGCCCAGGGCAGCCTTACTCCGCTCGCTGATACGTTTTAAATTTTCTTTGTTTCTTTTCTTGTTTATATTTGTAATATTTAAAACCAAGTCTCTTTTTTTCTATATCATTTCTAACAGTGTTTACTAAAATTTTAAAAATATGCCAAATTCTGTTGTGTTTTATTTCAATTGTTCGTTCTCTTTTGTATATTGATAATATTTACAAAATATAAACTAAAATGGTGTGTTTTATTTTAATTGTTAATTCTAATATTTCTTATAATTATTATTTTTGAAATATTTTTAATTTGTAAGATAAAATGTTCTGTTTTATTTCACTTCTTCATTCTAATATTTGTTCTCTTCTTTATATTAGAAATATTTCCAAAATGTAATTGATAATATGTTAAGTTCTATTGCACTTCTTCATTATTTCAATTCTTCATTCCAAATTAAAATTTTATTTTCTTTTGAAACTTCAAATACTATTAAATCAAATGTAGTTGGGACAGTCGCATGCATACCTCCATATGCACCATGTACTAGGAGCAGATTTATCTTCTCGGTCTCACCAATTCAGACCAAACTGTAAGCAAACCCTAGGATGACCATGGCAAGCATGCATGACGAGTATCGTTCATTTCCAAAACTGGATGCATTTTCTAGGGTTTTTCCGTTGACAAAACCCTACAACACTGCCCACAAGCTCCCAAAAGTTGGGGTCATCTCATGCATGCTTCCACATGCACCATGTACAATCAGGACCATTCGGGTCTGCCGGAGGTCAGGTCTGAAATTGGTTTTCCTTGATGGTCCCACCAAATGATCCCAAACTACATGCATACCCTACGATGACCATGGCTTGCATGCGTGACAAGTATCGTTCATTTGCGACACTCGATGCAATTTCTAGGGTTTTCTTGCGAGAAAACCCTACAACACTGCCCCCACGTGACGCAACGTGCGTTTTGCGTCCGAATTCATGCACACCTTGCCTGGGGGACCACATTGGCCAAGCCCACATGCTCCCAAAAGTTGGGGTCATCTAATGCAAGCTTCCACATGCACCATGTACAAGCAGGACCGTTTGTGTCTACCGGAGGGTAGGTCTGAAAGTGGTTTATGCGTAACCTACGATCTCACGAAATGATCCCAAACTTAATCCGTAACCTACGATGACCATGGCATGCATGCATGACAAGTATCGTTCATTTCCGACACTCGATGCATGTATAATATTGTAGAAATGATAGAGATACTATAAATTTTGGTGAACAAATACAAGTATACAATAACTAAAACGTGTCACAAAGAGTTTTTTTAGGGATGAACGAATGATATTTATTTTGAGGGAAGAAACAATGCAGGTAGGTGGGCCGGCGCAGACCACAAATAAGTGTAGGATCCATATTGTGGAGCCCACAACGCTGCGCTTTCCATGCACGTCGATCACACGCACGTCGATCACGGGAGTAGTTGCCGTTCTGTTACACAATTCTGGGATCGTGCTAATCCATATGTTCCTAATCCCTACGATTGAGGAGCACGTTCAGCCTCGCTTCAACGGAGGAAAATATAGATCGCGAGATTGGCCACAGGGAAGTTACGACGACCTAGGCGTCGACCTCGTATATAATCTACTCCTCCTCGCAAATGTCGTCGACTGGATCGAGTCCCGCCGGCGAGGCGTCGACAGCTCCGTCCGCCGCATCCCACACGCCACAAAAACCCCAAGAAGATCAAGATCGTCCGCACGTGCAGGCCGACCTCGACGAACTACGTCAACAACGCATCGCCGACTTCTTTCATCTTCGTCGACCGATCAAGTAAATTGTCCTCCTTCCCTCGCACTTTCATAGCAAGCTACTTCCTCCGTCTCGTTGCTTTGATGGACTTAGGTTTACCACATATTTTCAACTAGTATGAACTGGACTAGATGCGTTCTGACCAGATGGCGTAGATGAAAACATTCTTTGGTTCTTTCATAGCATGGTAGAATAAGATGTTGTTTCTCGAGAAACATGATGCAATACATTTTTTTTCACAAGATCCAATTATATTTTTGTCACACGATCCAATTATATTGTTGTGCGCATAGAACATTAAAGAGTTATTAACATTAGATGTTGATGAACCTCAAATAGGTACCATTGCTATAGACTCTAGTTTATTTACTGGTGAACAATTTGTCACCCTGTTAGTAAGACAACCAGACGACTAAGTAACAGTTTACAATATTAAATTTATTGATTATACAATTTAAATGATACTCAAAGAACTTGATCAAATGCAAGTAAATTCAATTACCAATTGTAGTTATTTTTTTATTGCCTCATGGCAGCACACACTTGGCTGCATGTTGCAGTATACATGGTGATAGTATTGTATTTCCATTAGTGTTATTTTTGCATTAGTGTTAGCTACTGCCAGAAAGTTTTATATTTTTGCATGCCTATTGTTAGTTTTGCTTTAGTGTTAGCTAATGTCACAAAGTTATATATTTTCTTTCAACAGGATGGACACGCTGAATGGAGAAATAGTATGCGCAGTTGAGAAATGGTGCAAGCTTGTTGCAGATCTATCGAGCGGTCTACGAGCTAGAGTGGCTGATACATCGTTGCGCAGCATGCTGCAAATACCATCTATTAAGATGCGTACCCTGCTGATTAGGTATATGATTGAGAATTTTCAGGCCAGCACGGGCAGATTCATTATACAAGAGCAGGTTGGGGAGGTGACTCTCGGTGCGGTCGACGTTGAGTGCATCTTTAACCTCGAGAACCAAGGACTGTCCGCTTCGGACATTCTGACTGAAGAAGGCGAGGACATGAAGGAGCGGGTGCCGCCACAATTTCTCAGTAAGACTTCAGAAAACATAGTGATAGATAATCTCATTGAGGACATAATTAAAAGTAAAGCCACCAACGACGATTTCCTACGCAAAGTAGTGTCGGTCCTGTTAGGAACAATTATTGCTCCCATGTCGAGCAAGATTGTGCCAAAGCAGTACTACGCTCTGGTCGCAGATGTGAAACGTATTTCAAAGATTAACTGGAATGCCTTCACCATGCGTGTTCTCCTTGATTGCCTTCGCATAGTGATGAAAGGCAAACACCTCCGCCAATGGCCGAAAGGCAATTTGGCTCTCTTGCAGGTACACATATCAGACCTGTTGCATAATGTCAATTATCATATTATTGCAAATTTTATGTGATGTATTTTACAAACTCTAAATCCTTATATTTTTTTGTAGTACTTGTACTGGGAGAAGGTGCAACCGGTCGAAGGCGAATGCGCCTATAATCCCAACTTGTCCATACAACCTCTTATGAGGAACTGGACAGAAGGCGCAGCCACTAGGAGAGATAGGTTCGACTATGATAATGGGCGCGGCCGTGGTAACGTAAGGGTAAGTCATTGTGTTTCGTCTTTATTAAATGTTTTGTAACTTAATACTATTTATTTTTTATTCATCACATGTACTTCAATATCGCATGCAGATCGAAAATAATATCACCCAGGAGTATAGGGCTCAGGAGCCCGACATCCCAAATAATGCGCCTACCATGAAGCCAAAAACCAAGCATGCAACTGGAAACGCAAAGAAGTCGACGGCAGCCGCATTGTCGGAAGATTTGATGGAGCTTCTAATGAAGCGGTGCATGGACTTCATATACACCGAGATGAGTCAAATCCCTGATCAAGTAGCTGAGGTATCACACCCAAACTTTATACTTTACAGTATGTTTGCTGTTTTAAACCATCCTACCATTACTAACTTTATATTTCTATTGCAGAGGTTGTTGGAGAAGTTGAACAAAGATGGTGTCATGTACAAGCCGGCTGCTGTCGTGCCATCCGCGGAGAATGATCCGGACGAAGTTGATTCGTACGAGAATGGTCCATATGAAAAGAAGGAATTCATGTACAAGGAAGACATGGACAGTGATGGAGAGCCGATCATTGACATGACGCAGCCTGAAGTGCTTCCCGACCATAAAACCGTACCTGAGGTACTATGTATTTATCTTTCTGTCTATAATTTTCTCGTTTAATTTTTTTCGTCCAGAAATGTTCACACGATTTAGTTTGCGAAACAGAAAACCCCATCGAAGCTGAAAGGACACAAGGAAGCTTCACCTATTAAGCGTCATGATGTATGTGGGGGTACACCGGAAAACCCTTGGGTGGTTGGTACTTCTACTCAAGCACCTTCATCGGAGATAGACATTTGTCCATCTTCTGTCGGCAAGTTCATGGCTAAGGCGAATGGAAAAAAGGGTGCAACAATCGATAAGGATGAGGAGGTTATGTCCGGTAAGCGGAAGCGGACCGTTCCCAAGAAATTTGATTCCCCCTACGCACTTGACAAGCCCGGCAGGCGTACCAGCCGTGGTCAGAGAACCTCTGGTACTAGTACTGCTACTAGAGGTCTCGTAACTAACATTCTTAATTTTTTTATTTACTACCAATGCATATGATCACCATTGTTGACGTTCATATTATTTCATGCAGCTCTATTTTCAAACAATAATGTGCCGGAGGATGTGGCAGATGAGTTGACGCCAGAAATAATTGATGCAGCTGTTTCATTTGTCCAGTTAGCTGCTAGCACTGAGAAGAACAAGAACAAAAAAATTTACTACAGTGAAGGCCGTGGCATAACTCTGACTTCCGAAAGGATTCTACCGGTACTAACTCATAGATGGATGTCGGACGATGTAAGTACTACTTGCATGTACTCTTTATAAGATGCTCAAAAATCTATGTCTCAACTCTCAACATGTAATGCGCTGATACTCTATGCAGGTTATTGATGCTTATATGGGACATTTGGAGCTGCGTGTTGGTCATGATCGTTACCTCCGTCCAGCGTGGAGGTCCAAATTCCTTGTAGATCGTGCTATCGCACATGACGATCCATTGCCATCGAGCTGCAACATGGATAGTGCTCTGACCAAAGCTGGGGTAGTTAATAGAGTCACGAAAGAGTATACTGTGCGTGATAAGGTACGTAATGTTTGTGATTCATCACTACATGATAGTTCATCAAGTATTTCTTTTGATCCGTAATGGTTTTTTGCACTGTAGACGTATATGGTGTTGAATATCGACAATAGCCACTGGATGACCGTGGTCATGCACATGATCAAGAAAGAATTCCAAGCTCTCGATTCGCTCTATCCTCTGGACCTGACTGAGAGGACTGTTAAAGCACTGGTAATGTAACCAACATTTGTACCATTGCTCTTACATATTGTTTATGATTGATCTTTAACACTATCCTCTTTATAGCGAATGGCTATAGCACACGATATGTGTCAGGCAAATCTTATTACACCAGGGAAATATCCGGACGTAAGTAAGTGGCCTACCAAGGAGTATGACATACCCCAGCAAGAGGATGGGTGAGTTAATAGGACACCATGCACAATCAAACAACAACACACATGTTTGTATTGCCCACCGCTAATGTTTGCATATGTACCAGGAACTCTTGTGGCCTTTTTGTCACAGAATGTCTAGAACATTGGGACGGGGACAAAATCACCCGCAAATTTACACAGGTATGCTGTTATTTTCGTTTGTAGACTAGCTACTATGGTGGTGTAGCAACTTCGGTTCATGTAACCTTTATGTCATTTTTTGCAGGCCATCGTTAACGCAAGGAGAAGACGTTTCGTCGCAGAGGTGATTATGTCACCTTCAAACTCGATGGAATGTGTGAAGAACAAAATTTGCGAAATCGCAAGCAAAAAGCGCGCCTGAAGAATTCATGCGGCATGCAAGATTGAAGTTATAGTGGTTTGGATTTAGTCCGGTCGAAGGTTTCGACGGCATGATTATCTTAGGGGTTCTATCATTTTTATGTAATAAACAGGGCACATGCATGTGTATTGTGTCTGTCAGACAATTCGCTCGTACAAGACAATTCGGTCATAAAATTCGCTCGGAGAAGACAATTTGGTCGTACCAATAAAGTTTTGGCTTCACTTATCAATTGTTCTTGCTTAATATTTTTCTCCTTCTCCAATTTTTTACAATTGTATTTTTCACGGCTTCACTTATCAAGTGTTCTTGACTAATATTTTTCTCCTTCTCCAATATTTTATAATAGTCTATTTTTCTCTTCAACTGCTCTCGTAAGTTTCATATTAAAATTTTCACAATCTTAACTTTTTTTAAAACTCTACCAAGGTTAGCATTCTGCCTTAGCTATCTGCATGTCGTCATCTTGCATAATCTCCTAGTAATTCCCCCTCATCACATTATTATGAAAAGTAGTCATGGTAGATAAGTAAATATATCGAGCCATAATGTAATATAACACTCATCAAAGTCATGTCAGCTCGTTGGCTCTATCGCGTCTTATCAGGCATCATGTTTTTCTAGTTTGTTTTACAAACCCGTCATTTTTTAATTATATGTATAATTAACTTTTTATTTTTTTAGACAAAATTAACTTTTTCTGTACTCATCATAATGCCAGGCACGGCCCATCTAACCACGTGAGGGGTCCCACAGGGGGCCTATCTTCCCGGCAGCGCTACACCAGCCCATTTTGCCAGGTTCACATCAATCTTTCCCCTTTTCTCGTTTTGCTTTCCAAATCCCTAGCCCTCCCTCTCTATTTGCGCATCCAAATCTCGACGGCAAAAGCATGACAGCCGGCTGGGCGTCGGGCGGCGGCGGCTGCGGCGAGAAGAGCGGTGGCGACCGCAAGTTAGGTCGAACCCTGGGTCCTGCAAGCAGGTGGGCCAGATTCAGTGGCAGAGGAGGCAGCGGCGGCGGATGTAGTGGAACAGGGAAGGGGGGTTTCGTGGGCGGCGGCGGGCCGGGAGAACCCACGGCTAGGGTTTCTTCAGTGCTACACTTTGGTGGCAAAAAGGTAAGTTCTTTACCGTTGTTCTTTACATCCTAGCATTATCGCCAACAAATCATCACCTGTGGCCATGACAAGCTTCATCCATGTGGTCATCAGGAAACTCCTAGTGGCCGTGTCTGCATAGATGCAGACAATTTTGGCAGCGCACTCGGGGGATGTGTGTTTCAGGTTAGTCTATTGACCATGATCTTGAAACTAGTACTGCTATTGCGGTCAAGCTGTAAAAAAGTTCAGTGTTTAACGCTTGCAGTGACAAGGTCAGTTATAAAATGACTTGAATTGCTCATGATTTATTTAGGATGATATCACTTCTGAGTATGTTGAATGGGTTGATGGTGAGTGGGATAGCAAAGCAAAGTCAGCCATTAAGTATCTTGCCATGAAGAACAAGAAACTGGAGACTAAGATTACAGAATATGAAGCTGAAATTAAAAGGAATGCGAAAGAAAAGAGGGCAATGGTTAAGATGCACAAGGAGATATTGCTCTATAGGGATAGGATTTTAGGATTTGAAGGTCTTCTGTATCTTGGCCTGCTTGCCATTATGATTGCTGTCATAGTTAGCAAGTAGATTGTTCATAAAGTTATTGACATCATTGTAATTGACATGATGAAATGATGCTGAATTATTTGCTATTCAGTTTATGGGCAAAGTGTAAGAGAGACTGCAGCATAAATAACATGGGGCCATCATGATTGGTAGACAGTGCACTTTTGGCATGTTCTATATTTGGCAGACAATGCACTTTTGGCATGTCCTGTATTTGACAGGCAATGCACTTTTGGCATGTTCTATATTTGGTATGTGATGCACATGGGCACATCACCTAGCAACACTACTGATTTATGTAGCAGACTAGTTCATTGTCTTGTTGCAACATGGGAGCAACATCTAGCAGCTTCCATGCGACACTAAAGCAAAGCAACAATACATATTCAATAATCAGAAATTTAACTGAACTTGGCACTTAGGGTGAGCAGTAGATATTCAGTTCTTCAGCCACAAAGAACCCGATCAAACCGTACCGATTGCATAACTTATATGCTTACATATAAAAGCATACCTAACCAACATCTAAGCCAAAATAATGTTAACTTATATGCTAAAACATATAACAGCATAGCTAACTTAAGATAACCAGCACCTTCCTCCTCCTTCAGCAAATGTGCCCATCTTCACTTCTTCAGAAATTTGAGGCGGCGTGAGCAGCGCACCACACACGGAGAAGCCTTCTTCTTGACCACCGTTATGTTGGACAGCTGCGCCACCTGATCCTGAGCCACCTCCTCTTCTTCCACCTTCACTATGTTAGGGAGGAGGGAAAGGAGCTCCACGTCGATGGGCATTGTCTTGCCACCCTCGACTGCGACCGGCGCTACCATCTGCACAGTGTCCTCCTCGCCCTCCTCATGGTCATCAGGGATGACCAGTACCTCCTCCACGTCGTCCTCCACGACGTCAGAGCCGAACGGCAGCACTGGCTTCGACACATGGCGGACCTGGTAGTCCGGGCTGACGGGCGCAGGGATAGCGAGCTCGACGTCGACGCGGCCCGCCCTCGACGCGACGAGTGCTAAATCTGGCCGTAGCGTCATGGTGGTGGAGCGGTACATCCACCACCTTGCGCGCTGAACAGCGGAGTCGCTCAGCGTGGCCTCTCGCATTGCCCACACGAGTAGGACAGCCGGCGGGACGCCGAGGCCGTAGGGGAAGGCGCACTTCCTCTCGGCGTCGGTGAGGACTTTGACGAGGCCACGCGCGTGGTTGACCAACATCTCCGTGCTGGGGAACCAGCCACACACCTCCGTCAACTGTGCACGCCACCCCTCATCATCGCCGGCGAGGTCCATCATCGCTCTCTGCCAGCCGAGGCTTCTCTCCATGGAGGCGGCTGCAGCGGTCGCCGGCGAGGGTATTCTCGATCTACTGTAGGTGGGGATAAGAGGGGAGTTCGAACCGGTGCCCGTGGGAGGTGGGTGAGTGTGGTACAGTTACTTATTTAATGGCATTTAGGACGTGGGCAGGGGAAACGTACAATAATATTCTTTCTACCTGCCGCCCCGGTCATTACACAGTAAAGAGTTTTTTTGTTTTTTGTTTACAGGGAAACATCTTACTTTATTTAAACAAAGACTGGGATCTCGTCTGCTAATACACTAAGGATACAATCAGGGGGCCAAAGCCTCCAAGTCCAAACCAAAGAAACACAAGCGCCTACAACTACCTTAGCCAAAGTATGAGCCGGCCGATTAACACACTAAATATTTGTTGCAAGTGTTCTACTCTTGTTCTTTCTCCACTTTTCTGCACCTGAAAGAAGACAAGCCAAGTTAATGAATGATACAAACTTTAATAATCCACAATGCATACAAACACTTACTTCTCATTTAGTTTGCATTTCTTGCTACGTCTAGTGTGTCCTACCAATTTGCAAGCGCCGCACTGGGTTTTCAACTCATCAAAAGAGAGTGGTCCACCATTTTTCGAGACAGGGCGGCTCTCATCTGCCTTTGTTGCACCTTTGCTTGACACTTTTATAGGATCTTTAACCTCAGTCATGTTGCCTTCACCATCGTCCACATATTCAACTGCACACCTACTGATGTCATTTGTTTGCTTCAACAAATTTTCCTGTAGCAGATCATACTCATGACTCTTAGCTATCACAGCCTTCAAACTCTCCTGTAACTGATCCCACAAAGCAGGGTGTTTGCATGCCGCATGCATAGCTTCAGACGCTAACACACTGACCTGGCTATATTTCATTCTTTCCCCGGCCCCAGTCCAACCAAAACCCAACAGATCGCTTGTGCGCCTCGCGGGCAGTCCCAACCTTGCTTCTTTCGTGAACCGAATAGGAACTAAACACTTTGGTATTTCAGATATGTTCAAGTGCTTCAGTACATGGAATATGTGCTTGCAAGGTAGACCCTTTCGAATCATTCTTCTGCAGCTGCACCTTATAGTTTCTGCGGAATTTACTGGTGTATACTCCACCCAAAAATGGCGCTTCCGGTTATTCTTCCAGGCCACGATGTACTGCTGTGATCCGTCTCCCAGCTTAATTTCTACAATCTCCATGCCGTCAATTTTTCTAAGATCATCCTGCAACATATAGAAGTTTGCTGGAGTGAAGACGTGAGAAGCAGCTATCTCAAGTTCCCTCGAGCTAGTAACTGGCACCGGTAAACTCTGTGAGGCCGTGCAGTCATCTCGCGCCTCGTTTTCACGGATACGCACAACGGCGTTCTCATAGTGCAAAATCATATCCACCAGGGTCATTTCACCGTCTAGGTGGAGGTGAAGGCATGAGTTCAGGCTTTCACTCCGCTGGTTGCTTTTCATGCCAAGCCAAAACCCCTCTGTTAGATATGCCGCGGCCCACAGTCTTCTCTTCTTATACATCCGCCTCAACCATGTTACAGTTTTTTCCGACTGCCATTTTTTGGAAATGTGTGCCATCTCTCCTCAAACGTTGCCGTGGACGTGCTGTAGTACAGAAGAGTTCGGAACTCCTTCAAGGACTTGTGACTGAGGTGAATCTTCATATTTTTCTCTATGTGCCACGTACATATACGGTGCCACACGTCTGGCAAGACTTCGCGAATTGCCTTGATCATCGCAGCGTCGGCGTCTGTGATTACACTTAGGCATCTTTTGACACATGGACCTCAAAAACGTCTACAGAAGCCACACGTATGTCTCCTCGGTCTCGTCCGAAACTATGGCACAACCAAAAACAGTGGTCTTCCGGTGATTGTTAAGACCAACAAAAGGTATGAATGGCATACCATAGCGGTTCATCTTGTACGTGCTGTCAAATACAAGCACGTCGCCGAAGTCCTCATAGTCATGACGAGACTGGGAGTCGCACCAGAACATCCTATTCAAATGTCCTTCCTTATCTAGCCTGTACTCAAAAAAGAAGCTAGGATCCCTCTGTTTCCTACTGGCCATGATGCCTATGGCTGTGGCAGCATCACCTTTTGAAAGCAGCTTCCTCTTCTCCTTGGCGCAAAGGTTGTATATTTCACGCCTGGTAAAACCAACACCGCCGTACCATACATGCTTGCTGATGAAGCAATCCATCATGTCATGAATTCTAGTCCCTGCAGCTCCCATGGACATTCTCTCATGCTTCTGGTACTCTTTGATTTTTCTGTGGGACCAAAGAAAAGGTACCTCGTCCGGTCCTGCCAACATATGGCTATGCTTGTCCTCAAAACTTTCAACATACCAAACCCCACGCTTTTGGTCAAGCTTGACGGTCAGTTGCGCTTCGCAAAAGCAGCATGTCTCGGCTCTGAGCCTACGGCTGTGTCCTTCCTCGGTTAGCAACTTGCTGTCACGTTTCCCTTGTCTTGAACAAACAAACCGCCTATAACGCATATGACGTGACTCTGTTTTGCTATACTTGACCTTATTCTTTCTAATGCTGAAACCATTATCTCTAGCATAGCTGTTGTAGAAATCATACGCAGCATCGTGAGACGTAAAGGTCATTTCCATTATCTGCATGAACATATCCCTCTTATCATCTGCACTGGCAGTATCTTGGACTTTCTTTGCACCATCATCTTGTGTCACCTACACAATCAAACCACAGCCATGAAAATAGATTTCTATGGTTTAACAATACTTACTTCCATAGAACATTGATTACACACATACCTCACTCATGATGACCGACGACTCGGACTCCCCAGAACCAGGTGCATCTAATGATTCGTCGTTAAGGCCTGTCTCCGCGTCGGATTCACCGTAATAGTCATACGCATTATGACATTCAGAAATGAACTGAAAAATACAACACAAATACATAATTACTTATCATATAATATTTCAGAAGAAATTCGATTTGCATGCCAACAAAATTTTTCACTTACGTACCTGACTAATGTAATCTTCATTCGAGAGCTCCGAGTTGTTTTCCTCATCATCATCAAGCTCATTGTTCTATAAATTTTCAACACAAAGATTTAATGTTGTCGGATGCCACCAAAAAATTACAACATGACAATGCCACTCACATTAAGATCGTCCCATTCGTTCCCATTCTCTGACCGATCTTCACGATCTCAATTTTCATCATCTGACCAATCTTCTATCCAGTCTTTCATCAGTTCTCCAAACTCCATGTCTACCATGATATCAGTTAACTCCTCTTCCGCCATTTCCTACAACCAATAATATGTATCATCACATGTGCAAACATTATCAATGATGAAATATAAAACACATAGCACACGATCACAGATGTTATGTAAACAACCGCAACCGAGGCCATTCAGATCTTCCAAACTTAGTAAGGAAGATGGCCACGGCACCCGTCGTGATCACTTTCAATCACGAGGAACTGCACGATCTCAAAAACCTAGCTAGATCTGTGATTACCTCTGCCGCCGGATTTCTAGGTTAGCCGCCACGTCAAATAACGATACTGGTGGTGCGCACAGCCGACGGCAACCGACGCTACGTGAACCCAGATCACGAGGAGCAGCACTACCAAAACAAGATCCACGATCGCATGCGCCGCCGGGTAGCTAGGTTACCCGCTCCGCTAGGTTAAGCACTGCCACTGGCGCGGCGGCAGTTCGTTCGATGTTGCCGCGAGCGAGACTAGAGGGGGGACGCGGGATGCGGTACCTGTGCGCGATCGTTGGAGATTCACGACGTTGTCGCGCCCGCTGTCCGACGAGATCGCCGGCGACGAGATAGCCGCCGGTGGAGATCTACTACGTGACTTATGGAGCTGCGTCAATGCTCGCGAGATTGATGGAGCTGCTCGCGTGAATGATAGGATTCGGCAGGTCTTACGTGGACGTGGGGTCGTGTGATGTTTTTTTTCGGACCAAGGTATTGTATGTATACGGTCTGGGTTATACAGGGCTAGACAGGGCTTTGATCTGGGCTGCGGCGGGCCAGGAAAAAAAATTCGCGGGGACAAAAATACCCCTCCGAAATTAGGTTAGGGGGGGAGCACCGGAGCAGGGCTCGTCCTCCCGAGGATGGACAGGATGCCATTCCACTCTGTGCTGCTCACCTCACCGTCGAGGACCAGCAGGTAGATCTTGGCTCGCAGCGCCGCTTGTAGCCTTACCCCGGGATCATCGTCGCCGTCATAGCTGCTCTTGGTCGGTTTCAGCGCCAGGCGCAGGAGGACCAGCTTGAGGATCTGCGAGGCGCTGAGGCCTGGCGCAAAGCTCACCCACACGCGCACCCTGAAATGCTCCTTGGTTACGGGATCCTCGTAGATCGCCTTCATCAACTTTGTCTTGCCCAGGTCGCTCTCCCCTGCCAACGTGATCACCATGGGGCCCTTGGATTCCTCGTTGAGCACCTTCGTCATTTCCTCTTGCTTCTCGTCTCGTCCCACCAATGGTAGCGTGAAACGACCCCTATGCATGTTCAACTTTTAAGCGTTATTAGGGTTTCTATATACACGTTTATTACATGACAATAAGTTTAGGTGGACACCAGGGTATATATAAACTCTATTTTATTCATTAAGTTTGGAATAATAAAATAAAAATATGTTACAACTTCTATTACATGACATTGAATGCAACTCTGCTTTATATATTAAATTCGGAATAAAAATATAAGAAATTGTTTTTTTAGCTGGATAATGAGTACAACTTTGTTTTATTTGTTAAATTTGAATAATAATAATAGTAGACACAACTTTTATTAGGTGACTAGTCAATGTGTACGTGCAATGCACGTTAATTTGAAAGTATATTAAGTGCATGCGGATATTAAGTAGGATATTATTTGCGTGTTATTATTGAATTAGCACTATATTTGGCATGAAATTAACTGCACGCTAAGCGTCTTGAGCGCTCGACATTGAAGCAGTCTAGGTCATTGGATTGACATGATTTGATGGCCGAGATTAATTGGATCTGCCCCTTTGGGTATTTTTATATTGGTATATAGATAATGTAGAATACTCACTCCATTCCAAATTATTTGAAGTTTTAGATTTTGAATAGAAGTGGAGGCCTGGCACAGCGGTAAAGCTATTGCCATGTGACCATGAGGTCACGGGTTAGAGTCCTGAAAACAGCCCTTGCAGAAATGTAGGGAATGACTATGTACTATAGACTCAAAATGGTCGGACCATTCACCGGACCCTACGCATGCCAGAGCTATATGGACCGGGCTGCCCCTCTGAGATTTTGAATAGACGATTCTATGTACCTATCTACTTTGGATATATATCTCTAAATTCATTAACATTCATATAAGCCTGTATGGAGGAAAAGAGATCCAACACTACAAATAATTTGTAAGGGAAGGAGTACAACTCTATTTTATTCATTTAATTCGGAATAATAAAATATAAATGTATTACAACTCCTATTACATGACAATGAATACAACTCTAGTTTATATACTAGTAAAACATGTTTTATTAGTTAGATTTCTGTACAACTCTATTTTATTTAGTAAATTTAGGAATAAAGAAATATGAACGTATTACAAATCATATTACATAACAATTAATAATACTATGACTTATTTGTTAGATCATGCTTGACAGGATGATGGCACTTATTTAATTAATTCTAATATTTCAGATAAATAATTTTTATTTTCGTACAAATTTTATAAAAAATCCAGAAATATCTAAATTTGTAATAAATTATGTATGATAGTTAGGAGTATATTTGATTTAAATTTATTTTCATAATAATTTTTATTATCGTACAAATTCTATACAAAATCCTGAAATATCTAAATTTAAAGTAATTATGGAGTCATTAGAAAATTATAATAACAATGTAAATTCTATAGAAAATATAGCAGTGGAAAAAAGATATATATATATATGTATGAGTAAAAGAGAAAATTCATACATAACTTGTTTATTTTGTTTGAAGTAGCACGAGATTGCACTTTATCTTTATTTGTTAGACATCAATGTTTGAATATATTTTTCCATATTTTAATGATATATGTAAACTATTATAGTGGTGAACTGAATTAAATACTAGTTGGTGAACAAGTAAAATAATAAAAGATCATATTAATGTGAATTGAATAATGAAATCTAGTTGCGGAAAAACATGGACCAACTCGCTAGTTTTAGAATGAAAAAGAAAAACATCGATTCGACAGCTCACAGATTTTCGATAGCAGCACTGATGTCAGTGGACGGCCTCCATGTGGTGACTGATGAGGAATCCTGGTTGTCGATCTTGTACTTATCCTTGTTCTCGATGATTCTCTCGAGCCTCTTGTTGATGGATCCGACTCTCCTTGAGAGGTCCCTCCGCACGCGGACCTGCGTGGTCAATCCGACAAAGAATTGCACGATGGCTTGGCTCCACCCTGGGTACCTTCAGAGTTCAACAATAGTATAAATAATTTAGCTCTATTAGCCCTATAATATATATGTGTGGTTCAATCAACGTGCAGCTCATCACCAAGTGGCGATTTCGGAGCCACTTTGGTTCCTGGAGTTATATAATAGAGACAGATCCTAGTCGACTGGGAGTTTTTAGGCCTCACTCGGATATATATTTTATGAAATTTAAATTTCTAAATTTTATTAATTTTAGATTTTAAATTACTAAAGTTGCATTCTTTTGTAATTTTAGTACTTCAAAATGTGATACTAGTTAATATTTTGAAGTATTAAAATTGCATATTGACTAAGTCGTAAGGACAAATCGGTCAGCTGGGCATTAGCAAAACCATTATTAAATGGGATCTATTGAAATCTCAGTTGCCTGAGATTTTTTCTGTGTCTAAGTCGATTTATTTTTTGTATAAATTTAGTACTTTAGAATGCACAACTTCACTGTCTGCACATTTTAAAGTAAACTTGTACTTTTTTTTGTAACCTTGGAATTTGAAAGTTTAATAATTATAGAGACATAAAAAAATCTTTGTCAACTAAGAATCATTTTACATTTTAAAATAATAATAAAGTTGTATAAACAATTGAAATATAAAAAAAAATCTCTCTGACGGCTAAGAATTAGCAAAACCAGGGACATGAGAATCCTACTTGGAGAGGTCGATCTTGAGGAAGTAGCGGTCAACTGCGTCCTCGGCGTCAAAGACGGCGCCACGTATCTGGTGGAGGCAGACCCTGGTGAGCTCATCGTTCCTGGCGCGCCGCCGGGGCTCGGCATCGCAGAGGAAGGCCTGCAGCCACATGAGCTTGTCCCGGAGGTTCCGCACGTCGTCGTCCACCGCCGCCATCGCTTGCGCCTCCTTCATCACCAGCTCCTGCAGTGCCCCCAGCAGCGGCCCCATCATCGCCTCCGCCATGATCGACCTCTCTCTCTTGTGCTAGGTGAAGAGCGATTGGTTAAAGAATTGCTTCTTTTGCTGCCTGGTCATATAGTTTATATCTCTCAATTTATAGTATGGGCCTGGCTGGCATTGATTCCATGCTTCGACCATGGATTACAAATGATGAAAGTAAAGTTGGGTAGCCAGATCCAGGGGAAAAGAAGAGGATGCCATGCGTGCGTGCGTGATTGACCGATCCAACACATTTTGCTAGGGTGTGGCACACTTTACTTGGGCTGGGTTATTTTTCCTTTTTTTTTTCTCTATCTGATATATGGGCTGAGCCGGACCTTGTTAGTCTAAACCATGCTCCGATGGAAGTACAGTATTGGGCGACTACTTAATTTAGAACCCACATTGACTCGTAACTGTATATCGGTAGTACTAGAAACTAAAGAGATCGAGAATGACAAGCCAAACGTCTGTACTCATACATGATATATATATGGTTGCCAACCATGACTTGCAGTAGTTCGGCCGAACTCAACATGCATGGTACTCCCTCTGTTCCTAAATATAAGTCTTTGTAGAGATTTTATTATGGATCACATACGGATGTATCTAGATGCATTTTAGAGTATAGATTCACTCATTTTCCTTCGTATGTAGTCCATAGTGAAATTTCTCCAAAGACTTATATTTAGGAACGGAGGGAGTACTAATTTGCACCATAAGAACTGAACACGCATGGCTATACAAAATCGAATGATGTTGAACTCTAGACATGATAAAATTCGTCGCGTGGCCTGGTGTACATAACATATCGGTCCGGAGAGCGACTATTCAACCATGAATACATCATACTTCCTTTCCAGATCACTATGTCGGAAGAAAGGAACAATTCACGATACTTTTTTTCTCTCCAATACGCATGGAAGCATATCAATGCATTGATAGGTAGGAGGTCCAGAGGAGCAGACAAAGGATTGCTCAGCCCCAAAGCAAGAAAATTACATTACATCAAGCAGTGACGATCCTTTTCTTGCCCTACCAAAAAGGAAAAGAATATAAAGACAAGGGGTTGCTCAGCCCCAAAGCAATTAAATTACATTACATTACATCATGCATCTTTCCACCTTGGCAGACTTTCATGGACCCAGATTGTCAATTCCTTGCTTAACCCATCACAAGGCGAGACAAGGGAGAGTCGAGAAGAGCCGCTCCCTAGGGTTCCCTGCACCGTCGTCAGCTCCCCGAGCGAGGCGGCCGGGGGCTTCATCCCAGATTCTCCTCCAGCGCTCCCCCATGGTCCTCCCTCCCCCGCCGCCGCCAGCGGACGCCGTCGGGCCATGCCACGTGGTGTTGGCGGCAGCTAGACTGCATTTCCCCTCATGCGGCCTCCCCTGCTCGGGTTGTGGTGGCTGGCGGCGGTGCTTTTGGGCCGGCGTTGGTGTGGCCCGGCGGTGGTGATGTTGCGTGCCACGGTAGCTCTCGACGCGACGGTGCGACCGTTGGCCATCGGACGGCGTGGTGGCACTGGTGGCTGGCGGCGCTCCCCAGATCTGGGCCCATTTGGACCCCATCTGGGTTGGGGCTGGCCGGTGGCTCGGCGCTTGGCGGTAGTACTTCCTGGTGGTGGAGAGGTGGCGGCGGACTGCATGCAATGCGGACTTCGTCGGTCGGCGAGTTGTAGCGTGGTGGCAGGACTGTCCAGATCCACGTGGGCCCAGTCGAGCCGTCGGGGCCTGGCAAGTCCTCATCGCCGCGTCCGTAGATGGATCACCGGAGCTTGCTTAGCTTTTAGCATCCTTAGGATCCACAAAACCTTCAGGTTGCATCATATACAACTCATCCTTAAGGAAAGCGGTTTTCACATCCATTTGCCAGATTTCATAATTGAAAAATGCATCAATTGCTAACATAATTCTAACAGACTTAAGCATCTCTATGGGTGAGAATCTCTCATCGTAGTCAACCCCTTGAACTTGTAGAAACCTTTTGCGACAAGTCGAGCTTTATAAATGGTGACATTACCATCAGCGTCTGTCTTCTTCTTAAAGATCCATTTATTCTCAATGACTTGCCGATCATCGGGCAAATCCACCAAAGTCCATACTTGTTCTCATACATGGATCCTATCTCGGATTTCATGGCCTCAAGCCATTTGTTGTAATCTGGGCTCATCATAGCTTCTTCATAGTTCGTAGGTTCGCCGTTGTCTAACAACATGACTTCCAGGACTGGATTAATGAACCACTCTGGTGCGGAACGTACCCAGGTCGACCTACGAAGTTCAGTAGTAACTTGATTCAAAGTTTCATGATCATCATCATTAGCTTCCTCTTCAGTTGGTGTAGGCATCATGAGAACTGCTTTCTGTGATGTGCTACTTTCCAATTCGAGAGAAGGTACGATTACCTCATCAAGTTCTACTTTCCTGTCACTCACTTCTTTCGAGAGAAACTCCTTCTCTGGAAAGGATCTAACAAAGATCTTGCCCTTGGAAATGTGGTAGAAGGTATATCCAATGGTCTCTTTAGGGTATCCTATGAAGACGCACTTCTTCGCTTTGCACTACTAGGAAAGTTCTTATACACAGTAGCATAGTAGTAGCGCTGTAAAATAGTAACCGCTACTGATATTTAGCAGTAGTGCTTTTCCTGGCGGGCGCTGCTACCTCTTGAGCACTGTGTTGGTTTTCCCTAGAAGAGGAAAGGGTGATGCTGCAAAGTAGCGTAAGTATTTCCCTCAGTTGTCGAGAACCAAGGTATCAATCAAGTAGGAGGCTCCTCAAAAGTCCCACGCACCTACACAAACAAATAAGAACCTCACAACCAACGCAATAAAGGGGTTGTCAATCCCTTCACGGTAACTTGCGAAAGTGAGATCTGATAGAGATAATAAGATAAGATAAATATTTTTGGTATTTTAATGATATAGATTGGAAAATAAAAGATGCAAATAAAAGTAGATGGGAAACTTATATGATAAAAGATAGACCTGGGGGCCATAGGTTTCACTAGTGGCTTCTCTCAAGATAGCATAAGTATTACGGTGGGTGAACAAATTACTGTTGAACAATTGACAGAAAAGTGCATAGTTATGAGATTATCTAGGCATGATCATGTATATAGGCATCACGTCCGCAACAAGTAGATCGAAACGATTCTGCATCTACTACTATTACTCCACACATCGACCGACTCATGCCTGCATCTAGAGTATTAACTTCATGAAGAACGGAGTAACGCATTAAGAAACATGACATGATGTAAAGGGATAAACTCATGCAATATGATATAAATCCCATCTTTTTATCTTCGATGGCAATAATATAATACGTGCCTTGCTGCCCCTGCTGTCACTGGAAAAGGACACCGCAAGATTGAACCCTAAGCTAAGCACTTCTCCATTGCAAGAATGATCAATCTAGTAGGCCAAACCAAACTGATAATTCAAAGAGACTTGCAAAGATAACCAATCACACATAAAAGATTTCAGAGGAGATTCAAATATTTTACATAGATAAACTTGATCATAAACCCACAGGTCATCGGATCTCGGCAAACACACCGCAAAAAGAGTTACATCGAATAGATCTCCAAGAAGATCAAGGAGAACTTGGTATTGAGATTCAAAGAGAGAGAAGAAGCCATCCAGCTAATAACTATGGACCCGAAGTTCTGTGGTAAACTACTCACAACTCATCGGACAGGCCTTGGAGATGATGTAGAGGCCCTCCGTGGTCAATTCCCCCTTCGGCGGAACGCCGGCGAAGGCTCCAAGATGGGATCTTGTGGATATAGAAGGTTGCGGCGGTGGAATTAGGTTTTCGTGGTCGCTTCTGATGGTTTTAGGGTACGGGGAGTATATATAGGAGGAAGAAGTAGGTCGGTGGACGCTCGAGGGGCCCACGAGAGTGGAGGCGCGCCCACCCCCAGGGGGCGCGCCGGGCACGCTCGTGGCCGCCTCGGTTGTTGCTTGACGTCCACTCCAAGTCTTCATGTTTGCGTTTGTTCCAAAAAGATCGCTCCCAAAGGTTTCATCCCGTTTGGACTCCGTTTGATATTCCTTTTCTTCGAAACACTGAAATAGGCAAAAAAAACAGCAATTCGGGCTGGGCCTCCGGTTAGTAGGTTAGTCCCAAAAATGATATAAAAGTATAAAGTAAAGCCCATAAACATCCAAAACAGGTAATATAATAGCATGGAACAATAAAAAATTATAGATACATTGGAGACGTATCAAGCATCCCCAAGCTTAATTCCTGCTCGTCCTCGAGTAGGTAAATGATAAAAACAGATTTTTTGATGTGGAATGCTACCTAGCATGTTTCTCTATGTAATTTTATTTATTGTGACATGAATGTTCAGATCCAAATGATTCAAAATAAAAGTTTATATTGACATGAAAATAATAATACTTCAAGCATACTAACAAAGCAATCATGTCTTCTCAAAATAACATGGCTAAAGAAAGCTATCCCTACAAAATCATATAGTCTGGCTATGCTCTATATTAATCACAATAGTATTTAATCATGCACAATCATGATGACAAGCCAAGAAATTGTTTCATACTTTAGTATTCTCAAACTTTTTCAACTTTTATGCAATACATGAGGGTGAGCCATGGACATAGCACTATATGTGGAATAGAATGGTGGTTGTGGAGAAGACAAAAAAGGATAAGATAGTCTCACATCAACTAGGTATCAACGGGCTATGGAGATGCCCATTAATAGATATCAATGTGAGTGAGTAGGGATTGCCATGCAACGGATGCACTAGAGCTATAAATGTATGAAAGCTCAACAAAAAAAACTAAGTGGGTGTGCATCCAACTTGCTTGCTCACGAAGACCTAGGGCGTTTTGAGGAAGCCCATCATTGGAATATACAAGCCAAGTTCTATAATGAAAAATTCCCACTAGTATATGAAAGTGACAACATAGGAGACTCTCTATCATGAAGATCATGGTGCTACTTTGAAGCACAAGTGTGGTAAAAGGATAGTAGCATTGTCCCTTCTCTCTTTTTCTCTCATTTTTTTATTTGGCCTTTCTCTTTTTTTTTGGCCTTTCTATTTTTTTATAAAGTCCGAAGTCTCATCCCGACTTGTGGGGGAATCATAGTCTCCATCATCCTTTCCTCACTTGGGACAATGCTCTAATAATGAAAATCATCACACTTTTATTTGCTTACAACTCAAGATTACAACTCGATACTTAGAACAAAATATGACTCTATATGAATGCCTCCGGCGGTGTATCGGGATATGCAATGAACCAAGAGTGACATGTATGGAAGAATTATGAAGGTGGCTTTGCCACAAATATGATGTCAACTACATGATCATGCAAAAGCAATATGACAATGATGATGCGTGTCATAATAAACGGAACGGTGGAAAGTTGCATGGCAATATATCTCGGAATGGCTATGGAAATGCCATAATAGGTAGGTATGGTGGCTGTTTTGAGGAAGGTATATGGTGGGTGTATGGTACTGGCGAAAGTTGCGCGGCACAAGAGAGGCTAGCAATAGTGGAAGGGTGAGAGTGTGTATAATCCATGGACTCAACATTAGTCATAAAGAACTCATATACTTATTACAAAAATCTACAAGTCTTTGAAAACAAAGTACTACGTGCATGCTCCTAGGGGGTAGATTGGTAGGAAACGACCATCGCTCGTCCCCGACCGCCACTCATAAGGAACACAATCAATAAATAAATCATGCTCCAACTTCATCACAAAGCGGTTCACCAAACGTGCATGCTACGGGAATCACAAACTTCAACACAAGTATTCCTCAAATTCATAATTACTCCACTAGCATGACTCTAATATCACTATCCTCATATCTCAAAACAATTATCAAGCATCAAATGATCATACCATCCAATTCACTTTCTATGATAGTTTTTATTATACCCAACTTGGATGCCCATCATTCTAGGACCAATTTTATAACCATGGCAAATACCATGTTGTTCTAAAAGACTCTCAAAATAATATAAGTGAAGCATGAGAGATCAACAATTTCTACAAAATTAAACCACCGCCGTGCTCTAAAAGTATAAGTGAAGCACATAGAGCAAAACTATCTAGCTCAAAAGATATAAGTGAAGCACATAGAGTATTATAATAAATTCCAAATCAAGTGTGTCTCTCCCAAAAGGTGTGTACGGCAAGGAAGATTGTGGTAAACTAAAAAGTAAAGACTCATATCATACAAGATGCTCCAAGCAAAACACATATCATGTGATGAATAAAAGATAGCTCCAAGTAAAGTTACCGATAAACGAAGACGAAAGAGGGGATTCCTTCCGGGGCATCCCCAAGCTTAGGCTTTTGGTTGTCCTTGAATATCTTGGGGTGCCATGGGCATCCCCAAGCTTAGACTCTTTCCACTCCTTATTCCATAGTCCATCAAATCTTTATCCAAAACTTGAAAACTTCACAACACAAAACTCAACAGGAAATCTCATAAGCTCCGTTAGTGCAAGAAATAAAAACCACCACATAAGGTACTGTAATGAACTCATTCTTTATTTATATTGGTGTTAAACCTACTGCATTCCAACTTATATATGGTTCATACCTATTCGCACACGAACACGTCACCGTGTACCTCCAACGCCGAGGGTGATGCACCGCAGCTCACGTCGAAGGAGACCCGCCGGAAGCGCGGTACGCAAGACAATCCGGCGGGTGCTTTTCAGGACCCGAAACCCCACGCGCCCGGGAGGGACCCCGTTTGGACGCGCGGCGGCTATGGGCTGCCCTAGGTCGGTTCGCCCGCCCCTAGAGCCTCGAGGATTGCTGCCCTTCAACACGAAGAATGAACGAAGAACGAGAGAGAAAGAACAAGGGAGGGATGTAAAACTAGGGTAAAAAGTAGATGAGTTTTGTGATTGTGTGTTGTTGTTCAATTGGCCGTCACCTCTTGTCTATATAAGAGGCGGTTGGACTTCCCGTACAAGAAAAGGACTTGCCTAGCTGTCCAAATCATCAAAACCTAATAAAACACGGACTATTCACGACCCCCGGCCCGGATGTCCGGCTCAAGGCCCGGATGATCCGGCCTAGCCCAGTTTCTTGATAGTAGCTTATTGTTTTGGCTCTAGAATCCTCATACGACCTCGGATTTGGACGTTTTTTATATCCAAATCAACCGCCTCGACGAGACGCACAACTTTAATGTTGAACACTTTTTCATCCGAGGGCATCTTGAGGGTGTTTCGGGCCGTTTTCTAAAGTCTGCAGCAGAAAAACGTGTCCGGACACCCGGACGATTGCCCGGATTGTCCGGCCTTTACCCGGATCATCCGGGAGTTGATCCAGATCATCCGGCTTCAACTTTTAGCTTCTGTTGTTTTGGTCAATTTTTCGGCCCTCGGCCGGATGATCTGCACCCGGGTCCGGATGATCCGGCCATACAGTGCTGCAGCGCACAGTTTTGGCTGTAACTTTTGCATATGAACTCGGATGGGGACGATCTTTATATCAAAATCGTCCGTCTCGACGAGACGAAGAACTTTTATGTGGTAACTTTTTCCACCAGAGGCCATATTGATTTGGTTTCATGCCATTGTCTAATCTGGTGTCAACACGAGTATCTTCGAAATTGGCATATCTTTTATACTTGAGCTCCGTTTTGATCCATCTTCACATTTACTTTGATTATCTTGAAGAGAGCCATCAAATGGTGACATGAACTCATAAATTTGACCTCATCTTGCTACAGCCTCAAGTCACTCTTTGCGATCATGCCCTTTTTTGAGCGCCAACACATGCCCCCTGTTTTTCGGCAAAGCTAGCGCGCCGAAAAATAACTTGCAAAACGTTTGTCTAAGGACGATGTCAACACTCCATCGGCCATTTATATGCGCTTAGGGCGATAATCTATATATCGGCCATGTTTATGCTTAGGGCGATAACTTTATATCGGCCATTGACTTTAACTTCTGGTTCACATCATACCTTGTAACCGATTACCACCAATCGGTTTTAAAGAGATGGGAATGAATCCGTTCCTTGTAGCACTAAGGAAATCAAACTCCGAGAGGTCACGCCCTGTTAAGCAAGTAACATCGGGATGATTCCAATCCACCGATGCATCGGCCAAAGCAACACAAGCCGAATTATCCGCGTGAATGATTTCTACCTCATCATCGATCCATTGTATTAAAAATTGATGCATGGTAGATGACACACATTGGTTAGCATGAACCCAATCACAACCTAATATAACATTATAGTTACCTTGCACCTCGACGATGAAGAATGTGGTGGCCAAAGTTTTGCTTCCCACGGTGAGTTCCATGCACATCACACCTTTGGCCTTTGTCTTTTCTTTACCCTCGAATCCATTAAGTACCATATTGGTCTTCATCAATGCATCATCATCTAACCCTAACTTTTTGAAGACCGAGTAGGGCATAAGATTTATCACAGCACCATCATCAACGAGCATCCTAGCAACTGGCGATCCGTTAATATGACCTTTGAGGTACAATGGCTTCAAGTGTTTCACCGGTTCTCTCGGCTTCTCGAAAATAGCATTCTTAGGACCAAAATTCAGCTGGGCTACCTCCCCTTCGTCACCTATAGCACGAAACTCGGCAGGTAAGTAATATACCATATTAATATCCATACCTTCCCGAACCGGCGTATATTCATAATCCACCATCTCATCTTCGTCTCCCAATGTGAATATTGGGCTCAAAGATTCCTCAATTGAAGGGGATGTTTCAGGTGGTGTGGACGATGTAATAGGGGTTGCATCATCATCTTTTGGTGGTGAATGTGTTGCTGTAGCTAATGTAGAAGCATCTACGTTTTCTTTTTATTTAGGCCTCCACACTTGTTTTGTGAGTGCTATGTGCCGAATTTCACTTAACAATTCGTCTCTTTGCCTCTCCTCTTTGTGCTCTACCTTCTCGTGGTTCCTCATGCATTGTAATCTCCTTTTCATGGTCTTGGCTAAACCTCGGGAGGACACCACTGAGGTTGAGTATATTTGGGATCCCTTGGTTTGGCCTTGCTTGTGCTCGCCTCATGATCACTAAGCATGGAACCTTGCTGAACAATAACAATATCACCATTAGAAGTAGCCAGATTACCAACAACCGGCATTTTGATCTCCTTTTGCTTGTCGCATTCTGAAATTTCTGCACTAGATGACTTAAGACGCCACACTTTTTTATTGGCCTTACTTGGAGAAATTTTTGTTGGCCGATTAGCACCATATCTCAAACGGCCTTGTGTGGGATAATAAAGCCTCTCACGAGCAGGCCTTCTAGGTGCTGCCCACCCCATATGGAAAGCATAAGGAGCCATTGGGGGCTGCCCCCATCCTCCACCGAAGCCTCTCATGTAATATGGCGCATAGGAGAGTTGTGACATCCATGGTGTCGGTGCCCCTCACCCATATGGCCTTGCATATCGTTGAAACTCTTGCTCCGGAGGCAATCTTGAACGCTTTGAATGTGATGGCCGATTAGAGCTAGAACCGGCCGCTTGACTTGCATATTTGGATAGCAACATATCAAAAGTTGGCTTGATTCTCTTGTTCTTAGTTTCATTCTTTTTCCACTTGCCAACTTCTAAATTCTTGGGCTTGATCAATTTAACATGAGCATCCTCTTGTACTTGTGGTTGCCCCTCGAGTGTGGCATTTTTTATAGTGATCTTCAACACTTCCTTGCCATCGGGTTGCTTCTCAAGCACAATCTTTCTTCCCAAGACCTTGTCGCCCTCCTTGCTATTCATGGGTTCACCAATAACAATATTATCTTTATTAGCAGATTCGGCTATGCTAGGCCGAATCAACATTTTCCTTCCCTCCAAGTCCATGGTGTTTATCGGGAAGGGCTGTTTATCAACTTGCATCTCAGCAAAATTCAATCGTCCGTCATTAATGGCCGATTGTATCTGTCGTCGGAAAACATTGCAATCGTTAGTAGCATGGGAAAATGAATTATGGTACTTGTAATAAGCACGCCATTTCAGCTCCTCAAACGGCGGTATGGTGTGTGATATTCTAATCATCTTATCTTGCAAGAGTGCATCAAATATTTTATCACACTTTGATATATCAAAAGTAAACCTCGTCTCCTCATCACGATTCTTGCGAATCGGCTTAAGAGCATTGCACATATAGGGTTTGGCCTTTGAGGACCAAACAAATTTAGTATTATAGACATCAACCTCATCGTCCGAATTATCATCATTGTGTTCAACCATATGCATTCTAGGACGATCGGTTGTAGACCTATGAATCTCTTTACTTTGACTCTCTTGAGCCAAAGCTTTTTGTAAGACTTGATTAATGCTCAAAAACTCATACTTTCTAGCCTCTCTTCAATGTGAGTTTTCAAACCATTAAAAACAAGATCTGCCAAGTCTCTCTCAGTTATCACTAAGCTATAACATCGGTTTTTTATGTCTCTAACTCTCTTGACATAATCGGTCACCGATTCATCATGTTTTTGCCTAACCGATGTAAGATGTGACAACTTTATCTCATTATCACCGCTATAAAAATGATCATGAAACTTTTGCTCTAATTGCGACCATAAGAGAATTGAGCCATGTGGTAAAGCAGCAAACCATGAAAATGCGGTGCCAGTTAAAGACAAGGGAAATAAACGCACTTTCAACTCTTCTATGGAACCTGCTTCACCCAACCGTGCTATATACTGACTCACATGCTCCCAAGTTGTTTTCGTACCCTCACGACTAAATTTAACAAAATCAGGAACCTTATAACCTTGAGGGTAAGAAATTGCAACGAAGTGTTCTGGATAAGGCTTTTGATACACACGACTCTTTACTTTCGGCTCATTTCCGAAAGTTTCTAGAAACATCTTATGCAAATCCTCCCTTAATTTAGCTAAAATTGGATCCGAGGTAGATGAAGATGTTTGTGGCAATGACATAGGAGCAACCTGAGTACTAGCAATTGGTGCAACTTGTGGGATGGGCGCCGAACCATAATTCGGCGGAAGACCAAACATGCTTGCGCCTATGGGTGGTGTGGCAAAGTGATTCGGCGTTGATGCCGAATTGGGCACACCCATAATAGGATTAGGATATGTAGGTGCAGCCACAAGCTGGTTGGTTTGAGTAGGGTAAGAATTCAGCGGCATATTATATTGTTGTTGCATAGGTGGTGCCGATGAAATAGGTAAAATTGGACTAGGGTTTTCAGATATACCAACAGTACCACTAGATGATGGAGGCATATTTTTCTGAGCATTAGCACTAGCCACAAAAGAATTGTATGCCATCACATTACCCTTACTAACAAGACTTTCAATCACAGCCACTTGCTCTGGAGAAAAAACTTTACTCATAGTGATTACATATTGTTCGTCGATGAGGGGAGGAAAATTGACGTTTCCAACAGGAGTGATGTTGCCTTGACGGTCCTTCTTGAAACTTGAAAGAAACGCTTCCAAATCCTCCTCCTCGTGCTTCTTCTTGAGCGCCTCAAAAAAAGCCTCTTCACGCTGCTTCTTGCGCGCTTTGTAGGCTTGGCGATGTTCATCTGATAGTTCATCAAGACCGGGCTTAATGATGTTATCGGCGTCAACTTCTAAGGGCTTGGGGAGATTAGACATGGTTGATGATGATTCTTGATCTTTCGTCCCCAGCGGAGTCGCCAAAAAGTGTGTTCGCACACGAACACGTCACCGTGTACCTCCAACGCCGAGGGTGATGCACCGCAGCTCACGTCGAAGGAGACCCGCCGGAAGCGCGGTACGCAAGACAATCCGGCGGGTGCTTTTCAGGACCCGAAACCCCACGCGCCCGGGAGGGACCCCGTCTGGACGAGCGGCGGCTATGGGCTGCCCTAGGTCGGTTCGCCCGCCCCTAGAGCCTCGAGGAACGAGAGAGAAAGAACAAGGGAGGGATGTAAAACTAGGGTAAAAAGTAGATGAGTTTTGCGATTGTGTGTTGTTGTTCAATCGGCCGTCACCTCTTGTCTATATAAGAGGCGGTTGGACTTCCCGTACAAGAAAAGGACTTGCCTAGCCGTCCAAATTATCAAAACCTAATAAAACACGGACTATTCACGACCCCCCGGCCCGGATGTCCGGCTCAAGGCCCAGATGATCCGGCCTAGCCCAGTTTCTTGACAGTAGCTTATTGTTTTGGCTCTAGAATCCTCATACGACCTCGGATTTGGACGTTTTTTATATCCAAATCAACCGCCTCGACGAGACGCACAACTTTAATGTTGAACACTTTTTCATCCGAGGCCATCTTGAGGGTGTTTCGGGCCGTTTTCTAAAGTCTGCAGCAGAAAAACGTGTCTGGACACCCGGACGATTGCCCGGATTGTCCGGCCTTTACCCGGATCATCCGGGAGTTGATCCAGATCATCCGAATTCAACTTTTAGTTTCTGTTGTTTTGGTCAATTTTTCGGCCCTCGGCCGGATGATCTGGACCCGGGTCCGGATGATCCGGCCATACAGTGCTGCAGCGCACAGTTTTGACTGTAACTTTTGCATACGAACTCGGATGGGGACGATCTTTATATCAAAATCGTCCGTCTCGACGAGACGAAGAACTTTTCTGTGGTAACTTTTTCCACCAGAGGCCATCTTGATTAGGTTTCATGCCATTGTCTAATCTGGTGTCAACACGAGTATCTCCGAAATTGGCATATCTTTTATACTTGAGCTCCGTTTTGATCCATCTTCACATTTACTTTGATTATCTTGAAGAGAGCCATCAAATGGTGACATGAACTCATAAATTTGACCTCATCTTGCTACAGCCTCAAGTCACTCTTTGCGATCATGCCCTTTTTGAGCGTCAACAATACCCCCCGATACTAGCCATAGATGCATCAAAATAAGCAAACAACACACGAAAAATAGAATCTGTCAAAAACAGAGAAGTCTGTAGCAAACTGTAACCTTCGAATACTTCTGGTACCCTAAAAATCCTACCAAAATAGGAAGTCCTGGGAAATTTGTCTATTGATCTACTTCAAAAAGAATCAACGCAAAACCACGTTTCTGTGATTTATTAAAATTATTCTTGTGCGTGAAAAAGTTTCTGTTTTTCAGCAGAATCAAATTAACTATCACCGTAGGTTATCCTATAGGTTCTTCTTGGCACAAACACTAATTAAAACATAAAACCACATCTAAACAGAAGCTAGATGAAATATTTATTACTAAACAGAAGCAAAAAGCAAGGAACAGAAATAAAATTGGGTTGCCTCCCAACAAGCGCTATCGTTTAATGCCCTAGCTAGGCATAAAAACGAGAATAGATCTAAGTATTGCCATGTTTGATTTTTAATTTCTTAGCGGAGTCATGCTCGAATCCGGGAGGTTCTTTACGTTTCCCTTCATATTCGAAAATTTTTAGATCTAAAGAATCCAACCGCTTATTGCAAAGGGTAATCAACATATTCATGCGGTGAAGGTTTCCGCTAATGCTCTTGAGGGGTTCAAGAGACTTTTGTAAAAAAATTGTTACTTCGCAAATCTTTCCGAAAACTTGTGTCTCTACCTGGGTAGGTTGCGTCCCCCCTTTTTGAGATAGTGTTCCCACTATTCCCTCTATGATTCCATTCGCAATATTGGAATCAATTTCGATAAAATTGCCTTTAGCAACACAATCCAAGAGTTGTCTATGGGACATATCTAGTCCAACATAAAAATTACGAAGTAAAATCCGGAAATTCACCTCTAAGGTGCAGTTACGATAAGATTCTATCATCCTATACCAAGCATCTTTTAAGTTTTCTCCTTGTCTTTGCTTGAAGTGAAGAACTTCAAACTCGGGAGACAAAGGAGCGGACAAAGGACTAGCCATAACAACGAAAATAAACTAGCTAACTGATACGTCTCCAACGTATCTATAATTTTTGATTGTTCCATGCTATTACATTACCCGTTTTGGATGTTTATGGGCTTTACTTTATACATTTATATCATTTTTGGGACTAACCTACTAACCGGAGGCCTAGCCCGTATTGCTTTTTTTTTTGCTTATTCCAGTATTTCGAAGAAAAGGAATATCAAACAGAGTCCAAACGGAATGAAACCTTAGGGAGCGTGATTTTTGGAACAAACGTGATCCAGAGGACTTGGAGTGCAAGCCAAGAAGCAGCCGAGGCGGCCACGAGGGAGGAGGGCGCGCCCCCCTCTCTCGTGGGCCCCTCGGGCGACCACCGACCTACTTCTTCCTCCTATATGTACCCACGTACCCCGAGAACATCCAGGGAGCCAACGAAAAACAATTTCCACCGCCGTAACCTTCTGTATCCACGAGATCCCATCTTGGAGCCTTCGCCGGCGCTCCGCCGGAGGGGGAATCGACCACGGAGGGCTTCTACATCAACACCATAGCCCCTCTGATGAGTTGTGAGTATTTTACCACAGACATTCGGGTCCATAGTTATTAGCTAGATGGCTTGTTCTCTCTTTTTGGATCTCAATACCATGTTCTCCTCAGTCTTCTTGGAGATCTATTCGATGTAACTCTTTTTGCGGTGTGTTTGTCGAGATCTGATGAATTGTGGGTTTATGATCAAGTTTATCTATGAGAAATATTTGAATCTCCTCTAAATTCTTTTATGTATGATTGAGTTATCTTTGCAAGTCTCTTCGAATTATCAGTTTGGCTTGGCCTACTAGATTGATCTTTCTTGCAATGGGAGAAGTGCTTAGCTTTGGGTTCAATCTTGCGGTGTCCTTACCCAGTGACAATTGGGGTTGCAAGGCACGTTTTGTATTGTTGCCATCGAGGATAAAAAGATTGGGTTTATATCATATTGCATGAGTTTATGCCTCTACATCATGTCATCTTTCTTAATGTGTTACTCTGTTCTTATGAACTTAATACTCTAGATGCATGCTGGATAGCGGTCGATGTGTGGAGTAATAGTAGTAGATGCAGGCAGGAGTCGGTCTACTTGTCGCGGACGTGATGCCTATTGAAGGAAATATGCCCTAGAAGCAATCATAAAGTTATTATTTATTTCCTTATATCATGATAATTGTTTATTATTCATGCTAGAATTGTATTAACCGGAAACATAATACATGTGTTAATACATAGACAAACATAGTGTCACTAGTATGCCTCTACTTGACTAGCTCGTTGATCAAAGATGGTTGAGTTTCCTAACCATAGACATGAGTTGTCATTTGATTAACGGGATCACATCATGAGGAGAATGATGTGGTTGACTTGACCCATTCCATTAGCTTAGCACTTGATCATTTCGTATGTTGCTATTGCTTTCTTCATGACTTATACATGTTCCTACAACTATGAGATTATGCAACTCCCGTTTACCGGAGGAACACTTTGTGTGCTACTAAACATCACAACATAACTGGGTGATTATAAAGGAGCTCTACAGGTGTCTCCAAAGGTACATGTTGAGTTGGCATATTTCGATATTAGGATTTGTCACTCCGATTGTCGGAGAGGTATCTCTGGGCCCTCTCGGTAACGCACATCACTATAAGCCTTGCAAGAAATGCAGCTAATGAGTTAGTTAAGGAATGATGCATTACATAACGAGTAAAGAGACTTGCCGGTAACGAGATTGAACTAGGTATTGAGATACCGACGATCGAATCTCGGGCAACTAACATACCGATGACAAAGGGAACAACGTATGTTGTTATGCGGTTTGACCGATAAAGATCTTCGTAGACTATGTGGGAGCCAATATGAGCATCCAGGTTCCGCTATTGGTTATTGACCAGAGACGTGTCTTGGTCATGTCTACATAGTTCTCGAACCCGTAGAATCCGCACGCTTAAAGTTAGATGACGGTTATATTATGAGTTTATATATTTTGATGTACCGAAGATAGTTCGGAGCCCCGGATGTGATCACGGACATGACGAGGAGTCTCAAAATGGTCGAGACATGAAGATTGATATATTGGACGACTATATTCGGACACCGGAATGGTTCCGGGGGTTATCGGATGTATACCGGAGTACCGGGGGGTTACCGGAACCCCCGGGGGGTTAATGGGCCTCATGCGCCCAAAGTGGAGCAGAGGAGGGGTAGGCCGCGCGCCCCCTCCCCCTCTAGTCTGAATAGGACAAGGAGGGGGGGCGGCGCCCCCCTTTCCTTCCTCTCCTCTCTCCCTTCCTTCCCCCTCTCCTACTCGGACAAGGAAAGGAGGGAGTCCTACTCCCGGTGGGAGTAGGACTCCTCCCTGGCGCGCCTCCTCCTAGCCGGCCGCCCCTCCCCCTTGCTCCTTTATATACGGGGGCGGGGGGGGCCACCTCTAGACACAACAATTGATCCTTGAGATCTATTAGCCGTGTGCGGTGGCCCCCTCCACCATATTCCACCTCGATAATATCGTAGCGGTGCTTAGGTGAAGCCCTGCGTCGGTAGAGCATCATCATTGTCACCACGTCCTTGTGCTGACGGAACTCTCCCTCAAAGCTCGGCTGGATTGGAGTTCGAGAGACGTCATCGAGCTGAACGTGTGCTGAACTCGGAGGTGCTGTGCGTTCGGTACTTGATCGGTCGGATCGTGAAGACGTACGACTACATCAACCGCGTTGTGCTAACGCTTCCGCTTTCGGTCTACGAGGGTACGTGGAAAACACTCTCCCCCCTCTTTGCTAAGCATCACCATGATCTTGCGTGTGCGTAGGAAATTTTTTGAAATTACTATGTTCCCCAACAGTGGCATCCGAGCCAGGTTTTATGCGTAGATGTTATAGGCACAAGTAGAACACAAGTGAGTTGTGGGCGATACAAGTCATACTGCTTAACAGCATGTCATACTTTGGTTCGGCGGTATTGTTGGATGAAGCGGCCCGGACCGACATTATGCGTACACTTAGGCGAGACTGGTTCTACCGACGTACTTTGCACATAGGTGGCTTACCGTTTCTCCAACTTTAGATGAACCGAGTGTGGCTACGCCCGGTCCTTGAGAAGGTTAAAACAGCACTAACTTGATGAACTATCGTTGTGGTTTCGATGCGTAGGTAAGAATGGTTCTTGCTCAGCTCGTAGCAGCTGAAGGAAATATGCCCTAGAGGCAATAATAAAGTTATTATTTATTTCCTTATTTCATGATAAATGTTTATTATTCATGCTAGAATTGTATTAACCGGAAACATGATACATGTGCGAATACATAGACAAACATAATGTCACTAGTATGCCTCTATTTGACTAGCTCATTAATCAAAGATGGTTTTGTTTCCTAACCATAGACATGTGTTGTCATTTGATTAACGGGATCACATCATTAGGAAAATGATGTGATTGACATGACCCATTCCTTTAGCCTAGCACTTGATCGTTTAGTATATTGCTATTGCTTTCTTCATGACTTATACATGTTCCTGTAACTATGAGATTATGCAACTCCGTTTACCGGAGAAACACTTTGGGTGCTACCAAACGTCACAACGTAACTGGGTGATTATAAAGGAGTACTATAGGTGTCTCCAAAGGTACATGTTGGGTTGGCGTATTTCGAGATTAGGTTTTGTCACTCCGATTGTCGGAGAGGTATCTCTGGGCCCTCTCGGTAATGCACATCACTATAAGCCTTGCAAGCAATGTAGCTAATGAGTTAGTTACGGAATGATGCATTACGTAATGAGTAAAGAGACTTGCCAGTAATGAGATTGAACTAGGTATTGGATACCAACGATCGAATATCGGGCAAGTAACATACCGATGACAAAGGGAATAACGTATGTTGTTATGCGGTTTGACCGATAAAGATCTTCGTAGAATATGTAGGAGCCAATATGGGCATCCAGGTTCCGCTATTGGTTATTGACCGAGAATAGTTCTAGGTCATGTCTACATAGTTCTCGAACCCATAGGGTCCGCACGCTTAACGTTACGATGACAATTTTATTATGAGTTTATAAGTTTTGATGTACCGAAGGAGTTCGGAGTCCCGGATGAGATCGGGGACATGACGAGGAGTCTCGAAATGGTCGAGATGTAAAGATCGATATATTGAACGACTATATTCAGAGTTCGGAAAGGTTCCGAGTGATTCGGCTATTTTTCGGAGTACCGGAGAGTTACGGGAATTCACCGAGAGAAGTATTGGGCCTTATTGGGCCATACGGGAAAGAGAGAGGGGCTGCCTAGGGCAAGCTGCGCGCCCTCCCAAGGCCTAGTCCGAATTGGACTAGGGGGAGGGGCCGCAACCCCTCCTTACTTCCCTTCCCTCTTCCCCTTCCTTGTCTCCTACTCCTACTACTTGGAAGGACCCCTAGTTGGACTAGAAAAAGGGGAATCCTACTCCCGGTGGGAGTAGGACTCCCCTAGGGCGCGCCATAGAGAGGGCCGGCCCTCCCCTCCTCCACTCCTTTATATACGGGGGCAGGGGGCACCCCATAGACACACAAGTTGATCTACGGATTGTTCCTTAGCCGTGTGCGGTGCCCCCCTCCACCATATTCCACCTCGGTCATATCGTCGCGGAGTTTAGGCGAAGCCCTGCGCCGGTAGAACATCATCATCGTCACCATGCCGTCGTGCTAACGCAACTCATCCCCGAAGCTTTGCTGGATCGGAGCCCGGGGATCGTCATCGAGCTGAACGTGTGCTGAACTCGGAGGTGCCGTACGTTCGGTACTTGGATCGGTCGGATCATGAAGACGTATGACTACATCAACCGCGTTGTCATAACACTTCCGCTTACGGTCTGCGAGGGTACGTGGACAATACTCTCCCCTCTCGTTGCTATATCATCACCATGATCTTGCGTGTGCGTAGGAAATTTTTTGAAATTACTACGTTCCCCAACAGTGGCATCCGAGCCTAGGTTTTATGGTTTGATGTTATATGCACGAGTAGAACACAAGTGAGTTGTGGGCGATATAAGTCATACTGCTTACCAGCATGTCATACTTTGGTTCGGCGGTATTGTTGGATGAAGCGGCCCGGACCGACATTACGCGTACGCTTACGCGAGACTGGTTTTACCGTCGTGCTTTGCACACAGGTGACTAGCGGGTGTCAGTTTCTCCAACTTTAGTTGAACCGAGTGTGGCTACGCCCGGTCCTTGCGAAGGTTAAAATAGCATCAACTTGACAAACTATCATTGTGGTTTTGATGCGTAGGTGAGATTGGTTCTTGCTTAAGCCCGTAGCAGCCACGTAAAATTTGCAACAACAAAGTAGAGGACGTCTAACTTGTTTTTGCAGGGCATGTTGTGATGTGATATGGTCAAGACGTGATGAGATATAAGTTGTTGTATGAGATGATCATGTTTTGTTGAAGTTATCGGCAACTGGCAGAAGCCCTATAGTTGTCTCTTTGTTGCATAAAGATGCAATTACCAAATATTTGCTTTACATTATCGCTATGCGATAGCAATAGTTGCAAGAGCAATAGTTGGCGAGACGACCATGTGACAACACATTGATATAGATCAAGATGATGAAGATCATGGTGTCGTGCCGGTGACGATAGAAATCATGACAGTACTTTGGAGATGGAGATCAAAGGCGCAAGATGATCATGGCCATATCATGTCACATGTTTTGATTGCATATGATGTTTATCTGTTATACATCTTATTCTGTTTTGTTTGACGGTAACATTTTAAGATGATCTCTCACTAAATTATCAAGAAGTGTTCTCCCTGAGTATGCACCATTGCGAAAGTTCTTCGTGCTAAGACACCACGTGATGATTGGGTGTGATAGGCTCTACGTTCAAATACAACGGGTGCAAAACAGTTGCACACGCGGAATACTCAGGTTAAACTTGACGAGCCTAGCATATACAGATATGGCCTCGGAACACGGAGACCGAAAAGTCGAACGTGAATCATATAGTAGATATGATCAACATAGTGATGTTCACCATTGAAACTACTCCATCTCACGTGATGATCGGACATGGTTTAGTTGATTTGGATCACGTGATCACTTAGATGACTAGAGAGATGTCTGTCTAAGTGGGAGTTCTTAAGTAATATGATTAATTGAACATAAATTTATCATGAACTTAGTCCTGGTAGTTTTTTGCAAATTATGTTGTAGATCAATAGCTTGCGTTGTTGCTTTCATATGTTTATTTTGATATGTTCCTAGAGAAAAATGTGTTGAAAAATGTTAGTAGCAATGATGCAGATTCGATCCGTGATATGAGGTTTATCCTCATTGCTGCACAGAAGAATTATGTCCTTAATGCACCGCTAGGTGACAGACCTATTGTAGGAGCAGATGCAGACGTTATGAATGTTTGGCTACCTCAATATGATGACTACTTGATAGTTTAGTGCACCATGCGTAACGGCTTAGAATCGGGACTTCAAAGACGTTTTGAACATCATGGACCATATGAGATGATCCAGGAATTGAAGTTAATATTTCAAGCAAATACCCGAGTTGAGAGATATGAAGTCTCCAACAAGTTCTATAGCTAAAAGATGGAGGAGAATCGCTCAACTAGTGAGCATGTGCTCAGATTGTCTGGGTACTTCAATCGCTTGAATCAAGTGGGAGTTAATCTTCCAAATAAGATAGTGATTGACAGAATTCTCTAGTCACCATCACTAAGTTACTAGAACTTCGAGATGAACTATAGTATGCAAGGGATGACGAAAACGATTCCCGAGCTCTTCGTGATGTTGAAATCGACGAAGGTAGAAATCAAGAAAGAGCATCAAGTGTTGATGATTGACAAGACCACTAGTTTCAAGAAAAGGGCAAAGGGAAAGAAGGGAAACTTCAAGTAGAATGGCAAACAAGTTGTCACTCCCGTGAAGAAGACCAAAGCTGGACCAAAGCCTGAAACTGAGTGCTTACACTGCAAAGGAAATGGTCACTGGAAGCGGAAATGCCCTAAAAATTTGGTGGATAAGAACGATGGCAAAGTGAACAAGGGTATATTTGATATACAGGTGTTTGATGTGTGCCTTACTAGTGTTTATAGTAGCCCCTGAATATCTGATACTTGATTCGGTTACTAAGATTAGTAACTCGAAATAGGAGTTACATAATAAATAGAGACTAGTTGAGGGGAAGTGACGATGAGTGTTGGAAATAGTTCCAAGATTGATATGATCATCATCACACACTCCCTATATTTTCGAGATTGGTGTTAAACCTAAATAAATGTTATCTAGCGTTTGTGTTGAGCATGAATATGATTTGATCATGTTTATTGCGATACGGTTATTCATTTGAAGTTAAAGAATAATTGTTATTCAGTTTACATGAATAAGACCTTCGATGGTCATACACCCAATGAACATAGTTTGTTGGATCTCGATCGTAGTGATACACATATTCATAATATTGATGCCAAAAGATGCAAAGTTAATAATGATAGTGCAACTTATTTGCGGCACTGCCGTTTGGGTCATATCGGTGTAAAGCGCATGAAGAAACTCCACAAAGATGGATTTTCGGAATCACTTGGTTATGAATCATTTGATGCTTGCGAACCGTGCCTTTTGGGCAAGATGACTAAAACTCCGTTCTCCGGAACAATGGAACAAGCTACTGACTTATTGGAAATAATACATACCGATGTATGCGATCCAATGAGTGTTGAAGCTCGTGGCAAGTATCATTATTTTCTGACCTTCACAAGATGATTTGAGCAGATATGGGTATACCTACTTGATGAAACATAAGTCTGAAATAGTTGAAAGGTTCAAAGAATTTCAGAGTGAAGTGGAAAAATCATCGTAACAAGAAAATAAAGTTTATGCGATCTGATCGCGGAGACGAATATTTGAGTTACGAGTTTGGCCTTCATTTTAAACAATGTGGAATAGTTTCACAGCTCATGCCATATGGAACACCACAACGTAATGGTGTGTCCGAACGTCACAATCGTACTTTACTAGATATGGTGCGATCTATGATGTCTCTTATCAGTTTACCACTATCGTTTTGGGGTTATGCATTAGAGACAGCTGCATTCACGTTTAATAGGGCACCATCTAAATTCATTGAGACCGTATGAACTATAGTTTAGCAGTAAACCTAAGCTGTCGTTTCTTAAAGTTTGGGGTTGCAATGCTTATGTGAAAAAGTTTCAGCATGATAAGCTCAAACCCAAATCGGAGAAGTGCATCTTCATAGAATACCCAAAGGAAACTATTGGGTACACCTTCTATCACAGATCCGAAGGCAAGTTATTCGTTGCTAAGATGGATCCTTTCTAGAGAAGAAGTTTCTCTCGAAAGAAGTGAGTGGGAGGAAAATAGAACTTGATGAGGTAATTGTACCTTCTCCCTTATTGGAAAGTAGTTCATCACAGAAATCAGTTCTAGTGATTCCTACACCAATTAGTGAGGAAGTTAATGATGATGATCATGAAACTTCAGATCAAGTTGCTACCAAACCTCGTAGGTCTTCCAGAGTAAGATCCGCACCAGAGTGGTACGGTAATCATGTTCTGGAAGTCATGTTACTAGACCATGATGAACCTACGAACTATGAGGAAGCGATGATGAGCCCAGATTCCACGAAATGGCTTGAGGCCATAAAATCTGAGATATGATCCATGTATGAGAACAAAGTATGGACTTTGATTGACTTGCTCGATGATCAGCAAGCCATGTTAAATAAATGGATCATCAAGAAGAAGACGGACACTGATAGTAGTAGTACTATCTACATAGCTCGACTTGTTGCAAAAAGGTTTTTGACAAGTTCAAGGTGTTGACTACAATGAGATTTTCTCAACTGTAGCGATGCTTAAGTCTATCCGAATCATGTTAGCAATTGCCACATTTTATGAAATCTGGCAAATGGATGTCAAAACTGCATTCCTTAATGGTTTTCTTAAACGAAGAGTTGTATATGATGCAACCAGAAGATTTTGACAATCCTAAAGGTACTAACAAAATGTGCAAGCTCCAGCGATCCATCTATGGACTGGTGCAAGCATCTCAGAGTTGGAATATACGCTTTGATAAGTTGATCAAAGCATATAGTTTTATACAGACTTGCGGTGAAGCCTGTATTTACAAGAAAGTGAGTGGGAGCACTACAACATTTCTGATAAGTATATGTGAATGACATATTGTTGATCGGAAATAATGTAGAATTATTCTGCAAAGCATAAAGGAGTGTTTTAAAAGAGTTCTTTAAAAGAAAGACCTCAGTAAAAGCTACTTACATATTGAGCATCAAGATCTATTGAGATAGATCAAGACACTTGATAAGATTTTCAATGAGTACATACCTTGGCAAGATTTTGAAATAGTTCAAGACGGAACAGTCAAAGAAAGAGTTCTTGCCTGTGTTGCAAAGGTGTGAAATTGAGTAAGACTCAAATCCCGACCACGGCAGAAAATAGAAAAGAGAATGAAAGTCATTCCCTATGCCTGAGTCATAGGTTCTATAAAGTATGCTATGTTATGTACCAGACCTATTGTATACCTTGCTCTGAATTTGTCAAGGGAGTACAATAGTGATCTAGGAGTAGATCACTGGACATTGGTCAAGAATATCCTTAGTAAGGACTAAGGAAATATTTCTCGATTATGGAGGTGATAAAAGAGCCCGTCGTAAAGAGTTACATCGGTGCAAGCTTTCACACCGATCCAGATGACTCTAAGTCTCAATCTGGATACATATTGAAAGTGGGAGCAATTAGCTAGAGTAGCTCCGCGCAGAGCATTGTAGACATAGAATATTTGCAAAGTACATACGGCTCTGAATGTGACAGACCCGTTGACTAAGCTTCTCTCACGAGCAAAACATGATCACACCTTAGTACTCTTTGGGTGTTAATCACATAGCAATGTGAACTAGATTATTGACTCTAGTAAACCCTTTGGGTGTTGGTCACATAACGATGTGAACAATGGGTGTTAATCATATACAGATATGAATATTGATGTTAAATCACATGGCGATGTGAACTAGATTATTGACTCTAGTGCAAGTGGGAGACTGAAGGAAATATGCCCTAGAGGCAATAATAAAGTTATTATTTATTTCCTTATTTCATGATCAATGTTTATTATTCATGCTAGAATTGTATTAACCGGAAACATGATACATGTGTGAATACATAGACAAACATAACGTCACTAGTATGCCTCTACTTGACTAGCTCATTAATCAAAGATGGTTATGTTTCCTAACCATAGACATGTGTTGTCATTTGATTAACGGGATCACATCATTAGGAGAATGATGTGATTGACATGACACATTCCGTTAGCCTAGCACTTGATCGTTTAGTATATTGCTATTGCTTTCTTCATGACTTATACATGTTCCTGTAACTATGAGATTATGCAACTCCCGTTTACCGGAGGAACACTTTGGGTGCTACCAAACGTCACAAGTAACTGGGTGATTATAAAGGAGTACTACAGGTGTCTCCAAAGGTACATGTTGGGTTGGCGTATTTCGAGATTAGGTTTTGTCACTCCGATTGTCGGAGAGGTATCTCTGGGCCCTCTCGGTAATGCACATCACTATAAGCCTTGCAAGCAATGTAGCTAATGAGTTAGTTACGGAATGATGCATTACGTAATGAGTAAAGAGACTTGCCAGTAACGAGATTGAACTAGGTATTGGATACCGACGATCGAATCTCGGGCAAGTAACATACCGATGACAAAGGGAATAACGTATGTTGTTATGCGGTTTGACCGATAAAGATCTTCGTAGAATATGTAGGAGCCAATATGGGCATCCAGGTTCCGCTATTGGTTATTTTACCGAGAATAGTTCTAGGTCATGTCTACATAGTTCTCGAACCCGTAGGATCTGCACGCTTAACGTTACGATGACAGTTTTATTATGAGTTTATAAGTTTTGATGTACCGAAGGAGTTCAGAGTCCCGGATGAGATCGGGGACATGACGAGGAGTCTCGAAATGGTCGAGACGTAAAGATCGATATATTGGACGACTATATTCGGAGTTCGGAAAGGTTCCGAGTGATTCGGCTATTTTTCGGAGTACCGGAGAGTTACGGGAATTCGCCGAGAGAAGTATTGGGCCTTATTGGGCCATACGGGAAAGAGAGAGGGGCTGCCTAGGCAAGCTGCGCGCCCTCCCAAGGCCTAGTCCTAATTGGACTAGGGGGAGGGGCCGCACCCCCTCCTTCCTTCCCTTCCCTCTTCCCCTTCCTTGTCTCCTACTCCTACTACTTGGAAGGACCCCTAGTTGGACTAGAAAAAGGGGAATCCTACTCCCGGTGGGAGTAGGACTCCCCTAGGGCACGCCATAGAGAGGGCCGGCCTCCCCTCCTCCACTCCTTTATATACGGGGGCAGGGGGCACCCCATAGACACACAAGTTGATCTACGGATTGTTCCTTAGCCATGTGCGGTGCCCCCCTCCACCATATTCCACCTCGGTCATATCGTCGCGGAGTTTAGGCGAAGCCCTGCGCCGGTAGAACATCATCATCGTCACCACGCCGTCGTGCTAACGCAACTCATCCCCGAAGCTTTGTTGGATCGGAGCCCGGGGATCGTCATCGAGCTGAACGTGTGCTGAACTCGGAGGTGCCATACGTTCGGTACTTGGATCGGTCGGATCGTGAAGACGTACGACTACATCAACCGCGTTGTCATAACGCTTCCGCTTACGGTCTACGAGGGTACATGGACAATACTCTCCCCTCTCGTTGCTATATCATCACCATGATCTTGCGTGTGCGTAGGAAATTTTTTGAAATTACTACGTTCCCCAACAGCAGCCACGTAAAACTGGCAACAACAAAGTAGAGGACGTCTAACTTGTTTTTGCAGGGCATGTTGTGATGTGATATGGTCAAGACGTGATGCTATATTTTATTGTATGAGATGATCATGTTTTGTAACTGAGTTATCGGCAACTAGCAGGAGCCATATGGTTGTCGCTTTATTGTATGCTATGCAATCGCCCTGTAATTGCTTTACTTTATCACTAAACGGTAGCGATAGTCGTAGAAGCAACAGGTGGTGAAACAACAACGATGCTACGATGGAGATAAAGGTGTCGCGCTGGTGACGATGGTGATCATGACGGTGCTTCGAAGATGGAGATCACAAGCACAAGATGATGATGGCCATATCATATCACTTATATTGACTGCATGTGATGTTTATCCTTTATGCATCTTATTTTGCTTTGGTTGACGGTAGCATTATAAGATGATCTCTCACTAAATTTCATGGTATAAGTGTTCTCCCTGAGTATGCACTGTTGCGAAAGTTCTTCGTGCTGAGACACCACGTGATGATCGGGTGTGATAGGCTCTACGTTCAAATACAACGGGTGCAAAACAGTTGCACACGTGGAATACTCAGGTTAAACTTGACGAGCCTAGCATATACAGATATGGCCTCGGAACACTGAGACCGAAAGGTTGAGCGTGAATCATATAGTAGATATGATCAACATAGTGATGTTCACCATTGAAAACTACTCCATCTCACGTGATGATCGGACATAGTTTAGTTGATTTGGATCACGTGATCGCCTAGATGATTAGAGGGATGTCTATCTAAGTGGGAGTTCTTAAGTAATATGATTAATTGAACTTTATCATGAACTTAGTACCTGATAGCATTTTTCTTGTCTATGTTTGTTGTAGATAGAAGGCTCGTGTTGTTGTTCCGTTGAATTTTAATGCGTTCCTTGAGAAAGCTAAGTTGAAAGATGATGGTAGCAATTACACGGACTGGGTCCGTAACTTGAGGATTATCCTCATTGCTGCACAGAAGAATTACGTCCTGGAAGCACCGCTGGGTGCCAGGCCTGCTGCAGATGCAACTGACGACGTTAAGAACGTCTAGCAGAGCAAAGCTGATGACTACTTGATAGTTCAGTGTGCCATGCTTTACGGCTTAGAACCGGGACTTCAACGATGTTTTGAACGTCATCGAGCATATGAGATGTTCCAGGAGTTGAAGTTAATATTTCAAGCAAATGCCCGGATTGAGAGATATGAAGTCTCCAATAAGTTCTATAGCTGCAGGATGGAAGAGAATAGTTCTGTCAGTGAACATATACTCAAAATGTCTGGGTATAATAATCACTTGATTCAACTGGGAGTTAATCTTCCTGATGATAGTGTCATTGACAGAATTCTTCAATCACTGCCACCAAGCTATAAGAGCTTCGTGATGAACTATAATATGCAAGGGATGAACAAGTCTATTCCCAAGCTCTTCGCAATGCTAAAAGCTGTGGAGGTAGAAATCAAAAAGGAGCATCAAGTGTTGATGGTCAACAAGACCACCAGTTTCAAGAAAAAGGGTAAAGGGAAGAAGAAAGGGAACTTCAAGAAGAATGGCAAACAAGTTGCTGCTCAAGAGAAGAAACCCAAGTCTGGACCTAAGCCTGAGACTGAGTGCTTCTACTGCAAGCAGACTGGTCACTGGAAGCGGAACGGCCCCCAGTTTTTGGCGGATAAGAAGGATGGCAAGGTGAACAAAGGTATATGTGATATACATGTTATTGATGTGTACCTTACTAATGCTCGCAGTAGCACCTGGGTATTTGATACTGGTTTTGTTGCTAATATTTGCAACTCGAAACAGAGACTACGGATTAAGCGAAGATTGGCTAAGGACGAGGTGACGATGCGCGTGGGAAATGGTTCCAAAGTCGATGTGATCGCAATCGGCACGCTACCTCTGCATCTACCTTCTGGATTAGTTTTAGACATGAATAATTGAACATTATATCTGGATCTTGTTTGATGCGAGACGGTTATTCATTTAAATCAGAGAATAATGGTTGTTCTATTTATATGAGTAATATCTTTTATGGTCATGCACCCTTGAAGAGTGGTCTATTTTTATTGAATCTCGATAGTAGTGATACACATATTCATAATGTTGAAGCCAAAAGATGCAGAATTGATAATGATAGTGCAACTTATTTGTGGCAATGCCATTTGGGTCATACTGGTGTAAAGCGCATGATGAAACTCCATACTGATGGACATCTGGAATCACTTGATTATGAATCACTTGGTACTTGCGAACCGTGCCTCATGGGCAAGATGACTAAAACGCCGTTCTCCGGAACTATGGAGTGAGCAACAGATTTGTTGGAAATCATACATACTGATGTATGTGGTCCAATGAACATTGAGGCTCGCGACGGGTATCATTATTTTCTCACCTTCACAGATGATTTGAGTAGATATGGGTATATCTACTTAATGAAACATAAGTCTGAAACATTTGAAAAGTTCAAAGAATTTCAGAGTGAAGTGGAAAATCATCATAACAAGAAAATAAAGTTTCTACGATCTGATCGTGGAGGAGAATATTTGAGTTACAAGTTTGGTTTACATTTGAAGCAATGCGGAATAGTTTCGCAACTCACGCCACCCGGAATACCACAACGTAATGGTGTGTCCGAACGTCGTAATCATACTTTACTAGATATGGTGCGATCTATGATGTCTCTTACTGATTTATGGCTATCGTTTTGGGGTTATGCTTTAGAGACGGTCGCATTCACGTTAAATAGGGCACCATCAAAATCCATTGAGACGACGCCTTATGAACTATGGTTTGGCAAGAAACCAAGGTTGTCGTTTCTTAAAGTTTGGGGCTGCGATGTTTATGTGAAGAAGAGTTGTATATGATGCAACCAGAAGGTTTTGTCGATCCAAAAGGTGCTAACAAAGTGTGCAAGCTCCAGCGATCCATTTATGGATTGGTGCAAGCCTCTCGGAGTTGGAATAAAGGCTTTGATAGTGTGATCAAAGCATATGGTTTTATACAGACTTTTGGAGAAGCCTGTATTTACAAGAAAGTGAGTCGGAGCTCTGTAGCATTTCTAATATTATATGTAGATGACATATTGTTAATTGGAAATGATATAGAATTTCTGGATAGCATAAAAGGATACTTGAATAAAAGTTTTTCAATGAAAGACCTCGGTGAAGCTGCTTATATATTAGGAATCAAGATCTATAGAGATATATCAAGATGCTTAATTGGACTTTCACAAAGCATATACCTTGATAAAGTTTTGAAAAAGTTCAAAATGGATCAAGCAAAGAAAGGGTTCTTGCCTGTATTACAAGGTGTGAAGTTGAGTCAGACTCAATGTCGGACCACAGCAGAAGATAGAGAGAAAATAAAAGATGTTCCCTATGCTTCAGCCATAGGCTCTATCATGTATGCAATGTTGTGTACCAGACCTGATGTATGCTTAGCAATAAGTTTAGCAGGGAGGTACCAAAGTAATCCAGGAGTGGATCACTGGACAGCGGTCAAGAATATCCTGAAATACCTGAAAAGGACTAAGGATATGTTTCTCGTTTATGGAGGTGACAAAGATCTAGTCGTAAATGGTTACGTCGATGCAAGCTTTGACACTGATCCGGACGATTCTAAATCGCAAACCGGATACGTGTTTATATTGAACGGTGGAGCTGTCAGTTGGTGTAGTTCTAAACAAAGCGTCGTGGTGGGATCTACATGTGAAGCGGAGTACACAGCTGCTTTAGAAGCAGCAAATGAAGGAGTCTGGATGAAGGAGTTCATATCCGATCTACGTGTCATACCTAGTGTATCGGGTCCAATGAAAATTTTCTGTGACAATACTAGTGCAATTGCCTTGGCAAAGGAATCCAGATTTCACAAGAGGACCAAGCACATCAAGAGATGCTTCAATTCCATCCGGGACAAAGTCCAGGTGGGAGACATAGAGATTTGCAAGATACATACGGATCTGAATGTTGCAGACCCGTTGACTAAGCCTCTTCCACGAGCAAAACATGATAAGCACCAAGGCTCCATGGGTGTTAGAATCATTACTGTGTAATCTAGATTATTGACTCTAGTGCATGTGGAAGACTGAAGGAAATATGCCCTAGAGGCAATAATAAAGTTATTATTTATTTCCTTATATCACGATAAATGTTTATTATTCATGCTAGAATTGTATTAACCGGAAACATATATAATACATGTGTGAACACATAGACAAACATAGTATCACTAGTATGCCTCTACTTGACTAGCTCGTTGATCAAAGATGGTTGAGTTTCCTAACCATAGACATGAGTTGTCATTTGATTAATGGGATCACATCATTAGGAGAATGATATGATTGACTTGACCCATTCCATTAGCTTAGCACTTGATCGTTTAGTATGTTGCTATTGCTTTCTTCATGACTTATACATGTTCCTACAACTATGAGATTATGCAACTCCCGTTTACCGGAGGAACACTTTGTGTGCTACCAAACGTCACAACGTAACTGGGTGATTATAAAGGAGCTCTACAGGTGTCTCCAAAGGTACATGTTGAGTTGGCATATTTTGAGATTAGGATTTGTCACTCCGATTGTCGGAGAGGAATCTCTGGGCCCTCGCGGTAATGCACATCACTATAAGCCTTGCAAGCAATGTAGCTAATGAGTTAGTTATGGAATGATGCATTACGTAACGAGTAAAGAGACTTGCCGGTAATGAGATTGAACTAGGTATTGAGATACCAACGATCGAATCTCGGGCAAGTAACATACCGATGACAAAGGGAACAACGTATGTTGTTATGCGGTTTGACCGATAAAGATCTTCGTAGAATATGTGGGAGCCAATATGAGCATCCAGGTTCCGCTGTTAGTTATTGACCAGAGATGTGTCTCGGTCATGTCTACATAGTTCTCGAACCCGTAGGGTCCGCACGCTTAAAGTTAGATGATGGTTATATTATGAGTTTATATATATTGATGTGCCGAAGGTAGTTTGGAGTCCCGGATGTGATCACGGACATGACGAGGAGTCTCGAAATGGTCGAGACATGAAGATTGATATATTAGACGACTATATTCGGACACCGGAATGGTTCCGGGTGTTATCGGATGTATACCGGAGAACCGGGGGGTTACCGGAACCCCCCGGGGGGTTAATGGGCCTCATGGGCCCAAAGTGGAGCAGAGGAGGGGCGGCCAGGGCAGGCCGCGCGCCCCCTCCCCCTCTAGTCCGAATAGGACAAGGGGGCGGCGCCCCCCTTTCCTTCCTCTCCTCTCTCCCTTCCTTCCCCCTCCCTGGCGCGCCTCCTCCTGGCTGGCCGCCCCCTCCCACTTGCTCCTTTATATACGGGGGTGGGGGCACCTCTAGACACAACAATTGATCCTTGAGATCTATTAGCCGTGTGCGGTGCCCCCCTCCACCATATTCCACCTCGATAATATCGTAGCGGTGCTTAGGCGAAGCCCTGCGTCGGTAGAGCATCATCATCGTCACCACGCCGTCATGCTGACGGAACTCTCCCTCGAATCTCGGCTGGATCGGATTTCGAGGGACGTCATCGAGCTAAATGTGTGCTGAAATCGGAGGTGTCGTGCGTTCGGTACTTGATCGGTCGGATTGTGAAGACGTACGACTACATCAACCGCGTTGTGCTAACGCTTCTACTTCCGGTCTACGAGGGTACGTGGACAACACTCTCCCCTCTCGTTGCTATGCATCACCATGATCTTGCATGTGCATAGGAAAAAATTTGAAATTACTACGTTCCCCAACACCTATATACATGATGATGCCTAGATAATCTCATAATTATTCGCTTTTCTATCAATTGGTCGACAGTAATTTGTTCACCCACCATAATACTTATGCTATCTTGAGAGAAGCCACTAGTGAAACCTATGGCCCCCGGGTCTATCTTTTATCATATAAGCTTTCAATCTACTTTTATTTGCATCTTTATTTTTCCAATCTATATTATAAAATACCAAAAATATATTTATCTTATCATACTATCTCTATCAGATCTCACTTTCGCAAGTGGCCATGAAGGGATTGACAACCCCTTTATTGCGTTGGTTGCGAGTTCTTTGTTTGTTTGTGTAGGTGCGTGGAACTTTTGAGGAGCCTCCTATTGGATTGATACCCTGGTTCTCAAAAACTGAGGGAAATACTTATGCTACTATTGCTGCATCACCCTTTCCTCTTCAAGGAAAACCAACGCAAGCTCAAGACGTAGCAAGAAGGATTTCTGGCGCCGTTGCCGGGAAGGTCTTTGCTCAAGTCAAGACATACCAAGTACCCATCACATACTCATCTCTCTCGCATTTACATTATTTGCCATTTGCCTCTCATTTTCCTCTCCCCCACTTCACCTTTGCTGTTTTATTCGCCCTCTCTTTCCCAATCTTCTCCTCTCTCTTTTTCGCTTGCCTTTTTCTACTTGCTTGTGTGTTGGATTACTTGTCGCCATGGCGCAGGATAATACCAAGTTGTGTGATTTCTCCAATACCAATAATAATGATTTCCTTAGTACTCCGATTGCTCTTCTTAATGATGTTGAGTCTTGTGAAATCAATACTGCTTTGCTGAATCTTGTTATGAAAGATCAGTTCACCGGCCTTCCTAGTGAAGATGCCGCTACTCATCTAAACAACTTTGTTGATTTGTGTGATATGCAAAAGAAGAAACATAAGGATAATGATATTGTTAAATTGAAGTTATTTCCGTTTTCACTTAGAGATCGTGCTAAAGTTTGGTTTTCGTCTTTGCCTAAGAATAGTATTGATTCATGGAACAAGTGCAAAGATGCTTTTATTTCTAAGTATTTTCCTCCCGCTAAGATCATCACTCTTAGGAACGATATTATGAATTTTAAACAACTTGATCATGAGCATGTTTCCCAATCTTGGGAAAGAATGAAATTGATGATTCGCAATTGTCCTACTCATGGTTTGAATTTATGGATGATCATACAAAAATTTTATGCCGGATTGAAATTTGCTTCTAGAAATCTTTTAGATTCGGCCGCGGGAGGCACGTTCATGGAAATCACTTTAGGAGATGCTACAAAACTTCTTGATAATATTATGGCTAATTACTCTCAATGGCACACCAAAAGATCTACTAGTAAAAAAGTGCATGCTATAGAAGAAATTAATGTTTTGAGTGGAAAGATGGATGAACTTATGAAATTGTTTGCTACTAAGAATACTCATCTTGATCCCAATGATATGCCTTTGTCTACTTTGATTGAGAATAATAATGAATCTATGGATGTGAATTTTGTTGGTAGGAATAGTTTTGAAAACAATGCTTATAGAGGAAACTTTAATCCTAGACCGTTCCCTAGTAATCCCTCTAATAATTATGGAAATTTCTACAGTAATTCTTATGGTAATTTTAATAAGATGCCCTCTGATTTTGAGAATAGTGTGAAAGAATTTATGATCTCTCAAAAGAATTTTAATGCCTTGCTTGAAGAAAAGTTGCTCAAAGTTGATGATTTGGATAGGAACGTTGATAGACTTTCGCTTGGTGTTGACTTTTTGAAACTTAGATCTACTCCTCCTAAACATGATATCAATGAATCTCTCAAAGCAATGAGAGTGTCCATTGATGAGTGCAAGGAAAGAACCGCCAGATTGCGTGCTAAGAAAGATTGCTTTGTAAAGGCGTGTTCTTCTAGTTTCCGTGAAAATAATGATGAAGATCTTAAAGTTATTGATGTGTCTCCTATTAGATCTTTATTTTGCAATATGAATCTTAATAATAATGGGACTGGAGATGAGTCAACTTTAGTTAAAAGGCGTCCCAATAATTCTGAGTTTTTAGATCTTGATGCTAAATTTGGTAAAAGTGGGATTGGAGAGGTCATGACTTTAAATAGCATTGAACCCACTATCTTGGATTTCAAGGAATTTGATTATGATAATTGTTCTTTAGAAGGTTGTATTTCCTTGTTGCAATCCGTTGTGAATTCTCCTCATGCTTATAGTCAAAATAAAGCTTTTACCAAACATATCGTTGATGCCTTGATGCAATCTTTTGATGAAAAACTTAATTTGGAAGTTTCTATACCTAGAAAACTTAATGATGAGTGGGAACCTACTATAAAGATTAAAATTAAAGATCATGAGTGTTATGCTTTTTGTGATTTGGGTGCTAGTGTTTCCACGATTCCAAAAACTTTATGTGATATTCTAGGTTTCCATAATCTTGATGATTGCTCTTTAAATTTGCACCTTGCGGATTCCACCATTAAAAAGCCAATGGGAAGGGTCAATGATGTTCTAATTGTTGCAAATAGAAATTTGGTGCCCGTAGATTTTATCGTTCTTGATATAGATTGCAATCTTTCTTGCCCTATTATTCTTGGTAGACCTTTCCTTAGAACGATTGGTGCGATTATTGATATTAAGGAAGGGAATATTAGATTCCAATTTCCATTAAGGAAAGGCATGGAGCACTTTCCAAGAAAGAAAATTAAATTACCTTATGAATCTATCATGCGGGCTACTTATGAATTGAGTGCCAAAGATGGCACTACTTAGATCTATCTTCGATTTTGTGCCTAGCTAGGGGCGTTAAACGATAGCGCTAGTTGGGAGGCAACCCAATTTTATTTGTGTTTTTTGTTTTTGTTTCTGTTTAGTAATAAATTTTGCTTCTACCTTCTGTTTAGATGTGTTTTTATGTTTTAATTAGTTTTTGTGCCAAGTAGAACCTATAGGATAACCTATGGTGATAGTTAATTTGATTCTGCTGAAAAACAAAACTTTGCGCGCATGAAATTAGTTTTGTTAAATCACGAAAACGTGTGCTTTTGCGTTGATTCTTTTTGCTGTAGATCAATAGACAAATTGCCCAGTACTTCCTATTTTGGTAGGACTTTTAGAGTTCCAGAAGTTTGCGTTAGTTACAGATTGCTACAGACTGTTCTGTTTTTGACAGATTCTGTTTTTCGTGTGTTGTTTGCTTATTTTAATGCATCTATGGCTTAATATTAAGTGGTATGAACCATAGAAAACTTGAAATACAGTAGGGTTAACACCAATATAAATAAAGAATGAGTTCATTACAGTACCTTATGTGGTGGTTTTGCTTTCTTTCACTAACGGAGCTTATGAGATTTCCTGTTGAGTTTTGTGTTGTGAAGTTTTCAAGTTTTGGGTAAAGATTTGATGGACTATGGAGAGTGGAAAGAGCCTAAGCTTGGGGATGCCCATGGCACCCCAAGATATTCAAGAATAGCCAAAAGCCTAAGCTTGGGGATGCCCCCCGGAAGGCATCCCCTCTTTCGTCTTCGTTCATTGGTAACTTTACTTGGAGCTATATTATTATTCGCCACATGATATGTGTTTTGCTTGGAGCGTCGTGTATGATATTAGTATTTGCTTTTTAGTTTTCCACAATCATCCTTGCTGTACACACTTTTTGGGAGAATCACACTTGATTGAAATTTATTAGAATACTCTATGTGCTTCACTTATATCTTTTGAGCTAGATAGTTTTTGCTCCAGTGCTTCACTTATATCTTTTAGAGCACGGCGGTGGCTTAATTTTGTGGAAATTGCTAGTCTCTCATGCTTCACTTATATTATTTTGAGAGTCTCTTAGAACAGCATGGTATTTGCTATGGTTATAAAATTGGTCCTAGAATGGTAGGCATCCAAGTTGGGTATAATAAAAACTATCATAGGAAGTGAATTGGATGCTATGATCAATTTGATACTTGATAATTGTTTTGAGATATGGAGGTAGTGATATTAAAGTCATGCTAGTTGGGTGATTATGAATTTAAAGAATGTTTGTGTTGAAGTTAGCAAGTCCCGTAGCATGCACGTATGGTTAAAGTTGTGTAACAAATTTGAAACATGAAGTGTCCTTGGATTGTGCATCCTTATGAGTGGCGGTCGGGGACGAGCGATGGTCTTTTCCTACCAATCTATCCCTCTAGGAGCATGTGCGTAGTGCTTGGTTTTTGATGGCTTCTAAATTTTTGCAATAAGTATATGAGTTCTTTTGACTAATGTTGAGTCCATGGATTATACGCACTTTTACCTTTCCATCATTGCTAGCCTCTTCGGTACCGTGCATTGCCCTTTCTCACCTTGAGAGTTGGTGCAAACTTCGCTGGTGCATCCAAACCCCGTGATATGATACGCTCTATCACACATAAACCTCCTTATATCTTCCTCAAAACAGCCACCATACCTCCCTATTATGGCATTTCCATAGCCATTCCAAGATATATTGCCATGCAACTTTCCACTGTTCCGTTTATCATCATGACACGCATTACTATTGTCATATTGCCATTGCATGATCATGTAGTTGACATAGTATTTGTGGCAAGGCCACTTTGCATAATTTTTCATACATGTCACTCTTGATTCATTGCCCATCATGGTACACCGCCGGAGGCATTCATATAGAATCATATCTTGTTCTAGTTTTGAGTTGTAATTCATGTGTTGTAAATTAATAAAAGTGTAATGATCATCATTATTAGAGCATTGTCGCCAAAAAAGAAGAAAAGGAAGGCCAAAAAAAGGCCAAAGAAAAAAAAAGGAAAAAAAAGAAAGGCCCAAAAAAATAAAAAGGGGGAAATGTTACTATCTCTTTTCCACACTTGTGCTTCAAAGTAGCACCATGTTCTTCATATAGTGAGTCTCATATGTTGTCACTTTCATATACTAGTGGGAATTTTTCGTTATAGAACTTGGCTTGTATATTCCTACGATGGGCTTCCTCAAAATGCCCTAGGTCTTCGTGAGCAAGCAAGTTGGATACACACCCACTAGTTTTCTTTTGTTGAGCTTGCATACATTTATAGCTCTAGTGCATTCGTTGCATGGCAATCCCTACTCCTCATGTTGACATCAATTGATGGGCATCTCCGTAGCCCGTTGATTATCCTCGTCAATGTGAGACTTTCTCCTTTTTTGTCTTCTCCACACAACCCCATCATCATATTCTATTCCAATATCCATGGCTCACGCTCATGTATTGCGTGAAAGTTCAAAAAGTTTGAGATTATTTAAGTATGAAACAATTGCTTGGCTTGTCATCGGGGTTGTAGAATTTGGGATCATTTTTGTGTGACGAAAATGAAGCATAGCCTAACTATATGATTTTGTAGGGATGAACTTTCTTTAGCCATGTTATTTTGAGAAGACATGATTGCTTTTATTAGTATGCTTGAAGTATTATTATTTATTATGTCAATATGAACTTTTATTTTGAATCATTTCGATCTGAACATTCATGCCACAATAAAGAAAATTACATTGAAAAATATGCTAGGTAGCATTCCACATAAAAAATTCTGTTTTTATCATTTACCTACTCGAGGACGAGCAGGAATTAAGCTTGGAGATGCTTGATATGTCTCCAACGTATCTATAATTTTTTATTGTTCCATGCTATTATATTACCCGTTTTGGATGTTTATGGGCTTTACTTTACACATTTATATCATTTTTCGGACTAACCTACTAACCGGAGGCCCAGCCCGTGTTGCTGTTTTTTTGCCTATTTCAGTATTTCGAAGAAAAGGAATATCAAATGGAGTCCAAACGGAATGAAACCTTCGGGAGCGTGATTTTTAGAACAAATGTGATCCAGAGGACTTGGAGTGCAAGCCAAGAAGCAGCTGAGGCGGCCATGAGGGTGGAGGGCGCGCCCACTCCTACAGGGCGTGCCCCCCTATCTCGTGGGCCCCTCGGGCGGCCACCGACCTACTTCTTCCTTCTATATATACCCACTTACCTTGAGAACATCCAGGGAGCCAACGAAAAACAATTTCCACCGCTGTAACCTTCTGTATCCGCGAGATCCCATCTTGGAGCCTTCGCCGGCGCTCTGTCGGAGGGGGAATCGACCATGGAGGGCTTCTACATCAACACCATAGCCCCTTCGATGAGTTGTGAGTAGTTTACCGCAGACCTTCGGGTCCATAGTTATTATCTAGATGGCTTCTTCTCTCTTTTTGGATCTCAATACCATGTTCTCCTCGATCTTCTTGGAGATCTATTCAATGTAACTCTTTTTGCAGTGTGTTTGTCGAGATCCGATGAATTGTGGGTTTATGATCAAGTTTATCTATGAGAAATATTTGAATCTCCTCTGAATTCTTTTATGTATGATTGAGCTATCTTTGCAAGTCTCTTTGAATTATCAGTTTGGTTTGGCCTACTAGATTGATCTTTCTTGCAATGGGAGAAGTCTTAGCTTTGGGTTCAATCTTGCGGTGTCCTTACCCAGTGACAATAGGGTTGCAAGGCACGTATCGTATTGTTGCCATCGAGGATAAAAAGATGGGGTTTATATCATATTGCATGAGTTTATCCCTCTACATCATGTCATCTTTCTTAATGTGTTACTCTGTTCTTAAGAACTTAATACTCTAGATGCATGCTGGATAGCGGTCGATGTGTGGAGTAATAGTAGTAGATGCAGGCAGGAGTCGGTCTACTTGTCGCGGACGTGATGCCTATATACATGATCATGCCTAGATAATCTCATAATTATTCGCTTTTCTATCAATTGCTCGACAGTAATTTGTTCACTAGCGTAATACTTATGCTATCTTGAGAGTAGCCACTAATGAAACATATGGCCCCCGGGTCTACCTTTTATCATATAAGCTTTCAATCTACTTTTATATGCATCTTTATTTTTCCAATCTATATTATAAAATACCAAAAATATATTTATCTTATCATACTATCTCTATCAGATCTCACTTTCGCAAGTGGCCGTGAAGGGATTAAAAACCCCTTTATTGCGTTGGGTGTGAGTTCTTTGTTTGTTTGTGTAGGTGCGTGGAAGAGGAGCCTCCTACTGAATTGATACCTTGGTTCTCAAAAACTGAGGGAAATGCTTACGCTACTATTTCTGCATCACCCTTTCCTCTTCAAGGAAAACCAACGCAGGCTCAAGACGTAGCACTAACACGTGAGCACACAAGAGGCAAGCGAAAGAGAGAGGAGAACGGGAAAGAGAGGGCGAATAAAATGGCAAGGGTGAAGTGGGGGAGAGGAAAATGAGAGGAAAATGGCAAATAATGTAGGGAAAGAGAGGGCGAATAAAATGGCAAGGGTGAAGTTGGGGAGAGGAAAACGAGAGGCAAATGGCAAATAATGTAATGCGAGGAAGATGAGTTTGTGATGGGTACTTGGTATGTCTTGACTTGAGCAAAGACCTCCCCGGCAACGGTGCCAAAAATCCTTCTTGCTACCTCTTGAGCACTACGTTGGTTTTCCCTTAAAGAGAAAAGGGTGATGCAGCAAGTAGCGTAAGTATTTCCCTCGGTTGTTGAGAACCAAGGTATCAATCCAGTAGGAGGCTCCTCAAAAGTCCCATGCACCTACACAAACAAACAAGAACCTCGCAACCAACGCAATAAAGGGGTTGTCAATCCCTTCACGGTAACTTGCGAAAGTGAGATCTGATAGAGATAATAAGATAAGATAAATATTTTTTGGTATTTTTATGATATAGATTGGAAAATAAAAGATGCAAATAAAAGTAGATGGGAAACTTATATGATAAAAGATAGACCCAGGGGCCATATGTTTCACTAGTGGCTTCTCTCAAGATAGCATAAGTATTACGGTGGGTGATCAAATTACCGTCGAGCAATTGATAGAAAAGCGAATAATTATGAGATTATCTAGGCATGATCATGTATATAGGCATCACGTCCGTGACAAGTAGATCGAAACGATTCTGCATCTACTACTATTACTCCACACATCGACCGACTCCTGCCTGCATCTAGAGTATTAAGTTCATGAAGAACAGAGTAACGCATTAAGAAAGATGACATGATGTAGAGGGATAAACTCATGCAATATGATATAAACCCCATCTTTTTATCCTCGATGGCAATAATACAATACGTGCCTTGCTACCCCTGCTGTCACTAGAAAAGGACACCGCAAGATTGAACCCAAAGCTAAGCACTTCTCCCATTGCAAGAAAGATCAATCTAGTAGGCCTAAGCAAACTGATAATTCGAAGGGACTTGCAAAGATAACCAATCACACATAAAAGAATTCAGAGGAGATTCAAATATTTCTCATAGATAAACTTGATCATAAACCAATAGTTCATCTGATCTCGACAAACACACCGCAAAAAGAGTTACATCGAATAGATCTCCAAGAAGATCGAGGAGAACTTGGTATTGAGATTCAAAGAGAGAGAAGAAGCCATCTAGCTAATAACTATGGACCCGAAGTTCTTGTTGGAAATATGCCCTAGAGGCAATAATAAAAGCATTATTATTATATTTCTTTGTTCATGATAATTGTCTTTATTCATGCTATAATTGTATTATCCGGAAATCGTAATACATGTGTGAATAACAGACACCAACATGTCCCTAGTAAGCCTCTAGTTGACTAGCTCGTTGATCAATAGATAGTCATGGTTTCCTGGCTATGGACATTGGATGTCATTGATAACGGGATCACATCATTAGGATAATGATGTGATGGACAAGACGCAATCTTAAGCATAGCGTGAGATCGTGTAGTTCGTTTGCTAGAGCTTTTCTAATGTCAAGTATCTTTTCCTTTGACCATGAGATCGTGTAACTCCCGGATACCGTAGGAGTGCTTTGGGTGTATCAAACGTCACAACGTAACTGGGTGACTATAAAGGTGCATTACAGGTATCTCCGAAAGTGTCTGTTGGGTTGACACGGATCGAGACTGGGATTTGTCACTCCGTATGACGGAGAGATACCACTGGGCCCACTCGGTAATGCATCATCATAATGAGCTCAAAGTGACCAAGTGTCTGGTCACGGGATCATGCATTACAGTACGAGTAAAGTGACTTGCCGGTAACGAGATTGAACGAGGTATTGGGATACCGACGATCTAATCTCGGGCAAGTAACATATCGATTGACAAAGGGAATTGCATACGGGGTTGATTAAATCCTCGACATCGTGGTTCATCCGATGAGATCATCGTGGAGCATGTGGGAGCCAACATGGGTATCCAAATCCCGCTGTTGGTTATTGACCGGAGAGCGATCTCGGTCATGTCTACATGTCTCCCGAACCCGTAGGGTCTACACACTTAAGGTTCGGTTACGCTAGGGTTGTAGGGATATGTATATGCAGTAACCCGAATGTTGTTCGGAGTCCCGGATGAGATCCCGGACGTCACGAGGAGTTCCGGAATGGTCCGGAGGTAAAGATTTATATATGGGAAGTCCTGTTTCGGGCATCGGGACAAGTTTCGGGGTTATCGGTATTGTACCGGGACCACCGGAAGGGTCCCGGGGGTCCACCGGGTGGGTCCACCTGTCCCGGGGGGCCACATGGGCTGTAGGGGGTGCGCCTTGGCCTACATGGGCTAAGGGCACCAGCCCCACATAGGCCCATGCGCCTAGGGTTTGAGGGGGGAAGAGTCCTAGGAGGGGAAGGCACCTCCTAGGTGCCTTGGGGGGGAGGGAAACCCCCCTTGGCCGCCGCCCCCCTAGGAGATTGGATCTCCTAGGGCCGGCCACCCCCCTTGGCCCTCCTATATATAGTGGGGGAGAGGAGGGACTTCATACCTTGGCCTTTGGTTGCCTCCTTCTCCATCTCCAACACCTCCTCCTCCTCCATAGTGCTTAGCGAAGCTCTGCCGGAGTACTGCAGCTCCATCAACACAACGCCGTCGTGCTGCTGCTGGTGCCATCTCCCTCAACCTCTCCTCCCTCCCTTGCTGGATCAAGAAGGAGGAGACGTGGCTGTTCCGTACGTGTGTTGAACGCGGAGGTGCCGTCCGTTCGGTGCTAGGATCTCCGGTGATTTGGATCACGTCGTGTTCGACTACATCATCCCCGTTCTTTGAACGCTTCCGCTCGCGATCTACAAGGTATGTAGATGCATCTAATCACTCGTTGCTAGATGAACTCATAGATGGATCTTGGTGAAACCGTAGGAAAATTTTTGTTTCCTGCAACGTTCCCCAACAGTTCTGTGGTAAACTACTCACAACTCATAGGAGAGGCCTTGGAGATGATGTAGAGGCCCTCCGTGGTCGATTCTTCCTCCGGTGGAGCGCCAGCGAAGGCTCCAAGATAGGATCTCGCGGATACATAAGGTTGCGGCGGTGGAATTAGGTTTTCGTGGTGCTCCTGGATGTTTTCAGGGTACGTGGATATATATAGGAGGAAGAAGTAGGTCGATTGAGCCACGAGGGGCCCACAAGGGTGGGGGCGCGCCCACCCCCTTAGGGCGCACCGGGCACCCTCATGGCCACCTCGTTTGCAGCTTGACGTCCACTCCAAGTCTCCTGGTTTGCATTTGTTCCGAAAAGATCGCTCCCGAAGGTTTCATCCTGTTTGGACTCCGTTTGATGTTCCTTTTCTTCGAAACACTGAAATAGGCAAAAAAAACAACAATTCGGGCTGGGCCTCCGGTTAATAGGTTAGTCCCAAAAATGATATAAAAGTATAAAGTAAAGCCCATAAACATCCAAAACAGTTAATATAATAGCATGGAACAATCAAAAATTATAGTAGTAGAACACGCTACTACTATGTGGGACCAGACGAGGCCACCGACGGTAGCTGGAGTTGTAGTGATGTATAGGAACAAGCGCTACTACTAAATGTTTAGTAGTAGCGCTGCATTACAGCCCAGCGCTATAGCTAAGTTAGCTATAGCGCTGGATCCTAACCAAGCGCTACTACTATTTTGAGTTAACCACAGCGAGGGCTCAAATTTTGCCAAGTCCAACCCCACTCTCCCCACCCTCTTCCCCCACTCTGTCGCCGTCGCCGTCGCCCTGCCTGCCCTCGACCGTCGGCCATTCGCCCCTGGCCGCCATCGACCTTGTCGCAGGTCATCTCCTGCCTCTCCCCTGCTCGCGCACCCTCGACCTCGTCGCACGCCGCCCTCGCCTCTACCCTGCCCGCGCGCCCTCAACCTCGCCGCCGCCGCCGTCCACCGCCCTCGACCGTCGCCGCCCGAGCCCGAGCTCCCTCGCCGTAAGCCTCTCCTCTCCCCTGCCCTCCTCTCCCTCTACTCTCCCCTGCCCTCCTCTCTCTCTGTAAAAAAAATTAGGGCAATAGCAAATTAGGACAGTAGCAAATTTAGGAAAAAGAATAGGGCACTAGCAAGTTAGCAAAGTTATCAACTTTTCTTAGCAAATTAGGGTAGTAGCTGATTAGCAAATTTTTTATTTTTGTTTTTTTAGCAAGTTAGCAAATTTTTGTAGCAAGTTAGCAAAAAAAATTAGGTATAAAATTAGCAAAGTTATCAACTTTAGGGCAAGTTAGCAAATTTGGTATAAAATTTTAGGGCAAGTTAGCAAATTTAGCAAAAAAATTAGCAAAGTTATCAACTTTTCTTAGCGAATTAGGGCAGTAGCTGATTAGCAAATTTTTATTTTTTGTTTTTTAGCAAGTTAGCAAATTTTGTAGCAAGTTAGCAAAAAATTAGGTATAAAAACAGTAGCAAACTTTTTTAGAAAACAGTAGCAAAGTTTAAAAAAAGTAGCAAATTGGAGAACTCCTATTTTGAATGCTCAAATTGAAGAGCACTATTTTGAATACATTTTGTTTTTGCAGCCAAATCTCCATGTCGTCGCCGTCGTCATGCCCGTCACAGGCCCCCTCCGACCTCGAGGTGAGACTAGCCAAATCTCCATGTCAATATGAGTCCTATAAGATATTTTGAAATGTTTTTGTTCATATTTTCAACCATTGGAATGCAATGATCATCAAGTTTCAACCATTGAAATGTTTTTGCGGGTTTCCAAATAGGGTTTCCGATCATGGCGAACCGGAAGCACCAACCCAGGAAAGTGCTCTACACAACGTGGAGGTCGTCTCTAGCCAGGACTGCGAGACCAGCCCGAGATCCACGGCTGAGCCAAGCACTTCTTCACTCTTTTTCTTCTGCTGTTACCTAGCCAAAACAATTTTCTTGAGAACAATCCTATCAGGTTAGGATCCACACATGAACCTACAACACAAATAATGGGGGAGCGACTACAATAGAGGATCGACCTGTGGTTGCTCTCCAGCTCTTTTCTTCAAAACAACCTGAGAAAGGGTGCAAACGAAATTGGAGCATAGGCATAGGCAACGGAAAATTGCTCAGGAATATCTCCATCTTATGCTTATTGTTTGATGTACAGTGACCTATAAAAGGGTCAAAACAATCAGTGAGATACTTCTCTGGATGTAGAGCTCACTGACATACACCTATAAAAATAAAATCATATATGGCTGAACATTCATTACCTTGTGGTTGCTACTTGGTCACAGCCTCCCAAGCTTAAATCTGAAGTTGTTCTGTATGGGGGAGTGAATTGTATGAGAGTGTGTTTCCAGGCTTAAATCTGAATTTGTTGTGTATACTCTATGTGCATGCAGTGCGTGTGGTAGAACCAATTAAGTGCAGAAGGTGGCATGGACCGGAATGGTAATCGGTGCCGCCACCACAAGGCTCGGTGATGCTGATCGCCGGAGCTACACTACCGGCAATGCCATCCAAATCCTCGGTGACCCTCAAGGTATATACAATGTACACACATAGGGGTCCACATGTAATTATCTAATTATTGGATGCATCAGATTAACGTGTTGAATGCATCACATGTATATACTTGAGACAAATGTATTAATGGTTAGTCAGTTTTTTTATTTATCCTTTTTACATGTCCTCCAGGGTGACCATAGCATCTTGATCCCAAGTACAGTACTGCCATCTAACGCCGCCTGCAATATTTTAGCTCCAGGAATTTGGACCATCCTGCAAGAATAATCAGTTGAAAAGGTTGGTCTATGCTACTTCTCTAAGGCTGACTATATACTCTTTGTTGTTAACTGTAGTGATAGTCACTATTATTGAATTGCTAAGGTGACAAGCTGACAATTATTGCTTGATGAACTTACTCTTGTTTGTCACATTGCATCCCCGTTACATGGGAGTCATCGAATGTTCACACATATGTATGTCCTTTAGTATAGATTTGCTATTTTTTATTTTGATCTTTCATTTTGTGTGGATAATCCAATTTCTTATATTGTCAATGGATCTTAAACATCTTCACTTCTGATTTCTATTTCAAACTGATAGTGCAGCTTTGATGGCCTTTTATTTCATGCCGACAAATGTATTTTTTCCATTAGAAAAATATAACTATATTCTATTCCTGAGAGAGCAATCTTATACGGGAATATAATGTTGTCTTTGTGCAACCTCATTTGGCAAGAGTTCATATTACTATTTGTCTCTGTATGGAAGTTCTCACATTAGTTGATGCAAAATATGTCTATATTTCTACCAAGGGGTTCTAATGATTTGAAGATTGCATATGTGGAGATCTTGAAACTCTTTCTTCCCAAGATGGGCAACAGGCGAAGTCGATCCGTTGTTCGCTCTGAAAGTGCACAGGCATTGCTTCTGTACCTACTAATGATTCAAGGATTATATTTCCTAAGGATCTAATTTTTTATGGTCACGGCAACCGTGATCAGCTTTGCAAAAAGCCAAGGTTAGTGAAAATTGCCTTTTATTTCCTCAAAGGTGTGTGCATGTGTGTTGAATACCATCTTTCACTTTTTAGTTGAAGGTATTGCATTCAGTAACAAGGTCCTTTTGTACTTATGTCCAGGTGTTAGGTACAGATCAACTTAATGTTTATATTTGAACCAATACAGAATTATGCTTGATCTTCAAATAGAGGCACCGATTGGGAGGTAACTCACACTACTCTAAACACCTTATGCTTATGGTGTAGCCATAACACATTTTGCATCAGGAGATCACAATTTTCTTGATTCTTACCACACGCATAACAGGAAATCTTGGTCTGTATGATGGGGACCCTGGAACATAAGGTGGATAAATACAGTAGGTTATGTCCATACAGTTTTCTCAATGGATTCATATAAAGGCTCGGGCCTATCTGAATGCCCAACATATTCTGTGGGTGCAACTGCACGTCAGGGAGAGTTACAGTTATCTCAAAGCTAATGGCAGGCCAATTTTTAGAGTGTTTGCATCTCTTGGTCATATAAATATTAAAGTCTCTACCAATGAAGTCCCATAAATTAATAATCTGATCTTTATCATAGTATTTCATAAATTAATAATCTGATCCTTTATCATAGTATTTCATAAATTAATAATCTGATCCTTTATCATAGTACTATCAACATTTATTCCATGAAATTATAAGCTTTATTGTTCTTCCATGTAGTTATAAATCGGTAATTATAGTATGTTTAAGCTCGAGATGATAGCAATTCTTGAAATTACGAGTTCATTATGGTTTGTAGGTTTTCATTGTTTTTTCTCAGTCTTATACGTGAAGGAGTTTCATGGTCATGTTAGCTACTATTGGATTTTGTTGTTTCTCAGTTATTAAGAGCCATTCGACTTATAATTTCTATTGTTTGTTATTTTCAAGTGATTAAAAACCTGGTATGTGATGTATTTCGAAAGTTCACAAGAGAAGCATGCTACTTGAAATAACAGGTTCAAATACCTTCGTTGCTCTGGACCTTGCCATGGAAGGATGAACACTAAATGACCAAAAATGAACTACATTGGTCATGACCTCAAGATTATGAGTAAGTGTGGTTCTACCTTCAGTTGTTCGCCCATCTGCTTTTGCTCGTCAGCGAGTTCTTTGACTGGTTTCACATGTACTCCCTCCGTTCCTAAATGTAAATCTTTGTAGAGATTCCACTATAAACCGCATACGGATGTATATAGATGCATTTTAAGTTTAGATTCATTCATTTTGCTCCGTATGTAGTCCACCTAGTGCAATCTCTACAAAGACTTATATTTAGGAACGGAGGGAGTACCTGACATTGCTTGGACAGCCGCAGGGATGTCATATTGATGCTGCTTGATTGTTTGCTTCTGTATGAACTAGCAATGTGTGTGTGTGTGTGTGTGTGTGTGTGTGTGTGTGTGAACTAGCAATCATCATCTTAGTGTATAATGATGACAAAGTTCTGAATAATAGGTGAATTATGTAAGTTGTACATTTTAAGAGGTCATGACTGTGATATATGACAAACAATTATGTCAGCGATAGGACGAAGACCTATATGACACTGTGGTCGCCGGCGAGGTGTTTTTTTTAACAAAGTATAATCAAAGTCGCTCACATACATGTGTATACACACACCCCTATGAACAAACGCACACAAACCCTACCCTATGAGCACCTTCAAGAGACTGGGCTGGCGAGGTGTTGCGACGGCGTTGGTTGTCGCAGATGAACACGCTAGGGAGGAACAAATTAATTTTCTTAATGGATCGATATTCATGTTGACTCATAATGCAATATATTTTGGGTCATTTGTATGACTTCGGAATTACGTATCATATTCTGTTCGTATGAGATTTAAGTTTCTCAAGTACGTTTATGTTATGATAGAGTTATTGTCAACATATTTTAGAACAGTATCATGGGTTAAGATGGTATAACATATTTTAGTCGAGACGTGTGCATGATTACTAGTTAAGTAATGCAAGTGAAACCGTTGACCTGGTCTGGTCTGCTTTGTCCGGAACCACGTACGGGAAGCAACAGAAATGTGGTGCAGAAGCACGATGCATGACATATGCATGACCTCAAGGCACGTATTCGTTTCCGTGTCTTCAGAAACCCGGGCACACAGCAATTCAGGCACACAGTACGAAACAAGTTGTACTAGTTGCTCCCGGTACAATTTACTCCCACATCAAACACACACACACATACACAGTAGTTGCTCCCAACACGCCGCCTCGGCTCCACAACTCACGACTCCATCTTAGGTTCTCAGTCTCAGTACAGTTCGCACAACTCACATCGGCAGCCAGCAGGAACTCAACTCCATCAACGTTCCGCCTAGGTCTCAGCTGAAGCTCATATCAGGGCTCAGGAAGGCCGTCATCACATCAGGAAGAACGGCGAAGGGAGCAGGGGCCGGACGCTCCTGCGCACGTCCAAGCCCCGGAGGCGCTCCAGGTTCATCACCTCGGAGTGGTCGGCAAAGAGGTTCACCTGCGCCGGCCGGCGAATCAGTTCTCCATGGATCACACCATGAAAAGAAAAAGACACCATGCAAAACATTCTGCAGTTGCAGTTTCAGGGAGTGATTGAGTGAGGGAAGCGTCGTACCCGCGGGCCGTATCGTTTGACGAACCACTCGGATGTGTTGGCACCGGATGTCTCGAACATGGTTCTCTCGAGCCCGAGCCGGCCGACGATCTTCGCGATGATGTCCGCCCTGAGAGAGTCCGCGCGCTGGCAGACGTCGTCCGCGTCGATCATGATCATGTCCGCACCTGCCTCCAGGCATCTCTCGGCCCTCCTGATCAGCAGGTCAATGTCTTCGACTCTTTCTGCAAACGAACAACACAAAATGCAGGCATGTGTTATAAATAAAAGGGAGTGCAATGTAGTAGTCATCTTATGAAAGGAAACAAGTTATGTTCACAGCCTCACAGAGGAACATAATACGGACAGTATTTTTTCAAGAGCAGAGAATAAGACACCGACGGTTGAGAATGACTAAGTTATGACTTATACAACTGGAGAAATAGCACTGAATATATAGGACAAATTTTTCCTACTACCGGGTATAGTTACACCCATTTTTATTTTGTACATTTTAGGTAGTATCTACCATACCGCAGTATATGTATGCATAGTATGTAGTATGTAAGAATATTTAGGTAGTATATATACTTTTTTTAGGTAGTATGTAGTATATTTTTAGCATACATCTTTTTACATACAAATATGTACGTATTTTCACAAATATGATAAAAACATGGGCTCACATGCAATTTTTTCACATAACTCGCTTTGGAGTATCTTATATATAGTATATGAACATACTAAAAATGATAAAGTAGTATATATATACTACCACATAGTAGTATATGGGAAATGGGTGTAGCTACACCCGGTAGTAGTGTGTGTGTGTGTATATATATATATATATATGAGTACAATGGAACGGTAGTGCTTCTACTTACCTGAGCTCTGCTTCACTGGAGCTATGTAAGCCCCAAACGCCCTATCACCAGCTGCAGGGATATCAGAGCTGTCGAACTTGACTGAAAACAGGGGCTTGGCTCGCAAACCATTGTTCTTTATGAGACGGACTAGTCTCAGGATGGCCTCTTCAGGGAGCTTGAGAGATCCAGCGTTGAGCTCAATGGTGTCGAATCCTAACTCTTTGCATTCCTGCAGCAATACATTTTATGTCACGTACAGGCTTCAGACACGTTTGTGCGCATATAACATACAACCAGGACAGTAAGATATCTGCATACCTCTACATATTGCTTGAACGAAGAGGGTCCCTGGCGCAGAAGATGCTCTGCCCAGTCACCAGTGCTCACATACATGTCATGCTTGTGCGCTAGATCAGTGATCTCTCTGATCAATTCTTTTCCCATCAAACTATGAGATCCGCCGGAAAACTTCAGACCATCAACAAAAGGGCCGATATTATCCAATATTTCCTGGAATAAAATACGGCTGGCTTGAGAATCTGCTACCAGAAATGTCTAGATATTGAGAAGGAAGCAGCATTATTATGATTAACCAACCCAGCAATTTAGTGAAGTGGGAACCCAGTAAGGAGCTATGCATCTTTGTTCTGATAATTATCTCTGTTTCTTGAGAGTTTCTTCTAGATTCAGTCTGGTTCATCTTTCATTCTAAGACTGTGTGCGACATTTCTTCCTTCAGAAAGGTACAGCAGGGAGTCTGAAGGAAATTCCACCTGCACAAAGAGGTGTTGATGGAGACACGAGGAAATTGTGCACAAAACACTACAACCACATTTCCTCATTTCACCATCACATATCCACATCCCCTCTGTAGACTGCAGGTGGAATTTGTCTGATCCATCTTCATAGTGGCTCCCTTACATGCCAATCACACCCGCACCTAATAGGCCTAGACGCTGGCAAATCTGAGTTGTAGCATATATACTCTTATCAAAGTACCAATCAGCAACAACGGTCGTCCAACCAAGTTGATTGAATAGACTGAAACCCCTAAAAACTATCTGTAAATCGAACCCGTGATGTTCATACACTCCAACTTCTCCACACGCCTCAGCTAATTCTACGCCCCGCAGAACTAATGGCACGACTAACTAAGGCCTAAACACGGCTTCGATCTGAATTTGGTAGCAGTAAGCTGGTGATTCTGAACGAGACGCGTGCACACAGAGCTCGGTGGAATCGAGCTACGCGGGACTCAAATCCGCGCATCGCGACCCCCAGCAGCGACGGCAAATGCGTGTGGCGCTGGTATGGGATGCGGGGGTGAGCGCAGTGGGCGGACGTACCTGGAGCGCGTGGTGGGCGGGGCGGAAGGAGTAGCAGGGGCTCCTCATCTCCGTGACCCCGTAGCGGCGCGGCTTCTCCGGCCGGTCGTCGCCGGGGCCGTGCGCCTCCAGCGACAGCGCCACCACCTCCTCTCTCCACCCCCTCATCGTCGCTCTCGTCTCGTCCTCTCTTTCTCTCTCTTCTGCTGATCGGTGAACCGATAAAGAGCTGGACGGGAGAAGAGGGGAGAAGGAGGTGGAAGCTTGCCGCTGCTTCTAGAGACACGAATTGGCCCGGTCGGTGGGCCTCCAAGCTGCCGCCATCAGTTTCCAGTCTCTCTCTCCTCTGTCTGTACCGTGTGTTGTTGGGCCAGCCCGACTTATCGCTCATGTTTGAATGGGCCATTTATGATGTGCTCGGAAACAGCCCAGCTCGAAGCTCAGAAAAACAAAAGTGCTCGGAAGTAGCCCAGCCTAGCCAAGCTCGAAGATGCTTAAAAAAATAAAAGTCAAGCACGAAGTGTTTCTCAAAAACTAAAAAATCGAAGTAATTTTTTTACAGGAAAAGGCCACAAGAAACAAGCTCGAAGTGCATTTCCAGCTTCCTTTTCTGAATTTTCTCAAAAAATAAAAGGCTTCCTTTTCTGAATTTTTTCCCCTTATCGGTTTTAAAGGTTTTGTGTCCTTGCGGGCTAGGCAAAGGTTGCGCGGAATAGGAATCACAAGGCTCACCATAGTTTCAACCTTGACAACGGAGAGCCTTTCAAAGAACAAAAAAAAAAAAAAACGTTGACACCAGAGAGCCTGTGGTGTTTCGGTCCCGAGCATTGTCAGTTTCAGACCCTGTGGGTTGTGTCCTGCGCTTCCGCCAAACTTAGGGTGCACGGAATGTTGGGCGAAACAAAACCCACACGGCCTAACAAAAGATTATTGTTTTTCCTATATATACTTGTGCTCTGAAAACACCATAGCTCCACAATAGACCACAAAACTTCCTGCAAACTCATTCAGCCTGTGGGAAAGATACACGTGTCCAGCAACAAAATCCAGGTCAATGCCATTGAGACAGTATTTTCAAGAATCAAGGCCTCAGGTATCGTTTACTTGAGAAAAGAAATAGGCTAGTGTAGCAACAATAAAACTATAAAAAGAAAAGCCAAATCTCTGTCAGCAATGCAGAAAAACAAGTTCTTTCTTCTTTCCTTTTCTTTTCTTTTGGCAAACATCAATGCAGAAAAACGAGTTGGTGAGCCTCAGTCAGTGCACACAAGGATCCCTGCCAAAGCCGGCATTATGTTCAGGTCCTTGAGCAAAATTCAATGGTGGTTCTTGCAACAGCAAAGGGTAAAAATACTTTGTAAATTTGTACGAGATGGCAATCGAATTCACTTCAGTAAACTCAAACTTATAAACACGACGAGATCATCGCATATTCCAGCTGGAGAGAGATGATGACTATTGCAGCATTCAGTCCCAGCCTCCCCACTGGGGCTGCTGAGGATCATTAGCAAAACTTCAGCCTGATAGCGTAACTTGAAAATTGCAGAGAACTCTCCTAACTAGAAAGCATAAGGGGCCTATCCTACAGGTTGCATCTAAGAATTCACACACACACACACACACACACCTTCCTAAGCATCTAAGAATTCACACATACACACACACACACACACACACACACACACACACAAATCAGCAATCAAACATCTTGTGCTTCTATATATAGTAATAACTAAAAAGACAAATTCTTTATGCAAAAGCAAGCAAATGGTATATGCACACACACAATAAAAAAACAGATCAGCAATCAAACATCTCCTGCTTTTGCATGTACTAACTGAAAAGACAATTAAGTTTTCAATACAAGGATGTGTTCCTAGCACGGCTTAGGCAGAGCAAAGCCACGAACGATTGCACAGGTTAAGACCGTAGCCCGTAGGAGCTTTGGCAGATGGGATTACCACTTACCAGCTGTCACCAGTTACAACTGTCAGCAGTGATGTTTTTGCATCCCTCCCCATCAGTAATTTTCCACACTGTTTTTGCATCCAAAAGCATCTCTTGCAGCGTTAACAGTGGCAACTTCATAAGTTACTTGAATTGCAGAGGAACCTTAGGCTAGAAAATAGAGCAGGTCTATGCGGAACACGATGCGATCTTAAGGAATAAATATCGTCTACGAAACAAGCACAGGACACTAAGAACAGTGCAATCTTCAGGCATCAACCCTGTCTATGGCTGTTCAAAGGGGTCAGCCACTGACAAATCATGGATATGCTTCTTGAGATGATTCCCAGTATCACGATGTCTATTCATGAATTCAAATTGAGCATCTCGAGAAGCTCTGTTTTCCACTCTTAGCAGCCTGTGTTGGTAAGCCAGCGATATACTGTTGTAGGCCCCATATATTCCATCAAATTCAATTTTCTTTAGCACTTCTGCATTCAAAACAAAGAACCTGGCAAACTCAAGCTGTTTATCATGGCTCATGAATACTTCAAACACCACTGTTTTGAGATGAGTTTGAAGGCATTCAATTGGATGTAGTCGGTCATACTGAGGCTCAATTTTCTTATCCATCTCTTTGTGTTTGTGAAACTACAAAATGGGTATTAAGAATCTGTCAAGCGTCTCTGGGTTAAAGCGATTACAAACAATATGTCAATCAAATCAAAAGTTTTAAAGCAAACAAAATGAGCACTCACAATAACATAGAGCTTCTCAAGACACGGGAACCTCCTAAGGATATTAAGAACTCCATCCAATTCATATCCAGAACACCTGAGAGCCAAAATCTTCACGGTATACATTGAGTTTCCCGAGCTGGCTGAACTTATTCCCTGAAAAAAAAACAATGAACATGAAAAAAATAATTACCTCCATGTAGCAATGCCAAATGCAAGGTTTGAGAATCATGATGATGATGATGATGATGCTACCTGGGAGACTAGGAGCTTGGAGACAACAGGTAACAAAGGGCCCAATATCTCCAGTTTAGGCGCAGAAATTACCCGGATAGTACCACAATCATCTCGGGAACCAAAAGGCATTAGTAACCTCACAAGGCGAGGCGCATCCTCGATGACAAGCTCTACTTTACCAGAGCTGTCACGGAAGCATATACTCCTAAGAGTCAGCGAGCGAACATGGTGGCAACGAGCACCACGAACTTCGGACATGTGTAAGCTCTTCAAGGCACGGCAAGCAGAGAGCAGTCCGCGGAAGACCTCCACTGAGATTGAAACGGAGATCAAGGAGAGAAGCTCGAGGAGGTCAAAGCCCATGGACGGCACCATCTCTCGGGGCAAATCACAGTAGCCGATCTCGGCAACGAGGAGGGTACATGCAGAGCGAAAGGCGGATGGCGGCAGGGAAATTCTCGCCAGAATAAGTTCTTCTAACTCTTTTTCACCGTGGACCTTGTAGCCGACTTCGAGCACCTCAAGGTTGGCGAGGGCCCGGGAGCGGAACCAGCTCTCCGCCTGGTCGTGGAGGTCGCCGGGGCGGAGGCCGTGGAAGCAGAATCGGCGGGCGGGACCAGGATGCTGCGAGATTACCTTGGGGACGACATCGGGGGCGACGGAGGAGGTGCGGACGCCGCGGCCGGGGTATGGGACGCGGACCTCGAGGTTGAGAGGGGCGGAGCGCCACAGGGGGCGCCATCGCCGGGAGAAGACCTGCGTGCGGCCGCCGTCCTTGGTGGGGAGGAGGGAGATGATGGTGCAGAGGACGGGGTCGGGGACCCTGCTGATGAAATCGGCGGCGCTCTCGTCGCAGTCGCCCCTCCGTGCCGTCTTCGATGCGGTCCAATGGGAACCCCCCTGGTCGGGGACGGGTGCCGCTGGCGCTGCGGCGGCCTCCATGGCCGGCGGCTAGCGGGGCGGCAGATTTGGCCGCAATGCTCCACCCGCCGCTCCTGGCCGCCGGCACACTCGCACGGATGGAGAAATGGGGAATGGGGTGGGTAGGTCGGGAGTGAATTCGGATGGACAGAACAGCTAGGGTTTGCGTGGGAGAAAACTTTCAAATCTTGATGAAAATTCACGAAAATTATGAATTTCTGGGAAACGGGAAATGGTAATCACGGTAAAAAAAAACTTTGAAAAATTATACTCCCTATAATATAAGAGCGCTTTTGCACTCGTCGTCGGCAGTACTTACTATGAAGATCTAAAGTCCTCCCGTCAACGAGCGCTTTTTAGATGTATCATTTCACATGTGGAGTCCGTGTTTGAAAAGAGAATCCGGTCTAACCAAGCTTGAAATGTGCTTTCTGTTTTGGTGTCGTGTCCTTGAAGACGTCTTTCATTGTCGTAAATGTCTATGTGGGTAAAAAATCACATGATTATATCACTGTTGTAGTGTAGGTTTAAATATTCGACATCACATAACCTAGACATTTTCAAGCCCACGTTGTTGGTTTTCGATCGCATGGATTGTTGGTCGTGCTTCCGCATGACTTGATGGTAGAAGCGATATAGAATCTATCAACAAGGCTGGAGATGCCGGCTCCAAGAGTCCTGAACCTCAGGGGTCCATTCCTGGACCGTTGGGGTGTTGGCCCAGTGGAGCAGCAACCGGAGACACCAAAGTTGTGGCGATTACCGGGTCTGAAGCCGGTGTCACTATCCGCGGGGTGGAATCAGGTGTGTTGCCGCATCCTTGGTGGTGAGGTTGGCGAGTGGGCTCGTGCCTGGCGCTGAAGAGCTATTGTTTGGAGGGCCACTTGGTGTTGTCATCAAGACCAGCTCCAAAGTGATAGCTTGTGGGACGACCTTGTCGTTAGTTGCTGGTGCCACGATTGCCTAGCTATGTCCGATCTCGATGATGGAGATGACGTCGGCCTCCTCGTCTTCTGTTTCTGAGATGCAGACGATGCATAGGCTAGCAGCGCTGAGGCTGCAATCCATGGTGTACCCATACAAGATGAAGAACTATGATGTGGTCAATGAAGCAATTGTCGCATACCATAGAGACCATGTGTGACGTCGAGGCGGGCCAGTGACTCGCTATTAGGTTGTTGCAGTGGTCCGATCTCAAGACGAACGCGAAGGGCCTCGAGCACTCGGTTTGTTGGTGCCAGATCGTCACCTTCCGAATAGGAGGTCAGTCGTGAAGATGTTGTGGACCTCGAGGAGATCGTTGACGCAATCTGTTTGGGTGGCGGGACGCCGACGCGAAGGTCACCATGGCGGTCGATGACGAACGCCACTACGCCAGTACGACGAAAAAGACGATGCGGGGTAGGGAGGCTGGTGGGTTGATGTTGGCTCGGCCCGCCAAGCCTGTGGTGAAGTTGAAGGATCCTAAGGTGAGGCTTTCTCCTGGTGGGAGGACGCCGAAAGCGAGGGGAGATCTGATCTGGATTCGGTCTCCAGCCAGCGCAGCCCCGCCTGGCGCGTGAACTGACGATACATAGATCCGTCAATACCCTCAGTAAACTGGCCAACGCGGATGGGAGTACCAAGGTCACACAAGGAAGTTACCCAGGTTCAGGCCGCCTTATAGGGGTAACACCCTACATCCGCTTCTGGGTTGTATCCATGGTAAAGTACCTGCTGTGAGGGTTACAACGGGGATGATATATGACTAGTGAGCATGTTTCTACTGGAGTAGATGGGATGGCTAGCCCTAGCCCTTACTTTATATAGGTGATAGGGGTAAAGGTTTTACGGAAGATGGAACCGATCTGACCGCCGCCATACGCCAAGATGATCTCTTGATGTTTAACCGGGCTCTACGGCTCCCTCATGTAGTCATCTTCCGCCAGGGCTCTGAGGCAAGCCTGCCAAGCTTCCCGCCGAGAGGCCATCCCCGTTGCATTACACCATCAGCTACGTTAGAGCAACTCCAGCCGGCCCCCCAGGAAGCCCCCCACGATCACTTTTTCATCGCCAGCAGCGAAAAAAGTCTCCACTCACGCCCCCAGGATCACATTTTTTGCCGGATTCGTCAAAGTTTAGAGCCGGCAGTCTCACCCCAAACCCAGCCCCCCGGGAAGCATCTGGGAGCGCCGGCAATGTGTTTATGCATGCAAAGGCCCACATGCAGCCTCTGTCCTCTCACTTTTCACCTGACACCCACGAGCTCTCTCTCTCCTCGTCTTTTCTTCCACCAACCGCGCAGCTCGCCGTCTCTTGCCGCCGTGCTCGCCGCCGGGGCCGCCCTACATGCCTGCTCGCGCGCGCGTCCGGAGCCGTGGCAGCTCGTCCGCCGACGTATGGCCGTGGTGTGGCCGGGCCGGAGCTCGCTGCACGCGGACGCCGGCTCGCTGCTGCTCGCCGCCTGGGCGGCGGGAGCAGGTTGAGCGGCGCGGCGGGGGCGATGGGCCTGTAGAAGCAGAACTCGTGGTCGCCCGACATCGAGCGGGACGAGGCGTGGGAGCGGCGGCGGCGCGGGATACTGGGCAGGGGCCGCCGCTCGCCTCTGCAGCGCGCGCAGAGCGTCACCGACGACCAGCTCGAAGAGCTGCATGGCTCCCTCGATCTGGGCTTCCGCTTCGACCCACCCTCGCAGAGCTGCGCCGTCTGCGACGCCGGGAGGAGCCGCCTCGTCGAGACGCTCGCAGCGCTCGACCTCCTCTACGCCGTCGCCGCCAACGCCAACGCCGGCGCGGCCAGCCAGTGCTACTGCGGTGCCTCCTCGGAGTCCTCCGAGCCGTCGCCGATCGAGTTTTGATCTGACTTTTCGACGGCGGTGCTTCCCTTCCCTGCAAATGACCGCCGGAGACGGTGAAGATGAGGCTGAAGCAGTTGGCGCAGGTGGTGGCATTGTCCATGCGCAGCCGTTCCTGAACCAACCAGCCATGAAACGCCAACGTGCACGCTGGCGAGGTGCCCGATCCTTCTCCTTCCTCGTCCGCTGATCACCAGCACCTGCTCGTCCTCGTCGGCCCCCTCTTCTCGCCAACACTGCTCCTGGGGGGCACAACGAGTGGAAAAATTCCCGCCCCCAGGCCAAAGTTCTCGCCGGCAGCCCACCCAGGAGGCGAAAAAAATGCCTCCTGGGGGGCTCAACGGCTGGAGATGCTCTTAGCCTGACGGGTGGTTGGGTGGGCCTAATAAGTCAAAACGGTTGTTTTCATGAGCAAATCGGGCGATCAGTGCTCTCTGTTACTTGTTAGGCGCAAAGTTGATGGTTGTGCTCTCCGTTACTCGCTCGTGAGTTGTGTGAAAAGTGATACTAAGTTATTACCCTATCTCAAATGTGGTGGTTTCATTAAATACGTCCTTGGGCTCCGAGCAACACTTAAAACTATCCATAGTGGGGAGTAACTTAAAGTAGAAAATGCATATAGAAAAATATACAGGAGCTCCTAGGTGCTCCACACCCCTGTACGAATATTAAATGTAAAGAATACCAAAAAGCAAAAAAAATCTGAAACTTGGGGATAACAAACCTGGGTTCTCAATCTGCTCCCGTGTGAAATTTTATGTAAAAATACCAAAAAAAAATATCCGTGGCGAAGGAAATATTGTCCGAACAAAAATCTGTCCAAAGAGTTTTTTTTCTTTTTTATATAGGATTTTTTTCTTTTTTGTCACGAATACGTTTCCTGGTATTTTTTCACGAAATTTCACGCGGGAGTAGATCGAGACCCACCTCCTGTCGCGGACTCCTACAACTGCGCCGGTGACCAGAAGGGCAAAGGGCCGGCGAGGAAGTGGTGAACATACGTCTTAATTTCAAGTTTTTAGATGTAGTTTGAACTTGTCTGCAGTATTATGTGAACTTTGGCTATCTTCTGAAGATCCGGCTGTGATCTTTTGATGAACTGATTGTGCATTTGTATGTCTGTTTATGATCTACGTAGTTTTTATCAATGTTGAATGGTTTAGTATGAGTATAGGGGACGGAATATGAGATACTCGGGCGTGGAGGCGCGGATATAGGGAGTGCCCGGTCAGTATCCTCGGGCATGCCGGGTGCGTCCACGGACGTATAGGGGTGCGGATTTGCCAAGTCTGGTTATATGTGTGATGTCATACAATACTTCATTTATCAGGTTGTAGACTCATCTTGTCGTGGTATGTGTGATGTTACGCATAGTATGAGTAACTATATATGTTACTCAAATCATCTCTCCACTCATTAAGTCATTGCCGCATAAGTAAATTTCCGACTCTATGTTACTAGAGAAGTTACTCCCACTGCTGGCAGTCTAAACGTCACCGAAGAGCCTGTGGCGTTTCGGCTCCAAGCCACGGCGGTTTCCGACCACGCGGATTATGTCATGCACTTTTGCCTAACCAAGGGTACAGGCAATGTTGGGCGAAACAAAAGCCACATGGCCTAACACCACGTTTTTTGTTCCACAGTAGGTCACAAGGCTTGCTGCAAATTCTTTCAGCCTGTGGGAAAGATCGCATGTCCAGCAACAGAATGCAGGTCAATCTCATCGAAACACTACTCACAAGACCCTTGAGAGAATAGGCTCTCCTCCCGCAAAAACTAAATCTCTCTGTCAGCAATGCAGAAAAACAACTTTCTCTTTTCTTTTGGCAAACAGCAAATGCAGAAAAACAAGTTGATGCGCGTCAAGTGGCACACACACGACACGAGGATAACCATCTGCTGAAACCAACATCATCTTCAGGTCCTTAAGCCCAATCCAATGCTGTTTCTTGGCACAGGAAAGGGTAAAATTACTTTGCAAATTTGTAAAAGATGGCGATCGAATCATTTCAGTAAACTCGAACTTTGGATGAAAGATCAACTACCAGGCGAGTAGGCGACTATAGCAAGATGCTGAGCCAGGGGAAAGGGAGGGAGGAGGATCAATTACCAAGAAGCAGGTCCTTGAGCCCAATCTAATGCTGTTTCTTGGATGAAGGATCAATTACCAAGATGCAGCATTCAGTCCTGGACTGCCCCAGGGCTGATGAGGATCAGTAGCAAAACTTCAGCCTGATACTAGAAAATAACAGAAACCTCTCCTTCATAGCTAGAAATGCATAGGGGCCTAGCTTGCAGGTTGACCTTTGTAAGCATCAAACAAATTCTGTATGAACACTCGAAGAGAAGTAAATCAGCAATCAAACATCTCGCGCTTTTCTATATGATAACTGAAAAGACAATGAAGTTTCCGACACATGGATGTGTTCCTAGCACAGCTTAGGCAGAACAAAGCCATAAACAATTGTGCAGGATAAGACCCTAGGAGGATGGGGCTACCACTTACCAGCTGTCTCCAGGTACAAATTCAAAGTCATATTTTTTGCATCCCTCCCCATCAGAAATTTTCACAGTGCATTCTTTTTGCATCTAAAAGCATCTCTTGCAGCTTTAACAGGGGCAACTTCATAAGGTACTTGAATTACAGAGGAACCTTACACTAGAAAAAGAGCAGGTCTATGCGGAAGACAGTGCAATTATTCGACATCAACATCGCCTGCAAAACAAGCACAAGACACTAAGAGCAGCGCGATCTTCAGGCATCAACCCGGTCTATAGCTGTTCGAAGGGGTCGGCCACTGACAAATCATGGACATGCCTGCGGAGATGAATCGCAGTATTGCGATATCTGCTCCTGAATTCAAATTGGGCATCTCGAGAAGCTCTGTTTTCCACTCGTAGCAGCGTGTGCTGGTAAGCCAACGACACACTGTCCCTGGCACCATATATTCCTTCAAATTACATATTTTTTAGCACCTTTGCATTCAAAACAAAGAACTTGGCAAAATCAAGCTGTTTATCATGGCCCACGAATCTTTCAAACACCATTGTTTTGAGATGGGTTTGAAGGCATTCAATTGGATATAGTCGGTCGTACTGAGGCTCGATTTTCGCATCCGTCTCGTAGTGTTTGTGAAACTGCAAAATGGATATTAAGAATCTGTCAAGCGTCTCTGTATTAAAGCAGTAACAAACAAGATGTCAATAAAATCAGAAGTTATAAAGCAAGCAAAGATGAGCACTCACAATGATATAGAGCTTCTCGAGACAGGGGAACCTCCTAAGGATACTAAGAACTCCATCCAATTCATATCCACAACACCTAAGAGCCAAAATCTTCACGGTGTGCATCGAGTTTGCCAAGTCGGCTGAACTTACTCCCTGAAGAAAACAAACAATGAACATGGAAAAATAATTATCTCCGTGTAGGAAACTAGGAATGCCAAATGCAAGGTTCAAGAATGATGCTGGTGCTACCTGGGAGACCAGGAGCTTGGAGACGACAGGTAACAAAGGGCCCAATATCTCCAATTTAGGCGCACAAATTACCCGGATAGTACCACAATTTTCTCGGATACCAAAAGGCATTAGTATCCTCACAAGGCGAGGCACATCCTCGATGACCAGCTCTACTTTACCAGAGATGTCACGGAAGCATATACTCCTAAGAGTGGGCGAGCGAACATGGAGGCAACGCGTACCAAGAACGTTGAGATGTAAACAGAGATCAATGAGAGACGCTGGAGGAGGTCAAAGCCCATGGACGGCACCATCTCTCGGGGCAAAACACAAGAGCTGATCTTGGCAGCTAGGAGGGTAGGTGCAGAGCGGAGCGCCGATGGCGGCAGGGGGTTTCTCCCCGGATTACGTTCATCGCAGCTCGTGTAGCCGACATCGAGCTCCTGAAGCTTGGCGAGGGCTCGGGAGCGGAACCAGCTCTCGGCCTGGTCGTGGAGGTCACCGGGGCAGAGGCCGTGGAAGCAGAATCGGCGGGCGGGGCCAGGATGCTTGGAGATTACCTCGGAGGCGGCATCGGGGAAGACGGAGGAGGTGCGGATGGGGACGCCGCGGCCGGGGTGTGGGAGGCGGACCTCGAGGTTGAGAGGCGCGGCGCTCCACAGGGGGCGCCATCGGCGGGAGAAGACCTGCGTGCGGCCGCCGTCCTTGGTGGGGAGGAGGGAGATGATGGTGCAGAGGACGGCGTCGGGGACCCTGCTGATGTAATCGGTGGCGCTCTCGTCGGAGTCGCCGCACCGTGCCGTCTTCGCTGCGGTCCCATGGGATTCCCACTGGTTGGCCACGGGCGCCGCGGGCGCTGCGGCGGCCTCCATGGCCGCCTAGCGGGACGGCAGATTTGGCCGCAATGCTCCTGGCCGCCGGCGCAGTCGCACGGATGGGGAAATGGGGAATGGAGTGGGGAGGTCGGGAGTGAATTGTGATGGACAGGAAAACTAGGGTTGGCCAAATTGACCCTTCATACCCACTCTCTTTGTTTGCGTGGGAGAAAACTTTTGAAATTTCGCTTGAAATTCACGAGATTTATGAATTTCGGTAGGAGACGCGAAATGGTTATCATGGTAGAAAAAAATAAATCAATTTGAAAAGTTCTTAATTTTGACAAAGGACGGATTTTATTGACTCAAAATGTTATACGGAAGAATACGAAAACAATAAGAACGCATCAGGCCCCACATGATTAGAATTCCAGTGCGAAAAAAATAAAAGAGCAAAGTCACCGAAACTATACCTAGGTGGAAGGAAAAAAATCTCTGAAGCGATCAAAACAGTGGTCAACAAACTACAACAACGACCATCTGCACCAACCATCTCTTGGCATTACAAAGACAATGAGAAAGTTTCTCCAGTAGCAATGCCTTCTGAAAGGGAACAACGCTCGAGTGCCGTTGTCGTCGAATCTAACCACCAAAGGTCAAATCCTTAATTTACACCTTGAAAATAAAAGTTGAGCAATGTCTTCAACAAGGCAACAACGCAAAAACACCACCATTGTCAGATATAACCAATTAGGGTCAGACCTAGGGTTTATTTGCCATGGTGATTTCAAAGCATCAGGGCCTGATCGCTTACATGTGTTTTAAAAAGGTTTCGGTAGATGCACGGTGATGATTTAATTGGGAAGGTTTTGAAAGCGCTAAACACTTAGGTGATGCCACAAGGTTGAAACGATACAATGATTGTTAATCCCTAAGGTAAATTCTCTCGAGAAAGTTACCCAATTCAGGACAATAAGCTTATGCAATGTGGTATATAAAGTTCTCTCTAAATTGCCTGCTGCAAGGCTCAAATTATTGCTCCATGAAATTATTAGTCCAGCCCAGAGTGCCTTTATCCTGGGGCGGTTAATCACTGATAGTGTTCTAATTGCATATGAAAATCTCCATGCAATGAAAAATAAAATGGTTGGCAAGGAGGGTTCGTGTGTACTGAAGCTTGACATGCATAGATCATGTGGTGTAGATTTTTCTTTTCTTTTGAAAGCTATCCCACGGAAAACTATTTTCATGTTGGTTGGTTAAATTGGCAATGGTATGTGTATCATCTGTGGAGTTCAGAGTGCGCTATAATTCAGTGGAGATCGAGGCATTCAAACTATCGAGAGGATAACGGCAGGGGGATCCGTTATCCCGCTATCTTTTTCTGCTTTTGCGCCGAGGGACTGGCAACATTACTGACACGTATTGAAGAGAGTGCAACTCTAATGAGAGCTAAGGTATGTCAAGATGCATCACCAATTACTAATCTTCTTTTTGTTGATGGCTCCTTAATTTTGATGAAAGCCAATATTCAGAATGTTCCCTGCTTAAAATCAATTATAAACATGTATTGTTTGTCTTTGGGGCAACTTGTCAGTGTGGATAAATCCAACATTTTTTTAGTCCTAGCGCATAGGTGAATATGAAGGCCTAGGTTTGCTCCACTGTCAATATTATGACAGAAGCAATGAATGATAAGTATTTGGGTTTGCGGCTACTCTTGGTCCGGACAAGAGTGATAGTTTCAAATATTTGGTTGATCGCCTTATTCAGAGGTTGACTGGTTGGAAGGAGAAGTGACTGAGGAGGTAAAAAAGTTAAAATTAAATCAGTTGCACAAGCTATACCAAATTATGCGGTGTCAGTCTTCAAAATTACTAAAATATTCGCAAAGGAACCAAATATAAGATGTTTCGGTGGGGTGATGATGCAACGAATAAAAGAATGGATTGGTTTGCTTGGTGTAAAATGTGTATTCCGAAGTGTTGTTGCAAGCAGTGGATTTATCTATCTTCAAAGATGACTCAAGTAGATATTTATATTACTTATTGAGACATAAATCTAGATCATTTGAAATGTTTCAAAAGGTTTTCAGAATGAAGTAGGAATTATTGTAACAAGGAAATTGTGTTTCTACAATTGGATTGCAGAAAGGAAAATTTGAGTTAAAAATTTAGCGAATGTCTGATGAGCTGTGAAAAGAATTTTATAGCTTACACTTTCCAGAACATTACTAAGAGTAGAATGTTTTGAGTAGATGTAATCAAACTATCTATGACATGGTGAGATCAAAGATGACATTAATCAATATGCCATTATACTTTCAGTGTGATGCTTTAGAGATTGCGACTTTTACAGTGAAAAGAGCACCATCAAATCTGTTGAAATGACACCATATAATATATGGTATGGTATGCCAAACCATTTGGCCTCTTATTAACATCTAGGAATATAAGACATAAGTAAAAGTGTTTGCGAGTTTATGTCCCAAATTAGATAAGTGCTACTTTGTTGGTTATCCTAAATAATTGGGTATTCCTCTATCACTACGCCGAGGCAAAGTGTTCTTTCACAGAGTGCGGTAAAATTTTGAAGAAATTGTTTCTGTGAAAAGGTGAGTGGGACGACAGTGCAACTCGATGAGATTACATAATCTTCGTAATAGGGTCAAAGGAAAGAAACAATGGAAGTAGTTTTAGAATCCACTACTACGACTGATACGAAAATCTCTACATGAGATATAGAGATTTCGGTCGAATTTGCGGTGGAACTATATAGGTTTGGAAAATTCGTTCAAATCTTCATGGTATGCAAACGAGATATTGTTGAACAAACAATGGACCTATAATACACAAAGAAGCGTTGGTGGGCCCTGACTTCAAAATTGGCTATATGCCAAAGTAATCCAAGATAGTATCCATATACATAATTGAAGTTTAGAATTTCATGAGCCCTCCGAAAGACTTGCCTAACATATACTCCTCTGTTCCTAAATATTTATCTTTTTAGAGATTTCAAATGGACTACCACATGTGGATGTATATAAGCATATTTTAGAGTGTAGATTCACTCATTTTACTCTGTATGCAGGCACTTGTTGAAATCTCTAGAGAGACAAATATAGAACGGAGGGAGTAGTAATGGATCTATAAACTGATATATAAAAATGTTTTACTTGTTGCAAATAGTTTATGATAAGATCAAGGAATTGACTATAACAAGATTGTCTGCTCATAGCGATACTTAAAAGTCAGTTCGGGTTAAACTAGCAAAATCACTACATTTTTTAATTATGAGATATAATAGATGGATGTCATTCCCATGAGATCGAAATAGAAGCAGGATATTGTATATATGAGACGGTCCAAGAAAATGTTGTCAATCCAGAGGATGCTAGTAAGTGTGTAAACTTCAAGAGATCCTATAATGGATTGAAAGCATAGTAAAGTTGAAATCTTCGTTATGATGAAATGGTCAAATAATTTGATTTCATCGAGGAAAGCAAAGATGCTTGTATTTACTAGAAAGTAAGTGGGGGTATGATAATATTTCTAAACACTGTATATGCTTGACACAAATTAGGACTTTATTGAAACTAGCTTTTTAGTAAAGTACTTAGGCAGTATAGCCTACATATTAGGCATAATAATCTATGGAGATAGTAGTGCCTGATAGGGCTTATCCAAAATACATATTGACAAGATACTAAAATGGTTTAGTATGAAAACATGAGGAAGAGTTTCTTGTTGAGGCCACATGAAAGAGTTTTTAAGCAAAAATCAGTATTAAAACGACTCAGGAGAATGACTCAAGAGGATATCGATATATCTCGCCTCAGGTTTTGTAAAGTATCGTGAAGCAAAGGGAATAGCAAATGATAATCAAAGGTTCACTCGAATGTCATTCATGTAATTCATATGGATCAATATGGATGTCCACGGCTCTGCTATTGGTCATTAAACAAGACCCCTTTTGTTCATGTCTATATTTTACCGAATCTACAGGGTCACAAGCATAAGGGAATCATGATCTGTTGAGTGTTAGTGGAGTAAGAGTTATGATAAAATATTCAAAAAATAGTTTCCCGAATATTAGAAATAGTTTCGAGAGAAACCGAAAGAGTTTCGGGGTTACCGGAAGAGTTCCGGGTAATACCGGGAATTGAGATATAGGTGAAAAATGATTTTGGAGATGTTAAATAAATGAATAGAAGGTTCTCATATTGATTAGGAGGCTTTTCGAATATATTTAATATCAAGGGACATTTCCATTTCTACCCCTAACTCGAACCCACTACTCAGATTTGCCCCTAATTTTGAAGTATGCTCAAATTTGCCCCTCTGTCGTCAGTTGCACTTATAGAAATGCCATTCCGTGTCGTTACCGTTAAGTCAAAGGCCTTTGACCGTCAACGGGACGTTTTCTGGACATTTCTACCCCTCCCTCCATATGTCACTGACATGTGGGACCCACTCACAGAAAAAAGTATAAGCTCTCTCTCTCTCTCTCTCTCTCTTCCTCTCTTTGTCTGTCTCACTTACACGTGGGACCGAAATGAAAAAACAATTTCTCATGGGGTCCACATGTCATTGTTGTACTAAAATTTTATTCACTTAATTATTTTAGGGGTGGGCCCACTAGTCAACGGCTCTAACAGGGTCATTAAGAACCATAATAAAATGGTTTATATCCCTAATATAAGTAACAAGCTCGAGCCCACCTTTCATGTACATGACGGAGTTTGAACTCCGGCGAGCACCGGCGCTTCGGGGTCGGCTCAAGACTGTGAGGGAGCACGCGAGGGTGATCTGTGAATGGTCCAGAAGCAAGGCAGGGTCGCGGGGTGCTCGGCAAGGGCACTGGGCGTTCACAGAGAAGCTGGGAAGCTCGCCGGCGATGAGGTCCCATGGAAACGGCGCAAGGTGTTACGCACGGGCAAGCTACAAAGGTGAGGGGACTCAAGTACGTGAGAAAACACTCACTTATTTGACGAATGCACGATCTAGGAGGCCTGGGATTCACCAGAGCGACGACCTCGTCGTCCATGGCGGAAGGCGGAGCGAGGCAACGAGGCCATGGTGGCTCTAGAATGAAAGGCTCCGTGTCGGTGTCAAAACCGGCGGATCTCGGGTAGGGGGTCCCGAACTGTGCGTCTAGGCGGATGGTAACAGGAGACAAGGGACATGATGTTTTACCCAGGTTCGGGCCCTCTCGATGGAGGTAAAACCCTATGTCCTGCTTGATTAATATTGATGATATGGGTAGTACAAGAGTAGATCTACCACGAGATCAAGGAGGCAAAACCCTAGAAGCTAGCCTATGGTATGATTGTTGTAATGTATGTTGTGTCCTACGGACTAAAGCCCTCCGGTTTATATAGACACCGGAGAGGGCTAGGGTTACACAGAGTCGGTTACAATGGTAGGAGATCTACATATCCGTATCGCCAAGCTTCCCTTCCACGCCAAGGAAAGTCCCATCCAGACACGGGACAGAGTCTTCAATCTTGTATCTTCGTAGTCTTGGAGTCCGGCGGACGATGATAGTCCGTCTGTCCGGACACCCCCTAGTCCAGGACTCCCTCAGTAGCCCCTGAACCTGGCTTCAATGACGATGAGTCCGGCGCGCATAATGTTCGGCATTGCAAGGCGGGTTCCTCCTCCGAATAATCCAAAGAAGATCATGAACACCAGGATAGTGTCCGGCTCTGCAAAACAATTTCCACATTTCACCGTAGAGAGAATAAAATGTACACAAGTTCAATCTGCTGACGTATTTTGCGGCATGATGTCATACCACTACCAAGCCTTTACTTGAATCGTTTTTTATTATACCACCTCAGCACGTTTAGCGAAGCAGTTTCCTTGGCATGTCTTGTCGAAGCAGAGATCGTGTTCCCCTTATTCCGGGATTCTCATCAATACAGACGTGGGTAACCCAACCGCGCCATTGATGGTGGCGCTTGGGAGATAAGCGAGTTTTACCAGGCTGGCGGGGGACGCATAGTCTTCGCCCGCCTATATATAAGGGATAAGGATTCACCTTTTCACCCACGCCTTCTTCCTCCTTTGCTTACCCACCTCCGGGCACTCGAGCTCCAGCGCCCAAGTTTGCGCATCTCGTCTTAACCTTCTCCGACCATGTCCGGAGCGGAAGGTAAATGGTTGGCTTCCACCGTTAAGCAGGAGCACATCACAAAGCTGCGCAGCGCCGGATACCTTTCCGGCGACATCGCGCACCGGCTGCCCGACGAGGGGCAGCTTATCCCTACCCCCGGGCCCCATGAGAGGGTCGTTTTCCTTCCCCACTTCCTCCGCGGACTGGGCTTTCCACTTCACCCCTTTGTCCGGGGGCTCATGTTCTACTACGGCCTAGATTTCCATGATCTGGTGCCGAACTTCATCCTCAACATCTCAGCGTTTATCATCGTGTGCGAGGCCCTCCTCTGCATCTGGCCCCACTTCGGCTTGTGGCTCAAGACCTTCAACGTCAAGCCGAAGGTAGTGAAGGGCACGCAGGCGGAGTGCGGAGGCGCCATGTTGGGCAAGATGCCCAACGTCCTCTGGTTCGAAGGGGCCTTCGTGGACTCCGTCAAGGGGTGGCAATCGGGGTGGTTCTACATCACCGAGCCGCACGACCCTACGTGGGCGGTGACCCCCAAGTTCAGATCTGGTATCCCTACGCAGCTCACCTCCTGGAAAGAGAAGGGCTTGCTGTGGGGTAATTCGAAGGAGCTGACGGGACTCCAAGCCTGTATCCAGAAGCTGGTGAACAAGAAGCTCAGGCTTGTTGACGTGGTCCAAGTCATGCTCGTCCGCCGGATTCTCCCATGCCAAGAACGGGCATTCAGTCTGTGGGAGTTCGATCCAAAACAGCACCAGGCGCTGAGCGGGCTCTTCAACACAACGTACGAAGGCGCCTGGAGGGTGTTGTTTTAAGGGCGCCGAAGCCCCCGCATCCACGAAGGAAGATCGCGGATTTCACTCGCAGCATCCGGCTGACGAGGTAAGTGATTCTACCCCTTTACGGGACACTTATTGTAAATAGATTGATTCTAAGAGGGTTTCAATCTCCCTTTTCCTTTGACAGGAATGGGGCCGAGCAGCTCATCTGCCCGGCTCCCATGCCAGAAGACCCAATGGATGCCCGTCTAGCAGGGCTGCTGGTTCCGGCACCGCATGTGGTGCCGGAGAAGAAGGCCAAGAAGGTGGCCACGGGTACTCGAAAGAGTTCTCGTTATCAGGTGTCCGACGACTCCAAGGCGGACTCCTCCCCCGAAGACGAGGAGGAGGAAGAAGACTCTCTCCTAGAGGGAGGAGAGAGGAAGAGGAAGGCTTCCCCAACAGGGGAGGCCGAAGGGTCCAAGAGGGGGAGAACTATTCCCCCGGACAGCCCTGCCAACACCAACGTTGGCGGCGAAGAGTGGCCTCCAAGGGCCAGGCCTCCGGCGAGATCGTAAGTATCCGGATTCCTGAATGATTTGTAATTTCTTTTGTGTCACATAGTGTCCTTCTAATGCCGCATACTGCCCGCAGTCCGGCCGATGATGATCTCCCCGCTTCATCGAGCGGGTCGTTGACTCCATCGGATGTGGATTCCATTCCGACTGCCTCCACCCCTCGCACCGATGAGGATGCCGAGGTGGGATCCCAGAAAGGGACCCATCAGGAGGAGGCTCCGGAGGTGCCACAAGGCAGCCTCCCGGACTTTGCGCCGGACTCCACGCCGGAACCTGCAGTGGTTCCGGAGTCCGGCAAGCGGCCCCTTCGCAAGAAGGGCAAGACCGTGACGCCGGCGGCCTCCGTCCAACCGGAGGCGCCGGACAACTTGCTGGAGGCGCTCCAAGGTGCCTCCATTGAGGAAGAACACCGCACTGTTATGAGTGCGGTGATTCAGAAGGTTCAACTCGCCAAGAGCGGGCTGACCGAAGCCTGCAGCTGCCTTCTAACAGGCTTTGAGGTAAGAAGTTAAAATTATGTAATGTAATACCACATAGACAGTAGCCCCTGATGCTCGGTTCGGTGTTCGGAAAGAAAAGACGGACCGAGGATCTAAAAAGATATACAGAGGGTTGCTAAAAAGTATGTCAATATGGGTTTGCAGGCTGCGCTGCTGACCTCTGCTGCACTGACTGCGGAGGTCGGTGCATTGAAGCAGGATCTCGAGTGGTCCGAGCAAGAGCTCGGCCGTGCCAAGAGGCAGCTCGAGGTCAAAGAAGGTGAGTAACACCACTTTGAAAAGTTACCTTACAGAAAAGGATTTTTAGGTTGCAATAAGAGAATAACGAGGATAACATGGGCACTGCAGGGGCCACAAACGAGGTGGCAGCCCTGAAGGAGGCTGTGTCCACGGCCGAAGCAATGCGGCCGCGGAACAGACAGAGCGAGAAAAACAGGAGGCACGGGTGGCGGAGGTGCGGCAAGAGCTCCAGGCTCTCATGGAGAAGCATGAGAGTTTGGAGCGCGACTCAAAGACTCGAGAGTCCGAGCTTGCCTCAGCTCTCGAAAGCGCCAAGTCTGCCAAGGCCGAGGCCCGTAAGGCCCTTCAGGAAATTGAGGATATGAAGAAAATAGCGGCGGGTAAGGCATTTTTCATGCAAAGCAAGCATGTTAATGTAAACTACCTGACACTTACCCGAATTCGGAGCTCTCCAGGGGCGTTTGCAGATCTGCCTCGCAGTGTATCGACGCTGCCGCATTCTACCGTGGCGAGGAGGGGAGCTCAACGGAGAAGGTCTTCTGGTCTCAGTACGCTGAGGCCGGCCATCCGGTGCCCCCTAGCGACCAGCTGAAGCAGCTGGTCGAACTCCACAAGGTAGCTGAGGAGGCCATGAAGGGCCTTATAGTCCGGCTGTGGCCTGGACAGGCCATGCCTGGGAGCTACTTCGGCCTCGTGCGGCGGCTGGTGGATGCGTGCCCCTGGGTGGATGTTATCAAGCGCTCCGCTTGTATTGAAGGTGCTCGTCGGGACCTTGCCCGCGCAAAGGTGCACTGGGGCAGGCTGGATGCGGAGAGGCTTCTTACTGACCCACCGCCAGTGGGCAAGGAGTATCGTACGCCCAAGATGTACTATAAGAGTGTCCTGAAGGGTGCCCAAAATATTGCGGATGAGTGCCCCAGAGATGTAATTATTGAGTGAAACTCGCTATGCATTATCTTGTGCGCTGAAAACTTTGTTCATATGCGCTACGCAACGCTTGTTTAATTTAAAATATTACCTTCTATGCGGCCGTTTATAAAATCTGAGAGATGGCAAGTCGTTGGCTTCAGCCCCCAAGCCACGAGTGCTGGGGTGTTCGGGATAAACTTGAGCACTCTTGTTCCCATTTTTGGGTCCATCTAGGGAGGCGCTCAATACAACGAACAAGGCAACCGGACTTATAATGCTTGAACACTCTCACTTAGCCATAGAATTCTATAATTTTAAATTTCGGCGAAGCCCCTAGTATTCGGAAGACCGAATTCGGGGCGCTATCCACGCCTTCGTCGGACATTATCCGGTACTTCGCTTGAAGCGGCATAGGTCTTTAGGGACCCGAAAAAACCTCTCGAACAGCGACCGGTCTCTCGCCTTATCATGCCGGTCAGTTTTAGCTTTCTCCACTGAGGCGCTCGCCCAGCTCAACCGGGGCGCAATCGCAGTGGTTCTCCCAGTGCCACCTTAGCCGACAGAACGGAACGTAAGGCACCAAAACGTGGGAGCCGGGCAAACCCAACTATTGACCCAAGACATGATTCAGAGCCGATTCATATAATGCTATAAGTTCGGGGTGCCGCACTTGTGAAAGTGTTCGGACTTATCACACCATAATGCGGGGAACATAAGCCCCTGGTGTATTCGGCCGTACCAAAATATACGGGTGCGAGATGTCATTAATGAACATATGTGTAAAGTAATGCAATAACAGGCAAAAAATGCTGCATTATTTATTTAAAGAATTCTACTATGAGTGCGGAATGATACAAATAGTGCGGTAAGCAAGGGATTGGACTAATCAAACATGTCCCCCTCCAGGGATGGGCTGCGGACTGGTGGATATAATCAAATTTAATGCTCGTAATGGAGACCACCTGAGTATTTATCGCAGTCTTCTTTCTTCCCTGGCTGTTGCATCGTGAATTCGGCGGGTTCACCGCCGGACAGGGCCTCTGGTGAACGGAGTCCTATGTACACAAAGAAAGAAAATAATAACAAAAAGGAGTGACACACTTGTGAGCCCCTGGTGTGGTCGAGCCGTACTCTGGGTCTGTTGTGGTCGTGCCCCTTCCCCTAGGCCCATGGTATCTCCAGAGCGTAATGATGTACGCGGAGGGTTGGTCTTGCAATTATGCAAGGGCTGGGGTTGGGGCCGCATTGCTACGCGTGCTCGGAACGTGCCAGGTGGTCTTGGTTGATGTTGCTCCGGGCGCGTTTGGCCGTATCCGGCCGTTTAACGGCCGGACTCGAAAATTGCCTTAAAAGGCTGCTCTGTACTTCTGCCACGAGAGCTGCTGTGTGTTCCTCCATTCGGAGGGAGCGTTCCATATTTCCATTGACCGTGATGACTCCACGAGGGCCTGGCATCTTGAGCTTGAGGTATGCGTAATGCGGCACCACGTTGAACTTTGCAAACGCGGTTCGTCCGAGCAGGGAGTGATAGCTGCTGCGGAATGGGACTATGTCAAAGATTAACTCCTCGCTCCGGAAATTGTCCGGGGATCCAAAGACCACTTCCAGTGTGACTGAGCCTGTACAATTGGCCTCAACACCTAGTATGACGCCTTTGAAGGTCGTCTTTGTAGGTTTAATCCTTGAGGGGTCTATGCCCATCTTGCGCACTGTATCCTGCTAAAGCAGGTTCAGGCTACTCCCGCCGTCCATCAGGACTCTCGTGAGGTGAAATCCATCGACGATTGGGTCTAAAACCAATGCGGCGAATCCGCCATGGCGGATACTGGTCGGATGATCTCTTCGATCGAAAGTGATCGGGCAAGAGGACCATGGATTGAACTTAGGGGCGACTAGCTCCATCGCATATACGTCCCTTAGTGCACGCTTTCGCTCCCTCTTGGGTATATGGGTTGTGTATATCATGTTCACCGTCCGCACTTGTGGGGGGAAACCCTTCTGTCCTCTATTGTTCGGCGGTCGGGTCTCTTCCTTGTCGTTGCTGTGCAGCCCCTTGTCATTGTTTTCGGCGATTAACTTGCCTGCCTGCTTGAATACCCAACAATCTCTGTTGGTGTGATTAGCTGGCTTTTCGGGGGTGCCATGTATCTGACATAAGCGGTCGAGTATTCGGTCCAAATTGGACGGACCCGGAGTGGTTCTTTTGAATGGCTTCTTCCGCTGACCAGGTTTAGAGCCTCAGAACCCGGCGTTGACTGCCGTATCCTCCTTGTCGTTGTCGTTAATGCGGCATTTATTTTTGCTTCGACGCGAACTGCCATTGTGGTCCTTGGTATCCGGACTGCCAGGATTTTTACTGAGGTTGTTGCTGCGAGCTAGCCAGCTGTCCTCTCCCGCACAGAAGCGGGTCATTAGAGATGTGAGGGCTGCCATAGATTTCGGCTTTTCCTGTCCTAGGTGCCGGGCTAGCCACTCGTCGCGGATGTTATGTTTGAAGGCTGCGAGGGCCTCTGCATCCGGACAGTCGACGATTTGATTTTTCTTTGTTAAGAACCATGTCCAGAACTGTCTGGCCGATTCGTCTGGCTGCTGAATTATGTGGCTTAGGTCATCGGCGTCTGGTGGTCGCACATATGTTCCCTGGAAGTTGTCGAGGAATGCGGCTTCCAGGTCTTCCCAACACCCAATTGACTCTGCGGGCAAGCTGTTAAGCCAATGCCGAGCTGGTCCTTTAAGCTTGAGTGGGAGGTACTTAATGGCGTGGAGATCGTCGCCGCGGGCCATATGGATGTGAAGGAGATAATCTTCGATCCAAACCGCGGGGTCTGTTGTGCCATCGTAGGATTCAATGTTTACGGGTTTAAACCCTTCAGGGATTTGACGATCCATTACTTCGTCAGTGAAGCATAGCGGGTGTGCGGCGCCTCTATATTGAGCAATATCATGACGTAGCTCGAGTGAGCGTTGTCTGCTATGTTCGGCCCGACCGGAGTTATTGTATCCAGGGCAACGGTATTCGTCGTGGGTCGTGGGGCGCCCCCGTGATCCATAGATGGATCTGGATTGCCTTGCTTTGTCCTCCAATATATCTCGCAAGTCCGGCGCGTTCCCTCTTGGCTTCGTACTTTTGGAGCGATGCCGGGGTACGGTCTTGGTGGAGGGCCTAGATGCCTCTCTGTCGTGACCACGAGGTGGTCGGTCGGCCGTATTGTGCGCTGATGATGAAGGTATGTATGCTTCCTCCTCTAATCGGGGGAGCAACTTGCGTTTTGGGTAGCTTTTGGAGGGGCGTTCGAGTTCGTACTCTTCGACCGCGAGGACCTCGGTCCATCGATCGGCCAGCAGGTCCTGATCAGCTTGAAGCTGCTGCTGCTTTTTCTTTAGGCTATTTGCCGTGGCGATAAGCCTGCGTTTAAAACGCTCTTGTTCGACGGGATCCTCGGGCACGACGAATTCGTCGTCGTTGAGGCTTGCCTCGTCTTCGGAGGGAGGTATATAATTATCATCCTCGACCTCTTCATCTACCGCCCTCTCGTGAGGGCTTGCTTCTGCATCCTCCTACGCTGAATCTTGCTGGAGGGGATTGTCATCGACACTTTCTGGGGTATTATTATCTCCTGTGCCTGAATCTCCATTCTTGCTGTGGCGGGATTTAGAGCGGCGCCGCTGACGTCGGCGCTTGGGCTGTTTCTTTAAGGAATCTGCCTCCGCTGCTTTTTCGCCGTCCCCCTCTTTTGGGGTGTCCACCATGTATATGTCATATGACGAGGTGGTCTTCCAGTGCCCTGTGGGCGCTGGTTCTTGTTCGTCTCCGGCATCGTCGTCAATACCATCGATGTCTTCAGAGTCGTAGTCTAGCATGTCTGTTAGATCGTCGACAATGGCTACAAAGTGGGTGGTGGGTGGGCTTTGAATTTCTTTGACGTCCGTATCCCAACCGTCCTGGCCATAGTCCAGCCAGGTCTCTCCGGATAGCGAGAGATGTTTTAGCGAATTTAGGGTGTCGCCAAAGGGCGAGGGTTGGAAGATATCCGCAGCGGTGAATTTCATGACCGGCGCCCAATCAGATTCGATTGGCAGGGGCGCGGGAGGTTCGGAGTCCGGCAGGGAGTCCGGCACCTCGGAGTCACGAGCTTCACAAGGGACAAGGTTAGTGTTCGGCTCCATCGCCGTGGAAGTTGCAGCCCCCGAGGCGGTGTCCAGCCACCGGTCCTTGATCTGGGCGATCGGCTCCGGACTAAGGGCCGGAGCGGATTCTTGTGCGGCCACCAAGGCACTGTCCGGCGGCAGAGCTAGATCATGCCCATCGTGACAGTGCGGCACGCTCGGCTGTGGCTCGAGCCCGTCGAAGATCAAGTCCCCCCGGATGTCGGCCGTGAAGTTTAGGCTTCCGAACCTGACCTGACGGCCAGGGGCGTAGGTTTCGATCTGCTCCAGATGGCCAAGTGAATTAGCCTGCAGTGCGAAGCCGCCGAATACGAAGATCTGTCCGGGGAGAAAAGTCTCACCCTGGACAGCGTTGTTGATTGAAGGAGCCATCGAGCCTATCGGTGACGACACAGAGGAACTCTCAATGAAAGCACCAATGTCGGTGTCAAAATTGGCGGATCTCGGGTAGGGGGTCCCGAACTGTGCGTCTAGGCGGATGGTAACAGGAGACAAGGGACACGATGTTTTACCCAGGTTCGGGCCCTCTCGATGGAGGTAAAACCCTACGTCCTGCTTGATTAATGTTGATGATATGGGTAGTACAAGAGTAGATCTACCACGAGATCAAGGAGGCTAAACCCTAGAAGCTAGCCTATGGTATGATTGTTGTAATGTATGTTGTGTCCTACGGACTAAAGCCCTCCGGTTTATATAGACACCGGAGAGGGCTAGGGTTACACAGAGTCGGTTACAATGGTAGGAGATCTACATATCCGTATCGCCAAGCTTGCCTTCCACGCCAAGGAAAGTCCCATCCGGACACGGGACAGAGTCTTCAATCTTGTATCTTCATAGTCTTGGAGTCCGGCGGACGATGATAGTCCGGCTATCCGGACACCCCCTAGTCCAGGACTCCCTCACTCCGCATTGAGGGGTCCACAGGTTTTGGAAGCATCAGTCTCGATGAATCAGCCAAGAGAAAGCACAGGGATGGCATAGAAGAGGAGATCAGGGCGCGGTGAAGCATCACCGGAGGGGGAGAAGATGACATCAACCATAATGATTGGGGACGTCATACTTTAATTCATTCGGTGTGGTAGTCAAGGACGATTAGGCGGATTCTCTGGATAAGGTTACGGGTCGTGGGATTCCCGTTGGCCGCGTGCACGACGAACAACACTAGGGCGGACAGCCATGATTCCGATGGAGCACGATTTTGTCGCACGGCTGAGAGAAAAGAGGGGCGGGGGAGAGGGAGAGGAGGGGTGGGGGAGGGGGAGAGGGGACCGCAGCGGGGAGGGCAGAAAGAGTCGGAGCCGTGCGGCACCACACCCCGGCGACGCTGTGTACGGGGCATGGGCTCCGTCGGAGGTGAGAGAGAGACAGGTGAGGTAGGGAGGGGAGAGTTTTTCCCTTTACTTTTTAAATTTTATTTATTAGGTCTCACATGTAAGCTAGAGAGAGAGAGTTTTTTCTTTTCTTTTTTAGGACCCACATGTAAGTGATACTGCGATAGAGGTGAGAGAGTTGTTATTTTAATAAGAGGGCCCACCGGTAAGGAGGGGCAAAAAAGTAAAGCAAACGCCTAGAAAATGGTCAAAGGCCTTTGACTGGACAGTAACGACACAGAAGGGCATTTCTATAAGTGCAACTGACGGTAGAGGGGCAAATTTGAGCATGCTTTGAAATTAGGGGCAAATCTGATTAGTGGGTTCGAGTTAGGGGCACAAATGTAAATGTCCCCAATATCAATGGGCTAAAGAAATTATCAATAAGGCATAATAGGGGGTAGTTATTAGGCTTATAGGCCCAATAAGAAGTCGAATTGAGGGCCGAGTTGGATTGGGGGAGTGTCGTGGTGGGCGCACGGCAGATGCCAAGGGATGGCTAAAGAGAGGAGGAGGCTCGAGGGCGCTGGTGGGCTCCAGAGGCGAGGTTGGCATGCGCGAGCGCGGGACGCCAGACATACCAGGTTCGGGGCTCTCCGGAGAGATAACACCCCTAGTCCTGCCGAGTTTGGTTGGATGATGATTGATAGTACAATGTTGCTCCTGGAGCTGTGTGGAGGAGGAAGCTGGCCAAGGCTTGGGCTGCTCCTTCTCTCCGGTACTGCTGTTGGGTGGCTAGTTCTATGCTTGCTTGTGCTTCTGTTTTTTACTCTCTCGTCCATGCCTCTATAGGTGTGGGTTCCTTGGGGGTTTTATAGATCAACCCACCCAGGGTTACAATGGTAATATGCCGAGTCGGTGGGCCCGTATTGTCGGTGTCCGGGACACCGAGCTGGGTCCCGCTTGTGGGCTTGTGGTTCACCGGGTTCCCCTAGGCGTGGGCCCCGCATGCCTAGGGGGACTGTGCGCCGTCTTGTCGATCGTCAGGGCGTGGCCGAGTCAAGTCGTGTACAGTGCTCTCCATCAGGCTGCCGCTTGCTGTCGTCAGCGGTGAGGGCGCGGGAGCACTGTTGCCATGCCAGCCTTGGTCATCGGGTAGGTGAGGGGCACTGTTGCCATGCCCCGGCTGACCACAGGTATGGGTGAAAACACTATTGTCTTGGTCATCGTTGGTTTAGGTCTCGTCCCATCATACAACCTGGATGGGACGGGAGCTGACCCGTGGTTGGGTTGCCGTGGATGCCACGGGTGGGGCCGGCTTGCCGCGGAAGCCTTGGTTGCGCCGGGTTGAGTTGTCTTGCGCCAGTTGCTACGGCCGGGTTGACGTTCCTTGCCGGGCCGGGGAGCTTGGCCGGGTTGCGGGCCCTGCCGGGTCGAGCGACCCGGCCAGGCGCGTGCCGGTTTGCGGGGCGATGCGGGCCCTGCTGTTTTTGAAAAGGATCCGGGTTCCGTTGCCTGCCCGGGGTTCATCCCCCCGACAGTAGTCCCCGAAGCTGTGAAGGTCCGCCGTCTTCTGATGAGTGGGCCTTCGCAGTTTCCCCCCTGAGCAAGGCGGATTCGGCGAGCGTCGGGTCTGGCAACACCAACTATGTGCCGGTTTTCTTGGAAACCGGATCGCGGCATCCTGGCCGTGGCGGGAACCGAGGAGTCCGTCGAATCTTGAGGCGATCCCTTGCACTTCGCGTAGGCGCCACGTGCCGGCCGGAAGTCAGAGGGGCCTGACAGGCCACGCGCATGACGGGACCGGGCAACGGGCCGGGGGGCCGCCGCCGCGCGCCCTTGGGCTACGCGCGTGGATTTATTATGGCGTCCAAGGGCCGGTCGCACTTCCCCGAGCAGTTAGTGCGTGCGTACGTGCACACTTATTGCGGGGTAGTGGAACGGGTGGGTGCAGACGATCCCAATTCCTCATGTTTGAACCGGGGCTTATAAATTGAGGGGGGCAAGGAGGCGGCGGACACCATTCTTGCTCGCGCCCTCCTGTCCCCCTACTCCTGCTCTGCTCTTTGCCACCGACGCACAGCTGCGCCCGCAGCCCCGAGCAGAGCTTCCTCTGTCGTTCATCTTCTTCTTCCTGCTTCTGTCCATGGCGCTGCCGTCATGCTCCTGGATGGGCTCCAACGTTACTAGCGAGGACATCACGCAGCTTCGAGCTTCGCGGCGCTTGCCGCGGGAGACGGACATCGGTGTCCGCCTGCCGCACGGCGAACAGAGGCCCCGGCCCGAGGGGCGGGAGTGCGTCGTCTTCCTCATGCATTTTGAGCGCGGGTTCGGGCTGCCGGTGAGCACCTTCTTCCGCGCATTCTTGGAGTTCTTCGGGCTTCAACCGCACCATCTTAGCGCCGGCGCCATCGTCCAGCTCTCCGGTTTCGTGACCTTGTGCGAGGGGTACCTGGGGGTCGAGCCGACGACCGACCTCTGGGCGCGCTTCTTCTCCTTGGAGCAGCAGGGCCCGTCGGCCGGGTAGTTCGCCGACTGCGGTGCCGCCATCATCTCGAAGCGGTCCAGGGCGGATTTCCCCAAGATCCCGCTCGAGAATTCTGCCAAGAAATGGCAGAATTCTTTCTTCTACGTCTGCAACCATGGCGCGGACCATATTAATCTTCCGCCCTTCATCATCGCGCCGCCGCGGGCGAAGACAAACTGGGGCTACTCGCTCCGGCGCCCGTCACAGGAGATCGTCAATCTCCGCGAGCGGGTGACGGTGATGAGGACGCAGGAGGGGCTCACCGGCACGGACCTCCTTGCCGCGTTCATCTCCCATCGTGTCCTTCCGCTTCAGAGGCGCTCCTGCCTCATCGGCGAGATGATTGGCCTGCAGGACCCCAACTGAATGGGGTCGACGTTGCTGTCTGCAGAGCAGGTCACGCGCGGCGTCAACGACATCTCCAAGGGCAACCTTGGAGAGGATTGGCGATTCAGCAAGGCGCCATATAGCCAATCAATCCCGACACTGCAGGCGAGCGTCTGGTCTTCTTACTTTGCTGCGGCGCATCTTCTTGTTCGTCCCGACGCGGCACGGGAGATTCTCTTGAACGCAATCCGGCTTCCTTACGCTCGGGCTCCGTCACAGGTGGCACCGATGGCACAAGAGGAGCCCGCGGCCCAAGGCAGCGAGGAGGTGGCCAAGTCCAACGCCGGCGCTGGGCGCCGTGCTGGTAAGTCTTGCATGTTTCCTTCTTCATTTTGCCTTGAATTGTTGATCGTGTCGCGGCAAAGGCGACGCTAACGCCGGTTGCTGGTGTAGCGGCGTTGGGCGGGGGAGGCGGCGACACGGGACTAGCCGGGTCCTCGCATGGGGCGGCGCCGAGCCGCCCACATGGAAAGGACAGCGTCGCGCCATGACCCCGGGGATCAAAGCGCGCGGCCGACCCGGCCGAGCCTGGGAGGCCTGCCAAGAAGAAGCGTGGGAGGCCGATCCTGGTCCCAGTCTTGACGGGGTAAGTTTCATTTCCTGCTTGCACCTAGAATTCTTGAGCCAGTGTTGTCTGTTTTTGCTTATTCTACCTTCTTCTTCAGGTCGCCCATCGCGCTGGCGAGGGCGGCGGCAGAGGCTGTGGCCGCCAAAGGGGCCGCGTTCCGCAGGAGCCGGTCCGACCTCGCCGGCCTGGCTTGAGAGGAGGGACGGGGCAACTCGGACCTCGGCCTGGACCCGAACGACGCCAAGGCCTTAGCATGGCGGGACAGGAACCGGGTCGAGGCGGAGCTGGAGGCGGCGTCAGTCCAGGCTTGGACCGACGCGGCAGCGACATGGGTGCTATCCGGTGTGGAGTCGGCCTAGCGCGAGATGCCGGAGGGCACGGTGGTGGCGGCGATGGTTTTTGAGCTGTCGTCGGTGAGGGAGCGCGGCCGTGGGGGCGGGCTGAGGTGGCGGTCCTCGACCAGGAGGTCGTGGAGGTGGGAGGCGACACCCCGCCATGAGCCGATGTGGTCGAGCGCGCGGGGGCTGATGGTGGTGGAGGCGGCGGCGTCCTGGAGGAGACACCGCAGGCGGCGATGCCGGAGGTGCCGTCAGCTATGGAGGAGGCACCACGGGCGGCGGTGCCTGAGGTGGCGACGCAGGGCGTCCCGGCGTCCGGGTCGCCGTCGGCACCGGGAGGGGCATCGAAGGAGGTGCTGGCCGTGTCGCGAGCGGCCAGCGGGGGACTCGCCTTGGCGCCCCGGCAGGGTGGGCGCCGAGTTGCCGTGCCACAGCCCGCGCGGAGCGGGGGCGCGGCCGTCTTCGGGCCTCAGACCCAGGAGGAGGCGGTGCTGGATGCCGCCAGCTGCCGCTTGCAAGGCCGGATGGAGCGTCTTGAGGCCTTCACCCAGGCCGAGATAGAGCGGACGCGCGACCTAGGGCACACCGTCCTAGTAAGTCTTTCTTCTTTTGTTTCCTTGTGGTTTCTTCTTTGTGGGGGCGCACCAGCGCACCCACTGGGTGTAGCCCCTGAGGTTCGGGCCAACTATGTAGTAGTTGGGTCGAATCTTTAGATCGCCGGGCCTTGTTCTGACTTCTGTCTTTTTTCAGCATCTTGATGCCTTCCGGGTTGCTGCCTTCAACCGTCTCCTAGGCACACATCGGGAGCTCAAGGAGCAGCTTGCTGCCAAGGAGGAGCTTCGCGTCGCCGCAGGTACGTTCGTGCTCTTTTCTAGTGGGGGCGCGCTAGCGCACCCACTGGGTGTAGGCCCCGAGATTCGGGCCAACTACGTAGTAGTTGGACCAAATCTTAAGTCTTACCTTTTTTGTTCTGCCGAACTTTTCTTTTTGCAGCCGAGGTGCTGTCTTGGCGGACCCGGCTGCTCCGGGCCGGTCATCATTACGACCGGCTTGTTGCTGATGCCGGCCACCTTGGCGTCGAGGCGGCGCAGGCGAGGGCGGAGGCTGCTGCGGCCCAACGGTCTCTTGATGAGGCCAACCGGCTGCATGAGTAGCTGGTGGGTCACAAGAGCCGCCTTGAGGCCGAGGTGGAGCTCCTTAAGGCGGAGGCCGCCAAGGTGATGGAGACGCAGTGGGCCCTGGTCGAGGCGGACCAGTAGCGCGGCCAGCTGGCCGACGACAAGGGCTGGCTCCAGGCCGAGGTGGATCGCCTGTGGGAGCAGGCCGCCGCGGCCGAGGAGGCTCGTCAGGACGAGACTCGTCGCCGCGAGGCGGCCGTGAAGGCGACCGAAGACAAGGATGCTGAGCTGAAGGCGGCCCTTGCTAAGGCGGCCGATCTGGAGAAGGCACTCGGGGAGCGCGCCCGCGTCGTGGAGCGGGAGCAGCGTGGTACGTTGCTCGAGGCGCAGCACCTAGAAGAGTCCGTCTCCAGTAAGTGCTGCTTCTTGTAATTTTGCCGGGTCAGGACCCGGCTTCTCTTCCTTGTTGTTCTTCTAATCTTGCTTCTTCTTTTACAACAGGGTCCTTCTCGGAGACGCAGCGGCTGGCGGAGGAAGCCGTCCGCTACCAGCATGACCCGACCCGCGTTGTTGGGTCTGGGACGGATCCGCGGGTGGCCTGGACCTTCCCAGAGATCATTGCCCCTGCAGAGGCCCGCCTGCAGGCCCTGTGGATGCAGATGGAGCGGTTGTCCCAGGCTGGCACCGCGATGACGATGGCCCTGTGGCTGGACTCCGTCCATCCGCAGCTTCTCGCGCCTGGCGCGTTGGTTGGAGATGGCCCCGGACCGCCTTGGCAAGTGGCGTGTTTCCGCCGCCCGTGCCGGTGCTGAGATGGCGCTTCGGTTCGCGCTATCTTGGCATCCGGATCTTCAGTTGGACGCGCTGATGGGCCAGCACGCTGGTTCGGAGCAGTTGCTGCAGGAGGAAGCCAACCGGATCGCCTCCCGGGCCAGCTACATCACCGACTTTGCCTTCCACGACGAGTTCCATACGGAGCGGACGGAAGACGGCAGGGCCGTGGATGGCGACGACTACGGCTTGCTTCTCCATGACCTGGAGGGGAGCTCGGAGGAGACGGGCATCTACGGTGACACGGATGCTGAGGAGGACACCGGTGTCACGCCGGACCCGTAGGTCGCCAGGGGAGGGCCGTCGACGTTGCGACACGGCGCTGGAGATGCCTGAGATACTTTACACAGAATCTGTTAAGTAGTAGGTCCACGCATGCACTGGGGGTTGTTTGGGGTGTAATGAACTCGGGCCGTGGGCCTTTGCTTTAAATATTTATGTGTGAATATCGTGAGTGCTTTTTTGCTCTTTGCCTTCCGCTTTTTCGAACCGATTTCATGCGCTTTTCCTCTCTCAAACCTCCCCCCGCGAATCAGACAGCCGAGGCTCCGGTCCGTGACAAGGAATTCGATTCTTCGAGAGGGGCGCGCAGGACTTGGGTCCTTAGAAGCGTTGAGCGAGAGCGAAATACCTACTGGGCCGGCTGGCGGCGATCCGACTTGGCCGCTGGGCGAGCAGCCGGTCGTGCGGCTACTTATTTGATGAGTGACGGGCCGGGTCGGTCGACCCGGTGGCCTTTGACTTAGTGCATGAATCGTAAAGGAGCTTTGGCCCGTTGTGCTTGCCCGCTGACAGCCAAAGCTGGATCTGCGGTTTTAGGGCGAAGTGGGGGACCGCGGCGTCCCAACTTTATTAGGAATCACCAAGTAAGGCGGCGGGGTGGCGACCGAGCCGGCCTGCCCCCGAGCCCCCGGGTCAAGCGAGTTGAGCCGGTGGCCTGGTTCAGTGGTAAAGTGATGCAGAAAAATAAGGACGCAATAAATTGGTCGGTAAAAGGCAGCCCCCAAATCTCGTTCAGGGACCTCGTAGTTTCATGTGTTTACAAAAGGCGACGATACATACACTCGTGCGGCTAACTGTAAAACGAGCAGAGGAGTTCCGCGTTCCACGACCGGGTTGTTTCTTCGCCGGCGATGTCCTTCTTGCGCTTCTTTGACTTGCGCGCGTCGATGAGGTAGTAGGCGTTGCGATCGCGCAAGGCCCTGCTCACGATGAACGGGCCCTCCCATGAAGGGCACAGCTTGTGCTGGCCTGCCTGCTCTTGGACGAGTCGGAGGACGAGGTCGCCCTCGCGGAACGCGAGGGGCTTGATCTTCTTGCTGTGGTAGTGCCTCCGGCCTTGCTGGTAGATAGCCGAACGGCTAAGTGCCAGAAGGCGCGCTTCTTCGAGCAGGTTGACGCCGTCTTCGCGTGCCTCTCTGGCTTCGGCTTCAGTGTACATCGCGACGCGCGGCGAGTCGAACTCGACGTCGGTCGGGATGACGGCTTCATCTCCATAAACGAGGAAGAACGGGGTGAACCCGGTCGACCGATTCGGCATGGTGCGCAGACTCCAGAGTACTGCTGGCAACTCATCAAGCCAGCTGCTGGGTGAGCGGATAAGTGGCTTGACGAGTCGCGGCTTGATGCCAGACAGGATTAGTCCGTTGGCCCGCTCGACCTGCCCGTTGGACTGCGGATGTGCCATGGAGGCCAGGTCGAGGCGGATGCCGGAGACGGAGCAGTATTGCTCGAGCGCGCCCTTGGTGAAGTTGGTGCCGTTGTCGGTGATGATGTTGTTCGGCATGCCGTGGCGCATCGCTATATCCTTGATGAACCGGATGGCTGTTGGCCCGTCCAATTTCTTGATAGGTCTTGCCTCGATCCACTTGGTAAATTTGTCGACTGCCACCAGTAAGTGCGTCATGCCGCCTCGAGCGGTTTTGAAGGGTCCCACCATGTCGAGTCCCCAGACCGCGAAGGGCCAGGCGATCGGTATGGTGCGGAGTGCTGACGCCGGCTGGTGGCTGCGTTTGCTGAAGTGTTGGCACCCTTCACATTTGAGAACGAGTGACTCGGTGTCTTCGAGGGCCGTGGGCCAATAGAAACCTTGGCGGAATGCCTTGGACACCAAGGATCGCGATGTGGCGTAGTGCCCGCACTCGTCCTGGTGAATGTCGAGGAGGATGTCGATGCCGCGATCCTGCTCGACGCAGCACTGGAACACGCCGGTAGAGCTGCGTTTGACGAGCTCGTTGTTGATGATGCTGTAGGCGGATGCCCGGTGCTGAATTTGCCGAGCTTCGGTGTCGTCCATGGGGAGAACCCCGTTCTCCAGAAACCCTGATATTGGGAGAGCCCAAGATGGAGCTGCAACCACTGCGAAGACAGCCACCAGGGTGGGTTCTGGGTTGGCAGCCCCCAAGCCGGGTTGAGTAGCCCCCGGGTCGGGGATGGCAACGGCCGGGTCCGTGATGATGGTGGCCGGGTTGAGCCGAGCAGCCCCCGGGCCGGGTTCAGTATTCCCCAGGCCGACTTGGGCTGTGACTGGGTCCTCTAGAACATGAATAGACTCGGAGTCCGGCGATGGCTTGACGGACGGCTTGCGCAGATGCTCAAGGGAGACACCGGACGGGATGGCTTCTCGTGACGAGGCGATCTTGGCGAGCGTGTCGGCTGCTTCGTTCTCTGCGTGCGGGACGTGGAGGAACTCGCAGCCCTTAAAGGATCCGGATAGCTTCTGGACGAGGAAGGGGTAGCTTGCCATGTTGGAGTCGCGGGCGTCCCATTCGCCGGAGCACTACTGCACCACCAGGTCCGACTCGCTGTAGCACAAGATGCGCCAGATGCCGAGTTCCTTGGCAAGCCGGAGGCCGTGTGAGGGAGTCCTGGATTAGGGGGTATCCAGACAGCCGGACTGTGTACAACGTCCGGACTATTGAAGCGTGAAGATACAAGACTCAAGACTTCGGCCCGTGTCCGGATGGGACTCTCCTTTGCGTGGAAGGCAAGCTTGGCGATCCGGATATTGTGTTTCCTTCCTTGTAACCGACTCCATGTAAACCCTAGCCCTCTCCGGTGTCTATATAAACCGGAGAGGTTGGTCCTCAGAAGGCCGATCACAATTACAATCATACCATCATAGGCTAGCTCTTAGGGTTTAGCCTCTACGATCTCATGGTAGATCTACTCTTGTATTACCCATATCATCAATACTAATCAAGCAGGAAGTAGGGTTTTACCTCCATCGAGAGGGCCCGAACCTGGGTAAACATCTGTGTCCCTTGCTTCCTATTACCATCAGCCTTGACGCACAGATCGGGACCCCCTACCCGAGATCCGCCGGTTTTGACAACGACATTGGTGCTTTCATTGAGAGTTCCTCTATGTCGTCGCTACAGAGCTTGATGGCGCCTCCAATCGCCAACAACATGGTCCAGGGTGAGACTTTTCTCCCCGGACAGATCTTCATGTTCGGCGGCTTCACGCTGCGGGCCAATTCGCTTGGCCATCTGGAGCAGATCGACAGCTATGCCCCCGGCCACCAGGTCAGGTTCAGAAACTTGAACTACACGGCGGATATTCGCGGCGACTTGATCTTTGATGGATTCGGGCCTGCGCCAGGAGCGCCGAACAGTCACGATGAGCACGGCTTAGACCTGCTATCAGACGATGCTCGGGATATCACCCCGGCAGAAGTCTCAGATCTAAATCCGGGGCAGGTTGCGTTGCCCAAGGACGGAGGGCTGGACCCCGCCCCGCAGGCCGTACCCTCATCGGCGATGGAGCCGAACACATGCCTCACTTCTGAGGAAGCTTGTGACTCCGGACCCCCGGACTCTCATCTGGTTGTTGGTTCCGGTCCGCAGACCCTTGAGCCAGCCGAGCCAGACTGGGCTTCGGTAATGGAGTTTACCACTGCCGACATCTTTCAGCGCTCGCCCTTTGGCGACATGCTGAATTCACTAAAGTCTCTCTCTTTGTCGGGGGGATCTGGGCCGAACTATGTCCGGCTTGAGTGGAAAGAAGGCAACGATGGAATTTGTTGCCCACCCACCACCCACTTCATTGCCACGGTCGATGATTTAACCGACGTGCTTGACTCTGACTCCGAAGACATCGACGGTATGGACGACGATGCAGGAGAATCATAGGAGCCACTGCTCACAGGATGGTGGACGGCCACCTCCTCATACGATATATATATGGTGGACACTCCAAAGGAAACCAATGGCGACGAGGCAATGGAGGATAACCCCTCGGGAAGAAAATAAAAAATGGGCGACGTCGGCACCGCTCCAAGCCCCGCCACAACAATATCGACCCCGAAGACGAAAGCAATCCGGATGGCACCGAAGAGGAATATAACCCTGCCCAGCCCGCCTTCGAGCAGGCCGAACAGGAAGATGAGCAGGTCAGCCCAGAAGAACAGGCGGCGGACGGATACCCGGAGGAGGACAATTACATGCCCCCTCCGAAGACGAGATTAGCCTCGGCGATGACGAGTTCGGCATGCCTGAGGATCCCGTGGAGCAGGAGCGCTTCAAGCGTAGGCTTATAGCCACTGCGAGGAGCCTGAAGAAGAAGCAGCAGCAACTCCAAGCTGATCAAGACCTGCTCACAGATAGATGGACCGAAGTCCTGGCAGCCGAGGGATATGGACTCGAGTGCCAAATGGCTGACCGACCACCCCGTGGCCTGGATAAAACAGGATACCGGCCCGAATACCAGCCCGCACCCCCACGTCGATACATTACGACCCAGGGCAACAGGCAGGACCTGCAAGATATTCTGGAAAACAAAGCAGGACCGCCAAGATCGATCTACGGATCATGGGGGCGCGCCCCAACGCGCGACGATGATCGTCGCGCCGGATACAGCATCAACAAGTCCGGCCAGGCCGAACACAGCAACCCAGACCAATTCGAGCTGTGTAGCCACATAGCCCAGCACAGAGGCGCCGCACACCCCCTCTGCTTCACTGACGAAGTGATGGATCATGAATTCCCAGAAGGGTTCAAACCCGTAAACATTGAATCTTACGATGGCACAACAGACCCAGCAGTAAGGATTGAAGATTTCCTTCTCCACATTCACATGGCCCGCGGAGATGATCTACACGCCATCAAGTATCTACCCCTTAAGCTCAAAGGACCAGCCCAGCATTGGCTAAACAGCCTGCCAGCAAATTCCATTGGCAGTTGGGAAAACCTGGAAGACGCATTTCTCGACAACTTCCAGGGCACATATGTGCGACCACCGGACACTGATGACCTGAGCCATATTACTCAACAACCCAGAGAGTCAGCCAGGAAATTCTGGACTCGGTTCCTAACTAAAAAGAATCAAATAGTCGACTATCTGGACGCCAAAGCCCTGGCGGATTTTAAGCATAATATCCGTGACGAGTGGCTTGCTCGACACCTCAGCCAGGAAAAACCCAAGTCCATGGCAGCTCTCGCAACACTAGTGACCCGCTTTTGTGCGGGTGAGGACAGCTGGCTGGCTCGCAGCGGCACCACGCCACATTCCGGCACTTTGGACGACCACGATACTAACGGCAAGCCACGGCGCAACAGACATAAGAGACGGAACAACGGTGACAGCACTGAAGACACGACAGTCAACACCGGATTCAACGGATCTAAGTCCGGTCAGCGGAAAAAGCCGTTCAAAAGAAATAATCAGGGACCGTCCAGTCTGGACCGCATACTGGAGCGCTCGTGCCAAATTCATGGCACACCGGACAGACCAGCAAACCACACCAATAGGGACTGCTAGGTGTTCAAATAGGCCGGCAAAATAAACGCCGGAAACAAGGACAAGGGGCTGCACAACGACGATGACGAAGAGCCCCGGCGTCCGAACACGGGGGAACAAAAGAAATTTTCCCCCAGGTGAAAAAAGTCAACATGATCGACGCCACTCACATCCCCAAGCGGGAACGGAAGCGGGCGCTACGGGACGTCTATGCGATGGAGCCAGTCGCCCCCAAATTCAACCCAGGGTCAGCTTGTCCGATCACCTTTGATCATAGGGATCATCCTACTAGCATCCGTCACGGCGCCTCAGCCGCATTGGTCTTAGACACAATCATTGACGGATTCCACCTCACGCGAGTCCTTATGGACGGCGGCAGCAGCCTGAACCTGCTTTATCAGGACACAGTGCGCAAAATGGGCATTGACCCTTCAAGGATCAAGCCCACCAAAACCACCTTTAAAGGTGTAATTCCTGGAGTAGAGGCCCGCTGTACGGGCTCTATAACACTGGAAGCGGTCTTCGGATCCCCAAACAACTTCCGGAGTGAAGAGTTAATCTTCGATATCGGCCCTTTCCATAGTGGTTACCACACACTACTCGAACGAACCGCATTCACTAGATTCAATGCGTACCACATTATGCATACCTCAAGCTCAAGATGCCAGGACAGTGCGGGGTCATCACTGTCAATGAAAATATGGACCGCTCGCTTCGAACAAAAGAGCATACGGCACCCCTCATGGCAAAAGTACAATGCAGCCTACTCCGACAAACCAATCCGGCGACAACTTCGAGCACCGTCAAGCGAGTCCAGAGCACCCTGCCACAGGATCATCAGGAACGCCAAGAGCATGATTAGCAGTCCGGCCTCCGCTCAAGCCCCTTCAAAGCAGCATTCGTGCCACGCGTACACAATTACACACTCAAGATACCATGGGCATAGGCGGAGGCGCATCAACGACTCAGTCAATAGTGTGGGCAACTGCCAAATATCTTCATAATCTTTCCCTCTTACCTTTCAGGACAACGCGTTAGTGCAGCATCCTCAGAAGAGCCGAATTGCCGGACTCACATGGGAGAGAGATCCAAAGGAGGCAACAGACGATGTGCGCAGAAGGAAATACCCAGGTGGAATCTATTTACGATCATTATACCTGCTTTATCTATCTGTACACAGCCTGCCCTTGGATAGGACATGTCAAATAGTCCTATTTATCTCCGCTTAATGCATCCATTGTAAACATACGCTTAAACGTATTATTTGTCAATGGGAGATCACATATAGCGTCAGCTTATTATTCTCATTTGAGCATTTTTTCTCTTATAAATGTTTATTGCATCCGTAGACCTTGGTACGATCAGTTTGCCAGGGGCTTCTCATGGCGCCCTGTAATATGGCAAGTAAAGTCCGAACACTTTCAACAGTGCGGCACCCCAAACTTATAGCACTATATGCATCAGCTCCGAATCATGTCTTGGGTCTACAGTTGGGATAGCCCGGCTCCCTTGTTTTGGTGCCTTACGTTCCGTTATATCAGCTAAGGTAGCGCAGGGAGAACTAATGCGATTGTGTCCCGGTTCTTCCGGACGAGCACCTCAGTAGAGAAAGCCGAAAACTGACCGGCATGATATGGAAAGAGCTGGTCGCTATTCGAGAGGTCTTAAAGTCCTTAAAGATTTTCCGCTTTAGGCGATAAATCAGCTTCGTCCGATCTAGGCGTGTATAGCGCCCCAATTCGGCCTTCCAGATTTTAGGGGCTTCGCCGAAATTTAAAATTGTAGACTTCTATGGCTAAGTGAAAGTTATAAATCCGCATAGTCCGATTGCCTTGTTCGCTGGGCCGGACACCTCCTTAAGGGACCAAACATTTGGATAAAGAGTGTCTGGGTTTTCCACGAACACCCCAATACTAGTTACGTGGGGGCGGAAGCCGACGACTGGCCTACTTTCAGAATTTATAAATTGCTGCACAGAAGGTAATATTTTAAATAACAAAAGCGCTACATAGCGCAAGTAACTTCGTCCTTAAATTACAAACATGACAGAAGTGAATTTATTCAAAAATGGTGTCCTTGGTACATTCATCAGCCACGAGACGAGCACCCTTCATAACGCCATCATAGTACATCTCGGGTTGGCGATGCGCCTTGCCCTCCGGCGGCCCGTCCTTGACCAGCTTCTCCGCATCCAGCTTGCCCCAATGCACCTTGACGCGGGCAAAGGCCCGGCGGGCACCCTCGATGCAAACGGATCGCTTGATCACTTCAAGCCGCGGACAGGCATCCACCATCTGTTTGATCAGGCCAAAGTAGCTACTGGGCAGGAGCTCAACAGGCCACATCCGGACTATGAAACCTTTCATAGCCAGTTCGTCCGCCCTGTGGAGTTCGACCAACTGCTTCAGTTGGTCACTCAGAGGCATTGGATGTTCGTCCCCATCATACTGGGACTAGAACAGCTTCTCCGTTGAGATCCCCTCCTGGGCACGGTAGAACCCCGCAGTGTTTGATATGCTGCGTGGCAGATCTCCGAATGCCCCTGGAGAGCTCCGAATTCGAGTAAGTAAAAGAAACGCCTCCTTCACATGTTTGCTTTGTGTAAAAAACTTCTTACCCGTTGCTATCTTTTTGGCCTCCTGGATCTCCTGCTGTGCCTTCTCGGCTTCGGCCTTGGCGTCTTTCAAACTCACAAGGGCCTTCGCAAGCTGGGCCTCTTTCATCTTCAAATCCTGCTCCACGGACTTGCACTTCTTGCCAAGGCCCCGGAGATCTTGCTGTACCTCACCCACTCTAGCACTTTGCTTTTCGCGCTCCTGGCATTCCAAGGCCGCCTTGTCTTCGGCCTCGGACAGCGCTTTCTTCAAGGACGCCACTTGAGCGGTGGTCCCTGTCACACAATCATGACGCTTCGGTGTTAGATTAGCCAATTTTTTCTATCCTCAAATACATAAGAGAGGGGAATCACTTACCCTTGTTCTCTTCGAGCTGCCTCTTCGTGAGGCCGAGCTCTCCCTGCGCCTGCTCGAGGTCCTGCTTCAGTTCGGCAACCTCGGTAGTATGGGCAGCAGCAGCAAGCAGCACAGCCTGCTTATTCACATGAATACTTATTATTAGACTCCTGCGGATTATAATTGACTCTATGTTTGGCTTTTCTTTCCAAATATCAAACAGAGTATCAGGGGTTACTACCTATCAGGTGGTAATTTTACACATATTTCTTACTTACCTCAAAGCCTGTCAAGAGGCTGGTGCAAGCTTCAGTTAGTCCGCTCTTGGCGGACGAAACCTTTCGAATCACCGAACTCATAAGAGTATGGTGCTCTTCGTCCATGGAAGCGCCGTGAAGCGCTTCCAACAGACAATCCGGCGCCTCAGGCGCAACGGAAGTCCTTGATGCAGACGGCTCGCCCTCCCTAATGAGGGGCTGTCCGCCTGAGTTCGGAACCATTGAAGGTTCTGGGACAGTGTTCGGCTGAGAGCTTGGCCTACCGTGGCTCTCATCGACACAATCCGTGGGGATCTTGAACCCCACGTGTCTGACATCTGGGACCCTGCCTCGGGGCATCTCCAGAGTCACCTCCCCCCCCGCTCTGGGAGCCTCCGGGACAACACCTCCGTGTCATCCGCGGGTTGAGGAGTAGTGGCTGTTGGAAGCGAATTCATCTCCGAATTGCTCAGGGACCCGGAGGAGGATACCTCGGGGTGAGCCCTGGCTGGGCTGCACATATGTTCGGTGTTAAACAAAAGTTATAGAGTGAAGTTATAATGGAGTGCGAACACTTACGATCGCAGTGGGGGCTTCCCCCTGGGCAGCCACCCCTCCTTGCTGAGAGCGGCCATGGTGGAGTAGTCCGGAAGGGACACCTTCCCCTTCGTGGATGCCACAGCCTCCCCTTCCGGGGCGGCTTTCCCCTTCTTCTCCCCTCCAGTGCGGGAAGGTAGAATTTCTTCCTAAGTCCCTCCGCCTCCGCGGGAGGAATCTGTCTCGTCGTATCAGACGACAGGGGTATGACGGCCTTACAACGAGGGCCTTTTCCGGCCCCCTGGTCTGCCTCCTCGGGCCCCTCATCCTTTCTGGATGGGGTGTCTCCTTCTTCTTCTTCCTCCTCCCCTTTGTGGGAGGAGTGTGCCTCGTCGTCTTCGGACGGGGCTTCTAGCATAACCTTACGCCGGAGACCCTTTCGGGTCCCCGGGGCCTTCTTTTCGGCCTTCTTCCCGGCACCTTGTACGGTGCCGGGACTAGCATCTCCGTCAGGAGAGCGTCAGCTGGGCCTTCTGGCAACGGAGCCGGACAGTAAACCTGCTCCGCTGTCTCCACATAATCCTAAACAAATGTGCATAACTACTTAAGGCTCTCTCATGAATATATTGGGAAGAACCGAACCCGGTGGTAGTCTGAGAACTCACCTGACTAGGAGCCCGTGCGGCGTGAAGCCCGCGGTCCTTGGATATGGGAGGAGGTACTTCGGAGGCCTTGAACAGCACCTTCCATGCGCCTTTGTGCGTCATGTCATAGAGCTTCCGGAGCGTCTGGTGTTCGGCTGGGACGAACTCCCATAGATTGAATGCCCGCCTTTGGCATGGCAGAATCCGGCGAACGGGCATGACCTGGATCACATTGACAAGCTTGATGTTCTTGTCCTTCATGCTCTTGATGCAGGTCTGGAGTCCGGTCAGCTCCGTAGATTCGCCCCAAGACAGGCCCTTCCTTTCCCAGGAGGTGAGCCGCATGGGGGCTCCAGATCTGAATTCGGGGGCCGCCGCCCAATTGGCTCCACGCGGCTCGGTGATGTAGAACCACCCTGACCGCCATCCTTTTACGGTCTCCGCAAAGGAGCCGTCCAACCAGGTGACATTAGGCATCTTGCCCACCATGGATCCTCCGCACTCCGCTTGTTGGCCGCTTACAATCTTCGGCTTCACGCAGAAGGTTTGCAGCCACAGGCCAAAGTGAGGCCGGATGCGGAGGAAGGCCTCGCATACGACGATGAACGCCGAGATGTTGAGGACGAAATTTGGGGCTAGATTATGGAAATCTAGCCCGTAGTAAAACATAAGCCCGCGGACAAAGGGATGAAGTGGAAATCCCAGTCCACGGACGAAGTGGGCAACAAACACGACCCTCTCATGGGGTCCTGGGGTCGGAATGACCTGCCCGACGTCCGGTAGCCAGTGCACTATGTCTGCGGCCAAGTATCCGGCCGCCCGAAGATTTGTGACATGCTTCTCCTTGACGGTGGAAGCCACCCACTTGCCTCCTGCTCCGGACATGTTTAGCTATGTGGAGAAGACTTGGGCTTGGGCGTTGGAGCTCGAGGGGGCAAGAGTGGGCAAGGGAGAAAGGAGGCGTGGGTCAAAATGAGGAAGTCTTATACCTTTATAGAGGCGACGAAAGCGGTGCGCCTCCCCACTTGCCCGTTGGGAATCGCTTGCTTCCCAAGCGCCACGATTGATGGTGTGGCGGGATTACCCATACCCGTATTGATGAGAATCCCGTGATAAGGGGACACGATCTCTGCTTTGACAAGACGTGTCAAAGAAACCGCCTCGTAATATGCGCTGTAGCTGGTTGTGGGAAAACGGTTCGAATGATGATCCGACCGTAATAACATGTCATCAGAAAAAGTTGTTAGCAGATTGCATTTGTGAAATATCATTCTCTCTACAATGGCATGTGAAGACCATTTTGTGGATCCGGAGACGATTCAAGTGTTCGATAATTACTTTGGAGTAATCGAAGGAGGAACCCGCCTTGCAATGCCGAAGACAATACTGCGCGTCGGACTCATCATCATTAAAGCCTGGTTCAGGGGCTACTGAGGGAGTCCTGGATTAAGGGGTATCCAGACAGCCAGACTGTGTACAACGTCCGGACTATTGAAGCGTGAAGATACAAGACTCAAGACTTCAGCCTGTGTCCGGATGGGACTCTCCTTTGCATGGAAGGCAAGCTTGGCGATCCGGATATTGTGTTTCCTTCCTTGTAACCGACTCCATGTTAACCCTAGACCTCTCCGGTGTCTATATAAACCGGAGAGGTTGGTCCTTAGAAGGTCGATCACAATTACAATCATACCATCATAGGCTAGCTCTTAGGGTTTAGCCTCTACGATCTCGTGGTAGATCTACTCTTGTACTACCCATATCATCAATATTAATCAAGCAGGAAGTAGGGTTTTACCTCCATCGAGAGGGCCCGAACCTGGGTAAACATCTGTGTCCCTTGCTTCCTGTTACCATCAGCCTTGACACACAGATTGGGACCCCCTACCCGAGATCCGCCGGTTTTGACACCGACACCGTGCACAAGGGCTTCATACTCAGCTACGTTGTTGGAGGCGGCAAAGTGGATCTGGAGCGCGTAGTGGAGCCAGACGCCCTTCGGAGATGACAGTACAATGCCGACCCCCAAGCCGAGTCTCATCTTGGACCCGTCGAAGTGCATGCGCCAGTGCATCGAGTCTGGAGGCGGCGGCAAGTACTGGGTCTTGGTCCAGTCGACGAGGAAATTGGCTAGGGCCTGAGACTTGATCGTGGTGCGGGGCTCGTAGAGCATGGTGTGGCCGGCTAGCTGGATCGCCCACTTGGCGACCCGGCCGGAGGCGTCCCGGCACCCGATGATTTCTCCGATAGGCGCCGTGCTAACAACGGTGATGACTGCTCTTGGAAGTACTGCTTCAGCTTCTTGGCAGTGAGGTACACGCCGTAACACATCTTCTGGTAACGCGGGTAGTTCTGCTTGGAAATGGAGAGCACCTCACTCACGTAGTAGACTGCTCGCTGGATAGCTTGGATCTTGCCCTTCTCTGGTCGCTCGACCACCAGCACCGTGCTGACCACCCGTGAGGTCGCGGCTATGTAGAGCAACAGCGGCTCCTTGTCAGTCGGCGTGACCAGGATTGGTGCGGTGGAGAGCATGCGCTTGAGGTCTTGGAAAGCCTCGTCTGCCTTGCCGTTCCACTCGAACGGGCTTGTCTTCTTCATCAGCTGGTACAGGGGGAGCGCCCTCTCGCCCAACCGGCTTAGGAACCGGCTGACCGAGGCCAAGCACCCGGTGAACTTCTGGACGTGCGCAGCTGAGCCGGCTTGCACATGCGGTCGATGGCCTTGATCTTCTCCGGGTTTGCCTCGATGCCACGTTCTGAGACGAGGAAGCCGAGTAGCTTTCCGGCCGGGACGCTGAAAACGCATTTTTCTGGGTTGAGCTTGACCTTGTATTCGCGGAGGTTGGTGAATGTTTCCTTCAAATCGTCAAGGAGCGTGAGGTGCTGCTTGGTCTTCACCACAATGTCGTCCACGTACACGTGGATGTTGCGGCCGAGTTACGGCAGCATGCATTTCTGCATGCAGCGTTGGAAGGTGGCGCCAGCATTCTTCAATCTGAACGACATGGTGATGTAGCAGTACGCCCCAAAGGGCATGATGAAGGACGTCTTCAGGGCATCGGCCGGGTCCAGCTTAATCTGGTGATAGCCAGAGTAAGCGTCCAGGAAGGACAGGAGCTCGCACCCGGCAGTCGAGTCGATGACTTGGTCGATCTGCAGGAGAGCAAACAGATCCTTGGGACAGGCCTTGTTGAGGCTGGTGTAGTCGACACACATGCGCCAGGTCTTGTTCTTCTTCAGGACGAGGACTAGATTGGCCAGCCACTCGGGGTGAAACACTTCCATTATGAAGCCGACCGCCAAAAGCTTAGCGGCCTCTTCACCAATGGTTCTTCTCTTCTCTTTAGAAAATCGTTGGAGGGGTTGACGAACAGGCTTGGCGTCCTTGCGGACGTGAAGTTTGTGCTCGGCGTACTTCCTCGGGATACCCGGCATGTCCTTGGGGGTCCATGCGAAGATATTCCGATTCTCACGGAGGAAGTCGACGAGCTCGCCTTCCTATTTGCTGTCGAGGCGGGCGCCTACGACAACGTACTTGCTGAAGCTGGGGTCTTCAGGGTTGAGCTTCACTTTCTTGGTCTCCTTGGAGGGTTTGAAGGCAGCCTCGTCGGCCAGGTCCGAGGTCGAGATCAACGCATCGGAGGCCTCGCCTGCCAGGGCGACGATTCGATCGAGCTGGCGCCGCTCCTCGGCAATGACTAGCGACTCGGCCAGCTTGGTGCCGTCTCGGGCGCACTCCAGAGACTTGTGGTAGTCGCCGGTGACGGTAATGAGGCCCTTGGGACCCGGCATCTTCATCTTCAGGTACGCGTAGTGGGGAACCGCCATGAACTTGGCGAGCGCGGGCCGGCCCAGCAATGAATGATATGTGCTGGACAGGTCCACTACCTGAAACTAGATTGGTTCGCGTTGGAAGTGGCTGCTGTCGCCGAACAGGACGTCGAGCTGGACCCGGCCAATGGGCGAGGATGAAAGGCCGGGCACGATGTCGTGGAAGACTGTCCGGGTTGGCTCTAGGTCTTCGGCCTTGAGGCCGAGCTTGGTCATCGTGTCGTGGTAGAGGATGTTGATGCTGCTACCGCCGTCGATGAGGACTCGAGAGAACTTGCATGTGCGTCGTGTGATGATGGTGGGGTTGAGGACGAGGGCGTATCCACCCGGACTCGGCATGACTGCCGGGTGATCCTCACAGGTCCAGGTGATCGGGCAATCCGACCAGTGCATGAAATCCGGCATGGTCGGGATGACGGCGTTCACCTCCTGCCGAAGAAGGCGCTCGCTGCGCTTGTCATCGCTGAAGCTGGTGAAGACGACGTAGGCCGCGTTCTGGTCTGGGTAGGTGTCATTCCGCATCGCGCCGCCGGATGGCGGTGGAGGCGGAGGCGGCTGCCCTGCGCCCGGAGCTAGAGCCGGAGCCGGAGGAGGCGGAATGTCTCCCCTCATGATGCGCTTGGTGGTGGCGCACCGCCGAAGCGTGTGCGTGGAGGGTCTTGCGCCGCTGTAGTACTTGCATGGGGCATCGAGCATCTCTTCGAAACTCATGGCGGGCTGCCATGCCATCTTGCCGGTCTGCCGGCGCTTCGCTGCCGGGTCCGCTGCGGGCTCGGCGGCCGCGATGAGCCGGTTGTCCTGACGCTGCGCCGGTTGGTCGGCCTTGCGCTTGTTGTTCTGATGATGCTGTTGTCGGCTGGTTTCGCCAGCCGGCTTCGAGGGAGGAATCGGCTTTGCCTTGCCGACTTCGTCCAGCGCCACCTGGATCTTCATGGCGGAGTCAGCATTGGCGTACTTGTCCACCGTCACCATGAGCGCGGCCATGGTGGCCGGCTTGGAGCGTAAGAGCTTGTGCTTGAGGAGGGTGCCGTCTCGGCACCCGCTGACAAAGTACAGGATCGCCTGGACTTCATGGACACCCTCGCAGCTGTTTCGGAGCTCGGTCCAGCGTGCGTGGTACTCGTGACCCGTCTCCATCGGCCCCTGCGCGCACATGGCGAGCTGCCTAGCGCAACCGGGTCGCTTGTAGGTCCTCGTGAAGTTGCGGACAAAGTCCTCCTTGAAGTCGACCCACGCGTTGATGCTGCCCATCGGCAGACTGGTCAACCACATGCGGGCCGACCCCTGTTGCATGAGCGGCGCGTAGCGCACGGTTAGACGACGATTGGCATCGGTGATGCCAATGGCCGTGGTGTAGTGGGTGAGCCAGTCTTCTGGCTTCACGGTCCCATTGTACTTGGGGGTGTCGCGGGGGAGCACGAACCCTTTCGGAAAGGGCTCCTCCCGGATGCGTGGGCCGAAGCACGCTGGCCCGATAGCGCCGCTCTCCTCCACCTCTAGGGAGCGAGCGAGCTCATAGTGGCGGTGGTGCGCGTCAGCGTTGTCGATGGCGCGCGGGCCGAGTCGACTGGCGGCCAGGCCCCGAGGGGCTGGGTCGGTTGGAGCCGGACGCGCTGGGTCTCCCGGGCGGGCTCGTTGCCCAGAGCGTCGGCGGTGGTGGCGGCCGAGTTGCGCCAAGTCCGGGCTTGGTCGGAGTGCGTCTCGCCGGGTGGCGAGGAAGCCGTATGCAGAAGTTCGCCGGGTCCGCCAAGACGGTCGGAGCCGGATCCCGCCGGCTTGGCGAGCTGGTTGAGGCGATCATGCTAGGTGTTGACGGCGCGGAGGAGCTCGCGCATCCGCCCGATGCGCTCCTTGAGCTCCTCGCATTGAGTTGGTCGAGACCGACCGTGGCTGCCTCCGCAGCGCGCATGTTCTTCACTGGGGTTTCGTAGACGGTTCGGACGGCGCCGAAGGCTCGGCCGATCGCTCCTCCCCGGGAGCGTGCGTCGGCGACCCGGCTTGGCTCGGCCGTGGCGGGCGTAACTCCGTGAGCGGCGTCGTGCTCCATCTGAGCAGCCTCCAGGTGGCGCCTGGTGGCGGCCAGCATCTCGGACAGGTCCAGCATCTGCTAGCGTCTATCCTCGAGCTGGGTTCGGGCTTCGGCTATGTAGGTGGCGTCAACGTAGGTGCCGATGGGGATGCAGAGGCTCTGCATCGCAGCGCGCAACGGATCGGATGGCTCGGTTCGTTCCGTGGTGGCCCTGGCCTCCGCGGCGTTCCTCGTCTTGCTTGACGAGGAAGTGGAGCCATCGCCTGTGACGTAAACCTCCACATGGACGTCCATCCCCCAGGCGGCAATGCCACCGCCGAGGGAAATGGGAGAGTGGGAGTAGCTGAGCACCTCGCTGGGGTACTCATCGACCGCGAGCGCATCGGAAATGCAGAGCGCGGCGAAGGAGGCGGCGAGCGCGCCGACGACGTCATCCGCCAGCGCAACGGACTCGTCGGTGTAGGAGAAGGGCCTCGTCTGAAGCATGCTCCCGGCCAGCTCCTCGAGCTGCCCCACGGTGGGCGCCAACTGTCGTGGTGGGCGCACGATAGATGCCAAGGGATGGCTAAAGAGAGGAGGAGGCTCGAGGGCGCTGGTGGGCTCCAGAGGCGAGGTTGGCATGCGCGGGTGCGGGACGCCGGACATACCCAGGTTCGGGGCTCTCCGGAGAGATAACATCCCTAGTCCTGCCGAGTTTGGTTGGATGATGATTGATAGTACAATGTTGCTCCTGGAGCTGTGTGGAGGATGAAGGAAGCTGGCCAAGGCTTGGGCCGCTCCTTCTCTCCGGTACTGCTGTTGGGTGGCTAGTTATATGCTTGCTTGTGCTTCTGTTTCTTACTATCTCGTCCATGCCTCTGTAGGCGTGGGTTCCTGGGGGGTTTTATAGATCAACCCACCCAGGGTTACAATGGTAATATGCCGAGTCGATGGGTCTGTATTGTCGGTGTCCGGGACACCGAGCTAGGTCCCGCTTGTGGGCTTGTGGTTCGCCGGGTTCTCCTAGGCGCGGGCCCCGCGTGCCTAGGGGGACTGTGAGCCGTCTTGTCGATCGTTAGGGCGTGGCCGAGTCGAGTCATGTACAGTGCTCTTCATCAGGCTGCCGCTTGCTGTCGTCAGCGGTGAGGGCGGGAGCACTGTTGCCACGCCAGCCTTGGTGTGCGGGTAGGTGAGGGGCACTGTTGCCATGCCCCGGCTGACCACAGGTATGGGTGAAAACACTATGGTCTTGGTCATCGGTGGTTTAGGTCTCGTCCAATCGTACGGCCTGGATGGGACGGGAGCTGACCCGTGGCTGGGTTGCCGTGGACGCCACGGGTGGGGCTGGCTTGCTGCGGAAGCCTTGGTTGCGCCGGGTCGAGTTGTCTTGCGCCAGTTGCTACGGCCGGGTTGACGTACCTTGCCGGGTCGGGGAGTTTGTCCGGGTCGCGGGCCCTGCCGGGTTGAGCGACCCGGCCAGGCGCGTGCCGGTTTGCGGGGCGATGCGGGCCCCGCTGTTTTTGAAAAGGATCCGGGTTCCGTTGCCTGCCTGGGGTTCATCCCCCCGACAGGGAGGGAGTCCCTCTCCCTTTGGGGCACAGCAAGGGGAGGACTCCCCAAGTCGTCTTCCCCCTCCCCTTACACCTATATATACATGTTGAGGGGCACCCCCTAGAGACACAAGTTTTCTCCCATTGTCTTGGGCGCCCCCTCTTCCTCTCTTTTTCGTTCTAGACTTGATCTACTTCTAGTTCTCTTGTTCCTCATAATAGATAAGCCCGATGTAGTTCTCTTCTTCTCCCTCTAATTCCCCGGTGACAATTAGCTCTAAACGGCAAAGTGCCACCAGATCGTGGAGCCTATTCGCTTGCACTATGTAGGGAGGTCGTGCTTTTGGTCTTTTGTTCGGGTGATCATCGTGAACGGTTCGAGGGTCTTCAGGAATGTTCTACACCAACTCTTCTTCCGCTGCAACTCAAAGTTGGTAACGATCCGATCTAACATTGTATGCATCTTCATAGTGTTCCTGGGATCATGATCGTAGGACAACTTTTTTATTTTCTACTATGTTTCCCAACAGCGAAGGCGGAGTCGCATGCCACTACGCAACCATCATGGGTGACCAACACCCCCTAACGCTGCAACCAAGTGGTGAAGGTGTCAGGCTCCGACCACGAGTGGTTTATCGTGGATCTCACCTCGACCCGTGACATCGAGGCCATAGGCTCCGACAAGGAAGAGTAGGAGATGGGAGACGACAACGCCCTCTGTGCCATTCCTACTCTACCTCACCGGCTACAGGACCTTCGCTTTGTTGGTTTGACAGCTGCTGGATGTGGACACGGACGGGAACAAGGACTTGGAGGCGAACGAGCGCCATCGAAGGTTTAGACTAGGTTTACATTGCACATAATTGTACGGGTTTGATGATTTGTGAACGAGGTATCCGGTTGTAAAGAGTACATTTGAAGGGTGGCCGTCACTGATCGCAGCTAGACGGGGCCGCTGTGGATGTTTAGGAGGCTGGATTCGCTAAGTCCGGCTGATCAATGCTCTTAGAACAAGTACAATAGGATGACATAAGCAGACTATAAGCACTAAAATATTATGAGAAATTCTTGCGAGTTTTAAAATATTATGAGAAAGGCTTGTGTTTTTTGAGATCTTCAAGAAGATGATCAACACCAGAAGAGCATGGCTAATAATACATCCAACAGTTGTCTATAAGAAGTTTTCATGTCATCTAGGGTCAACCTAATAGCCGGCTTGTACAATAGTAAGCTTTAAATATGTACTACTTTATTAATACCTCGCTCACCTTACAATTTCACAAAGTGCCCTGAGTCTCATGCTATAGCCGGCTTTTCTTTATTTTTTAAGAGAAAAGGCGTTGGCCGAGACCGAGAAAAGTCTCAAACCTAGCCTGACTTTGAATTAACAAAGCCATCAATTGGCTAGGATTACATAGAAGCAGATACAAAGTAAAGAAAACAAGAAACGACAAAGATACAGAGAGTTGTAGCAGCTTACAATCTAGTAGTCATCCTGGCAAACATATGATATAAAACTAAGCCTAGCCAAAATCACCAAGGCACCAACACCAGCAAGAGGGTGAGGGGCAGCAAGACACCAACACCGGTATGCAACATCACTTTGCCTACATCCGTAGAACATGCCGAGACCAATGGGCCAATCGCTTCTACCTCCGAAGAGAATCACAATCCTCTTGCCCTGGCTCGGAGGGCGCCATACCATCAAAGGTAGAATGCTCACCCTAGAGCCGAATGGACAATGCTAACTGGCAACCTGGGCATGAGGAGGTAAAGCACGACCATCGCTGGGCTCCCAAGATCTCACCACCACCTGAGCAACCACGCATCCAGACGCAAGCTGAAGAGCACCACCAAAAGATGAAGGCCGCGCGGAGGAGATGAAGAACGTTACAGAAAGCACCGCCACCATTTGCCCTCAGCACACAGAGAAGCACCAACCACAGCTCGCAAACCCCAGACGACGCTTCCAAGAAGGGGAGCGACGTCTATGCTACGTCTTGAGCTTGTGTTGGTTTTCCTTGAAGAGGAAAGGGTGATGCAGCAATAGTAGCATAAGTATTTCCCTCAGTTTTTGAGAACCAAGGTATCAATCTAGTAGGAGGCTCCTCAGAAGTCCCACGCACCTACACAAACAAACAAAGAACTCGCAACCAACACAATAAAGGGGTTGTCAGTCCCTTCACGGCCACTTGCGGAAGTGAGATCTGATAGAGATAGTATGATAAGATAAATATATTTTTGGTATTTTATAATATAGATTGGAAAAGTAAAGATGCAAATAAAAGTAGATTGAAAGCTTATATGATAAAAGATAGACCTGGGGGCCATAGGTTTCACTAGTGGCTTCTCTCAAGATAGCATAAGTATTATGGTGGGTGAACAAATTACTGTCGAGCAATTGATAGAAAAGCGAATAATTATGAGATTATCTAGGCATGATCATGTATATAGGTATCACGTCCGTGACAAGTAGACCGACTCCTGCCTGCATCTACTACTATTACTCCACACATCGACCGCTATCCAGCATGCATCTAGAGTATTAAGTTCATAAGAACAGAGTAACACATTAAGAAAGATGACATGATGTAGAGGGATAAACTCATGCAATATGATATAAACCCCATCTTTTTATCCTCGATGTTAACAATACAATACGTGCCTTGCTACCCCTGCTGTTACTGGGAAAGGACACCGCAAGATTGAACCTAAAGCTAAGCACTTCTCCCATGGCAAGAAAGATCAAGCTAGTAGGCCAAACCAAATTGATAATTCTAAGAGACTTGCAAAGATAACTCAATCATACATAAAAGAATTCAGAGGAGATTCAAATATTTCTCATAGATAAACTTGATCATAAACCCACAATTCATCGGATCTCGACAAACACACCGCAAAAAGAGTTACATCAAATAGATCTCCACAAGAGAGGGGGAGAACATGGTACTGAGATCCAAAAAGAGAGAAGAAGCCATCTAGCTAATAACTATGGACCCGAAGGTCAGTGGTAAACTACTCATAGCTCATCGGAGGGGCTATGGTGTTGATGTAGAAGCCCTCCGTGGTCGATTCCCCCTCCAGCGGAGCGCAGGCGAAGGCTCCAAGATGGGATCTCGCGGATACAGAAGGTTACGGTGGTGTAAATTGCTTTTTGTTGGCTCCCTGGACGTTTTCGGGGTACATGGGTATATATAGGAGGAAGAAGTAGGTCGGTGGCCGCCCAAGGGGCCCACGAGACACGGGGGCGCGCCCCCCACCCTCGTGGCCGCCTTGGCTGCTTCTTGGCTTGCACTCCAAGTCCTCTGGATCACGTTCGTTCCAAAAATCACGCTCCCGAAGGTTTCTTTCTGTTTGGACTCCGTTTGATATTCCTTTTCTTCGAAAGACTGAAATAGGCAAAAAAAACAGCAATACAGGCTGGGCCTCCGGTTAGTAGGTTAGTCCCAAAAATGATATAAATGTGTAAAATAAAGCCCATAAACATCCAAAAGGGGTAATATAATAGCATGGAACAATAAAAAATTATAGATACATTGGAGACGTATCAAGCATCCCCAAGCTTAATTCCTGCTCGTCCTCGAGTAGGTAAATGATAAAAACAGAATTTTTGATGTGAAATGCTACCTAGCATAATTATCAATGTAATTTTCTTTATTGTGGCATTAATTTTCAGATCCAAATGATTCAAAATAAAAGTTCATATTGACATAAGAAATAGTAATACTTCAAGCATACTAATCAAAGCAATCATGTCTTCTCAAAATAACATGGCTAAAGAGAGCTCATCCCTACAAAATCATATAGTTAGGCTATGCTTCATTTTCGTCACACAAAAATGTTCCCAAATTCTACACCCCCGATGACAAGCCAAGCAATTGTTTCGTACTTAAATAATCTCAAACTTTTTCAACCTTCACGCAATACATGAGCGTGACCCATGGATATAGCACTATGGGTGGAATAGAATATGATGATGGGGACTGTGTGGAGAAGACAAAAAAAGAGAGAAAGTCTCACATTGACGAGGATAATCAACAGGCTATGGAGATGCCCATCAATTGATGTCAACATGAGGAGTAGGGATTGCCATGCAACGGATGCACTAGAGCTATAAATGAATGAAAGCTCAACAAAAGAAAACTAGTGGGTGTGCATCCAACTTGCTTGCTCATGAAGACCTAGGGCATTTTGAGGAAGCCCATCGTAGGAATATACAAGCCAAGTTCTATAATGAAAAATTCCCACTAGTATATGAAAGTGACAACATATGAGACTCACTATATGAAGAACATGGTGCTACTTTGAAGCACAATATATGAGACTTGCTATATGAAGAACATGGTGCTACTTTGAAGCACAAGTGTGGAAAAAGAGATATAACATTGCCCCTTTTTATTTATTTTATTTATTTTTGTTTTTCATTTTTTCATTTTCTTCCTTTTTTCCTTTTTTTCCTTTGGCCTTTCTTTTTTCTTTTCTTTTTGGCCTTTCTCCTTTTTTTCTTTTTTGGGGGACAATGCTCTAATAATGATGATCATCACACTTTTATTGATTACAACATATGAATTACAACTCAAAACTAGAACAAGATATGACTCTATATGAATGCCTCCGGCGGTGTACCGGGATGGTGCAATGAATCAAGAGTGACATGTATGAAAATTTATGCATGGTGGATTTGCCACAAATACGATGTCAACTACATGATCATGCAATGGCAATATGACAAAAGTAATGCGTGTCATGATGATAAATGGAACGGTGGAAAGTTGCATGGTAATATATGTCGGAATGGCTTGGTAATGCCATAATAGGTAGGTATGGTGGCTTTTTTGAGGAAGATATTAGGAGGTTTATGTGTGATAGAGCGTATCATATCACGGGGTTTGGATGCACCGGCAAAGTTTGCACCAACTCTCAAGGTCAGAAAGGGCAATGCACGGTACCAAAGAGGCTAGCAATGGTGGAAAGGTAAAAGTGCGTATGGACTCAACATTAGTCAAAAGAACTCATATACTTATTGCAAAAATTTAGAAGTCATCAAAAACCAAGCACTACACGCATGCTCCTAGAGGGATAGATTGGTAGGAAAAGACCATCGCTCGTCCCCGACCGCCACTCATAAGGATGCACAATCCAAGTACACTTCATGTTTCAAATTTGTTACACAACTTTAACCATACGTGCATGCTTCGGGACTTGCTAACTTCAACACAAGTATTCTTTAAATTCACATTTACCCAACTAGCATGACTTTAATATCACTACCTCCATATCTCAAAACAATTATCAAGTATAAAATTGATCATCCATATCTCAAAACAATTATCAAGTATCAAATTGATCATAGCATCCAATTCACTTCCTATGATAGTTTTTATTATACCCAACTTGGATGCCTACCATTCTAGGACCAATTTTATAACCATAGCAAATACCATGCTGTTCTAAAAGACTCTCAAAATAATATAAGTGAAGAACGAGAGACTAGAAATTTCTACAAAATTAAGCCACCGTCGTTCTCTAAAAGATATAAGTGAAGTACTAGAGCAAAAACTATCTAGCTCAAAAGATATAAGTGAAGCACGTAGAGTATTCTAATAAATTTCAATCAAGTAGGATTCTCCCAAAAGGTGTGTACAGCAAGGATTATTGTGGAAAACTAAAAATCAAATACTAATATCATACACGACGCTCCAAGCAAAACACATATCATGTGGCGAATAAAAATATAGCTCCAAGTAAAGTTACCAATGAACGAAGACGAAAGAGGGGATGCCTTCCGGGGGCATCCCCAAGCTTAGGATTTTGGCTATTCTTGAATATCTTGGGGTGCCATGGGCATCCCCAAGCTTAGGCTTTTGCCTTTCCTTATTTCATAGTCCATCAAATCTTTACCCAAAACTTGAAAACTTCACAACACAAAACTCAACAGGAAATCTCATAAGCTCCGTTAGTGAAAGAAAACAAAACCACCACATAAGGTACTGTAATGAACTCATTGTTTATTTATATTGGTGTTAAACCTACTGTATTTCAAGTTCTCTATGGTTCATACCACTTAATACTAGCCATAGATGCATCAAAATAAGCAAACAACACACGAAAAACAGAATCTGTCAAAAACAGAACAGTCTGTAGCAATCTGTATAACGCAAGCTTATGGACTCTAAAAATCCTACCAAAATAGGAAGTCCTGGGTAATTTGTCTGTTGATCAGCATCAAAAAGAATCAACGCAAAATCACGTTTCTGTGATTTAACAAAACTAATTTCGTGCACGCAAAGTTTCTGTTTTTCAGCAGAATCAAATCAACTATCACCATAGGTTATCCTATAGGTTCTACTTGGCACAAACACTAATTAAAACATAAAAAGACATCTAAACAGAAGGTAGATGCAAAATTTAATACTAAACATAAACAAAAACAAAAAACACAAATAAAATTGGGTTGCCTCCCAACTAGCGCTATCGTTTAACGCCCCTAGCTAGGCATAAAAGCGAAGATAGATCTAAGTAGTGCCATCTTTGGCACTCAAATCCTCAATAGAGCACTTATAATCTTTAGGGGTATCTCCCTTTTTAGCAATGATTAAACCTTTAGGCAAAAATTCAAGAAATTTGTTTGTAGCAAAAGGTTCCTTAATGATAGAGAGACAATTGGGATGAACACTTATGGATTTGAGATCCGCGTCTCCCTTACTAGAAGATTCACCCTTATTTTTAGGAACGTAAATAAATTTGGCGGTTTTGGTAGGAGGTTTTGGAGTGTTTTTCATGGAAGAAAACACCGAACCTAAGTTGGTAATGATATCCTCAAGTTTACCGATTCTTGCAGAATCTAGATCTATTTTTTCATTAACTATAGGTTCTTTCTCTTTAAGATTTTTCAAAGTAACTCTAACCCTAGATCCGTATTGGGTAATCTGATTTTGAATCTTTTTATCCAAATTTTCAATCAACTCAACAGTGGCAACTTTATTTTCAATAATTTCAAGCCGTTGCATCACATGTTCTAAACTTAAAACAGTTCCATTAACCAAAAGAGGTGGTGGGCCAAACAAATCTAACATAGCATTATAAGCATCAAACGTATGGCTACTCAAGAAATCCCCTCCAGTAACGGTATCAAGAACACATCTATTCCAAGGAGTAATGCCCACATAAAAATTGCGAAGAAGTACGGAAGCACCTTTTCAATTTTCTCCCTCCCTTTGCTTAAAATTGAGAATTTCATGTTCGGGAGTAATAACAAGAGGAGGACTAGCCATTATGACGAGGTAAACGATCTAACACACGAGCAAAGAGAAAAAGGCAAGCGAAAAAGAGCGGAGAAGATTGGGAAAGAGAGGGCAAATAAAACGGCAAGGGTGAAGTGGGGGAGAGGAAAACGAGAGGCAAATGACAAATAATGTAAATGTGAGGGAGATGAGTTTGTGATGGGTACTTGGTATGTCTTGACTTGAGCAAAGACCTCCCCGGCAACGGCGCCAGAAATCCTTCTTGCTACGTCTTGAGCTTGCGTTGGTTTTCCTTGAAGAGGAAAGGGTGATGCAGCAATAGTAGAATAAGTATTTCTCTCAGTTTTTGAGAACCAAGGTATCAATCCAGTAGGAGGCTCCTCAGAAGTCCCACACACCTACACAAACAAACAAAGAACTCGCAACCAACGCAATAAAGGGGTTGTCAATCCCTTCACGGCCACTTGCGGAAGTGAGATCTGATAGAGATAGTATGATAAGATAAATATATTTTTGGTATTTTATAATATAGATTGGAAAAGTAAAGATGCAAATAAAAGTAGATTGAAATCTTATATGATAAAAGATAGACCCGGGGGCCATAGGTTTCACTAGTGGCTTCCCACAAGATAGCATAAGTATTACGGTGGGTGAACAAATTACTGTCGAGCAATTGATAGAAAAGCGAATAATTATGACATTATCTAGGCATGATCATGTATATAGGCATCACGTCCGTGACAAGTGTACCGACTCCTGCCTGCATCTACTACTATTACTCCACACATCGACCGCTATCCAGCATGCATCTAGAGTATTAAGTTCATAAGAACAGAGTAACACATTAAGAAAGATGACATGATGTAGAGGGATAAACTCATGCAATATGATATAAACCCCATCTTTTGATCCTCGATGGCAACAGTACAATACGTGCCTTGAACACCGCAAGATTGAACCCAAAGCTAAGTACTTCTTCCATGGCAAGAAAGATCAATCTAGTAGGCCAAACCAAACTGATAATTTGAAGAGACTTGCAAAGATAACTCAATCATACATAAAAGAATTCAGAGGAGATTCAAATATTTCTCATAGATAAACTTGATCATAAACCCACAACTCATCAGATCTCGACAAATACACCGCAAAAAGAGTTACATCAAATAGATCTCCACAAGAGAGGGGGAGAACATGGTATTGAGATCCAAAAAGAGAGAAGAAGCCATCTAGCTAATAACTATGGGCCCGAAGGTCTGTGGTAAACTACTCACAACTCATCGGAGGGGCTATGGTGTTGATGCAGAAGCCCTCCGTGGTCGATTCCCCCTCCGACGGAGCGCCGGCGAAGGCTCTAAGATGGGATCTCGCGGATACAGAAGGTTACGATGGTGGAAATTGTTTTTCGTTGGCTTCCTGGATGTTTTCGGGGTACGTTGGTATATATAGGAGGAAAAAGTAGGTCGGTGGCCACCCGAGGGGCCCACGAGACAGGGGGGCGCGCCCTATTGGGGTGGGCGCGCCCCCACCCTCGTGGCTGCCTCGGCTGCTTCTTGGCTTGCACTCCAAGTCCTCTGGATCACGTTCGTTCCAAAAATCACGCTCCCGAAGGTTTCATTCCATTTGGACTCCGTTTGATATTCCTTTTTTTCGAAATACTGAAATAGGCAAAAAAAGCAATACGGGCTGGGCCTCCGGTTAGTGGTTAGTCCCAAAAATGATATGAATGTGTAAAATAAAGCCCATAAACATCCAAAAGGGGTAATATAATAACATGGAACAATAAAAAGTTAAAGATACGTTGGAGACGTATCAGTCTACACGCCGCCGCCGTCCATAAGGGGAACCAGGACTTTCGCCCAAAAGGAGCGAGGAAGACGGAGGCGGGAGGGGATCTCGACGAGGCCTCTAAGAAGGGGACCGACTCTAAGGAAAGGAGCTGGCCTCGTCGTGGCCGTTTCCCCCGGTCCCACTCCACACACCCAACCACCCGGACCCGAGAGCACGAGCCATCAAGGCGAAGCAACCATGGCCGGATCAGACTGGTGGGTGCGCCCACAGGCTGAGGGTAGCAGTCAACAAATGACTAGAGCACGCCATCGCAACCTCGTTGCCCGCACGACCAAAGTTGCGTTACAACACTCACGGTCATCGCTTGCCGCAGAGACGACGCCGTTTACACAACCCAAGGCCGCTGCCCAGGCATCCACCCACCACGAGCATCTCCACCACCTCACCAATCAAGCACCGGCACCGCACCAGTATGACAGGGCCAGATCCACCACTGCAACCACAAGGCAAGAAGGGGCATGCAATGCTCAAACAGGGCAGATCCGGCCGGGAACCAAACCCGATGAACCCCACAAGCCGGATTCGGTAGCTCGGAGGCGGGAGCAGCACACGCAGGCCGCGCAAAGGGGCCACCACCCATTGCCAGCCTCCCGTTGTCGGTGTCAAAACCGGCGGATCTCGGGTAGGGGGTCCCGAACTGTGCGTCTAAGGCTAATGGTAACAGGAGGCGGGGGACACAATGTTTACCCAGGTTCGGGCCCTCTCGATGGAGGTAATACCCTACTTCCTGCTTGATTGATCCTTATGATATGAGTATTACAAGATTTTATCTACCACAAGATCGTAGAGGCTAAACCCTAGAAGCTAGCCTATGATTATGATTGTTGTCGTCCTACGGACTAAACCCTCCAGTTTATATAGACACCAGAGGGGACTAGGGTTACACAGAGTCAGTTACAGAGAAGGAGATCTACATATCCGAATATCCAAGCTTGCCTTCCATGCAAAGGAGAGTCCCACCCGGACACGGGATGAAGTCTTCAATCTTGTATCTTCATAGTCCAACAGTCCGGCCAAAGTATATAGTCCGGCTGTCTGAGGACCCCTGAGGGAGTCCTGGACTAGGGGGTGTCCGGATAGCCGGACTATCATCATCGGCCGGACTCCAAGACTATGAAGATACAAGATTGAAGACTTCGTCCCGTGTCCGTATGGGACTTTCTTGGCATGGAAGGCAAGTTTGGCAATACGGATATGTAGATCTCCTACCATTGTAACCGACTCTGTGTAACCCTAGCCCTCTCCGGTGTCTATATAAACCGGAGGGTTTTAGTCTGTAGAGGCATCATAACAACAATCATACCATAGGCTAGCTTCTAGGGTTTAGCCTCCTTGATCTCGTGGTAGATCCACTCTTGTACTACCCATATCATCAATATCAATCAAGCAGGAGTAGGGTTTTACCTCCATCGAGAGGGCCCGAACCTGGGTAAAAACATCGTGTCGCTTGTCTCCTGTTACCATCCGCCTAGACGCACAGTTCGGGACCCCCTACCCGAGATCCGCCGGTTTTGACACCGACATTGGTGCTTTCATTGAGAGTTCCTCTGTGTCGTCACTGATAGGCTTGATGGCTCCTTCGATCATCATCAACAACGCAGTCCATGGTGAGACTTTTCTCCCTGAAAAGATCTTCGTATTCGGCGGCTTTGCACTGCGGGCCAATTCGCTTGGCCATCTGGAGCAGATCGAAAGCTACGCCCCTGGCCATCAGGTTAGATTTGGAAGTCTAAACTTCACAGCTGACATCCGCGGAGACTTGATCTTTGATGGATTCGAGCCACAGCCGAGCGCGCCGCGCTGTCTCGATGAGCATGATTTAGCTCTGCTGCCGGACAGTGCCCTGGAGGCCGCACATGAGTCCGCTCTGACCCTTAATTCGGAGCCGACCATGCAGATCGAGGACGGGTGGCTAGACACCGCCTCGGGGGCTGCAACCTCTACGACGATGGAGCCAAATACTGACCTTGTCCCTTGCGACTCTCGTGGCTTCGAGGTGCCGGACTCCTCGCCGGACTCCGAACCTCCTGCGCCCCCTCCAATCGAATCCGATTGGGCGCCGATCATGGAGTTCACTGCCGCGGACATCTTTCAACACTCACCTTTTGGCGACATCCTGAATTCGCTAAAGTATCTCTCGCTATCAGGAGAGCCCTGGCCGAATTGCGGTCAGGATGGTTGGGATGCGGAGGACGAAGAATTTCAAAGCCCACCCACCACCCACTTTGTAGCCACTGTCGACGATCTAACCGACATGCTAGACTATGACTCCGAAGACATTGACGGTATGGACGATGATGCCGGAGACGACCAAGAACCAGCGCCTACGGGACACTGGAAGACCACCTCGTCATACGACATTTATATGGTGGACATCCCAAAGGATGGGGATGGTGAGGAAGCAGTGGAGGAAGACTCCTCCAAGAAACAGCCCAAGCGCCGGCATCAGCGGTGCCGCTCTAAATACCGCCATAGCAAGAATGGAGATTCCGGCACCGGAGATAATAACACCCCAGAGAGTGCGGAAGAGAACCCCCTCCAGCAAGATTCAGCACAGGAGGACGGAGAAGCCAACCCTCATGAGAGAGCGGCAGACGAAGAGGTAGAGGATGATAATTACATGCCTCCCTCCGGAGACGAGGAGAGCCTCAACGACGACGAATTCGTAGTGCCCGAGGTTCCCATCGAACAAATGCGTTTCAAACGCAGGCTAATGACCACGGCAAACAGCCTAAAGAAAAAGCAGCAACAGCTTAGAGCTGATCAAGACCTGCTAGCCGACAGATGGACTGAAGTCCTTGCGGCCGAAGAGTATGAACTCGAACGCCCCTCCAAAAGCTACCCCAAACGCAAGTTGCTCCCCCGATTAGAGGAGGAGGCATATAAACCTGCATCACCAGAGCGCAATACGGATAACCGACCACCTCATGGCCACGACAGAGAGGCCTTTAGACCCTCCATTAGAACTGCACCCCGGCACCGCTCGAAGAGTACGAAGCCACGGGGGAATGCGCCGGACTTGCGGGACATATTGGAGGATAAGGCAAGACAATCAAGATCGATCTACGGATCGCGTGGGCGCCCCACGATGCGCGACGATGACCGTCGCGCCAGATACAACAACTCTGGCCGGGCCGAACACAGTAGACAAAGCTCACTTGAGCTACGTCGTGATATAGCCTAATATAGAGGTGCCGCACACCCACTATGCTTCACAGATGAGGTAATGGATCATCAAATCCCCGAAGGGTTTAAACCCGTGAACATTGAATCCTACGATGGCACAACAGACCCCGCGGTTTGGATCGAAGACTATCTCCTTCATATCCACATGGCCCGCAGTGACGATCTTCACGCCATCAAATATCTCCCACTCAAGCTTAAAGGACCAGCTCGACATTGGCTTAACAGCTTGCCAGCAGAATCAATTGGGTGTTGGGAAGACCTGGAAGCCGCATTCCTTGACAACTTCCAGGGCACATATGTGCGACCACCAGACGCCGATGACCTAAGCCACATAATTCAGCAGCCAGACGAATCGGCCAGACAGTTTTGGACACAGTTCTTAACAAAGAAAAATCAAATCGTCGACTGTCCGGATGCAGAGGCCCTCGCAGCCTTCAAACATAACATCCGCGACGAGTGGCTTGCCCGACACCTAGGACAGGAAAAGCCAAAATCCATGGCAGCCCTCACATCACTTATGACCCGCTTCTGCGCGGGAGAGGACAGCTGGCTAGCCCGCAGTAAGAACCTCAGCAAAAAATCTGGTAGTCCGGATACCAAGGACCGCAATGGTAGGTCGCGTCGCAACAAAAACAAACGCCGCATTAACGGTGATAACACTGAGTATACGGCAGTCAACGCCAGATTCAGAGGCTCTAAACCCGGTCAGCGGAAAAAGCCATTCAAAAGAACTACTCCGGGTCTGTCCAATTTGGACCGAATACTCGACCGCTCTTGCCAGATACATGGCACCCCCGAAAAACCAGCTAATCACACCAACAGGGATTGTTGGGTATTCAAGCAGGCAGGCAAGTTAATTGCCAAAAACAATGACAAGGGGCTGCATAGCGACGACGAGGAAGAGACCCGACCGTCGAACAATAGAGGACAGAAGGGTTTCCCCCCACAAGTGCAGACGGTGAACATGATATACGCAACTCACATACCCAAGAGGGAGTGGAGGCGTGCACTCAGGGACGTATACGCGATGGAGCCAGTCGCCCCAAAGTTCAACCCATGGTCCTCCTGCCCGATCACTTTTGATCGAAGGGACCACCCCACTAGTATCCGCCACGGTGGATTCGCCGCATTGGTTTTAGACCCAATCGTTGATGGATTTCACCTCACTAGAGTCCTGATGGACGGTCGCAGCAGCCTGAATCTGCTTTATCAGGATACAGTGCGCAAGATGGGCATAGACCCCTCAAGGATAAAACCAACAAAGACGACCTTCAAAGGCGTCATACCGGGTGTAGAGGCCAATTCTACAGGCTCAGTCACACTTGAAGTGGTCTTCGGATCCCCGGATAACTTCCGAAGCGAGGAGTTAATCTTTGACATAGTTCCGTTCCGCAGCGGCTATCATGCTCTGCTCGGACAAACCGCGTTCGCAAAGTTCAACGTGGTTCCACACTACGCATACCTCAAGCTCAAGATGCCAGGCCCTCGAGGAGTCATCACAGTCAACGGAAACACTGAACGCTCCCTCCGAACGGAGGAACATACAGCGGCTCTCGCGGCAGAAGCACAGAGCAGCCTCTTAAGGCAATTCTCGAGTCCGGCCGTTAAGCGACCGGATACGGCTAAGCACGCCCGGAGTAACCTATAACAAGACCACCTGGCACGATCCGAGCACACGTAGCAATGCGGCCCCAACCCCCGCACTTGCAAAATTGCAAGACTGGTCCTTCGCGTAAATCATTACGCTCTGGAGATACCATGGGCATAGGGGGAGGGGCACGACCACGACAGGCCTAGAGTGCGGCTCAACCACACCAGGGGCTCCCAAGTGTGTCATCTTTTTTTCTTTTTTCTTTCTTTCTTACCCACAGGACTCCATTTACAAGAAGCCCTGTCCGGCAGTAGATCTGCCGAACTCACGATGCAACAGCCAGGGAAGGAGAAAGGCTACGACGAACACTCAGGTGGTCTCCATTACGAGCATTAAATCTGTTTTATACACCATTCCGCAGCCTACCCCTGGAGGGGGACATGTTTAATAGTCCCATCCCTTGCTTACCGCACTATTTGTATCATCCTGCATTCATGGCAGTATTTCTGGAATAAACAATGCATCGCTTTTGGCTTATAATTGCATTCCTTTCTTATACATATGATCATTTATGACATGTTGCATCCGTACACTCTGGTACGGCCAAATACACCAGGGGCTTAAGTTCCCCACATTATGGTGTGATAAGTCCGAACACTTTCACAAGTGCGGCACCCCAAACTTATAGCATTATATGCATTGGCTCCGAATCATGTCTTGGGTCAATAGTTGGGTTACATCGGCTCCCATGTTTTGGTACCTTACGTTCCGTTGTATCGGCTAAGGTAGCACTGGGAGAGCCACTGCGATTGCGCCCCGGTTGAGCTGGGCGAGCGCCTCAGTGGAGAAAGCTAAAACTGACCGTCATGATACGGCGAGAGCTGGTAGCTGTTCGAGAGGTTTTTTGAGTCCCTAAAGACTTATGCCGCTTCGAGCGAGGAACCGGCTTTGTCCGGCCCAGGCGTGGATAGCGCCCCGAACTCGGTCTTCCGAACACTAGGGGCTTCGCCGAAATTTAAAATTATAGAATTCTATGGCTAAGTGAGAGTGTTCAAGCATTATAAGTCTGGTTGCCTTGTTCGTTGTGTTGCGCGCCTCCCTAGACGGACCCAAATATGGGAACAAGAGCGCTCAAGTTTATCCCGAACACCCCAACACTAGTGGCATGGGGGCTGAAGCCGACGACTTGCCATCTCTCAGATTTGATAAACGGCCGCACAGAAGGTAATATTTTAAATTAACAAGCGTTGCTTAGAGCATATAAACAAAGTTTCCAGCGCACAAGATAACAAAATGCGAGTCTACTCAAATATTACATCTTTGGAGCACTCACCCGCAATCATGCTGGCACCCTTCAGGACACTCTTATAATACATTTCGGGCGTGCGATACTCCTTGCCCGCCGATGGCGCGTCCGTCACAAGCTTCTCAGCGTCCATCCTGCCCCAGTGCACCTTTGCATGGGCAAGGGCTCGACGGGCACCTTCAATGCAGGCGGAGTGCTTGACGACTTCAACCCAAGGACACGCATCCACCAGCCGCCGCACCAGGCCAAAGTAGCTCCCAGGCATGGCCTCCCCAGGCCACAGCCAAACTATGAGGCCCTTCATGGCCTGTTCGGCCACCTTGTGAAGCTCGACCAGCTGCTTCAGCTGGTCGCTAAGGGGCACCGGATGTCCGGCCTCAGCATACTGAGACCAGAAGACCTTCTCCGTCGAGCTCCCCTCTTCGGCCCGGTAGAAAGCAGCAGCATCGGACACGCTGCAGGGCAGATCTACGAACGCTCCTGGAGAGCTCCGAATTCGGGTAAGTAATAGGTAATTCACATTCACATGCTTGCTTTGCATGAAAAATGCCTTACCCGCCGCTATTTTCTTCAAATCCTCGACTTCCCGGAGGGCCTTGTGGGCTTCGGCCTTAGCGGCTTTGGCACTCTCAAGAGCCTACGCAAGCTCGGACTCTCGAGTCTTCGAGTCACGCTCCAAACTCTCGCGCTTTTTCACGAAAGCCTGGAGCTCTTGCTGTACCGCCGCCACCCGCGCCTCCTGCTTCTCTCGCTCAGCTCGTTCCGCGGCCGCATTGCGTTCGACCGCGGACACCACCTCCTTCAGGGTCGCCACCTCGTTTGTGGCCCCTGTAGTACCAATGTTATCCTTGTTATTTCTCTTGCATGGTGTTACTCACCTTCCTTGTCCTCGAGCTGCTTCTTGGCATGGCCGAGCTCGCTCTCGGACCGCTCGAGGCTCTGCTTCACAACATTGACCTCCGCAGTCAGTGCGGCAGAGGTCAGCAGCGCAGCCTGCAATCCCATATTGACATATTTTAGAACTCCTGCGTATATCTTTTTAGATCCTCAGTCCGGCTTTTCTTTCCGAACACCGAACCGAGCATCAGGGGCTACTGTCTATGCGGTATTCTATTACATATCTTAAAATTCTTACCTCAAAGCCTGTTAGAAGGCTGCTGCAGGCTTCGGTCAACCCGCTCTTGGTGAGCTGAACCTTCTGAATCACCGCACTCATGACAGTGCGGTGCTCTTCTTCGATGGAAGCACCATTGAGCGCCTCCAGCAAGTTATCCGGTGCCTCCGGTTGGACAGAGGCCGCCGGTGTCACGGCCTTGCCCTTCTTACGAAGGGGCCGCTCGCCGGACTCCGGAACCACTGCGGGTTCCGATGCGGAGTCCGGTGCAGAGTCTGGGAGGTTGCCTTGCGGCACCTCCGGGGCCTCCTCCTCCTGGCAGGTCCCTTCCCGGGATCCCACCTCGGTGTCGTCAGCGTCACGGGGAGTGGAGGCGGTCGGAAGAGAATCCATATCCGACGTGCCCAAGGACCCGCTCGACGAAGCGGGAAGATCGTCCTTGGCCGGACTACAAGTTGTATGCGGCATTAGAAAGACACCGTGTGGCAAAAAGAAAAATCATAAATTATCTAGGAGTCCGGATACTTACGATCTCGCCAGGGGCTTGGCCCTTGAGGGCCACTCCTCGTTGCCGTCGCCAACATTGGCGGAGCAGTCCGGGGGAAGGGTCCTTCCCTTCTTGGACCCTTCGGCCCCCCTCGTTGGGGAGGCCTTCCTCTTCTTCTCTCCCCTCGCTGGGGGAGAAGCCTCTTTCTTCTCCTCCTCATCTTCAGGGGAGGAGTCCTCTTCGGAGTCATCGGACGATGAGTCCGATATCACCTGATGCCGGGAACTCCTTCGGGTTCCCGTGGCCTTCTTCTTAGCCTTCTTCTCCGGCACCACGTAAAGTGCCGGGACCAGCAGCCCTGTCAGACGGGCGTCCGCTGGGTCTTCTGGAAGGGGAGCCGGACAGTTAACCTGTCCGGACGTCTTCTGCCAGTCCTGTTAAAGGCATTGGGAGTTTAGATCCCACATAGAGTCAAACTATGAAAAGCAAATGTCCCATGAAGGATAACATAGCTTACCTTGCCAACCGGATGCTGCGTGCTGAATCCGCGATCTTCGGTTGCGGATGCGGGAGCTTCGGCGCCCTTGAACAGCACCCTCCAGGCCGCTTCGTACGTCATGTCGAAGAGCTCGCTTAGAGTCCGGTGCTGTGCCGGATCAAACTCCCACAAATTGAAGTTCCGTTGCTGGCAGGGGAGGATCCGGCCGACGAGCATGACCTGGATCACGTTGACAAGCTTGAGCTTCTTGTTCACCAGGGTCTGGAGACACGACTGGAGTCCGGTTAGCTCTTCCGAACTACCCCAAAGCAAGCCCTTCTCTTTCCAGGAGGTGAGCAGCATGGGGATGCCAGATCTGAATTCGGGGGTCGCTGCCCATTTAGGGCCGCGCGGCTCGGTGATGTAGAACCACCCCGATTGCCACCCTTTGATGGATTCCATGAAGGCACCCTCAAGCCAAGTAACGTTGGGCATTTTGCCCACCATGGCGCCTCCGCACTCCGCTTGGCTGCCCTTCACAACCTCCGGCTTGACATTGAAGGTCTTTAGCCACAAGCCGAAGTGGGGGTGGATGCAGAGGAAAGCCTCGCACACGACGATAAACACCGAGATGTTGAGGATGAAGTTTGGGGCCAGATCATGGAAGTCCAGGCCGTAGTAGTACATGAGCCCCCGGACAAAGGGGTGAAGTGGGAAGCCTAGTCCATGGAGGAAGTGGGGAAGAAATACGACCCTCTCATGGGGCCTGGGGGTGGGGATGAGCTGCCCCTTGTCGGGCAGCCGGTGCGCGATGTCACTGGACAAATATCTGGCGCTGCGCAACTTCTCGATGTGCCCCTCCGTAATGGTGGAGGCCATCCACTTGCGTCCCGCTCCGGACATGACTAGACAAGGTTGAGGTGAGATGTGCGGACTTGGGCGCTGGAGCTCGAGTGCGCGGAGATGGATAAGCAAAGGAGGAAGAAGGCGTAGGTAAAGGAGGTGGATCCTTATCCCCTTATATATGGGCGGATGAAACTATGCGTCCCTACTAGCCTGGTAAAACTCGCTTATCTCCCAAGCGCCACAATCAATGGCGCGGTTGGGTTACCCACGTCTGTATTGATGGGAATCCCGGAATAAGGGGAACACGATCTCTGCTTCGACAAGACGTGCCAAGGAAACCGCTTCGCTAAACGCACTGAGGTGGTATAATAAAAATGATTCGTAAGGGCTTGGTAGTGGTGTGACGTCACGCCACAAAATACGTCAGCAGATGGAACTTGTGTAAATGTTATTCTTTCTACGGTGGTATGTGGAATTTATTTTACAGAGCCGGACACTATCTTGGCGTTCACAATCATCTATGGATTATTCGGAGGAGGAACCCACCTTGCAATGCCAAAGACAATATGCGCGCTGGACTCGTCGTCATTGAAGCCTGGTTCAGGGGCTACTGAGGGAGTCCTGGACTAGGGGGTGTCCGGATAGCCAGACTATCATCATCTGCCGGACTCCAAGACTATGAAGATACAAGATTGAAGACTTCGTCCCGTGTCCGGATGGGACTTTCCTTGGCGTGGAAGGCAAGCTTGGCAATACGGATATGTAGATCTCCTACCATTGTAACCGACTCTGTGTAACCCTAGCCCTCTCCGGTGTCTATATAAACCGGAGGGTTTTAGTCCATAGAGGCATCATAACAACAATCATACCATAGGCTAGCTTCTAGGGTTTAGCCTCCTTGATCTCGTGGTAGATCCACTCTTGTACTACCCATATCATCAATATCAATCAAGCAGGAGTAGGGTTTTACCTCCATCGAGAGGGCCTGAACCTGGGTAAAAACATTGTGTCCCTTGTCTCCTGTTACCATCCGCCTAGATGCACAGTTCGGGACCCCCTACCCGAGATCCGCCGGTTTTGACACCGACAACCCCCTAATCTAGGACTCCCTCAGTAGCCCCTGAACCAAGATTCAATGACGATGAGTCCGGCGCGCAGATTGTCTTCGGCATTGCAAGGCGGGTTCCTTCTCCGAATACTCCCTATAAGATTTTGAACACAAGGATCGTGTTCGGCTCTGCAAAACAAATTCCACATACCACCATAGAGAGTACAATATTCCACAAATCTAATCTGCTGACAACTTTTCACAGCGTGACATCACGCTGCGGCCTGGTTATTATACAAAACCATTTTTCCCAGCCTGCTACTGCACGTATTGCTAGGTGGTTTTATTGGCACGTCTTGTCGAAGCAGAGATCGTGTCCCCTTATCACGGGATTCTCATCAATACGGGTGTGGGTAACCCAACCGTGCTGTTAGTATGACTCCTCGGTTTTAGGCAAGTTCCAAACGGCCACGCGGAGGATGCTTAATATTCACCTTCTTTATAAAGAGGTCCAGACTCGTCCTTTTCTTTCCATGCCCAATCCTTCCCTTCCCCTACCTCGAGTTCCAACGCCCAAGGCTCAGGCTAAGTGCTTCAGACCTTCAATCATGTTCGGATCCAACCTTCAAGGCCGGTGGATGCCCTCTTCTGTCACAGAGGAGGACATCAAGAAGCTTAGGCAGGCTAGGTATCTGACCGCCGAAATCCCCCAGAGGCTACCTGCTCAAGGGTAGGTTATCCCCACTCCCGAACCGAACGAGAGTGTTGTATTTGTTTCCCACTTCCTCCGAGGGCTAGGATTTAGTCTTGATCCCTTCGTAAGAGGGCTCATGTTTTATTATGGACTAGATTTCCATGATCTAGCTCTAGATTCCGTCCTTCACATCTTGTCGTTTATCGTCGTGTGTGAGGCCTTCCTCCGCATTACCCTACACTTCGGCTTGTGGCTCAAGAGCTTCAATGTGAAGCCGAAGATGATCGACGGGCGACACGCGGAGTTCGGAGGTGCTATAATAAGCAAAGGTGCCGACGCCCTATGGCCAAAGGGTTCCTTTCCGGAGGTGTCCGACTTATGGTTTTACATCATAGTGCCCCGAGGTACAAAGCGGGCGGCCGCCCCGGCCTTTCGCCCGGGCCCTCCGCCTCAACTGGCATCATGGGTCAACAAAGGGCTAGACTGGGGGCCAGCTAATGATGTGCCGACATTGCAAAGTCGCATCCGAGATCTCCTAAAGAGGGATGTTAGCCTCGTCAAAGTAATTCAAGTAATGCTAGTTCGTCGGGTCCTGCCATGCCAACGTCGATCTCTCCGTATGTGGGAGTTCAACCCAGAAGGACCGCAAACTATTCAACACTTCTTCGGCGTGACGCTCGAAGGGATGTATCGATTTTTCTTCGGATCATGAATAAAGTGTCCGGACACCACCGAGGATGCAGGTCTGAACTGCAACCATCCAGATACCCAAGTAAGTAACTCCACGAGCAAACCTGCTGTTATTATATTCATCACAACATCATTCTGAAAATTTTCCCTCTGCCAGGACTGGATAAGGAAGGCGGAGAGGATCAGGTGTTCAGCCCCTCTTCCCAAGGCTCGCCAGATCCTGTGCTAACCAGGATGCTAGCTCACGCACCGTATCAAGTGTCATCAGGAGAAGATGAGGGGAGGAACAAAGAAGCCGAAGGCAGGCTTTATATGTTACACATCCAAACCAGGGGAATTAGTGCCTCCACGAAGGAGGGTAATTGGGGAGGTGAATCTGAAATCCCCTCCCCCCACAGGAAGAAAAGGGCCGCCCCTGAAGACATGGAAACAGAGGTTCCCAAACGAGGGAAGAAGCCATCGCCAGGGGGCCCTGCCCCGGAGGGCGTCCTCACCGCACCGCACCCACAAGGGAGCTAGCCGTCAGCCGAGCTGTAAGTAAACTAAGGCACATTAGTAAATATGCCCTGCTTTTTCCTGAGAATAATAACCGAGACACATGTTTTGCAGTCCGGCTCATTGCCCTTCTCAACAAAGTTTGTCCTTGGGGGATCTTCTTCCGGAGATGATGGAGAGCGAAACGCCTCCTTCTGCCTCCCCGCCTCGTGAAATGGAAAACCCTGAGGTGTCATCGCGGAGGATTTCTCCTGATCCACAAAGGCCAGAAGGTCATTCTTCGGCCGCCCTAAGTCCGGGCTTCTCGGCTCCTAAGGAGACCAACAGAAAAAGCCCGGGACCATCCGGTGTACAACCGGACACATTGACGGATCTTTGGAGCAAGCGGCTATCTCGGAGGCACATCGTACCTTAATGGGTATGGTGGTTGAGAGGATCTCATCTGCAAAAATCGGATTGAATGAAGCTTTTGCGAGCCTGCTAAGAGGCTTTGAGGTACGCAAAGTAATACTCCATTCCTAAATATAGGGTGTATAGTTTTTGGCACGGAAATTAAAGAACGCGCGTGGAGGGAAAATTTTACAAGTTTTGTGCGAGATTGCACCTGACTAATTGACATGAGAAAATAGAGGAGCTTAACCTATATATGGAAATGTAATCAAATTCCTTAAAAAATATTCAAACGACTGGTGAAACGCAATACACCTTATATTTTGGACCTTTTCACAAAAATCTATACACCTTATATCAAGGAATAGAGGGAGTATATATTTTTGACTGTACCGCACATGCTAGGTGTGCTCTGTATAGGCAGTAGCCCCTGAGACTCTGGTTGCTGCCCAGACGTGGCGAGCAGAGGATCATAGTCTCAGGTAATAACGGTGCTGCTTTCATACGCAGGCGGCTGCAGATCCGGTGGCTGACTGAACCGCTGATTTTGCCAAACTGAGGCGGCAGCTTGACGTGGCGGATGCGGACATCACGCTGGTGAACAAGCGGCTTGACGAGGCACAGGGTATGTATATTCGGTTGGTCAACAAATATTAAGAGGAGCATAATGCTAGTATCTATAATATGCTTTGATTGCAGATGGAGCTGCCGTCGTGGAGAACCTTCAGGCAGAGCTTGCCCGAGCCAAGGAACAAGCGAGGAGAAGCGATGCGGCCGCCCTGAAGGCAGCCAAAGTGCTAAAAGCCGAACAGGCTGCTCATCGCCGGAGCGAAGATAAAATAGCCAATATGGCTCTTGAGCTGCAAAATGCCGCCAGCCGCTATGAGCTCCTCGAAAGGGAAAGCCAAGAGAAAGCGGCTGACTTGAAGAAGGCTTTGGAAGCAGCCAAGGAAACGCGCTCTAAAATCAGAGCGGCACGGGAGGACCTTCGTCAGGCCGGAGATATCGCGGCCAGGAAGCCCTCCTTATTGCGGACGAAGTTCGGCGATCCGAAGTATGCCCCTCTTGATCAATAGTGGAGTTTGGCAGATGCATACTTGGATCTAGCAAAAAGTGTTACTGCCGCGACTGAGTATTTCAAAGATTAGAAAGATCATCAGGTGGAAAGATTGTTCTTGTCGCAGTTCAGTAATCCAAGGCGTCCGCTGCTGTTGAATGAGCAAATGGCAGAATGGGCCAAGCTCCATAGGTTGTCCGATCTTGCCATGAGGTCTGTCGTTGATCATTTATGGCCGAAGAAACCAAGTCCGGATAGTTATTTTGGTTTGGTGCAACGATTTCTTCGTGTTGTGCCGCATATCGACGCTGTCAAGAGGTCGGCGTGCATAGAGGGTGCGTGGATGGCTCTTGCCCGTGTTAAGACATATTGGGCGGAGATGGAGGCCACCGCTGTTGCTACCAGGGGTCCGCCCGGGGGTCAGGACTCGCCCGAGCACTATTTTGAAGAAGTCCTGGAAGGTGCCCGTTTAATAGAGGCTCAGTGCTCAAAGAGTACCATGTTCCAGTGACGTGTATCTTGATTGTATAAACAATGCTATTTTGATTATAAAGGCTATATTTTTATACTTTTGCCCGTAAAGTATTAAGTGCCTCCTGTGTGGCTGTTTATGTATGTATGTATATAACCTGAAAGTTTGCAGTTGTCGGCTTTAGCCCCCATGCATATAATGCGGGGGTGTTCGGTAAAGCGCATACTCACACTTGATCCAACGTGTTGGTCCATTTAAGGAGGTGATAGCACGGCGAACGAGGCAATCAGACTATATAGCTTTAACACTTTCACTTAGACATAGGAGTTTGACAGTGGGGCTACTATATAGCCCCTGGTACATTCGCGTTCATCCGAATACGGTGCGCGTACATACGTGACCGGGAAACCGGTCCTTCGTTAATGCGGAGGAATCGCGAAGATTCTGATAAGTCCTCGAGTGGCTGACCAGTCTCTCGCTTTATCATGACAGTCAGTTTTTGGCTTTCTCTACTGAGGTGCTCATCCAGATGAACTGAGGAACAATCGCAGTAGTCTCCTGGTGCCACCTTAGCCGATAGAGCGGAACGTGAGGTAGCAAAACACAGGAGCTGGGGAAACCCAACTATTGACCAAAGACATGATTCAGAGCTGATGCATATAAGGCGAAACTCGTGACATCGAACACTCCCTAAGGTATTAAGACTTTTCAACTTATACCGGGCTGAGTACCGCCCTCGATAATGAGCCGTGAATTTCCAGGTACGTGCATTAATCTGGCATGACGAAAAAAGCTTGCCAATAATGCCAGTATCCCTCTCGGTTGATTTGAGTACCCGGAGGGTGTGAAACAACAAGAGACAATAAAAAAGGTTTACACAGGGTCTTAATCTAAAAAGAAACCTTTGAACAGGGCCCTGCTACACGTCTGCGCCTTTATCTCCGTTGTGCCGTATCCTGGAAGGGTGTGGCACGATGATTATCTGCAAAAATGAAAAACCCAAGTGAAAGAATCTGGTGTGATCGTGCAAACAGTTGTTTATTCTTAATAAACCAGGAGAATTCAATCTATTATTGTATTAATAGGGCCGAGCCGAACTATGGGCCTTTTTACATGCAGGCAGCCCCTAGCACCACCTATGGGGGTATATCCATCGACCCAAGCTCAGTTTTATCTGGGCTGCTACAAATAGTGGTGCACCGGACACGTCTAACCGTGTCCGTGGTCTTGACGATCGATCATTTATTCTGGTTGGAGGGGCCGCTTAGTGGTTCGGCTGCTAGAGCCTCCACACATTCTTCCGCACGTAAGGAACACTCTGTATTTCCGCTAATTGTGATGATGCCCCGTGGACCGGGCATCTTAAGTTTAAGATAAGCGTAATGTGGAACTGCATTGAAACGAGCAAAGGCCGTTCTTCCGAGTAGTGCATGGTAGCCACTTCGGAATGGAGCGATGTCGAAGATTAGTTCTTCGCTTCAGAAGTTGTCGGGCGAACCGAATACAACCTCTAGTATTAAAGAGCCCGTGCAGTGGGCTTCTACGCCTGGTATTACTCCTTTAAAGGTAGTATTACTTTGGCTGATTCTTGACGGGTCTATCCCCATCTTGCGGATAGTGTCCTGGTATATCAGATTAAGACTACTGCCGCCGTCCATGAGGACTCGGGTGAGATGGTATCCGTCAATTATTGGGTCGAGCACCAAGGCGGCCGAACCTTCATGCCGAATACTAGTCGGATGATCCCTGCGATCGAAAGTGATCGGGCAGGCCGACCATGGGTTGAATATGGGGGCGACGGGCTCTAAGCGTATATGTCTCGGAGTGCGCGTTTGCGCCTCCTCTTTGGTATGTGAGTTGCGTAAATCATGTTCGTTGTTTTGACCTCTGGTGGAAATTTTTTCTGTCCCCCAGTGTTCGGTTGGCGTGGTTCGTCCTCGTCTTCACTTGGTGTCTCCCTCCCTTTGTGTTCGGCATTTAGCTTGCCGGCCTCCTTGAAGACCCAGCATTCTCCGTTGGTGTTATTTGCATGTTTCTCGGGGGTGCCATGAATCTGACATAATCTGTCTAGAATTTTGTTTAGGCTAGACGGTCCATCTCTGCTGCCTTTAAGTGCCTTTTTCCGTTGACCAGGTCGAGAGCCCCTGAATCCGGCGTTTATCGCCGTGTTGTCTGGGCTGTCTTCATTGTTTCGACGCTTGTTTTTATTGCGTCGCGGCTTCCCATTGCCGTCCCTGATTTTGGATGTGCCTGGGTCGCTGGTGCCGATGCGGGCCAACCAACTATCCTCGCCTGCGCAAAAGTGGGTCATAAGGCTTGTTAGGGCTGCCATTGTCCTCGGCTTTTCTTGGCCGAGGTGTCTGGCGAGCCATTCGTCACGGACACTGTGCTTGAAAGGCGCTAAGGCTTCGGCATCTGGGCAATCGACGATTTGATTCTTCTTGGTGAGAAATCTATTCCAAAGCTGACAAGCTGACTCTCCGGGTTGTTGAATTATGTGACTTAAATCGTCTGCATCCGGAGGTCGGACATAGGTCCCTTGAAAATTGGCCCTGAAAGCATCCTCAAGTTCCTCCCAACTTCCAATTGAGTTTCGGGGAGGCTTTTCAACCAGTGCCGAGCTGGTCCTTTCAACTTGAGGGGCAGGTATTTAATGGCGTGGAGATCATCTCCGCGAGCCATGTGGATGTGAAGAATAAAGTCCTCAATCCAGACCACAGGGTCTGTCATTCCGTAGTATGCCTCAATGTTTACGGGTTTAAATCCCTCTAGAAATTTGTGATCCAGCACCTCATCGGTGAAGCACAGGGGGTGTGCGGCACCCCTGTATTTGGATATGTCATGGCATGCTTCCGACGGTTGTAGTGTTCGGTGTTGATTCCGAGCTGGTATTCGATCAGTATGATCTTTTTGGTGGCTGTGATCTTGCGCCGGAGCATGCTTCCTAGATCCATAGATGGACCTGGCCATACCTCCTTTTCTGTCCAGGTGCTCACGAAAATCATGTGCTGACTCGTGTGCGGCGTCATTAGCCGCCCTGTCGCAGCCATGGGGTGGTCGATCCGGTGGATCGGCCGTCTTATTTTTTGGTGGAATTGGCTCTATAGCCTCGTCGTCGAATTCGGGCAGCAGCTTGCACTTTAGGTAGCTCTCTGTGTGGCGGTCGCCACCGTATTTTTCTTCAGTGTCGAGCACTTTGTTCCATCTGCGGTTGAGCGTATCCCGAGCGGCCTTAAGCCTTTGCTTCTGCTTCTTCAAGCTCCTTGCGGTGGCAACAAGCCTTCTATGGAGGTTCTCTTGTTCCAAGTGCCTTTCCGGGATGATGAGTGCATCATTGTCCGGACTGTTCTCCTCTCTGGAGGCAGGTTTATGAGTTTTATCTCCGCCATCGCTATGATCGGACAGCGGCTACAGACTATGTTCGCCGTCCCTTGGCTCATCCTGCTCCATCGCTAGGTCCATGGGGTCGTCCGGGGTATTATTTTTTCTTGTGCAGCTATCACTGTTTTTGCTGTGGCGGGATTTAGAGCGGCGTCGACGTCGGCGCTTTGGTTGCTTCTCAAGAGGGTTATACTCCATTGCATCCTCTCCGTTGCTTTCTTTTGGAGTGTCCACCATGTATATATCATATGATGAGGTGGCTTTCCAGCGCCTTGTGGGCGGTGGTTCCTGTTCTTCTCCAGCATCGTCATCCACACCGTCAATGTCTTCGGAGTCGAGATCAAGCATGTCGATTGAATCGTCGACAATGGTTATTAAGTGGGTGGTGGGTGGGTAATGAATTTCTTCGTCGTCCGCTTCCCACTCAAGCCGAACATAGTTCGGCCAGGAGTCTCTTGATAAGGAGAGAAATTTTAATGAATTTAGTACGTCGCCCAAGGGCGAGTGCTGGAAGATATCCGCGGAGGTAAACTCCATGATCGGTGCCCAATCAGATTCGGTAGGCACGGATGCACGCAATTCGGAGCCTATGGCCGGAGACGAGTCCGAGGGTCCGATGACACAGACCTCACTGGAGGCGAAGTCTGTGTTCAGCTCTAAAGCCGCTGAGTGTGCAGCCTCCTTGGCGGGGTCCATCCACCCATCCTTGGATGGCACGATTCGTTCCGGATCTAATGCCGGAGCGGCAGCAGGTGTGATCTTCCGAACACCGTCCGATAGCAGATCTAAGTCATGCTCCTCGTGACTATTCGGCACACCTGTCATGGGCTCGAATCCTTTGAAGATCAAGTCTCCGCGGATGTCGGCGGTGTAGTTCAGGCTTCCAAACCTGACCTGATGTCCAGGGGCGTAGCTATCGATCTTCTCCAGATGGCCAAGCGAATTGGCATGCAGTGCGAAGCCGCCGAATAGGAAGATCTGTCCGGGGAGGAAAACCTCACCCTGGATCGCATCGTTGTGGATGATTGAAGGAGCCATCAAGTCTTACAGCGACGACACGGTGGAACTCTCAATGAAAGCACCAATGTCGGTGTCAAAACTGGCGGATCTCGGGTAGGGGGTCCCGAACTGTGCGTCTAAGGCTAATGGTAACAGGAGGCGGGGGACACAATGTTTACCCAGGTTCAGGCCCTCTCGATGGAGGTAATACCCTACTTCCTACTTGATTGATCTTGATGATATGAGTATTACAAGAGTTGATCTACCACGAGATCGTAGAGGCTAAACCCTAGAAGCTAGCCTATGATTATGATTGTTGTCGTCCTACGGACTAAACCCTCCAGTTTATATAGACACGGGAGGGTGCTAGGGTTACACAGAGTCGGTTACAGAGAAGGAGATCTACATATCCGAATATCCAAGCTTGCCTTCCACGCAAAGGAGAGTCCCACCCGGACATGTGACGAAGTCTTCAATCTTGTATCTTCATAGTCCAACAGTCCGGCCAAAGTATATAGTACGGCTGTCCGAGGACCCCCTAATCCAGGACTCCCTCACCCGCTGGCTAAGGCAGAGGGCCATCGGCTGCCATTGTCCAGATTTTAGGAGCGCAGTCAGCGAGGCAGGAGCGTTGCCACCATGGCCGACGCCGCAGCAGCCAGGTGCAGGGGAGAGCACTGCTACCGGGAGGGTTAACAGGGAGAACCGGCTGTCGACGGAGGCGGAGGATGGGGGCACGATCGAGAGAGGGGAGCTCACGGGGACGCCCCGCCACCGCCAACAACCGCACAGGCCCCGCCGCCGACAACCGCACGGCGGAGGGAAAAGGAGGGTGGCGGGGGGTAGCCTGTGCTGGATCTAGGGGTTCGCCCCCCGTGTCGCCCAGGAGCGGACGACGCGCGCGGGGGGGGGGGGGGGGGGGCTCTATGCTACAACCCGTTTTTCTTCTCTCTCCTCCAACTAATCGAAAATATAATGACTATAGCATCAACCGATACTTTTAGAAATATTAACACTTTTCCAGTTATACTAATCCATGAGTAAACAGTAAGCATGGAAAATACAGTATGCACCTCATACGGATTCCTAAGCATACTAGCACATACAGAACATAGAAGCAGACCATATATGAGCAACACATATACGGCGAGCACAAACACGAGTAAATGAGGGATGAACAGGTCATACCCTTCGGTTGGCCAGACCAACATGGTAGCGGCAACAGCAGCCTCGGCTTTGTCCGTGGCCTTCTTCTTGGCGGCGGAGTCGTCGGCCATGGTGTTGATGCAGGGGAAGTAATGGAAGTAGAGGTTGACGGAGCTGGGGACGGATCGGGAGCAGTCGCGCCGAGACGCTCCCCAAAAACCTTATTGCCATTCTCCCGAGCAGGATCTCGAATGCAGGGTTCCGAAGGCACCTGCTCTCCCTACCAACCGTGCACGCGGTCGTCGGGATGGGGTCGCCGGAGGAAGCGCAGAGCAAGGAACAGTAGAAGACGGCTAGGTTACGCGAGGGGGAGTGAGTGAACAGAACTGGGTCACTCCACTGGGCAGAGCATTCTTATATAGGCCGTCGGGCAGGAAGTCGTGGGCCTGGGCGGAGGCCCACGACCGAGTCGACACACTCCCCGGCAAGGGAGTGTCCTGGAAAGCGTCGCACTCCCGGCAAGGGAGTGACCCGGCAAGCGTCGCACTCCCGGCAAGGGAAATGGCGAATCCCGGCAAGGCGAGTCAGCCCACTGTCCAACGTCTCGGACAGTGGACCACCTGTTAGCGACTCATTAATTGATCCCTGATTAATTAATTCGTTCCTGAGCAGCAAATATAAGCTCCAGCTCGGCTCATTCCCTCAACCCGCAGCGCGCGCGCGTCGTGGTGAGGCGAGGCGTGGCGAGGCGGGCGGCGAACACTACAAAAAAATACACTTCCGTGATGATATGTGTTTGTCACAGTAGGTCACGTTTTTTGTCATGCATGTACATCCATGAAAAATATATGACAGAATCAAGATAGTCATACCTGTGCTGTCGTAGAAGTGTTCCATGACATTACCAAAATTATCATCACGGAAGTGTCCACTTCCATGACGATAAATCGCGCGTCACAGAAGTGCTTTCGTCAAGGGTGACCGACACGTGGCATCCACCATAACGGAACGCCGTTAAGCTATCGGGTCAGGTTTTGGATCCGATAACCCATTAACAGCCCCGACCAATGGGGATTTTCCACATGTAAAATCATCATTGGCTGGAGGAGACACGTGTCAGGTCCGCATTGGCATAGGTGTCACTCATCCAATGGGCGAGACGCGCCTATGATATGTTGACACGTGGACCGGCCCATCAAGTTTAATTGGGCCGGCCCAACTAAAGGCCCACAAGATTTTGCATACCATAATGGGCCGGCCCAGCTAAAGGCCCACAAGATTTTGCGGACCATAATGGGCCGGCCCAGCTAAAGTCCCACGAGATTTTGCGGGCCATAATGGGCCGGCCCAGCTAAAGGCCCACAAGATTTTGTGGGCCATAATGGGCTGGCCCACGTAAAGGCCCACAAGATTTTTGTGTGCCATAATGGGCCGGCCTAGGTAAAGGCCCACAAGATTCTTGCGGATCATAATGGGCCGGCCCAGCTAAAGGCCCATGAGATTTCGCCGACATTAATTGTCCGGCCCAACTGTAGGCCCACAAGATTTTGAGGACCCTAGTAGGTCGGCCCATTAACTGGCTGCCATGTTTTGGGCCAAATGTCGGCCCATATTTGATCCGGTCCATTAATGGCCTGCCACGTTCCGGGCCTAATAGTGGCCCATATGAGATCCGGCCCATTAAAAGCCTACCACGTTCTGGGCCAAATTACGGCCCAGATCTGGTCCGGCCCTTTAAGAGGCTTTGGGCTCAATTATGGCCCATATCAGATTCGGCCCGTCAACTGGACACTATGCTTTTGGGCCCACTTGCTAAAGGCCCACTTAGTAATTCGGCCTGATATTAGTTTTGGCCTGTTAAGGGCCCGTTTAACTTTTTGGCCCTATATTAATTTCGGCCTGTTAAAAGCCCGTCATATAGTTGGGCCTAACTACGACCCGGTTTGCATCCGGCCTGCTCACAGCCGATATCTGATTGGGCCAAACAAGGACCGAGACAATTTTGGCCTGTTAAAAGCCCATGATTTGATTCGCACAATCATGGACCGGGGTTCATTTCGGGCTGCTGCCGGCCCGTGAGCTGTTCGGCACGTTTCATGCCCAACCTACTTCGTGATTGCATGACGGCCCGATTATGTACCGTAATTTTACGGTTTGGCTAGTTTACTGCGGAGACATGATATATATACAGTAAAATAACTGCAGCATCATGAATAAGAAAAAACCTAGACTATACAATAAAGAAATTACAACATATTACATCCACTGGGCATCAAAGTTCGCCACTATGATAATAAAGCACAAGCAGACAATAGATTACATACACTGGGCATCAAAGATCGCCACCAATGCAAATAAACACGCCGACAAAATAATATACAAAACCGACAGCACTTCAATAGAGTTCAGGAAAGCTTAGCCCTGCTGGGGAGCTGCAGCGCAAGCAGCTGAGCAAGATGATGAGACTGCGCTTGTTCAACACTTATATCTTCCTCACTTTGAAAGATAAACAAGCAGACAGATGACATGTTTTGCACATAAAAGTATCAGTGCTGACAAATTCATCACATTTCTTACTGACGAAAAAAGTGACACAGTTTAAAATTGCATTAACACAATATGGTATTGTTCAGGTCAAGACATGGCAGGAAATGACATTGTGAAGGAGTTGGCAGCTTCACGACAACACTGGATTACAGATCAAGAACTCATAAGTATCAATGGTTAGTGTGCTGTCAATTTATACCATTTCAGATTGGCAAATAAAGAGACGGTTTAAATAATAGTAGAATGATATAACATTGTCCATAGTTAAAACAGTGTAGAATATGACATTGTGCTGTAGTGGGTAGGTTCACCACACCACTGGATTACGGATGAAGAACAGAAGCATACATGCAATGCAAAAGAAGATCACTTGCTCTGTATAGTTTAATTTACATGGTATGAAGAAGGAACTTGGTTGTACAACTGAAAACTTAAATTGAGAAAGGACAAACTTTTATTTATGAACTACATAATAAACTTTAAACAAGCAATTTGATGCAAACACCAAAAATAAACAACTATTGCAGTCATGCCTAACCAAATATATACAACAAAGTTTGAAGGCTTGAGATGGACAAACTTACATTATTGGTGAAGACAGGCTCTATAAAGGCCTTGTCCATGCTGATGGGGGGCAATTCAAGAAGTTTACCACAGAATCTTCTTCAAAAGCATTGCCTTTATTCTACATTTTGTTAAGAGTAAATATAGATGTGATAATATATGAAAAAATGGAGAATATTTAACATAAGATGAAGAGTGATGCTACATAACCAAGTAGCTATAAATGTAAGTGCAGCGATACAGGCAAAAGGTACAACCAAGAGCAATGGACAACTAAACTTCTTCAGTACCAACCTTATGGTAAGAGTTAATATAGATCTGATGTGTAGAAAATGGAGGGCAAAGGAAAATAAGTTGCAGAGTGATGGTACATGAACAACTACCTGTCATTATAAGTACAATGATAAAGGACATCATGTACTTACAAGAACAATGCAGAGCTAAAAAAAATGGCATTGGATATATTCTACACTAATGTAACCATTCATACAGATCAGATAATTTGGAGCGAACAATTGATAAGCAAGCTATCATGCATACTGCTGTCACATAATGAACCAGGTATGTATGCAAGTACAATGATACAGGACAACATGTACTAACAAGAGCAAAGCAGCGGGCAGCATATTTGCGATATCCTGTCGTTCTTTTCAAACCGGAATTCTTCTTCGAGCAGATTTCCTGCAAAAAAGATCTGCAAGGCACATGCGAAAAAGTAGAAGTTCAAATTGTCATGTGATTTCATAGACAATACCTCATCCTGGGAACGAGACCAATGCTTAACAAGGTTTTTCCATTCAATGTCTTCTAAATTTAGCGCAGGAGACTTCACCGGAAATTCGTTTATAGACTTGCCATCAAAGTGTGATTTCCTCAGGTAACACCGTACTGCTGCAATGCTTCCTTGAAAAGCACAAACAAGCTTTGCTCCTCATGACTATCCAGATTGACCCTCGCCTAGTTACAACAATGTAATGTAAATCATTGATGTGTTCAATCAGCAGAAAACAGGAAAATAATAACCATGAATAATAGCACTTACACGTAAGTTGGACAGGAAGATGTGAAAATGGTGTTTGTCTTCACTATAATCTTCCCATGATGGGAATATATGCACGTAGTCCCTAACAACATTGAAAGCATTGTCTTTTAAGCTGGGAATAAATGGAATGGGGTTCCAATCTGCAGGAATTGGCTGTCTCTGCACTTGGGATAGGTCTTCGGCCGGTGGACTTGCTGTACTTTTTGCTGGAGTGGGAGTTTTCTGTGGTACAGCTGGTGCTATGGCAAATGAAATCGGTATACCTTTTGCTGGAGTGTAGGTCCTGTGTGGTGGGGCTAGTGGTGTGGCCAGTGAAGTATGGGTTCAGTCTGCTGGAGTCGGTCCTACATTTTATGTCACTGGTTGTACAACCAATATAAGTGGGGTGCTGTCTGATTTCTCCGAAACCACCACATTTTTCAAGGACTTTGCTGGTGCTCCTTCAGGTTCGGCAATCACCCTCTTCCTTTTTGATGTCTGATGCACAATAACATCATTTCAGTGGAAAAACATGGTATGATGACAAATGGAATATGTATTGATAATGGATGGGCATGGCATCTCGACATATATGATGAGTAAACTAAGCAGATGGCGGTGCAACAAAGTAGAAGAAATGCAAGACAACATATGCAAGATACCCGCAATCAATAAAACATTGCCAAATTAGAACATGCACCTTGATGGGTGAACAGGACATGCCATCTGCCTTTGACTCCTCGAGGTTAGAATAGTCATTAGGATCATATTCTGAACAAGAATCAACAGGTGGGGAGCGTATGAGTTTCATTGCATCCAGAATGGCACTCAATGCCTTGGTGCCAATTTTGTAAGTCATTGCAGTGTTTAGCTTCAAGAGTGGACTGCTGCTAGTGCGACACAAAGCAGCTACACAGATCATAGTGTAGATATAACGGGAAAACCTTAAGCATCAGAGTAAAATGAGCACAATGGAACTTGCTGGAATATATGTGCTAGTATTTGCCGGTATGGATAGAAAGGCTTCGGATACCAGCTCTCTTCAAGTGAAGGTGCGGTACTATTAATATCAGTGTAACTCTCAAAGGCGACACAACTCCCCGCATTTCCTTGCTATTCTTATAGGATTCAAGTGGGCAGGCCACTACAAATCCTATTCCTATGTTTACAAGATCCTACGAATCAAAGAGGCTCAAAGTGTCCATCACAACCGACCGTATAGACCTCTACACTGCAAATGTCCCTGCTCATCTTCAGTACAAGGAACATACTGTACTACTATCATACTCCCTCCGTTCCAAAATATAAGTCTTGGTAGAGATTTCCACTATGGATCACATACAGATGTATCCAGATACATTTTAGAGTGTAGATTCACTCATTTTGCTCCATATGTAGTCCATGGTGGAATCTATACAAAGACTTGTATTTAGGAATGGAGAGAGTACATATTAAAGAAGAACGGAAGAGGAACATGGTAAAGAAGAGCAAGAACATTTTGGATAATAAAATGTTGGTTGCGCAGTGCCCACACATGATGAACCAAAGTGCATTAAGAATGCAACTCCCAGCTGTCTCTCAACCATTTCAGGCGGTTGGATGAAGATCCTACGTCTCCTAATCCTTCTTCTTCCTTGTCTCTGATTCTTCCCATATAGAACACCGCACGGGCCGCCGTCCGGACCACCGGCCCCCATCGCCTGTGTTCCTCCGCCACCCCCACCCCCACCCCCGCCCCAACCCCCACCCACGTCAAGTTTACTTCGTTCGGCGAGGCCCCACAACCAGCCGAGCCCCTTCGATCGCACCGGCGAACTCCGGCGAGCTCTGAAAAATCGACTGATCCAATTTTGAAATTTAGTCTACTGTGATTTAACTAGTGTGGAATATAAAAGGGGAAAACCATAAGCATTGGGAGTATAGTGTTGAGCGTGCCATGGCGAATCTGAAGGTGCAAATCGGACAAAGGCAATTTCGCAACCAAGACAAGATATCAGAGTAAAGCAGTGGCGATCTATTTTCTTGCTGTGATAAATAAGTTGAGTAGATACGAAAGAGTATCGCCTCTGGTGCGGCGCCGTGTACGCATCTGCTGAGAATTTGACGGTGCTGCGGTAGCGATGGCAGTCGGCAGCGTGGAAGCAGTTCTAGGAGGGTAGACGGTGGCGGCGGGGCGTGGTGGACGAGACGGTCGTAGGAGCGGCGCCGGCAAGGTGGACGACGGCGGGGATGAAGCGAGAGGACGGGATGCAAGGATCCCGGTCCGAAGGCGTGGATGAGAGAGGTCGATCCCTTGTAATGGACGGCGGCGTCAGGGTATTAGCTCCGGCATGGTGGAGGAGGACGGTGGTGGATGGGGCGGCGGACGGAGGAGGGTGGGGTGGGGAGGGTGTTTTGGCGCCCACGGAGTACGAATGGGGAAAAGGGAGGTAGAGAGGAAGGGGGGAACCATGTATTCAGGGCGTGCTTGTCTCAAATGCGAGGAAATTTACAAACTTAGCCCCCGTTTCAAATTTCTACTACATCACATCAACATTTGTCGGTTGGGGATAGGACGGTAATCTCGCATACACTGAATATTTGCCGCCGAGAGTTTGTTTTTGGTGCCCACCGTGTATGAATATGAATCCGGGAGGGAGTCGATTTCGGCCGAGGACACACTGTGTTTTGGCGCCTATCGTGTATGAATCCGGGTGAGAGGCGGTTACGTCACGTTTGGGTGAAATTACAAACCTACCCCTATCGAAACCTATAGAAATCCAGCAAATAGGCTTTGCGTGGCAGGGATAGGCAGTAGTAATTTCCATCTCGCAGATTTTGGTTTCGGGCGGTTACTGCGACTTTCCTCGCTTCGCTCAAATTTTGCAGAGTGCACGTTTACCGTGCCAACTCAATTCGAATCCCGTTTGTATTTTATTCTTTTTCGGGCGGGATCCATTTTCAATTGGAATAACATTCTATATACATCATTTTTTATATATACTTTCAAAAGCACAACAAAGAATTCTTCTCCTTTATATGTATAATATGATTTGCAAATACAACGATCTCAAAATCTTAAGGTTGAATTCGAAAAAATTTAACCAAATTATGTTCCACTAAAATGTATGGATCAGTAATATCTACATATTAAATAACATAGATGTGCGTGAATTCATATGAGTATGCATGTTTGATAGGTCAATTTTGGTTCGAGTATGGATTACATGTATCATCATCTCAAATTCAAATATTTGAATCCCTTTTTTGTTCACTCCTTTCACGCCCATCTCTCTCTCGCATGCATGCTCCTTCAGGTAGCTATCACTCTCTTTTCTCCAGCTCACCCACACGCTCACTTCATGTTTCTCCTATCCTCGCAGACATGGTCTCTCGACGTCTCCCTTGAGAAGTGTCACACTCTCCCTATCATTATACATTACACGGTTTTCATTATCTCTCACGTCTCTACTGTTCTCTGGTATCACTCGGTACCTAAGCTTTCTTCACCGCCACACACACAGTCTCCACTCGTCTTTCACTTTGTCTTTCTGTCTATGGGATTATCTCACACACCCTATATGTCTCTACATATGGCTCATACCACTAAAATTACTCTCTCTCTCTCTCTCTCCAATAGACACAACATTTGTTGCGGTCTCCTTTTCGTCTCCATCCCAGACTAACATTATTCATTTGTTTACCGATCAGACAACCGCGAGTACCGTCTCCTCTCTCTCTCTCTCTCACAGACACACACACACAACTCCTACTTCCAGTCCCCTTCCCGACTACCGTCTCTCTCTCACACACACAAAACTCTCGCTTTCGCACCCCGGCTCGTATTTCTCTCACAATAATTTATCGACTAGCTAGCCTCTAGATAGGTTTATGCACCCGCACACTCGTGCTTCCACCAACGCATACATGTCTCTCTCCTGCTCCTTGTATCTATGTAGATTTTTCTTCCCTTCTTGAGACAGGCCCTCTCGATCGTGCACACATGCACTATCGCCTCATTTTAAGCTGATAGCTATCACACACACACTCCTCATGTCTTTGTCACACATGCACTCCGTCCTCCTCCACTCTCCCTCTCTCTCTCTCACACATGGGCTTTTTGCAAAAACTAGCAAGATGCCCATGCGTTGCACGGAACATCAAGATGCATTTGTATGAGTAGTTTATCTTGTGGGGGAAAAGGATGAACGAGGGAAGGCCTTATTTGCAAATGTGGAGAGGGGTGTGGGTATCTTTTTGCAAAATTGCCAAAGTTTCCTTCCTATCTGTCAGATATAGATTGGACGGCCTATATTGCAGGATGGCAGGCACACGATCATCACTGACAATGCTTTTTATAAGAGTAGGGATAAAAAATAGAGTTGGTGATGATTGTGGGCCTGCCATCCTGCAATGTAGGTCGTCCGATTTATATCTGACGGATAGGAAGGAAAATATGGCAATTTACCCGCACTCTTCACCACATTTGCAGATAAGGCCTTCCCTCGTTCATCCTTTTCTCCCACAAGATCTTGATGTTCCGTGCAATGCACGGGCATCTTGCTAGTAAGAGTAGAAATTAGACATATACCACTTCTCGAATCTTGAAACCAACAACATTCCTCCCTTATCTCATCAAAATTGCCAAAATAATATGTTTTGAGTGAAACATAACATATTTTTAGTGATATACGTATTTCAAAACTAGACTTTTTTTCTAGGGACATTCACATTTGTGCCCCTAACTCGAACCCACTACTCAAATTGACCCCTAACTTTTTAATGTGCTCAAATTTGCCCCTAAAGAGAATTTTAAGTCACAGGAATGCCCTTCTATCTGGTCAAAGTTGTTTGATCAAAATTATGAAAATTCATAACAAATTCATATGAACTTAGAAGAATGCAAAATAAGATATCAAAATGCTCATAAAAACAACACCTATATGCACATGTCATTTACGTTCATGACAAAAACACTCTTTAAAGCTTTTTAGGGTTTATAACATTAAAAAACAATTTAGGGTGAATGCAAATAAATGCACATGTAGGTGAGGAACGTAAATGACATGCGCGTATAGGTGATGTTTGTATGAACATTTGGATATCTTATTTGCATTTTTCAGACTTCTCATGAATTTGTTATGAATTTTCAAAGTTTTGGTCAAACAACTTTGACCAGATAAAAGGGTATTCCTGCGACTTAAAATGCTTTTTAGGGGCAAATTTGAGCACATAAAAAATTTAGGGGTAAATCTGAGAGTGGGCGCAATTTAGGGGCATAAATGTAAATGTCCCTTTTTTCTATCAAATCGGTGAATATGTATTAATCTACTTTGATCATGTGGCAACGCATTGGCACATTGCTAGTAGTTATTATAATTTTTTGGACACCAGATAAACGGTGGAGTACATATACGAAGAGAAGAGGCGCACGCACGCAGTCAGCCTCTCGCTGTCTCGCACACATGAGTGTTACGTAACGGCGAGGTTAACAAATAAACCCTAAAACCCTAGGTGCACGATTGCTGCATTCGCGGGTACCAGGTACGTGGTGGAGCACCTTTGTAGGAATAGTCAGCTTGCGTGATAATTTGATCCGTAGGAGTTGATGGTCGGGACCACAGGTGAATGACTTGGAGCGCGGTGGCTCGCCAGTTGCCACAGATCGAGTAGCCACGTTTAAAATATCGTTTTTTAGCGGGGTTAAGAGTTCCGATTTTCAATGGCGCGTTATAAGTAGTAAGTAGTTTTTAGAACGATTGGTATGGAGCGAAAATGGAATTCATAGTACTACATACCTCCTTGGCGTATGGTTGTATGGGTTTTTTTGCGATGGAGGTTGTATGGGTTTATATTGTGAGATGTTGAACCTGGTAGTTCTAGGGAAAATACTATGGTTTAGATTTAGATGCTGGTTTTCAGTAATGAATAAAGGAAGGGGAAACCCTTCTTTGATTAAAAAAAACTACTACCTCCATTCTAGTGTACTAGTCCCCATCGTACTTTGGGTCAAAGTTTGTCCACGAATTTTACTTGTAAAATGTGAATGGAAAACGAGATTTTGTTATACCCAAACAAAAAAGGACTGGAGGGAGTGATTGCTCTGACACGGATGCGACCTCTCATAGCGCAGGCATTGAACCGGCGCACCGGCCAAGAGGGCCGCACTCGCTGCAGGCCCGCCTGAGCACGCCTCCTCGCCGCGTGCAACCAGCTTAAGACTGCCCCGCCTGCCTTCATTGAATCCACGCGTGTGCCGGCAACACGTCCTTCCGCGAGCCGGCAGGCATTTTAGAACACAAAAATGACTAAAATATAATTAATTTACGCATGGTCTTGACTTGTTGTGCTCGCACTGGTAGCAGGAACTAGTAGAGGTTTTTCTTTATTTATAACTCTCTCACATTTTTTTGGCTTTGAAATGAATCATGGTTGTGGACATTATGTATGAAATGTGCAGATATCTGTGGACATGAGTTTGATGTGGAAGTTGAACTTGGAATGTCGGGCTTGCGCGTGAACTATACCATGTCCAATGCTTCGTCTGTTATTGTTTGGAAAGTAATTGCTGTTATTACATGACCTGAATTTTTTTTGTGCCACATCAGTAGATGCACGGACATCACAACAGGCATGCTGACTGGATAAACATTTGAACCTAGCTATTATGAAGGAAATTTTGTATTGACAACAGTTTTAGATAGCAGGAGATGCCTAGCCTGCTCTGCCTCTGCTAGCTTATTTCTGGCTTCTTCCATCTCTTCTTTGGCTTGGGTGAAGAGAGCATCTGATTGCTCTTTTTGCTTCTTCAAGAACTCAGCTACATTCTCAAGGGCTACTGCACGCTTTCTTTCAGCCTTTACTAATGCCACGAGGACACGAACAACTGACGACTCCACCTGGCTTGTGTGTAATCCAGCATCATCTGGGAATTTGCACCTTGTGTCTAATCCAGCATCATTAGGGAACTGTCACCTTGTGTGTAATCCAACCTCATTTTGGAAACATGATCTCAAGGTTGACCATACTTCTCTCCTCGCAGGAACTGCATCCTGACATGAAGTTACTTCTTTTTTAGATCAATACTCAGAGCAACCTAGATCCATTTAGTAGAAGCCAGATAAACAGAACTCGGAGAAGTGAATTCAAAAGGAAAAAAATTATAAAAACAGACTACAAGGTGAGAACACCCACTTCCTACATCAAGCTAAAAATGAAAGCATTAGGATGATTAAGAGTCTTCTTATTACACATTGAAGAACACCACGCTTAAGAGAAACAGAAACTACAACATATACACATCGAAGAACACAAGGCTACACAAAAGTAATTGAATGGGTGTTACTTACCAAAGCTCGTTTTACAGGTTCGGTGCAGCTCCTCTTTAACTTGCCACGCTCCTAGAAGATGTCCCAAATATCCCGTGTTCGGTCTTTATTGCTCCTCTGCATGTTCGCACTCGTGGTTTTTAAATCTCAACATGGCAAGAAAAATATACTACTAGTAATACTCGCGCATCTTGTGGGCAATATTAAAGCACTCGTCTGCCATGTTAGAGCATCTCCAACAGAATCGCAATGCACGGTGCTTTAAAAAAGCGTTTACAGTGCTGAGATCGAGAAGTAGATACTACTCCCTCCTTTCCGGTTTATAGGGCTTATTTCAACTTTTTTGTTTTTCCATTTTAAAGGGCTCATCTCCATCTCATTTTTAGTTTTCGAGGCGCATTAAATCTTTGCATGCAAGAATTAAAAAGGAACACACCAGTGCATGTAATGTTCTTACTCATCTAGTGGCCAAGCATGCATGCACTACAATTAATCCAAATTAATGCATGAGTTTAATTTGAGTAGTTTTGTAAAGTACGAGATATATTCCTCCACTCACAAAATGCCTTGGTTGATGAGATTTCAGATTTGAGCCCTATAAACCGGAAAGGAGGGAGTAGAGAGTAGAGGATAGTTCTAAGCATAGATAGATACAAAAAGATAATTCAACTACTCCTAGTTGTCCAACGCCTCCTCGGTGATGTCCTCCTCCGACGTCTGACTGTAGGTGTGAAGATACCGATCATCGTCGGATTCCCAGGGCAACGCTGCTCCTAGCCTCATGTTGAATTGGGCATCCATTTTTGCCTACGCTTGTCCTCGCGATAGGCGGCTTGCTCCGCCCTCCTCTTATCCCTCTCCACCCTCCTTTGCGCGTAGAACTCACGCTCGTTGATGATGTCCTACGGGAAGTGTTGGCGCCACAGCGCCATGGCTCCCTTGTCCATCTCGGCGATGCCGAGACGGTGCTCCCGCCTCCGGTTGTCACGATGATATTCGTCGGTGCTAAGCCGCGGCAGAGGCGCGAGCTCCTGCGCCCGCTCCCTTGTTGGCACGTTGGGGAAGTTCAATGTTCTATGAGGCCACCGTGTTGTACGCGCGGCGGCCTCGTTGGTGGTGTCGAAATTGCCGAGGTCGAGGCGCATCCCGCGGAACCGGATCTCGGCGGAGAAGCCGCCGGAGGGGGCGCGCGGACGCCGTGGTATCCCCAAGTTTCCCGGCGATGCGGTGGCATGGTGGCGCGGCGGCGGCGAGGTGAAAAAGAGCGGGGAGAGAGCGGTGGCGAGGCATAGAGCGGGGAGAGAGCGGTGGCAAGGCACAGAGCGGTGGGAGGCCGTTGGATTTTATAAGGCGCGCCGGACGCCGCGCGCCAAAACTAGCGTACGCCCGGCCGCTTTTTCCCGCGCGTGCGATCCTTTCGCGACGTCTCTGCTATCTCTACTCTCTTCTCTACTGTTATATTTATTTAATATTTAATATTTAATATTTATCTCTACTTCCTTTACTGTCTACTTTTTTTCTCTATACTTTTTTTTCTTGAAATATAGGCCGTCCGATTTATATCTGACATATAGGAAGGAAACAAATGGGAATTTTGCAAAAAGAAACCGATACCCCTCTCCAGATTTGCAAATAAGGCATTCCCTCGTTCATCCTTTTCTCCCACAAGATAAATTACTCATCTTGATGCATGCAACGCATGGGCATCTTGCTAGTTCTAAAAACCTTTCCATCATTTGCCACACTACTGGTTGCAGATGAAAAACCTACCCAAGCACAGCGCGATACAGGAGCGATGCACAATTACAAGCTGATATTCTGTTGGACAATGGAGGCTATAACCAATTACTTTTACGGGAACAATAGCACCCAGGAAATTTGAAGGGTAGGTATGAACAAAATTGGAACTGCACATGTACTGCTAAGTGATTCAATACACATATTACCAACGAGGAGGAGAACGATGGTCGCGGCGGCCTCTGTGAGTCATTGTCGGCAATGGGATTCAGTTCATTGTCTACGATGGTGGTATTTCTGTGCTTGGCGTCGGCTTCCGGGAAGCAGATCCGAGACCGTGGAAGACGATGTTGGGGAAGAGGCTCCGTGTACGACGACGGTGGACCGGCTCTAGTGCGGCGTACGAGGTCGTCGATGAGGTAGATGCGCTGTGGTAGACGAGTGCGGCGATGTAAAGGGGAGGAGCACGAAGGCTGTGGTGCCGTGGAGAAGTCTATTTTGTGGTGGGGATAGAAAATGGGGAGTATTCAGGTGTACTACTCTAGGTGCCGGGGTGGGGTTGGCTGGGTAGGGTGAACCTGAAGTTACGAAAACAGCCCCTACCAAGCGTCACCCGTAGGCCTGTTCCGAAGGCTATGATGGTAACTTCCCACTGCTCGAATCAGGGTCGCGGGAGATTTTCCCGCCAACCTCAAAATTTTGTGACACTGGACTCCCCGTGTGGCGTGTTGAGTGATTCGGCTAAGCAACTAGCGAGTAGTAGTAGTAAACTCTGCATATTAGGTTTGACCGAAGTCAAACTTCCTAAAGATTGACCAAGTTTATAGAAAAATATAAACATTTACCATAACAAATATGTATGATGTGAAAGTACATTCAATAATGAATCTAATGGTATTTATTTATTATTGTATATGTTAATATTTTTTGTTATAAGCTTTTTGAGAGTTTACAAAACTTGACTTTGACCAATGCTAATACGCGGACTTAAATAAAAACAGAGGGAGTACACATTTGTTTTCTTAGTTTGTAGTGAACTAATCATTTGTTGAAATTGTGAAATAAATATATTAGGCTATTGACTTCGAATGTAATGGTCTATACAATTCAATAGTTACAATCATTGTCGAATCCCAAGATGTATACAAGGTCTATAGTACTTCACAACATGCTCAAACTCACATAATCCCAGTTAAATGAGAATCTAAATGCATTTCATAGTTATTACTTTGTAGGATGCAACAAAAACAACCATAACTCTACATCAACCATTATAGAAGCAACATTTTGACATATCCCAATGTGTGAATGAAACGTGTAGAGCAAGCTTTTGAAGATGGAGCAGATAGGGCGGGAAAGATTGTATGTACGTGGACGAGAGAGTAGGAGACAAACCTAACGAGACACAGAGAGAGATAGAGAGAGAAAGAGAGGGAAGAAGTTAGGTCTGTGAGAAAGATGGAGACATGTAACATACGTGAGATGCGTGTGCATCCGGATTCTATATACGTGGAAGGAGAAGAGACAACATGTTTGATGAGAGAGCTGGAAAAACATGGACGAGAGGGGAAGGATCTCGTGGGTTGAGGGATTGACAATTTTGTGCGGGGGAGAGAGGAATTGGTAATTTTGTGCAAGAGAGAGAGAGGGTGGGGGAGGAGTCAGTCAGCCATCGTCACATCACCCTGCTTCCAAATGACCCCGCTTTCCCTAGCGCGGTGTGGTCGCCGTCTTCGATCTGCTCGATGCCCTCTTTGAAGATTGAGGTGTTGTGCATGTTGGGGTGCAAAGAAGCACAAGCGAGAGTGGTCGCCGTATAACCTTGGACGGGGATGAATTGTGTGCTCGGGGGAGTGTGTGCGTGTGTGTTGTGCTGCGTGTGTCTCTCTCTGTGTGTGTGTGTGTGTGTGTGTGTGTCAGATATTGAGAGAAAACAAACCTAAGGAGAGAAATGGGTATTCACGAAGATATTGTGCGGGCCTTGAGGTGGGCAGGGGCCGGGTGATGGTGTCAAAATGTGCGCGTTGATGCATGTGTTGCATGCGACCGTGTGAGGGACGGACGAATCGAGAGAGATGGTTGTTGTGTTACAGATGCTCCTCTCTCTCTCTCTCTCCCTCTCTCTCCCTCTCCCTCTCTCTCTCCCTCTCTCTCTCTCTCTCTCACAAACACACACACACACACAAGTAAACTAGAAGACCGTTCTCTCATGTATACACAATGTATCGGCATCTGTCTATGTATCACTCATGCATGATCATTTGCACATTCACACCTCTCTATGTCTGTATCACACGCACACCGTCTCCACATTGCCCTTCCGCCACAACACACATATGGACTCATACACACGTTCTCTCTCAGTCACACACACAAAATCAGTATTAAAAAAAACTAGGGCGCACCTAAAACGTCCAAATCCAAATAAACACGAACTGGAGTTAAATTCAAATATATGGAAATATTGCAGCGTCAAGAACTTTCCCACAAAAAAAAAGTTGAGTAATATTCGAGGATTGCTTTCACACACACAAAAAGGTTTGGTGGATGTCCTTCGAGCGCGACACGGTGACGCACCGTTCGATCGACCACGCGGCCGCGGTTCACGCCCTTGCACATGATTCCGTATCGTGGCTGTGGTACTAACTAATAAAAGCGCTTACTTTAGTGGACCAACCTTATAAGTTTGACCAACCTTATAAGGCGGGCGCTTTTATATAAGGTGCTCGATCGTGCGGTCGCTTTTAAGTTTGACCAACCTTATATAAAACTAAAGTAAGCTCCCACACGCATCAATATGCCGCCGCCGCCATTACGCATGCCGGCGCCCGCCTGCTCCGGCCAACAATTTCTCGCCCATCACCGTCGTGTCACCGCCATCCCTGTGCCATGAAGCCGAAGGCTCGCCCGCTCACGTCGTCTGCAGTCCCTCCTCGCGATGACGCCGTACTGCCAAGCACGCGAGCAGCTGGTGGAGCCGTGTCTATGCACACAGCGTACGAAGAGGAGGACGAGCGCGTGCTCCAGCATGCCGGCGAGGAGGAACTAGCGTGTCATTGTCGTCTCCGCCCGGAGGAGGCGCACATGGTGGCTGTCGCGGCGGAAGCCGGTCGGGCGTGCGGCGAGCCCGCAAACTGGGTGCGGACGCGGAATCTACTTTTGAGACCTTGAATGCCACGTGGATCCTGCAATCTGAAGGAGAAATTTGGGTCACTCGACTCATGTGAGCCGTTTGATGCAACATGGATGGCTAGAAGGGCTTCTTCCACCTCTTCTGCCGTCTTCTTCCTTCGCTCCGTCGAACTTCTTTCACAAATCAACTGAGCCAAATTATACTAGTAGTACGAACGTATTAAGTACAGTAGGAACACGAAGACACGAGCAGTAGTACCAACTGCAAGAAGAACAGTAGTAAGACACAGTACTAGTACTACTTTACGTACTAAAGAGTTCAAATAATGAGAAAGAACATAAACATAGTTCTGCTGGGGCCTCAGCACAACACACCCTTGAAAATAAACTAAGCAACTAGTCCGCTTGACACTGCAGTAGAACCAGCATGAGCGACGGCACTTCCACCTACTCGGAGTCCGAGTCCACGTCCTCGACTTCGTCCTCGTCCCTCTTCCTCTTCCTCTTCGCCGATGCTTCTTTGCTTGAACCGGACACTGGGCTCTGCTTCTTCATCCAACCCTTGTAGATATTTAAACAAAGGTAGGCATCCATTGCTGCGTACAGGATGTGATCTTCATCTAATGTCTTCGACTCCCATGCATGATGAAACTCGTGATGAGGTTTCTTCAGTTTAGCGTACGAAGGATCAATCATGGCTGCTGCCAGGGTCAACATTGAAGGTTGAGAGGAGGAAACCAGGCTTGCCTTCTGGAGATCGAAGGGCTGGCCTACAACAAGACCTATCCGACACAGGACATCCCTGTCATTCTTAAAGCCAACAGTAACGAATTTCACTCTTTTGTCCTTGAGGAAGTTCTTAAAATCCTGGCACTCAATGTCGGCATGGCATATGTGGTAGACCAAGCAAATGTTATGTACACAAACCTGGATCACGGTGGGCTTCTTCCTCTCTTCGTCCTTTAGATCCTTCTCTCGTCCCAAGACTGTGGTGTACTCAACATCTAGCCCAGCGACCCACTCATCCGTTGAACTGTTGAACATGCTTTCACCGTCGCGGATCCACGTGTGTAGATGACGATGAACTAATCGCCGGTGATGGCTCTAACCTGGTACTCAGCGGCGACCATGGAGATTTGGGAGGCCATGGATTTTTGAGGAGGGTTAGGAGAAGTTGAACTGTTGTACCCCGCAAAAACTGGGAGCAAACTAATGTGAAAGGACGGGACGACTGGGAGCGAACTGTTGTAAGGTAGAAGACGGGGACGAGTAGGGCGTGCAAACAGCATGGGGTTGCTGGCTTGCCCGGTGGATAAACGGCTGCAAGCCCCCAAAAAGTTCTTGAGAACTATGCGGGACCCACTAGATGTCATGTCTACTAGACCCATATCATAGGCCTGACGGTATAGCTTCTGCCTGTTCGCACGCCATGTCGGCGCGTGGATGTAACTTCACTTAATTCACAACCGCGTGCCTCCCACGACCTTCGCCTCCCTCGCGCGGTCGCGCCCTTTGAGACTTCGACCGGCTATAAATGAGCAATTTTTTTGCCTACTCCACATGCATGATACTCCCTCTGGTCCTTTTTACCCCCGTCAACCATTTGCAAAGTGTTTGACCAAATTTATACTTTTTTTGAACACCACCTTATATTAATTAACCAGCCACACCAGTACACTCCTTCGATACAATATTCACCACACAGGGCGGTACGTTATTTACAAGAATACCATCTAATCTATTGTGAAAGCTATACTTAGCGATTAAGTGTGCTACCTTATTGGCCGAACACTAATCTTTGACAATTGAAGATTGTTGATCAACTCCGAGATGCTCAATGCTTTCATCTTCAGGTCACGCATAGCAGAACTGTCATAGTCCCCCGATGCAAGAGACGCTACCACAAATGCGCAATCAGTCTCTAAAATTACATGATTATGAAGAGAAATACCTATGTAGAGACCGGCAATGCAAGCCCTAAGCTCCGTTTCCTCCACGCTTTGACAGGCATCAATGAAATCCCACGTACAAATTTATAGTAAAAATATCATTATCTACAATACTGATTATAATGAGTGTAAGAACTACGTTTTATAATGAGTGTAAAAATATTGATTTGACATTGTGAATGTTGATACTCCCTCCGTCTAGGTGAGTAAGTCATCTTAGGCTGTGCACCGTGACCAAGGAGGAGGGGAAAACGAGAGATATTAATGTTTATTTGCTAATTAATAGTATTGCATGCAATGAACTAACCACTGCATGTCATGTTTGATAGTCTCGGGTCATTAAAAGCATGAACACCCTCATCTCTTATTGGTTGATATGTCAAGAAACAAGAAACGAGGTAGAAGTTAATGCATCGCGCCTACGTGTTTTGGGATTATTTGGTTTTCGTAAGATGACTTACACACCTAGACGGAGGGAGTACATTTTTCTTTAAGTCTGGTGAAAGTAGAGGTACATTCACTTCAAACAAAACTTAAATGCACAATGCAGACTAGTTCCTCCGTCCAGGTGCGTGCCATGTCCTATCTTGTCATCACAACAAGGTTAGCTATTAGAGTACCACTACCTCCCTTCTAGTTTAAAGGGCTCGATTTAAAATTTTCACCTACTCTTAGCAAGATAGTAGAGGCGGTGGAATAGTTTTTGAAGTCTGCAAAAGTACTCAACTAGTGCTGTCGTTCTTCACAAAAAAATGTGTTTACCAATGCATGCATGAACACTAGTTACTCTAACCCCCCTCTCTTCTTTAATTCTTTGCCACATCAGCATGTTTTCTATTCCTGTGTGTATGATACCAGCTAAGATACCACCATTATGGCCAGCCTTAATCATCGTATGCAATAATTTAGTGCACCTTGAAATATGAACATGTGTGGGGCGTGTATGTTTTTAATGACTTGAGATTATACCTACCCCGGCATGCAAGATGACTTATTATGCACCGTTCCCCATACCTGCAGGAAGCCCGTTCATCTCCAAATCTTTTCCTCTCCACGTGTGGAAACAATATGCCTACCAAACTCTCCTTCTCCCTCTGGCGGTCCCACCACTCCACCCCGTGTGAAAAAAATCAGCATGCATGACTCTCCTCCCCCCACGCTCGTCCAATCCGTTGTGACCAGCAATATTTCCACCCCTTCGCTCCCCCGTAATTTACTCCAACAAATATGCCCATGTAGCTGTTACTTAACTGCAGGTGCATTGGGTCACTGACATATGGGCCCAACAGGGGTCCGGCCCACATGTCAGTGATGCAACTGGACCTGCAGTTAAGTCAGTGCAGCTCACTCCATATCTTACGTAGGTGTGCCATTGCTCGCTATAAATACTGCGCCTCCCACGACATCTCTATCTCCCCCCCTCACGTTCATGTTCATCACTATCTCCTCCCCTCCCTCTCACGTGGACCACCATGGCATCGCCCCTCCCAAGCCCTAGTAGCCCCTCGTTGCACCGCGTGGACGGTCACGCGTCGCCGTTCCGTTCCTCTCCGCCACTAGTCGAGGAGGACGCGTCGGTGTTCCGCTCCTCGCCGCTATGCAACGCGTCGCCGTTCCGTTCCTTGCCGCCACTAGTCAAGGAGGACGTGTCAGCGTTCCGCTCCTCGTCGCGATGCGACGCGTCGCCGTTCCGTTCCTCACTGCCACTAGTCGAGGAGGACGCGTCGGCATTCCGCTCCTTGCTGCGACGCGTCGAGGAGGACGCGTCGGCATTCCGCTCCTTGCTGTGACGCGTCGAGGAGGACGCGTCGGCTCCCCGCTATGAGGAGAACACCGCGCCGCCCGCCGAGCCCCCCAGCCTTGAGGAGCTTTGGAAAGAAATGTATGTTGCCTTGTGGGAGGCTTTGCCTACAGTAGAGCGCACCAAAATAGAGGCGGAGAAGAAGGCCGAGGAAGAGAAGCGCACCGCGGAACAAGCTGCCTGGAAGGCCTATGTCGCGTCCGAGAGAGTTAGGCAATTGGCTCTTTGGCAGAAGGCTCGTGCGAGGGCCGTGAGGGTGGTGGAGGACGCCCGTCCTGACACCCTGAGTGCAGTCGGGCCCAAGCGCCTCATCTACACTTGGCGGTACGTGGACCGGGTGCATGCTTCCAGCGAGGAGGAATACCTGTTGGCGCCGGATCACCACACCGGTGAGATCGCGCTCGCCCGCCTGCAAGCCGCCAATCAGCACTTGCGAGTTGCGAGGCTGAGGAAGAGGCGTTGTGTCGGTGCGCTGGGAAACGGCCGCGCACCAGTGCACTCGTGGCACGCCGCAAGCGCTCCTACGAGCGCCGTGGCTTTTAGGAGGAGTATAATTTTTGTTTCGTAAGGCGATCTCATTAGTTTTGGGACGCAAATGATAAATCCCGAACGTTCAGGAATTTTTAGCGTCCTTAATTAAGTATGTAAAAGGGGAAGTTTGGAAACCTTGTGTATTCGTACGCATTTTGCAAGTACGTGCATATAGCACAAACTTTACTATATACTATCGCACTACACGTCTCTCTCGATATATGCTTGCAGACTGTGCTACTCCCTCCGTCTAGGTCAATAAGTCATCTTTGGTTGTGCACCGTGACCAAGAAGGAGGGAAGACTTATACACCTGGACGGAGGGAGTACTACTATTACTTATGTATGTGCAAATGCACGTTTTAACATTACGATGCAGTTTTTGTAAAAGTAGAAAAACAGCACTAGTCAAGCTTGTGAAACGATTCAATGCAAAACAAATGCAAAAATGCTCGTTTGATTGTTTACTTTTAGCTTCCTTCTTTGTGGTTATTTCTCTGTCGTACTTTGTACAGAGTATCTCACTGGTTGGAAAGGCATGCAAATTCCCAAACCGCTTCCTACACCCTGTATCGATTTTTTTGCCTAACAAGTTGTGCCGTGCAATTGGAATTCCTACTTGCGTACTACTACTAGTAGGAGTACCAGGGGCCAGTTCTTTTAGGCTTCTAGATTAGTAATCCCATAACTACTACCTCCGTCCTGGTTTATTGGTCCCCATTGTAATATGTGTCAAATTTTGATCATAAATTTAACTAATGAAATGTTAGTGCATGTCACATGCACTACTCCATCCGTCTAGGTGAGTAAGTCATCTTAGGCTGTGCACAGTGACCAAGGAGGAGGAGAAAACAAGAAACGTTAAGGTTTATTTGCTAATTAATAGTATTGCATGCAATGAACTAACCACTGCATGTCGTGTTTGATATCCCAAGTCATTAAAAGCATGCACACTCTTTATCTCTTATTGGTTGATATGTCAAGAAACAAGAAACGAGGTAGAAGTTAATGCACCGCGCCTAAGTGTTTTGGGATTATTTGGTTTTCGTAAGATGACTTACACACCTAGACGGAGGGAGTAACATTTTATCAGTTAAATCTTTGGTCAAAATTTAGCACTAATTACAATGGTGAGGAATAAACCAGGATGGTCGTGGTTTATTAGTCCCCCATTGTACGGCACAACTTGTTAGGCGCCTTATTGTTACTCTCCACTGTACGACACAACTTGTTAGGCGCCTTATTGTACTACATCAGTCGTGGTTTATTAGTCCCCCATTGAATTTGACTGAAGATTTAACTAACAAAATGTTAGTGCATGTCAACAAAAACTATATCGTTGGATTCGTATTTGAACATAGTTTTGAATGATATAATTTTAGGTGACATGCATCAGCATTTATCGTACTATATATAATGTTACTTCAATTTTTGGTCCTACTAATCTATAGTAGTAAGTGCCCGTGCGTTGCACCAAAGAGTGAAATGCATTGATCGGGGAGTTGTTTATTTTGACAAAGGATGTGGGGGTCATCTCATGTGTAACGGGTATCGATAGGTTTCTTCGGATATTATTTCATCTCTAGAGCTCACAAACATCCGGGTGAAATAGATAAAAAGGTATCTTTTGCAAACAAAAGTGTTCAACTGTTCAACCTGCATCCAAAACTTGTGAAGAAATAACACTTATTGTGCTTTGCAAGAAATGATCTTTAAGAATTAGTTTTTGAGTATTGATTGTTATACATGTTGGCTACAGATGACATGGCACTTTCTTATAGTCAACAGTTGGCTATACTATTAAGTAATATTAACCATGCCCTTATACACCTATACGGAGGGATTAAATCAGGATGACTTGCAAGGGGGCAGAGGAGATGTAAGAAATGGTTCATCGTAAGTCTTTCACCAGTACTGTAGTAAAAATTCATACATGGAAGGTTCTAGACTAAACCATAAACAGATACACTTTTATTCATGCACGATACTCCAATAGAGCAAGATCCTGCATGGAAGTCTTCACATGCTTAGACAGCGGATTACATTGAGCGAGACTAATGATCAACATTTAACTTGATAATGCATATGTCCACGTGAACCTCCTTGGAGTCCCCGTGCACCGCGTCGGCGGGTAAAGGATGCCATGGGTTTTCCAAGTCCACATTGGCGGGATAGTCCCAGCTCCCCAGAGTCCAAGTCCGTTCGATGAGGCCGGTGTCGCCGCCCACGCGACCCGGAGGGGTAGTAACACTGACCACGCACCCGTACATCGGCCTCGTTTTAGTGTCAGTGTCAGCGGCATCACCCCTGACGCACATTACAGAGACAGGGCGGCGGCCTGCGCGGGCCTTCCCGTGCCCACGATCAAGAGGAAGACGCTGCCATCCTCCTTCGAGACTAGCAGGCGGCGGTGATCCTCCAGCGACTCCGACATGGTGAACGGGTAGCACATCTCGTACTTGATGTTCTCCGCCAAGGGCCAGCAGTGACCGCTGCACGCATCTATGCGGTGATGCACCATGTCCGCCGGCGAGCCACAAAACGACATAGGGCACTCATAGCAGTGGACGAAGGGCTCCTTGGAGGCATCGACCAGGCTGTCCATGAAATGGGAGTGGCTGTAGGGGACGTTGCGCCAGTTGAATATATGAGCAAGTTACTACGAGATTTAATCCGAATAAGCACAAAATAAATCATGACGGCTATAACAGACATGAAACTAATCATGTGGACTAGCATAGTAGTAGGATACAGAGTAGAAACATGAATTCTACCATGATTTCGAACAGGAAGGACAGAAACACATACGATGCAACGGGAGCAGCACCGTTGGCGTTGAGGTTGTCGCCCATGTCGTTGAGGAAGAGGTTGCCGAGGTCGGGGAAGAAGTCATCGTCGGTGAAGTCGTGGCTGCCAGCAGTTGTGAGAGTGCGCTCCCAGATTTCAACAGCGCCCACCGAATGGAGCGCAGGAGGGAGTGGCTGTAGGGGACGTTGCGGCCGCCGAATGGATCGCAGGAGTAGCGCACGAAGCAGTAGATGGTGTCCTTACTAGTACTCCCTAGTCTCTATCTATCTATATCTACTCTTATAGAAAACCGAGTTGGTGATGATGGTATGCCTGCCATCTTGTAATATAGACCGTCCGATCTATATTTGACGGATAGAAAGCCAACTATGACAATTTTACAAAATATACCCACACCTCTCTCCACATTTACAGATAAGGCCTTGCCTCGTTCATCCTTATCTCCCACAACCTCGTGCTCCTCCCTATGTCTCTATCTCCACTACTCTTCTTTCTTTTTTATAACAAATCGAATAGTGCTGTGCCGTCGACTGCATGCCCGGCTGAACACGCCTCCTCGCCTCCATCATCACCAACTGAGTCTTTTATAGGAGTAGGAGTAGAGAAAAAACCGAGTTGGTGATGATGGTGTGCCGTGCAATGCACGGGCATCTTGCTATTTTTTTTGCATATAAGTCCAAACACCATGTAGACACGGTCTTTGAGCATGGTTCATAGTCGTTCCACGCTCGAGCATTGAAGTTTGTAACTATTTTAGATTAGAATATACTACTCCTCTGGTGCTAGTAGTAGAGCAGAGTCCTACTCTACTACTCTACTCAAGCAAGTTAGGGCATAGTCTGTAGTAGGTACTGTAGGGAGTACCAGTACTGTGATCACTCAAGAAAGTTGTCTGGCATCGATATGACCCTACGCTGCTAGTATGTGTCTCGTAAGTCAAGCGGCGTGCTATAGTCATCATCACCTGTCCACTTCCCGCAGCACATATTCGCTTCTCCATCTTTGTCCGCACATAATCTCGTCCAATCTTCCATCCCCGCTAAGGCGCCTCCCCCCCTTGTCCGAAACCCAAGCACTAACAATGGCAGAACCGAGCAGCGTCTGCCGAAAGAGTGGCTGGAATTCGCTCCCCACAGAGGTAATCAAGCTCACTGTTTCGTGTGTGGACAATCTCAGAACCATGCCGCTCGCCGCATGCTCGTCGGGGCTGTACCGTTTACTCAAAGCCCTTAGGCCGGAGCTTTTTAAGCCAGCTCCTTGCTTGCTGATGCCGCCTGATCTTCAGAAATGGCGTGTCACATAGCATAACGATCATACGGTGGTGAGCATCAACCCCCTTTTCACTGCGATCCGATCCCCGTCAGCCTCAACTACATTAATGGTATGTACTGGGTCGGCATGAACACGTCTTGGATGGTGCTCGTCGACGGTCGCGGCAGCTGGATGCTCGTGGAGGTCTACACCCGGCGATTGATCCCCCTTCCTTCGATTAACACTACACTGCTTTGGCACTGCAGCCCAGAATACTCGGAATCTTACAGTAGCCAACATGATACCAAGTTTGATTTGCTCAAGGTTGTAATCTGCCAAGTGCCCACAAGATCTGCGAATTATAAAGACTTCAGGCTAATTGCGTTCTTCAACCGCGGTCTCGCCTATCTGACAGGTCATTGCGGTAAGTGGATAAATCTGCACGTCCCTCGCAGGATCATACATCCTCCATGGTTCTCTGATGCCATTGAATACAAGGGCTTCATTTACGCTGTCGACTCCTTCTATGGCTGGACGTATTGCTGGCCTACTCCAGTCATTGCTATAAACGGCTGTTACAGTAGTATGTTACTTTCCTATGATATCATGATGGCTTGCTTATATTACTGTCAACATTTACTGAAAAAATATTCATGCTCATAACATGTTGTTCTTAAGATTGACTAAATCAAGAGCCCTTTTTTATTTGACTCCAACTTGATATGATGTTGTAGGACGCCTGGTGTCCCTACCCTTCTTAATCCCAGAACCTTTCAAAGAAAAGTGGCATGGCAGTTGCAGGTGGTTCCTGGCTCGATCAGACGATGGCAAAAGATTGATGATCGTTCGCACGTACTGGACGTGTTGTTTCGCGGAATACAATCACAGTCACTGCAAGGTCTTTGAGCAGGATCCCAGCTTCTCTGGGCCTTCAGGAATTTTTGACTAGAGGCTGGTAAGTAGCCTTGGTACATGCTCTCTGTTTGTTGGACTGAATTATCTGATTAACCAGGAGATAACCGATGGCAAGGATCATTGATGGCAGTGCGGTTTCGTTCATCAGGCAAAACTGTGTGTACACAACATACCATGCGTCTCTGCATGCACCATACCCTAATATGTGCCGCCATGCTCTGCAGCCCAAAGTAGGAGAGAGGGTCGCAAGTATCAGACTTTGACCTGCTGGCTGGAGTTTCCCCCGTCAGGCACCCATCTGGTTCAAACCGTCAGCCAATCTCCACAGCTTAATAAATAGTAACGTCTAACTGAGCCAGTTAGTTAGATGCATACACTTGGTGTAGTAGGATCTTTATTTAGTTTGATGCATACACTTGTTCTTTTTTGGTAGACCTTTTGTAATGATGGCTGATGTTTGGTTTGGAAAAGAGAGCTGCGTCTTCACTCTTTTGGCCTGCTTACTGCTTCTGTTGCACCCCCAGCCCTGGTTGCTGCTGCTGCTGTTTTCAATGTACAATCAGTAGTATATTTCGTCTATTGGTTGAATAAATGTGTTGTTAGAACGACAAACACAATGTTTTGGAAGTCATTGCACGGTTCAATCCTTTAGTGCCCTGTACCGTACGTAGCCCGTACTATTTTTCGTATGGAACACATTTTCCACTTGTTGATAACATGCAACCCACTGATGAAGGCCCAAAAGAGAAGCCCATAATTAACTGGAAGGGAGGCTCTCACATGAATCCGGCCCAGGTACATGCTCATGGTCCCCTAAACATAAATAAGTAAATAAATAAATAAAGCTAAATGCTCATGCATCAATTCTTTGGGAAAATAGCTAGCCCAGTATTTCTTTTTGAAGAATACCCAAGCTAGGCCTATTTGTTTTCTCCGAATTACTGGGCTGCAAATCTTTCAAGCCGAGGAGGGATGCATTCCGTCCTGGCCAAAGAGTATGGTCAATGTCTGTTAAAAGTAATATCAAAAGGGGTTAAAAATTCCGAAAAATTTGTAGCAAATGGGATATTAGTTTCTTTTTTTGTTTTTGTTCTTCACTGATATCTTATACGTATTTCATTGGATTTAACATGACATAGTACTAATTTATTTTTAAATTTGTTTTAGTATGGCTATTAATTTTTGGATTAAGAATATTTCCTTCCCCAGCAAAAATTTGTGAATTTTCAAAATTTCCCACATATTTAGTTAATTTTTTGACCCTGGTACTGACCAGAAAATGGCCAGCAACTCTAAAAATGGAAAACGGGCTGTAATAAATTCCATATGAATTAGAAAATGAGTAAAAATTATAAAAATAATAGCAAATGGGCTGTACATGCAAGAGATTTTGAGGCTGACTTGTTTACGCAAGGCTTTGTTAGTGAACACACGATTCTAGCAGCAGTGACTGTTGGATGTCCATCCAACGACCGACGTGCTTCTTCAATATCTGATCTTCCTGCTCCAGCCGCCTAAACTAGCGCCAGTGGGACTGCTTGCTCCCTCCTCTTGTGGCCCGCTGTGATGCCGCGCAAGCTTCCCCGGCCCACCCTACTCCCTCCGCTGGCTTGGCCGCACGCAATCAACTGCCTCCTTATTACGTGAAAAAAATGATTCCTCCCACTGACATCTAGGGCACATCGGTTGGGAGGCTGACCTGTGGGCCTACTAAGTTGACGCGTACGCAGGGCTTGTCAACTTAGTCAAAAAACGATTCTAGCAGTAGTAACCGTTGGATTTGAATCGAACGGTCCTACTGCTTCTTCAATCGCTGCTCTTCTTGCACCATCCGCCCAAACCAGCGCCGGGGAGACCGCCTACTCCTGCCTCCAGTGGCTGGATGTGCTGCCGTTGAGGTCTCATCGCCCCCTACTACTCCCACCACTAGCCAGGCCCTGCGGCGACGGCAGCCTCGCACCGCAGCCGAACCAGTGAACCCTCGTACTCCTCTCCGCGTGGGCATCCACTGCCGCTTCTTCCCCGGCTCTGCGTCGTCCCCTTCCTAGGCCTCGCTGTCGTCCACCGCCTTGGTGCTCTCGGCGCGGCGTGGTCAATGTGGTCAACGACATTCCAACGGAGGAGTACTGTACGTGGAGAGGTTGACAACTGGGTCCACGGCCACATCCCAGTTTTTTTATGATTTGCCAAGTAAGTCGCTTTGTCAGGCCTGTTGGGCTGCAAATTTTTCAAGACGAGGAGAGCTTTCATTCGGCTGGCCGAGAAAATGGCCCATCAGTAATGAGAAATGGGCTGTACATTTTTAAAACACATCAAACCGGCAATTAGTTTCAAATATCTTTTTTTTCATTTCGAGATTTTAAATTACATTATTTTTTATGCGTGGAGAATTTGTTGGATTTTATATTGATATTCATTTATTTTTAAAATCAGTTTGAATGTGAGTCGAAATTTCGGGATTAAAAACAGTTCGGACCGCACAGAAATATGCAAAATTTCGTATAATTTTTTAACCGTGGCCACAATGTGGGCTGTAATGCTAACAAAAAGAATATGGGCTCCAAAAAAACCTTAAGAATTAGAAAATGGGCTGTAAATTATTAGAAATAATGGCAGATGGGTTGTATGTTGTTTTCCATAGATTTGAGGCTTTCCTAAAAAAAAGGTTGACGCACAAGCAGTGACTGTTGGATGGCCATCCAACGTCCGTCGTCCTTCTTCAATCTCTGCTCTTCCTGCTCCAGCCACTCAAACAAGAGCCAGCGGGACTGCCTGCTCCCTCCTCCCCGCGGCCGGCTCTGCTGCCGCGCAGGCCTCACCGCTGCATCGTACTCCCATCGCTGGCCAAGCCATCCCTCTACTCACCCACACCTGCTGTTATTCTCCGGCGACGGCGGACGAACCAGTAAACCCTCGTACTGTCATACTCCCCTCCGCGTGGGAAACAACTGCCGAGTCTTCCCTGCCTCTGTGTCATTCCCTTCCTAGGCCTCGTTGTCGTCCACCGCCCTAGTGCTCTCGGCGCGGCCTGGTCAACGTGGTCAACAACTGACATGCATCTGAAGTGGACTGTACGTGGAGAGGCTGACAGCTGGGTCCACGGCCACACGCAAGGAAATACCTCCTTATTACACGCAAAATAATGATTCCTCCACCTGACATCAGGGACCCACCGAAAGGGCCTCTGTATTTCGCGAAAAAAATGTTACCGCCGCTGATAGCTCGGATCCACCAGCTATATCTTCACACGCAAGGAAGTGCCTCCTTATTACGCACAAAAAAATGAATAGTCCCCCTGTTAGCTGGGACCCAGTATAGTGGCAGGCTGACTTGTGGGCCTACCAAGTTGACGGGGACGAAGGGCTTTGTCAACTTAGTCAATATGCACGATTCTAGCTCCAGTGACCGTACGATGTCCATCCAACGGCCGTAGTGCTTCTTCAACCTCTGGTCTTCTTGCTCCAGCTGCCCAAACCAGCGCCGGTCGTGCCTTGTGCTCCTGCCTCCCGTGGCCGGCTGCGATGCGGCGGAGGCCTCACCGCCCCCTACTAATCCCACCGCTGGCCAGGCCATCCCTCTACTCACCCCCACCCCTGTTATTCTGCGGCGACGACAGCCACACACAGCAGTGAACCACTGAACCCTCGTACTCCTCTACGCGTGGGCATCCACTATCGTGTCTTCCCCGGCTCCGCGTCGTCCCCTTCCTAGGCCTCGCTGTCGTCCACCGCCCTAGTGCTCTCGGCGCGGCGTGGTCAACGTGGTCAAGGAACGGCTTCCATCGAACGTAGACTATACATTGAAAGGCTGACAGCTGGGTCCACGGCCGCAGCAAGGAAGTGCCTCCTTATTACGCGCAAAATAATTGTTCCTCCACCTGACAGTGGGGACCCACCGGACGGGCTGATACGTCTCCAACGTATCTATAATTTTTGATTGTTCCATGCTATTATATTACTTGTTTTGAATGATTATGTGCTTTATTATACACTTCTATATTACTTTTGGGACTAACCTATTAACCGGAGGCCCAGCCCATATTATTGTTTTATTGCTTGTTTCAGTATTTCGAAGAAAAAGAATATCAAACGGAGTCCAAACGGAATGAAACCTTCGGCAACGTGTTTTTTTGGAAGATTATCATCCTGGAGGCTTGGAGATCAAGTCAGAAGATCCTCGAGGAGCCCAGGAGATAGGGGGCTCACCCCCCCCCCCTACAGGGCGCGCCCCCTGTCTTGTGGACCCCTCGAGCACCCCCCGACCGACTTCTTTCGCCTATATATACCTACGTACCCTAAAACCATCAGAAATCAAGATAGATCGGGAGTTCCGCCACCGCAAGCCTTTGTAGCCACCAAAAACCTCTCGGGAGCCCGTTTCGGCACCCTGCCGAAGGGGGAATCCATCACCGGTGGCCATATTCATCATCCCGACGCTCTCCATGACGAGGAGGGAGTAGTTCACCCTCGGGTCTGAGGGTATGTACCAGTAGCTATTTGTTTGATCTCTCTCTCTCTCTCTCTCTCTCTCTCTCTTGTGTTCTCTCTCATGTTCCCTCTATGGCACGATCTTGATGTATCCTGAGCTTTGCTATTGTAGTTGGATCTTATGATGTTTCTCCCCCTCTACTCTCTTGTGATGAATTGAGTTTCCCCTTTGAAGTTATCTAATCGGATTGAGTCTTTTATGAGAACACTTGATGTATGTCTTGCCGTGCTTATCTGTGGTGACAATGGGATATCATGTGCTACTTGATGTATGTTTTGGTGACCAACTTGCGGGTTCCGCCCATGAACCTATGCATAGGGGTTGGCACACGTTCTTGACTCTCCGGTAGAAACTTTGGGGCACTCTTTGAAGTACTTTGTGTTGGTTGGATGAATCTGAGATTGTGTGATGCATATCGTATAATCATGCCCACGGATACTTGAGGTGACAATGGAGTATCTAGGTGACATTAGGGTTTTGGTTGATTTGTGTCTTAAGGTGTTATTCTAATATGAACTCTTTAATAGATCGATCCGAAAGAATAACTTTGAGGTGGTTTCGTACCCTACCATAATCTCTATCTTTGTTCTCCGCTATTAGTGGCTTTGGAGTGACTCTTTGTTGCATGTTGAGGGCTTGTTATATGATCTATCTATGTTATTATTGTTGAGAGAACTTGCACTAGTGAAAGTATGAACCCTAGGCCTTGTTTCCTATCATTGCAATACCGTTTACGCTCACTTTTATTATTAGTTACCTTGCTGTTTTTATATTTTCAGATTACAAAAACCTTTATCTACCATCCGTATTGCACTTGTATCACCATCTCTTCGCCGAACTAGTGCACATATACAATTTACCATTGTATTGGGTGTGTTGGGGACACAAGAGACTCTTTGTTATTTGGTTGAAGGGTTGTTTGAGAGAGACCATCTTCATCCTACGCCTCCTACGGATGGATAAACCTTAGGTCATCCACTTGAGGGTAATTTGCTACTGTCCTACAAACCTGTGCACTTGCAGGCCCAACAAACGTCTACAAGAAGAAGGTTGTGTAGTAGACATCAAGCTCTTTTCTGGCGTCGTTGCCGGGGAGGTGAGTGCTTGAAGGTATATCTTTAGATCTTGCAATCGAATCTTTTTGTTTCTTGTTTTATCACTAGTTTAGTTTATAAAAGAAAATTACAAAAAAATGGAGTTAAGTTTGTCTCATACACTTCGTCTTTTTAATATCTTTCGTGAGTTTGATGGAAAGGAAAATTGTGCTCAAGTGCTAGAAGAAGAGTGCATTAAATTGCTTAGTACTAAATCTTTGAATGAGGAGCATGATTGCAATGTTGTTAGTATAAACTCCTTGAATATCCTTAGTACTAATGATGATTGCTCTAGTCATGATGAAAATATATCTTATGAGCATGTCAACATTTGTGGAGTGCATGTTTGCATGGACACACCAAATAGAGAAGATATATATTGCAAGAGGCATAAGTATTTAGAAACTAAGAAGTTGCAAGAAAGGCTAGATAAGAGTGCGGAGAATTTAAGATATCTTTCCCATTGTGAATTTTGCAATAAACAAGAACATTTACATCTCCAATGCAAATTGTTTCATGATCGGATCGTGTCCAAAAATTGTGATGATTTGATCTCCCTTTCTCATTACAATGAACTTAGATTGCCTTTGGGTTGTGAAGAGTTGAAACGTTTAACTAAGCCTATTCCAGAATTTAATCTTAAGCATTTTCTTGATATTGATTTAGAAAAGATTTATATGTTTTGTCCGGAGAATTGCATTGAAAATCCTTATATTGCCAATTACCTAAAGAAAAGAAAGCAAATGGAAGATGATGAGAATACTAATGAAAGGGAAGAGACTTCCCAATCTCCTCCTATTATTTCTTATGATGAATCAGGTAATGAGGAGGAGCTTTCTATTCAACCAATCTCATCAATAAGGAGCTCAAAGAGGAAGGTTGAACCCACACATAATGTGAAGAAGAAAAGGAAAAGAAGGGGCAACAAAGGTAAAAAGGTATCCCTTCCAAATGATGTTGCTCCTACTACTCATTGTGATGATGATAATTGCTATACTATTGGTGCTATCCATACTATTAATGATGAGAGTGATTATGCTTATGATATGAAAAGGCCCAAGCTTGGGGAAGCTATGTTTGATGAGAATGACATATTTGAGAATATATTTGCTGAAATTAATGTTTGTCCAAGCTTGGGGATGCTACGTTTAGTGAAGATGATATTTTTAGCATCCCAAGTTTTGATATGCAAGGTTGTTATGATGATAGCATGCCTCCTACCTATGATGATTATATTGATGAAAGTGGGTTTGGAAGAGTGTCAACTTTAGGAAGTAGTGATCCCACTATTTTGGAGGATGTTGAATTTTATTGTGATGAATACGAAAGTGGATTTGGAAGAGTGTCAACTTTATTTAGTGATTCCACTATCTTGGGAGAGGTTTCAATCGATTATGATGAGAACGAAGTTGCTACTTATGATGATTATTGTGATGAAACTTATGCTATAAAAAGTAGTGATGATTATATTTACAAATCTTGTCATGATTATGATTACCCTTTTTCTGAACATTACTCTTTTAACTAGTCATCAACCCATGCACCTGCACGGCCTAGCACTTCTAAATTTATTGCATGAGAAATTTTGCATGAATTAGCCATTTGCAAAATTATTAGGCATATTGTTGAACTGTTCATACTCAAATATTCATGTATTTTTTTCGTTTATTAGACATAGATGGGAGAGGGTAGAACATATGCCTTACATCTAACTGTCAATTGTGTCACCGGGTAAGCATCTTGTTTTGTTGCATAGCACATCCTTATCTTTATGAAGGGTTTTAAAATATGAGGATGCAACTTTATTATGGTCAGACGGTCAGCGCATTCATGAATAAAATAGATACAAATGAAAAAATTCAATGCATACTCTATTAACTCATGAATTATAATTCGATAGAATCTCCGAAAATGATAGGTGTTGTTGTAGCATATGTTGTCATTTTTGGCGCGATAACATGATGGAGATTTATGGAGTTAATTCTATATTAAAATATGCAGATACATTGATCATTCTTTTTATGTATTAATTTTTGCTTTTGTACGACATACATATGTAGAAGTGCTCTAAAGGGAACATCAAAGGACATTTGGTATTGTCTGATTAAAATAGCTTTATAAAACAGTGGATCCATGCACCACATTCTATCATGTCACATTGTATCCACACATAATTAGTTTATTGTACTATTTTTCAGAGGTTCTGTTGACTTATAATTCATGAGTTAATAGAGCATGCATTGAATTTGTCGCTCATGTATCTTGCAAAATAGAAGAGTTCGTACCACCCAAAACTATAGTGCATGCAAGAAAAAACTGATGTGGCAGGTGCATGAACAAAACTTGCATGATGATTACTTTGCATCTAGGACATCATATGTAGCAGGCGTCTAGAGGAGTATAGGAGGAGTTTGTCATGTACTCACCATCACCTCTTGACTTGACTTCAATGATTGGAATTGTTTCACTTCATTCAGGGGCTCAAAATGTTTTTGAGGTCTATATGACGAATTGCTTTTTCTTTATTGTGAGGATTGACATGAGACCACAAAAGGTGCCTCCAATTACACATCCTGTAACAGTAAAGACATTTGTGAGTTTTCAATAAAAACTAAGGATAAATCAAAGTATTTCCTACTTACACATTTTAATCTGAAATTTAGGTCGAGTTTTCATTACATATACAAAAGAGGAACTACGAATACAAATATTGAATAAAAAATTACTACATGAACAAACCATTGGGCAAATTTAGATCACACTCATCCGAAAAATGTATTACATGGTTGAAGCATGTTTTGCATAAATTAACTAACAGACTAACTATTTATGCAGATATGAATCATTCGGTACGTGTAAAGCCTCCAAGTAGCCAACACTTCCCCAACTGCGAACTAAAATGGCACCAATCTCTGAAGAAATTACTAACCTGGACGTATCATATACATCTTTTTTTAATAAATATTTTATTGCTAGTGAGGCCTTTGCACCAGATCATGCACAACCTACCTATCATCTCTAATTACATATAGACATGTTGCTACAATTTTGTTGTGTTTTTATCACTAAAACAATAGCGCGCTATAATGTCTCTAATAGCACACTATAGCGTATTCAGAATTGTCTCGCTAAATATATTAGTGTACAATGTCTCGCCAATAGCGTATTTTGAGGTCAGAGCTATTTCGATGTAGCGCGCTATTTTTTTCATTGGTTTTTATAGGACACCTTATTCCCAAAAGAAAGAGTGGATATCTCTTTGTTAATGACAAAGAATAGCAAAAGTACTTGTGTGCATAGTGCATGGATTTACATTAGACAAATAAGTATACTTGATTATTTTTCATAGAAAGTAGAGAATATTCATCCAAAAAAGATATGTCAAGAGGATCATTTTTATAAATGTTAGACAATGAAGAACATAATTGCAATTAATAATAAGGTGGGTCGTCTAAGCAATCCTTGCGAACATGAATTGTGCCAGGTGAGATTATAGTTAGCATCGTGATATATTTAATCTTACCATCTCACTAATGGAGAAACAAAGGTAAAGCTGGCGTAGAAGGTCTGAGTTGATCCTTATTGGGTAGTTCTTACCAAGGAGCCAAATTTGTAGTTATTAGACGGAATATAATTTTCTACATTTGTGAGGAAGAAATTTCAGTCAACTACATTAGGCCAAACCATACTGCTGTAATGATAATGAAGAAACATGTACCTAGGATGCTTAGATGGCGGGATGCTTGAATGATTATTTTCAACGATCACATATGTCTATAGGTAAAACCTTACACATACAGAATTCTAGATTAGTCATGTATAGTCTCAAGGCTTCTTTGCTATGGAAATATGATAAACACTCGACATTAGCTTTAGGAAGAACAAATTAAAATCCAATAAATATATTATTCCGACTCTCTTCCACAAATTTACCTTAGAAAATGCATAGTACCCATGGCAGATTGCAAAAAAACACCAAAAGTTCACTTACCCCTCAAATATTGGCAATGCGTAGTCTTTTGAAGGCACGCATATATCTACATTATTAGAAGCTAAGAAAAGGAAATTCACACCATGTCATACAACTTGGCATCAGAAAAATAAGAAATGCTTTTTGTTCATATGATGAATAAATTAACTTGGTCACCTAAAAAACAATGCATATCATGTTTGATATATGAATTAGGTAGCCATAAAAATCATATAAACTGCTCAACTTGTTGTCTACATTGATTAAGTTTTAACACACTGAGACAAACGTTTGCACACTACCAGTATGATACATATAATGAGATTTTGAAATTAAAATAAACAAAATTCTTATTTTAACTTGTATGGAACTCGCTGCCAAGGTGCTAGTGATGCAACTTAATTATATTAATACTCCGAAAATTAGTTATATATGAAAGAGAGGATCAACGATTTCGTTTGTCATTAATGTCTCGCATAAGAAAAAAATCAGAGATGGTTTTATCAACTACTAAGAGTATACTATCTCCTTACAATCTGCTGTCTTCTAATTAGGAACTTTGTATAATAAGAAAAGGAGCTTAGGATGGATTGAAGGAGAAAAGTAATTGAAGAAGTTGTACCATGGAGTACGCCGCTGATTTGAGCCATAGCTGTACGTGCGTGCATGAGCAGATTGACTTGAGCCATAGTTGTATACGTGCATGCATGAGTAGATTGACTTGAGCCATAGTTGTATATATACGTGCATGCATGAATATATTAAATGGCCTGTACGCAGGTAATGTGTAAGATTACGAAGCCAAGGATCAATGGTCACTGGAGAGCCACCGGCGCAATTCTTGTCTGTAGCAAGCTTGTGCGAGACCAAGCCGGCCTGCAGCCCCAGGCATCGTCCTTCTGAGCGCCGGCCCCCGGCTGAAACCGCCATGCAGGCCGGTCTCTCGTACCAATGCCCACGTCGCCGACGTGCTGTCCGCATCACGTCCTCCCGCTGGCCTGGTTCCGATGTCGGCATCGTTGAGTAGCATGCGTAGTCCTATTGCTGCGTCTTCAAGTCAATGGCATCCTGTCCGACGCCTGTGTGGAGCAGCCCTGCGTGGTCACAATGGGAGAGGTGGGTGTGCATCCCACGTGGAGATCTTTGTGTCCATGGTGGACGTCTCCGTTGAGGCCGTCTAGTTTAAGGCTCGCATTCTGTGGATGGAAGATTAGAAATCAGGAGAAGACGGGTGCTAGGGTTGTTTCTTTCCACTTATTTCTCGAGCGGATCAGAAGAAAAGATAACAAAGAACGTTGTACGTGGGATAGATGGTGAGGACTCCTAGAGGCACTTCATCTAAAGGTTCTAGAAGTCTACTTTGCCGATCTACGTTGTACGTGGGATAGATGGTGAGGACTCCTAGAGGTACTTCATCCCACGGTTGTAGATGTCTACTTTGCCGATCTAACAGATGATTTATTACACTCTTTAGGATTAACGTGGAGGCTTGATTGGTGCTCTCGATTAGTAAATATAAGATATAAGATGTGGAAACAATTTTTAGTGTTCAAGTCTTTTATGATACTCCCATTATTCTGAATAAGAAGAATTTTGCTTATGTAGAGAGTAGTAAATTTTTTATGCAAGTAGATCATGAAAAGAATGCTTTAGGTGCTGGTTATATTGTTGAATTCATTCATGATGCTACTGAAAATTATTATGAGGGAAGAATATATGCTTGTAGGAATTGCAATAATGTCAAGTTTCCTCCCTATGTGCTTCAAGTTTTGAAGCTATGCTTGTTTTGCCTTCCTATGCTTGTTGATTATTGTTCTCATAAGTTGTTTGCTCACAAAATCCCTATGCATAGGAAGTGGGTTAGACTTAAATGTGCTAGTCATATGCTTCATGATGCTCCTGTTATGTTTAAATTCTTATCTTTTATGTGAGCATCATTATCATCATCATGCCTAGCTAGAAAGGCATTAAAGAAAAGCGCTTGTTGGGAGACAACCCAATATTTATCCTTACTGTTTTTGTTTGTTCACATGATTATGCTACTGTAGTAATCATGTTTTATAGCTTTTGTTTCAATAAAGTGCTAAGTAAGACCTTTAGGATGGCTTACGGTGATAGTTGTGTTGATCCTATTGAGAATCAGAAACTTTTGCATCCCGTAAATTAGTTTTGTTAATTCACATAAATGTGCTTCTGGTCTGATTCTTTCTGCTATGTATTGGTACACAAAATTTTAGGACTTCCTAATTTGGTAGAATTTTTGGAGTTCCAGAAGTATGCGTTTGATACATATTACTACAGACTGTTCTGTTTTTGGCAGATTCTATTTTCTATGTGTTGTTTGTTTATTTTGATGAATCTATGAGTAGTATCGGAGGGTATGAACCATACATAAGTTGAAGTACAGTAGATATTACACCAATGTGAATTTAGAATGAGTTCATTACAGTACCTAATTGGTGGTTTTATTTTCTTATACTAACGGAGCTTACGAGTTTTCTGTTGAGTTTTGTGTTGTGGAGTTTTCAAGTTTTGGGTAAAGACTCGATGGACTATGGAATAAGAAGTGGTAAGAGCCTAAGCTTGGGGATGCCCAAGGCACCCCAAGGTAATATTCAAGGACAACCAAGAGCCTAAGCTTGGGGATGCCCCGGAAGGCATCCTCTCTTTCGTCTTCGTTCATCGGTAACTTTACTTGGAGCTATATTTTTATTCACCACATGATATGTGTTTTGCTTGGAGCGTCATTTTTTTGTTAGTATTTTCTTGCTTCTATTTAGAATTATGTTTTGCATCTTTAGTTTCAATAAAAAGTCAAGGATAGCCTTTGCCATGCTTATTTTGCTAGTATACATATTGCTGTTTGAAAACAGAAAGTTTACCGCTGTTGCAAAAATTCCCTAGAAAATTCATAGAATAGTATGATGTTGAAAAGTTTTTCATATTGAGCTATGATAAATTTACTACAGTTGGAATTTTATTTCATAATTTTTGGAGTTAGGTAAGTTTGATGATTCTTGCATCCTTTACAGACTGTACTGTTTTGGCAGATTGCTGTTATGCTTGCATTGTTTGCATATGTTTGCTTGTTTAATGATTCTATTTGAGGATAGGAGTATTAAATATGCAGAGTCATTTAGTATTCAATGTGGAATATAAATTTTAGTGATTTGTTACAGTAGAAAATGATAATGTTTTGCATTGGTTTATACTAACCTATCTCAAAAGTTCTTGTTGAGTTTGGTGTTGATGAAGCTTTTGATAAAGAGAAAAACCATGATATGAGAGGAATTAAGGAGACACAAAAGTTCAAGCTTGGGGATTCCCAAGGCACCCCAAGATAATATTTCAAGAAGTCTCAAGCATCTAAGCTTGGGGATGCCCCGGTAGGCATCCCACCTTTCTTCTTCAACAATCACCGGTTAGTATCGGTTGAGCCTAAGTTTTTGCTTCTTCACATGAGTTGTGCTATCCTTGCAATGTCATTTTATTTTTCTTTGCTTGATGTTTGAATACAATACCAAGATCTGAAATTCTTTAATGTTAGAGAGTCTTCACATAGTTGCACAATTATTCGACTACTCATTGATCTTCACTTATATCTTTCGGAGTAGTTTGTCATTTGCTCTAGTGCATCACTTATATCTTTTAGAGCACGGCAGTGGTTATATTTTGTAGAAATTGCTAGTATCTCATGCTTCACTTATATCTTTTTGAGAGTCTTTTAGAACAGCATGGTATTTTCTATGGTTACAAATTTGGTCCTAGAATGATGAGCATCCAAGTTGGGTATAATAAAAACTATCATAGGAAGTGAATTGGATGCTATGATCAATTTGATACTTGATAATTGTTTTGAGATATGGAGGTAGTGATATTAAAGTCATGCTAGTTGGGTGATTATGAATTCAAAGAATGCTTGTGTTGAAGTTAGCAAGTCCCATAGCATGCATGTATGGTTAAAGTTGTGTAACAAATATGAAACATGAAGTGTACCTGGCTTGTGCATCCTTATGAGTGGCGGTCGGGGACGAGCGATGGTCTTTTCCAACCAATCTATCCCCCTAGGAGCATGCGCGTAGTACTTGATTTTTGATGACTTCTAAATTTTTGCAATAAGTATATGAGTTCTTTTGACTAACGTTGAGTCCATGGATTATACGCACTTTTACCTTTCCATCATTGCTAGCCTCTTCGGTACCGTGCGTTGCCCTTTCTCACCTTGAGAGTTGGTGCAAACTTCGCCGGTGCATCCAAACCCCGTGATACGATACGCTCCATCACACATAAACCTCCTTATATCTTCCTCAAAACAGCCACCATACCTACCTATTACGGCATTTCCATAGCCATTCCGAGATATATTGCCATGCAACTTTCCACCGTTCATCATCATCATGACATACTTTACTTTTGTCATATTGCCATTGCATGATCATGTAGTTGACATCGTATTTGTGGCAAAGCCACCATGCATAATTTTCCATACATGTCACTCTTGATTCATTGCACCATCCCGGTACACCGCCGGAGGCATTCATATAGAGTCATATCTTGTTCTAGTTTCGAGTTGTAATTCATATGTTGTAATAAATAGAAGTGTGATGATCACCATTATTAGAGCGTTGCCCAAAAAGAAAAAAAAATAAAAAAAAAGAAGAAAGGCCAAAAAAAAGAAAGGCCCAGAAAAAAAGAAAAAAAATAAAAAAAATAAAAAGGGCAATGTTACTATCTCTTTTTCCACACTTGTGCTTCAAAGTAGCACCTTGTTCATCATGTAGTGAGTCTCATATATTGTGCTTCAAAGTAGCACCATGTTTATCATATAGTGAGTCTCATAAGTTGTCTTTTTAATACTAGTGGGAATTTTTCATTATAGAACGTGGCTTGTATATTCCTACGATGGGCTTCCTCAAATGCCCTTGGTCTTCTTGAGCAAGCAAGTTGGATGCACACCCAGTAGTTTTCTTTTGTTGAGCATTCATTCATAGCTCTAGTGCACCCGTTGCATGGCAATCCCTACTCCTCATGTTGACATCAATTGATGGGCATCTCCATAGCCCGTTGATTATCCTCGTCAATGTGAGACTTTCTCCTTTTTTGTCTTCTCCACACAATCCCCATCATCATATTCTATTCCACCCATAGTGCTATATCCATGGCTCACGCTCATGTATTGCGTGAAGGTTGAAAAAGTTTGAGATTATTTAAGTATGAAACAATTACTTGGCTTGTCATCGGGGGTATAGAAGTTGGGAACATCTTTGTGTGACGAAAATGAAGCATAGCCTAACTATATGATTTTGTAGGGATGAACTTTCTTTTGCCATGTTATTTTGAGAAGACATGATTACTTTGATTAGTATGCTTGAAGTGTTACTATTTCTTTTATCAATATGAACTTTTATTTTGAATCATTTGGATCTGAACATTCATGCCACAATAAAGAAAATTACGTTGAGAATTATGCTAGGTAGCATTCCACATCAAAAATTTCTTTTTTATATCATTTACCTACTCGAGGACGAGCAGGAATTAAGCTTGGGGATGCTTGATACGTCTCCAACGTATCTACAATTTTTGATTGTTCCATGCTATTATATTACCCCTTTTGGATGTTTATGGGCTTTATTTTACACATTTATATCATTTTTGGGACTAACCTACTAACCGGAGGCCCAGCCCGTATTGCTGTTTTTTTTGCCTATTTCAGTATTTCGAAGAAAAGGAATATCAAATGGAGTCCAAACGGAATGAAACCTTCGGGAGCGTGATTTTTGGAACGAACATGATCCAGAGGACTTGGAGTGCAAGTCAAGAAGCAGCCGAGGACTCCACGAGATAGGAGGGCGCCCCCTATAGATGTGGTGGGCTCCTACTTCTATGACGATAATTGTGACAAAACCCGGTATCATCATAGCTGTTTTATTGTGACGATAATTGTGACGATAATTGTTACTATTTCTTTTATCAATATGAAATTTTATTTTGAATCATTTGGATCTGAACATTCATGCCACAATAAAGAAAATTACTTTGAGAATCATGCTAGGTAGCATTCCACATCAAAAATTCTGTTTTTATCATTTACCTACTCGAGGACAAGTAGGAATTAAGCTTGGGGATGCTTGATACGTCTCCAACGTATCTATAATTTTTGATTGTTCCATGCTATTATATTACTTGTTTTGAATGATTATGGGCTTTATTATACACTTTTATATTACTTTTGGGACTAACCTATTAACCAGAGGCCCAGCCCATATTGCTGTTTTATTGCCTGTTTCAGTATTTCGACGAAAAAAAATCAAACGGTGTCCAAATGGAATGAAACCTTCGGCAACGTGTTTTTTTGGAAGATTATCATCCTGGAGGCTTGGAGATCAAGTTAGAAGATCCTCGAGGAGCCCAGGAGATAAGGGGGCGCGCGCCCCCTATAGGGCGCGCCCCCCTGTCTCGTGGACCCCTCGAGCACCCCCCGACCGACTTCTTTCGCCTATATATACATATGTACCCTAAAACCATCAGAAATCAAGATATATCGGGAGTTCCACCGCCGCAAGCCTCTGTAGCCACCAAAAACCTCTCGGGAGCCCATTCCGGCACCCTGCCGGAGGGGGAATCCATCACCGGTGGCCATCTTCATTATCTTGGCGCTCTCCATGACGAGGAGGGAGTATCTCACCCTCGGGGCTGAGGGTATGTACCAGTAGCTATGTGTTTCATCTCTCTCTCTCTCTCATGTTCTCTCTCGTGTTCCCTCTATGGCACGATCTTGATGTATCCTGAGCTTTGCTATTGTAGTTGGATCTTATGATGTTTCTCCCCCTCTACTCTCTTGTGATGAATTGAGTTTCCCCTTTGAAGTTATTTTATCGGATTGAGTATTTTATGAGAACACCTGATGTATGTCTTGCCGTGCTTATCTGTGGTGACAATGGGATATCATGTGCTACATGATGTATGTTTTGGTGACCAACTTGCGGGTTCCGCCCATGAACCTATGCATAGGGGTTGGCACACGTTCTTGACTCTCCGGTAGAAACTTTGGGGCACTCTTTGAAGTACTTTGTGTTGGTTGTATGAATCTAAGATTGTGTGATGCATATCGTATAATCATGCCCACGGATACTTGAGGTGACAATGGAGTATCTAGGTGACATTAGGGTTTTGGTTGATTTGTGTCTTAAGGTGTTATTCTAGTACGAACTCTTAGATCGATCCAAAAGAATAACTTTGAGGTGGTTTCATACCCTACCATAATCTCTATCTTTGTTCTCCGCTATTAGTGGCTTTGGAGTGACTCTTTGTTGCATGTTGAGGGCTTGTTATATGATCTATCTATGTTATTATTGTTGAGAGAACTTGCACTGGTGAAAGTATGAATCCCAGGCCTTGTTTCCTATCATTGCAATACCGTTTACGCCCACTTTTATTATTAGTTACCTTGCTGTTTTTATATTTTCAGATTACAAAAACCTTTATCTACCATCCATATTGCACTTGTATCACCATCTCTTCGCCGAACTAGTGCACCTATAAAATTTACCATTATATTGGGTATGTTGGGGACACAAGAGACTCTTTGATATTTGGTTGCAGGGTTGTTTGAGAGAGACCATCTTCATCCTACGCCTCCTACGGATTGATAAACCTTAGGTCATCCACTTGAGGGAAATTTGCTACTGTCCTACAAACCTGTGCACTTGCAGGCCCAACAAACGTCTACAAGAAGAAGGTTGTGTAGTAGAGATCATGGGCCACCGTATTTCGTGAAAAAACGTTTCCCCCTGACTGCTGGGACCCACCAGCTACACCTTCGCACACAAGGAAGTGCGTCCGAAAAAAAAACGATTCGCCCTCCTGACTGCTGGGACCCACCAGCTACATCTTCGCATGCAAGGAAGTGCGTCCGGGCAAAAAAAACGATTCGCCCCCCTGACTGCTGGGACCCACCAGCTACATCTTCGCACGCAAGGAAATGCGTCCGGGCAAAAAAACGATTCGCCCCCTGACTGCTGGGACCCACCAGCTACATCTTCGCATGCAAAGGAAGTGCATCCGGGCAAAAAACACGATTCGCCCCTCTGACTGCTGGGACCCACCAGCTACATTTTCGCAGGCAAGGAAGTACCTGACAATCGGGACCCACCTGGTCGAAGCGTACGTATCGTTGTCATTCTGGTCGCGAACGTGTACGTACATACTGGTCGTTGTAGAGGCGCACACGTGTCGTAGTAGAGGCGCGCACGTAGCATGTACACATATGTACAGCAGGCAGGGTGCAAGAAAGAAAATACGGCCACGTACGTACATACGGGTAGGGTCTCGAACGCCTACTCGCGCATACGTACGGCCAGGTCTCGTGTACATGGCTGGGTCGGAATGGAGAAACAGCGTCGTCGTCGTGTTCATGGGGAGGCAACGGAATGCGTCGTGTTTATGGGGAGGCAACGAAATGCGTCGTGTTCATGGGGAGGCAACGGAATGCGTCGTGTTCATCGGGAGGCAACAGAACGTGTGGGAGCCAACCGGCTGGGTCGGAACGGAATGCATGGTCATGTCCATCAGGAGGGCTTGAACGGAACAGGCGATGGAAACGAGGCCTGGCGTATCACAGAACAGAGGAAATGGACCTCCTACATTCGGAACGGGGTACTGTTGATCGGAAGGGGTCTGGCATATCGCAAAACGGAGGAAACGGACCTCCTATGGTCGAAACGGGGGTCCTGTTGATCGGGAGGGGTGTGGCGTACCGCAAAACGGAGGAAACGGACCTCCTACGGTCGAAACGGGGGTCCTGTTGATCGGGAGGGGTGTGGCGTACCGCAAAACGGACGAAACAGACTTGTGTTGGAGCGCTACGGTCAAAAGGGGGGTCCTGTTGATCGGGAGGGGTGTGGCTGAAGGAAATATGCCCTAGAGGCAATAATAAAGTTATTATTTATTTCCTTATTTCATGATAAATGTTTATTATTCATGCTAGAATTGTATTAACCGGAAACATAATACATGTGTGAATACATAGACAAACATAGTGTCACTAGTATGCCTCTACTTGACTAGCTCGTTGATCAAAGATGGTTGTGTTTCCTAGCCATAGACATGAGTTGTCATTTGATTAACGGGATCACATTATTAGGAGAATGATGTGATTGACTTGACCCATTCCGTTAGCTTAGCACTTGATCGTTTAGTATGTTGCTATTGCTTTCTTCAAGACTTATACATGTTCTTATGATTATGAGATTATGCAACTCCCGTTTACCGGAGGAACACTTTATGTGCTACCAAACTTCACAACGTAACTGGGCGATTATAAAGGAGCTCTACAGGTGTCTCCAAAGGTACATGGTGAGTTGGCGTATTTCGAGATTAGGATTTGTCACTCAGATTGTCGGAGGGGTATCTCTGGGCCCTCTCGGTAATGCACATCACTATAAGCCTTGAAAGCAATGTCACTAATGAGTTAGTTGCAGGATGATGTATTACATAACGAGTAAAGAGACTTGCCGGTAACAAGATTGAACTAGGTATTGGGATACCGACGATCGAATCTCGGGCAAGTAACATACCGATGACAAAAGGAACAACGTATGTTGTTATGCGGTTTGACCGATAAAGATCTTCGTAGAATATGTAGGAGCCAATATGAGCATCCAGGTTCCGCTATTGGTTATTGACCAGAAACGTGTCTCGGTCATGTCTACATAGTTCTCGAACCCATAGGGTCCGCACGCTTAAGGTTTCGATGATAGTTATATTATGAGTTTATGAGTTTTGATGTACCGAAGGAGTTCGGAGTCTCGGATGAGATCGGGGACATGACGAGGAGTCTCGAAATGGTCGAGACGTAAAGATCGATATATTGGACGACTATATTCGGACTTCGGAAAGGTTCTGAGTGATTCGGGTATTTTTCGGAGTACCGGAGAGTTACGGGAATTCGCCGGGGAGTATATGGGCCTTATTGGGCCATACGGGAATAGAGGAGAGAGGCCAAAAGGAAGGAGGCCTGCACCCCCCCTCTGGTCCGAATTGGACAAGGGGTGCAGCCCCCTTTTCCTTCTCCCTCTCCCCCTCTTTCCTTCTCTCCTACTCCAACAAGGACGGAGGGAGTCCTACTCCCGACGAGAGTAGGACTCCCCATGCCGCGCCCCCTCCTAGGCCGGCCGCCCCTCCCCCTTGCTCCTTTATATACGGGGCAGGGGGCACCTCCAGGCAACAGAACAATTGATCTCCAAGATCTCTTAGCCATGTGCGGTGCCCCCCTCCACCATAGTCCTCGATAATATTGTAGCAGTGCTTAGGCGAAGCCCTGCGACGGTAGAACATCAAGATCGTCACCACGCCGTCATGCTGACGGAACTCTTCCCCGACACCCTGCTGGATCGGAGTCCGGGGATCGTCATCGATGTGAACATGTGCTAGAATTCGGAGGTGTCGTAGTTTCGGTGCTTGATCGGTCGGGCCGTGAAGACGTACGACTACATCAACTGCGTTGTTCTAACGCTTCCACTTTCAGTCTACAAGGGTACGTGGACAACACTCTCCCCTCTCGTTGCTATGCATCACCATGATCTTGCATGTGCGTAGGAATTTTTTTGAAATTACTACGTTCCCCAAAAGTGGCATCCGAGCCTTGTTTTATGAGTAGATGTTATATGCATGAGTAGAACACAAGTGAGTTGTGGGCGATACAAGTCATACTGCTTACCAGCATGTCATAGTTTGGTTCGGCGGTATTGTTGGATGAAGCGGCCCGGACCGACATTACGCGTACGCTTATGCGAGACTAGTTCTACCGACGTGCTTTGCACACAGGGGGCTGGCGGGTGTCAGTTTATCGAACTTTAGTTGAACCGAGTGTGGCTACGCCCTGTCCTTGCGAAGGTTAAAACAGCCCTAAGTTGACGAACTATCGTTGTGGTCTTGATGCGTAATTAAGAACGGTTCTTGCTCAGCCCGTAGCAGCCACATAAAATTTGCAACAACAAAGTAGAAGATGTCTAACTTGTTTTTGCAGGGCATGTTGTGATGTGATATGGGCAAGACGTGATGCTATATTTTATTGTATGAGATGATCATGTTTTGTAACTGAAGTTATCGGCAACTGGCAGGAGCCATATGGTTGTCGCTTTATTGTATGAAATGTAAAGGCCCTGTAATTGCTTTACTTTATCACTAAGTGGTAGCGATAGTCGTAGAAGCAATAGATGGCATAACGACAACGATGCTATGATGGAGATCAAGGTGTCGCGCCGATGACGATGGTGATCACAATGGTGCTTGGGAGATGGAGATCACAAGCACAAGATGATGATGGCCATATCATATCACTTATACTGATTGCATGTGATGTTTATCCTTTATGCATCTTATCTTGCTTTGATTGGCAGTAGCATTTTAAGATGATCTCTCACTAAATTATCAAGAAGTGTTCTCCCTGAGTATGCACCGTTGTGAAAGTCCTTCATGCTAAGACATCACGTGATGATCGGGTGTGATAGGCTCTATGTTCAAATACAACGGGTGCAAAACAGTTGCACACGCGGAATACTCAGGTTAAACTTGACGAGCCTAGCATATACAGATATGGCCTTGGAACACGGAGACCGAAAGGTCGAACGTGAATCATATAGTAGATATGATCAACATAGTGATGTTCACCATTGAAACTACTCCATCTCACATGATGATCGGACTTGGTTTAGTTGATTTGGATCACGTGATCACTAGATGACTAGAGAGATGTCTGTCTAAGTGGGAGTTCTTTAGTAATATGATTAATTGAACTTAAATTTATCATGAACTTAGTCCTGGTAGTATTTTGCAAATTATGTTGTAGATCAATAGCTCACGTTGTTGCTTTCATATGTTTATTTTGATATGTTCCTAGAGAAAATTGTGTTGAAAAATGTTAGTAGCAATGATGAGGATTGGATCTGTGATCTGAGGTTTATTCTCGTTGCTGCACAGAAGAATTATGTCCTTGATGCACCGCTAGGTGACAGACCTATTGCAGGAGCAGATGCAGACGTTATGAACGTTTAGCTAGCTCAATATGATGACTACTTGATAGTTTTGTGCACCATGCTTAACGGCTAAGAATCGGGACTTCAAAGACGTTTTGAACGTCATGGACCATATGAGATGTTCCAGGAATTGAAGTTAATATTTCAAGCAAATACCCGAGTTGAGAGACATGAAGTCTCCAACAAGTTCTATGGCTAAAAGATGGAGGAGAATCACTCAACTAGTGAGCATGTGCTCAGATTGTCTGGGTACTACAATCGCTTGAATCAAGTGGGAGTTAATCTTCCAGATAAGATAGTGATTGACAGAGTTCTCTAGTCACCATCATCAAGTTACTAGAACTTCGTGGTGAACTATAGTATGCAAGGGATGACGAAAACGATTCCCGAGCTCCTCGTGATGTTGAAATCGACGAAGGTAGAAATCAAGAAAGAGCATCAAGTGTTGATGATTGACAAGACCACTAGTTTCAAGAAAAGGGCAAAGGGAAAGAAAGGGAACTTCAAGTGGAATGGCAAGCAAGTTGTCACTCCCGCGAAGAAGCCCAAAGCTGGACCAAAGCCTGAAACTGAGTGCTTACACTGCAAAGGAAATGGTCACTGGAAGCGGAAATGCCCTGAATATTTGGTGGATAAGAAGGATGGCAAAGTGAACAAGGGTATATTTGATATACAGGTTATTGATGTGTACCTTACTAGTGTTTATAGTAGCCCCTGAGTATTTGATACTTGTTCGGTTGCTAAAAATTAGTAACTCGAAACAGGAGTTACAGAATAAATAGAGACTAGTTAAGGGTGAAGTGATGATGTGTGTTGGAAGTAGTTCCAAGATTGATATGATCATCATCGCACACTCCCTATACTTTCGGGATAAGTGTTAAACCTAAATAAATGTTATTTGGCATTTGCGTTGAGCATGAATATGATTTGATCATGTTTATTGCAATACGGTTATTCATTTAAAGTCAGAGAATAATTGTTGTTCTGTTTACATGAATAAAACCTTCAATGGTCATACACCCAATGAAAATAGTTTGTTGGATCTCGATCGTAGTGATACACATATTCATAATATTGATGCCAAAAGATGCAAAGTTAATAATGATAGTACAACTTATTTGTGGCACTGCCGTTTGGGTCATATCGGTGTAAAGCGCATGAAGAAACTCCATAAAGATGGATTTTTGGAATCACTTGGTTATGAATCATTTGATGCTTGCGAACCGTGCCTTTTGGGCAAGATGACTAAAACTCCGTTCTCCGGAACAATGGAACGAGCTACTGACTTGTTGGAAATAATACATACCGATGTATGCGATCCAATGAGTGTTGATGCTCGTGTCGAGTATCGTTATTTTCTGACCTTCACAAATGATTTGAGCATATATGAGTATATCTACTTAATGAAGCACAAATCTGAAACATTTGAAAAGTTCAAAGAGTTTCAGAGTGAAGTGGAGAATCATCGTAACAAGAAAATAAAGTTTCTACAATCTGATCGTAGAGAAGAATATTTGAGTTACGAGTTTGGCCTTCATTTTAAACAATGTGGAAAAGTTTCACAGTTCACGCCACATGGAACACCATAGCATAATGGTGTGTCCGAACGTCGTAACCGCACTTCATTGGATATGGTGCGATATATGATGTATCTTACCGATTTACCACTATCATTTTGGGGTTATGCATTAGAGATAGCTGCATTCACTTTAAATAGGGCACCATCTAAATCCGTTGAGATGACACCATATGAACTATGGTTTAGCAGTAAACCTAAGCTGTCATTTCTTAAAGTTTGGGGTTGCGATGCTTATGTGAAAAAGTTTCACCTGATAAGCCCGAACCCAAATCGAAGAAGTGTGTCTTCATAGAATACCCAAAGGAAACTGTTGGGTACACCTTCTATCACAGATCTGAAGGCAAGATATTCGTTGCTAAAATGGATCCTTTCTACAGAAGGAGTTTCTCTCGAAAGAAGTGAGTGGGAGGAAAGTAGAGCTTGATAAGGTAATTGTACCTTCTCCCGAATTGGAAAGTAGTTTATCACAGAAATTAGTTCTAGTGATTCATACACCAATTAGTGAGGAAGCTAATGATAATGATCATGAAGCTTCAGATCAAGTTACTACCAAACTTTGTAGATCTTCCAGATTAAGATCCGCACCAGAGTGGTACGGTAATCCTATTCTGGAAGTCATGTTACTAGACCATGATGAACCTACGAACTATGAGGAAGCAATGATGAGCCCAGATTCCGCAAAATGGTTTGTGGACATGAAATCTGAGATGGGATCCATGTATGAGAACAAAGTGTGGACTTTGGTGGACTTGCCCGATGATCGGCAAGCCATAGAAAATAAATGGATCTTCAAGAGGAAGACGGACGCTGATAGTAGTGTTACTATCTACAAAGCTAGACTTGTCGAAAAAAGTTTTTTTGACAAAGTTCAAGGTGTTGAATACAATGAGATTTTCTCACTCGTATCGATGCTTAAAAGTCTGTCTGAATTATGTTAGCAATTGGCACATTTTATGAAATTTGGCAAATGGATGTCAAAACTACATTCCTTAATGGATTTATTAAAGAAGAGTTGTATATGATACAACCAGAAGGTTTTGTCAATCCTAAAGGTGCTAACAAAATGTGCAAGCTCCAGCGATCCATCTATGGACTGGTGCAATCATCTCAGAGTTGGAATATACGCTTTGATAAGTTGATCAAAGCATATAGTTTTATACATACTTGCGGAGAAGCCTGTATTTACAATAAAGTGAGTGGGAGCACTACCGCCTTTCTGACAAATGTATGTGAGTAACATATTGTTGATCATAAATGATGTAGAATTTTTCTGGAAAGCATAAAGGAGTATTTGAAAGGAGTTCTTTAAAAGAAAGACCTCAGTAAAGCTACTTACATATTGAGGATCAAGATCTATTGAGGTAGATCAAAACGCTTGATAAGTTTTTCAATAAGTACATACCTTGTCAAGATTTTGAAGTAGTTCAAAATGGAACAGTCAAAGAAAGAGTTCTTGCCTGTATTGCAAAGGTGTGAAATTGAGTAAGACTCAAATCCCGACCACAGCAGAAAATAGAAAAGAGAATGAAAGTCATTCCCTATGCCTCAGTCACAGGTTCTATAATGTATGCTATGCTATGTACCAGGCCTATTGTAAACCTTGCTCTGAATTTGGAAAGGGAGTGCAATAGTGATCTAGGAGTAGATCACTGGACATTGGTTAAGAATATCCTTAGTGAGGACAAAGGAAATATTTCTCGATTATGGAGGTGATAAAAGAGCCCGTCGTAAAGAGTTATATCGGTGCAAGCTTTTACACTGATCTAGATGACTCTAAGTCTCAATATGGATACATATTGAAAGTGGGAGCAATTAGCTAGAGTAGCTCCGTGCAGAGCATTATAGACATAGAATATTTGCAAAATACATACGGCTCTGAATGTGACAGACCCGTTGACTAAACTTTTCTCATGAGCAAAACATGATCATACCTTAGTACTCTTTAGTTGTTAATCACATAACGATGTGAACTAGATTATTGACTCTAGTAACCCTTTGGGTATTGATCACATGGCGATGTGAACTATGGGTATTAATCACATACAGATGTGAATATTGGTGTTAAATCACATGGCGATGTGAACTAGATTATTGACTCTAGTGCAAGTGGGAGACTGAAGGAAATATGCCCTAGAGGCAATAATAAAGTTATTATTTATTTTCTTATTTCATGATAAATGTTTATTATTCATGCTAGAATTGTATTAACCGGAAACATAATACATGTGTGAATACATAGACAAACATAGTGTCACTAGTATGCCTCTACTTGACTAGCTCGATGATCAAAGATGGTTGTGTTTCCTAGCCATAGACATGAGTTGTCATTTGATTAACGGGATCACATCACTAGGATAATGATGTGATTGATTTGACCCATTCCGTTAGCTTAGCACTTGATCGTTTAGTATGTTGCTATTGCTTTCTTCATGACTTATACATGTTCTTATGACTCTGACATTATGCAACTCCCGTTTACCAGAAGAACACTTTGTGTGCTACCAAACGTCACAACGTAATTGGGTGATTATAAAGGAGCTCTACATGTGTCTCCGAAGGTACATGTTGAGTTGGCGTATTTCGAGATTAGGATTTCGCTGACAGTTATATTATGAGTTTAAAAGTTTTGATGTACCGAAGGAGTTTGGAGTCCCGGATGAGATCGGGGACATGACGAGGAGTCTCGAAATGGTCGAAACATAAAGATCGATATATTGGACGACTATATTCGGATTTCGGAAAGGTTCTGAGTGATTCGGATATTTTTCGGAGTACCGGAGAGTTACGGGAATTCGCCGGGGAGTATATGGGCCTTATTGGGCCATACGGGAATAGAGGAGAGAGGCCAAAAGGAAGGAGGCTTGCGCCCCCCCCCTCTGGTCCGAATTGGACAAGGGGTGCAGCCCCTTTTTCCTTCTCCCTCTTCCCCTCTTTCCTTCTCTCCTACTCGAACAAGGAAGGAGGGAGTCCTACTCCCGGTGGGAGTAGGACTCCCCATGGCGCGCCCCCTCCTAGGCCGGCCGCCCCCTCCCCCTTGCTCCTTTATATACGGGGGCAGGGGGCACCTCTAGGAAACAGAACAATTGATCTCCAAGATCTCTTAGCCGTGTGCGGTGCCCCCCTCCACCATAGTCCTTGATAATATTGTAGCAGTGCTTAGGCGAAGCCCTGCGACGGTAGAACATCAAGATCGTCACCACGCCGTCATGCTGATGGAACTCTTCCCCGACACCCTGCTGGATCGGAGTCCAGGGATCGTGATCGAGCTAAACGTGTTCTAGAACTCGGAGGTGCCGTAGATTCGGTGCTTGATCGGTCGGGCCGTGAAGACGTACGACTAAATCAACCGCGTTGTTCTAACGCTTCCGCTTTCGGTCTACAAGGGTACGTGGACAACACTCTCCCCTCTCGTTGCTATGCATCACCATGATCTTGCGTGTGCGTAGGAATTTTTTTGAAATTACTACGTTCCCCAACAGTGGCGTACTGCAAAACGGATGAAACGGACTTGTGTTGGAGCGCTACGGCCGAAACGGGGGTCCTGTTCATCGGGAGGGTTGTGGCGTACTACAAAACGGGACTCCATGGGATACTGTTCATCTCCACCGTCGACCTCCTCTAGCCTCCACGGGCTACCGTCGATCTCCTCCAGCCTCCACGGGCTCCTGTTCATCCAGCCTCCACCGCGCGCTACTCCACCGGCTACTGTTCAACCACCCCTCCATGGGCACCTGAGGGAGTCCTGGACTAGGGGGTGTCCGGACAGCCGGACTATCATCGTCCGCCGGACTCCAAGACTACGAAGATACAAGATTGAAGACTCCGTCCCGTGTCCGGATGGGACTTTCCTTTGCGTGGAAGGCAAGCTTGGCGATGCGGATATGTAGATCTCCTACCATTGTAACGGACTCTGTGTAACCCTAGCCTCCTCCGGTGTCTATATAAACCGGAGGGCTTTAGTCCGTAGGACAACATACATTACAACAATCATACCATAGGCTAGCTTTAGGGTTTAGCCTCCTTGATCTCGTGGTAGATCCACTCTTGTACTACCCATATCATCAATATTAATCAAGCAGGACATAGGGTTTTACCTCCATCAGGAGGGCCCAAACCTGGGTAAAACATCGTGTCCCTTGTCTCCTGTTACCATCCGCCTAGACAAACAGTTCGGGACCCCCTACCCGAGATCCGCCGGTTTTGACACCGACATTGGTGCTTTCATTGAGAGTTCCTCTGTGTCGTCACCAATAGGCTCGATGGCATCTTCAGTCAACAACTCTGTCCAGGGTGAGACTTTTCTCCCCGGACAGATCTTCGTATTCGGCAGCTTCACACTGCGGGCTAATTCCCTTGGCCATCTGGAGCAGATCGAAAGCTACGCCCCTGGCCATCAGGTCAGGTTCGGAAGCCTAAACTTCACGGCCGACACCCGCGGGGACTTGATCTTCAACGGGCTCGAGCCAAAGCCAAGCGCGCCGCACTGTTGCGATGGGCATGATCTAGCTCTGCCGCCGAACAGTGCCTTGGTGGCCGCACACGAATCCTCTTCGGCCTTTAGTCCAGAGCCGATCGCCCAGATCAAGGATCGATGGATGGACACCACCTCGGGGGCTTCAACTTCCATGGCGATGGAGCCGAACGCCAATCTTGTCCCTCACGAAACTCATGATTCCGAGGTGCCGGACTCCTTGCCGGACTCCGGACCTCCCACGCCCCTACCAATCGAATCGGATTGGGCGCTGGTTATGGAATTCACCGCCGCGGACATCTTCCAATACTCGCCCTTTGGAGACATCCTAAATTCGCTAAAGCATCTCTCGTTATCGGGAGAGTCCTGGCCGGACTATGGCCAGGATGGTTGGGATACGGACGACGAAGAAATTCAGAGCCCACCCACCGCCCACTTTGTAGCCACTATCGACGATCTAACTGACATGCTAGACTACGACTCCGAAGACATCGACGCTATGGACGATGATGTCGGAGACGAACAGGAACCAGCGCCTACAGGGCACTGGAAGGCTACCTCGTCATACGACATATACATGGTGGACACCCCAAAAGACGGGGACGGCTAAGAAACAGCAGAGGCAGATTCTTTAAAGAAACAGCCCAAGCGCCGGCGTCAGCGGCGCCGCTCTAAATCCCGCCACAACAAGAATGGAGATTCCGACACAGGAGATAATAATACCCCAGAGAGTGCCGAAGATAACCCCCTCCAGCAAGACTCAGCGCAGGAGGACGCAGAAGCAAGCCCTCACGAGAGGGCGGCAGACGAAGAGGTTGAGGATTATAACTATATGCCTCCCTCCGAAGACAAGGCAAGCCTCAACGACGACGAATTCGTCGTGCCCGAGGATCCCGTCGAACAAGAGCGTTTTAAACGCAGGCTTATCGCCACGGCAAACAGCCTAAAGAAAAAGCAACAACAGCTTCAAGCTGATCAGGACCTGCTGGCCGATCGATGGACGGAGGTCCTCGCGGCCGAAGAGTATAAACTCGAACGCCCCTCCAAAAGCTACCCAAGACGCAAGTTGCTTCCCTGATTAGAGGAGGAAGCATACATACCCCCATCACCAGCGCACGATACGGCCGACCGACCACCCCGTGGTCGTGACAGAGAGGCATCCAGGCCCCTAATCAAGACCGTACCCCGGCATCGCTCCAAAATTACGAAGCCAAGAGGGAACGCGCCGGACTTGCGAGATATATTGGAGGACAAGGCAAGGCAATCCAGATCCATCTACGGATCACGTGGGCGCCCCACGACCCATGACGAATACCGTCACGCCGGATACAATAACCCCGGCCGGGCCGAACACAGCAGACAACGCTCTCTCGAGCTGCGTCGTGATATTGCTCAATACAGAGGCGCCGCACACCCGCTATGCTTCACTGACGAAGTAATGGATCATCAAATCCCTGAAGGGTTTAAACCCGTAAACATTGAATCCTACGATGGCACAACAGACCCCGCGGTTTGGATCGAAGATTATCTTCTCCACATCTACATGGCCCGCGGCGACGATCTCCATGCCGTCAAGTATCTCCCACCCAAGCTTAAAGGACCAGCTCGGCATTGGCTCAACAGCTTGCCCGCAGAGTCAATTAGGTGTTGGGAAGACCTGGAAGCCGCATTCCTCGACAACTTCCAGGGCACGTATGTGCGACCACCAGACGCCGATGACCTAAGCCACATCATTCAGCAGCCAGACGAATCGGCCAGACAATTCTGGACACGGTTCTTGACAAAGAAAAACCCAATCGTCGACTGTCCGGATGCAGAGGCCCTTGCAGCCTTCAAACATAACATCCGCGACGAATGGCTAGCCCGGCACCTGGCACAGGAAAAGCCGAAATCCATGGCAGCCCTCACATCATTAATGACCCGCTTTTGCGCGGGAGAGGATAGCTGGCTAGCTTGCAGCAATAATCTCCATAAAAATTCTGGCAGTCCGGATAATCATTAATGACCCGCTTTTGCGCGGGAGAGGATAGATGGACGGCGGTAGTAGCTTGTACCTGCTTTATCAGGATACAGTGCGCAAGATGGGCATAGACCCCTCAAGGATTAAACCTACAAAGACAACCTTTAGAGGTGTCATACCAGGTGTGGAAGCCAACTGTACAGGCTCAGTCACACTAGAAGTGGTCTTCGGATCCCCGGACAATTTCCGGAGCGAGGAGTTAATCTTCGACATAGTCCCGTTTCGCAGCGGCTATCACGCTCTGCTCGGACGAACCGCGTTTGCAAAATTCAACGCGGTGCCGCATTATGCATACCTCAAGCTCAAGATGCCAGGCCCTCGTGGAGTCGTCACGGTCAACGGAAATACGGAACGCTCCCTCCGAACGGAGGAACATATAGCGGCTCTCGTGGCAGAAGTACAGAACAGCCTTTTAAGGCAATTCTCGAGTCCGGCCGTTAAACGGCCGGATACAGCAAAACGCGCCCGAAGAAATACCATCCAAGACCACCTGGCGCGATCAGAGCACGTGTAGCAATGCGGCCCCAACCCCCGCCCTCACATGATTGCAAGAACAACCCTCCGCGTACATCATTACGCTTTGGAGATACCATGGGCGGAGGGGAAGGGGAACGATCACAATGGACCAAGAGTGCGGCTCGACCACACCAGGGGCTCGCAAGTGTGCCCCCCTTTGTTTTTTTCTTTCACTTTGCTTCTTTGTGTACACAGGACTCCGTTAACCAGAGGCCCTGTCCGGCGGTGAACCTGCCGAACTCATGTTGCAACAGCCAGGGAAGAAAGAAGGCTGCGACGAACACTCAGGTGGTCTCAATTACGATCATTAAATTCGATTATATACACCAAATCCGCAGCTCACCCCTGGAAGGGGACATGTTTAATTAGTCCAAATCCCTTGATGACGCACTATTTGTATCAGTCCGCACTCATAGCAGACTTTCTTTAATAAATAATGCAGCACTTTTTGACGGCAATTGCATTACTTTTTATATATATGTTCATTACATGACATCTTGCACCCGTATATTTTGGTACGGCCGAATACACCAGGGGCTTATGTTCCCCACATTATGGTGTGATAAGTCCGAACACTTTCACAAGTGCAGCACCCCGAACTTATAGCATTATATGAATCGGCTCCGAATCATGTCTTGGGTCAATAGTTGGGTTTGCCCGGCTCCCACGTTTTGGTGCCTTACGTTCCGTTCTGTCGGCTAAGGTAGCACTGGGAGAACCACTGCGATTGCGCCCCGGTTGAGCCGGGCGAGCGCCTCAGTGGAGAAAGCTAAAACTGACCGGCATGATAAGGCGAGAGACTGGTCGCTGTTCGAGAGGTTTTTTCGGGTCCTTAAACACTCACGCCGCTTCGAGCGAAGTTCCGGACAATGTCCGACGAAGGCGTGGATAGCGCCCCGGATTCGGTCTTCCGAATACCAAGGGCTTCGCCGAAATTTAAAATTATAGAATTCTATGGCTAAGTGAGAGTGTTCAAGCATTATAAGTTCAGTTGCCTTGTTCGTTGTGTTGAGCGCCTCCCTAGATGGACCCAAAAATGGGAACAAGAGTGCTCAAGTTTATCCCGAACACCCCAGCACTCGCGGCTCGGGGGCTCAAGCCAACGACTTGCCATCTCTCAGATTTTATAGACGGCCGCACAGAAGGTAATATTTTAAATTAAACAAGCGTTGCTCAAGGCGCATATGAACGAAGTTTTCAGCGCACAGGATAATACATAGCGAGTTTACTCAAAGATTACATTTCTGGGGCACTCATCCGCAATATCGCGGGCTCCCTTCAGGATTGTCTTATAATACATTTCGGGCGTGCGATACTCCTTGCCCGGTGGCGGTGGGTCCGTGAGAAGCTTCTCCGCATCCAACCTGCCCCAATGCACCTTCGTGCGGGCAAGGGCCCAACGAGCACCTTCAATACAAGCGGAGCGCTTGACGACATCCACCCAGGGGCACGCATCCACCAGCCGCCGCACGAGGCCGAAGTAGCTCCCAGGCATGGCCTGTCCAGGCCACAGCCGGATTATAAGGCCCTTCATGGCCTCCTCAGCTACCTTGTGGAGTTCGACCAGCTGTTTCAGCTGGTCGCTTGGGGGCACCGGATGGCCGGCCTCAGCGTACTGAGACCAGAAGACCTTCTCCGTCGAGCTCCCCTCCTCGCCACGATAGAATGCGGCGGCATCGTACGCACTACGCGGCAGATCTGCAAACGCCCCAGGAGAGCTCCGAATGCGGGTAAGTGTCAGGTAGTTTACATTAACATGCTTGTTTTGCATGAAAAATGCCTTACCCACCGCTATCTTCTTTACATCTTCAACCTCCTGAAGGGCCTTACGGGCCTCGGCCTTGGCGTACTTGGCACTTTAGAGAGACGAGGCAAGCTCGGACTCTCGAGTCTTGGAGTCACGCTCCAAACTCTCATGCTTCTCCATGAGAGCCTGGAGCTCTTGCCGTACTTCCACCACCCGTGCCTCCTGCTTTTCTCGCTCTGCCCGTTCCGCGGCCGCACTGCGTTCGGCAGCGGACACAGCCTCCTTTAGGGCTGCCACCTCATTCGTAGCCCCTGCAATACCCATATTATCCTTGTTAAATTTATTGCAACCAAAATCCTTTTCTATAAGGTAATTATTCAAAGCGGTGTTACTCACCTTCTTTGTCCTCGAGCTGCTTCTTGGCATGGCCGAGCTCTTGCTCGGACCGCTCGAGATCCTGCTTCAACACACCGACCTCCGCAGTCAGTGCGGCAGAGGTCAGCAGCACAGCCTGCAAACCCATATTGACATATTATAAGCAACCCTGCATATATCTTGTTAGATCCTCAGTCCGGCTTTTCTTTCCGAACACCGAACTGAGCATCAGGGGCTACTGTCTATGCGGTATTACATTACATAACTTTAACTTCTTACCTCAAAGCCTGTTAGAAGGCTGCTGCAGGCTTCGGTCAGCCCGCTCCTGGCGAGCTGAACCTTCTGAATCACCGCACTCATGAGAGTATGGTGTTCTTCCTCGATGGAAGCGCCTTTAAGCGCCTCCAACAAGTTGTCCGGCGCCTCCGGTTGGACGGAAGCCGCCGGTGTCACAGTCCTGCCCTTCTTTCGAAGGGGCTGCTTGCCGGACTCTGGAACCACTGCGGGTTCCGATGTAGAGTCCGGCGCCAAGTCCGGGAGGCTGCCTGACGGCGCCTCCGGAGCCTCCTCCTGATGGGTCCCTCTCTGGGATCCCACCTCGGCATCCTCGTCGGCGCGGGGGGTAGTGGCAGTCGGAAGTGAATCCACATCCGACGGGGCCAATGACCCGCTCGATGAAGCGGGGAGATCATCATCGGCCGGACTATGGACAAAATGCGGCATTAGAAGGACACTACGCAATACGAAAGAAATTGCATATCAAGGATCTGGATACTTACGATCTTGCCGGACGCCTGGCCCTTAAAGGCCACTCCTCCTCACCAACAATGGTGTTGGCGAAACTGTCCGGGGGGATAGTTCTCCCCCTCTTGGACCCTTCGGCCTCCCCTATTGGGGAAGCCTTCCTCTTCTTCTCTCCCTCCTCCGGGAGAGAGTCTTCTTCCTCCTCCTCGTCTTCGGGGGAGGAGTCCACCTCGTCGTCGGACGCCTGATTGCGGGAACTCTTTCGAGTCCCCGCGGCCACCTTCTTGGCCTTCTTCTCCGGCACCACGTGAGGTGCCGGAACCAGCAGCCCTGCTAGACGGGCGTTCATTGGGTCCTCTGGCATGGGAGCCGGGCTGATGAGCTGCTCGGCCTTCTCCATCCATTCCTGTCAAAGGAAAAGAGAGATTGAAACCCTCTTAGAATCAATTTGATTACCACAAGTGTCCCGTAAAGGGGTTGAATCACTTACCTCGTCAGCCGGATGCTGCGAGCAAAATCCGCGATCTTCCGTCGCGGATGCGGGGGCTTCGGCACCCTTAAACAGCACCCTCCAGGCGCCTTCATATGTCGTATCGAAGAGCCCGCTTAGCGCCTGGTGCTGTTCCGGATTGAACTCCCACAGATTGAATGCCCGTTCTTGGCATGGGAGAATCCGGCGGATGAGCATGACTTGGACCACGTCGACGAGCCTGAGCTTATTGCTCACCAGCTTCTGGATGCAGGCTCGGAGTCCCGTCAGCTCCTTCGGATTGCCCCACAGCAAGCCCTTCTCTTTCCAGGAGGTGAGCTGCATGGGGATGCCAGATCTAAACTCGGGGGCCGCCGCCCATGTGGGCTCGCGCGGCTCGGTGATGTAGAACCACCCCGATTGCCACCCCTTGACGGAGTCCACGAAGGCCCGTTCGAGCCAAAGGACGTTGGGTAACTTACCCAACATGGCGCCTCCGCATTCCGCTTGCGTGCCCTTCACAACCTTCGGCTTGACGTTGAAGGTCTTGAGCCACAGGCTGAAGTGGGGCCGGATGCAGAGGAAGGCCTCGCACACGACGATAAACGCCGAGATGTTGAGGATGAAGTTCGGCGCCAGATCGTGGAAATCCAGGCCGTAGTAAAACATGAGCCCCCGGACGAATGGGTGGAGTGGAAAGCCCAGTCCGCGGAGGAAGTGGGGAAGAAAGACGACCCTCTCATGGGGCCCGGGGGTAGGGATGAGCTGCCCCTCGTCGGGCAGCCGATGCGCGATATCGCCGGAGAGGTATCCGGCGCTGCGCAGCTTGGTGATGTGCTCCTCCTTGACAGTGGAGGCCAACCATTTGCCTCCCGCTCCAGACATATTCGGAGAAGGTCGAGGCGAGATGCGCGAGCTTGGGCGTTGGAGCTTGAGTACGCGGAGATGGGTAACCAAAGGAGGAAGAAGGCTTAGGTGAGAAGGTAAATCCTTATCACTTATATATAGGTGGACGAAGACTATGCGTCCCCCACCGGCCTGGTAAAACTCGCTTATCCCCCAAGCGCCACCATCAATGGCGCGGTTGGGTTACCCACGTCCGTATTGATGAGAATCCCGGAATAAGGGGAACACGATCTCTGCTTCGACAGGATGTGCCAAGGAAACCGCTTCGCTAAACGTGCTGAGGTGGTATAACAAAAAACGATTCAAATAAAGGCTTGGAAGCGGTGTGATGTCATGCCGCATAAAACGTCAGCAGATTGGATTTATGTGCATTATTCTGTCTACGGTGGAATGTGGAATTTATTTTGCAGAGCCGGACACTATCCTGGTGTTCATGATCTTCTTTGGATTATTCAAGGGAGGAACCCGCCTTGCAATGCCGAACATTATGCGCGCCGGACTTATCGTCATTGAAGCCTGGTTCAGGGGCTATTGAGGGAGTCCTGGACTAGGGGGTGTCCGGACAGCCGGACTATCATCGTCCGCCGGACTCCAAGACTACGAAGATACAAGATTGAAGACTCCGTCCCGTGTCCGGATGGGACTTTCCTTGGCGTGGAAGGCAAGCTTGGCGATGCGGATATGTAGATCTCCTACCATTGTAACCGACTCTGTGTAACCCTAGCCTCCTCCGGTGTCTATATAAACTGGAGGGCTTTAGTCCGTAGGACAACATACACTACAACAATCATACCATAGGCTAGCTTTAGGGTTTAGCCTCCTTGATCTCGTGGTAGATCCACTCTTGTACTACCCATATCATCAATATTAATCAAGCAGGACGTAGGGTTTTACCTCCATCAAGAGGGCCCGAACCTGGGTAAAACATCATGTCCCTTGTCTCCTGTTACCATCCGCCTAGACGCACAGTTCGGGACCCCCTACCCGAGATCCGCCAGTTTTGACACCGACAGCACCCCTCCACCTTCTAGTGTTCATCCAGCCCTCCACCACACCACAGGGTCCTGTTCATCCAGAGGCAACGCCACCGCTCACTTTTCATCCAAACCCCCCGCAACGCTCACTGTTCATCCCATAGGCGGCATCGATCGGCTTCGGTTAGCAGCAGTAGCGAAGGAATCGCTCCATCGGGTTCAGTTAACAGCCATCGATCGATCGCTCGGGTGCAGTAACACGTAGCCTGCAGTGCAATATCTCGGGTTCAGTTAGAGCCCAACGCCTCGCTCGGGTTCAGTTAGAGAGAACGCCTCGCACACACGCGCATACGTGTACGAGAGAAACGCGCATCGCTCGGCCCCCGACCTCCCACCGTAACCGGGAACTTCCCAAAATTTTCCTCGCCCTTGCTTCTACCACGGTTTTTTCTGTCATGGGCGGCCCAAAGAATGTCATGTAGCTGCGTCTCCGGTCCGCCCAGGACGAAAAGCCCATTTTTGTCATGATTTTTTGTCATATAAGTAGGAGCCCACCACATCTATGATGATACCGGGTTTTGTCACAATTATCGTCATAGAAGTAGGAACCCACCACATCTATAGGGGGCGCCCTCCTATCTCGTGGAGTCCTCGGCTGCTTCTTGACTTGCACTCCAAGTCCTCTGGATCACGTTCGTTCCAAAAATCACGCTCCCGAAGGATTCATTCCGTTTGGACTCCGTTTCATATTCCCTTTCTTCGAAACACTGAAATAGGCAAAAAAAACAGCAATACGGGCTGGGCCTCCGGTTAGTAGGTTAGTCCCAAAAATGATATAAATGTGTAAAATAAAGCCCATAAACATCCAAAAGGGGTAATATAATAGCATGGAACAATCAAAAGTTATAGATACGTTGGAGACGTATCAAGCATCCCCAAGCTTAATTCCTGCTCGTCCTCGAGTAGGTAAATGATATAAAAAAGAAATTTTTGATGTGGAATGCTACCTAGCATAATTCTCAATGTAATTTTCTTTATTGTGGCATGAATGTTCAGATCCAAATGATTCAAAATAAAAGTTCATATTGATAAAAGAAATAGTAACACTTCAAGCATACTAATCAAAGTAATCATGTCTTCTCAAAATAACATGGCAAAAGAAAGTTCATCCCTACAAAATCATATAGTTAGGCTATGCTTCATTTTCGTCACACAAAGATGTTCCCAACTTCTATACCCCCGATGACAAGCCAAGCAATTGTTTCATACTTAAATAATCTCAAACTTTTTCAACCTTCACGCAATACATGAGCGTGAGCCATGGATATAGCACTATGGGTGGAATAGAATATGATGATGGGGATTGTGTGGAGAAGACAAAAAAGGAGAAAGTCTCACATTGACGAGGATAATCAACGGGCTATGGAGATGCCCATTGAGGGAGTCCTGGACTAGGGGGTGTCCGGACAACCGGACTATCATCATCCGCCGGACTCCAAGACTACGAAGATACAAGATTGAAGACTCCGTCCCGTGTCCGGATGGGACTTTCCTTGGCGTGGAAGGCAAGCTTGGCGATACAGATATGTAGATTTCCTACCATTGTAACCGACTCTGTGTAACCCTAGCCCTCTCCGGTGTCTATATAAACCGGAGGGCTTTAGTCCGTAGGACACGACATACATTACAACAATCATACCATAGGCTAGCTTCTAGGGTTTAGCCTCCTTTATCTCGTGGTAGATCCACTCTTGTACTACCCATATCATCAATATTAATCAAGCAGGATGTAGGGTTTTACCTCCATCGAGAGGGCCCGAACCTGGGTAAAACATCGTGTCCCTTGTCTCCTGTTACCATTCGCCTAGACGCACAGTTCGGGACCCCCTACCCAAGATCCACCGGTTTTGACACCGACATTGGTGCTTTCAATGAGAGTTCCTCTGTGTCATCACCGATAGGCTCGATGGCTTCTTCAATCAACAACAACACCGTCCAGGGTGAGACTTTTCTCCCCTGACAGATCTTCGTATTCGGCGGCTTCGCACTGCGGGCTAATTCACTTGGCCATCTGGAGCAGATCGAAAGCTACGCCCCTGGCCGTCAGGTCAGGTTCGGAAGCCTAAACTTCACGTCACGATGGGCATGATCTAGCTCTGCCGCCAGACAGTGCCTTGGTGGCCGCACAAGAATCCGCTTCGGCCCTTAGTCCGAAGCCGATCGCCCAGATCGAGGACCGGTGGCTGGACACCGCCTCGGGGGCTGCAACTTCCACGGCGATGGAGCCGAACACTAACCTTGTCCCTCACGAAGCTCATGACTCCGAGGTGCCGGACTCCCTGCCGGACTTCGGACCTCCCGCGCCCCTTCCAATCAAATCTGATTGGGCACCGGTCATGGAATTCACCGCCGCGGACATCTTCCAACACTCGCCCTTTGGAGACATCCTAAATTCGCTAAAACATCTCTCGCTATCCGGAGAGACCTGGCCGGACTATGGCCAGGACGGTTGGGATATGGACGACGAAGAAATTCAAAGCCCACCCACCACCCACTTTGTAGCCACTGTCGACGATCTAACAGACATGCTAGACTACGACTCCGAGGACATCGACGGTATGGACGACGATGCCGGAGACGAACAAGAACCAGCGCCTACAGGGCACTGGAAGACCACCTCGTCATATGACATATACATGGTGGACACCCCAAAAGATGGGGACGGCGAAGAAGCAGCGGAGGCAGATTCCTTAGAGAAACAGCCCAAGCGCCAACGTCAGCGGCGCCGCTCCAAATCTCGCCACAGCAAGAATGGAGATTCCGGCACAGGAGATAATAATACCCCTAGAAAGTGCCGAAGACAATCCCCTCCAGCAAGATTCAGCGCAGGAGGATGCAGAAGCAAGCCCTCACGAGAGAGCGGCAGATGAAGAGGTCGAGGATGATAATTACATACCTCCCTCAGAAGACGAGGCAAGCCTCAACGACGACGAATTCGTCGTGCCCGAGGATCCCGTTGAACAAGAGCGTTTTAGACGCAGGCTTATCGCCATGGCAAATAGCCTAAAGAAAAAGCAGCAGCAGCTTCAAGCTGATCAAGACCTGCTTGCCGATCGATGGACCGAGGTCCTCGCGGCCGAAGAGTACGAACTCGAACGCCCCTCCAAGAGTTACCCAAAACGCAAGTTGCTCCCTCGATTAGAGGAGGAGGCATACATACCTTCATCACCAGCGCACAATACGGCCGACCGACCACCCCGTGGTCGCGACAGAGAGGCATATAGGCCCTCCACCAAGACCGTACCCCGGCATCGCCCCAAGAGTACGAAGCCAAGAGGGAACGCGCCGGACTTGCGAGATATATTGGAGGACAAAGCAAGGCAATCCAGATCCATCTATGGATCACGTGGGCGCCCCACGACCCTCGACGAATACCGTCGCGCCGGATACAACAACTCCGGCCGGGCCGAACACAGCAGACAACGCTCACTCGAGCTACGTCGTGATATTGCTCAATACAGAGGCGCCGCACACCCTCTATGCTTCACTGACGAAGTAATGGGTCATCAAATCCCCGAAGGGTTTAAACCCGTAAACATTGAATCCTATGATGGCACAACAGACCCCGCGGTTTGGATCGAAGATTATCTCCTTCACATCCATACGGCCCGCGGCGACGATCTCCACGCCATCAAGTATCTCCCACTCAAGCTTAAAGGACCAGCTCGGCATTGGCTTAACAGCTTGCCCGCAGAGTAAATTGGGTGTTGGGAAGACCTGGAAGCCGCATTCCTTGATAACTTCCAGGGCACATATGTGCGACCACCAGACGCCGATGACCTAAGCCACATAATTCAGCAGCCAGACGAGTCGGCCAGACAGTTCTGGACACGGTTCTTAACAAAGAAAAATCAAATCGTCGACTGTCCGGATGCAGAGGCCCTCGCAGCCTTCAAACATAACATCCGCGACGAGTGGCTAGCCCAGCACCTAGGACAGGAAAAGTCGAAATCCATGGCAGCCCTCACATCTCTAATGACCCGCTTCTGTGCGGGAGAGGACAGCTGGCTAGCTCGCAGCAACAACCTCAGTAAAAATTCTGGCAGTCCGGATACCAAGGACCACACTGGCAGGTCGCGTCGAAGCAAAAATAAACGCCGCATTAACGGCGACGACAAGGAGGATACGGCGGTCAACGCCAGATTCTGAGGCTCTAAACCTGGTCAGCGGAAGAAGCCATTCAAAAGAACCACTCCGGGTCCGTCCAATTTGGACCGAATACTCGACCGCTTATGCCAGATACATGGCACCCCCGAAAAGCCAGCTAATCACACCAACAGAGATTGTTGGGTATTCAGGCAGGCAGGCAAGTTAATTGCCGAAAACAATGACAAGGGGCTGCACAGCGACGACGAGGAAGAGATCCGACCGCCGAACAATAGAGGACAGAAGGGTTTCCCCCCACAAGTGCGGACGGTGAATATGATATACGCAAGCCATATACCCAAGAGGGAGCGGAAGCGTGCACTAAGGGACATATATGCGATGGAGCCAGTCGCCCCGAAGTTCAATCCATGGTCCTCTTGCCCGATCACTTTCGACCGAAGAGACCATCCGACCAGTATCCGCCATGGCGGATTCGCCGCTTTGGTTTTAGACCCAATCGTCGATGGATTTCACCTCACGAGAGTCCTGATGGACGGCGGTAGTAGCCTGAACCTGCTTTATCAGGATACAGTGCGCAAGATGGGCATAGACCCCTCAAGGATTAAACCTACAAAGACGACCTTCAAAGGCGTCATACCAGGTGTTGAGGCCAATTGTACAGGCTCAGTCACACTGGAAGTGGTCTTCGGATCCCCTGACAATTTCCGGAGCGAGGAGTTAATCTTCGACATAGTCCCATTCCGCAGCGGCTATCACGCTCTGCTCGGACGAACCGCGTTTGCAAAGTTCAACGCGGTGCCGCATTACGCATACCTCAAGCTCAAGATGCCAGGTCCTTGTGGAGTCATCACGGTCAACGGAAATACGGAACGCTCCCTCCGAGCGGAGGAACATACAGCGGCTCTCGCGGCAGAAGTGCAAAGCACCCTTCTAAGGCAATTTTCGAGTCCGGCCGTTAAACGGCCGGACACGGCCAAACAAGCCCGGAGCAACATCAACCAAGACCACCTGGCACGTTCCGAGCACGCGTAGCAATGCGGCCCCAACCCCAGCCCTTGCATAATTGCAAGACCAACCCTCCGCGTACATCATTACGCTCTGGAGATACCATGGGCCTAGGGGGAGGGCCACAACCACAACAGACCCAGAGTGCGGCTCGACCACACCAGGGGCTCCCAAGTGTGTCAGTCTTTTTATTTTTCTTCTTTCTTATACAGGACTCCATTTTACAGAAGCCCTGTCCGGCGAGGGACCCGCCAAACTCACGATGCAACAGCCAGGGAAGAAAGAAGGCTGCGATGAACACTCAGGTGGTCTCCATTACGAGCATTAAATTTGATTATACACACCAGTCCACAGCCTACCCCTGGAGGGGGACATGTTTAATTAGTCCAATCCCTTGCTTATCGCACTATTTGTATCATTCCGCACTCATAGCAAGATCCCTTAAATAAATAATGCAACACTTTTTTCCTATTACTGCATTACTTTACATATATGTTCATTAATGACATCGTGCACCCGTATATTTTGGTACGACCGAATACACCAGGGGCTTATGTTCCCCGCATTATGGTGTGATAAGTCCGAACACTTTCACAAGTGCGGCACAACGAACTTATAGCATTATATGAATCGGCTCCGAATCATGTCTTGGGTCAATAGTTGGGTTTGCCCGGCTCCCACGGTTTGGTGCCTTACGTTCCGTTCTGTCGGCTAAGGTGGCACTGGGAGAACCACTGCGACTGTGCCCCGATTGAGCTAGGCGAGCGCCTCAGTGGAGAAAGCTAAAACTGACTGGCATGATAAGGCGAGAGACTGGTCACTGTTCGAGAGGTCTTTTCGGGTCCCTAAAGACTTATGGCGCTTCGAGCGAAGTACCGGATGATGTCCAACGAAGGCGTGGATAGCGCCCCGAATTCGGTCTTCCGAATACCAGGGGCTTCGCCGAAATTTAAAATTATAGAATTCTATGGCTAAGTGAGAGTGTTCAAGCATTATAAGTCCGGTTGCCTTGTTCGTTGTGTTGAGCGCCTCCCTAGATGGACCCAAAAATGGGAACAAGAGTGCTCAAGTTTATCCCGAACACCCCAGCACTAGTGGCATGGGGGCTGAAGCCGACGACTTGCCATCTCTCAAATTTTATAAACGGCCGCACAGAAGGTAATATTTTAAATTAAACAAGCGTTGCTTAGCGCATATGAACAAAGTCTTCAGCGCACAGGTTAATACATAGCGAGTTTACTCAAGAATTACATATCTGGGGCACTCATCCGCAATATTGCGGGCACCCTTCAGGATAGTCTTATCGTACATTTCGGGCGTACGATACTCCTTGACCGCCGGCGGCGGGTCAGTAAGAAGCCTCTCCGCATCCAGCCTGCCCCAGTGCACCTTTGCGCGGGCAAGGGACCGACGAGCACCTTCAATACAAGCGGAGCGCTTGATAACATCCACCCAGGGGCACGCATCCGCCAGCCGCCGCACGAGGCCGAAGTAGCTCCCAGGCATGGCCTGTCCAGGCCACAGCCAGACTATAAGGCCCTTCATGGCCTCCTCAGCTACCCTGTGGAGTTCGACCAGCTGCTTTAGCTGGTCGCTAGGGGGCACCGGATGGCCGGCCTCAGCGTACTGAGACCAGAAGACCTTCTCCGTTGAGCTCCCCTCCTCGCCACGGTAGAATGCGGCAGCATCGAATACACTGTGAGGCAGATCTGCAAACGCCCCTGGAGAGCTCCGAATTCGGGTAAGTATCAGGTAGTTTACACTAACATGCTTGCTTTGCATGAAAAATGCCTTACCCGCCGCTATTTTCTTCATATCCTCAACCTCCTGAAGGGCCTTGCGGGCCTCGGCCTTGGCGGACTTGGCACTTTCGAGAGCCGAGGCGAGCTCGGACTCTCGAGTCTTTGAGTCGCGCTCCAAACTCTCATGCTTCTCCACGAGAGCCTGGAGCTCTTGCCGCACCTCCGCCACCTGTGCCTCCTGCTTTTCTCGCTCTGCCCGTTCCATGGCCGCACTATGTTCGGCCACGGACATAGCCTCCTTCAGGGATGCCACCTCGTTTGTGGCCCCTGTAGTACCCATATTATCCTTGTTAATTTTATTGCAACCGAAATCCTTTTCTGTAAGGTAACAATTCAAAGTGGTGCTACTCACCTTCTTTGTCCTCGAGCTGCCTCTTGGCATGGCCGAGCTCTCGGTCGGACCGCTCGAGATCTTGCTTTAATGCACCAACCTTCGCAGTCAGTGCGGCAGAGGTCAGCAGCGCAGCCTGCAAACCCATATTGACATATTTTTTAGCAACCCTGCGTATATCTTTTTAGATCCTCAGTCCGGCTTTTTTTTCCGAACACCGAACTGAGCATTAGGGGCTACTGTCTATGCGGCATTACATTACATAATTTTAACTTCTTACCTCAAAGCCTTTTAGAAGGCTACTACAGGCTTCGGTCAGCCTGCTCTTGGCGAGCTGAACCTTCTGAATCACCGCACTCATGATAGTGCGGTGTTCTTCCTCGATGGAAGCGCCTTTGAGCGCCTCCAACAAGTTGTCCGGCGCCTCCGGTTGGACGGGGGCTGCCGGTGTCACGGTCTTGCCCTTCTTGCGAAGGGGCCGCCTGCCGGACTCTGGAACCACTGTAGGTTCCGGCGTAGAGTCCGGCGCAAAGTCCGGGAGGCTGCCTTGCGGCGCTTCTGGAGCCTCCTCCTGATGGGTCCCTTTCTGGGATCCCACCTCGGCGTCCTCATCGGCTTGAGGGGTGGAGGTAGTCGGAATGGAATCCACATCCGACGGAGCCAACGACCCGCTCGATGAAGCGGGGAGGTCATCATCGACCGGACTGTGGGCAGTATGCGGCATTAGTAGGACACTATGTGACACAAAAGAAATTAAAAATCATTCAGTCCGGATACTTACGATCTCGCCGGAGGCCTGGCCCTTGAAGGCCACTCTTCGCCGCCAACGTTGGTGTTGGCAGAGCTGTCCGGGGGAATATTCCTCCCCCTCTTGGACCCTTCGGCCTCCCCTGTTGGGGAAGCCTTCCTCTTCCTCTCTCCCTCCTCTGGGAGAGAGTCTTCTTCCTCCTCCTCGTCTTCGGGGGAGGAGTCCGCCTCGGAGTCGTCAGACACCTGATAACGGGAACTCTTTCGAGTACCCGTGGCCACCTTCTTGGCCTTCTTCTCCGACACCACATGCGGTGCCAGAACCAGCAGCCCTGCTAGACGGGCATCCACTGGGTCTTCTGGCATGGGAGCCGGGTAGATGAGCTGCTCGGCCTTCTCCATCCATTCCTGTCAAAGGAAAAGGGGAGATTGAAACCCTCTTAGAATCAATCTATTTACAATAAGTGTCCCGTAAAGGGGTAGAATCACTTACCTCGTCAGCTGGATGCTGCGAGTGAAATCCGCGATCTTCCGTCGCGGATGCGAGGGCTTCGGCGCCCTTAAATAGCACCCTCCAGGCGCCTTCGTACATCGTGTCGAAGAGCCCGCTCAGCGCCTGGTGTTGTTCTGGATCGAACTCCCACAGATTGAATGCCCGTTCTTGGCATGGGAGAATCCGGCGGACGAGCATGACTTGGACCACGTCAACAAGCCTGAGCTTCTTGTTCACCAGCTTCTGGATACAGGCTTGGAGTCCCGTTAGCTCCTTCGAATTACCCCACAGCAAGCCCTTCTCTTTCTAGGAGGTGAGCTGCATAGGGATACCAGATCTGAACTCGGTGGTCGCCGCCCACATAGGGTCGCGCGGCTCGGTGATGTAGAACCACCCCGATTGCCACCCCTTGACGAAGTCCACGAAGGCCCCTTCGAACCAGAGGACGTTGGGCATCTTGCCCAACATGGCGCCTCCGCACTCCGCCTGCGTGCCCTTCACTACCTTCGGCTTGACGTTGAAGGTCTTGAGCCACAAGCCGAAGTGGGGCCGGATGCAGAGGAGGGCCTCACACACGACGATAAACGCCGAGATGTTGAGGATGAAGTTCGGCGCCAGATCATGGAAATCCAGGCCGTAGTAGAACATGAGCCCCAGGACAAAGGGGTGAAGTGGAAAGCCCAGTCCGCGGAGGAAGTGGGGAAGGAAAACGACCCTCTCATGGGGCCCGGGGGTAGGGATGAGCTGCCCCTCGTCGGGCAGCCGGTGCGCGATGTCGCCGGAAAGGTGTCCGGCATTGCGCAGCTTTGTGATGTGCTCCTCCTTAACGGTGGAGGCCAACCATTTACCACCCGCTTCGGACATGGTCGGAGAAGGTTGAGATGAGATGCGCGAACTTGGGCGCTGGAGCTCGAGTGCACGGAGACGGATAAGCAAAGGAGGAAGAAGGCGTAGGTGAAAAGGTGAATCCTTATCCCTTATATATATAGGCGGACGAAACTATGCGTCCCCACTAGCCTGGTAAAACTCGCTTATCTCCCAAGCGCCACCATCAATGGAGCGGTTGGGTTACCCACGCCCGTATTGATGAGAATCCCGGAATAAGGGGAACACGATCTCTGCTTCGACAAGACGTGCCAAGGAAACCGCTTCGCTAAACGCACTGAGGCGGTATAATAAAAAACGATTCAAGTAAAGGCTTGGTAGTGGTGTGACGTCATGCTGCAAAATGCGTCAGCAGATTGAACTTGTGTATATTTTATTCTCTCTACGGTGGAATGTGGAATTTATTTTGCAGAGCCGGACACTATCCTGGTGTTCACAATCTTCTTTGGATTATTCGGAGGAGGAACCCGCCTTGCAATGCCGTACATTATGCGCGCCGGACTTATCGTCATTGAAGCCTGGTTCAGGGGCTACTGAGGGAGTCCTAGACTAGGGGGTGTCCGGGCAGCCGGACTATCATCGTCCTCCAGACTTCAAGACTACGAAGATACAAGACTGAAGACTCCGTCCCGTGTCCGGATGGGACTTTCCTTGGCGTGGAAGGCAAGCTTGGCGATACGGATATGTATATTTCCTACCATTGTAACCGACTTTGTGTAACCCTAGCCCTCTCCGTGTCTATATAAACCGGAGGGCTTTAGTCCGTAGGACACGACATACATTACAACAATCATACCATAGGCTAGCTTCTAGGGTTTAGCCTCCTTGATCTCGTGGTAGATCCACTCTTGTACTACCCATATCACCAATATTAATCAAGCAGGACGTAGGGTTTTACCTCCATCGAGAGGGCCCGAACCTGGGTAAAACATCGTGTCCCTTGTCTCCTGTTACCATCCTCCAAGACGCACAGTTCGGGACCCCCTACCCGAGATCCGCCGGTTTTGACACCGACACCCATCAATTGATGTCAACATGAGGAGTAGGGATTGCCATGCAACGGATGCACTAGAGCTATGAATGAATGCTCAACAAAAGAAAACTAGTGGGTGTTCATCCAACTTGCTTGCTCACGAAGACCTAGGGCATTTGAGGAAGCCCATCGTAGGAATATACAAGCCAAGTTCTATAATGAAAAATTCCCACTAGTATGAAAAAGACAACTTATGAGACTCACTATATGAAAAACATGGTGCTACTTTGAAGCACAATATATGAGACTCACTACATGAAGAACAAGGTGCTACTTTGAAGCACAAGTGTGGAAAAAGAGATAGTAACATTGCCCTTTTTATTTATTTTCTTTTTTTCTTTTTCTTCTTTTTCTTCTTTTTTTCTTTTTTTGGGCTTTTTTTTCTTTTGGCCTTTCTTCTTTTTTTCTTTTTTTCTTTGGGCAATGCTCTAATAATGATGATCATCACACTTCTATTGATTATAACATATGAATTACAATTCGAAACTAGAACAAGATATGACTCTATATGAATGCCTCCGGTGGTGCACCGAGATGGTGCAATGAATCAAGAGTGACATGTATGAAAAATAATGCATGGTGGCTTTGCCACAAATACGATGTCAACTACATGATCATGCAATGGCAATATGACAAATGGAAAATATGTCATGATGGTGATAAACGGAACGGTGGAAAGTTGCATGGCAATATATCTCGGAATGGCTATGGAAATGCCATAATAGGTAGGTATGGTGACTGTTTTGAGGAAGATATAAGGAGGTTTATGTGTGATAGAGCATATCGTATCACGGGGTTTGGATGCACCGTCGAAGTTTGCACCAACTCTCAAGGTGAGAAAGGGCAATGCACGGTTCCGAAGAGGCTAGCAATGGCGGAAAGGTAAAAGTGCGTATAATCTATGGAGTCAACATTAGTCAAAAGAACTCATATACTTATTGCAAAAATTTAGAAGTCATCAAAAATCAAGTACTACGCGCATGCTCGTAGGGGGATTGATTGGTAGGAAAAGACCATCGCTCGTCCCCGACCGCCACTCATAAGGATGCACAAGCCAGGTACACTTCACGTTTCAAATTTGTTACACAACTTTGACCATACGTGCATGCTACGGGACTTGCTAACTTCAACACAATCATTCTTTGAATTCATAATCACCCAACTAGCATGACTTTAATATCACTACCTCCATATCTCAAAACAATTATCAAGTATCAAATTGATCATAGCATCCAATTCACTTCCTATGATAGTTTTTATTATACCCAACTTGGATGCCACCCATTCTAGGACCAATTTTATAACCATAGTGTCGGTGTCAAAACCAGCGGATCTCGGGTAGGGGGTCCCGAACTGTGTGTCTAGGCGGATGGTAACAGGAGACAAGGGACACGATGTTTTACCCAGGTTCGGGCCCTCTCGATGGAGGTAAAACCCTACGTCCTGCTTGATTAATATTGATGATATGGGTAGTACAAGAGTGGATCTACCACGAGATCAAGGAGGCTAAACCCTAGAAGCTAGCCTATGGTATGATTGTTGTAATGTATGTTGTGTCCTACGGACTAAAGCCCTCCGGTTTATATAGACACCGGAGAGGGCTAGGGTTACATAGAGTCGGTTACAATGGTAGGAGATCTACATATCCGTATCGCCAAGCTTGCCTTCCACGCCAAGAAGAGTCCCATTCGGACACGGGACGGTGTCTTCAATCTTGTATCTTCGTAGTCTTGGAGTCCGGCAGATGATGATAGTCCGGCTGTCCGGACACCCCCTAGTCCAGGACTCCCTCAGTAGCCCCCGAACCAGGCTTCAATGATGATAAGTCCAGCGCGTATATAGTCTTCGGCGTTGCAAGGCGGGTTCTCCTTTTAAGTTCCATATACCTGCCGAACAGTGTCCGGCTTCCTTATAAATGCTGCGCTTCTTGGCTTCTACGCCCAATAATGGCCTTCTTCCACGCGTCGCATGAATGCGAAAAGCCAGGGTATCTTTTATGTTTCACCCCCCGGCCGTGCAAATAATCTTCCTATAAGAAAGGCAAAAATCCAGATCCAAATCACACCATCTTCCTTCCGCGAATACTCATCGGAGCGCCTTTGACCCAGAATCCATTCCATCATGGACCGTCGACGCGGCTCCTCTTCTCGCGCTCCCAGCCCTCTGCCAGGAGATTGGAGGAGATGCTCTTTTTCGCACAGCGAGCTGGTGAAGCTCCAAGCGGGGGGATATCTCCCACCGGCCTTCATGGTTCTGGTTCGAGCCGGGCTGGCCACCTACCAAGGTGGGAAGCAAGCGGAGGCTACCCCAAGTCCCAACAAAGGGGAGCGGGTATGCTTCATCCCCTATCTGATAAGGGGACTCGGATTTCCTATACATCGGTTCCTCCACGGGCTCCTGGAGTTCTACGGACTCCAGCTTCATCACCTTACACCCGCATCTATCCTGCACATCGCGGGTTACGCAGCTCTTTGCGAGCTATTTCTGGGCATCGAGCCCCATTTTGCACTGTGGAAGAGGTTGTTTTGCCTCTTACCCCGTTCTCATGAGGGGTCCATATATCAAGTGGGCGGAGCCGAAATATGGCGCATTGCCGGGACCAGATATCCATCCGGAACCCCTAAGAAGGCGTCCGAAGACTGGCCTTCGGAATGGTTTTACATAGAAGACGCTCCGGTGCCGGACCCAGTCCGGGTCGGCCTCCCGGAGTTCAGTACTGCTCCTCTGAAGAAACGCCTTAGTTGGCGCCCGCGGAGCCCCCAACTGGAGGAGGACAAGAGCGTCCATTATCTGATGGGCAAGAATAAGATTACTAGCCCATTCCGGGTTGACCATGATTGGAGTCATGGCAACATGCATCATGCGGGGGGTGCAGCCATTGCAATACAGGGGCCACCCCATGTGGGATTTCAACGGGGAAGACGATGCCACCCGCCACGGCCACAAAGGGCCGGATTCGACCGAGGATCTGGTGCAGATCCTGTCCGGCCTGTACAAGGGGGAGAAGGAGGACTTCCTTCGGACGAACCCCTTGAATGGGTTTTCCATGAATAACCCTCGGCGTTGGGTAAGCGAACACTTTAAGGGCCCGACCCGTGCTTTCAAAGTTTAACCTTCTTACATTATGTCTTCGACGCAGGAACTGCGCCGGATTGTGGAGGACATGGTAAGTCCAGCTCCGCAACCCGAGGATCCAGAGAGATCCCAGGATCCGGCCTCTGAAGAGGATCCGGATATCAAGGTGGAGCTAATTGACGGGGTGTTCCACCAGCTCAGCATGGATAATGCTTTAGTCGCCATTACGGCGGACTAACCCAGATTATATCCGGCTTTCCAGGTGATTGTGACCGAGGTCCGGACACCATTATCTCTTCCTTGCCCATTTCTGACCTTCGCGTACGATGGTGTTTTGCAGGAAGCGCCTTCAAGGCGGGAAGCCGAGCCCGCGGCGGCTGACCAACAAAGGCCAGTCCGGACCAGTAGGCGGAAAAGGAGCGCGGCGCGGACTGAAACGTCGCCGCAAAGGTATAGCTCGTAATTAATTATTTGGAGCAACGTTCCTAGGAAGCGTTTGAGTGCTCATGATCTTTGTAGGAGGAAAAGCGCCCGCCGGACTGCGGGCGCAGAGGTTGCTGATCCGACCCATACCAGCCAGGCTCCAGCGCCCGGTCTGGAGGGGGAGGCAAGCGCAAGGCGCGGGCCGGATACTCCTCCAACGGAGGATGCCGACAGACTGTCCGCCACCAAGTCTGAGGTGGAGAGCGCCATGAACCACCGGCGCCGCCGGACAGTATTTCATGAAGCGTGCTTATCCCCTGAGGCGTTGAACGCCTTTAACGTGGGGGACGCGCACCTCCGTGCTGCTCAAGATGGTTTTACCAGAGCCACGGAGCAGTATGTAAAAGACATACGGGTAAGGAAATTTAATAGTTATATATGCCAGTAGCCCCCGAGACTTAAAGTAGTTATGTTAACTGATTTAAGGATCATTTGAAATGCAGGATCTTACCGAGAAGAATACCCAACTGTCTCAGGAGCTGCAAGAGTGCAAGGCCCAACTTGAGGCCGCACTTGCTACCGCAGGAGGAAACACAGAGACCCCTCCTGGTAACACATTTTTTTGAGAAATATAAGCACTGTGCGGCGTGCGCGCAAGTCTAATAATGACATTGCAGGTGCTGCCGGACAAGATCCGGACAGGCAGGAACTGCTACGCCAGCTGAAGGCCGGCGAGAGGGTGCTGAATAGAGTGCAGCAGGAAAGGAACAAGCTCCAAGATGCCCACGCCCAGCTTGGAGAAGAGCTGAAAGGCGTTCGGGTCCAGTTGTCCGGCTCCATTAAGGAGAATAAGTGGCTTCGTCGCGGCATCTATAGTAAGTGCTTGAGCGAACTCCTTTGAAAAGAAGAGTTCGGCGAGGAAGTCGATTGACAAAATATGTCTTGTAGGTATACTCACTGGTTGCCCTGCGGAGGAGATGCCCGTAGCAACGGGTGATCAACTTCCCGAGCTGTTGCAACTACTCGAAAGAGTTCGGCAGGCGATGAGCGGCGTCGTCCAGGCTTTATGGCCAGCCCTCTCCCTACCCGAGGGCCTTGGGGAGCTTGCGGAGAAGCTTCAGGGAGTGTGGCAGCGCTTCCGTTTATGGAAGATTTCGGCCTGCCGCCAAGGTGCCAGGGAGGCTTAGGCCATGGTGAAGACACGGTACAAGAAGGCGGATCCCAACCACATGGCCGAGGTCAGACCGGTGGGGCCCGATGGGAAGGAGATCCCTATGAGTTTAGTATACAGCCAAGTAGAGTTGGCTGCTAAATTTTCCCAACGGGACTGTAAGTTAGACAGCCTGTTAGATGGGATTGAGGAGGAATACAATCAGTAAATTTGACAATGTATTTTAAAATGACATGTGAAATGCCTTCTAGCCGGATTGTAGATCGTTTGTCTTTGCTGACCTTTTCGCTTCGACCTCGGGACCCTAGAGTCATTCAGGGTATGCATGGAGACCAGGCGTAGGGGTCATTAGTGCTTTATCAGACAAGTGCCCAACTAGTTATGTTATATTACATGGTTAGTAAGAAACATCTTCCAGGGAGAATAGTTCCGTTAAGGGTTCCTTTCCCTGGGAGGCATGCCCTAAAGTGCATGTCCGGACTGCGAAAAAAGCAAAAAAACATCTGGGGGCAGATAAATAGGTAGGTAAAAAATCATCTTTCAAGTCACCGACCGAATATTCCCTTAAGAACGCTAGCTTTCGGCTTCACCCAGTCTGAGGTACACATCCGGCTGACCCGGCAGTAACAATCGCAGAGGTGCTCCCTTTACCTCCTAGCCGAACAATCGGGAACGTAGGGGTAAGCACAGGAGCCAGGCAACCCAGCTTGGCCAAAACATAAGTCATATCGATGCATATTATGGTGAGTAAAAGGTACATGTGGAAGCTTGACACATGTGCTAGGCATGAAGCCCTTACAATTGAGCTTCTTGAAAAGAAGCCCCCAGGTATAATGAGTGCGGGTGGCACATCAAGTATGTGCGAACAATGCGCAAGTAGGCCCTTAAGGGCTTTTTATGAAAAAGGGTTAAGAGAAGAAAGAGAAACAAAGTGCAGCTGAAGTGTAAAAATTTGGACAGGGGAAGGGGACGAACTCTTAGTCCGGCGCTAGGCATAGAATCTTCGGAGGCGGGCTGCGTTCCATGGGTTCGGCTCGAGTCGGTTGTCCGATGCATTTCGTAGACGGTACGCCCCGCCGGTCAGGACTTGGTCGATAATGAAGGGGCCCTCCCATTTGGGCTTGAGCTTGTCCTTTTTCTTGTCCGGCAGGCGTAGAACTAGTTTGCCAACGTTGTAAGTCTTGGCCCGTACTTCTCTGTTTTGATATCTTCGAGCCTGTTGCTGATAAAATGCGGAACGAGCCTTGGCAACGTCGTGTTCTTCCTCCAATGCGTCCAAGCTGTCCTGCCGATCCAGCTCGGCTTCTCGTTCTTCGTACATGCGCACTTGAGGTGAGTCATGAATGATGTCGCAGGGCAAAACTGCCTCTACGCCGTATACCATAAAAAATGGTGTGAATCCGGTAGTACGGTTGGGTGTTGTCCGCAGCCCCCAGAGTACGGAGTCGAGCTCCTCTACCCAGTGCGTGTCAGATTTCGTAAGTGACCGCACTAGTCTGGGTTTAATGCCGCTCATTATTAGACCATTTGCTCGTTCCACTTGACCGTTGGTTTGAGGATGATAGACTGAAGCGTAATCGAGCTTAATGCCCATGTTTTTGCACCATGACTTAACCTCGTCGGCCATGAAGTTCGTGTCGTTGTCGGTGATGATGCTGTGGGGGACACCATAACGGTGTACAACCCCGGATATAAAGTCTATCACTGGTCCGGACTCTGCCGTTTTGACTGGTTTGGCCTCTATCCATTTGGTGAATTTATCCACCATGACCAATAGGTACCTTTGCTTGTGGGTTCCCCCTTTAAGGGGTCCAACCATATCAAGCCCCCAGATCGTGAACGACCAGGTAATGGGTATAGTTTTGAGGGCGGTGGGTGGCATATGGCTCTGATTAGCAAAGAGCTGACAACCGACGCATCTCTGGACTAAGTCCTGGGCATCTGCCCGGGCCGTCGGCCAATAAAATCCTGTACGGAATGCCTTTCCTACAAGGGCCCGGGCTGCTGCGTGGTGTCCGCCTAGTCCGGCATGAATTTCAGCTAGGAGGTTTCGCCCTTCCTCTTCGGAGATACACCTTTGAAGGACTCCGGTTGTACTTTTCTTATAAAGTTCTCCCTCATGGACCTTGTAGGCTTTCGATCGCCGGACTATGCAGCGGGCCTCATTTTGGTCTTCGGGAACTTCCTGCCTAAGCAAGTAGGCTAGGAATGGTTCTGTCCACGGGGCGATTACTGCCATTATGTCGTGGGCTGAAGGTGTTATGTCATCGGCTGAATCGCCGGTTGCCGCGGCTTTTTCCGGTTTGTCGTTTCCGGACCCCTCTTCCCATAGTACGGATGGCTTGAAGAGCCGTTCCAGGAAGATATTTGGGGGGACAGCGTCACGTTTTGTGCCGATGCGTGCCAGTACGTCGGCTGCTTGGTTATTATCTCGGGCTACGTGATGGAATTCAAGTCCTTCAAACCGAGCTGACATTTTTAGGACAGCGTTGCGATATGCTGCCATTTTTGGATCCTTGGCGTCAAAGTCTCCGTTTATTTGGGATATTGCAAGGTTTGAATCCCCGCGCACCTCTAGGCGTTGAATGCCCATGGAGATTGCCATTCGGAGACCATGTAGAAGGGCCTCGTATTCGGCTGCGTTGTTGGAGTCCATGTACATTATTTGAAGTACGTATTGGACTATGTCCCCGGTCGAGGACGTCAATACGACGCCAGCCCCCAGTTCGGCCAACATTTTGGAGCCGTCGAAGTGCATAGTCCAATTGGAGTATGCGCCGTACTCTTTAGGGAGTTCGGCTTCGGTCCATTCAGCGACAAAGTCAGCCAAAACTTGTGACTTTATAGCTCGCCGAGGTTTGTAGGTTATATCAAATGGTAGGAGCTCAATGGCCCATTTTGCAATCCTGCCCGTTGCGTCGCGGTTGTTTATAATGTCATTGAGTGGTACTTCGGAGGCCACCGTTATCAAACACTCTTGAAAGTAGTGTCGGAGCTTCCGGGATGCCATGAACACCGCATACGCTATCTTTTGATAGTGCGGGTAACGGGACTTGCAGGGGGTTAACACAGTGGAGACGTAGTACACTGGTTTCTGAAGAGGGAATTTATGCCCTTCTGTCTCTCATTTGACGACGAGTACCGCGCTTACAACTTGATGTGTTGCCGCGATGTATAACAACATTGGTTCGCCCAGGTTGGGCGCAGCCAGGACCGGATTTGTTGTCAATATGGCCTTTATTTCTTTGAGTCCGGAAGTGGCAGCATCCGTCCACTCGAAGTGTTCGGTGCGCCTAAGGAGGTGATAGAGGGGCAGTGCCTTTTCTCCCAAGCGGGAGATAAAGCGGCTTAAAGCTGCCACGCATCCAGTCAATTTTTGTATCTATTTGAGGTCTTTTGGAATATCCAACTGTGACAGAGCTCGGATCTTGGCCGGGTTTGCTTTAATTCCTCTACCGGATACGATGAAGCCCAGCAGCTTTTCGGCTGGTATGCCGAAAATGCATTTTTCCGGATTCAGCTTGATGTCATATGCTCTGAGGTTGTCAAATGTGAGCCTCAAGTCGTCTACTAAAGTTTCGACATGTTTGGTTTTGACGACTACGTCGTCTACATATGCCTCTACTGTTTTGCCGATCTGGGTAGCCAGACATGTTTGGATCATGCGCTGATATGTTGCGTCGGCGTTTTTAAGTCCGAAGGGCATCGTGTTGAAGCAGAATGGTCCATATGGAGTAATGAATGTAGTTGCGGCTTGGTCTACTTCGGCCATCTTGATTTGATGGCAGCTAGAGTATGCGTCGAGGAAGCACAACGAATCGTGCCCTGCAGTAGCATCGATTATTTGGTCAATGCGGGGGAGGGGGAAGGGATCCTTTCGGCAAGCCTTATTGAGGTCTTTAAAGTCGACGCATAGGCGCCAGGATTTGTCCTTCTTTGGTACCATTACCAGATTTGCTAGCCAATCCGGATGTTTGATATCTCTGATGAATCCGGCTTCCAATAGTTTGGCTAGCTCTTCTCCCATTGCCTTTCTTTTGGGTTCGGAAAATCGTCGAAGAGCCTGTTTGACTGGCTTGAATCCTTTTAGGATGTTTAGGCTGTGTTCTGCCAATCTGCGTGGGATTCTGGGCATATCCGAGGGGTGCCAGGCGAAAATGTCCCAATTTTCCCGAAGGAATTCTCGCAGTGCGGCGTCTACATCAGGGTTCAATTGTGCCCCGATGGAGGCCGTCTTTGTTGGGTCCGTTGGATGGACCTGGAATTTTACTATTTCATCTGCTGGTTTGAAGGAGGTGGACTTGGATCTTTTATCGAGTATCACATCGTCCCTATTCACCGTAGAGCGCAGCGCGGTGAGTTCTTCTGCCGCTAGGGCTTCGGATAGTGTCTCCAGGGCTAGTGCAGCTGTCTTGTTTTCGGCGCGGAGTGCTATGTCCGGATCACTAACTAGAGTGATTATTCCGCCGGGCCCGGGCATTTTGAGCTTCATGTACCCGTAATGGGGTATGGCTTGAAAAATTGTGAATGCCTCTCGTCCTAATATAGCGTGATATCCGCTGTTGAACGGGGCCACTTGGAACGTGGCTTCTTCGGATCTGTAATTGTCCGGCGAGCCGAACACCACATCGAGTGTGATTTTTCCGGTGCAGCGCGCTTCCCGGCTAGGGATTATTCCTCTGAAGTTTGTGCTGCTTCGCTCAATACGGCTCCAGTCTATTTCCATTTTTTGAAGAGTTTCCTCGTAAATGAGGTTTAGTCCGTTGCCGCCATCCATGAGGACCTTTGTAAGCCGAAAGCCGTCCACTATGGGACTAAGCACCAGTGAGGCTGATGCTCGGGCTGTTCGGAATTTAGGTTCGTTGCTGGCGTTGAAGGTGATGGCTGTGTCGCTCCATGGATTTGCTGTTGCTACTTGGTAGACTTCGGCGAGGCCGCGGATTGTTCATTTTCGCATATTATTTGATGCAAAGGTCTCGAAGACTATTGATACCGTACCGGTATTGTTGGAGTGGTTTTCCGGGGCTAGAAGCTCCTCGCCACTTTTAGCCACCTGCCGTAATATCCAACATGCTCGAAGGCTATGTGTTGGGACGGCGCCCTCTGTACTGTGAAGTTTACAGGGTCCGCTGAGCCATCCCTCCAGTACGGTTCCGTGCCCTGTATGGGGTTTTTGCTTTTTGGTTTTTGTATCTAGGGCCTGAGTGTGATGCACCCTTTTGTTGCGGACTAGGGTTGTATTCGGGGCCGGATTGTCCCAAAACTGGTTTTCGGTTTTCCGGAAAGTCTCCATCGCACAGTACTTTCGTACTATGGACGCCAGATCGGCGAAGCGTGTAATTTTACGACGGCTGATGGCGTTCAATATTCCCTTGTCCGTGCAATTATTGCAAAAGATTGAGATTGCGTTTTCCTCTCGGCAGTCCTTTATCCTGTCCATAACCAGGAGGAATCTGGCCCAGTAGTGATGTACTACTTCAGTGGGCTCTTGCCGTATTAGAGATAGATCGCATATGTCTGGGCGGGTGGGTGGAATAAAGTCCGGAACCCTACCCATCTCAAGGCTTGAAGGCCGTGAAGTTTCCAAATCTGGAAGCTTGGATTGCTGGACGTTGTCCAACGAGTCCGGTCCGATGCCTGACTTTAAGTTCAGTGCTTGATCGAAGCCCGTCCCTCCGCGGAAATTCGTCATGGAGGGTTGGGGAGCCCGAACATGGCTAGTTTTCAATACAGGAGAAGAGTCGCCGCATTGTTCCTCTACCACTACGGCGTGGTGGGTGACCTGGGGAGAGTTAATCTCTCTCAGATTGGTTTTAAGCCCAATCTGATTGTAGTCCGTAGCGACTCCCAAGGCGGCAATGCGATCCAAGAGCTCGTTGACAGACGAGAGCTCTATTGGATCCAGCTCCTCGGCGAGTTCCGAGCTGACGTGAAGATTGCTTTTGACGACTTGAGAAGTCATTGTCGAAGCAGTGGCCGGACAGGCGGTCATAAGAAAACCACCTAGCCGGATAGTTTGGCCGGCGGCCAAGGCCCCTTTGGTGAAAATACCGTCCTTGAAGACGGGTGGAGGCATCCTTCCTATCGGCGACGGCACAAAGGAACTCTCAATGAAAGCACCAATGTCGGTGTCAAAACCGGCGGATCTCAGGTAGGGGGTCCCGAACTGTGCGTCTAGGCGGATGGTAACAGGAGACAAGGGACACGATGTTTTACCCAGGTTCGGGCCCTCTCGATGGAGGTAAAACCCTACGTCCTGCTTGATTAATATTGATGATATGGGTAGTACAAGAGTGGATCTACCACGAGATCAAGGAGGCTAAACCCTAGAAGCTAGCCTATGGTATGATTGTTGTAATGTATGTTGTGTCCTACGGACTAAAGCCCTCTGGTTTATATAGACACCGGAGAGGGCTAGGGTTACATAGAGTCGGTTACAATGGTAGGAGATCTACATATCCGTATCGCCAAGCTTGCCTTCCACGCCAAGGAGAGTCCCATCCGGACATGGGACGGAGTCTTCAATCTTGTATCTTCGTAGTCTTGGAGTCCGGCGGACGATGATAGTCCGGCTGTCCGGACACCCCCTAGTCCAGGACTCCCTCACATAGCAAATACCATGATGTTCTAAAAGACTCTCAAAATAATATAAGTGAAGCATGAGAGACTAGCAATTAAGTCACCACCGTGCTCTAAAAGATATAAGTGAAGCACTAGAGCAAAAACTATCAAGCTCAAAAGATATAAGTGAAGCACATAGAGTATTCTAGCAAATTCTAATCAAATAGGCTTCTCCCAAAATGTGTGTACAGCAAGGATGATTGGGGTAAACTAAAAAGCAAAGACTAATATAATACACGACGCTCCAAGCAAAACACATATCATGTGGCGAATAAAAATATAGCTCTAGGTAAAGTTACCAATGAACGAAGACGAAAGAGGGGATGCCTTGAATATCTTGGGGTGCCTTGGGCATCCCCAAGCTTAGGCTCTTGCCACTCCTTATTTCATTGTCCATAAAAGCTTTACCCAAAACTTGAAAACTTCACAACACAAAACTCAACAGGAAATCTTATAAGCCCCGTTAGTGAAAGAAAACAAAACCACCACATAAGGTACTATAATAAACTCATTATTTATTTATTTTGGTGTTAAACCTACTGTATTCCAACTTCTATATGGTTTATAAACTAATTTACTAGCCATAGATGCATTGAAATAAGCAAACAACACACGAAAAACAGAATCTGTCAAAAACAGAACAGTCTGTAGCAATCTGTAACTAACGCGAACTTCTGGAACTCTACTAATCCTACCAAAATAGGAAGTCCTGAACAATTTTCTTATTGATCAGCAGCAAAAAGATTCAACGCAAAAGCATGTTTCTGTGATTTAACAAAACTAAATTCGTGCGTGCAAAGTTTCTGTTTTTCAGCAGAATCAAATCTGTTGAGTATATTGTGTACGTGTATATGTGTGTGTAGGGCCCGCCTCCTGTTTTCCTTGTATAGTTGAGGTTGTGGCCCACCTCTGTACTTATATATACGTGCCTGGTGCACCGATCAATACATCGCGATTGCACAGCCCATAACTTGTCCTTCTACATGGTATCTATCACAGCAAGATCCTAACCCTAGCTCCTGCCGCCGCCCCTGGTCACCGCCGCCATCACCCACCCGCTCGTCGCCGCCGCCGCCTCCTGTCCCGAGGACGCCGCCGCCGCCAGCACCGCTTCCGCTCCCTCTCTTCCCCGCGCTGCACCTCTCTCCCATCCCCACCCGTGCCGCCCACCCCCTCCCAACCCGTGCCGCTCCCGCTCCCTCTCTGTACCCCGTGCCGCGCCCCAACCCGATCACCGCCGCCACCATGAGCTCCTCCTCCTCCACCGTCTCCAACCCGTTCGCCGGTCCCGACGTCACCCTCGTCCGCGACCTCAACATGCATGAGCGCGTCCCGGTCAAGCTTGACCACACCACCGCCTCCTACTCCGCGTGGAAGCGGTACATTTCCCTTGTGTTCCGTGAGTACCTCCTTCACGGCCACGTGGACGACACCGTGGACTCCGCGCTCATGATCCACACGAGGAGTGGATGATCCTCGACTCCACCATCATCCACTGGTTCTACCTCACCATCTCCAGCGACATCTTCCACACCGTGGTGAACGACGAGGACAACGCCTATGCGGTTTGGACCAAGCTCAACGGCCTCTTCACCGACAATCGGCTGCAGCGCAAGGTCCTCCTCTATGGTGAGTTTTACGGGTGCCAGCAACTTGACTCGTCCATCGATGATTTTTGCATGCGTCTCAAGAAGCTCGCCGACGAGCTCCGTGATCTGGGGGAGAAGATCGGCGAGGAGCTCCTCATCAGCACCCTCTCCGGCGGCCTCAACGAGGACTTTGGGAACGCCGCCTCCAACCTCACCCTCATCCCGGAGCCCACCTTTGGCAAGGTGGTCGCGTACCTCAAGTTGGAGGAACACCGGATGCGGGCGGCCAGGACGCGCGCCACCCACACCGCCCTTGTTGCCGGCACCCGCGGGGGTTCGGCCCCGCCACAGCCCTGCCCGACCCGCCCCCTTCCCGCCGGGCTTCCCGCCCGCCCCACCCGCCCCCTTCCCGCCGCCCCAGCCGGCGGCCAATGGACGAGGCCGTTGCGGCGGCCGCCGGGGTGGCCGCAAGCAGGGAGGCGGCGGCGGCGGTGGCGGTGCTCAGGGAGGAGCACCACGCCAGCAGCAGCCGGCGCCTCAGCCGGCGGCCCCGTGGTACGCCGGTCCGAACCCGTGGACCGGCGTCGTCCACGCCTACTCCATGCCGGTTCCACGGGCTCCTACTCCGGGTCTTCTCGGCACTCGGCCTCCGTCACACCAGGCGTATTACGCCGCGCCGCAGCCTTATGCGGCGCCCTACGGGCAGCAGCCCCCGCCAGGCGGGCCGCCGCTGCTACCCCTGACGTCTGCGTCGTCTCTTCCGCCGGCGCCGTGGGACCCGGCTCTCCTGGCGGCTCTCCACACCGCCCCTTCTCCGTCCAGCTACACCAGCAGCGGCGATTGGTACATGGACAGTGGAGCCACCGCTCATATGGCGGCGTACCCCGGTAACCTCCATACTGCCCACCCTGTCCACACCTCCAACCGCATCACCGTCGGTGATGGTTCTTCTCTTCCTATCACCCATATTGGACATACATATTTTCCGTCTAACTCCACTCCTATATCCATGTCTAATATTCTTGTTTCTCCTGATCTTATTAAAAATCTTGTTTCCGTTCGTTCTCTTACACGTGAAAATCCGGTGACCGTTGAATTTGACGAATGTGGTTTTTCTGTTAAGGAAGCTCGCACGCGGATGGTGCTCCACCGATGTGACAGCCCCGACGAGCTCTACCCGGTTCACTCCGCCGCCTCCACCACTTCCGCCGCCCCTGTCGCTCTCGCCACCGGAGTGGATCTCTGGCACGCTCGCTTGGGTCATCCTAATCCTTCCACCCTTCACCACATACTTCGGAGTTTTTCTTTCACGTGTAATAAGAACGAGGATCACTCGTGTCATGCATGCCGCCTTGGCAAACATGCTCGTCTTCCGTTTAGGGCTTCTTCCTTTGTTGCATCGTACCCGTTTGAGTTGATTCATAGTGATGTTTGAAAATCTCCTGTTGCAAGTAATACGGGCTTTCTTTATTACCTTGTCATCCTTGACGATTTTTCGCATTATGTGTGGACCTTCCCTTTGCGCCGCAAGTCGGACGTTATCTCCACTCTTGTCGGTTTTTACTCTTATGTTCGCACGCAGTTTGGACGGCCCATTCTCGCGTTGCAGACAGACAACGGGAAGGAGTTTGACAACACCGCTGTTCGTAATCTTCTCGCCACACATGGCACGATTTTTCGTCTCACTTGCCCGTACACCTCACAGCAGAATGGTCGTGCTGAGCGCATCCTTCGCACTCTTAATGACTGCGTTCGGACTCTTCTCTTTCATGCCAATGAGCCACCGCGCTTTTGGCCTGACGCTCTAGCCACCGCTTTTCTCCTCATCAACATCCGTCCCTGTCGTACTCATGGGAACTTTACACCTCACCACCTTCTCTTCGGTGCACCCCCCTCTTATGAAGGGCTTCGCATTTTCGGCTGCCTGTGCTACCCTAGCATCGCTGCTACTGCGCCTCGTAAGCTCGCACCCCGCTCCGTCGCATGCATCTTTCTCGGCTACCCACCTAACACTAAGGGCTACCGCTGCTACGATCCCGTCTCTCACCGTGTTTTCACCTCCCGACACGTTTACTTTGATGAGATGGTCTTCCCGTTTCAGCAGCAGGCACCCCTCGTCGTCTCGTCACCGCCGGCCACCGGCGGCCCATCGACAACCTCGTTAGGTGGACGAGCACGCCTGGTTCGTGGAGCGCCTCCGGGCTTTGGCGGTCCACGGGTCCTACTGCCGGCGCCCTCCTCGGCTGGCCCTGACGGTGCGGCCGGTGCCCCGCCTTCACCCGCCGCCCCCGACTCGGGCGCCGTGGGGTCGGGCGCCTCCTCCGCCGCCTCGATGCCGGCCGCCTCGCCGGCCGCCTCGTCGGCCTCGCCGCCGGCCGCCTCGCCGGCTCCATCGCTGGCCGCCTCGTCGGCTCTGTCGCCGGCCGCGACGCCGGCCGCGTCGCCGGCTGTGATGCCGGCTATGACGCCGGCCCCCTCGTCGGCCGCGTCGCCCGCCGCCTCGCCGGCAACCTCGCCGGCCGCCTCGCTGGCACCGTTGGCCCCGTCCGGCCCCGTCACCCGTGCTCGCGCCGGCATTCACTGCCCGAGTCTCTGGTACTCGCTTGACGAGTACGTCCTCGCCGCCTCTGCCGCGGAGTCGTCACCCATTCCTGCGTCCGCCCGTGCCGCCCTACGTGATCCTCACTGGCTTGCGGTGATGCAGGAAGAGTTTGACGCTCTCCAACAGAACCGCACCTGGACTCTGGTTTCCCGGCCTCCTCGCGCCAACGTCATCACCGGCAAGTGGGTCTTTCATCACAAGACCCGCTCAGACGGTTCACTTGAGCGCTACAAGGCTCGCTGGGTGGTCCGCGGTTTCCGCCAGCGCACTGGAGTTGATTTCACGGAGACGTTCGCCCCGGTTGTCAAACCGGGCACGATCCGCACTGTCCTCTAGCTCGCCGTCTCTCACAGCTGGCCTGTTCACCAGATGGATGTCTCAAACGCCTTTCTCCACGGCCATCTTGAGTGGCAGGTGTTTTGTGAGCAACCCACCGGCTTCGTCGACGCCTCATTCCCCGGCCATGTGTGCCTGCTGTCGCGCTCTCTTTACGGGCTCAAGCAGGCACCCCGCGCCTGGTACCAGCGGATCGCCGGGTTTATTCAGACACTGGGCTTCAGCGTCACTCGCTCGGATGCCTCACTATTTGTCTATCGCCACGGTGACACAACTGCATATTTGCTGCTTTACGTTGACGACATCATCCTGACAGCCTCCTCCACAGCCATTCTTCAGCAGATTACTCTCCGGCTGCGTGACGAGTTTGCTATCAAGGACTTGGGTGCTCTCCATTATTTCCTTGGCATTGAGGTCATTCGGCGTCCGGACGGTTTCTTTCTTCATCAACAGAAGTATGCCCATGAGCTTCTTGAGCGCGCTGGCATGCTCAACTGCCATCCGGCTTCTACTCCCGTTGACATGAAGGCCAAGGTTTCTGCTCTTGAGGGTTCGCCTGCGTCGGATGCTCCATTCTACCGGTCTATTGTCGGCGCTCTACAGTACTTGACTCTCACCCGACCGGATCTTCAGTATGCTGTCCAGCAGGTGTGTCTCCACATGCACGCCCCTCGTGACTCTCACTGGACTCTCGTGAAGCGGATCCTTCGCTACATCCGCGGCACGATGTCTCTTGGGTTGACACTCACGGCGTCCACTTCTCTGGAGATGGTGGCTTACTCTGATGCAGACTGGGCCGGCTGCCCCGATACTCGTCGGTCCACCTCTGGCTACTGCGTCTACCTCGGTCCTTCCCTCGTCTCGTGGTCATCCAAGCGACAACCCACGGTTTCGCGCTCTAGCGCCGAGGCTGAGTACCGAGCTGTGGCCAACGCTGTCGCCGAGTGCACCTGGCTTCCACTGTTACTTCAGGAGCTACATCACGATGTTTCCCAGGCTACGGTTGTCTACTGCGACAACGTCTCTGCGGTGTACCTCTCCGCCAACCCCGTTCATCATCGCCGGACGAAACACATCGAGCTGGACATTCACTTTGTGCGCGAGCAGGTGGCTCTTGGATGCATGCGGGTTCTCCATGTGCCGACCGCTCAGCAGTTCGCTGATGTGATGACGAAGGGACTGCCGACTTCCACCTTTGAGGAGTTTCGTTCCAGTCTCTGCGTCACTGGCGCCGCTTCGACTGCGGGGGGTGTTGAGTATATTGTGTACGTGTATATGTGTGTGTAGGTCCCACCTCCTGTTTTCCTTGTATAGTTGAGGTTGTGGCCCACCTCTGTACTTATATATACGTGCCTGGTGCACCGATCAATACATCACGATTGCACAACCCATAACTTGTCCTTCTACAAAATCAACTATCATCATAGGTTATCCTACAGGTTCTAATTGGCACAAACACTAATTAGAAGATAAAAACACATCTAAACAGAAGGTAGATGCAAGATTTACTACTAAATAGGAGCAAAAACAAAAGACATAAATAAAATTGGGTTGCCTCCCAACTAGCGCTATCGTTTAACGCCCCTAGCTAGGCATAAAAGCAAAGATAGATCTAACGAGTGCCATCTTTGGCACTAAATTCATAAGTGGCACGCATGATAGATTCATAAGATAATTTGAATTTATTTCTTGGAAAGTGCTCCATGCGTTTCTTTAATGGAAATTGGAATCTAATATTCCCTTCCTTCATATCAACAATCGCACCAATCATTCTAAGGAAAGGTCTACCAAGAATAATAGGGCAAGAAAGATTGCAATCTATATCAAGAACGATAAAATCTACGGGCACCAAATTTCTATTTGCAACAATGAGAACATCATTGATTCTTCCCATAGGCTTTTTAATAGTGGAATCCGCAATGTGCAAATTTAAAGAGCAATCATCAAGATCATGGAAACCTAGAATATCACATAAAGTTTTCGGAATCGTGGAAACACTAGCACCCAAATCACACAAAGCAAAACACTCATAATCATTAATTCTAATCTTTATAGTAGGTTCCCACTCATCATTAAGTTTTCTAGGTATAGAAACTTCCAAATTAAGTTTTTCATCATAAGATTGCATCAAGGCATCAACAATATGTTTGGTAAAAGCTTTATTTTGACTATAAGCATGAGGAAAATTAACAACGGATTGCAACAAGGAAATACAACCTTCTAAAGAACAATTATCATAATCAAATTCCTTGAAATCCGAGATAGTGGGTTCAATGCTATTTAAAGTTGTGACCTCTCCAATCCCACTTTTACCAAATTTAGCATCAAGATCTAAAAACTCCGAATTTTTGGGACGCCTTCTAGGTAAAGTTGACTCATCATCAGTCCCATAATTATCAAGATTCATATTGCAAAACATAGATCTAATAGGAGATGCATCAATAACTTTAGGATCCTCATCATTATTTTCATGGAAACTAGAAGAACACGCTTTTATAAAGCTATCTTTTTTAGCATGCAATCTAGCGGTTCTTTCCTTGCACTCGTCAATGGAAATTATCATTGCTTTGAGAGACTCATTAATATCATGCTTAGTAGGAGAAGATCTAAGTTTAAGAGAATCAACATCAAGCGAAAGTCTATCAACGTTCCTAGCCAAATCATCAACTTTGAGCAATTTTTCTTCAAGCAAAGCATTAAAATTCTTTTGAGAAATCATAAATTCTTTCACACTATTCTGAAAATCAGAGGGCATCTTATTAAAATTACCATAAGAATTATTGTAGGAATTTCCATAATTATTAGAGGAATTACTAGGGAATGGTCTAGCACTAAAGTTTCCTCTATAAGCATTGTTTCCAAAACTATTCCTACCAACAAAATTCACATCCATAGATTCATTATTATTCTCAATCAAAGTAGACAAAGGCATATCATTGGGATCAAGAGGCGTATTTTTAGTAGCAAATAATTTCATAAGTTCATCCATCTTTCTACTCAAAACATTGATTTCTTCTATAGCATGCACTTTTTTACTAGAAGATCTTTCGGTGTGCCATTGAGAATAATTAGCCATAATATTATCAAGAAGTTTTTTAGCATCTCCTAACGTGATTTCCATAAATGTGCCTCCCGTGGCCGAATCTAAGAGATTTCTAGAAGTAGGGCAATTGCGAGTAGGGCAAACCGGCATAAAAATATTGTGTGATCATCCATAAATTCAAACCACGAGTAGGGCAATTGCGAATCATCAATTTCATTCTTTCCCAAGATCGGGCAACATGCTCATGATCAAGTTGTTTAAAATTCATAATATCATTCCTAAGAGTGATAATCTTAGCGGGAGGAAAATACTTAGAGATAAAAGCATCTTTGCACTTGTTCCAAGAATCAATGTTATTTTAAGGCAAAGACGAAAACCAAACTTTAGCACGATCTCTAAGTGAAAACGGAAATCACTTCAATTTAACAATATCATTATCGGTATCTTTGTTTTTGCATATCACACAAATCAACAAAGTTGTTTAGATGAGTAGCGGCATCTTCACTAGGAAGGCCGGCGAATTGATCTTTCATAACAAGATTCAGCAAAGCGGTATTGATTTCACAAGACTCAACATCATTGAGAGGAGCAATCGGAGTACTAAGGAAATCATTATTATTGGTATTCGAGAAATCACACAATTTGGTATTATCTTGCGCCATGGCAACAAGTAATCCAACACAAAAGCAAACAGAAAAAGGCAAGCGAAAAAGAAAGGAGGAGATTGGGAAAGAGAGGGCGAATAAAACGGCAAGGGTGAAGTGGGGGAGAGGAAAACAAGAGGCAAATGGCAAATAATGTAAATGCGAGGGAGATGGGTTTGTGATGGGTACTTGGTATGTCTTGACTTGAGCGAAGACCTCCCCGGCAACGGTGCCAGAAATCCTTCTTGCTACGTCTAGAGCTTGCGTTGGTTTTCCTTGAAGAGGAAAGGGTGATGTAGCAATAGTAGCGTAAGTATTTCCCTCAGTTTTTGAGAACCAAGGTATCAATCCAGTAGGAGGCTCCTCAAAAGTCCCACGCACCGACACAAACAAACAAAGAACTCGCAATCAACGCAATAAAGGGGTTGTCAATCCCTTCACGGCCACTTGCGAAAGTGAGATCTAATAAAGATAGTATGATAAGATAAATAAATTTTTGGTATTTTATAATATAGATGCAAAAAGTAAAGATGCAAATAAAAATAGATTGGAAACAAATATGGTAAGAGATAGACCCGGGGGCCATAGGATTCACTAGAGGCTTCTCTCAGATAGCATAAGTGTTACAGTGAGTGAACAAATTACTGTCGAGCAATTGATAGAAAAGCGAATAATTATGAGATTATCTAGGCATGATCATGTATATAGGCATCACGTCCGCAACAAGTAGACCGACTCCTTCCTACATCTACTACTATTACTCCACACATCGACCGACTCCTGCCTGCATCTAGAGTATTAAGTTCATAAGAACAGAGTAACGCATTAAGCAAGATGACATGATGTAGAGGGATAAACTCAAGCAATATGATATAAACCCCATCTTGTTATCCTCGAGGGCAACAACACAATACATGCCTTGCAACCCTTTCCGTCATTGGGTAAGGACACCGCAAGATTGAACCCAAAGCTAAGCACTTCTCCCATGGCAAGAAAGATCAATCTAGTAGGCCAAACCAAACTGATAATTCGAAGAGACTTGCAAAGATAACTCAATCATTCATAAAAGAATTCAGAGAAGATTCAAATATTATTCATAGGTAAACTTGATCATAAACCCACAATTCATCGGATCTCGACAAACACACCGCAAAAAGAGTTTACATCGAATAGATCTCCACAAGAGAGGGGGAGAACATTGTATTGAGATCCAAAAAGAGAGAAGAAGCCATCTAGCTAATAACTATGGACACGTAGGTCTCTGGTAAACTACTCACAACTCATCGAAGGGGCAAGGATGTTGATGTAGAAGCCCTCCGTGGTTGATTCCCCCTCCGGCAGAGTGCCGGCGAAGGCTCCAAGATGAGATCACGCGGATATAGAAGGTTACGGCGGTGGAAATTGTGTTTCGTTGGCTCCCTGGATGTTTTTGGGGTATGTAGGCTTATATAGGAGGAAGAAGTACATCGGTGGACGCCCGAGGGGCCCACGAGATAGGGGCGTGCCCTATAGGAGGGCACCCTCCTATCTCGTGCAGTCCTCAGCTGCTTATTGACTTGCACTCCAAGTCCTCTGGATCACGTTCGTTCCAAAAATCACGCTCCCGAAGGTTTCATTCCGTTTGGACTCCGTTTGATATTCCTTTTCTTCGAAATTCTGAAATAGGCAAAAAACAGCAATACGGGCTGGGCCTCCTGTTAGTAGGTTAGTCCCAAAAATGATATTAGTGTGTAAAATAAAGCCCATAAACATCCAAAAGGGGTAATATACACTACTGGAATCAGCTACTTTGCCATCTGCCTGATCTTTGCCGTCGGCTAGCGGACGGCAAAGAAGCTCTTTGCCATCAGCTACCGATAAGCCGACGGCAAAGAAACGGCGGACGACAAAGAAGCTCTTTGCCATGAGCCATCTCGTTGCCGTCCGCCAGCTGACGGCAAAGATTCTTTGCCGGAATCTTTGCCGTCAGCCAGCTGACGGCAAAGAGGGAGGTGGCCCCCACCCACCCACCCGTTTAAAAAAACTTAACACCCCCACCTCTTCGCCGTCAGCTAGCAGACGACAAAGAGAGACAACGGCGGACGACAAAGAATGGCGGACGGCAAAGAGCTTCTTTAACTAACGACGTCCACCCCCCCCCCCCCCCCGCCCGTTACTCTCCTCTTCAACTCTCCTCCCCGACGGCCCGCCCTAGATCCACCGCCGCCCCCGCCCCTGCCGCCCGGCGCCGCCCCCGCCCCTCGCCGTCCGGCGCCAACCCCCACCACCCCTCCGCCCCCCACCCCACCCGCCGACGCCCTGTCGCCCCGCCACCCGCCGCCAGGCGACGCCCCGTCGCCCCGGCCCCGCCCCCCGCCGCTCGGCGCCGCCCCTGCCGCCTGGCGCCGCCCCGCCTCCCGCCGCCCGGCGCCGCCCCCGCCCCCCACCACCCCTCCGCCCCACCACCCCCACCCCCACCACCCTCCGCCCCCACCATCCCACCAGCCGCCCGGCGACGCACCCGCCGGCCGGCACCGCCCCCGCCGCCCGGCGACGCACCCGCCGCCCGCGCCGCCCTCATCGACCGTCCCATTGCTCCGGTGAGTTCTAGATTGTGTTAGTGTTAGTGTTAGAAAAGAATTAGAAGAAGTAGAAGAAGTAGAAGTAGTAGAAAGATGAAAAAAGAAGAAGAAGAAAAGAAGTAGAAGGAGTAGAAGAAGAAGAAGAAGAAACGAAAAGAAGTAAAAAAGTAGAAAAAAGATGGAAGAAGAAGAAGAAGAAAGGAAAGAAGAAGAAGAAGAGAAAGAAAGAAGAAGAAGGATAGAAGGAAATACCCCGACCCCCTGACCCCCGACACCCCGACCCCGACACCCCGACCCCTTGACCCCTGACCCCGACACCACACCCCGACCCCGACACGACACCTAGACACCCCGACACCCGACCCCCCGAGGCCGACAGGGTCTTATATTTGTGAATTATTAGTTAGGTCATATATTTTCCGATTTTGTTTTTAAAAACATCATATATAATTGTGTTGATCGGGTTGATTTAAATGTGCAGTTTTTTCACCGTTGCGAGGTTTGGTGTTCGACGACCTCGCCCTGCGTTTGACGAGCTCCGCCCCTTCGTTCGTGGGTGAGCAAAAATGACATGTCCTCCTCCCCCATTAATTATTTGCTCTATTCCGGTGTTCGTGCCGATGAAACTTGATAGCTAGCTATATATGTGTGTTGAATCATCAGTATGCGTAACCAATATGTGTCTCCCGTTCGAAAGCGTCATAGTTATAAATATGCATGCATTTACATATTTATAACCTTGATTCTTTTGAATTGTCCAATGCTATCCATGGACAGCCCGAGTATGTGTAGATTGGGTTCGTTTTCCCATATGCTTTGCTCCGGATCCGGTGCATAAATTTCGTTAGTGCCTCCCCTGTTGTTCTCTGGGTACACATCCTCTCTGTTTATTGCAGAGGCGTGTATCAGGAGAATAGCGGGGAGGTGCTGCCGAAATTTTGCATCGGATCTGGAGCATAGCATATGGGAAAATGAACCCAATCTACACATACTCAGATGGGGAGTTGAAGCAATTTATGAACTTCTATTCTATGGTGAAAACCCACCGAATGTCGTAGTCTTCAAATGTTATTGGTTTCAGCCGAAGGAGACTAGAAGGACTCATGAACATATAGGGCTAGTTGAAATCAACCAAAGCACCCATTTAGATGTTCCTGATGTCTATATTATGGCTCAACAGGCGACCCAAGTATTCTACCTACCCTGGGCCTGCCAAACTAATCCAAATCTGAAAGGTTGGGATGTCGTTTATGTAGTGCCGCCACGTGCTAGACTATCTCCCCCAAAGGAAGAGGATTATGAACCTCACATTAACCCAGACACATATGAAGGAGAATTCTTCCAAGAGACAAGTCTTTCCAAAAAGCGGTTCAAGAACCGGTATACTTCACCCCAAAACATTGAAGTAGACAGCGACAGTGAATCCCACATCACCCCAGAGGAGGAATAAGAAGAGTCGGAACAAGAAGAGGTTACTGCTGCGGACGACCTCTCAATGCTTGACCGATTACGTAAAGGTGGCCTTCCACATGTTGATGCCACTGAACCCTATGAGCCCGTCATTGATTATAGTGATGATGATGATTATGCATTTATTGATGATACTGATCGAGATTATTAGTAGTGTCAGCTATTCAATTTTTTATGTTGTACTTGATGATGATACACTTAAGTGATATACATATTATTATTCATGTCGGTATTTTTTTATGTTGTACTAATTTCGTTTACTCTTTGTCATGGCAGGTGTTGAAAGATGGAAGGGGAGCCGACTGAGGCCAAGGAAAAATGTGCCCAAATTGAAGGTGTGCCACACCATCAAGGTAGCTCCAGCTTATATCAGTTCGGGCGGAATTGGGTAATGTGGTTTGCTTCATGATTAGTGCAATTCATTCATCATGCTAGCTTGAGCCCTTTAATTACTAATTTACTTTGTTTCTCTCTTTCAGGCATGCTACAATAAGACGGATAAGGTGCCAGAGGGGTACGACCTGTATCCCATGGCCCACACTGCCTCTTACAAGCAAGTCAAGGGGAAGGCGAGGAAAGGGGAGGAGTTTAACCCGAGCCAGATCCCCTACAATCCAGAGCAGGTGATGATATCTAGTGGTGGGAGGTCCCATGGCTCCATAGCCATTGATCCAGAGATTGCTCCTGAGACCACGGTGAGTTTAATTTGAATGGACGTTACTTGCTAGTCTTAACATTTGAGTGTCATCATGCTAACGAAACATTGGAAATGATCTTTGGTGCATCGTAACTCCACACAAGCATCACACGATCCTTCTCCAGCTACTGGTATGAGCCAACCCGCTCCCACACCTCCATGATCAAGGTAAGTTTCTCTAGTTTTTTGCTTAACAAATGCATAAAGACCTAGACTTAGCTTTATTTCATCCAATATGCTTACCTTAATGACCTAGAGTTAGCTTCTTTTCCTGCAAAATGACTTAATAAGCTTACCGACCTCCAAAACCAGCCATTTTACCTAAGTTAGCTCTAAAACAATCTATACTTAGCTTTGTTTCCTCCAAAATGACCTAAGTTAGTTACACTAGTAGAAAAAGGGTCAAATGTGAAGCACAATAGTGCCGGTTGGAATTTCAGCCGGCACTAATGTGTACACTAGTGCCAGTTCGTCGCGGCGATCAATAGCACCGGGTCGTGGCGAACCTTTAGTACCGGTTCATGCCACGACTGTGTCAGCCTGCGGTTAGGCTATGGCCCCACCATCACCATTTAGTGCCGGTTCGTACCACGAACCGCTACTAATGAGGTTATGGCAAGCTGTTTTTTAGTCCCACCTCGCGAAGTGAGAGGGACTAGGAGCGGTTTATAAGCCCTGAGTGTAGAGATGATGAAGAAGAGGCTCAATGCTCACGTTGCTTAGCTTCAAGCCTTCAGGATTACGGTAGACTGCACGGAGCTATGCGCAGTGCAGTTTACACTATTCCGAAAGGCTTGAAGCAAATTAACGAGCATTGCACCTCTTTTTTATTTTTAATAACTTAATACAACTCCGGACTTCTTCTGTTATGGCAAAAACTAATTGCACGTCGACATTTCTTTTTTTTAAGTTATAACTCCAGACTTTGACCATCAAGTCTTGCAGAAAAGAAAAAATAGCAGAAAAGAAGAAAAACTATAGCTGAAAAGAAAAAAACTATATAAAAAAACTACTCAGAAATAAATAGAAGAAAATAAATATAGCAGAAAAGAAAAAACTACTCAGAAATAAATAGAAGAAAAAATAAAGTAGAAAAGAAAAAAATTATATTTGCTATTTTTCAATCGTTTACAAAATGACCGTGAAATTAAAAATCACTACAAAATGAACTCTGAAAATGTTGAATTTTGGCAAACTAGATGAAAAACTACTCACAAATAAATAGAAGAAAATAAACATAACAGAAAAGAAAAAACTATACAAAAAACTACGCAGAAATAAATAGAAGAAAATAAAGCAGAAAAAAAAACTATAAAAAAATTGGGGCACTGCCCTGTGGGCCTGATAGGCCACAGGTGTGTAATTACAGGCCTTAAAGGCCCAGCAGACGCACAGGGCAGCGCGCAGAGTTTATGCCCACAAGCCTGCTATATAGAGGAGTTCGAAGGGGTAGCCGCGGCTGGGTTTATAAACTAGTGCGGCTGCCCTTCGCCTGGCGAGGTGGGACTAAACTTTGGGGTGGCAGCGCGAGGCCTTTAGTACCGGTTGGAGCCACCAACCGGTACTAAAGACCACCCTTTAGTACCGGTTGGTGGCTGCAACCGGTACTAAAGGCCTCGTCTTCCCGCCTCTTCGCCGTGCCAAAGTTGGCCTTTAGTACCGGTTGGTGGCTCCAACCGGTACTAAGGGTCTCTCCTATATATACAACACTTGCCAAAATTTCAGTTACATCTCCTACTTCTTCGCGTCTCTCCAACCTCTCGCGCGTCGCCGCTCTCGCCGCGCCCGTCGCCCGCCGCCCGTCGCCCGCGCGCCACCCGTCGCCCCGCCGCCCGTCATCGCCCGTCGCCCATGCGCCGCCCGTCGTCGCCCGTCGCCCGTCGCCCCGCCGCCCGTCGTCGCCCGTCGCCCGCGCGCCGCCCGTCGCCCCACTGCCGCCCGTCGTCGCCCGCCGCCCGTCGCCCGCGCGCCGCCCGTCGCTGCCCGCCGCCAGTCGCCCGCCGCCCGTCGTCCCCCGCGCATTGTACGTATACGTACACACATACACACACATATATATACACACACATACATATGTACACACACATACACACACACATACACACACACACATACACACACATATTTTTTACTTATTTTCTGTTTTCTGTTTTTTAGAAAATTTAATTAGATATTAATTAGCTAGGTATGTGAGATTTGAACTAGTTGAATAATTAATATATCTAGTTTATTTTTAGTAAGAAAATTGTGGAACTAGTTTATTTTTAGGTATTTTAGATTTGAACTAGTTGAATAATTAATATAAGTAGTTTATTTTTAGTAAGAAAATTGTCGTATCTGAGATTTGATGATCTAATTAAAATATTATTTTTTTAATGAGTTTTTCTGTTTATTTAATGTTTTTATATATTTTGAGTTTATATAAATGTTAGATTAATGTCCAATGTTAGATGAATTAGATAGAAAAGTTAAATATATAGTAATGTCAATTGTTAGAGATAAATATATATAGTTAGATATATATTTGAATTGGCTAGATATTAATTAATGTTAGATAGTAATAAGTGTTTAATGTTTCACCTATATGAACATATAGGAAATGTCATCTGATGACGAAAAAGATTTTCATTATGTGCTAACACTGTGAAGACCAGCGCGGCATGTGCGACAGAAATTTCCTTGTTGATGGTAGGCGCTTCAGCATCAAGCTGAATGAGACATTCGAAGTGTATACGATAAGTCACAACGGCAATTATTATTTGAGTGCAAAACTTATGCTTCATTTGCTTCGACTTATAATTTTAAAGCATGACTTATGCTTCATTTGCTTCAACTTATAATTTTAAATTTTCACTATTCTACTAGCGCATCCCCTGCCATGCAAGAATTTTTGTCTTGGATAAGACAGGTTTTAGTGCTATAGATGATATGGAGGTAAAGAGAGTTTACTTGAAGACGGAGCATGGGTATACTTTCAACGTCAATTTATATAATGGAGACACATACACCCATTTTGAATGCAAAACTTGGCAAGCACTATGCAAGGCTTATGCATTTGAGCCTGATATGGTTATCACCTTTGATATTTGTCCGGAAGATGATATTGAAGGTAATATAGACATCTGGGTCGATGTGCAAACGCCTCCAGTTCTACCATTATGTGAGTTTTTCTCAACTATGGATGCATATGTTTATGTCTTTGATACAAACTATACAAAAATAGTTGACAACTAATTTGTATTGTCAGCTTATTTCGGTTCAAGCAAACATGTCCGGCGCTTGGTAGACAGGACCTACTACTGCCCCGAGGCTCAACTAAACTGCGAGGAAATAAGTCATTATGTTTCATGGCTCAACTAAACTTAGAAATGTTAGTACTCAAAACGTGCGACGAATGGTGATCGTATTGAACTACGGTCACATCTATAATCGAAAGATGGTAAGATTTTAACTATTTGTCCTTAATTAGTGCATCTTTTGCATACATTATTTTTGAAGCTAAACTTTCATTGCTTAGTATATTAATTACTATACGATGTTCTTTCATCAACAGGGACTTCCGATGACAGTTGTGCCTCAGTGGATCGAGACAAAAGGTCGCATGTCAATGGATAGCTTACAACCAAGATTTCCTACATTACACATGAGTGCATTCAGGATTTCTGAAAGCGAAGAATGCTTAATAGTGAAAGATTGGAGCAAAATTGTAAACGATCGCAGAGAAGTACTAGGGGGCAGCAAGAGAAGTGCAACCCAAGATTAGGAGACAGATTCATCTGCATGCTCCAGTATGATGAATCAGGAGAGCTATACATGTTCTATGCTATTCTACCTGAGAGGGAGCAGCAGGAGTAGCTAGTTCATGCTCTTAATTAATTAGTACTTGCCCTCTCTCGTGCATGTCCGTATTGTCCTGAACTTCGATGTTGGTGATGATTATGTTGAACTCGATGATATCTTTGCTTCTGTTACAAAGTGAACTCGATGATTATGTTGGTGATTAGATAGCTAGCGGTAATGACTATGATGATTAAATAGTGGTAACTAATGACGACTATGATGATTTTTAGCTAGCTAAAGTTTATTTATTTATTAATATGCGATGATGATGATGATGATGATGACCACTACAACACATTATAACGTAAAACAATCCTAAATTAAATTGATAACACAAATTTAATTGAAAAATAAAAAATAAAACAAAAACACACAAACATCTAGTACCGGTTGGTGTTACCAACCGGTACTAAAGGGCTCCCTTCCCCCGGAGCTGCCTCGTGCCATGTGGTTGGCCTTTAGCACCGGTTCGTGCTGAACCAGTACTAAAGGGGGGGGGGCTTTAGTGACCACACTTTAGTGCCGGTTGTGGAACCGGCACTAAAGGGCCTTACGAACCGGTGCTATTGCCCGGTTCTGCACTAGTGTTATAATATGCTTAGTTAACTAGGTTTGCTCAATAATGACATGTACTTACCTTACTTATGTAAAAAACGGCATAATTAGCTTAGTTAGCTCATAAACGATCCATTTTACCTACATTAGCTCTAAAATGATGCATTTTACCTAAGTTAGCTCATAAACGATCCATTTCACCTAAGTTACCTCACAAACGATGGCGTGCTTCTTCTTCTAGTCTTCTTCTTCTAGTCACCTTTTCCTAACTTTCTTATTTGCCATTTTGCAGATTTCATTCACTTCTCGGAAGCTAGCTTGCTATGGAGTGCTTGTTGTTTATTTCATTCTCTTCTAGCATTCTTCTAATGGTTGCAACTTATGTGTATGCTACGATGGAACTTGCTATCTTGATGAAACTTTGCATTGTAATATGTATGTGCAACCTCCTAATGGTTGCAACTTATGTGTATGTGCAACTTGCTATGTATGAGTGGATCGAACTATATATGTATGTACGATGAAACTTATGTGCTATTAAATAGCCCTATGAAATATATCTATATATGTCATATATATTTGTTGTGAAAATTGTTGGATTTAAAAAAACAGGGAAAAAAGCCATTATGCAGGCTCTTTGCCGTCCGCCGCCGACGGCAAAGGGCTCTTTGCCATCAGCAGCGGACGGCAAAGAGGCCCCGTGGCAGGCAACTGTGCTTCCAGGGAGGCTGACCTATTTGGTCAGTTTGCCAACAGTGGCTGACGGCAAAGAGGAAAAAAACTTTGCCTATAGCGGCGGATGGCAAAGAGGAAAAAAACTTTGCCTACAGCGGCGGACGGCAAAGGCTTGCCGTTAACCACCTAACGGAGTAACAGCGCAATTATTGCCGTCAGCATTCTTTGCCGTCGGCAGCTGATGGCAAAGGACCCTTTGCCGTCAGCCACCCTAAGCGGATGGCAATGTAGCTCTTTGCCGTCCCTTACATTGCCGTCCACTTTTGCCATCCGCGGCCAACGGCAAAGACCTTTGCCGTCCGCCATCCATGCATTTGCCGTCCGCCGTGGCAGATGGCAAACTAGCAGATTCCTGTAGTGTATAATAGCATGGAACAATCGAAAATTATAGATACGTTGGAGACGTATCATGGAGCTTATTAGTCATATTCCATACCTTCTCACGAGCTTCCTAGAGATCACCGAATCTCATAGATTATGACCAGCAGTCGGGCTCACAAAGGTGTGTTCCTCCAAAGAAAGCTCTGTAGGTTAGCATCTTGCTTACACAAGCTTTGCAACACATTAAGACAAAAGTCAGCCTGCCTTACAGAATTGAGAGTATTATTGCATCTCCAACGGAGTGGGATAATTAAGGATACTCTCCTCAGTTGACCACTGGATTGTTTTCCCAAGTCCTAATTCACGGGATCTCCGATCACATAGGTTAGGTTACCCCCATGGCAACTTACGTGGTTCTCATACCCATCTCCCTTGATGCATTTTCTATCACAATCCGTGATAGCCCTTTGGTAAAAGGGTCTGCCAGATTCTTAGCTGTCTAGATATAATCCAACGCTATCACTCCGGAGTTTCTTGATTTTCTGACAGATTTCAATCTTGATCTTATGTGCTTTGTGGCTTTCATGTTGTCCTTTGAACTCTTAGCCTTGGCAATCACCGTTTGATTGTCGCAGTTCATAAGGACAGTCGGCACTGGTTTATCAACCACCAGCAAATCCATCAAAAGGTCTCGAAGCCATTCTGCTTCGATGCATGATGTGTCTAATGCTGTGAGTTCTGCTTCCATAGACGATCTGGTTAAGATCGTCTGCTTGCAAGACTTCTAGGAAACAACACCACCACCAAGTGTGAAGACATGTCCACTTGTGGCTTTCATCTCATCAGCATCAGATATCCAATTCGAATCACTATACCCCTCAAGTACCGTTAGGTACCCAGAATAGTGAATCCCATAGTTCGTAGTACCTTGCAAGTAACGCATCACTCGCTCATCAGCATGCCAATGCACATCTCCCGGATTGGAAACAAACCGGCTTAGTTTGCACACAACAAATGAGATGTCAGGACGAGTAGCACATGCTAGGTACATCAGTGAACCAACCACTAGAGAATATCTCAATTGATTTATAGTTGTGCCTTCGAACATTCAAATCCACATGCTAGGATCATATGGTGTTGCAGAAGGTTTGCAGTCTGAATATCCAAAACGGCTCAAAATCTTCTCAACATAGTGGGATTGCAAAAGTGTAATTCCACCCTCAGAGTTTCTTAGTAGCTTGATCTCCAAGATAACATCAGCCACGCCCAGGTCTTTCATCTCAAAGTTATGAGATAGAAAAGCCTTGACCTCCTCAATGACTTTGAGGTGGGTCCCAAATATCAGTACGTCATCGACATACAGACAGAGTATAACTCCTTCGCCCCGACCATAGCGATAGTATACACATTTGTCAGCTTCGTTAACAACAAAGCCAGCAGATGTCAGAGTAGTGTTGAACTTCTCATGCCATTGCTTAGGCGCTTGTTTCAGGCCATACAAGGATTTCACTAGCTTGCACACCTTTCTTTCCTGACCATTTACTACAAAGCCATCTAGATGTTGCATGTAAATTTCCTCGTCTAGCTCTCCATTAAGGAAAGCTGTCTTAACGTCCATCTGATGAACGAGGAGACCATGCGAGGCAGCCAAAGCGAGTAACACTCGAATGGTTGTCAGTCTAGCCACAGGTGAGTAAGTGTCGAAGAAATCCTCTTCTTCTTTCTGGGTATAACCCTTGGCCACAAGCCTAGCTTTGTACTTCTCAACAATACCATCGGGCCTAAGCTTCTTCTTGAACACCCACTTACATCCCAATGGTTTACAACCATAAGGACGATCAGTGATCTCCCATGTCCCGTTAGCCAAGATGGAATCCATTTCGCTACGGACCGCATCCTTCCAGTAGTCAGCATCCTTAGATGCATAAGCTTCTGAAATGGAGCTGGGAGTGTCATCATCCACGAGGTACACGAGGAAATCATCACCAAAAGACTTTGCAGTCCTTTTCTCTTGCTCCTAACAGGAGCTTCCTCGTCATCCTCCATGGAACTCTCATCACTTTTATGTTCATAATATTCCATCAGAATGGCAGGTTCAGGAGTCTCATCAAATTCCAGTCTAGAAGTGCTTTGCATATCTCTCATGGGGAAAATATCCTCAAAGAATGTAGCATCCCTAGACTCCATGATCGTACCGACTGAGGGAGTCCTGGATTAGGGGGTCCTCGGACAGCAGGACTATATACTTTGGCCGGACTATTGGACTATGAAGATACAAGATTGAAGACTTCGTCCCGTGTCCGGGTGGGACTCTCCTTTGCGTGGAAGGCAATCTTGGCAATTCAGATATGTAGATTGCCTTCTCTGTAACCGACTCTTTGTAACCCTAGCCCCCTCCGGTGTCTATATAAACCGGAGGGTTTAGTCCGTAGGACAACAACAATCATAATCATAGGTTAGCTTTTAGGGTTTAGCCTCTACGATCTCGTGGTAGATCAACTCTTGTAATACTCATATCATCAAGATCAATCAGCAGGAAGTAGGGTATTACCTCCATCGAGAGGGCCCGAACCTGGGTAAACATCATGTCCCCCGCCTCCTGTTACCATTAGCCTTAGACTCACAGTTTGGGACCCCTACCCGAGATCCGCCAGTTTTGACACTGACATTGGTGCTTTCATTGAGAGTTCCACTGTGACATCACAATAAGGCTTGATGGCTCCTTCAATCATCTGCAACGATGTGATCAAGGGTGAGGTTTTCCTCCTCGGACAGATCCTGTATTCGGCGGCTTCGTACTGCGGGCCAACTCGCTTGGCCATCTGGAGCAGATCGATAGCTACGCCCCTGGCCAACAGGTCAGGTTTGGAAGCTTGATCTACACTGCCAACATCCGCGGAGACTTGATCTTTGATGGATTCGATCCCGTGTCAGGTGCTCCGAACAGTCACGACGAGCATGACCTAGATCTGCCATCGGACGGTGTTCGAGAGATAGCACCTACGGCTGCCCAGGCTCTTAATTCGGAGCAGACTGTGCCATCCGAGGACGGGTGGATAGACCCTGCCACGGAGATCGCACACTCATCAGCGCTAGAGCCGAACACAGACTTCACCTCCAAAGAGATCTGTGTCATCGGACCCTCGGGATCGTCTCCGGCCATAGGATCCGAACACCGTGCATCCGTGCCCATCGAACCTTATTGGGCACCGATCATGGAGTTTACCTCCGCGGATATCTTTCATCACTCATCCTTGGGCGGCGTGCTAAATTCATTGAGGTCTCTCTCTCTCTATCATGAGACTCTTGGCCGAACTATGTCCGGCTTGAGTGGGAAGCGGATGACGAAGAAATTCGTTCCCCACCCACCACCCACTTAATAGCCACTATCAATGACTTAACCGACGTGCTTGACTTCGACTCCGAAGACATCGACGGTATGGATGACGATGCAGGAGAAAACCAGGAACCACCGCCCACAGGGCGCTGGACAGCCACCTCATCATATGATATATATATATGGTGGACACCCCCAAAGAAAGCAATGGCGATGAGGCAACAGAGGATAATCCCTTGGATAAGAAACCTAAGCACCAGCGTCATCGGCGCTGCTCTAAGCCCCGCCATAGAAAAAATAGCAATGCCGGCACAAGAGATGATAGCAATCCGGATGGTGCCGAAGACGAAAACAATCCCGCCCAGCCAGGCTTCGAGCAGGCCAAGCGGGAGGATGGGCAAGCTAGCCCTAAGGAACAGGCAACAGATGGAGAATCAGAGGATGAAAATTACATGCCCCTCTCCGAAGACGAAGTAAGCCTTGGTGACAAAGAATCCATCATGCCTGAGGACCCCGTCGAGCAGGAGCGCTTCAAGCGCCGGCTTATAGCCACTGCAAAAATCCTGAAGAAGAAACAACAATAGCTTCAAGCTGATCAAGATCTGCAAACTGATAGATGGACTAAGGTCCTGGCAGCCAAGGAATACGGACTCGAGCACCCAATCAAAAGTTACCCAAAGTGTAGGTTGCTACCTCAGCTCGAGGAGGAGGCATTAAATCCCACACTACCAGCGCACGATGCGGCTGACCGGCCACCTTGTGGCCGAGACAAAGCGGCATATCAGCCCGAACATGAGCCCGCACCCCGTCGCCAATCAAACAAAAACACTAAGGCCCGGGACTACATGCAGGACCCGCAAGACGTATTGGAAAACAAAGCAGGACCGTCAAGATCGATCTACAGATCACGGGGTCGCGCCACAACGCGTGACGATGATCGTCACACCGGATATATTAAAAACAAGTCTGGCCGGGCCGAATACAACAGACCAGACTCATTTGAGATGCGTCGTGATGTAGCCCGGCATAGAGGCGCCACACACCCCCTATGCATCACCGATGAAGTAATGGATCATGAATTTCTAGAAGGGTTTAAACCCGTGAACATTGAATCATATGATGGTACAACAGACCCCGCGGTATGGATTGAAGATTTCCTTCTCCACATTCACATGGCCCGCGGCGATGATCTACATGCCATCAAGTACCTTCCACTTAAGCTCAAAGGACCGGCTCAGCATTGGCTGAATAGCTTGCCGGCAAACTCCATTGGCAGTTGGGAGAACCTGGAAGAAGCATTCCTTGACAACTTCCAAGGCACTTATGTGCGACCACCGAACGCTGATGACTTAAATCACATAACCCAATAGCCCGGAGTGTCAGCCCAGAAATTCTGGACTCAGTTCCTAACTAAAAAGAACCAAATTGTCGACTGTCCGGATGCCGAAGCCCTAGCGGCCTTTAAGCATAACATCCGCGACGAGTGGCTCGCCCAACACCTCGGCCAAGAGAAGCCAAAGTCCATGGAAGCCCTCACGACACTCATGACCCGCTTCTGTGCGGGCGAGGACAGCTGGCTGGCTCGCAGCAACAACACATCAAGAAATCCTGGCAATTCAGATACCAGAGACAGCAACGGCAAGCCATGACGCAACAGACATAAGCGTCGCAACAATGGCGACACCGCCGATGACACGGCAGTCAATGCCGGATTCAGTCTGGACCGCGTACTCGATCGCTTGTGTCAAATTCACGGCACCCCCGATAAACCAGCCAACCACACCAACAGAGAATGCTGGGTGTTCAAACAGGCTGGCAAGGTGAATGCCGAAAACAAGGAAAAGGGGCTGCATAGCGATGATGACGAGGAGCCCCGACCGCCGAACACAGGAGGGCAGAAGAAATTTCCTCCCTAGGTGAAAATGGTGAACATGATATACGCAACCCATATCCCTAAGCGGGAACGGAAGCGTGCTCTAAGGGACGTCTACGCGATGGAGCCAGTTACCCCAAAATTCAACCCATGGACTTCTTGTCCGATCACTTTTGATCGCAGGGACCATCCTACCAGTATCCGTCATGGCGGTTCGGCCGCATTGGTCACCGACCCCATCATTGACGGATTCCACCTCACACGAGTCCTTATGGACGGTGGCAGTAGCCTGAACCTGCTTTATCAGGATACAATGCGCAAAATGGGCATCGACCCCTCAAGGATCAAACCCACAAAAACCACCTTCAAAGGTGTCATACCAGGTGTAGAGGCCTATTGCACGGGCTCAATCACACTGGAAGTAGTCTTTGGATCTCCAGGCAACTTCCGAAGCGAGGAATTAATCTTCGATATCGTCCCTTTCTGCAATGGCTACCACGCACTGCTCAGATGAACCGCATTTGCTAGATTCAATGCGGTACCGCATTATGCATACCTCAAACTCAAAATGCCAGGACCTCGTGGGGTTATAAAAGTTAATGCAAACACAGAGCGCTCGCTCCGTCCGGAGGAACACACTGCGGCCGTCGCAGCAGAAGTACAGAGCAGCATTTTTAGGCAGACCTCTAATTTGGCAATAAAGCCTCCGGACACCGTCAAGCGAGTCTGAAGTTCCCTGCAACAGGATCGTCCGGCACGTCCAGAGCTCGCCTAGCAATTCGGCCTCCGTCCTGGTCCCAATCAAGCGGTGAAATTTGTGCCGCGCGTACATAATTACGCACTTAAAATACCATGGGCATAGGCGGAGGCACAGCCATACTGCGGTCCACAATGCGGCTGAACCGCCTCAGGACCTGTATCCTTCATAATTTTCTTTCTTTCAGGACCCTATTCTCGGGGAGCTCTTTCAGATAGCCTGATTATAGGACCCATCGCAGGAAGGAAACACCAAGGAGGCAAAAAGCTTTGACGTATAAGGGAATCCCCAGGTGGTCTCTGATAACGATCATTATACCTGTTTTACATACCCACACGTAGCTTACCCTTGGCTAGGACATGTCAAATAGTCCTATTTTGCTTATCGCACTACTTGTATACATACGCTTTGACGTACTATTTAAATAAAAATGGAAAAATATACAGCGTCATCTTATTATTACATTTCTTTATCTTCTTTCCTTGACTGCTCATTTACTACAAATTGCACCCGTACACTTTGGTGCGTTCAGCTCGCCAGGGGCTTCTGTGTACCCCATAACACGGCAAGAAAAGTCTGAACACTTTCGACAGTGCGGCACCCCAAACTTATAGCATTATATGCATCAGCTCTGAATCATGTCTTGGGTCAATAGTTGGGTTTGCCCGGCTCCCATGTTTTGGTGCCATATGTTCCGCTATATCAGTAAGGTGGCACAGGGAGAACTACCGCGATTGTGTCCCGGTTCTTCCGAACGAGCACCTTAGTTGAGAAAGCCGAAAACTGACTATCATGATGCGGCGAGAGCTGGTCGCTGTTCGAGAGGTTTCAAATCCTTAAAGATTTTTTCCACTTAGGGCGAGGAATCGGCCTTGTCCCATTTAGGCGTGTATAGCGACCCAAGTTTGGCCTTCCGAATACTAGGGGCTTCGCCAAAATTTAAAATTGTAGACTTCTATGGCTAAGTGAGAGTGGTAAAGCCGTATAGTCTGATTGCCTTGTTCGCTGCGCTAAACACCTCCTTAAAGGACCAAGAATTTGGATAAAGAGTGTTTAGATTTATCCCGAACACCCCAGTACTAGTTACATGGGGGCAGAAGCCGACGACTGGCCAACTCTCAGATTTTATAAACGGCTGCACAGAAGGTAACATTTTAAATCAACAAGCGTTATGTAGTGCACATAAAACTCGTTTTTATATTACAGTATCACACGAGTACATTCATTCAAATATTACATCCTTAGCACACTCCTCCGCCACAAGGCGGGCACCCTTCAGGACACTGTCATAATATTTTTCTGGGTGGCGATGCTCCTTGCCCTCCGGTGGTCCCTCTGTCACCAGCTTCTCGGCATCCATCTTCGCCCAGTGTACTTTCGCGCGGGCGAAGGCCCTACGTGCACCTTCAATGCAGACTGACCGCTTAATGGCTTCAAGCCGCGGACAGGCATTCACAAGCCGCTTTACCAGGCCGAAGTAGCTGCTGGGCAGGAGCTCGCCAGGCCACATCCTGACTATGAGATCCTTCATCGCCAGCTCTGCAGCCTTGTGAAGTTCGACCAGTTGCTTCAGCTGGTCGCTCAAGGGCATCAGGTCTTCGGCCCCAATATACTGGGACCAGAACAACTTCTCTGTCGAGCTCCCTTCCTCATCTTGGTAGAACTCTGCGGCATCAGAGACGCTGCACGACAGATCTGCGAATGCTCCTGGAGAGCTCCAAATTCGGGTAAGTAAAAGGAAAGTCTCCTTCACATGCTTGCTTTGCATAATGAATGCCTTACCCGACGCTATCTTCTTGGCCGCCTGAATCTCCCGAAGGGCCTTCTGGGCTTCGGCCTTGGCATCTTGTGCACTCTGGAGGGCCTTCACAAGCTTGGACTCTTGCGTCTTAGAGTCACGCTCCAAGGACTCGTATTTCTTGACGAAATCCTAGAGCTCTTGCTGGACCTCGTCTACTCGGGCCACTTGCTTTTCGCACTCGATGCGCTCCTTGGCCGCTTTGTCTTCAGCCTTGGACAGTGCCTTTTTCAGGGCCGCCACTTCGGTCGTGGCCCCAATTAAAATTCATAACGCTTCAATAAGCTAAAAACCATTCCTTCTTTATCAATATACAGACGGGGTATTATGTACCTTTGTTTTCCTCGAGCTGCCTCTTCACGAGGCCGAGCTCTCCTTCGCTTCTCTGTATGTCCCGCTTCAATCCAGAGATCTCCGCAGTACGAGTAGCAGCGATGCCTGCTTATTCACATAGACACATTCTGTCAGACTCCTATGGTTGTTATTTGATCCTCTGTTCGGCCTTTCTCTCCGAACACCAAACAGAACATCAGGGGTTACTGTCTATACTATGATAATTTGATTACTTACCTCAAAGCCTGCTAGGAGGCTGGCGCAGGCTTCGGTCAATCCGCTTTTGGCGGACTGAACCTTCTTGATCACCACACTCATGATGGTGCGGTGCTCTTCGTCAATGGAAGCGCCATGAAGCGCTTCTAGCAAGTTGTCCGATGCCTCTGGATGGGCAGAGGTCATCAGCACAGGCGGCTCGCCCTCCTTAGTGAGGGGTTGCCTACCTGAATCCGGAACCACTGGAGGTTCCGATGCAGTATCCGGTTGGGGGCTAGACTTGCTGTGGCCCCCATCATCAGAATACATGGGGGTCTTTCCCCCCACGCGCTCGGTGTTTGGGATTTCGCCTTGAGGTGTCACCGGAACCGTCTCCCCCTGGTCCGGTATCCTCTGTGACAACACCTCGGTGTCGTCCACGGGCCGGGGGTGGAGGCCGTCGGGAGTGAATCACTATTCATCACCGACTGACTCAAAGACCCATCCGAGGAGGATACGTTACTGTGGGCTTTGGACGGACTGCACAATCACATTTGACATGATAAGAAGCAATAAAGCAAAACATACCGGAAGTATTATAGTGTCCGGATACTTACGACTTCGCAGGGGCTTGTCCCTAGGCAACCACTCCTCATCTTAATAGGCGGCTATTGTGGAGTAGTATGGAGGGAGGGTCCTTCCCTTCTTGGACCCTTCGGCCTCCCCAGACGGGGCGGCCTTCCTTTTCTTATCCCCCTCGGTTTGGGGGGGGGGGAGGGTTTTCCTCTTCCTCCTCCTCGTTTTCGTTGGAGGAGTGCGCCTCGCTGTCTTCGGACGATGAGTCTAACACAACCTTGCACCGGAGACCTTTCCTGGTCCCTGTCGCCTTCTTCTTGGCCTTCTTCTCCGGCACCTCGTAAGGCGTCGGAAACAGCATCTCCGTCAAGAGAGTCATTGCTGGATCTTCAGGTAGTGGAGCCGGACAGTCAATCAGCTCCGCTGTCGCTACCTAGTCCTATTAAAATTGGCGTGGAGGCTTAGATTCCTCCCACGAATATACTGGGGAAAGGCACATCTTGTGAAATATAGAGAGCTTACCGGATTGGCGGGGCGCTTTGCGCTGAGTCCGCGATCCTCGGTAGTGGGAGGAGGTACTTCGGCAGCCTTGAACAGCACCTTCCAGACGTCTTTGTGCGTCGTGTCGAAGAGCTCTCGCAGCGTCTGGTGTTTGGCCGAATCGACTCCCACATATTGAATGGATGTCTTTGACATGGGAGGATCCGGTGAAAGAGCATGACCTGGACCACGTTGACAAGCTTGATCTTCTTGCTTATCATATTTTTGACACAGTTCTGGAGTCCGGTCAGCTCCGCCGGCGCACCCCAGGCTAAGCCCTTCTTTTTCCAGGAGGTGAGCCGCATGGGGATGCCAGATCGAAATTCGGGGGCCGCCGCCCAGTTGGAGTCACGCGGCTCGGTGATATAGAACCACCCCGATTGCCACCCCTTCATGGTCTCCACATAGGAGCCTTCGAGCCAAGTGACGTTGGGCATCTTGCCCACCATGGCGCCTCCGCACTCCGCTTGCTGGCCGACTACTATTTTCGGCTTCACGTTGAAGGTCTTCAGCCACAGGCCGAAATGGGGCTTGATGCGGAGGAAGGCCACGCACACGACGATAAACACCGAGATGTTGAGGATGAAATTGATGGCCAGATCATGGAAATCCAGCCTGTAGTAGAACATGAGCCTGCGGACAAATGGGTGAAGGGGGAATCCCAGTCCGCGGACGAAGTGGGCAAGGAACACAACCCTCTCGTGGGGTTCGGGAGTAGGGACAATCTGCCTTGCGTCCGGGAGCCGGTGCGCGATGTCTGCGGCTAGGTATCCAGCCTCCCGGAGCTCTGTGATGTCCTCCTCCATAACGGAGGAGACCATCCATGTGCCTTCCGCTCCGGACATGTTTGGAATGGCTTTATGGAGAAGGTGAGAACTTGGGCGCTGGAGCTCGAGCGTGCGAGAATGGATGAGCGAGGGAAGAAGAAGGCGTGGGTGAAAAAGGGGAATCCTTATCTCTTTATAAAGGCAATAGAAATTATGCGCCTCCCCACTTGCCCGGTAAAATCGCTTATTCCCAAAGCACCACGATTGATGGCATGGTTGGGTTACCCATACCCGTATTGATGAGAATCCCGTGATAAGGGGACACGATCTTTGCTTCGACAAGACGTGCCAAGAAAACCGCCTCGCAATATGTGCAGCAGCTGGTTGAGAAAAACGGTTCGAATAATGACCAGGCCGTGGCGTGATGTCACGCTACAAAAAGTTGTCAGCAGATTAGATTTGTAAAATATTGTGCTCTCTACGGTTGTATGTGGAAATTATTTTACAGAGCCAAACATGATCCTCATATTCAAGATCTTCTATGGAGTATTCGGAGAAGGAACCCGCCTTGCAATGCCGAAGACAATCTGCGCGCCGGACTCATCGTCATTGAAGCCTGGTTCAGGGGCTACTGAGGGAGTCCTAGATTAGGGGGTCCTCGGACAGCCGGACTATATACTTTGGCCGGACTGTTGGACAATGAAGATACAAGATTGAAGACTTCGTCCCATATCCGGGTGGGACTCTCCTTTGCGTGGAAGGAAAGCTTGGCAATTCAGATATGTAGATTTCCTTCTCTGTGACCGATTCTGTGTAACCCTAGCCCCCTCCGGTGTCTATACAAACCGGAGGGTTTAGTCTAGAGGACAACAACAATCATAATCTTAGGCTAGCTTTTAGGGTTTAGCCTCTATGATCTCGTGGTAGATCAACTCCTGTAATACTCATATCATCAAGATCAATCAAGCAGGAAGTAGGGTATTACCTCCATCGAGAGGGCCCGAACCTGGGTAAACATCGTGTCCCCCGCCTCCTGTTACCATTAGCCTTAGACGCACAGCTCGGGACCCCCTACCCGAGATCCGCCGGTTTTGACACCGACACCGACCTTCATGTCGTGTACATCAGATTTCACCACTAGAAATCTATACCCAACGCTATGCTTCGCATAGCCAAGAAAAACGCAATCCACGGTCTTTGGTCCCAACTTGCGCTTTTTGGTTATCGGCACATTGATTTTCGCCAAATAGCCCCAAGTGCGCAAGTAAGAGAGTGTAGTTCTATTCTTTTCCCATTGCTCATAGGGAGTAGTTTCATTATCTTTTGTGGGAACTTTATTCAGGACATGACATGATGTAAATACAGCCTCCCCCCACCACGCCTTGGATAAACCCGATGTATCTAACATGGCGATAACCAAATCAGTTAGAGTACGGTTTTTCCGTTCGGCAACCCCTTTTGACTGGGGTGAGTAGGGAGGCGTCCTCTCATGAATAATACCATGTTTCGCACAGAATAAATCAAACTCATTAGAAAAGTACTCTCCACCACGATCAGACTAGACTTGTTTTATTTTCTTCTCAAGTTGGTTCTCAACTTCAGCCTTATAGACTTTAAAGTAGTGTAGAGCCTTATCCTTAGTGTTTAACAAATACACATAGCAGAATCTAGTGGAATCATCAATCAGAGTCATGAAGTATTTCTTTCCAACTTTAGTCAACACACTCATCTCACAGAGATCGGAATGTATGAGCTCTAACGGTGCTAGGTGTCTCTCCTTCGCAAGCTTGTGAGGCTTACGAGGTTGCTTAGCTTGCACACATGCATGGCACTTAGAGCCTTTGGCTAAAGTGAAACTCAGGATTAAATCCATCTTTGCTAGCTGCGTCATACAACCAAAACTTATGTGACAAAGACGTGAATGCCAAACCTCAGATTCATTCACATTAGAATGACTTTGGTTCACGACTTCATTACAGAAATCCTCCAGGGAAAGGCGGAACAAACCACCACAATCATATCCTTTACCAACAAACAATCCATACCGAGATACGACTACTTTGTTAGACTCAAATACTAACTTAAACCCTTCTTTACATAGAAGGGAGCCACTAACAAGATTCTTCTTGATGGCGGGGACATGTTGCATGTTCTTCAGTTGCACAATCTTTCCCAAAGTAAACTTCAAATCTACCGTGCCAACACCATGAACAGAAGCATGCGAGCCATTCCCCATCAGGACGGAACAATCTCGTCCAACCTGGTAAGAAGAAAACAAAGACACATCAGCACACACATGAATATTGGCCCCAGTGTCAACCCATCAATCGGTGGACTGACAAACTAAAAGTATGGTAAACAGATTACCATACCCAGACGCCCCATCATTGTTGCTCAGAGTGACGTTGACAAACTTGGAGTGCTGTCCTGACTTCTTGTACTTGTTTGGGCACTTGTTTGCCCAGTGTTCCTCTGAACCACAAGTAAAGCAGCCATCTCTCCTTTGGTCTTTCTTCTTACCCTTCTTCTTAAAGGTAGTATTCTGCTAGACAGAGTTCTTTCCCTTGAACTTTTGGAAGTTCTTCTACACCACATTGGCACTAAAAGAACCCTCTGCCCCTTTCACGTGTGAGTCCTTTGCTCTCGAGTTCTGCTCAACACTGAGATGACCGATGACATCCTCAACAAAGAATTCATGTCTCAAGTGCTTGAGAGAAGTAGCAAAGTTCCTCCATCCAGGAGGGAGTTTTGCAATAATGCAACCCGCGACAAATTTGTCCGGAAACTCACACTTCATGAGCTCCAGCTCCTTAGCGATGCACTGTATCTCATGAGCCTGGTCCAATACAGAACGGTTATCAACCATCCTGTAATCATGGAACTGCTCCATGGCATACAGTTCGCTCCCAGCATTGGTTGTGTCGAACTTAGCTTCGAGCGCATCCCACAAGTTTATGGCAACACGCAGATGGAGATATGCGTCAAACAACTTGTCTCCGATCACAGTAAGAATGGCTCCCACAAAGATGGTGGTTGCCTCCCTAAACGCCTTTTCCTGTTTAGAAACAATCATTTCTGTGGGAGACACAATACCAACCCAGAACACGTTCATTGCTGTGAGCCACAAGGTGGTCCTTGTCTGCCAACACTTAAAATGCGTCACAGTAAAATTTTCCGGTTTCAGTGTCGCAGGCTCGCAACAAAGCCTTGAATCGAAAAGTGCCTAAAATAAGGTTTTTGGATTGTTGGAAATATTAGCACTTTTCCAATTATACTAATCCATGAGTAAACAGTAAGCATGGCAAATACGATATGCACCTCATACCGATTCCTAAGCATACTAGCACGTACAGAACATAGAAGCAGACTATCTATGAGCAGCACATATATGGCTAGCACAAACACAAGTAAATGAGGGATGAACATGTCATACCCTCCGGTTGGCCAGGCCAACGCGGCGGCGACAGCAGCAGCCTCGGCTTTATCTATGGCCTTCTTCTTGGCGGCGGCTTCATCGGCCATGGTGTTGATGCAGGGGAAGTAGTGGAAGCAGAGGCTGACGGAGCTGGGGATGGATCGGGAGCAGTCGCGCCGAGACGCTCCCCAAAAACCTTATTGTCGTTCTCCCGTGCATGATCTCGAACGGCAGGGTTCCGGAGGCACCTACTCTCCCGACCAACCGTGCACGCGGTCGTCAGGATGGGGTCGCCGAAGGCAGCACAGAGCAAGGAACAGTAGAAGAGGGCTAGGTTACGCGAGAGGGAGTGAGTGAACCGAACTGGGTCACTCCACTGCGCAGAGCCTTCTTATATAGGCCGTCGGGCAGGAAGTCATGGGCCTGGGCGGAGGCCCACGACCGAGTCGACACACTCCCCGGCAAGGGAGTGTCCCGGCAAGCGTCGCACTCCCGGCAAGGGAGTTGGCAAATCCCAACAACACGAGTCAGCCCACTGTCCAACGTCTCGGACAGTGGCCCACCTCTTAGCGACTTATTAATTAATCCCTGATTAATTAATTCGTTCCTGAGTGGCAAAAATAAGCTCCGGCTCGACTCAGTCCCGCAACCCACAGAGCGCCCGTCGTGGCGAGGCGAGGCGTGGCGAGGTGGGCGGCGGAGGAGGAGGAGCGCGCGTATACCACTCCTCTTCCCAAGCTCCCAATGGCAAGTGGTAGAGCAGCCCTTATAAAGGGGTCTCAACCCTCCTCAACTAGCAAGGTGGGACTAAACTTCCCACCACCTGCCAGACCATACATGGGCCTCAAGATTAACTAGGAATCATTGTTCATATGGGCCTAAAGCCCATCCATGATTCAACAATCCCCCACCAGATCTCGAGGCACCTAAGTTGTCAACTGTTCCAAACAATGTTTGATATATAAGAAATTTCAGTGGAGACTGTTAAGTTGAACTTCCACCTAGAGCAACAGGATTAGCCTTCTTCACAACTGAACAATGGACTATGCCTTGAATTGTCAGTCTGGTGTGCAGAAGTTTCGCCTATTGTCAGCTGATACGTGGCTGCCGAAGGCTAAACCCCACAGGTGGAGCTTATTAGTCATACTCCGTACCTTCTCATGAGCTTCCTAGAGATCACCTATCTCATAGACTGTGAACAGCAGTCATGCTCACATAGGTGTGTTCCTCCAAAGAAAGCTCTGTAGGTTAGCATCTTGCTTACACAAGCTTTGGAACACATTAAGACAAAAGACAGCCTGCCTTACAGAATTGAGAGTATTATTGCATCTCCAATGGATTGGGATAATTAAGGATACTCTCCTCAGTTGACTGCTGGATTGTTTTCCCAAGTCCTAATTCATGGGATCTCCAATCACATAGGTTAGGTTACCCCCATGCATGGAAACTTACGTGGGTCTCATACCCATCTCGCTCGATGCATTTTCTATCACAATCCATGATATCCCTTTGGTAAAAGGTTCTGCTAGATTCTTAGCTGTCTGGATATAATCTAACGCTATCACTCCAGAGTCTCTTGATTTTCTGACAGATTTCAATCTTCGTCTTATGTGCTTTGTGGATTTCATGTTTTCCTTTGAACTCTTAGCCTTGGCAATCACCGTTTGAATGTCGCAGTTCATCAGGACAGCCGACACTGGTTTGTCAACCACCGGCAAATCCATCAAAAGCTCTCGAAGCCATTCTGCTTCTACGCATGATGTGTCTAATGCTGTGAGTTTTGCTTCCATAGTCGATCTAGTTAAGATCGTCTGCTTGCAAGACTTTCAGGAAACAACACCACCACCAAGTTTGAAGACATGTCCACTTGTGGCTTTCATCTCATCAGCATCAGATATCCAATTCGAATCACTATACCCCTCAAGTACCGTCGGGTGCCCAGAATAGTGAATCCCATAGTTTGTAGTACCTTGCAAGTAACGCATCACTCGCTCAACAGCATGCCAATGCACATCTCCCGGATTGGAAACAAACCGGCTCAGTTTGCACACAACAAATGAGATGTCAGGACGAGTAGCACATGCTAGGTACATTAGTGAACCAACCACTTGAGAATATCTCAATTGATCTATAGTCGTGCCTTCGAACTTTCGAATCCGCACGCTAGGATCATATGGTGTTGCAGAAGGTTTGCAGTCCGAATATCCAAAACGGCTCAAAATCTTCTCAACATAGTGGGATTGCAAAAGTGTAATTCCACCCTCAGAGTTTCTTAGTAGCATGATGTTCAAGATAACGTCAGCCACGCCCAGGTCTTTCATCTCAAAGTTATGAGATAGAAAAGCATTGACCTCCTCAGTGACTTTGAGGTGGGTCCCAAATATCAGTATGTCATCGACATACAGACAGAGTATAACTCCTTCGCCCCCACCATAGTGATAGTATACACATTTGTCAACTTCATTAACAACAAAGCCAGTAGATGTCAGAGTAGTGTTGAAGTTCTCATGCCATTGCTTAGGCGCTTGTTTCAGGCCATACAAGGATTTCACTAGCTTGCACACCTATCTTTCCTGACCATTTACTACAAAGCCATCTGGCTGTTGCATGTAAATTTCCTCGTCTAGCTCTCCGTTAAGGAAATCCGTCTTAACGTCCATCTGATGAAGTAGGAGACCATGCGAGGCAGCCAAAGCGAGTAACACTCGAATGGTTGTCAGTCTAGCCACAGGTGAGTAAGTGTCGAAGAAATCCTCTTCTTCTTTCTGGGTATAACCCTTGGCCACAATCCTAGCTTTGTACTTCTCAACAGTACCGTCGGGCCTAAGCTTCTTCTTGAACACCCACTTACATCCCAATGGTTTACAACCATAAGGACGATCAGTGATCTCCCATGCCCTGTTAGACAAGATGGAATCCATTTCGCTACGGACCGCATCATTCCAGTAGTCAGCATCCGGAGATGCATAAGCTTCTGAAATGGAGCTGGGAGTGTCATCATCCACGAGGTACACGAGGAAATTATCACCAAAAGACTTTGCAGGCCTTTGTCTCTTGCTCCTAACAGGAGCTTCCTCGTCATCCTCCGTGGAACTCTCATCACTTTTATGTTCATAATATTCCATCGGAATGGTAGGTTCAGGGGTCTCAACAGATTCCAGTCTAGAAGTGCTTTGCATATCTCTCATGGGGAGAATATCCTCAAAGAATGTAGCATCCCTAAACTCCATGATCGTACAGTCCTTCACGTCGTGTACATCAGATTTCATCACTAGAAATCTATACCCAACGCTATGCTTCGCATAGCCTAGAAAAACTCAATCCACAGTCTTTGGTCCTGATACGTCTCCAACGTATCTATAATTTATGAAGCATTCATGCTATATTACTATGTGTTTTGAATGATTATGGGCTTTATTATACACTTTTATATTACTTTTGGGACTAACCTATTAACCGGAGGCCCAGCCCATATTGCTGTTTTATTGCATGTTTTAGTATTTCGAAGAAAAGGAATATCAAGCAGAGGCCAAACGGAATGAAACCTTCGGAATCGTGATTTTTTGGAAGAATATCATCCTGGAGGCTTGGAGATCAAATCAGAAGATACTTGAGGAGCAGAGGAGATAGGGGGCACCCCCCCCCCCTACAGGGGGTGGCCCCCTGTCTCGTGGACCCCTCGAGCACCCCCCGACCGACTTCTTTCGCCTATATAACCCTACGTACCCTAAAACCATCGAATATCAAGATAGATCGGGAGTTCCACTGCCGCAAGCCTCTGTAGCCACCAAAAAAATCTCGGGAGCCTGTTTCGGCCCCCTGCTGGAGGGGGAATCCATCACTCGTGGCCATCTTCATCATCCCGGCGCTCTCCATGACGAGAAGGGAGTAGTTCACCCTCGGGGCTGAGGGTATGTACCAGTAGCTATGTGTTTGATCTCTCTCACTCTCTCTCTCTCTCTCGTGTTCCCTCTATGGCACGATCTTGATGTATCCCGAGCTTTTCTATTGTAGTTGGATCTTATGATGTTTCTCCCCCTCTACTCTCTTGTGATGAATTGAGTTTCCCCTTTGAAGTTATCTTATCGGATTGAGTCTTTTATGAGAACACTTGATGTATGTCTTGACATGCTTATCTGTGGTGACAATGGGATATCATGTGCCACTTGATGTATGTTTTGGTGACCAACTTGCGGGTTCCTCCCATGAACCTATGCATAGGGGTTGGCACACGTTCTTGACTCTCCGGTAGAAACTTTGGGGCACTCTTTGAAGTACTTTGTGTTGGTTGGATGAATCTGAGATTGTGTGATGCATATCGTATAATCATGCCCATGGATACTTGAGGTGACAATGGAGTATCTAGGTGACATTAGGGTTTTGGTTGATTTGTGTCTTAAGGTGTTATTCTAGTACGAACTCTAATAGATTGATACAAAAGAATAACTTTGAGGTGGTTTCGTACCCTACCATAATCTCTACGTTTGTTCTCCGCTATCAGTTGCTTTGGAGTGACCCTTTGTTGCATGTTGAGGGATTGTTATATGATCTATCTATGTTATTATTGTTGAGAGAACTTGCACTAGTGAAAGTATGAACCCTATGCCTTGTTTCCTATCATTGCAATACCGTTTACGCTCATGTTTACCATTAGTTACCTTGCTGTTTTTATTATTTCAGATTACAAATACCTTTATCTATCATCCATATTGCACTTGTATCACCATCTCTTCGCCGAACTAGTGCACCTATACCATTGTATTGGGTGCGTTGGGGACACAAGAGACACTTTGCTATTTGGTTGCAGGGTTGTTTGAGAGAGACCATCTTCATCCTACGCCTCCCACGGATTGATAAACCTTAGGTCATCCACTTGAGGGAAATTTGCTACTGTCCTACAAACCTGTGCACTTGCAGGCCCAACAACGTCTACAAGAAGAAGGTTGTGTAGTAGACATCAGGTCCCAACTTGGGCTTTTTGGTTATCGGCACGTTGACTTTCGCCAAACAGCCCCAAGTGCGCAAGTAAGAGAGTGTACGTAGTTCTTTTCTTTTCCCATTGCTCACAGGAAGTAGTTTCATTATCTTTTGTGGGAACTTTATTCGAGACATGACATGATGTCAATATAGCCTCCCCCCACCATGCCTGGATAAACCCGATGTATCTAACATGGCGTTAACCAAATCAGTTAGAGTACGATTTTTCCGTTCGACAACCCCGTTTGACTGGGGTGAGTAGGGAGGCATCCTCTCATGAATAATACCATGTTCTGGACAGAATAAATCAAACTCGTTAGAAAAGTACTCTCCACCATGATTAGATCGGACTCGTTTTATTTTCTTCTCAAGTTGGTTCTCAACTTCAGCCTTATAGACTTTAAAGTAGTGTAGATCCTTATCCTTAATGTTTAACAAATACACATAGCAGAATCTAGTGGAATCATCAATCAGAGTCATGAAGTATTTCTTTCCACCTTTAGTCAACATACCATTCATCTCATAGAGATCTGAATGTATGAGTGTCGGTGTCAAAACCGGCGGATCTCGGGTAGGGGGTCCCGAACTGTGCGTCTAGGCGGATGGTAACAGGAGACAAGGGACACGATGTTTTTACCCAGGTTCGGGCCCTCTCGATGGAGGTAAAACCCTACTCCTGCTTGATTGATATTGATGATATGGGTAGTACAAGAGTGGATCTACCACGAGATCAAGGAGGCTAAACCCTAGAAGCTAGCCTATGGTATGATTGTTGTAATGGTTGTTCGTCCTACGGACTAAAACCGTCCGGTTTATATAGACACCGGAGAGGGCTAGGGTTACACAGAGTCGGTTACAACGATAGGAGATCTACATATCCTATTGCCAAGCTTGCCTTCCATGCCAAGGAAAGTCCCATCCGGACACGGGACGAAGTCTACAATCTTGTATCTTCATAGTCTTGGAGTCCGGTCGATGATGATAGTCCGGCTATCCGGACACCCCCTAGTCCAGGACTCCCTCAGTAGCCCTCGAACCAGGCTTCAATGATGACGAGTCCAGTGCATATATTGTCTTCAGCGTTGCAAGGTGGGTTCTCCTTCAAATTCCATGTGCCTGCCGAATAGTGTCCGGCACCCTTAAAAATGTTGCGCTCCTTGGCTTCCATGCCCAATAATGGCCCTCTTCCACGCGTCGCACGAATGCGAAAGGCCAGGGTATCTTTTATATTTTTTCCCCTAGCTGCGCAAATAACCTGCCTATAAGAGAGGCAAGAATCCAGATCCAAATCACACCATCTTCCTTCCGCGAGTACTCATCGGAGCGCTTTTGACCAAAAATATATTCCATCATGGACCGTCAACGCGGCTCCTCCTCTCGCGCTCCCAGCCCTCCGCCAGGAGATTGGAGGAGATGTTTTGTTCCGCACAACGAGCTGGTGACGCTCCAAGCGGAGGGATACCTTCCTCGGGCCATTATGGTCCCGGTCCGAGCCGGGCTGGCCACTTACAAAGGTGGAAAGCAAGCGGAGGCCACCCTTAGTCTCTCCAAAGGGGAGCGGGTGTGCTTCGTCCCTTATCTAATAAGGTGGCTCGGATTTCCCATTCATCCATTTCTTTGGGGGCTTCTGGAGTTCTACGGACTCCAGCTTCATCACCTCACACCCGCCTCCATTCTACACATCGCGGGTTACGTAGCTCTTTGTGAGCTGTTCCTGGGCATCGAGCCCCATTTTGCACTGTGAAAGAGGTTATTCCGCCTCGTACCCCGTTCTCATGAGGGGTCAATATATTAAGTGGGCGGAGCCGAAATATGGCGCATCGCCGGGACCGGCTATCTATCCGGAACCCCAAAGAAGGCGTCCGAAGACTGGCCCTCGGAATGGTTTTATGTGGAAGACGCTCCACTGCCGGACCCAGTTCGGATCGGCCTCCCAGAGTTTAACAAGGCTCCTCTGAAGAAGCGCCTAAGTTGGCGCCCACGGAGCCCTCAAGAGGAGGAAGACAGGAATGTCCATTACTTGATGGGCCGGATTAGGTTGCTTGCCCATTCCGGATTAACCATGATCGGAGTCATGGATGTATGCATCATGCGATGGGTGCAACCGCTCCAATATAGGGGCCACCCCATGTGGGATTTCGACGGGGAGAATGACGCCACCCGTCATGGCCGTAAGGGGCCGGGATCGGCCGCGGATCTGGTAAAGATCCTGTCCGGCCTGTACAAGGGGGAGAAAGAGGACTTCCTCCAGACGAGCCCATCGAATGGGTTCTCCATGAATAACCCTCGGAGCTGTGTAAGCGGACGTTTACTTATCCGACCCGTGCTTTCAAAGTTAAATACCTTACTTTATGGTTTTGACGCAGGAACTGCGCCGGAATGTGGAGAGCATACATAGTCCGGCTCCACAACCCGAGGATCCGGGAAGATCCCTTGATCCGGCCTCCGAAGAGGATCCAGACATAAATGTGGAGCTAATTGACGGGGTGTTCCACCAACTCAGCATGGACAATGCTCTAGTCGCCATCATGGCTGACTACCCCGGCCTTACTCCGGCTTCCCAGGTAATTATGACCGGAGTCCTGACACTATTACTTCATCCTTGCGTATTTCTGACCACCATATACAACGGTGTCTTGCAGGAGGTGCCTTCCAGGCGGGAAGCCGAACCCGCAGGGGCGGACCAACAAGGGTCAGCCCAGCCCCGCAGGCAGAAGAGGGGTGCGGTGCGAATCGAAATGTCACCGCAACGGTATAGCTCACGACCGTTATTCAGGAAAAGGATTCCCAGGAGGTGTATTAACGCTCATGACTTTTCCAGGAGAAAGAGCACTCGCCGGACTGTGCCCGGAGAGGTTGCCAACCAAGCCTCCGCCCGCCAGGCTCTAACACCTGGTCCGGAGGGGGAGGCGAGCGCAAGGCGCGAGCTGGATACTCCTCCAGCGGAGGATGCCGACAGGCTGTCCGCCACCAGGTCTGAGGTGGAGAGTGCCATGAATCATAGGCGTCGCCAGACAGTTCTGCGTGACGCGTGTTTCTCCCCAGAGGCGTTGAATGCATTTAACGCGGGAGACGCGCACCTCCGTGCCGCTCAAGATGGTTTAACCAGAGCCACGGAGCAGTATGTAAAAGACATACGGGTAAGGGATTATAATAGTTGTACATGCCAGTAGCCCCCGAGACTTAAAGTAGTTAAAATAACTGATTTAAGGATCATATAATGTGCAGGATCTTACGGAGAAGAATACCCAATTGTCCCAGGAGCTACAAGAGTGCAAGGTCCAACTTGAGGCCGCACTAGCTGCCGCAGAAGGAGGCACAGAGACCCCCTCCGGTAACACATTATTTCAAGAAGATAAGCGGTGTGTGGCGTACGTATAAATCTGACAATGGTATTGCAGATGTTGCCGGACTTAATCCGGACAAGCAACAGCTACTGCGCCAGCTGAAGGCCGGTGAGAGGGTGCTTACGAAGGTGCCGTAGGAGAGGAAAAAACTCCAGGATGCCCACACCCAGCTGGGAGAAGAGCTAAAGGGTGTTCGGGCCGAGCTATCTGGCTCCGTGAAGGAGAATCAGCGGCTTCGTCGCGGCTTCTATAGTAAGTGCTTGCGCGAACTCCTTTGAAAAGAAGAGTTCGGCGAGGAAGCCAATTGACAGAAATATGTCTCTAGGTGTGCTCACAGGTCGCCCTGCGGAGGAAATGCCTAGTTCAACGGGTGACCAACTTCCCGAGCTGGTGCAACTGCTCGAACGTGTTCGGCAGGCGATGAGCAGCGTCGTCCAGGCCTTATGGCCGTCCCTCTCCCTACCCGAGGGCCTTGGAGAGCTTGCGGAGAAGCTTCAGGGAGCACGATAGCGCTTCCGTTTATGGAAGATATCGGCCTGCCGTCAAGGTGCCAGGGAGGCCTGGGCCATGGTTAAGACGCGGTACAAGAAGGCGGATCCAAACCACATGGCCGAGGTCGGACCTGTGGGGCCCGATGGGAAGGAGATCCCTGTGAGCTTAGTGTACGGCCAAGTAGAGTTGGCCGCTAAGTATTCCCAACGGGGCTGTGAATTAGACAGCCTGTTAGACGGGATTGAGGAGGAGTACAGTCAGTCGATTTGACGATGTATTTAAAATGACATGTAAAATGCCTTCTAGCCGGATTGTAGATCGTTTGTCTTTGCCGACCTTTTCGCTTCAACCTCGAGACCCTAGAGTCCGGAGTGTGTCCGAATACCTTCTCGGTTATGAAAAAAACTGGGGCATGCATGGAGACCAGGCGTAGGGGTCATTAGTGCTTTATCAGACAAGTGCCCAACTAGTTATGTTATATTACATGGTTAGTAAGAAACATCTTCCAGGGAGAATAGTTCCGTTAAGGGTTCCTTTCCCTGGGAGGCATGCCCTAAAGTGCATGTCTGGACTGCGAAAAGAGCAGGAAAACATCTGGGGGCAGATAAATAAATCTGTAAAAAATCATCTTTCAAGTCACCGACCGAATATTCCCTGAAGAACGCTAGCTTTCGGCTTCACCCAGTCTGAGGTACACATCCGGCTGACCCGGCAGTAACAATCGCAGAGGTGCTCCCTTTACCTCCTAGCCGAACAATCGGGAACGTAGGGGTAAGCACAGGAGCCAGGCAACCCAGCTTGGCCAAAACTTAAGTCATATTGATGCATATAATGGTGAATAAAAGGTACATGTGGAAGTTTAACACATGTGCTGGGCATGAAGCCCGTATAAGTAAGCTTCTGTTAAAGAAGCCCCCAGGTATAATGAGTGCGGGTAGCACATCAAGTGTGTGCGAACAATGCGCAAATAGGCCCTCAAGGGCTTTTATGAAAAAGGTGGGAGAAAAGAGAGAGAAAAAAGACAGCTGAAGTGTGAAAATGTGGACGGAGGAAGGAGACGAACTCTTAGTCCGGCGCTAGGCATAGAATCTTCGGAGGCGGGATGTGTTCCATGGGTTCGGCTCGAGTCGGTTGTCCGATGCATTTTGCAGGCGGTATGCTCCGCCAGTCAGGACTTGGTCGATGATGAAGGGACCTTCCCATTTGGGCTTGAGTTTGTCCTTTTTCTTGTCCGGCAGGCGTAGAACTAGTTCGCCAACATTGTAAGTTTTAGCCCGTACTTCTCTGCTTTGATATCTTCGAGCCTGCTATTGATAGAATGCGGAACGGGCCTTTGCCACTTCGCGTTCCTCCTCCAGTGCGTCCAAGCTGTCCTGCCGATCCAGCTCGGCTTCTCTTTCTTCGTACATGCGCACTCGAGGTGAGTCATGAATTATGTCATAGGGCAAAACTGCCTCTACGCCGTATACCATAAAGAGTGGTGTGAATCCGGTAGTATGGTTTGGCGTGGTCCGTAGCCCCCAGAGTGCGGAGTCAAGCTCCTCTACCCAGTGCGTGTTAGATTCCGTAAGGGACCGCACTAGTCTGGGCTTGATGCCGCTCATTATCAGACCATTTGCTCGCTCAACTTGACCGTTGGTTTGAGGATGATAGACTGAAGCGTAATCGAGCTTAATGACCATATTTTTGCACCAGAGTTTGACCTCGCCAGCCGTGAAGTTCGTGCCGTTATCGGTAATGATGCTATGGGGGATGCCATAACTGTGTACTACCCCGGATATGAAGTCTATCACTGGTCCGGACTCTGCCACTTTAACTGGCTTGGCCTCTATCCATTTGGTGAATTTTTCCACCATGACCAATAGGTACTTTTGCTTGTGGGTTCCCCCTTTAAGGGGTCCAACCATGTCAAGCCCCCAGACCGCGAACGGCCAGGTAATGGGTATAGTTTTGAGGGCGGTGGGTGGCATATGGCTCTGATTAGCAAAGAGCTGACAACCGACGCATCTTTGGACTAAGTCCTGCGCATCTGCCAGGGCTGTCGGCCAATAAAATCCTGTAAGGAAGGCCTTACCTACAAGGGCTCGGGCTGCAGCGTGGTGTCCGCCTAGTCTGGCGTGAATTTCAGCCAGAAGATTTCGCCCTTCCTCTTCGGAGATGCACCTTTGAAGGACTTCGGTTGTGCTTTTCTTATAAAGTTCTCCCTCATGGACCTTGTAGGCTTTAGATCGCCGAACTATCCAGCGGGCCTCATTTTGGTCTTCGGGAAGTTCTTGCCTAATTAAGTAGGCTAGGAATGGTTCTGTCCACGGGGCAATTACCGCCATTATTTCGTGGGCTGAAGGTGTTATTTCATCGGCTGAACCACCGATTATGTCAGATTGTTCTGTGTTGGGTGGCGCGGTTGTTTCCGGGTTGTTATTTCCGGACTCCCTTCCCATAGTACGGATGGCTTAAAGAGCCGTTCCAGGAAGATGTTTGGAGGGACAGCGTCGCGTTTCGCGCCGATGCATGCCAACACGTCTGCTGCTTGGTTATTATCCCGGACTACGTGGTGGAATTCGAGTCCTTCGAACCGGGCTGACATTTTTAGGACAGCGTTACGATAGGCTGCCATTTTTGGATCCTTGGCGTCAAAGTTGCCATTTACTTGGGATATTGCAAGGTTTGAATCCCCGCGCACCTCTAGGCGTTGAATACTCATGGAGATTGCCATCCGGAGACCATGTAGGAGGGCCTCGTATTCGACTGCATTGTTGGAGTCCATGTACATTATCTGAAGTACGTATTGGACTATGTCTACGGTTGGGGACGTCAGTATAACGCCATCCCCCAAGCCGGCCAACATTTTCGAGCCGTCGAAATGCATAATCGAATTGGAGTATGCGCCGTACTCTTTAGGGAGTTCGGCTTCGGTCCATTCAGCGATGAAGTCAGCCAGGACTTGCGACTTTATAGCTCGCCAAGGTTTATAAGTTATATCGAATGGTAAGAGGTCAATCGCCCATTTTGCAATCCTGCCCCTCGCGTCGCGGTTGTTTATAATGTCGTTGAGGGGCACTTCGGAGGCCACTGTTATCGAACACTCTTGAAAGTAGTGTCAGAGCTTCCGGGATGCCATGAACACCATGTACACTATCTTTTGATAATGCGAGTACCGGGACTTGCAGGGAGTTAAGACAGTGGATACGTAGTACACTGGTTTTTGAAGAGGGAATTTATGCCCTTCTGTTTCTCGTTCGAGAACGAGCACCGCGCTTACAACTTGATGTGTTGCCGTGATGTATAACAACATTGGTTCGCCCAGGTTAGGCGCAGCCAGGACCGGGTTTGTTGCCAATATGGCTTTTATTTCTTCGAGTCCAGCAGTGGCAGTATCCGTCCACTCGAAGTGTTCGGTGCGCCTGAGGAGGCGATAGAGGGACAATGCCTTTTCTCCCAAATGGGAGATGAAGCGGCTTAGAGCCGCCACGCATCCAGTCAATTTTTGTATTTGTTTGAGGTCTTTTGGAATATCCAGTTGTGACAGAGCTCGGATCTTGGCTGGGTTTGCTTCAATTCCTCTACCGGATACGATGAAGCCCAGGAGCTTTCCGGTTGGTACGCCGAAAACGCCTTTTTCCGGATTTATCTTAATGTCATATGCTCGGAGGTTGTCGAATGTGAGCCTCAAATCCTCTACTAGAGTTTCGACGTGTTTGGTTTTGACGACTACGTCATCTACGTATGCCTCTACTATTTTGCCGATCTGGGTAACCAGACATGTCTGAATCATGCGCTGATATGTTGCGCCGGCGTTTTTGAGTAAGGGCATCGTGTTGAAGCAGAATGGTCCATATGGAGTAATGAATGCCGTTGCGGCTTGGTCTGCCTCCGCCATCTTGATTTGATGGTAGCCAAAGTATGCGTCAAGGAAGCACAATGAAACATGCCCTGCAGTAGCATCGATTATTTGATCGATGCGGGGAAGGGGGAAAGGATCCTTTGGGCAGGCCTTGTTGAGGTCTTTAAAATCGACGCATAGGCGCCAGGATTTGTCCTTCTTTGGTACCATTACCAGGTTTGCTAGCCAGTCCGGATGTTTGATGTCTCTGATGAATCCGGCTTCCAATAGTTTGGCTAGCTCCTCTCCAATTGCCTGTCTTTTGAGTTCGGAAAATCGCCGAAGTGCCTGTTTGACTGGCTTGAATCCTTTTAGGATGTTTAGGCTGTGTTCTGCCAATCTGCGTGGGATTCCTGGCATATCTGAAGGGTGCCAGGCAAAGATGTCCAATTTTCCCGAAGGAATTCTCGTAGTGCAGCGTCTACATCGGGGTTCAACTGTGCCCCGATGGAGGCCGTCTTTGTTGGGTCCGTTGGATGGACCTGCAATTTGACTATTTCGTCCGCTGGCTTAAAAGAGGTGGACTTGGATCTCTTATCGAGTATCACATCGTCCCTGTTCACCGTAGAGCGCAGCGCAGTGAGTTCCTCCGCCGCTAGGGCTTCGGATAGTGCCTCTAGGGCTAATGCGGCTGTCTTGTTTTCAGCGCGGAGTGCTGTGTCCGAATCACTAACAAGGGTTATTATTCCACTAGGCCCGGGCATCTTAAGCTTCATGTACCCGTAATGGGGTATGGCTTGAAAAATTGTGAATGCCTCGCGCCCTAATATATCGTGATATCCGCTGCTGAACGGGGCCACTTGGAACGAGACCTCTTCGGACCTGTAATTGTCCGGCGAGCCGAACACCACATCAAGTGTGATTTTTCCTGTGCAGCGTGCTTCCCGGCTAGGGATTATTCATCTAAAGGTTGTGCTGCTTCGCTCAATGCGGCTCCAGTCTATTTCCATTTTTTGAAGAGTTTCCTCATAGATGAGGTTTAATCCCCTGCCACCATCCATGAGTACCTTGGTAAGACGAAAGCCGTCCACTATTGGGCTGAGGACCAATGCGGCTGGTGCTCGGGCTGTTCGGAATTTAGATTCGTCGCTGGCGTTGAAGGTGATGGCCATGTCGCTCCATGGATTTGTTGTTGCTACTTGGTAGACTTCGGCGAGGCTGCGGATTGTTCGTCTCCGCATATTATTTGATGCGAAAGTCTCGAAGACTGTTGACACCGTACTGGTACTGTTAGGGTGGTTCTTTGGGGCTAGAAGCTCTTCGCCACTTTTGGCCACCTGCCGCAGTATCCAACATGCTCAAAGGCTATGTGTTGGAGCGGCGCCTTCTATATTGTGAATTTTACAGGGTCCGCTGAGCCATCCCTCCAGTACGGTTCCGTGCCCTTTATGGGGTTTTTGCTTTTTGGTTTTTGTACCCGGTGCCTGAGTATGATGCACCCTTTTGTTTCGGACTAGGGTTGTATTCAGAGCCGGGTTGTCCCAAAACTTAGTTTCGGTTTTCCAGAAACTCTCTATCGCACAGTACTTTCGTACTATGGATGCCAGGTCGGCGAAGCATGTAATTTCACGACGACTTACGGCGTTCAAGATTCCCTTGTCCGTGCAATTATTGCAGAAGATTGAAATTGCGTCTTCCTCACGGCAGTCTTTTATCCTATCCATAACCAGGAGGAATTTGGCCCAGTAATGATGTACTGTTTCGGTGGGCTCTTGCCGGATTTGTGATAGATCGCATATGTTTGGGTGGGTGGGTGGAATTGAGTCCGGAACCCTACCCATCTCGAGGCTCAAGGGCCGAAAAGCTTCCGAATTTGGAAGCTTGGATTGCTGGATATTGTCCAACAAGCCTGGTCCGATGCCTGACTTTAGGTTCAGTGCTTGATCGACGTCCGTCCCTCCGCGGGAATCCGGCATGGAGGGTTCGGGAGTCCGGACATAACTAGTTTTCAATATAGAAGAAGAGTCGCGGCGTTGTTCCTCTACCACCGCAACATGGTGGGTAACCTGGGGAGAGTTAATCTCTCTCAGATCGCTTTTAAGCCCAATCTGATTGTAGTCTATGGCGACTCCCAGGGCGGCGATGCGATCCAAGAGCTCGTTTACGGACAACAGCTCTATTGGATCCAGCTGCTCGGCGAATTCTGGGTTGACGTGAAGATTGCTTTTGATGACCCGAGAGGTCATCGTTGAAGCGGTGGCCGAACAGGTGGTCATGAGAAAACCACCTAGCCGGATAGTTTGGCCGGCGGCCAGGGCTCCTTTGGCGATGATACCGTCTTTAAAGACGGAAGAGGCATCCTTCCTGATCGCGGCGGCACAGAGGAACTCTCAATGAAATCACCAATGTCGGTGTCAAAACCGGCGGATCTCGGTAGGGGGTCCCGAACTGTGCGTCTAGGCGGATGGTAACAGGAGACAAGGGACACGATGTTTTTACCCAGGTTTGGGCCCTCTCGATGGAGGTAAAACCCTACTCCTGCTTGATTGATATTGATGATATGGGTAGTACAAGAGTGGATCTACCACGAGATCAAGGAGGCTAAACCCTAGAAGCTAGCATATGGTATGATTGTTGTAATGGTTGTTCATCCTACGGACTAAAACCCTCCTGTTTATATAGACAACGGAGAGGGCTAGGGTTACACTGAGTCGGTTACAACGATAGGAGATCTACATATCCGTATTGCCAAGCTTGCCTTCCATGCCAAGAAAAGTCCCATCCGGACACGGGACGAAGTCTTCAATCTTGTACCTTCATAGTCTTGGAGTCCGGCCGATGATGATAGTCCGGCTATCCGGACACCCCCTAGTCCAGGACTCCCTCAATGAGCTCTAACGGTGCCAGGTGTCTCTCCTTCGCAAGCTTGTGAGGCTTACGAGGTTGCTTAGCTTGCACACACGCATGGCATTTAGAGCCTTTGGCTAAAGTGAAACTCAGGATTAAATTCATCTTTGCTAGCCGTGTCATACAACCGAAACTTATGTGACAAAGACGTGAATGCCAAACCTCAGATTCGTTCACATAAGAATGACTTTGGTTCACGACTTTATTACAGAAATCCTCCAGGGAAAGGCGGAACAAACCACCACAATCATATCCTTTACCAACAAACAGTCCATACCGAGATACGACTACTTTGTTAGACTCAAATACTAACTTAAACCCTTCTTTACATAGAAGGGATCCACTAATGAGATTCTTCTTGATGGCGGAGACATGCTGCATGTTCTTCAGTTGCATGATCTTTCCCGAAGTAAACTTCAGATCTACCGTGCCAACACCATGAACAGAAGCATGCGAGCCATTCCCCATCAGGACGGAACAATCTCATGCGACCTGATAAGAAGAAAACAAAGAGACATCAGCACACACATGAATATTGGCCCTAGTGTCAACCCACCAATCGGTGGACCGACAAACTGAAAGTATGGTAAACAGATTACCATACCCAGATGCCCCATCATTGTTGCTTAGAGTGACGTTGAAAGACTTGGAGTCCTGTCCTGACTTCTTGTACTTATTTGGGCACTTGTTTGCCCGGTGTTCCTCTAAACCACAAGTAAAGCAGCCATCTCTCCTTTTGTCTTTCTTCTTACCCTTCTTCTTAAAGGTAGTATTCTACTGGACAGAGTTCTTTCCCTTGAACTTGTGGAAGTTCTTCTGCACCACATTAGCACTAGAAGAACCCTCTGCCCCTTTCACGTGTGAGTCCTTTGCTCTCGAGTTCTGCTCAACACTGAGATGACCGATGACATCCTCAACAGAGAATTCATGTCTCAAGTGCTTGAGAGAAGTAGCAAAGTTCCTCCATCCAGGAGGGAGTTTAGAAATAATGCAACCTGCGACAAATTTGTCCGGTAACTCACACTTCAGGAGTTCCAGCTCCTTAGCGATGCACTGTATCTCATGAGCCTGGTCCAATACAGAACGGTTATCAACCATCCTGTAATCATGGAACTTCTTGATATGTCTCCAACATATCTATAATTTTTGATTGCTCCATGCTACTTTATCTACTGTTTTAGGCAATATTGGGCTTTATTATCCACTTTTATATTATTTTTGGGACTAACCTATTAACCGGAGGCCCAGCCCAGATTTGCTGTTTTAAGCCTATTTCAGTGTTTCGAGGAAAAGGAATATCAGACGGAGTCAAAACGGAACGAAATCAACTGGAGAAGTTAATTTTGGAAGGAAACCAATCTGTTGGGCTTGGAGTGCACGTCAGGGGATTCCTGGGCTGCCCACGAGGGTGGGGGGCGCGCCCCTCCCCCCTGGGCGCGCCCCCCTACCTCGTGAGCACTCAGAGGGTCCACCGACGTACTCCCTGCACCCATATATACCTATATACCCTAAACCTTCCAGAACAAAAGATAGATTGGGAGTTCTGCCGCCTCAAGCCTCTATAGCCACCAAAAACCAATCGGGACCCTGTTCCGGCACCCTGCCGGAGGGGGATCCCATCATCGGTGGCCATCTTCATCATCCCGGCGCTATCCATGACGAGGAGGGAGTAGTTCACCCTCGGGGCTGAGGGTATGTACCAGTAGCTATGTGTTTGATCTCTCTCTCTCTCTCTCTCTCTCGTGTTCTATGGCACAATCTTGATGTATCCCGAGCTTTGCTATTGTAATTGGATCGTATGATGTTTCTCCCCCTCTACTCTCTTGTGATGAATTGAGTTTCCCCTTTTGAAGTTATCTTATTGGATTGAGTCTTTTATGAACACTTGATGTATGTCTTGCGTGGGATAACCGTGGTGACAATGGGTTATTCTATTGATCCACTTGATGTATGTTTTGGTGATCAACTTGTGGGTTTCGTGACACTTGGGAACCTATGCATAGGGGTTGGCACACGTTCTTGACTTTCCGGTAGAAACTTTGGGGCACTCTTTGAAGTACTTTTATGTTGGTTGGATGAATCTGAGATTGTGTGACGCATATCGTATAATCATGCCCACGGATACTTGAGGTGACAATGGAGTATCTAGGTGACATTAGGGTTTTGGTTGATTTGTATCTTAAGGTGTTATTCTAGTATGAACTCTATGATGGATCGAGCGGAAAGAATAGCTTTATGTTATTTTACTACGAACTCTTGAATAGATAGGACAGAAACAATAGCTTTGTGGTGGTTTCGTACCCGACCATAATCTCTACGTTTGTTCTCCGCTATTGGTGTCTTTGGAGTGACTCTTTGTTGCATGTTGCGGCTTGTCATATGTTTTATTTATGTTATTATTGTTGAGAAAACTTATACTAGTGAAAGTATGAACCCTAGGCCTTGTTTCCTATCATTGCAATACCGCTTACTGTTTTTATATTTTCAGATTACAAAAACCTATATCTACTATCTATTTTGCACTTGTATCTTCATCTCTTCGCCGAACTAGTGCACCTATACAATTTACCATTGTATTGGGTGTGTTGGGGACACAAGAGACTCTTTGTTATTTGGTTGTAGGGTTGTTTGAGAGAGACCATCTTCATCCTACACCTTCTACGGATTGATACACGTTAGGTCATCCACTTGAGGGAAATTTGCTACTGTCCTACAAACCTGTGCACTTGCTGAAGGAAATATGCCCTAGAGGCAATAATAAAGTCATTATTTATTTCCTCATATCATGATAAATGTTTATTATTCATGCTATAATTGTATTAACCGGAAACATGATACATGTGTGAATACATAGACAAACATAACGTCACTAGTATGCCTCTACTTGACTAGCTCATTAATCAAAGATGGTTATGTTTCCTAACCATAGACATGTGTTGTCATTTGATTAACGGGATCACATCATTAGGAGAATGATGTGATTGACATGACCCATTCCGTTAGCCTAGCACTTGATCCTTTAGTATGTTGCTATTGCTTTCTTCATGACTTATACATGTTTCTGTAACTATGAGATTATGCAACTCCCGTTTACCGGAGGAACACTTTGTGTGCTACCAAACGTCACAACGTAACTGGGTGATTATAAAGGATCTCTACAGGTGTCTCTGAAAGTACATGTTGGGTTGGCGTATTTTGAGATTAGGTTTTGTCACTCCGATTGTCGGAGAGGTATCTCTGGGCCCTCTCGGTAATGCACATCACTATAAGACTTGCAAGCAATGTAGCTAATGAGTTAGTTACAGAATGATGCATTAGGTAACAAGTAAAGAGACTTGCCGGTAACGAGATTGAACTAGGTATTGGATACCGACGATCGAATCTCGGGCAACATACCGATGACAAAGGGAACAAAGTATGTTGTTATGCGGTTTGACCGATAAAGATTTTCATAGAATATGTAGGAGCCAATATGAGCATCTAGGTTCCGCTATTGGTTATTGACCGAGAATAGTTCTAGGTCATGTCTACATAGTTCTCGAACCCGTAGGGTCCCCACGCTTAACGTTACGATGGCAGTTTTATTATGGGTTTATAAGTTTTGATGTACTGAAGGTTGTTCGGAGTCCCGGATGTGATCACGGACATGACGAGGAGTCTCGGAATGGTCGAGACATAAAGATTGATATATTGGACGACTATATTCGGACACCGGAAGTGTTCCGGGTGATTTCGGAGAAAACCGGAGTGCCGGAGGGTTACCGGACCCCCCCCCCCCCCCAGGGAACTAATGGGCCTTGTTGGGCCCTAGTGGAGAGAGAGAGGGGCCGGCCAGGGCAAGCAGCGCACCCCCTCCCCTTGAGTCCGAATAGGACAAGGAAGGGGGAGCGGCGCCCCCCTTGCCTTTCCCCTCTCCCACTCCTTCCTTCCCCCTCCCTCTTGGACTAGGAAAGGGAGGGGCAAACCTACTTGGAGTAGGTTTCCCCCTCCTAGGGCGCGCCACCCCCTTGGCCGGCCCCTCCTCCTCCCCCTTTATATACGGAGGAGGGGGGCACCACTAGACACACAAGTTGATCTTCGTGATCGTTCCTTAGCCGTGTGCGGTGCCCCCCTCCACCATATTCCACCTCGGTCATATCATTGCGGTGCTTAGGCGAAGCCCTGCGTCGGTAGAACATCATCATCATCACCATGCCGTCGTGCTGACGGAACTCATCCCCGACACCCTGCTGGATCGGAGTCTGGGGATCGTCATCGAGCTGAACGTGTGCTGAACTCGGAGGTGCCGTACGTTCGGTACTTGGATCGGTCGGATCGTGAAGACGTACGACTACATCAACCGCGTTGTCATAACGCTTCCGCTTACGGTCTACGAGGGTACATGGACAACACTCTCCCCTCTCGTTGCTATGCATCACCATGATCTTGTGTGTGTGTAGGATTTTTTTTGAAATTACTACGTTCCCCAACAGTGGCATCCGAGCCTAGGTTTTATGCGTTGATGTTATATGCACGAGTAGAACACAAGTGAGTTGTGGGCGATACAAGTCATACTGCTTACCAGCATGTCATACTTTGGTTCAGCGGATTGTTGGATGAAGCGGCCCGGACTGACATTACGCGTACGCTTACGCGAGACTGGTTTTACCGCCGTGCTTTGCACACAGGTGACTAGCGGGTGTCTGTTTCTCCAACTTTAGTTGAACCGAGTGTTGTTACGCCCGGTCCTTGTGAAGGTTAAAACAACACTAACTTGACGAACTATCGTTGTGGTTTTGATGCGTAGGTAAGAACGGTTCTTGCTCAACCCGTAGCAGCCACGTAAAATTTGCAACAACAAAGTAGAGGACGTCTAACTTGTTTTTGCAGGGCATGTTGTGATGTGATATGGTCAAGACGTGATGCTATATTTTATTGTATGAGATGATCATGTTTTGTAACCGAAGTTATCGGCAACTGGCAGGAGCCATATGGTTGTCGCTTTATTGTATGAAATGCAAACGCCTTGTAATTGCTTTACTTTATCACTAAGCGGTAGCGATAGTCGTAGAAGCAATAGATGGCGTAATGACAACGATGCTACAATGGAGATCAAGGTGTCGCGCCGGTGACGATGGTGATCACAACGGTGCTTCGGAGATGGATATCACAAGCACAAGATGATGATGGCCATATCATATCACTTATATTGATTGCATGTGATGTTTATCCTTTATGCATCTTATCTTGCTTTGATTGACGGTAGCATTTTAAGATGATCTCTCACTAAAACTATCAAGAAGTGTTCTCCCTGAGTATGCACCGTTGCGAAAGTTCTTCGTGCTGAGACACCACGTGATGATCGGGTGTGATAGGCTCTACGTTCAAATACAACAGGTGCAAAACAGTTGCACACGTGGAATACTCATGTTAAACTTGACGAGCCTAGCATATATAGATATGGCCTCGGAACACGGAGACCGAAAGGTCGAACGTGAATCATATAGTAGATATGATCAACATAGTGATGTTCACCATTGAAACTACTCCACCTCACGTGATGATCGGACATGGTTTAGTTGATTTGGATCACGTGATCACTTAGATGACTAGAGAGATGTCTGTCTAAGTGGGAGTTCTTAAGTAATATGATTAATTGAACTTAAATTTATCATGAACTTAGTACCTAATAGTATTTTGCTTGTCCATGTTTGTTGTAGATAGATGGCTCGTGCTGTTGTTCTGTTGAATTTTAATGCGTTCCTTGAGAAAGCAAAGTTGAAAGATGATGGTAGCAATTACACGGACTGGGTCCGTAACCTGAGGATTATCCTCATTGCTGCACAGAAGAATTACGTCCTGGAAGCACCGCTGGGTGCCAGGCCTGCTGCTGATGCAACTGACGACGTTAAGAACGTCTGGCAGAGCAAAGCTGATGACTACTCGATAGTTCAGTGTGCCATGCTTTACGGCTTAGAACCGGGTCTTCAACGACGTTTTGAAAGCCATGGAGCATATGAGATGTTCCAGGAGTTGAAGTTAATATTTCAAGCAAATGCCCGGATTGAGAGATATGAAGTCTCCAATAAGTTCTATAGCTGCAAGATGGAGGAGAATAGTTCTGTCAGTGAACACATACTCAAAATGTCTGGGTATAGTAATCACTTGATTCAACTGGGAGTTAATCTTCCTGATGATAGTGTCATTGACAGAATTCTTCAATCACTGCCACCAAGCTACAAGAGCTTCGTGATGAACTATAATATGCAAGGGATGGACAAGACTATTCCCGAGCTCTTCGCCATGCTAAAAGCCGCGGAGGTAGAAATTAAGAAGGTGCATCAAGTGTTGATGGTCAACAAGACCACCAGTTTCAAGAAAAAGGGCAAAGGGAAGAAGAAGGGGAACTTCAAGAAGAACAACAAACAAGTTGCTGCTCAAGAGAAGAAACCGAAGTCTGGACCTAAGCCTGAGACTGAGTGCTTCTACTGCAAGCAGACTGGACACTGGAAGCAGAACTGCCCCAAGTATTTGGCAGATAAGAAGGATGGCAAAGTGAACAAAGGTATATGTGATATACATGTTATTGATGTGTACCTTACTAATGCTCGCAGTAGTACCTGGGTATTTGATACTGGTTATGTTGCTAATATTTGCAACTCGAAACAGGGACTACGGATTAAGCGAAGATTAGCTAAGGATGAGGTGACGATGCGCGTGGGAAATGGTTCCAAAGTCGATGTGATCGCGGTCGGCACGCTACCTCTACATCTACCATCGGGATTAGTTTTAGACCTAAATAATTATTATTTGGTGCCAGCGTTGAGCATGAACATTATATCTGGATCTTGTTTGATGCGAGACGGTTATTCATTTAAATTAGAGAATAATGGTTGTTCTGTTTATATGAGTAATATGTTTTATGGTCATGCACCCTTGAAGAGTGGTCTATTTTTATTGAATCTCGATAGTAGTGATACACATATTCATAGTGTTGAAGCCAAAAGATGCAGAGTTGATAATGATAGTGCAAATTATTTGTGGCACTGCCGTTTAGGTCATATCGGTGTAAAGCGCATGAATAAACTCCATACTAATGGACTTTTGGAATCACTTGATTATGAATCACTTGGTACTTGCGAACCGTGCCTCATGGGCAAGATGACTAAAATGTCGTTCTCTAGAACTATGGAGCGAGCAACTGATTTGTTGGAAATCATACATACTGATGTTTGTGGTCCAATGAATATTGAGGCTCGCGGCGGGTATCGTTATTTTCTCACCTTTACAGATGATTTGAGCAGATATGGGTATATATACTTAATGAAACACAAGTCTGAAACATTTGAAAAGTTCAAAGAATTTCAGAGTGAAGTGAAAAATCATCGTAACAAGAAAATAAAATTTCTTCGATCTGATCGTGGAGGAGAATATTTGAGTTACGAGTTTGGTTTACATTTGAAACAATGCGGAATAGTTTCACAACTCACGCCACCCGGAACACCACAACGAAATGGTGTGTCCGAACGTCGTCATACTTTACTAGATATGGTGCGATCTATGATGTCTCTTACTGATTTACCGCTATCGTTTTGGGGTTATGCTTTAGAGACGGTCGCATTCACGTTAAATAGGCCACCATCAAAATCCGTTGAGACGACGCCTTATGAACTGTGGTTTTGCAAGAAACCAAAGTTGTCGTTTCTTAAAGTTTGGGGTTGCGATGCTTATGTGAAGAAACTTCAACCAGATAAGCTCGAACCCAAATCGGATAAATGTGTCTTCATAGGATACCCAAAAGAGACTGTTGGGTACACCTTCTGTCACAGATTCGAGGGCAAGATTTTCGTTGCTAAATTCGGATCCTTTCTAGAGAAGGAGTTTCTCTCGAAAGAAGTGAGTGGGAGGAAAGTAGAACTTGATGAGGTAACTGTACATGCTCCCTTATTGGAAAGTAGTCCATCACAAGAACCGGTTTCTGTGACAACTACACAAATTAGTGAGGAAGCTAATGATATTGATCATGAAACTTCAGACCAAGTTTCTACTGAACCTCGTAGGTCTACCAGAGTAAGATCCACACCAGAGTGGTACGGTAATCCTATTTTGGAAGTCATGTTACTTGACCATGGCGAACCTACAAACTATGAGGAAGCGATGATGAGCCCAGATTCCGCAAAATGGCTAAAAGCCATGAAATCTGAGATGGGATCCATGTATGAGAACAAAGTATGGACTTTGGTTGACTTGCCCGATGATCGGCAAGCCATTGAGAATAAATGGATTTTTAAGAAGAAGACTGACGCTGATGGTAATATAACTGTCTATAAAGCTCGACTTGTTGCAAAAGGTTTTCGACAAGTTCAAGGGGTTGACTACGATGAGACTTTCTCACCCATAGCGATGCTTAAGTCTGTCCGAATCATGTTAGCAATTGCTGTATTTTATGATTATGAAATTTGGCAAATGGATGTCAAAACTGCATTCCTGAATGGATTTCTGGAAGAAGAGTTGTATATGATGCAACCAGAAGGTTTTGTTGATCCAAAAGGTGCTAACAAAGTGTGCAAGCTACAGCGATCCATTTATGGACTGGTGCAAGCATCTCGGAGTTGGAATAAACACTTTGATAGTGTGATCAAAGCATATGGTTTTATACAGACTTTTGGAGAAGCCTGTATTTACAAGAAAGTGAGTGGGAGCTCTGTAGCATTTCTGATATTATATGTAGATGACATATGGTTAATCGGAAATGATATAGAATTTCTGGATAGCATAAAGGGATACTTGAATAAAAGTTTTTCAATGAAAGACCTCGGTGAAGCTGCTTACATATTGGGCATCAAGATCTATAGAGATAGATCAAGACGCTTAATTGGACTTTCACAAAGCACATACCTTGATAAAGTTTTGAAAAAGTTCAAAATGGATCAGGCAAAGAAAGGGTTCTTGCCTGTATTACAAGGTGTGAAATTGAGTCAGACTCAATGCCCGACCACAATAGAAGATAGAGAGAAAATGAAAGATGTTCCTTATGCTTCATCCATAGGCTCTATCATGTATGCAATGCTGTGTACCAGACCTGATGTATGCTTAGCAATAAGCTTGGCAGGAAGGTACCAAAGTAATCCAGGAGTGGATCACTGGACAGCGGTCAAGAACATCCTGAAATACCTGAAAAGAACTAAGGATATGTTTCTCATATATGGAGGTGACAAAGAGCTAGTCGTAAATGGTTACGTCAATGCAAGCTTTGACACTGATCCGGACGATTCTAAATCGCAAACCGGATACATGTTTTTATTAAACGGTGCAGCTGTAAGTTGGTGCAGTTCTAAAGAAAGCGTCGTGGCGGGATCTACATGTGAAGCGGAGTACATAGCTGCTTCGGAAGCAGCAAATGAAGGAGTCTGGATGAAGGAGTTCATTTCCGATCGAGGTATCATACCTAGTGCATCGGGACCAATGAAGATCTTCTGTGACAATACTGGTGCAATTGCCTTGGCAAAGGAATCCAGATTTCACAAGAGGGCCAAGCACATCAAGAGACGCTTCAATTCCATCCAGGACCAAGTCCAGGTGGGAGACATAGAGATTTGCAAGATACATACGGATCTGAATGTTGCAGACCCGTTGACTAAGCCACTTCCACGAGCAAAACATGATCAGCACCAAGACTCCATGGGTGTTAGAATCATTACTATATAATCTAGATTATTGACTCTAGTGCAAGTGGGAGACTGAAGGAAATATGCCCTAGAGGCAATAATAAAGTTATTATTTATTTCCTCATATCATGATAAATGTTTATTATTCATGCTAGAATTGTATTAACCGGAAACGTGATACATGTGTGAATACATAGACAAACGTAACGTCACTAGTATGCCTCTACTTGACTAGCTCATTAATCAAAGATGGTTATGTTTCCTAACCATAGACATGTGTTGTCATTTGATTAACGGGATCACATCATTAGGAGAATGATGTGATTGACATGACCCATTCCGTTAGCCTAGCACTTGATCGTTTAGTATGTTGCTATTGCTTTCTTCATGACTTATACATGTTCCTGTAACTATGAGATTATGCAACTCCCGTTTACCGGAGGAACACTTTGTGTGCTACCAAACATCACAACGTAACTGGGTGATTATAAAGGAGCTCTAAAGGTGTCTCCGAAGGTACATGTTGGGTTGGCGTATTTCGAGATTAGGTTTTGTCACTCCGATTGTCGGAGAGGTATCTCTGGGCCCTCTCGGTAATGCACATCACTATAAGCCTTGCAAGCAATGTAGCTAATGAGTTAGTTACGGAATGATGCATTACGTAACGAGTAAAGAGACTTGCCGGTAACGATATTGAACTAGGTATTGGATACCGACGATCGAATCTCGGGCAAGTAACATACCGATGACAAAGGGAACAAAGTATGTTGTTATGCGGTTTGACCGATAAAGATCTTCGTAGAATATGTAGGAGCCAATATGAGCATCCATGTTCCGCTATTGGTTATTGACCGAGAATAGTTCTAGGTCATGTATACATAGTTCTCGAACCCGTAGGGTCCGCATGCTTAACGTTACGATGACAGTTTTATTATGAGTTTATAAGTTTTTATGTACCGAAGGTTGTTCGGAGTCCCAGATGTGATCACGCACATGACGAGGATTCTCGGAATGGTCGAGACATAACGATTGATATATTGGACGACTCTATTCGGACACCAGAAGTGTTCTGGGTGATTTCGTAGAAAACCAGAGTGCTGGAGGGTTACCGGAACCCCCCCCCCCCCCTCGGGAACTAATGGGCCTTGTTGGGCCCTAGTGGAGAGAGAGAGGGGCCGGCCAGGGCAAGAGGCGCGCCCCCTCCCCTTGAGTCTGAATAGGACAAGGAAGGGGGGCGGCGCCCCCCTTGCCTTTCCCCTCTCCCACTCCTTCCTTCCCCCTCCCTCTTGGACTAGGAAAGGGAGGGGCAAACCTACTTGGAGTAGGTCTCCCCCTTCTAGGGCGTGCCACCCCCTTGGCCGGCCCCCTCCTCCTTCCCCTTTATATACGGAGGAGGGGGGCACCTCCAGACACACAAGTTGATCTTCGTGATCGTTCCTTAGCCGTGTGCGGTGCCCCCCTCCACCATATTACACCTCGGTCATATCGTTGCGGTGCTTAGGCGAAGCCCTGCGTCGATAGAACATCATCATCGTCACCACGCCGTCATGTTGATGGAACTCATCCCCGACACCCTGCTGGATCGGAGTCCAGGGATCGTCATCGAGCTAAATGTGTGCTGAACTCGGAGGTGCCGTACGTTCGGTACTTGGATCGGTCGGATCGTGAAGACGTACGACTACATCAACCGTGTTGTCATAACGCTTCCGCTTACGGTCTATGAGGGTACGTGGACAACACTCTCCCCTCTCGTTGCTATGCATCACCATGATCTAGTGTGTGCGTAGGAATTTTTTTGAAATTACTACGTTCCCCAACACTTGCAGGCCCAACAATGTCTACAAGAAGAAGGTTGTGTAGTAGACATCAAGCTCTTTTCTGGCGCCGTTGCCGGGGAGGTTAGCGCTTGAAGGTATATCTTTGGATCTTGCAATCGAATCTTTTTGTTTCTTGTTTTAGCACTAGTCTATTTTATAAAAGAAAACTAAAAAAATGGAGTTAAGTTTGTCTCAAACGCTTCACCTTTTTAATATCTTTCGTGAGTATGATGGAAAGGATAATTGTGCTCAACTGCTAGAAGAAGAAATCTCTAAAATGTTTGGCACTAAATATGTGAATGATGAGCATGATTGCAATGTTGTTAGTATGAATTCCTTGAATATCCATGATGCTAATGATAAGCAAAGCCACAAGCTTGGGGAAGCTATGTTTGATGAAGATGATACTTTTTGTCCCCCAAGCTTTGATGAGCAAATTTACTATGATGAAAGCATGCCTCCTATCTATGATGATTATTGTGATGATACATATGCCATAAAGAAGAATTTTGCTTATGTGGAGAGTAATAAAATTTCTATGCTTGTAGATCATGAAAAGAATGCTTTAGGTGCTGGTTATATTGTTGAATTCATTCATAATGCTACTAAAAATTATTATGAGGGAGGAACATATGCTTGTAGGAATTGCAATAATGTCAAGTTTCCTCTCTATGTGCTTAAAATCTTGAAGCTATGCTTGTTTTACCTTCGTATGCTTGTTGATTATTGTTCCCATCAGTTGTTTGCTCACAAAATCCCTATGCATAGGAAGTGGGTTAGGCTTAAATGTGCTAGTCATATGCTTCATGACGCTCCCGTTATGTTCCAATTCTTATCTTTTATGTGAGCATCATTGTCATCATCATGCCTAGCTAGAAAGGCATTAAAGAAAAGCGCTTGTTGGGAGACAACCCAATATTTATCCTTACTGTTTTTGTGTGTCCACATGATTATGCTACTGTAGTAATCATGTTTTATAGCTTTTGTTTCAATAAAGTGCCAAGTAGAACCTTTGGGAAGACTTGGGTGAAGTTTATGTGATCTTGCTGTGAAAAACAGAAACTTTAGTGCTCACGAGATTAGCTGCAATTTTTTACTGGTTAGTGATTTTAGGTTGATTCTTTTTGAAGATGATTAATAGACAAATTTCTCAGGTCCAGCAATTTATTTAATAATTTTTGGGGTTCCAGAAGTATACGTTTTATATATATTACTACAGACTGTTCTGTTTTTGACAGATTCTGTTTTCTATGTGTTGTTTGCTTATTTTGATGAATCTATGAGTAGTATCGGAGGGTATGGACCATAGATAAGTTGGAGTACAGTAGATATTACACCAATATGAATCTAGAATGAGTTCATTACAGTACCCAAGTGGTGGTTTTATTTTCTTATACTAACGGAGCTTACGAGTTTTGTTTTGAGTTTTGTGTGGTTGGAGTTTTCAAGTTTTGGGTAACGATTCGATGGACAATGGAATAAGGAGTGGAAAGAGCCTAAGCTTGGGGATTCCCAAGGCACCCCAAGGTAATATTCAAGGACAACCAAGCAACTAAGCTTGGGATGCCCCGGAAGGCATCCCCTCTTTCGTCTTCGTTCATCGGTAACTTTACTTGGAGCTATATTTTTATTCGCCACATGATATGTGTTTTGCTTGGAGCATCAATTTCTTTTGTTAGTTTTTGATTGCTGTCATTTAGAATAATGTTTTGCCTATTTAGTTTCAACAAAAAGTCAAGGATAGCCTTTGCCATGCTTATTTTGCTAGTTTGCATGTTGCTGTTTGAAAACAGAAAGTTTACCGCTGTTGCAAAAATTCCCTAGAAAAGTCAGAGGATGGTCTTGTTGGGGAACGTAGTAATTTCAAAAAAATTCCTACGCACACGCAAGATCATGGTGATGGCATAGCAACGAGAGGGGAGAGTGTTCGTCCACGTACCCTCGTAGACCGTAAGCGGAAGCGTTAGCACAACGCTGTTGATGTAGTCGTACGTCTTCACGATCCGACCGATCCAAGCACCGAACGTACGGGGCCTCCGAGTTCAGCACACGTTCAGCTCGATGACGATCTCTGGCCTCCGATCCAGCGAAGCTCCGGAGATGAGTTCTGTCAGCACGACGGCGTGGTGACGATGATGATGTTCTACCGGCGCAGGGCTTCGCCTAAACTCCGCGACGATATGACCGAGGTGGAATATGGTGGAAGGGGGCACCGCACACGGCTAAGGAACGATCCGTAGATCAACTTGTGTTGTCTATGGGGTGCCCCCCGCCCCCGTATATAAAGATGGGAGGGGGGAGGTGCGGTCGGCCCCCTAGGGGTGCGCCTGGAGGAGTCCTACTCCCACCGGGAGTAGGACTCCCCCCTCTTGCCTTGGTGGAGAAGGAAAAGGGGGGAGGGGAAAGAGGAACGGGGGGCACCGCCCCCCCTTCCTTGTCCTATTCGGACTAGGGGGGAGGGCGTGCGCGGCCTGCCCTGGCAGGACCTCCACTTTTCCCTCTTGGCCCACTAAGGCCCATTATCCCCCGGGAGGGTTCCGGTAACCCCCCGGTGTTCCGGTAAAATCCCGATTTCACCCGGAACCATTCCTGATGTCCAAACATAGGCTTCCAATATATCAATCTTTATGTCTCGACCATTTCGAGACTCCTCGTCATATCCGTGATCACATCCGGGACTCCGAACAAACTTCGGTACATCAAAACTTGTAAACTCATAATAAAACCGTCATCGTAACGTTAAGCGTGCGGACCCTACGTGTTCGAGAACTATGTAGACATGACCTAGAACCATTCTCGGTCAATAACCAATAGCGGGACCTGGATGCCCATATTGGTTCCTACATATTCTATGAAGATCTTTATCGGTCAAACCGCATAACAACATATGTTGTTCCCTTTGTCATCGGTATGTTACTTGCCCGAGATTTGATCGTCGGTATCCAATACCTAGTACAATCTCGTTACCGGCAAGTCTCTTTACTCGTTCTGTAATACATCATCTTATAACTAACTCATTAGTTACAATGCTTGCAAGGCTTAGGTGATGAGTATTACCGAGAGGGCCCAGAGATACCTCTCCGACAATCGGAGTGACAAAACCTAATCTCGAATTATGCCAACCCAACATGTACCTTCGGAGACACCTGTAGAGCACCTTTATAATCACCCAGTTACGTTGTGACGTTTGGTAGCACACAAAGTGTTCCTCCGGTAAACGGGAGTTGCATAATCTCATAGTTGCAGGAACTTTGTATAAGTCATGAAGAAAGCAATAGCAGTATACTAAACGATCAAGTGCTAGGCTAACGGAATGGGTCATGTCAATCACATCATTCTCCTAATGATGTGATCCCATTAATCAAATGACAACACATGTCTACGGTTAGGAAACATAACCATCTTTGATTAATGAGCTAGTCAAGTAGAGGCATACTAGTAACTATATGTTTGTCTATGTATTCACACATGTATCATGTTTCCGGTTAATACAATTCTAGCATGAATAATAAACATTTATCATGATATGAGGAAATAAATAATAACTTTATTATTGCCTCTAGGGCATATTTCCTTCAGTCTCCCACTTGCACTAGAGTCAATAATCTAGATTACATAGTAATGATTCTAACACCCATGGAGTCTTGGTGCTGATCATGTTTTGCTCGTGAGAGAGGCTTAGTCAACGGGTCTGCAACATTCAGATCCGTATGTATCTTGCAAATCTCCATGTCTCCCACTTAGACTTGGTCCCGAATGGAATTGAAGCGTCTCTTGATGTGCTTGGTCCTCTTGTGAAATCTGGATTCCTTTGCCAAGGCAATTGCACCAGTATTGTCACAGAAGATCTTCATTGGTCCCGATGCACTAGGTATGACACCTAGATCGGTAATGAACTCCTTCATCCAGACTCCTTCATTTGCTGCTTCGGAAGCAGCTATGTATTCCGCTTCACATGTAGATCCCACCACGACGCTTTGTTTAGAACTGCAGCAACTTACAGCTCCACCATTTAATAAAAACACGTATCCGGTTTGCGATTTCGAATCGTCCGGATCAGTGTCAAAGCTTGCATCGACGTAACCATTTACGACTAGCTCTTTGTCACCTCCATATACGAGAAACATATCCTTAGTCCTTTTCAAGTATTTCAGGATGTTCTTGACCGCTGTCCAGTGATCCACTCCTGGATTACTTTGGTACCTTCCTGCCAAGCTTATTGCTAAGCATACGTCAGGTCTGGTACATAGCATTGCATACATGATAGAGCCTATGGCTGAAGCATAGGGAACATTTTTCATTTTCTCTCTATCTTCTGCTGTGGTCGGGCATTGAGTTTGACTCAACTTCAAACCTTATAGCACAGGCAAGAATCCTTTCTTTGCCTGATCCATTTTGAACTTTTTCAAAATTTTGTCAAGGTATGTGGTTTGTGAAAGTCCTATTAAGCGTCTTGATCTATCCCTATAGATCTTGATGCCCAATATGTAAGCAGCTTCACCGAGGTCTTTCATTGAAAAACTTTTATTCAAGTATCCCTTTGTGCTATCCAGAAATTCTATATCATTTCCAATTAATAATATGTCATCTACATATAAAATTAGAAATGCTACAGAGCTCCCACTCACTTTCTTGTAAATACAGGCTTCTCCAAAATTCTGTATAAACCCATATGCTTTGATCACACTATCAAAGCATTTATTCCAACTCCGAGATGCTTGCACCAGTCCATAAATGGAACGCTGGAGCTTGCACACTTTGTCAGCACCTTTTGGATCAACAAAACCTTCCGGCTGCATCATATACAACTCTTCTTCTAGAAATCCATTCAAGAATGCAGTCTTGACATCCATTTGCCAAATTTCATAATCATGAAATGCAGCAATAGCTAACATGATTCGGACAGACTTAAGCATCGCTACGGGTGAGAAAGTCTCATCGTAGTCAACCCCTTGAACTTGTAGAAAACCTTTTGCAACAAGTCGAGCTTTATAGACAGTTACATTACCATCAGCATCATTCTTCTTCTTAAAGATCCATTTATTCTCAATGGCTTGCCGATCATCGGGAAAGTCAACAGAAGTCCACACTTTGTTTTCATACATGGATCCCATCTCAGATTTCATGGCTTCCAGCCATTTTGCGGAATCTGGGCTCATCATCGCTTCCTCATAGTTCGTAGGTTCATCATGGTCAAGTAACATGACTTCCAGAATAGGATTACCGTACCACTCTGGTGCGGATCTTACTCTGGTAGACCTACGAGGTTCAGTAGAAACTTGATCCGAAGTTTCATGATCATTATCATTGGCTTCCTCACTAATTGGTGTAGTTGTCACAGGAACCGGTTCTCGTGATGAACTACTTCCCAATAATGGAGTAGATACAGTTATCTCATCAAGTTCTACTTTCCTCCCACTCACTTCTTTCGAGAGAAACTCCTTCTCTAGAAAGGATCCATTCTTAGCAACGAATGTCTTGCCTTCGGATCTGTGATAGAAGGTGTACCCAACAGTCTCTTTTGGGTATCCTATGAAGACACATTTCTCCGATTTGGGTTCGAGCTTATTTGGTTGAAGTTTCCTCACATAAGCATCGCAGCCCCAAACTTTAAGAAATGACAACTTTGGTTTCTTGCCAAACCACAGTTCATAAGGTGTCGTCTCAACGGATTTTGATGGTGCCCTATTTAACGTGAATGCGGCCGTCTCTAAAGCATAACCCCAAACCGATAGCGGTAAATCAGTAAGAGACATCATAGATCGCACCATATCAAGTAAAGTACGATTACGACGTTCGGACACACCATTTCGTTGTGGTGTTCCAGGCGCCGTGAGTTGTGAAACTATTCCACATTGTTTCAAGTGTAGCCCAAACTCGTAACTCATATATTCTCCTCCACGATCAAATTGTAGAAACTTTATTTTCTTGTTACGATGATTTTCCACTTCACTCTGAAATTCTTTGAACTTTTCAAATGTTTCAGACCTGTGTTTCATCAAGTAGATATACCCATATCTGCTCAAATCATCTGTGAAGGTGAGAAAATAACGATACCCGCCGCGAGCCTCAACATTCATTGGACCACAAACATCAGTATGTATGATTTCCAACAAATCAGTTGCTCGCTCCATAGTTCCGGAGAACGGCATTTTAGTCATCTTGCCCATAAGGCACGGTTCGCAAGTACCAAGCGATTCATAATCAAGTGATTCCAAAAGTCCATCAGTATGGAGTTTCTTCATGCGCTTTACACCAATATGACCCAAACGGAAGTGCCACAAGTAAGTTGCACTATCGTTATCAACTCTACATCTTTTGGTTTCAACACTATGAATATGTGTATCACTACTATCGAGATTTAATAAAAATAGACCACTCTTCAAGGGTGCATGACCATAAAAGATATTACTCATATAAATAGAACAACCATTATTCTCTGATTTAAATGAATAACCGTATCGCATCAAACAAGATCCAGATATAATGTTCATGCTCAACGCTGGCACCAAATAACAATTATTTAGGTCTAATACTAATCCCGAAGGTAGATATAGAGGTAGCGTGCCGACCGCGATCACATCGACTTTGGAACCATTTCCCACGCGCATCGTCACCTCGTCCTTGGCCAATGCTCGCTTATTCCGTAGTCCCTGTTTCGAGTTCCAAATATTAGCAACAGAACCAGTATAAAATACCCAGGTGCTACTACGAGCTCTAGTTAGGTACACATCAATAACATGTATATCACATATACCTTTGTTCACTTTGCCATCCTTCTTATCCGCCAAATACTTGGGGCAGTTCCGCTTCCAGTGACCAGTCTGCTTGCAGTAGAAGAACTCAGTTTCAGGCTTAGGTCCAGACTTGGGTTTCTTCTCTTGAGCAGCAACTTGCTTGCTGTTCTTCTTGAAGTTCCCCTTCTTCTTCCCTTTGCCCTTTTTCTTGAAACTAGTGGTCTTGTTGACCATCAACACTTGATGCTCCTTCTTGATTTCTACCTCCGCAGCTTTTAGCATTGCGAAGAGCTCGGGAATAGTCTTGTTCATCCCTTGCATATTATAGTTCATCACAAAGCTCTTGTAGCTTGGTGGCAGTGATTGGAGAATTCTGTCAATGACGCTATCATCCGGAAGATTAACTCCCAGTTGAATCAAGTGATTATTATACCCAGACATTTTGAGTATATGCTCACTAACAGAACTATTCTCCTCCATCTTGCAGCTGTAGAACTTATTGGAGACTTCATATCTCTCAATCCGGGCATTTGCTTGAAATATTAACTTCAACTCCTGGAACATCTCATATGCTCCATGACGTTCAAAACATCGTTGAAGGCCCGGTTCTAAGCCGTAAAGCATGGCACACTGAACTATAGAGTAGTCACCAGCTTTGCTCTGCCAAACGTTCTTAACATTGTCAGTTGCATCAGCAGCAGGCCTGGCACCCAGCGGTGCTTCCAGGACGTAACTTTTCTGTGCAGCAATGAGGATAATCCTCAGGTTACGGACCCAGTCCGTGTAATTGCTACCATCATCTTTCAACTTTGCTTTCTCAAGGAACGCATTAAAATTCAATGGAACAACAGCACGAGCCATCTATCTACAAACAAACATAGACAAGCAAAATACTATCAGGTACTAAGTTCATGATAAATTTAAGTTCAATTAATCATATTACTTAAGAACTCCCACTTAGACAGACATCTCTCTAGTCATCTAAGTGATTACGTGATCCAAATCAACTAAACCATAACCGATCATCACGTGAGATGGAGTAGTTTTCAATGGTGAACATCACTATGTTGATCATATCTACTATATGATTCACGCTCGACCTTTCGGTCTCCGTGTTCCGAGGCCATATCTGCATATGCTAGGCTCGTCAAGTTTAACCTGAGTATTCCGCGTGTGCAAAACTGGCTTGCACCCGTTGTAGATGGACGTAGAGCTTATCACACCCGATCATCACGTGGTGTCTGGGCACGACGAACTTTGGCAACGGTGCATACTCAAGGAGAACACTTCTTGATAATTTTAGTGAGAGATCATCTTAAAATGCTACTGTCAATCAAAGCAAGATAAGATGCATAAAGGATAAACATCACATGCAATCAATATAAGTGATATGATATGGCCATCATCATCTTGTGCTTGTGTTATCCATCACCGAAGCACCGTCGTGATCACCATCGTCACCGGCGCGACACCTTGATCTCCATCGTAGCATCGTTGTCATTTACGCCATCTATTGCTTCTACGACTATCGATACCGCTTAGTGATAAAGTAAAGCAATTACAGGGCATTTGCATTTCATACAATAAAGCGACAACCATATGGCTCCTGCCAGTTGCCGATAACTTCGGTTACAAAACATGATCATCTCATACAATAAAATATAGCATCACGTCTTGGCCATATCACATCACAACATGCCCTGCAAAAACAAGTTAGACATCCTCTACTTTGTTGTTGCAAGTTTTACATGGCTGCTATGGGCTTAGCAAGAACCGTTCTTACCTATGCATCAAAACCACAACGGTAGTTCGTCAAGTTGGTGCTGTTTTAACCTTCGCAAGGACCGGGCGTAGCCACACTCGATTCAGCTAAAGTGAGAGAGACAGACACCCGCCAGCCACCTTTAAGCACGAGTGCTCGTAACGGTGAAAGCAGTCTCGCGTAAGCGTACGCGTAATGTCGGTCCGGGCCGCTTCATCTCACAATACCGCCGAACCAAAGTATGACATGCTGGTAAGCAGTATGACTTGTATCGCCCACAACTCACTTGTGTTCTACTCGTGCATATAACATCAACGCATAAAACCTAGGCTCGGATGCCACTGTTGGGGAACGTAGTAATTTCAAAATAATTCCTACGCACACGCAAGATCATGGTTATGGCATAGCAACGAGAGGAGAGAGTGCTCGTCCACGTACCCTCGTAGACCGTAAGCGGAAGCGTTAGCACAACGCGGTTGATGTAGTCGTACGTCTTCACGATCCGACCGATCCAAGCACCGAACGTACGGGGCCTCCGAGTTCAGCACACGTTCAGCTCGATGACGATCTCCGGCCTCCGATCCAGCGAAGCTCCGGAGATGAGTTCCGTCAGCACGATGGCGTGGTGACGATGATGATGTTCTACCGGCGCAGGGCTTCGCCTAAACTCCGCGACGATATGACCGAGGTGGAATATGGTGGAAGGAGGCACCGCACACGGCTAAGGAACGATCCGTAGATCAACTTGTGTTGTCTATGGGGTGCCCCCCGCCCCCGTATATAAAGAAGGGAGGGGGGAGGTGCGGCCGGCCCCCTAGGGGTGCACCTAGAGGATTCCTACTCCCACCGGGAGTAGGACTCCCCCCCCCCCCCTCTTGCCTTGGTGGAGAAGGAAAGGGGGGAGGGGAAAGAGGAAAGGGGGGCACTGCCCCCCCCCCTTCCTTGTACTATTCGGACTAGGGGGGACGGCGTGCGCGGCCTACCCTGGCCGGCCCTCCTATTTTCCCTCTTGGCCCACTAAGGCCCATTATCCCCCGGGAGGGTTCCGGTAACCCCCGGTGTTCCGGTAAAATCCCGATTTCACCCGGAACCATTTCTGATGTCCAAACATAGGCTTCCAATATATCAATCTTTATGTCTCGACCATTTCGAGACTCCTCGTCATGTCCGTGATCACATCCGGGACTTCGAACAAACTTCGGTACATCAAAACTTGTAAACTCATAATAAAACTGTCATCATAACGTTAAGCGTGCGAACCCTACGGGTTCGAGAACTATGTAGACATGACCTAGAACCATTCTCGGTTAATAACCAATAGTGGGACCTGGATGCCCATATTGGTTCCTACATATTCTACGAAGATCTTTATCGGTCAAACCGCATAACGACATACGTTGTTCCCTTTGTCATCGGTATGTTACTTGCCCGAGATTTGATCGTCGGTATCCAATACCTAGTTCAATCTCGTTACCGGCAAGTCTCTTTACTCGTTCTGTAATACATCATCTTATAACTAACTCATTAGTTACAATGCTTGCAAGGCTTAGGTGATGAGTATTACCGAGAGGGCCCAGAGATACCTCTCCAACAATCGGAGTAACAAAACCTAATCTCAAATTATGCCAACCCAACATGTACCTTCAGAGACACCTGTAGAGCACCTTTATAATCACCCAGTTACGTTGTGACGTTTGGTAGCACACAAAGTGTTCCTCCGGTAAACGGGAGTTGCATAATCTCATAGTTGCAGGAACTTTGTATAAGTCATGAAGAAAGCAATAGCAGTATACTAAACGATCAAGTGCTAGGCTAACGAAATGGGTCATGTCAATCACATCATTCTCCTAATGATGTGATCCCATTAATCAAATGACAACACATGTCTATAGTTAGGAAACATAACCATCTTTGATTAATGAGCTAGTCAAGTAGAGGCATACTAGTGACTATATGTTTGTCTATGTATTCACACATGTATCATGTTTCCGGTTAATACAATTCTAGCATGAATAATAAACATTTATCATGATATGAGGAAATAAATAATAACTTTATTATTGCCTCTAGGGAAGTATTGATACTCTTGCATTCTTTACAGACTGTACTGTTTTGACAGTTTGCTGTTATGGTTGCATTGTTTGTGTATGTTTGCTTGTTTAATGATTCTGTTTGAGGATAGGAGTATTAAATATACAGAGGCATTTAGTATGCAATGTTGAATAATAATTTAAGTGATTTTCTACAGTATAATATGATAATGTTTTGCATTGGTTTATACTAACCTATCTCACGAGTTCTTGTTGAGTTTGTTGTGAATGAAGCTTTTGATAAAAAGAGAAACCATGATATGAGAGGAATTAAGGAGACACAAAAGCTCAAGTTTGGGGATGCCCAAGGAACCCCAAGATAATATTTCAAGAAGTCCCAAGCATCTAAGCTTGGGGATGCCCCGGTAGGCATCCCGCCTTTCTTCTTCAACAACTATCGGTTAGTATCGGTTGAGCGTAAGTTTTTGCTTCTTCACATGAGTTGTGTTATCCTTGCAATGTAGTTTTATTTAGCTTTGCTTGCTGTTTGAATAAGTATCAGGATCTGAAATTCTTTAATGAGAGAGAGCCTTACACAAATTGGAATTTGCTAGAATACTCTATGTGCTTCACTTATATCTTTTGAGCTTGATAGTTTTTGCTCATAGTACTTCACTTATATCTTTTGAGCGTGATAACTTTTGCTCTAGTACTTCACTTATATCTTTTAGAGCACGGTGGTGGATTTGTTTTAAAGAAACTATTGATCTCTCATGCTTCACTTACATTATTTTGAGAGTCGTTAATAGCATGGTAATTTTCTTAATGTTAATATACTTGGTATTCAAGATATGTGAAACTTTCTTTTGAGTGTGTTGAATACTAAGAAAAGTTTGATGCTTGATAATTGTTTTGAGATATGGAGGTGATAATATCAAAGTCGTGCTAGTTGGGTGATTATGAATTTGAGAAATACTTGTGTTGAAGTTTGCAAATCCCGTACCATGCACGTATGGTTAAAGTTGTGTAACAAATTTGAAACATGAAGTGTACCTGGCTTGTGCATCCTTATGAGTGGCGGTCGGGGACGAGCGATGGTCTTTTCCTACCAATCTATCCCCCTAGGAGCATCCGCGTAGTACTTGATTTTTGATGGCTTCTAAATTTTTGCAATAAGTATATGAGTTCTTTTGACTAATGTTGAGTCCATGGATTATACGCACTCTCGCCTTTCCGCCTTTGCTAGCCTCTTCGGTACCGTGCATTGCCCTTTCTCACCTTGAGAGTTGGTGCAAACTTCGCCGGTGCATCCAAACCCCGTGATACGATACGCTCTATCACACATAAGCCTCATTATATCTTCCTCAAAACAGCAACCATACCTACCTATTATGGCATTTTCATAGCCATTCCGAGATATATTGCCATGCAACTTCCACCATCATCATCATGACATACATTACTTTTATCATATTGCCATTGCATGATCATGTAGTTGACATCGTGTTTGTGGCAAAGCCACCATGCATTATTTTCCATACATGTCACTCTTGATCCATTGCACCATCCCGGTACACCGCCGGAGGCATTCATATAGAGTCATATCTTGTTCTAGTTTCGACTTGTAATTCATATGTCGTAATAAAAGTGTGATGATCATCATTATTAGAGAATTGCCCAACTAAAAAAAGGCCAAAAAAAAGAAAGGCCCAAAAAAAAGGAAAGGCCCCAAAAAAAGAAAGGCCCAAAAAAGGCAAAAAAAAAGAGAAAGGCCCAAAAAAGAAGAAAGGCCCAAAAAAATAAAAAATAAAAAGGGCAATGCTACTATCTCTTTTCCACACTTGTGCTTCAAAGTAGCACCTTGTTCTTCATGTAGTGAGTCTCATATATTGTGCTTCAAAGTAGCACCTTGTTCTTCATGTAGTGAGTCTCATAAGTTGTCCTTTTATACTAGTGGGAATTTTCCATTATAGAACTTGGCTTGTATATTCCTACGATGGGCTTCCTCAAATGCCCTAGGTCTTCATGAGCAAGCGAGTTGGATGCACACCCACTAGTTTTCTTTTGTTGAGCATTCATAGCTCTAGTGCATCCGTTGCATGGCAATCCCTACTCCTCATGTTGACATCAATTGATGGGCATCTCCATAGCCCGTTGATTAGCCTCGTCAACGTGAGACTTTCTCCTTTTTTGTCTTCTCCACACAATCCCCATCATCATATTCTATTCCACCCATAGTGCTATATCCATGGCTCACGCTCATGTATTGCGTGAAGGTTGAAAAAGTTTGAGATTATTTAAGTATGAAACAATTGCTTGGTTTGTTATCGGGGGTATAGAGGTTGGGAACATCTTTGTGTGACGAAAATGAAGCATAGCTTAACCATATGATTTTGTAGGGATGAACTTTCTTTTGCCATTTTATTTTGAGAAGACATGATTGCTTTGATTAGTATGCTTGAAGTATTATTATTTTTGTGTCAATATGAACTTTTGTCTTGAATCTTTCGGATCTGAATATTCATATCACAATTAAGAAGATTTACATTGAAATTATGCCAAAGTATCACTCTGCATCAAAAATTCTTTTTTTATCAATTACCTACTCGAGGACGAGCAGGAATTAAGTTTGGGGATGCTTGATACGTCTCCAACGTATCTATAATTTTGATTGCTCCATGCTACTTTATCTATTGTTTTGGGCAATATTGGGCTTTATTATCCATTTTTATATTATTTTTGTGACTAACCTATTAACCGGAGGCCCAGCCCAGATTTGCTGTTTTATGCCTATTTCAGTGTTTCGTGGAAAAGGAATATCAGACAGAGTCAAAACGGAACGAAATTAACTAGAGAAGTAAATTTTGGAAGGAAACCAATCTGTTGGGCTTGGAGTGCACGTCAGGGGATTCCCGGGCTGCCCACGAGGGTGGAGGGCGCGCTCCTCTCCCCTGGGCGCACCCCCTACCTCGTGAGCACTCCGAGGGTCCACCGACGTACCCCCTGCACCCATATATACCTATGTACCCTAGAACTTCCAGAACAGAAGATAGATCGGGAGTTCCGCCGCCGCAAGCCTCTGTAGCCACCAAAAACCAATCGGGACCCTGTTCCGGCACCCTGCCGGAGGGGGATCCCATCATCGGTGGCCATCTTCATCATCCCGGCGCTATCCATGACGAGGAGGGAGTAGTTCACCCTCGGGGCTGAGGGTATGTGCCAGTAGCTATGTGTTTGATCTCTCTCCCTCGTGTTCTCTCTCGTGTTCTATGGCACGATCTTGATGTATCCCGAGCTTTGCTATTGTAGTTGGATCTTATGATGTTTCTCCCCCTCTACTCTCTTGTGATGAATTGAGTTTCCCCTTTTGAAGTTATCTTATTGGATTGAGTCTTTTATGAACACTTGATGTATGTCTTGCGTGGGATAACCGTGGTGACAATGGGTTATTCTATTGATCCACTTGATGTATGTTTTGGTGATCAACTTGCGGGTTTCGTGACACTTGGGAACGTATGCATAGGGGTTGGCACACGTTCTTGACTCTCCGGTAGAAACGTTGGGGCACTCTTTGAAGTACTTTTATGTTGGTTGGATGAATCTGAGATTGTGTGATGCATATCGTATAATCATGCCCACGGATACTTGAGGTGACAATGGAGTATCTAGGTGACATTAGGGTTTTGGTTGATTTGTATCTTAAGGTGTTATTCTAGTATGAACTCTATGATGGATCGAGCGGAAAGAATAGCTTTATGTTATTTTACTACGAACTCTTGAATAGATAGGACAGAAAGAATAGCTTTGTGGTGGTTTCGTACCCGACCATAACCTCTACATTTGTTCTCCGCTATTAGTGTCTTTGGAGTGACTCTTTGTTGCATGTTGAGGGCTTGTCATATGTTCTATCTATGTTATTATTGTTGAGAAAACTTACACTAGTGAAAGTATGAACCCTAGGCCTCGTTTCCTATCATTGCAATACCGCTTACGATCACTTTTACCACTTGTTACCTTGCTGTTTTTATATTTTCAGATTACAAAAACCTATATCTACTATCTATTTTGCACTTGTATCTTCATCTCTTCGCCGAACTAGTGCACCTATACAATTTACCATTGTATTGGGTGTGTTGGGGACACAAAAGACTCTTTGTTATTTGGTTGCAGGGTTGTTTGAGAGAGACCATCTTCATCCTACGCCTCCTACGGATTGATAAATCTTAGGTCATCCACTTGAGGGAAATTTGCTACTGTCCTACAAACCTGTGCACTTGCAAGCCCAACAACGTCTACAAGAAGAAGGTTGTGTAGTAGACATCACTTCTCCATGGCATACAGTTCGCTCCCAGCATCAGTTGCGCCGAACTTAACTTGGAGCGCATCCCACAAGTTTTAGGCAACACGCATATGGAGATATGTGTCAACCAACTTGTCTCCGATCACAGTAAGAACGGCTCCAACAAAGATGGTGGTTGCCTCCCTAAACGCCTTTTCCTGTTCAGGAACAATCGTTTCTGTGGGAGACACAGCACCAACCCAGAACACGTTCATTGCTGTGAGCCACAAGGTGGTCCTTGTCTGCCAACGCTTAAAATGCGTCCCAGTAAACTTTTCCGATTTCAGTGTCGCAGCAAAGCCTTGAATCGAAAAGTGCCTAAAATAAGGTTTTTGGATTGTTGGAAATATTAGCACTTTTCCAATTATACTAATCCACGAGTAAACAAACAGTAAGCATGGCAAATACGGTATGCACCTCATACCGATTCCTAAGCATACTAGCACGTACAGAACATAGAAGCAGACCATCTATGAGCAGCACATATACGGCTAGCACAAACACGAGTAAATGAGGGATGAACAGGTCATACCCTCCGGTTGGCCAGGCCAACGCGGCGGCGACAGTAGCAGCCTCGGCTTCGTCCGTGGCCTTCTTCTTGGCGGCAGCGGCGGCGGCCATGGTGTTGATGCAGGGGAAGTAGTGGAAGCAGAGGCTGACGGAGCTGGGGACGGATCGGGAGCAGTCGCGCTGAGACGCTCTCCAAAAGCCTTATCGTCGTTCTCCCGAGCAGGATCTCGAACGGCAGGGTTCCGGAGGCACCTGCTCTCCCGACCAACCGTGCACGCGGTCGTCGTGATGGGATCGGCGGAGGCAACACAGAGCAAGGAACAGTAGAAGACGACTAGGTTACGCGAGAGGGAGTGAGTGAACCGAACTGGGTCACTCCACTGGGCAGAGCCTTCTTATATAGGCCGCCGGGCAGGAAGTCGTGGGCCTGTGCGGAGGCCCATGACCGAGTCGACACACTCCCCGGCAAGGGAGTGTCCCGGCAAGGGAGTTGGTGAATCCCGGCAACGCGAATCCGCCCACAGTCCAACGCCTGGGCAGCGGAGGAGGAGCGCGCGTGTACCATTTCTCTTCCCAAGCTCCCAATGGCAAGTGGTAGAGCAGCCCTTATAAAAGGGTCTTAACTCTTCTCAACTAGCAAGGTGGGACTAAACTTCTCACCACCTGCCATACCATACATGTGCCTCAAGATTAACGAGGAATCATTGTTCATATGGGCCTAAAGCCCATCCATAATTCAACAGATACTTCATTAAGTTTTGGGCCTAAAGCCCATCCATAATTCAACAGATACTTCGTTAAGTTTAAGTCGACTGAGATTTAGCAACGCCGTTCTTGGGTGACATGCACACTGCTGCTACAATCAAGACCGCCGTCGTTGCTTTGACCGCCTGTTCTAACCAGCTAAACTCAAATGAGTTAAATGAAGACGCCGGTGTGTGGCGTGAGACGCGACTCTGTAGAAGCTCTTCAAGTTTGAAATATATTCAGGCGGGAGGGTACCACGGTACGTTTCACGAAGGAATACAAAATTAACGGAGCCTTCCATGTGACACCCATGGTAGGACTTCTGAACAAAAAACCTCTTAACTCGCGCTAAAACGCCACTAGCTAGTTACAAAAATGCTAGACATACAAAGACTTACACGCTTTTACACGCTCCTTCCATCTAACAACCAATCACAAACCTCTCCCCCCCCTGATTTTCAGGGGAATGGGCCGCCCCGCTCATCTATTGACCAATCAAGGTTAACCATCCTGTAAAAGCCTGTAAATCGTTTGTACGTGTAGCATTGCCGAGCTAGTTACTACTCCCTCCGTTTCTTTTTAGTCTGCGTATAAGGTTTGGTCAAAGTCAAGCTTTGCATAGTTTGACTAACTTTATATTAAAAAATATCAACATTCACAACATGAAATCAACATTTTCAGATGCACCATGAAATGTATTTTCATATTATGTAGTTTAAGTATTGTAGATGTTCATATCTTTTAATATAAATTTCATCAAACTTTATGTAGTTTGACTTTGACCAAAACTTATACGCGGAGTAAAAAGGAACGGAGGGAGTACTACTAGTCACATCCACCAAGCGGCTCCAGGAAGCCGTGGTCAACGCACTGCGCAATGGCGTCCCTGAGGATGTCCCCGGCGTCGTGCCCGAACCTAAACCCCAGATCCAGCAGCCGCTTGGACGACACCACGGACGCCGGGCTCGCACCGTCGAGATCGTCACCCAACCTGCATCAAAACAACTTCACCTGAGACCACACCATTCAAACACCTGAAAGATGGAGCTCCGAGGTGAGGTCAACCGCGTGCCTCTTTTCGGGGTTGAACGGAGGGTAGTGCGAGGCGAGGAGCCGGGTGATGTCGGCCATGGCGTGGCTGCCGCCGACGCACAGGTACCGCCCCTCGGCGGCCGGCGCGTCCGCGAGGAAGAGGTGCGCGTCGCACGCGTCCTGGACGTGCGCCAGCGGCACGCACCCGAACCGCGCGTGCACCGACGCCAGCAGCGCGCTCAGCTTCGGGTCACCTGCGGCGCAGAGCAAGAATCCTCGTGTCACCCAGGGAAGCTTCTGAGCTGGAGTAGATGGGTTCGGTTACGTGCGTGTTATGGGGGAGAGGAGGAGCTGGACGCTGGTGGGCACGGCCGGCGTCAGGAACGGGCCGGCGACCGTCGGCAGCACGACGGACACGAGGCGGAGGCCGTTCTCCCGCGCGAACCCGAACGCGGCCTCCTCCGCCAGCCGCTTCGACAGGATGTAGACCCAGCCAATGGGCTTGGTGGCCCATACGTCGTCAAGGTCTCTGAGGCACGACTCGTCCACCACCGCCCCCTCCGCGCCGGCCGCCGCCAGCGTGCTGACGGAGGAGGTGAAGACGACCCGGCGGACGGTCCGGGCGCGGACGCATGACCGCAGCACGTTGATGGTGCCCCTCGTCGCCGGCTCCAGCACCTGCGACCTCACGCGCTCCTCTGCAAGTTGCAAGCACACGTGGCCACCATAGCAATAGTGAGCTCGATCCAACACGGTGCAGTGTCCGGTCAACGCTAGATCCGACTATCACGTAAAAGTAGTGCCTAGTGTGCACATGCTAGCTAGTGCTGCTTTCTTTCCGGACGAACACGCACTAACTAAAGTTGGTCAAATCAAATGGTTTACAGATCGAGATTTAGTAGAGACGACTGTATTAGAGAGTGGTAATCAGCATATCAGGTATCAAGGACGGAGTAAGAGGCCAACACTGCGGGGGCGGCTCACCGGCGTCGTGCTGGTCGGGCGATAGGTGGAGGTCCATGGAGGCGGCGACGTGGAAGAGCACGGCGCATCCGGTGATGGCATCGGCGAAGCTCCCTTCCTCGGCCATGTCCGCCCGGAACACCGTGAGCCGCTCCTTGCCTTCCACCGCCGACAGCATGCGCCACGCCTTGGCTGACGGACACACGGAGCAGCACACACCTTGAAAGAACTAATAGGTGGCACTGGCATCTGTGTAAAGCTGGCCGTATACCTGGGTCCCTGGCCGTGGCGTGGACGCGGCGGCCCCGCCGCAGCAGGGTGCGGACGAGCCAGGAGCCGACGTAGCCGGTGGCGCCCGTCACGCACACCGGCTGGTCCTGCTCCGTCGAGCCGCCGCCGACGCTGCCCATCATTTCGATCTCCCCCCGTGCTCCCTTGGCAGTCGTTCAGGCGAGGAAGCCGGATGCGGACGGGGGCCAAAGGCGGAGGAGCTGCCAGTCCACGCTAGCTCTTTCTAGATCGCTTGTACTTGTGTGCACCAGCAGGTGCATGGAAGACAGCTAAGCTGCAGGTTGTTAGGGCATCTTCAGCCGTTGGCCCCCAAGGGGCGTCTAAAAGCGCCGCCTGGGGGTGAGCCGGCCCAAAGAAAAGCCATGGGGGCGAGTCGTCGCCCAGCCGTCAGCCCCATGGCCGCCCCAGGCGAGTGTTTTAAAAAAAAAGGGGCCGTTCGGCGAAGTTATGATAAAAGAGTATTTAAATTTCGGCTAAAGATGACGAATTTCGGCCAAATTCGCGCATTTTCATTACATTAAGCTAATCTAAAAAAGAAAGGGGCTGAAGTAGTCGCCGCCGTCGCCGCCATCGTCGTCGTCGGCCTTCTCCTCCTTGACGCGGACCCCCCGGCTGGACCCGACGTCGCCATGGTGGACTGGCGGCGGCGCGTCGTCGTCGTCGTCGCTGTCGCATAGGACGACGACTCCGTCTTCGTCGCGGCCGCATCGGCGCTCCTCGAAGCGGCGCAGGGTGGCGCGCTGGCGCTCCTTCACCTTCTCCCGGCGCGCCTTCTCCATCGCAATGGAGTCCTGTCGCGCCCATTCGAGGGCCGCGTCGTCGTCGACGAACTCCGCCTTCACCGGCACCAGCCCCCCGCTCCGTCTTCACCGGCGCCAGCCCTGGCTCCGTCTTTGGCTTGACGAAGCGCGGAGGAGCCGACGAGGAGGGGGCGCACCGGCCTCCCTCGTTGATGACGATGCCGGCGCTGCCCGTGAAGGAATCAATGGCAATGCTGACCGGCGGCAGCCTTGCCATTGATTCCCCGCGGGAACCGAGGCCGTTGGGGGGAGACAAGGCACCGAGTCGCTGACGCGGCTGGCCCGCGGCTTCTTCGCGCCAAAACAACTCGTCCCGGCGCCCCCGGGCGCCCCCCAGCGCGCCGGGTTCGGGCTGGGTCCGCCGGCGCTATTTTTGGCCCAAGCCGGCGATTTTCGGCGTCCTGAGGGCGCGACTGAGCCGTTTTTTCGGTGCCGGCGCGAAAAAGTCGCCTGGGGAGGCCTTCTGAAGGGCGCGGCTGGAGATGCCCTTAGTACTCCACTTACTTATATGGAAAGAGACAAATGGTGGTAATGAGGCGCAGCCGACACTCGCCCAGTGTCCAGTCCAAAGAGGATCGTCACGTCACCCTGGAGGCTGGACGACGTGCATGGGACAGCACCAAGATGGAGTCGCGCGCTTGGGTGGGGATGCAAGTGCAAGTCCAGGTGCAGCACCCCCGGCGGATTCCGCGTACTGGGATGCTGCGCCCACGGTGGTGACGTCCGTCCGGCGCCACCACCCCGGCCTCGCCGGCAAAGCGAGAGGGCTGAAATGGCCGTGCGCCTTTTCGTCGTGGGTTGGGTGCTCCAGGTGCAGATCGACCGATGTGACACCGATCTCCTGGTGATGCTGGCGCAGTCCACGCGATCCGCGTCTGGACTTATTCTTTGTTGTTTCTCCGCACTCGCCGCCGTGACGTGACGTTGCCGGCAGGGCGACACGACACCGACGGGCTCTGGAGCCTGGACCTGGACACGAAGAGCGCGCGCGGCGAAGGCCTAGAGAAGAGCCACAGAAGGCCGGTCACGCGCACGTCACGTTTCTGGATGGCACGTCGTGGCGGAGCACGTACGCTACGGCACAGTGCCACCGGCGGCGGCGGGGCTCAAGCCGACGGCTGGTGAGGATCGAGCCAGCCAGAGATGGTGTGAACCGTGCACAGTGTTCATTTTGACTTTTTTGTCCGCTCCATCTTTTAAGTCTATGGTTCATAGAATATATGAGGAGGGGAAATATCGCATTTAAGTGCGGATAGCTGTTACTACGGCCCTGTTTGTTTCATAAGTCCTAGGACTTTTTTAAGTCCCAACTTATAAGTCATAAGTCCCTACCTGTTTGTTTACAGGGACTTATAAGTCCCGAGTCCCTACCTATTTGTTTACAGGGACTTATAAGTCCATGTTGCACCGCTGCAACGAGGCTCAGGAGAGGGCCTGTCCGACGATTGGAGGCACCGTTGCAACGAATCGAGGCAGAACGAACCGAGGCGGGGCGGCGATGGGGCGGCGAACCGAGGCGGGGCGGCGACGGGGCGAGGGGCGGGGCGGCGACGGGGCGAGAGGCGGGGCGGTGACGGGGCGGCGAACCGAGGCGGGGCGGCGACGGGGCGAGAGGCGGGGCGGTGACGGGGCGGCGAACCGAGGCGGGGCAGCGACGGGGCGACGACGAGGCGAGAGGCGGGGCGGCGAACCGAGGCGGGGCGGCGACGGGGCGAGGGGCGGGGCGGCGACGGGGCGAGAGGCGGGGCGGCGAAGGGGCGGCGAACTGAGGCGAGGCGGCGACGGGGCGAGAGGCGAGCCGGCGACGAGGCGTGCGGGGAACGAGCTTGGAGCGAATAAGTCCCAATAAGCTCCTCCCTGAGAGTCTTATTTGATAAGTCCCAAATCACCATAATAAGTCCCAATAAGTCCCTTGTGTTTGGTTTAGGTGGGACTTATAGGGACTTTTTTAAGTCCCTAAACCAATAAGTCCCTGGAAACAAACACCCCCTACCTCTGTCTTCTAAAGTAAGACGTTTTTGCTGTTAAATTTAAATGGTAAAGAGGTATTACATTATGAGACTGAGTAAGTAGTAGATTAAAATTTTCACATCTTTTACTCCCTCCATTCCTTAATGTAAGGTGTATTAGTTTTTCAAAAAGTCAAACATTGTCAATGTTTGACCAAATTTATAGCAAAATCTATAAAGATTTACAATATTGAATATGTAAAATATAAAAATATATTTCATGGTGAGTGTAGTGACAATGATATGGTATTCTATACATTGATATTTTTGTATAAAAGTTTGGTCAAATTTAGAGATGTTTGAACTTTTGAAAAAATAATACACCTTATATTTAGGAACGCAGGGAGTATTTTTCACTTCTGCTTCGGTACAACATTCTAAAAACATCAACGTAGACATCTCTTCATACCCCTTCTTAATAAAGGGCAGGATGATCTTTTTTAAAGTCCCTGCCCGCACCGACCGTGGCCTGTATGCACCGCCGGCCGGCCATTGGGCAGAGCCCCAAGACCTCACGCATGTTGCATGGAGATCAGAGCCAGCGGAGCTAGCAAGTCCAAGTGAATAATTAGCTGCGCGAATTTATAAGACACGTGGCGGATCCAATAGATTCTAAAAAAAAGTGGCGGAAACAATATTTAAAAACAATTTATGAAATGTATTCGAAATTCCAAACAATCTTTTTTTATAAAAACGTGAACTTTGGGGATCTCAAAACATTTTTCAAAAAAACAGAAACAAAATTGAAACACGAACATTTTTTGAAATGATGAACAGTTTTTAAAAAATAGAAGCAAAATTAAAAAAATCTATTTTTTGGAAATTATGAAGAATATTTTGAAAACTATAACATTTTGTGAAATTCTCTGAACATTTTTGTAATTTGCGGACAAATTTTGCAAAATATGAACTTTTTTTAAAATTGTATTTTCTTAAATTACTGAACATTTTATGAATTTTTAAATAAATTATCCAAATACGAAGATTTTAGGAAATTTGGAATTCTAACCTTTTTTGAATTTTTTGTACATTTATTGAAAAGAAGCAAACAATTTTTTAAGTCTAGTTTATTTTATATTTCGAGTATTTTTTTGTAAAAGAAGCTGGTAATTCTTTAATTTCGAAACTTATTTTGGAATTCCTAAGCAAACAGGGCGGCTATATCAATTAACTTAGTAAGATGTGCCACAACAGTTTCAGATTCATAGCCATAGAAAGGATCAGATTCAACCAAAGTAATTATATCTGGATCAACAGAAAATTCATAATAATCCTTATCGGGAACACAGATAGGTGAAGTAGCAAAAGCAGGGTCGGGTCTCATTCTATCTCTAAGAGATTCTTTATTCCATTTAACTAGCAACCTCTTAAGTTCGTATCTATCCTGGCAAGCAAAAATAGCTGCAGAAGATTCCGCATCAAAAAGATAACCCTCAGGAATAGCAGGCATATTCTCATCATCACTCTCATCATCAGAGGGGTATTAATATGCATTAAGGATCTGAGCAAATGATCTTTCACTGAATAAACCAATTAGCATCAACTACAAGGAGTAATCAACACTACTAGCAACCCACAGGTACCAATCTGAGGTTTTGGTACAAAGATTGGTTACAAGGGATGAACTAGGGCTTGAGAGGAGATGGTGCTGGTGAAGATGTTGATGGAGATTGAACCCCTCCCGATGAGAGGATCGATGGTGATGGCGATGGTGATGATTTCCCCCTCCCAGAGGGACGTTTCTCCAGTAGAACAGCTCCGCCGGAGCCCTAGATTGGTTCCGCCACGGTGGTGGTGGAGTTTAATCCCGAATGCTTGCTTATGATTTTTCTACGGTAAAAGACTTCATATAGCAGAAGATGGGCACCGGAGGGCTGCCAGGTGGCCCATAAGGCAGGGGGCGCGCCTAGGGGGGTTGGGCGCGCCCCCCACCCTCGTGGCTAGGGTGTGGGCCCCCTCTGGTACTTCTTCTGCTCAATATTTATTATTAATTCCAAAAATGACTTTCGTGGAGTTTCAGGACTTTTGGAGCTGTGCAGAATAGGTCTCCTATATTTGCTCCTTTTCCAGCCCAGAATTCCAGCTGCCGGCATTCTCCCTCTTCATGTCAACCTTGTAAAGTAAGAGAGAATAGCCATAAGTATTGTGACATAACATGTTAACAGCCCATAACGCAATAAATATCGATATAAAAGCATGATGCAAAATGGACGTATCAAATATCAAGAATAACAAAGTCCGTTAAAATAGTAACGTTTGCAACCACAACAGCCACATCCTCACAAATACCGACAGGTATAGAAGTTGATTTATCGTCCATTTGCAAAGATATTGCAGTAGGTGTTAACTTATTCAAATAAATTCTATGATATAAAGAGAGAGGCATAACACTAACACCGGCTCCAAGATCACATAAAGTAGTTTTAACATAGTTTCTTTTAATGGAGCATGGTATAGTTAGTACTCCTGGATCTCCAAGTTTCTTAGTTATTCCACCTTTAAAAGTATAATTAGCAAGCATGGTGGAAATTTCAGCTTCTGGTATCTTTCTTTTATTTGTAACAATATCTTTCATGTACTTAGCATAAGGATTCATTTTAAGCATATCTGTCAAACGCATACGCAAAAAGATAGATCTAATCATTTCAGCAAAGCGCTCAAAATCCTCATCATCGTTTTTCTTGGATGGTTTAGGAGGAAAAGTCATGGGTTTCTGAACCCATGGTTCTCTTTCTTTACCGTGCTTCCTAGCAATGAAGTCTCTTTTATCATAATGTTGATTCTTTGATTGTGGGTTATCAAGATCAACAGCAGGTTCAACCTCTACATCATTATTATTGCTAGGTTGAGCATCAACATGAACATCATCATTAACATCATCACTGGGTTCATGTTCATTACCAGATTGTGTTTCAGCATCAGAAATAGAAATATTATTGGGATTCTCAGGTGTGTCAACAACAGGTTCACTAGAAGCATGCAGAGTCCTATCATTTTTCTTCTTCTTCTTTTTGGAAGGACTTGGTGCATCAACATTATTTCTCTGAGAATCTTGCTCAATTCTCTTAGGGTGGCCCTCAGGATACAAAGGTTCCTGAGTCATTCTACCACCTCTAGTCACAACTCTAACAGCATTATCATTTTTCTTATTATTTAATTCATTGAGCAAATCATTTTGAGCTTTAAGAACTTGTTCTACTTGAGTGGTAACCATAGAAGCATGTTTACTAATAAGTTTAAGTTCAACTTTAACTCTAGACATATAATCACTCAAGTGTTCAATCATATAAGCAATGCGTTTCAATTGTCTACCAACATAAGCATTGAAGTTTTCTTGTTTAACAATAAAATTATCAATCTCATCTAAGCATTGGCTAGCAGACTTATAACGATGAATATCACCTTCATCGAATCTATAGAGAGAATTTACCTTTACTACCTATGTCGGGTTATCAACACCATGTACTTCTTCAATAGGCGGTAAATTCTTAACATCTTCAACTTTAATACCCTTTTCTTTCATAGATTTCTTTGCCTCTTGCATATCTTCAGGACTGAGAAATAGAATACCCCTTTTCTTCGGAGTTGGCTTAGGAGTTGGTTCAGGAAGTTTCCAATAGTTTTCGTTAGTCAACATATTATTCAATAACAATTCAGCTTGATCAAGAGTTCTTTCCCTGAAAACACAACCAACACAACTATCTGGGTGGTCTCTAGAAGCACCGGTTAGTCCATTATAAAAGATATCAAGTATTTCATTTTTCTTGAGAGGATGATCAGCCAAAGCATTAAGTAATTGAAGAAGCCTCCCCCAAGCTTGTGGTAGACTCTCTTCTTCAATTTGCACAAAATTATATATTTCCCTTAAAGCAGCTTGTTTCTTATGGGCGGGGAAATATTTAGCAGAGAAGTAATAGATCATATCCTGGGGACCACGCACACAACCAAGGTCAAGAGAATTAAACCAAGTTTTAGCATCACCCTTTAAGGAGAATGGAAATAATTTAAGGATATAGTAGTAACGAGTTTTCTCATCATTAGTGAATAGGGTGGCTATATCATTCAATTTAGTAAGATGTGCCACGACAGTTTCAGATTCATAGCCATAAAAAGGATCAGATTCAACCAAAGTAATTATCTTAGGATCGACAGAGAAATAATAATCCTTATCAGTAATAAAGATAGGTGAAGTAGCAAAAGCAGGGTCATATTTCACTCTAGCATTCAAAGACTTTTCTTTCAGCTTAGCTAATAATTTCTTATGATCAGATCTATCATTGCAAGCAAGAAAATCTCTAGTAGTTTCTTCATCCATAACATAACCCTCAGGCACAATAGGCAATTCATATATAGGAGGAGAATCCTCATTATCACTTTCATCAGTATTATCAGTTTCAATAATTTCATTCTCTCTAGCCCTAGCAAGTTGTTCATCAGGAAATTCACCTAGTGGCACAGTATTATCAAGCATAGAAGTAGTTTCATCATAAGTATCATGCATAGTATAAGTGGCATCATCAATAACATGCGACATATCAGAATTAATAACAGAAGCAGGTTTAGGTGTCGCAAGCTTACCCAAAACAGAATGTGAATGAAGTGCAGAGCTAGATGGCAGTTCCTTACCTCCCCTCGTAGTTGAGGGAACAATCTTAGTTCTTTCTTCTTTCAAGTTCCTCATAGTGACCAGCAGATATAGATCCCAAGTGACTCAAAGAATAGAGCTATGCTCCCTGGCAACGGTGCTGATAACCCGCAAGTATAGGGGATCACAACAGTTTTCGAGGGTAGAGTATTCAACCCAAATTTATTGATTCGACACAAGGGGAGCCAAAGAATATTCTCAAGTATTAGCACTTGAGTTGTCAATTCAACCACACCTGGATAACTTAATATCTGCAGCAAAGTATTTAGTAGCAAAGTAGTATGGAAGTAACGGTAACGGTAGCAAAAGTAATAGTAGCAGTTTTGTAGTAATTGTAACAATAGCAACGGTAATGTAACTAAGCAAAGAGCAATATGTGAAAAGCTCGTAGGCATTGGATCAGTGATGGATAATTATGTCAGATGTGATTCCTCATATAAGGGTTATAACATACGATGACACAAAACTAGCTCCAGTTCATCAATGTAATGTAGGCATGTATTCCGAATATAGTCATACATGCTTATGAAAAAGAACATGCATGGCATCTTTTGTCCTACCCTCCCGTGGCAGCGGGGTCCTATTGGAAACTAAGGGATATTAAGGCCTCCTTTTAATAGAGTACCGGACCAAAGCATTAACACTTAGTGAATACACGAACTCCTCAAACTACGGCCATCACCGGTAAGTATCCTGATTATTGTCACTTTGGGGTTAACGGATCATAACACATAATAGGTGACTATAGACTTGCAATATAGGATCAAGAACTCACATATATTCATGAAAACATAATAGGTTCAGATCTGAAATCATGGCACTCGGGCCCTAGTGACAAGCATTAAGCATAGCAAAGTCATAGCAACATCAATCTCAGAACATAGCTAGTGGATAATAGGGATCAAGCCCTAACAAAACTAACTCGATTACATGGTAAATATCATCCAAACCATCACCGTCCAGCAAGCCTACGATGGAATTACTCACGCACGGCGGTGAGCATCATGAAATTGGTGATGGAGGATGGTTGATGATGACGACGGCGACGAACCCCCCTCTCCAGAGCCCCGAACGGACTCCAGATCAGCCCTCCCAAGAGAGTTTAGGGCTTGGCGGCGGCTCCGTATCGTAAAACACGATGAATCTTTCTCTCTGATTTTTTTCTCCATGAACGTGAATATATGGAGTTGGAGTTGAGGTCGGTGGAGGTCCAGGGGGCCCATGAGGCAAGGGGCGCACCCTAGGGGGGCGCCCCCACCCTCGTGGACAGGGTGTGGGCCCCCTGACGTTAATTCTTTTGCCAATATTTTTTATTAATTCCAAAAAGTTGCTTCGTGGATTTTCAGGTCATTCCAAGAACTTTTATTTCTGCACAAAAATAACACCATGGCAGTTCTGCTGGAAACAGCGTCAGTCTGGGTTAGTTTCGTTCAAATCATGCAAGTTAGAGTCCAAAACAAGGGAAAAAGTGTTTGGAAAAGTAGATACGACGGAGACGTATCAACTCCCCGAAGCTTAAACATTTGCTTGTCCTCAAGCAATTCAGTTGACAAACTGAAAGTGATAAAGAAAAACTTTTACAAACTCTGTTTGATCTTGTTGTTGCAAATATGTAAAGCCAGCATTCAAGTTTTTCAACAAAGATTATGAACTAACCATATTCACAATAACACTTAGGTCTCATGTTTACTCATATCAATGGCATAATCAGCTAGCAAGCAATAATAATAAATCTCGGATGACAACACTATCTCAAAACAATCATAATATGATATAACAACATGGTATCCCGCTAGCCCTTTCTGAGACCGCAAAACATAAATGCAGAGCACCTTTGAAGATCAAGGACTGACTAAACATTGTAATTCATGGTAAAAGAGATCCGGTCATAGTCATACTCAATATAAATTAATAGTAATGCATGCAAATGACAGCGGTGCTCTCCAGTGGGTGCTTTTTAATAAGAGGGTGATGAATCAACATAAAAGTAAATAGATAGGCCCTTCGCAGAGGGAAGCAGAAATTTGTAGAGGTGCAGAGCTCGATTTTGAAATAGAGATAAATAACATTTTGAGCGGTATACTTTCAGTGTCAACTTAACAACTGAGAGATCTCGATATTTTCCATGCTACACACATTATAGGCGGTTCCCAAACAGAATGGTAAAGTTTATACTCCCCCACCACCAACAAGCATCAATCCATGTCTTGCCCGAAACAACGGGTGCCTCCAACTAACAATAATCCTGGGGGAGTTTTGTTTGCAATTATTTTGATTTGATTTGAGCATGGGACTGGGCATCCCGGTGACCAGCCATTTTCTCGTGAATGAGGAGCGGAGTCCACTCTTGAGAATAACCCACCTAGCATGGAAGATACAGACAACCCTAGTTGATACATGAGCTGTTCGAGCATACAAAACATAATTTCATTTGAAGGTTTAGAGTTTGGCACATACAAATTTACTTGGAACGGCAGGTAAATACCGCATATAGGAAGGTATGGTGGACTCATATGGAATAACTTTAGGGTTAATGGAGTTTGGATGCACAAGCAGTATTCCCGCTTAGTACAAGTGAAGGCTAGAAAGAGACTGGGAAGCGGCAAACTAGAGAGCGACAACATTCATGAACATGCATTAAAATTAATCAACACCGAGTGCAAGCATGAGTAGGATATAATCCACCATGAACATAAATATCGGAAGGCTATGTCGATTTTGTTTCAACTACATGCGTGAACATGTGCCAAGTCAAGTCACTCGAATCATTCAAAGGAGGATACCACCCAATCATACCACATCACAACCATTTTAATAGCATGTTGGCACGCAAGGTAAACCATTATAAGCTCCTAGCTAATTAAGCATGTCATAAGCAACTATAATATCTAATTGTCATTGCAAATATGTTTATTCATAATAGGCTGAATCAGGAACGATGAACTAATCATATTTACAAAAACAAGAGAGGTCGATTTCATACCAGCTTCTCTCATCTCAATCAGTCCATCATATATCGTCATTATTGCCTTTCACTTGCACGACCGAACGGCGTGGATAATAATAATAGTGCACGTGCATTGGACTATGCTGGAATCTACAAGCATTCAATTCAAGGGAGAAGACAAGGTAGTATGGGCTCTTGGTTAAATCAACAATAATGCATACAAGAGCCACTCAACATTTTCATCATGGTCTTCTCCTCTCGACCCCCAAAGAAAAGAAAAGAAATAAAACTATTTACACGGGAAAGCTCCCAACAAGCAAAAGAAGAACGAGAAATCTTTTTGGGTTTTCTTTTAATTACTACCACTATAGGCATGGAAAGTAAACTAACTAATTTTTTTGTTTTTTCTTAAGGTTATTCAAACACACAAGAACAAAGCTAAAAAAAGAAAATAAAATAGCATGGATAGTACAATGAAAAAGTATGAGCACCGACAACTAGAATGAGTGTGTGAACATGAATGTAATGTCGGTGAGAAATACGTACTCCCCCAAGCTTAGGCTTTTGGCCTAAGTTGGTCTATGCCCACGGATCGCGGCTACTTTCTCCGGTGTACCGAGGAGTATCATCAGAGTACTATTGGCGGGCGATCTCCTCTAGATCCCACTGATAAAAGGACGGTCGATAAGGGTCAAGTGGTGGTTCTGGCTCAGGCTCTGGGGCTGATGTCTGGCCCTGGTATGCATACACGGCCTTCGGCAAGACGAGGTAAGTGTCTGCAGTTAAGTCAAAGAAAGAGGGGGCAGGCAAGATAATAGTCTCACTGTGAGTTTTATGAAATCTTAAATTATACTTAAGCATCTTCTCATCATTTTTAACAATAAACTCATGTGCTACCATGCTCTTATAATCTAGAAATGTAGGAGGCAGCAGCTTTTCTTCTTTCTCATAATGCCTAATAGGTATCCTGAAGTGTTTAGCAAGGCGTGAAGCATAGATGCCTCCAAAGATGGGGCCCTTTGTACGTTTCAGACTTAATCGTTTAGCAACAATAGAACCCATACTAACAGTGTTATCACGAAATAAAGCATGACACGGAATAATAATATCGGGAACACTAAGGTTTCCACAGTTTCCACGACCAATTAAGCATCGACTAGCAAATATTGCAAAGTAACGTAAAACAGGAAAATGTATGCTAGTAATTCTTGCATCAGAAACCTTCCTTGTTTCCCCTACAGTAATCATGTTAATAAATCCATCCACATCTTTACGATGTGGTTCCTCTAAGCTGCCCTCGAAGGGTATCTTGCAAACCGCACAAAATTCACGTAGTGACATCTCCCTAGCCTCATCATATAAATGAAACTCTACTGAAGGGGGTGATTTCTTAGGATGAAATTAAAAAAATTGCACGAAAGTTTTAGTGAGTAAGAGATACTGTTCGAGTTGGTCGTGGAGGAAATCGGTGAGGCCCGCATCATCAGCCAAAGAATAAAAATCATCATGAATCCCGGCTGCTCTCAAGAAATCATCACAAGGCCATTCACATGGCCGAACTTCCGCGACGCGTGGGAGATTATACTTGGGCTTTTTATTCTCCTTACTTTGTTTCTCCTTCGAGCTTTGGCTAGAAGAGCCCCTCGAAAATCTCTTCATCATTTTCTGAAAATTTCTGAAATTTTTAGTGACTCAAAATAAAAGTGAACCAAACTCAATAAAATTGATAGCAACTACTCCCACAAGTGCCTAGAGACTATATCATGCATTAGAACTACTTGGGACCATATAAATTTGACATGTAAGCTCAAGAACAGGGTCACCTAGGCAGCAAAAATTTGCAATGAATAAAGCACTAGAACAAAAACTAATTGGACCATTGGAGGAGTCACATACCAAAGAACAATACCCCAAAGCAATTTTGTGAATGGAGCTTTGAGCAAGGAGATTGGAAATGGCAGCAAAATGAGCTAGAACTCGTGCTTGAGCTGGATAGTGATTTTTTTGGGAGGAAGAAGAAGGGCATGGGTGCGGGAATAAGTGGAGGGGGGCACCATGGGCCCATGAGGCAGGGGGCGTGCCCTGGACCCTCGTGGCCAGATGCTTGCTCCCCCTGTTGTGTTCTCAGTGCCAGATATTCTCAAATATTCCAAAAAAATCGTACTAAATTTTCAGGGCATTTGGAGAACTTTTATTTTTGGGGTATTTTTTATTGCATGGATAAATCAAAAAATAGACAGAAAATAATATTTTTACTTTATTTAATCTAAATAACAGAAAGTAAAAGGAGGGTATAGAAGGTTGTGCCTTCTAACTTCATCCATCTCATGCTCATCAAAAGGAATCCACTAACAAGGTTGATCAAGTCTTGTTAACAAACTCATTCTGAATCGCATGAAACTCGAATAGCACTAGATTACCTCAACGGGGATATGTACATCCCCAATAATAAGGATATCATATTTCTTCTTGACAGTAGGAAGAGGAAATTCAAAACCTCCAATAATAATCGGTGGAATTTTTCCAATAGAATTGATACTGTGAACTTGAGGTTGTTTCCTCGGAAAGTGTACCGTATGCTCATTACCATTAACAAAAAAAGTGACATTGCCTTTATTGCAATCAATAACAGCCCCTGTAGTATTCAAAAAGGGTGTACCAAGGATAATTGACATAATATCCTCCTCGGGAATATCAAGAATAACAAAGTCCGTTAAGATAGTAACGTTTGCAACCACAACAGGCACATCCTCACAAACACCGATAGGTATAGCAGTTGAATTATCAGCCATTTGCAAAGATATTTCAGTAGGTGTCAAGTTATTCAATTCAAGTCTACGATATAAAGAGAGAGGCATAACACTAGCACCGGCTCCAAGATCACATAAAGCAATTTTAACATAGTTTCTTTTAATGGAGCATGGTATAGTTGGTACTCCTGGATCTCCAAGTTCTTAGGTATTCCACCCTTAAAAGTATAATTAGCAAGCATGGTGGAAATTTCAGCTTCCGTTATCTTTCTTTTATTTGTAATAATATCTTTCATGTATTTAGCATAAGGATTCACTTTAAGCATATCAGTCAAATGCATACGCAAAAAGATAGGTCTAATCATTTCGGCAAAGCGCTCAAAATTCTCATCATCCTTTTTCTTGGACGGCTTAGGAGGAATATGCATGGGTTTCTGAACCCATGGTTCTCTTTCAGCAATTAAGTCTCTCTTATCATAACGTTGATTCTTTGATTGTGGGTTATCAAAATCAACAGCATGTTCAATCTCTACATCATTATTATTGCTAGGTTGAGCATCAACATGAACATTATCATTAACATTATCACTAGGTTCATGTTCATCACCAGATTGTGTTTTAGCATCAAAAATAGAAATGTCGTTGGGATTCTCAGGTGCGTCTACAACAGGTTCATTAGAAGCATGCAAAGTCCTATCATTTTTCTTCTTATTCTTAGAAGGACTAGGTGCATCAACATTATTTCTGTGAGAATCTTGCTCAATTCTCTTAGGGTGGCCCTCAGGATACAAAGGTTCCTGAGTCATTTTACCCATTCTAGTTGCTACTCTAACAGCAAAGTCATGTTTATTATTTAATTCATCGAGCAAATCATTTTGAGCTTTAAGCACTTGTTCTACTTGAGTGGTAACCATGGAAGCATGTCTACTAATGAGTTTAAGTTCACCCTTAACTCTAGACATATAATCACTCAAGTGTCCAATCATATAAGTATTACTCTTCAATTGTCTACCAACATAAGCATTGAAGTTTTCTTGTCTAGCCATAAAGTCATCAAATTCATCCAAGCATTTGCTAGAAAACTTAGTAGACGGGATTTCAACTTTATCATATCTATAGAGAGAATTTACCTTTACTACCTGTGTCGGGTTATCAAGACCATGTATTTCTTCAATAGGTGGTATATTAAGGCCATGTATTTCTTCGACAGGAGGTAAATTCTTAACATCTTCAGGTTTAATACTTTTTTCTTTCATAGATTTCTTTACCTCTTGCATATCTTCAGGACTGAGAAATAGAACACCTCTTTTCTTCGGAGTTGGTTTAGGAGTTGGCTCGGGAGTTGGCTCAGGAACTGGCTCAGGAAGTATCCAATTATTTTCATTAGTCAACATATTATTCAATAGCAATTCAGCTTGATCGACTGCTCTTTCCCTGAAAACACAACCAACACAACTATCCAAGTGGTCTTTGGAAGCATCGGTTAGTCCATTATAAAAGATATCAAGTATTTCATTTTTCTTAAGAGGATGATCAGGCAAAGCATTAAGTAATCGGAGAAGCCTCCCCCAAGCTTGTGGGAGACTCTCTTCTTCAATTTGCACAAAATTATATATTTCCCTTAAAGCATCTTGTTTCTTATGGACAGGGAAATATTTAGTAGAGAAGGAATAAATCATATCCTGGGGACTACGGACACAACCAGGATCAAGAGAATTAAACCAAGTTTTAGCATTACCCTTTAATGAGAATGGAAATATCTTAAGGATATAGTAGTAGCGAGATTTCTCATCATTAGTGAATAAGGTGGCTATATCATTTAACTTAGTAAGATGAGCCACAACAGTTTTAGATTCATAGCCATAAAAAGGATTTGATTCAACCAAAGTAATTATCTCAGGATCGACAGAGAAATCATAATCCTTATCAGTAACGAAGATAGGTGAAGTACCAAAAGCAGGGTCATATTTCATTCTAGCATTCAGAGATTTCTGTTTTAGTTTAGCTAATAACTTCTTAAGATCAGATCTATCATTGCAAGCAAGAAAATCTCTAGCAGTTTCTTCATCCATAACATAACCCTCAGGAACTACATGCAATTCATATTTAGGGGGAGAACCTTCATCATCACTATCATCAATAATATCAGTTCCAATAGTTTCATTCTCTCTAGCCCTAGCAAGTTGTTCATCAAGAAATTCACCTAATGGCATAGTAGTATCAAGCATAGAAGTAGTTTCATCATAAGTATCATGCATAGTAGAAGTGACATCATCAATAACATGCGACATATCAGAATTCATAGCAGAAGCAGGTTTAGGTGTCGCAAGCTTACTCATAACAGAAGGAGAATCAAGTGCAGAGCTAGATGGTAGTTCCTTACCTCCCCTCATAGTTGAGGGATAAATCTTAGTTCTTTTGTCTTTCAAGTTCATCATAGTGACCAGCAGATATAAATCCCAAGTGACTCAAAGAATAGAGCTATTGTTGGGGATATAACTACTAAGCGTAAACCGGCCGGGAGGGCCCGGTTCACCCTCAACTATATTGAAGCCCACGAAGACCCAGAAGATGGCGTTTTACTAATAAAACTTAGAGGCCCAGAGCCCAAAGGCGGTTTAGGGCCCATAGTGGTAAACCGCCATGGTTATGTAACTTGTATTGTAAGTTAGGAAAGGAGAGACCGAGCCGGACACTTGTATGAGTCGGCCTCGGGACACTGTACACCGGCCGGGCGTCAACCTATGTATATAAAGGGATAACCCGGCGGTGGTTCAGGAACAAGAAACAACAACTCGAGACCCAGGCAAAGCGTATTTGCTCCCTGGTCATCGAAACCCAATCAATCCCATCACAACTAGACGTAGGCTTTTACCTTCATCGAAGGGGCCGAACTAGTATAAACTCCCGTGTCCCTTGTCTAGTTTAACCCCTTCAAGATAACCCGTCGCGATGGCTCTACGACTAAGTCCTTTCATGAGGACATCTGACGTGTTAATTCCACGACAGTTGGCGCCCACCGTGGGGCTATCGCACGATGGTTTCGAGTTCTTGAAGGGCAACTCTGAAGGACTCAATGGGTAAGTGGTTGGCCGGATGACCAAGAGTCATCGCGGCAAGCTCTACATCGATAACGAAGGATGGGGCCCCGAGGCCGGCTCAATCGAGTATGGATACCGGGTCCCCTTTGGTGGAATTCATGTCTTCATCGGCAAGATCGGCGAACCGGGCCCTGAGCCGGACATTTGCACCGACCTCGTTGAGACGGCTTAGCGTGCGAGTCCTGCCCGGGTTAAGCCCGCCATGAAGCGTGCGTTCGTAGGATGTGTCCATGGGATCGGATCTGAACCAGTGTCTGAAGGCGAGACAGCTGTTTATTCTGACAGCGAGTCATCCACTGGCGAAACCGAGTCCCTATACCAAATTCATGATGGTGTGTTCGAAGGATATTCCGATGGCAACAGTATTCCGGACCTCCTTGAACCGCCAAGTCGGGTTGCTGTTTACATGGCCGGAACACAGCCCACTTTGCAGTCTTCATCTACAGCAGCAATGAATACTGGATCAGTGGCCGCGGCAGTGGCCCCGGCGTGCCGACTGGCTCAAGTCCTCTCCGGTTTAATGGATGCATGGGCGACCTTGTTAACCATAGCAGTTACCTCGGAGATGCAGCATCAGCACAATGCGGACATTGCGAAGCTGAAGGACCAGATAACGTAGGCCAAGGAGGACCTGGCAACTGAGGATGCTAGGATGGCTGAAGAACGGGCCGCTTTGGATGCCCAGTCACAGCAGATACAGGCGCAGAATTACCGGCTCTTGTTGGATCAGAATGCATCAAATGATGTAATGCGAAGGAAGTACCGATCGCGTATGCAGCCGGTCTTCGAAGGATTGAATCTCTTTAATATACCGGGGGCTGGGCCGAGCAATCCGGCAGCTGCAAACCGGACCGACGCGCCTAGGGCAGCGCCAGATCAACCACAGATGACGGAACCACCTCGGCGAACGAATAACCCGCCGCAATACGTGTCCACACCGGGTCACTTCTTGAGCCCTTTGGATAACATGATTGCCGCAGCATCTCGCCTGGCAGCCATTCCAATGGAGGGCGATTCACTGGCGGCGATTCAGGCGCGGCGGGCCAAGGATCTTCTTCAAACCGCCGTGGTGCAGCAGCAGGCTTATTCCTATAGCCGAGATAGAATTCATTCAACCCCCCGTCCGAGCAAAAGCTATAGCAGGCACATGGATGAACCGGAAGTGTCTAGCAGTGCACGGCGCCATAATGTCCCTCAAGGACCCAATCCGGCGCGCGGTGAGGTAAATGCTCAAGACATGGTGGACAATGGCAGAGCATGAAGGGAGGCCGCTTTGGCAGCACAATATGCGGGTCGTTATCAACCCGGCCCGGTTCAGCCAGCAGCGTCAGTAGATCGAGGCACCGGGCTTGCCTTCAGTTCCTGGGGAGTGCCGTGGCTCATTCCGGCTCTCCGTAATGTGCGACTGCCCAAGGATTTCAAGGGTCCATGCAGAGTGCCTAATTATACCGCCGATCAGCCACCTGAGGCATGGGTCGAGAGTTATGAGATGACGATGGAGATGCTGGATGTGGATGTAGCGGCCTGTGCAAAGTATTTCACGATGATGTTGGAAGGGACTGCCCGTACTTGGTTGAAAAACCTACCAGCCAACTCCATCGAGTCATGGGATCAGTTAAAGGCCCGGTTTATAGCCAATTTCAAAGACACATGCAAACAACCTATGTCCATTGTGGATCTGGATGCCTGTGTTCGAGGGGAGAACGAGTCAACAACTCATTGGGTGCGCCGGGTTTCGGAAGTTTTGCATTCGTCAGACCGGATTAATGCTGGTCAACCAATCATAATGCTGGAGCGTAATTGCCGGTTTAAGTCACTAAAGATGAAGTTGGGATGGCTCAAGCACCACTGCAATGACATGAGAACCCTTATGGCGGCCTTGGTCAAATATGCCGATTCTGATAATACCAAGGATCCCGATTCTGATGAGGAGAAACCGGAGAAGGGAAAGAAGAACGGTGGTGCAATGGGACAGCATCACAACCAAGGAGGCCATGGGAATAATGGTAAGCGCAAGGCAGATAGTTCAGATCTTGTGGCTAACACCAATATGCAGTGTCGTAAAGGTAAACCGCCCCAGCGTGGTGGAGGGATGAATCTGGAGCGTTTGCTAAACCAACCCTGCCCAAAGCATGGGACCAAGGAGGCCCCTGCCACACATCTTTGGAAAGATTGTTATATTATGAAGGAGTTCAAAAATTCTGATCTCTTCCAGTATGATCAGGGTCCGTCGGGCGGTTCAGGTCCAGGTTTTCATGGAGGCTGCGGTTCAAACTCTGGATTTCAGAATAATCAGGGCAACCAGAATAACCAAGGTGGTAATGGCCAACAGAATAATCAAGGAAATCAGCAGCAGTCAGGTTATCAAAGTCACCCCAAGCAGTTGAATGGTGGGCAATATCATGTGTTCACTACTAGCCTGTGCAAGCGCGATCAGAAGCTTCACAAAAGGGCACTTAATGATGCTGAACCGGCAGTGCCACGTTATTTGCGGTGGTCCGAGCATCACATTGTGTGGAGCAGAGAGGATCATCCGTCCCGGGTTGACAATCCAGGTCATCTGGCTTTGGTGGTAGCACCTCAGGTGGGAGGTTACAAGTTTACCAAAGTTCTGATGGATGGAGGGAGCAGTATCAACATCCTGTACTATGAGACTTTTCGTTGCATGGGGTTGACAGACAAGAGTCTTAAACCGTCCAACATTGTTTTTCATGGTGTAGTACCAGGTAAATCGGCATATCCTGTTGGCAAGATCGCTTTGGAGGTTGTGTTTGGAGATGAGCATGATTCCAGGTCTGAAAAATTGACCTTTGAAGTAGTGAAGATCTAGAGCCCGTATCACGCACTGTTTGGACGGCCGGCTTACGCAAAATTCATGGCGAGACCCTGCTATATCTATTTACAGCTCAAAATGCCGGGTCATAAGGGGACTATAACATTACATGGAAGTCGAAAGATCGCTTTGGATTGTGAGGAAGGTGATGCGGCTTATGCTGAGTTGGTTTGTGCTACAGAGGAGATGAAGTTTTATAAAGACAATGTTGATCCGGCAGACATGACCCCTCTGAAGAAGCCCACCACTGAGCATGACCCAACCCTGAATTTCAAACCGGCTGATGAGACTAAACTTGTTGACTTTGTTCCTGGCGATTCATCCAAACAGTTTAGCATTAGCACCAATCTGGATCCGAAATAGGAAAGCGCGCTCATCAAGTTCATCCGTGAGAACCAGGACATTTTTGCATGGAAGCCTTCTGACATGCCAGGTGTACCGAGGGAACTCGCTGAGCACACTCTCAATATTGATCCCAAGTTTAAACTGGTCAAGCAATTTCTTCGCCGCTTTAACGAGGAAAGACGCAAGGCCATTGGTGAAGAGGTAGCCCGGCTGTTGGCTGCTGGATTTATCATCAAAGTAATTCACCCTGAGTGGTTGGCTAATCCGGTGCTCGTCTTAAGAAAAATGGCACTTGGCATATGTGTGTAGACTACACAGATTTGAACAAGGCTTGTCCGGCAGATCCTTTTGCTCTCCCGCGTATTGATCAGATTATTGATGCGACGGCGGGTTGTGAGCGTCTGAGTTTCTTGGATGCTTATTTAGGTTATCGTCAGATTAAAATGGCAGTTAAGGACCAGGAGAAGACAGCCTTCATCACTCCCTTTGGAGCCTTCATCTATGTTTCTATGCCCTTTGGGATCAAAAGTGCCCAGGCAACTTATCAGCGTTGTGTGCAAAATTGTCTTCACGCAGATTGGGCATAATGTTCATGCCTATGTGGATGACATTGTGGTAAAATCTAGGAAGAAGGAAACCTTGATAGATGACCTCAAGGAAACGTTTGACAATCTTCGGGTTTACAAAATGATGCTTAATCCGGACAGGTGTGTTTTTGGTGTTCCGGCAGGCAAGCTCTTAGGTTTTCTGGTGTCCAACAGAGGCATTGAGGCAAATCCGGAAAAAATCAAAGCGATTACATCTTTGGCTAAACCAAAGTGTATCAATGATGTTCAGCGTTTGGCGGGTCGAATTGCAGCCCTTAGCCGGTTTATCGGCTGTTTGGGAGAGAAGGCGATTTCTTTGTATCAGATGTTGAAAAGGACAGACGATTTCGTCTGGAGTGACGCAGCTAATGCGGCATTTGAGGAGTTAAAGCGGCAATTGGTTGAACCGCCGGTTCTTGCTGCTCCGGTTGACAAAGAGCCCTTGTTATTGTACGTGGCTGCTAATGCCCATGTTGTCAGCGTGGCAATTGTGGTGGAGCGCATGGAGGCTGGTAAGGAATATCCGGTTCAACGGCCGGTTTACTATATCAGCGAAGTACTTATCGAGTCAAAGCAACGGTATCCGCATTGGCAGAAGCTGGTTTATGGGGTTTTTATGGCAAGTCGGAAGCTCAAACAATACTTTCAAGGCCATCCCATTACATTGGTCAGTTCAGCTCCTTTGGGCGATATAATTCAGAATAGGGAGGCAACTGGCCGGGTTGCAAAGTGGGCAATTGAGCTTGGCCCGCACGGATTGAAGTATATGCCTCGGACATCAATCAAGTCACAGGCGCTTGTTGACTTCATCAATGATTGGACCGAGTTACAGGCACCAGAGGACAAACCAGATAATACATACTGGACCATTCACTTTGATGGATCCAGGCAATTGGAAGGCTCGGGGGCTGGAGTTGTTCTTACTTCCCCTCGAGGTGATAAAATTTGTTATGTTCTACGTTTAATGTTTCCTTGTACTAACAATGCAGCTGAGTACGAGGCCTTACTCCACGGTCTCCGTGTGGCTAAGGAAATGAACTTAAGTCGGGTTCGCTGTTTTGGAGATTCTGATCTGGTGGCTCAGCAAGTTTCTGGTACTTGGGATTCTAAGGATCCACTCATGGCGGCTTATAGATGCGAGGTGGATATTGTGGCAGGTCACTTTAAGGGTTATCAGGTTGAGCACATTGACCGGCGCAAAAACGAAGCAGCAGATGCTTTAAGCCGGCTGGGATCTCAACGTAAACCGGTGCCACCCAATACCTTTTTAGATATCTTGCATAACCCGTCTGTTAAGTTGCCTACAGAGCAGGATTTAGCTGATCCTGATCCAGAGGCCCAGTTGGTGGCCGCTTTACATACCACTCCGGATTGGACAGTTCCGTATTTGGCGTATATGAACCGGGGCGAGTTACCAGATGATGAGGTCTTCGCCAGACAGATAATCCGGCGGTCCAAGTCCATGGTTATTCACAATGGCTAGTTACACCGTTGTAGTGTTTCAGGCGCATTCCAACGTTGTATTTCTCCTGAAGAAGGACAAGAGATTCTACGTGAAATCCATGAAGGGGATTGTGGTCACCATGCCGGTTCAAAGTCCCTGGTGGCTAAAGCTTTTCGTCATGGGTTCTATTGGTTGACAGCTCATGCTGATGCGAAGGATCTGGTAAAGTGGTGTGACGCTTGTCAAAAAATTTCACGTCGAGCTCATTTTCCGGCTCAGGAGCTACGGATGATTCCTATCACTTGTCTGTTTGCCACTTGGGGCTTGATATGGTGGGACCTTTTAAGCGCTCCCAGGATAAGAAGACCCACCTGTTGGTGGCGGTTGACAAGTTCACTAAATGGGTTGAAGCAGAGCCTGTCAGCAAGTGTGATGCAGCCACGACGGTTCAATTTCTCAAAAAGATCATTTTTTGTTTTGGTTTTCCACACAGAATCATCACAGATAATGGCACAAACCTTTCTAAAGGTGAGATGGAGGAGTTTTGTCAACGAGAGCACATCCGGCTTGATGTAGCGTCCGTGGCTCATCCCCAGTCCAATGGTCAAGATGAGAGGGTGAATCAAGAGATCCTGAAGGGTATCAAGCCTTGGCTTATGGTTCCTTTGAAGCGGACGCCGGGTTGTTGGGTGGAAGAATTACCATCTTTGTTATGGAATATAAACACCACCCCAAACCAATCTACGGGTTATACACCTTTCTTCATGGTTTACGGGGCTGAAGCCATCCTCCCAAGTGATATTCATCATGACTCGCCCCGGGTTGCCAATTATGTTGAAGCGGACAATGAGCAAGCACGTGAAGAGGCGCTTGACTTGTTAGATGAGAAACGGGACATGGCTTTGGCTCGATCGGCGGTTTATCAACAAGACCTGTGGCGTTATCACAGCCGCCGCGTTAAGACAAGAAGCTTTCAAGAAGGCGACTTAGTGCTCCGGCTCATCCAGGATCAGATCGATATGCACAAGTTATCCCCACCTTGGGAAGGACCCTTTGTGGTCAGCAAAAATCTGCACAATGGATCATACTACCTCATTGACGTTCGAGAAGACTCACGCAGTTCTGAGGAGGAGACCCGGTGGCCGTGGAACATAGATCTCCTTCGGCCTTACTACACTTGAGCCATAGGCTTTTCATATGTACATATTTCAACAATGTATATATTATGAGCAATATAATAAACCGGCATCCTTGCTATAAGCAGGGCATCTGCCGTTTTTTCTTCAAATCTCTTTGTTTACATGGGGGCTTCAACTGACAAAGCGAAGTACTACCTGTTAAACCGGCTATCATGCCACAAAAACAGCTTGGGAGCTTCACACCCAAGGGGCCAAAGAGAGTCTGGATGTTATGCACAGCTCAAACATAGGCACCCATTGAGCACAACTCACAAAGTTACTTGGGGGCTCTTTGTGCAAAGCAACAAAGAGTTTGAAAGGACCCTTGTAATTGGGTATCGACCCACGGCTTGGAAGCCTGGTGTATTCACCTAAAACCCCGGGTTAACCTGCCTTCATCAAGTAAGCCACTCCTATCCAGGTAATCCTGGCACGACCCACCGAACGTTTGACAAGTCAATCTTATACAGACCCTAAACTTGTCAAAGTTAAAACGACGATTGGTTAGTTGGAGGCCCATCTTAAAAGGCTTTGCAAAATGGTTTAACTCAGTGGCCTGGCAGCCCATGAAAAGCCTCGAATTTGGGCCTGGCAGCCCTTGAAATGCCTTGACTACATGGTTTCTTGTTTGCTTTTTTGCCAAGTTTTCACCTTTTGATGAATTTATCTTGAACCGGTGTCCATTGACCCGGCGTGGCTTTTCAGTCATCATATTAACCCGGTGTTTGTTAACCCGGCTTGGCTTTCAACTATAAGTTGTCAAACCATCTTATCAAATCGGTGTTTACAAAACCCGGCCTGGCTTTGACTATATGTCGCCAGTTTGATCATCTGGTGTTCATCGTAACCCGGCATGACTTATTCATAACATCATTATAGGGTACGGGTTATAACAGCTCAAGATTTGGGTTTTCACCCTTACTAAATGATTTTATATCACAGGTATGAGTTATTTCATATTTATTCCGCTTTGGTTATTAGCCAGGCTTTATCTTGGGCATTATGACCCGTCCGGCGATCAACCGCCAGGACAATTCTTTTTATGCAAATATCAGAATCGCATGAAAATTATCAAAGTGTAATCAAGCACAGCAAATATCATGGCGGATCAACAACGTTATGCATCAGTGCCACGGAGCGAAGTATTTCAACTAGCCTATTAGAAGGCACTTTAAAGCCCAAAATAAGGGATTGTTCTTCCCACAGAACAAAGTTTATCAAACATCAACCCAATTGTCGGATCAAGACTCATCACCATGTTGACGTGAAGTTGATGGATCATCTGGCGTCGGTTCAGCCTCCTCCTCCCCATCTAGTGGCTGGAAGTCAACGGTGGTCCAGTCAATCCGGGTTAAAGCTTGAAAGACAGCCTCTTCACTTATAAGTTCGGACGGATCAACGTCAGGGTTATAAGTGTGCTTACAGATTGGCGGGATAAGATTTTGCACTTCTTCCACAATAGTGTTAATCCATTGGTTGTTGGCATTGTAGAAGGACCGATGAACAGTTAAATTAACCTCTGCCGCCAGTTGACTTGCCAGAGGACGCATCTCCCGTGTCACCACTTTGAGGGCTTCGTTATCAAACTCTGCCCCGTTCTCTTCTTCACTAGGAAAGCCCTTTGCAATATCCACCGGATCCAGGTCAGCTATACATGCTTTGGCTCGGGTAAGTGCCAACAAAGCGCCGGCCCTGGCAGCGGATCGCTTCATCTCTTCTATCTGCGCCAACGTCATGGGTAACCTTGCTAGAGTGTCCTTGATCAATGTTGGGGCCGGATTATTGTATGAGGCTGCACAGATAGCCCGTTGGGCACCGGTATACAGTTGCTCTATCAGAGTATATGCTGCCTTCAGCTTCATCCGTATGTTAGAGCCTAGATGAGCAATGCGACCACCTACAACGGTTTAAGATCTTGATGTTAAACCAGCAAATTTTACAGATGGTTATTCAAGAAATCTTGGCAAGAGTCTTTACCAAATATTGCAGAGGTCATCGCATTCACTTGGCGCTTCAACCCAGTTAGCTCTTCTGCCACCGGTTTAAGAGCCGACTCGGTGTCTTCGGCCCGCTTCAGCAATGCATTCTTTTCAGTCTCCCAGTTGGCACGCTCAGTCTTGAACCCTTCTTTAAGTTGTTCCATGGCTGCTAAAGCGGTTTTAAGCTCATACTTGGCCTTGGAAGTCTTTGCTTGTTGGGACTTGATATTCTCTTGAAGATCAGCAATTTGAGAGCCTTGGTGATTTATATGAGCCTGCCACAGTCAGAGGAGGAGCATGTAAATATTTTATCAAAAGTCCCAAGCATATAACCAGTTATACACACTTGGCACTTGGGGGCTAATGCGGATTGCTTCTTTACTACTGATTGTTTGAAGTCCCAAGGATCAATACAAGTTTTAATCTTGGCACTTGGGGGCTAATGTGTGTTTGATCAAGAAAATACACAAGTAAGGAAAGTCAACAAAGTACAGTATGGAATATAAAAGTCCCGGTTTGTCTTCACAAGACAAACTGGCCCTTGGGGGCTACGAAGTCAAAGTGTTCTTTATCTTTAAAGTCCCGGTTTATCTTCAAGAGATAAACCGGCCCTTGGGGGCTACAATACAATGAATGTACAGAACAAAGATGAAGGTGTTTGGAAGATTACCTCATAGCGTTCCTTCATCAGATTCACCAAACCAGCCTCATAATCTCGGCTGGTGTAAAGCCGGTTCAAGAATCCGGAATGAAGATCCTGAGAATAAAGGTTAACATAGCTTGACAAATCGGTCTTCCCTTTCCCCTTGCCCATAGCAGCAAATTCGTCCTTGGCAGTATGTTTCAATAAAGCAACTAGATTGCCTGGGGCGGTATCAGCAGTGCCAGTGACAATAACATCATCATCATCTTTGGCTGGGCTCGGTGGATTGACATTATCTTTGGCTGGGCTTGGCGGATTGGCAGCAGGGCTTGGCGGATTGGCAGCAGGGCTTGGCGGATTAGCAGCTGAACTCAGCGGATCAGCAACTGGACTTGGAGCCGTGGCACGTGGACTTGATGTATCAACATGTGTAGCCGGGTCAGCCTCCGGCGGATTAGCATCAGTAGCTGGGTCTTGCGAGGCAGAGTCATCCATGACAATATCAGGATTTTCACTAGCATTTTCTGGGGTCTTCTCCGGTTCAACATCGTCAGTGGGGACGCTGGTCTTGGCTTTCTTGCTCAATCGGGCCTTGGCACTACAACATCAAAATAAAGATTAGTACGATAAACCGATGCATGAAGAAACAAATTGAAAAGCAGTACACTTACCCAGCAACGGTTTTAAGGGGAGGCAGCTGAGTGGTTGATGAACCGCCAGACGAATTGGAAGACACCTGATAATTCGGATCAGACGGATTGAGTGGGTATCGGAAGAAACCCTTCAAAGGATAAAGTTTTTCGGGAGAACAAGTAACCTCCGGATGACGCTTCTGGGTTGGTGTGTCCGGTAAACCGGAAGAGGTAACTTGCTGGCCACTGTGTCAGGTTGTGCAATGCCCTTCAGGTTGCTGTGTCTTCAAAGAAAATTTTGGATCCAAATAAGCAAGAGGGTGAGAGTATTTCACTTTTCGAACTGCACGGCGAAATCTTTGAACCGACACAAGATCTGAATCAGAGGAAAGAGAGATTACATCAACATGGTCCGCACGGCTGACCTCCGCATCATCCTGATAATAGTCATTGCTAATAAGATGTATGAAAAGGGAGCCAAGGGAGTAAAGTTCTACCTCTTGATCCAAATCTTCAACATCTTTGGGCGGATCAGCAGTTTCGCCGGTCTTCTTCTTGGCTGCTCTCTTTATAACTTTGCTCTTGGCACGAGGACCCCTTGCCAGTTTATCTGAAGCCTTCCTTTTCCCAAAGGAGCTATTGGCCTATAAAAATTAAACAAAGATTTATTAGAACAATGTTAAAGCAGAGGCGGATCAAGAAAGCACAAAGTTAAAATCTTCACCGCTGGTGGTTTCTTGGCGGTGTAAAAGGGGGCCAGCCCGGTTTGGCTGCATGCGGCGATTGGTTCATCTAACATCTTCTTCACCGATTCGGTGACTTCGTCATCAGTCATTTCTATTTCATTAAACCATTGAGGGTCCTTGGCGTCACCGGTATACTCATGCATTAAACCGGAGCGGCGACTTAAGGGCAGGATGTGCCATTTAACCCAACAGTGAACGAGATCAACACCAGTCAAACCGTTGGCTAAGAGAGCCCGGAGCTTGGCGAGTTGAGGTGCATAAGTTTGCCGTTCCTTGGCAGTTAATCGTTGAGGTAACGGGTGACCGTTGCTAAGCCGGTGAGGGCGATAACCCGGCAAAGGGTTTTCTCCAGCAGGGGCAGTGTTCTGACAATAAAACCAAGTTTGGTTCCAGTCTTTGGGATGACTGTGGTGTTTTGCATGAGGGAAATCAACTTCCTTCCTCTTCTGGATTGATACCCCACCAAGTTCCATGTTAGGACCATCAGAAAACTCAGTTCGGCAGTTTAGATAGAAAAATTCCCGGAAGAGCTCAATGGATGGTTCCTCTTGAAGGTAAACATCACAAAATACTTGAAAGTTGCATATATTTGATACGGAATTTGGTCCAATATCTTGTGGATGGAGTTGAAAGCTAGCAAGGACATCCCAGAAATTTTTTGATCCGGGAGGGCTGAAGCCCCGGTCTAGGTGCTGCATAAAGACAATAACGTCTCCATCTTGAGGCTCAGGAGGGCACTCAGGGCCAGGAACTCGCCAGTGAAGGACATTTTTTGAAGCTAAAACTCCCATTACAACATATCCATTGATTTGCGTTTTCGTGATCCGGGATGGAACCCAGTTGCAAGCGGCGAATTGCTTGGTCATCTTGGAAACAAACTGTAAAAGGAAAAATGAAGACCGGTTTACGACAGATGGTTGGTGTGTACCAATCGGTGTTAAACCGGGGAATTTGATGAAGGCATATAAGTGAGTTAAACCGGAGTTTATTATTGAAGACAAGATGGCAGTTTAAGTGAGGGTTAATGATATATGGCGGATTACCAACTACTAAAGGTTTAAACCACCCTTAGGTGGAGGAGCCAGAGATGAAAATCTACTAAGTGTTGACAGAAACAGGATTCACGCAATGATGAAATTAATTTGGATCTACCATGCTTTAGTAAGAAAAAAATTTGCGACCTATAAAGGCGTTAAGCAGGACAGAGAAGTTCGTGCGTTCTACTAAGGATTCTATACAAAGAAGGAAGATCTACTAGTGCTAAAACTGGATGCGGAGCAACTACCGCACGAGATCTATGCTACAATTAGATTAAAGAAACTATGGCAGAAGCAAATATGAAGAACTGAGATGAACACTTATGAACACGGATAAATGCAGAAACCCTAAATACAGATCTAGGGTTGAGAGGAGGAAACTTACCAGATGTGTAGGGATAGCGGAGAAGAGCCGCAGGTTTCTGGTATGATCAGGTTGATGCAGCGGCCTTTGACGATGCAGTGCTTGAAGGTTGAGGGCGGCGGCGGAGCTTCAGAGCTTGAGCGTCGCGAGGAGGAAGAAGAGGCACGGAAGGGGAAAAAAGGAAGGACCCCCGAGCCTATTTATAAGGCAAATGGATAAGTGGCAGGCGCGAGAATTGAGGAGCCTGAAGAGGCAAAAGTGGGTGCGGTTGTCGCCTCGATATTCGGGATACCATTAATGAAGGGAATATTTTTAATCTTTTTATATAGAGATGATGTCATGATGATCCATTGCTGTGTCCAGAGGATGACATCATAGCGGTTTAACAAAATTTACAGGAGAAGACATCATGGCGGTTTACGAGAATATAAAGAGACGTTCATAGAATTTCTTTAAGTATTTAAGATTGACATGAACAGGTTCAAATCAATCTAGGGCCTAATGTTGGGGATATAACTACTGAGCGTAAACCAGCCGGGAGGGCCCGGTTCACCCTCAACTATATTGAAGCCCACGAAGACCCAGAAGATGGCATTTTACTAATAAAACTTAGAGGCCCGGATCCCAAAGGCGGTTTAGGGCCCATAGTGGTAAACCGCCATGGTTATGTAACTTGTATTGTAAGTTAGGAAAGGAGAGACCAAGCTGGACACTTGTATGAGTCGGCCTCGGGACTCTGTAGACCTGCTGGGCGTTAACCTATGTATATAAAGGGACGAGCCGGCGGCGGTTCAGGAACAAGAAATAACAACTCGAGACCCAGGCAAAGCGTATTTGCTCCCTGGTCATCAAAACCCAATCAATCCCAGCACAACTAGATGTAGGCTTTCACCTTCGTTGAAGGAGCCGAACTAGTATAAACTCCCGTGTCCCTTGTCCGGTTTAACCCCTTCAAGCTAACCCGTCGCGATGGCTCTACGACTAAGTACCTTCATGAGGACATCTGACGTGTTAATTCCACGACAGCTATGCTCCCCGGCAACAGCGCCAGAAAATAGTCTTGATAACCGCAAGTATAGGGGATCGCAATAGTTTTCGAGGGTAGAGTATTCAACCCAAATTTATTGATTCGACATAAGGGGATCCAAAGAATATTCTCAAGTATTAACAGTTGAGTTGTCAATTCAACCACATCTGGATAACTTAGTATCTACAGCAAAGTATTTAGTAGCAAAGTACTATGGAAGTAACGGTAACGATTGCAAAAGTAATAGTAGCAGTTTTGTAGTAATTGTAACAATAGCAACGGTAAAGTAACTAAGCAAAGAGGAATATGTGACAAGCTCGTAGGCGTTGGATCAGTGATGGATAATTATGTCGGATGCGATTCCTCGTGTAAGGGTTATAACAAAGGGTGACACAGAACTAGCTCCAGTTCATCAATGTAATGTAGGCATGTATTCCGAATATAGTCATACGTGCTTATGGAAAAGAACTTCCATGACATTTTTTGTCCTACCCTCCTGTGGCAGCGGGGTCCTAATGGAAACTAAGGGATATTAAGGCCTCCTTTTAATAGAGTACCGGACCAAAGCATTAACACTTAGTGAATACATGAACTCCTCAAACTACGGTCATCACCGGTAAGTATCCCGATTATTGTCACTTCGGGGTTAACGGATCATAACACATAATAGGTGACTATAGACTTGCAAGATAGGAGAACTCACATATATTCATGAAAACATAATAGGTTCAGATCTGAAATCATGGCACTCGGGTCCTAGTGACAAACATTAAGCATAGCAAAGTCATAGCAACATCAATGTCAGAACGTATAGTGGATACTATGGATCAAACCCTAACAAAACTAACTCGATTACATGGTAAATCTCATCCAACCCATCACCGTCCAACAAGCCTACGATGGAATTACTCATGCACAGCGGTGAGCATCGTGAAATTGGTGATGGAGGATGGTTGATGATGACGACAGCGACGAATCCCCCTCTCCGGAGCCCCGAACGGACTCCAGATCAGCCCTCCCGACAGAGTTTAGGGCTTGGTGGCGGCTCCGTATCTAAAACCCGATGAATCTTTCTCTCTGATTTTTTTCTCCACGAACGTGAATATATGGAGTTGGTGTTGAGGTTGGTGGAGGTCCAGGGGGCCCACGAGGCAGGGGCGCGCCCTAGGGGGGCGCCCCCCACCCTTGTGTACAGGGTGTGGGCCCCTTGACGTTAATTCTTTCGCCAATATTTTTATTAATTCCCAAATGTTGCTCTGTGGATTTTCAGGTCATTCTGAGAACTTTTATTTCTGGACAAAAATAACACCATGGCAGTTCTGCTGAAAACAACGTTAGTCCGGGTTAGTTCCATTCAAATCATGCAAGTTAGAGTCCAAAACAAGGGCAAAAGTGTTTGGAAAAGTAGATACGATGGAGAAGTATCAGGCGCCAGAAAATAGTCTTGATAACCCACAAGTGTTGGGGATCGCAACAGTTTTCAAGGGTAGAGTATTCAACTCAAATTTATTGATTCGACACAAGGTGAGCCAAAGAATATTCTCAACTATTAGCAGTTGAGTTGTCAATTCAACCACACCTGGATAACTTAATATCTTCAGCAAAGTATTTAGTAGCAAAGTAGTATGGAAGTAGCGGTAACGGTAGCAAAAGTAATAGTAGTAGTTTTGTAGTAATTGTAACAGTGGCAATGGTAAAGTAACTAAGCAAAGATCAATATGTGAGAAGCTCGTAGGCATTGGATCAGTGATGGATAATTATGTCGGATGCGATTCCTCATGCAACAGTTATAACATAGGGTGACATAGAACTAGCTCAATTTCATCAATGTAATATAGGCATGTACTCTGAATATAGTCATACGTGCTTATGGAAAAGAACTTGCATGACATCTTTTGTCCTACCCTCCCGTGCCAGGGGGGTCCTATTGGAAACTAAGGGATATTATGGCCTCCTTTTAATAGAGTACCAGACCAAAGCATTAACACTTAGTGAATACATGAAATCCTCAAACTACGGTCATCACCGGGAGTGGTCCCGATTATTGTCACTTCGGGGTTGCCGGATCATAACACATATTAGGTGAACATTGACTTGCAAGATAGGATCGAGAAATCACATATATTCATGAAAACATAATAGGTTCAGATCTGAAATCATGACACTCGGGCCCTAGTGACAAGCATTAAGCATAGCAAAGTCATAGCAACATCAATCTTAGAACATATATAGTGGATACTAGGGATCAAACCCTAACAAAAATAACTCGATTACATGGTAAATCTCATCCAACCCATCACCGTCCAGCAAGCCTACGATGGAATTACTCACGCACGGCAGTGAGCATCATGAAATTGGTGATGGAGGATGGTTGATGATGACGACAGCGACGGATTCCCCTCTCTGGAGCCCCGAACGGACTCCAGATTAGCCCTCCCGAGAGAGATTAGGGCTCGGCGGCGGCTCTGTATCGTAAAACGCAATGAATCCTTCTCTCTGATTTTTTTCTCCCTAAACATGAATAAATAGAGTTGGAGTTGAGGTCGGTGGAGCATCAGGGGGCCCACGAGGCAGGGGCGCGCCCAGGGGGGTAGGGCGCAACCCCCACCCTCATTGACAGGGTGTGGGCCCCCTGGTCTTGAGTCTTTCGCTAGTATTTTTTATTAATTCTAAAAATATTCTCCGTGAAGTTTCAGGTCATTCCGAGAACATTTATTTCTGCACAAAAATAACACCATGGCAATTCTGCTGAAAACAGCGTCAGTCCGGGTTAGTTCCATTGAAATCATGCAAGTTAGAGTCCCAAACAAGGGCAAAAGTGTTTGGAAAATTAGATACGATGGAGACGTATCAGCACGCGGTTACAAATGCCAAGAGAGGAGGAGGAAAGTGGAGCAGAGCGAACTGCAGGAGCTGCATGCAAGGGTACGGAAGCTAGATGAATGAGATGCAGTTTGAAGCAAGCGACCTGCCGAAGCTACCCCCGAAGCTACCCCGCCATCTCAGCGGAGAAGTAGCGTGGCTTCCACCGAGCTGCTTCAATTGGAGCCTGTCTTCACGGCTCCTGCAAGCTACCCCGTGGATGCTATCACAGAATCTCAACATTGCCACCTTATGATGCAATGGCAGAACTACAAAGTCAAGGCGGCTGTCGGCTCTGTTCGACCTCCTGAACCCGGCGCAACTTTTCACTGTCGTCCAGTTACAAAAGGATATGCTAGGGTGATGGTGGACGAAATAACGGAGGGATTTGAGGAGCTCGTGCTTGACTACCCTACCGGTGAAATGGAGAATCGGCTGGGTTCTGCTCTGAAGACTCCATGCCTATGGCGGAAGGAGCTCATCTACCTTCCGAACTGGACGCCTCCGCCTCCTCATCCTCCTCCGACGAGTCAGGGCACTCCGCCTGCTCCTCCGGCGAGTGATCAGGGCACTCCGCCTCCTTCTCTGATGCGTGGCAGCACTCCGCCTCCTTCTCCGCCAGCGCCGATGCGCCCGAGCAGCCAGCCTCCTCCTTCTCCGCCTCGTCACCAAGGGCGGAAGAGACCCGCCGCTGCTCCGGCTGCTCCGGCATGTCGTAGTACTTATCCTCCGCCTCGTAAGCAATGAAAGAAGATAGCCGCAGCCGCTCGGCCTGCTCCGGCGTCTAGCAGTACAGCCAGAGGGGGGAGGTAATACATATTCGGTCCATCTCTCAAGACTCCAGAGAAGTTACCATACGAGATGACCGAACAGGAAAACAAGGAGATCTGTCAAGCCCAAGTGAAGGACTACTTCAAAACGCAAAGAGCTAAGAGACATCCACCTCCGGAGGAGAAGATAGATTCGGTAAAAGCGAAGCACCCTTTGGATGCCCTACAGCGACCACCACCGTCTTCGCCGCAAACCAACTATGAGAGCATTACTGAAAAGACATATAAGGAAGCGAAGCGGTCGGGAGGTACTTGCAGTGACAAAAGGTTACAAGAACGAAGAAGTGGAAAAAAATTCCCCAGCTCGGCAAACAAGCGAACCAATCATGCCCCCGCTCAAGGTGTCTAGCGATATCATTGATAATCATCCGGGGATCTTGCCCGCTACCAATCCTGCAGATTACATGCCTGAGACAATGCACATTTTGATATAATGGAGGTGGACGAATTCAAATACGAGTACGGGAAGCCTCTCGTAAAATATGTAACTACTCTGACAACGATGATGTGAAGATTCCATGATTGGTACATGGATACCTTCAGAAAGTCGGCTGGGAAGAAACCTTTGACGCTGAAAGTTAAAGAGGATGAGCACGACCTCGTTGGAATTGAGGAGTTGTCTGTTCAATTTTAGGAGTTCTTCCAGTTTTTCAATCTAAAGGCCCTTGATAAATTAATAGTCACTTGCTACTGTCTGTAAGTACTACTTCTGTCATTAAGTCTCTATATATAGCTCAACTCTTTCATTGCATGTATATATAATTATCCTCACTATATTATGCAGATTGAAGATCGTCGAATGCAGAAAAGCTGAAATGTATGATATTGGGTTCATTAACACAAATCTCATAGATCAACATACGGTTACATTTCATGCCAAAGAAACCGAGGACAACTTGCTACGATCGTTGGTAATAAATCAAAACGAAGATACAATACTCTTTCCTTACAACTTCAAGTGAGTGTTACTGTCTTGTGCATATTCAGTTTCCCTTAATTATTACTCAAGGTTATAGTAATTAATGTAATTGATGGGTTATGCATGCGTGCGCAGGTTCCACTATATTCTCCTAGAGATTAAGCTTGAGTAGGGACTAGTAAACGTCTTAGACTCGAGACGAAAAGATCCCGAGGACTATGCGGACATGTCTAAAATGCCCGAGAAGTAAGTTGAATCAGTCATTATCGCACCATATCGGCAACTTTGTTCATTTCATGATATCAAGTAATTGTTTTGTTTGTCGCATAGGGTTTGGAAAGTATTCATCGCACAAGTTTCGGGACTGCCGCGGGATCTGCAATGGAAATACCCGAAAGTAAGTACAACTAGCTAGCTAGGTCCCCGCATCTCCCGTTGATTCTAGGTACTTTCATCAATGCCATTTATAATGCTTCGTTATCAGTTTGATTGACCTCTATTTCTCGTAAAGTGCTTGTGGCAGGAAGCCGGGAATGATTACTGTGGATACTACGTTTGTGAGTTCATCTACAACGTAACGGCCAAGAATATGCGGGGCCACTCTAAAAGACAATATAAAGTGCGTAAGCAAAAATATTCACAAGTTTATTTTATTACCATCATTTCTGTTGAGTTTCATTCATATATATGTATTGACCCCCTTATTCAAATTAGATGTGGGAGATGCGGAATGAACTCCTACCACAAGATCGCATGCGAGCAATTCAAGAGGAATTGGCTGGATTCTTTCTTGACCACGTCATCAATAAAGCCGGAGAATACCATGCATGTGGAAGTTGAGTTCATATGTTAGGGTATTGTAAGAGGTCTTACACATTATATATATATATATATATATATATATATATATATATATATATATATATATATATATATATATATATACCGTCGGTAAGATATAAGAAAACTTGTTGTTCGACCAATCTCTTGGAGAAGGAGAGGTCGATCACTTCTCTCTGTATATGTTCATGACGATCTTCTGTACTTAATAGTTTCCTTCATTTTCTTACTAGCTAGCTAGCGTGTCAAGTCCTCTCTATACGTATAGTACGTAGCATCGACCAAGCATGGAGATAAGAGAGGACACTTCTCTCTATTAGCTAGCTAACACAATATATGAAACCCCTAAATTAACCCTACAAAACCCCCAAAACCCCCCAACCCCCCCCCCCCTTCAGAAAAAAAACAAAACCCAGCCCCTGAACTGCTGACGCATGGAAGGCTTTTGGTCCCGGTTGGTGGCACCAACCGGGACAAAAGGTCACCCTGCCTGGGCAAGCGGCAGCGGTCACGTAGAGCCCCGTTTGTCCCGTTTCCTGGGCGAACCGGGACTAAAGGTATAGGGCTTCAGTAACGACCCTTTAGTCCCAGTTCGGGAACCGGGACAAATTGCCCTCACGAACCGTGACGAATGGCCCTTTTTCTACTAGTGAGCGGTAGAATTGGAAGCATATCAACAAGGACCCAAATGTCCAAATTGTCTTCGGTGATGTCAGGACCACCAAGATCCATGGTGACAAGCATACCCTCATGAAAATCATACATCTTGCAAAGTGCTTTCCAATTCGGGCAACCAAAATGGGATACGGTCTCAGAATTGTATAGATTTACCTCAAAATCCATACCTTGATGGGTCCTTAGGTGAATTTTCTTTATTTCCATACTTTTGTGATCTTCAAAATCCATCCTCTCCAAGACATAGCGTCTTGCATGGCATGGGATAAGCTAGTCGAATTGTAAAAGACGAAAATTACACGTTGAAGTAGTAGAAGTTGAGCTTAATTACGAAAAAACACTTTGCATCGTAGCGTACCGTTTCAACATAGAGGGTCTCCTAGAGCTTAATGCTGAAGCGCCGACCTTCTACCAAGTGAGGCCTGTCGCAAAAACCTCGGTTGTCGCTGCACCAGGAGCACTCCGCGAGACTTTCGTCTGACAACATTTCCCATGTTCATAATTCAAATATTAAACTTTTAAAATACAATATATGTACTACAAAAACTAAATTAGATCATTATTATTCAGCACGGGTTGACTATCGGTCCATCGTGTCCTTTTTTAAAAAACTCTCAGCTCACGTGGTGTATATATTCGACCATTGCTGATGGTCGCTCCTCTCTTCATCCCCAAGTGCATTAAACCAAAATATTTAGCACACGAGAACGAAGGAGAAGCGACCCCCCACGACAACAGTCGGCATTCTTCTTCTCTGATATATGGTTGACACACTCCCTCACTGATTTTTTGACCGTCGGTGATGGTCATTACTCCTCCTTCCCCTAGTGCATAACAAAGGTCTAGCACAAGGAGAAGGAGAAACGACCCCCACGACAATAGTCGGGATTCTTCCTCTCTCTCATATATGGTGCATACTTTCTCCCTCACTCATTTTTTGATTGTCCTGTATGGACCCTCGATAGACTTAAAGTCAACCTAAAATGTCGTTTAATTACCTTTCTAGAAAATCCAGGCCACTCGATATTTCCTACATATTCTAGCACAAGTCATGCCAAAATTCACGGAAAAATCCGGCATGACCTTTGCTAAAAAAGGACATATCGAGCGTCTGAAATTTGCCAGAACAGAAATTAATCAACACTCCTATTTGCATTCAAACTTGATGGTTATTGCATTCAAACTTGATGGTCATTGCATTTCAATGGTTGAAAATATGATCAAAAACATTTCAAAATATCTTATAGGACTCATATTGACATGGAGATTTGGCTGGTCTCACCTCGAGGTCGGAGGGGGTCTGTGACGGGGACGACGGTGGAGACGACATGGAGATTTGGCTACAAAAACAAAATATAAGTAAAAACATTATTATCCTCATCTTACGACTTAGTGAAACCCTATAAGCTATCAACCAATCAAATGCATATGCCTTGCATAGTGCTCTCCAATTTGAGCATTCAAAATAGGAGTAGTTCTCCAATTTGAGCATTCAATAAGAAAAACTAAATCATAAAATAAATTACTATTCAAATTAGCATGCATTCAATAAGCAAAACTAAATCATCTCTTGCATTTGTACATCATCGAATATTATCACTAATACATCTCGAATAGTATCATACATATAACCTCATTAATACAGCTAAAACCCTAGCGAACGACGGGTATTAGCCCGGGCGGTGTACACCCAGAGAGAAGGAACCATCATAGGATCATAGCTCTAGTGAGATCCCTGAAGAATCTGCCAGGTATTGGAGAACCTACCCTCCAACGCAACCATGTAGCGATGGACGTGCTCGTCCTCCTCGCTGACACGGTGACGTATCACCTCCACGAGGTCCTCAAGCCTGTGCACCATCACTGGCCCACGTGACCGCCACCAAAGAAGGTTCAGGTCATCGACGGGCTGGCTCCTCACCAAGCTGCGCCTCCCGGAAGGTAGCACATCCCAGTACCAGCCCGGCGGAGCCCAGTCCCAGACATGGCCCCTCTGGTCAAGCAGGCCTCCTCCGCTGAGTCGATGACGAGGATGCAAGATAGGCATCGTCGACGTCCATGTGGGAATAATTGCTTTAACTAAAAATATAAACTAGTTCTATTAATTTTTGTACTAAAAATAAAATAGTTGTATTAATTCAACTAGTTCAACTAAGAACTTATTATAAAAAAAATAAACTAGTTCTTACTAAAAATAAACTAGTTCAACTAGTTCTATTAATTTTCTTACTAAAAAAACTAGTTCTATTAATTCAACTAGTTCTTCCTAAAAATAAACTAGTTCAACTAGTTCTATTAATTTTCTTACTAAAGTTAAACTAGTTCTAACTAGTTCTTACTAAAAATAAACTAGTTCAACTAGTTCTATTAATTTTCTTACTAATTCTATTAAACACTTACTAAAAACAGTAAAAAAACTATATTGAATTTTTCTCTAATCTAAACACTACTGCCCTAATTAACATCTAGTTAAACCCTACTGACCTACTTCTTAAGCATCTACAAGTACTAACTATTTAGATGAACCCTAGCTAGATACTTAACCATCTACAACTACTTAAGCACCATTGATGAACCCTAGGAATTTGTCCTAAAAACTACTTAAGCATCTACAACTACTGCCCTAATTAACATCTAGTTCACAATTGTATTTACTTAACTACATTGGGTGCACAACAACCATATAACTACTTAAGCATCTACAAGTAGTAGCTAAGTTTATGGACCCTAATTAATTAGATGAACCCTAAAATTTGATGAACCCTAGGAACCCTAGCTAGGCAGAGGTAGGGGAGGAGGAGGAGGTGTAGGCTTGCTCACCTCGGGCGCCGGCGGAGTTAGGGAGCGGCCGAGCGAGGGGCACGCGGTGTCGAGGTCGGGGTCGGTGTCGAGGTCAAGGTTGGGGTCGGGGTCAGGGTCGGCATTGAGGTCGAGGTCGGGGTCGGGGTCGAGGGTAGCAGAGGGCGTGTGGAGGGCGAGGGGAGAGCGCGCGGCGGCCGACGGTCATGCAGGGCGACAACGGCGGTGACAACAGTTCGAGGTGGGATTTGGGGGAAGTGGCCGGGGGGAGGGGGAGAAGAACCGCGCGGTTAAGTAAAAAACAGCAGTAGCGCGTTTGCGGAAAAGCGTTACTGCTATTAGCTATAGCTTAGCTATAGCGCGGACCAACAGAACGTGCTACTGATACGTTAGCTATAGCGCTTGTACTAAAAGCACATTGCTGCTACGCCTTTCTCCTTTTTTATTTTTCTTTTATTTTCCTTCACATTTTCTTTTTTCTTTCCAGCTTTTTCTATTTCTTTCATTTTCATTTACTATTGTATATCTATTTTATTTTATTTTATTTTTATTAACAGTAGCGCTTTCGGTGCAAAACACGCTGCTACAACCATCTTAGCAGCAGCGTGCTTTCCGTGAGCTCGCTGCTACTATTCCTAGCCTGCGGAAAACAGCGTCGAAATTATAGTAGTAGCGCTTGTTTCGCCTGGTGCGCTACTTCTATAATCTTAGCTGCAACACGTTTATTTTCCGTGTGCTAGTGGTAAGTAGTTGTAGCGATTCTTTTTGACACGTGCCACTGGTACGTTTCTGTGTATAAGGTTTTCCCTAGTAGTGGTGGGTGGACTGCATGGGAGGAGCAACCCAATCCCCTGCAAATAAAAAATGAACCTCGTTGGCGTCGAGGTGGATTCCCTCTCTCTCGCCGGCGTCGAGATGCAACAAACCACCGCCCAATGGAAGCTTGGGGGGAGGAAGGGTTTGCCAGCTGGGGGCCGCAAAGGAGCCCGGATCCGGCGGATCATCGAGACGGGGTGGTTGGCGCGTCGGGGCTCTAGGGAGCAGCGGGTCATCGGAGTAGGAGGCAGGGGCATCCGGCGGCACTGCGCTCCACCTACACCGGGCGGTGGCAGGACTCCCCAGATCCAGAGTAGCCACTGGTGGCGACGGTGGATCCACGCCGAAACTGGGGCGAGACAGGCGATGGAGGCGCTGTGGGCCAGGTGGAGAGGGCGGCCCGTGCCGGTGGCCAGGGCGGGGCCGCGCGTGGTGGTGGACGTGGCGGGGCAGCGGGTGGTGCTGGCCAGGGCGGGGCAGCGCGTGGTGCTGGCTGTGGCTGGGTGACGGGCGGGGCTAGCCGGTGTGGGGTAGCTGATGACCCGCAAGTATACGGGATAGTTGTAGCCTCTTTCGATAAGTAAGAGTGTCGAACCCAATGAGGAGCTAAAGGTAGAACAAATACTCTCTCAAGTCCTATCGGACACTGATACGAATCTACGCACGCTTGATGTTCGCGTTACCTAGAACAAGTATAAAACTAGAAGTACTTTGTAGGTGTTGTTGGATAGCTTTGCAAGATAATAAAGAACGCGTAAATAAAAATAAGGGGCTGTTTAGATAAAGATGCAATTAACTAAGTATTAGTAGAGAGCTTTTTATTGCGAGAAAGTTATTTGTCCAAGGCAATCGATAACTAGACAGGTAATCACTATTGCAATTCTATTTGAGGGAGAGGCATGAGCTAACATACTTTCTCTACTTGGATCATATGCACTTATGATTGGAACTCTAGCAAGCAATCCGCAACTACTAAAGATTCATTAAGGTAAAATCCAACCATAGCATTAAAGCATCAAGTCCCCTTTATCCCATACGGAACAATCCCCTTACTCGGGTTTAAGCTTCTGTCACTCTAGCAACCCACTATAAGCGAATCATGAACGTATTGCAACACACTACAGCGGGAATCCCTCATGCTTGCGCGACACGGAGGGCACCATAGGACAGCACCAATAATATAACATGCAACTCAAACCAATCACGATCATCAATTAACCCATAGGACAAAACGGATCTACTCAAACATCATAAGATAGCCATACATCATTGGGAAATAACATATATAGCGTTGAGCACCATGTTTAAGTAGAGATTACAGTGGGTAAGAGAGAGGTTACACCGCTGCATAGAGGGAGGAAGAGTTGCTGATGAAGGCGGTGAAGTTGTTGGTGAAGATCACGGTGATGATGATGGCCCCCGGCAGCGTTCCGGCGCCACCGGAATCAAGGGGGAGAGAGCCCCCCTTCTTCTTCTTCTTCCTTGACCTTCTCCCTAGATGGGAGAAGGGTTTCCCCTCTGGTCCTTGGCTCCCATGGTTTGGGAGGGGCGAGAGCCCCTCCGAGATTGGATCTATCTCTCTGTTTCTGCGTTCTCAGATTCTGCCCCTACACCGTTTCTTTTATATCTGGAGATCCGTAACTCCGATTGGGGTGAATCTTTCGCCCAGATCTTTCTCACAAAATTAGCTTTCTTGCGGCAAAAGAAGAGCATCAACCGCCATATGGGGGGCCCAGGAGAGTCCAGGGCGCGCCTGCCACCCTGGGGCGCGCCCCCTATCTCTTGCCCCCCTCGGGCACCGTCTCGCGTTGATTTTACTTCAAAAACCATAAATATTCCAAAAAAAATCTCCCTCCGTTTTTATCCTGTTTGGACTCCGTTTGATATGGGGTTTCTGTCGGTGTACTAGAGTAGGGTTACCCTAGTATCCCGAACTTGTGCACGGGCAGTCGCAGCACCCCGTGGCAAGGCTTGCCGGGTGACCGCCAAGGTCCTCCGTGGTTCCTTTGGAGCCATTCAAGAACAAAGTATTCAAGCCAAGGAGACAAGGCCCCGACAAGAGGAGCTTGCCGGGAAGGCCAACCAAGGCATCTCAAGGAACTTGCCGCGACGCGCCACGTGTCCCGGCGAGGCCCGGTGAGCGACAAGCTTCCGGACGCGACAAGACAACGACCGCGGCAAGGCGCTTGCCGGCACAAGCTACCACACTGTACCCGCGCTCCAGCACATCCACCAACGTGTCGCCCTGGGACCTTTCCAGGCGCGCATGGCCAGAGGCTGTGCAGCCAGCGGTGCGCGGTGGCTAGCGGCGCTGACAAGATTGCCATCGTGGCAAGCGGTGGCGTCCCTGACGGTCCCTTTGTACACTATTTGGGCGAAGTAGACGAGCATTTAATGCCTTTGTCCCCTGCCGTCAGGGTTAGGTATGATACACTATACAGGTAGTTGTACCAACAACAACACTTTTCCATTTTTACCCTTGTCTGCGTTGCCACCTGTCGGTGACCCCTTGAGCATATAAAAGGAGGCCCATGCGCAACGTAGAGGGGGGTTCGAAGGAAGAAAAACACTCATGCTCGGTCTCGTTAGCAGATAGTGTCTACTGTAGCACTTAGCGCTCCTGAGCAAGAACTCAATACACACAGACATGCAACAGTAGGAGTATTATCTCTCCGGAGAGCTCCGAAGCTGGGTAAACTGCTCGTGTGCTTCACCTCGATCCGCTCTTCGCACGATCTCCGCCCCCCGCCGAACCGAAAGGGGCTCGGTCCGCCGGTCCCATAGGTGTTCGTGGATCAGTTTCCCCGAGATCTTTGGCGCGCCAGGTAGGGGCTCGTCGAGGCTGTGTGAACCTGATCCGGCGTTCACACGAGCTAGATCTTCATCTTCTTCACCGACATGCCACCGAAGAAGAAGGTTTCGGAGGCAGCTACTCCGTCTGCGTTGATCCCACCACCATCGGAGCAAACGGGTGGTGGGGTAGACTCCGGCGGAAGAACGGGCGTCGACGAGGGAGCTCACGGTGCTGCCAGGTCCAAGGACAAGGCTGCACAGACCTCGGCGTCCGTACATGCATCGCACCCATCTCAAGAGGCACGGGACCGACAGTGTCATGGTACTCGCGGTGCCATACGTTCGTTGTACCAAGATCGAGCTGGTGGATCTCGGGGTGCTCAAGACCAGCATGCACGCCAACATGCTGGCACGAGCGAGACACGGTCGCCTGGATGGGATACTGCTCCTTCTAACATAGTTAGAAGTCCGAGCATATCCCGCTCCTCGTACCGTTCGCCACTGCCACCCACCACTCCAGCAGAAGCTTTGGCGCGAGCTCAACTGCTCCTGGATTACCCTCCAATGGCAGACAAGATCGACGAATGGAGGGCCACCATTCAGAGTCTCATCGGCTTCACCAACGGTGACACTCCACGGCAGCCGAGTACATCGCAGCCGCGGCAGAACTGCCAGGCATGAGCCGATGGCAACAAAACCGGTGGGGGTGCAACCACCGTGCACTCTCCGCCCCGAAGGCCAAGATCGCCGACTCGCCGGATCTACCTCGACAGCGACTCCACCGCATCATCAGATCCGTGAGCTCGTCGCGATCAGTGCGAAGTTCTTCACGAACGACAGCAAGAAGACGCTCGTACTCGCATCGAGCGCCAAAGAGAAGCGCGGCGTCAATTGGACCAGCGCGCTGGGCCCTCTGTCGACATGCATGCGCCAGGGGAACCAGGCGACTTGCCGTACGCGGTAGGTTGCCCTGCGTTCACTCGTGAGCTGCGGCAAGTCCAGTGGCCCAGCACGAAGAATTTCAAGCCAGACATACCAGAGAAGTACGACGGCAAGTCGCATCCGTCGGAGTTCCTCAGCATCTACACCATCGCGGTGCAAGCTGCCGGGGGGCGGGACGACAAGATCCTTGCCAACTACTTCCCGCTGGTGCTCAAGCCCAATGTCAGGTCCTGGCTCATGCACTTGCCAGACAACTCCATATCCTCCTAGGCAGACCTATGCAATTAGTTTGTCGGCGCCTTTACAGGCGGCCACAAGCCTCATCGCCAAGAGAGCGACCTTCATCTGCTCGCCCAGAAGGAAGGAGAGCCCCTGCACAAGTACATTCAGAGATTTAGCCGTGTACAGCACAACATCCCAGATGTCCACCATGCCGCGGTCATCAGCGCGTTCCATCAGTACGTGCGAAACCGCAGGATGCGGGAGGAGATGGCGATGTGCAAGATCAGAGACGTCAGTGAGCTATATGCCCTGGCCGACAAGTGTGCACGCGCTGAGGAAGGGAGGAAACTCCCCGGAGAGAATACAGAAGCAGGAGGATCTGATAGCGAGGATGCTGCCCCGGCAAAGAAAAACCGGCGGCGGAACAACAGGAAGAAGAAAGGCAAAGATGTGCTAGTCGTTGAGCAGTCAGGCAATGGAGGTGGCGCCAAGAAAGCCAAAGCTGGTAGCTCCGGCGAGGAGATTGCCGCAGGCACCAACTACCAGGCTGTGGCGGTCGCCGACAAGCAGGACGACACCAACAAGCAGTACTGCAAGAGCCACCACACCAAGGGCCATGACCTCCAGAGCTGCAAGAAGGTCGAGCAGCTTGTCGAGCAGCAAAAGGCTGAATACGAGCAACGCGATAAGGAGAAGGCCCAAGAAGGTGCTGGAGGAGCCGGCAAGAAACTCCCCGGGCGAGGAGGACACCGCGGCAAGGCCAAGCAGCGGCAAGGAGACAGACCTCCCCGCGTCCGCGACAAGGATGAAGACGACGACGACGATGAAGATATGGATGATGACGACACCGGTGAGAAGGAGTTTCAGAAAGCCACAGAGGTCCTATGCGTTGACGGCGGTGCTTCTCTGCATACTTCACACCGCCAGCTCAAGCAGTGGGTGCGGGAAGTCAATGCGGCAGAACCACCCGTCGAGTCACGCAAGCCTCTGAAATGGTCCAGCACGCCTATCATCTTTGATATTGAGGACCACCCTGATCGCATAACTGCGGTCGGGTGCTTGCCGATGTTGGTTTCGCCAACTATCCGCAACCTCAAGGTCACTAAGATGCTAGTTGATGGCGGGGCCGGCTTGAACCTGATCTCCTCCGCGGTACTCCAGAAACTCCAGATCCCTGACAGCGAGCTCGAAGAGACCGGCACATTCCAAGGAATCAATCCAGGAAGGAGCAAGCCGAAGGGAAAGATCACGTTGCCGGTGACATTTGGCAGCGAGTTGAACTTCAGGACTGAGAGGGTCACTTTTGACGTTGCTGACTTTCCATTGCCTTACGATGGGATACTCGGCCGTCCAGCACTCGCCAAATTCATGGCAGCCTCTCACTATGCATACAACATGCTGAAGATGCCAGGCCCGATAAGTGTCATCTCTGTCCCTGGCGACAAGAAGGATGCTCTTATCTGCGCCGACAAGATCTACCGGGAAGCAGCAGCCGCAACAAATCGCAAGTCACTTGCCGTTGAAGCTCCCGGGGGGAAGAAGAAGACCAATTCCGACAAGAGTTCTGATGCCCACTCCGGCAAGCGCACCTCTTCGGGGTGCTGCGCTACCGTCGAGGACGCACCATCGAGCTCCACCGGCAAGTGTAAGAAGACAATGGCAGCTCCGCCAGAGACCAAGAAGGTGTCCACCAAGGAGGACGGCACTGGTGGTATCTTCACCATCATTGCCACTCTCGACCCTAAATAGGAAAGCGCGCTCGTTGCTTTCCTGCGGGAGAACGTCGACGTGTTTGCGTGGCAACCATCTGACATCCCCGGTGTTCCCAGGAAAGTAATCGAGCACCATCTTGCCGTCTGTCCTCATGCGCGGCCCGTCAAGCAGAAGGTCAGGAAAAAAGCAGTGGAGCGCCAAGAATTCATCGCAGAAGAAATCAAGAAATTGGAAGCAGCAGGCCTTGTCAGAGGAGTGCTCCATCCTACGTGGTTGGCCAATCCTATGGTCGTGCACAAGGCAAACGGGAAACGGAGGCTTTGTATCGACTTCACCGATGTCAATAAAGCTTGTCCCAAAGACCCATTTCCCTTGCCGCGCATTGACCAGATTGTTGACTCCACGGCCGGATGTGACTTGCTTTCATTTCTTGACGCATACTCAGGATACCATCAGATCTTCATGGCAGAAGAGGATGAGGAGAAGACCGCATTCATCACTCCATGTGGCACATATTGTTTCATATGGATGCCTTTCGGTTTAAAGAATGCTGGTTCAACATTTGCAAGGGTAGTCCATGACGCTTTCGAGCCACAAATGCACAGAAATGTGGAAGCCTACATGGATGACATAGTGGTCAAGAGCAAGGACAAGGCAACTCTGATTCAGGATTTAGACGAAACCTTCACAAATCTGCGCAAGATCAACCTCAAGCTTAACCCCGAGAAGTGTGTGTTTGGAGTCCCCTCCGGCAAGCTTCTCGGGTTCTTCGTGTCTCAGTGGGGAATTGAAGCCAATCCCGACAAGATCAAGGCCATTGAGCATATTGAAGCACCAAAGCACGTCAAGGATGTACGAAGACTTGCCGATTGCGTGGCTGCTCTCAGCAGGTTTATCTCTAGGTCTGCTGAGCGCGCCCTGCCGTTTTTCAAAATATTGAAAAAGGAAGGTCCAATGAAATGGACTCCGAAAGCGGAAGCTGCGCTGCAGGACTTAAAGAGATACCTGTCCTCCACTCCAACACTTGTCGCACCTAAGCCACAAGAGAAGTTGCTGCTGTATATAGCGGCAACCAATCAAGTGGTTAGTGCTGCATTAGTAGCGGAGAGGGAGGCGGATGATGAGCCAGCAACCACGGCAGATGCATCCAGCGACAAGCAGGGGACTTCAACGACAAGCTCTGGTCCCGACAAAGATGGATCTGCGCAGGGGCGTGAGGACATACAGAAGAGAATGGTGCAGCGCCCAGTTTACTTTGTCAGTTCCCTTCTGCAGGGGGCTAGGTCAAGGTACTCTGGTGTGCAGAAATTGCTTTTCGGCCTTCTCATGGCCTCGAGAAAGCTGCGCCATTACTTCCAAGCACATGAGATCACAGTTGTCACTCGATTTTCGCTGAAGAGGATACTGCAAAATCCAGAAGCAACAGGCAGGATTGTCGAGTGGGCACTGGAACTGTCAAGCTTTGGCCTCAAGTTTGAGAGCACTTCAACTATCCAAAGCAGAGCATTGGCAGAGTTCATAGCAGAGTGGACGCCAACACAAGATGAAGAAATTCCAGAAACGAGCATCCTCGTCAAGGAAGCAAGCAAAGAGTGGCTGATGTACTTTGATGGTGCCTTCTCACTACAAGGCGCTGGTGCGGGCGTGCTACTTGTTGTGCCCACCGGAGAGCACCTCAAGTACGTAGTCCAGATGCACTTTCCCAAGGAGCAAGCAACGAACAATACCACAGAGTATGAAGGTTTGCTTGCCGGTCTCAGGATCGCAGCAGACCTTGGGATCAAGAAGCTCATTGTCAGGGGTGACTCGCAGCTTGTCGTCCGCCAAGTGAACAAGAATTATCAGAGTCCGTTGATGGAAGCTTACGTTGATGAAGTGAGAAAGTTAGAAGAGCACTTTGACGGCCTACAGATGGAACATGTCCCAAGAGCTCAGAACGACATTGCCGATGGCCTGTCGAAGTGCGCTGCACTAAAGTTACCTGTGGAACCAGGGATCTTTGTGCTCAAACTGACTCAACCGTCTGTAACGCCATCAACTGGACAGAGCAAGAAGAGGAAGTTGATTTCTGGTGACTATTTTCCGGCAGAGCTCCCCGAAGCCGCCGCCAAGAAGGTCCCCAAGATCAACACCAAGGGTGTTGAGGAGCAGTCTACTCTGGCAAGCCCTAGGGTTTGTTCCGTTGAAGCAGACGCTCCCGACAAGTTTTGCTCCGGCAAGCTTGCCGGGGAACGTCAAGCTCCGGCTGAGCCGCAGGTTCTTGCCGTAGAAGTGGATGTTCTCGCAGCAGCAGATGTGCCTTTAGTCCTTGTTGTCGATCCACAAGCTCCAACATGGGCACAGCAGATTGTCCGTTTCCTTCAGGCAGGAGAACTTCCCGAAGAGCAAGAAGAAGCGGAAAGAGTAGCCCGGCAGTCAAGTATGTACCAGTTTGTCGACAACACACTGTACAGAAGAAGACTCAACGGTGTGAAATTGAAGTGTATTCACCGGGAAGATGGACAAAAGCTGTTGGCAGAGATACATGGAGGCATATGTGGTCACCACATTGGCGCAAGAGCACTTGCCGGCAAAGCATTCCGGCAAGGTTTCTTTTGGCCGACAGCCCTCCAGGATGCAACTGCACAAGTAACCAAGTGTGAAGCGTGCCAGTTCCATTTGAAGCAGATAAACCAGCCAGCTTAAGCTCTCCAGACGATCCCTTTATCCTGGCCATTTTCGGTCTAGGGGCTCGACATCCTCGGCCCCTTTCCCCGAGCTGTCGGGGGCTTTGAGTACTTGTACGTTGCAATCGATAAGTTCACAAAGTGGCCGGAAGTGGAAGCAGTGAGGAAGGTGACAGCACAGTCAGCAGTCAACTTCTTCAGGTCGATTGTTTGCCGCTTCGGGATCCCTAACAGGATCATCACCGACAACGGCACGCAATTCATGAGCCGCACCTTCATGCAGTACGTCCAAGATCTTGGCGCCAAGGTCTGCTTCGCTTCTGTTGCTCATCCGAGAAGCAACGGTCAAGCGGAGAGGGCAAATGCTGAAGTGCTGCGCGGGCTCAAGACCAGAACTTTCGACAGGCTGTGCAAGTGCGGAAAGAACTGGATTGAAGAGTTGTCGGTGGTTCTTTGGTCGATCAGGACGACGCCAAATCGATCCACTGGCCAGACACCTTTCACTCTAGTCTATGGAGCAGAGGCAGTTCTCCCCACGGAACTCGTATACGGGTCACCTCGAGTGCTCGCTTATGATGAGCTTGAGCAAGAGCAGCTGCGACAAGATGACGCGCTACTCCTTGAGGAAGACTGTCTTTAGGCCGCTGTACGAGCTGCTCGATACCAGCAAGCTTTGCGCCGCTACCATAGCCGCAAAGTTAATGCCAGAAGTCTCGAGGAAGGCGACCTTGTTCTTCAGCGCGTTCGGTCCGCCAAGAATTCCAACAAGTTGACGCCGAAGTGGGAAGGCCCTTACCGGGTGTCGGTGTCAAAACCGGCGGATCTCGGGTAGGGGATCCCGAACTGTGCGTCTAGGCGGATGGTAACAGGAGACGAGGGACACGATGTTTTTACCCAGGTTCGGGCCCTCTTGATGGAGGTAAAACCCTACGTCCTGCTTGATTAATATTGATGATATGGGTAGTACAAGAGTAGATCTACCACGAGATCAAGGAGGCTAAACCCTAGAAGCTAGCCTATGGTATGATTGTTGTAATGTATGTTGTCCTACGGACTAAAGCCCTCCGGTTTATATAGACACCGGAGAGGGCTAGGGTTACACAGATTCGGTTACAATGGTAGGAGATCTACATATCCGTATTGCCAAGCTTGCCTTCCACGCCAAGGAAAGTACCATCCGGACATGAGCCGGAGTCTTCAATCTTGTATCTTCGTAGTCTTGGAGTCCGGCGGATAATGATAGTCCGGCTGTCTGGACACCCCCTAGTCCAGGACTCCCTCAGTAGCCCCTGAACCAGTCTTCAATGACGATAAGTCCGGCGTGCATAATGTTCGGCATTGCAAGGCGGGTTCCTCCCTTGAATAATCCAGAGAAGATCATGAACACCAGGATAGTGTCCGGCTCTGCAAAATAAATTCCACATTCCACCGTAGAGAGAATAAAATGTACACTTAGTTCAATCTGCTGACGTATTATGCGGCGTGACATCACACCACCACCAGGCCTTTGTTTGAATTACTATACCACCTCAGCATGTTTAGTGAAGCGGTTTCCTTGGCACGTCTTGTCGAAGCAGAGATCGTGTTCCCCTTATTCCGGGATTCTCATCAATACGTGCGTGGGTAACCCAACCGCACCATTGATGGTGGCGCTTGGGAGATAAGCGAGTTTTACCAGGCTGGTGGGGGACGCATAGTTTTGTCCGCCTATATATAATGGATAAGGATTCACCTTCTCACCTACGCCTTCTTCCTCCTTTGCTTATCCATCCCCGCGAACTCAAGCCCCAACGCCCGACCTCGCGCATCTCGCCTCGACCTTCTCCGAATATGTCCGGAGCGGGAGGTAAATGGTTAGCCTCCACCGTCAAGGAGGAGGACATCACCAAGCTGGGCAGCGCCAGATACCTTTCCGGTGATATCGCGCATCGGCTGCCCGACGAGGGGCAGCACATCCCTACCCCCGGGCCTCATGAGAGGGTCGTCTTCCTCCCCCACTTCCTCCGCGGACTGGGCTTTCCGCTCCATCCATTTGTCCGGGGGCTCATGTTTTACTACGGCCTGGATTTCCATGATCTGGCGCCGAACTTTATCCTCAACATCTCGGCGATCATCGTCGTGTGCGAGGCCTTCCTCCGCATCCGGCCCCACTTCGGCCTGTGGCTCAAGACCTTCAACGTCAAGCCAAAGGTTGTGAAGGGTACGCAAGCGGAATGCGGAGGCGCCATGTTGGGCAAATTGCCCAACGTCCCTTGGCTAGAAGGGACCTTCGTGGACTCCGTCAAGGGGTGGCAATCGGGGTGGTTTTACATCACCGAGCCGCGCAAATCCACATGGGCGGAGGCCCCCGAGTTTAGATCTGGCATCCCCATGCAGCTCACCTCCTGGAAAGAGAAGGGCTTGCAGTGGGGGGATCCGGTGGAGGTGACGGGACTCCAAGCATGTATCAAGAAGATGGTGAGCAATAGGCTCAGGCTCGTCGACGTGGTCCAAGTCATGCTCATCCGGCGGATCCTCCCATGCCAAGAACGGGCATTTAATTTGTGGGAGTTCAATCCGGAACAGCACCAGGCGCTAAGCGGGCTCTTCGATACAACATACGAAGGCGCCTGGAGGGTGCTGTTCAAGGGCGCCGAAGCCCCCGCGTCCGCGACCGAAGACCGCGGATTCAGCTCGCAGTATCCAACTGACGAGGTAAGTGATTCAACCCCATTACGGGACACTTGTGATAATTAGATTGACTCTAGTGAGGTTTCATTCTGCCTCTTCCTTTGACAGGAATGGATGGAGAAGGCCAGGCTGCTCATCAGCCCGGCTCCCATGCCAGAAGACCCAGTGGACGCCCGCTTAACAGGGCTGCTGGTTCCGGCACCACACGTGGTGCCGGAGAAGAAGGCCAAGGAGGTGGCCGCGGGGACTCGAAAGAGTTCCCGCAATCAGGCGTCTGATGACGACGAGGACTCCTCCCCCGAAGACGAGGAGGAGTACTCTCTCCCGGAGGAGGGAGAGAAGAAAAGGAAGGCTTCCCCCATCGGGGAGGCCGAAGGGTCCAAGAGGGGGAGAACTATCCCCCCGGACAGTTTTGCCAACATCAGCGTTGGTGAGGATGAGTGGCCTCCAAGGGCCAGTCGTCCGGCAAGATCGTAAGTATCCGGATCCTTGATGTGTAATTTCTTTTATGTCGCGTAGTATCCTTCTAACGCCGCATTCTGCCCGCAGTCCGGCCAATGATGATCTCCCCGACTCATCGAGCGGGTCATTGGCCTCATCGGATGTGAATTCCATCCCGACTGCCTCCACCCCACGCGCCGACGAGGACGTCGAGGTGGGATCCCAGAGAGGGACAAATGATGAGGAGGCTCCGGAGGCGCCATCAGGCAGCCTCCAAGACTTCGTGCCGGACTCTACATCGGAACCCGCAGTGGTTCCAGAGTCCGGCAAGCGGCCCCTTCGAAAGAAGGGCAGGACCGTGACGCCGACGGCCTCTGTCCAACCAGAGGCGCCGGATAACCTGCTGGAGGCGCTTAAAGGCGCTTCCATCGAGGAAGAACACCGCACTATCATGAGTGCGGTGATTGAGAAGGTTCAGCTCGCTAAGAGCGGGCTGACCGAAGCCTGCAGTAGCCTTTTAACAGGCTTTGAGGTAAGAAGTTAAAATTATGTAATGTAATACCGCATACACAGTAGCCCCTGATGCTTAGTTCGGTGTTCGGAAAGAAAAGCCGGACTAAGGATCTTTAACAAGATATACGCAGGGTTGCCTAAAATATGTCAATATGGGTTTGCAGGCTGCGCTGCTGACCTCTGCCGCACTAACGGCGGAGGTTGACGTGCTGAAGAAGGATCTCGAGCGGTCTGAGCAAGAGCTCGGCCATGCAAAGAAGTAGCTCGAGGAAAAAGAAGGTGAGTAACACCTCTTTGAATAAGTACCTTACAGAAAAGGATTTTGGTTGCAAATAAAATTAACAAGGATAATATGTGTATTGCAGGGGCCACTAATGAGGTGGCAGCCCTGAAGGATGCTGTGTCCACGGCCGAACGCAGTGCGGCCGCGGAACGGGCTGAGCGAGAAAAGCAAGAGGCACGGGTGGCGGAAGTTCGGCAAGAGCTCCAGGCTCTCATGGAAAAACATGAGAGTTTGGAGCGTGACTCCAAGACTCGAGAGTCCGAGCTTGCCTCGGCTCTCGAAAGTGCCGAGTCTGCCAAGGCCGAGGCCCGTAAGGCCCTTCAGGAGGTTGAGGACATAAAGAAGATAGCGGCGGGTAAGGCGCTTTTCATGCAAAGCAGGCATGTTAATGTGAACTACCTGACACTTACCCGCATTCGGAGCTCTCCAGGGGCATTTGCAGATCTGCCGCGTAGTGCGTTTGATGCCGCCGCATTCTATCGTGGCGAGGAGGGGAGCTCGACGGAGAAGGTCTTCTGGTCTCAGTATACTGAGGCCGGCCATCCAGTGCCCCCAAGCGACCAGCTGAAGCAGCTGGTCGAACTCCACAAGGTAGCTGAGGAGGCCATGAAGGGCCTCATAGTCCGGCTGTGGCCTGGACAGGCCATGCCTGGTAGCTACTTTGGCCTCGTGCGGTGGCTGGTGGATGCATGCCCCAGGCTGGATGTAGTCAAGCACTCCGCCTGTATCGAAGGCGCTCGTCGGGCCCTTGCCCGCATAAAGGTGCAATGGGGCAAATTGGATGTGGAGAAGCTTCTCACGGACCCACCGCCGCCGGGCAAGGAGTATCGCACGCCGGAGAAGTATTATAAAATTGTCCTGAAGGGAGCCTGCAATATTGCAGATGAGTGCTCCCGAAATGTAATCTTTGAGTGAACTCGCTGTTTATTTATCCTGTGCGCTGAAAACTTTGTTCATATGCGCCATGAGCAACGCTTGTTTAATTTAAAATATTACCTTCTGTGCGGCCGTTTGTAAAATCTGAGAGATGGCAAGTCGTTGGCTTCAGTCCCCAAGCCACAAGTGCTGGGGTGTTCGGGATAAACTTGAGCACTCTTGTTCCCATTTTTGGGTCAATCTAGGGAGGCGCTCAACACGACGAACAAGGCAACCGGACTTATAATGGTTGAACACTCTCACTTAGCCATAGAATTCTATAATTTTAAATTTCGGCGAAGCCCCTGGTATTCGGAAGACCGAATGCAGGGCGCTATCCACGCCTTCATCGGACATTATCCGGAACTTCGCTCGAAGCGGCGTGAGTCTTTAAGGACCCGAAAAAACCTCTCGAACAGCGACCAGTCTCTCGCCTTATCATGCTAGTCAGTTTTAGCTTTCTCCACTGAGGCGTTAACCCGGCTCAACCGGGGCGCAATCGCAGTGGTTCACCCAGTGCCACCTTAGCCGATAGAACTGAACGTAAGGCACCAAAACGTGGGAGCCGGGCAAACCCAACTATTGACCCAAGACATGATTCGGAGCCGATTCATATAATGCTATAAGTTCGGGGTGCCGCACTTGTGAAAGTGTTCGGACTTTATCACACCATAGAGTGGGGAACATAAGCCCCCGGTGTATTATGCCGTACCAAAATATACGGGTGCCAGATGTCATATAATGAGCATATATATATAATGTGATGCAATTGCGATCATAAAGGTGCTGCATTATTAATGAAAGAAAAGTCTGCTAGTAGAGCGGACTGATACAAATAGTGCGGTAAGCAAGGGATTTGGACTAAATAAACATGTCCCCCTCCAGGGATGAGCTGCGGATTTGGTGTATATAATCGAATTTAATGCTCGTAATTGAGACCACCTGAGTGTTCGGCGCGGCCTTCTTTAGTCCCTGGCTGTTGCATCATGAGTTCGGCAGGTTCACCGCCGGACAGGGCTTCTGGTTAACAGAGTCCTATGTACAAAAAAGAAGAAAAATAATAAAAAAGAGAGGCACATTTGCGAGCCCCCGGTGTGGTCGAACCGCACTCTGGGTCCGTTGTGATCGTGCCCCCTCCCCTGTGCCCATGGTATCTCCAAAGCGTAATGATGTACGCGGAGTGTTATTCTTGCGATCATACGCGGGCAAGGGTTGGGGCCGCATTGCTACGCGTGCTCTGACCGCGCCAGGTGGTCTTGGTTGGCATTGCTCCGGGCGCGCTTTGCTGTATCTGGCCGTTTAACGGCCGGACTCGAGAATTGCCTTAGAAGGCTGCTCTGTACTTCTGTCGCGAGAGCCGCTGTATGTTCCTCCGTTCGGAGGGAGCGTTCCGTATTCCCATTGACCGTAATGACTCCACGAGGGCCTGGCATATTGAGCTTTAGGTATGCATAGTGCGGCACCGCGTTGAATTTGGCAAACGCGGTTCGCCCGAGCAGAGCGTGGTAGCCGCTGTGAAACGGGACTATGTCGAAGATTAACTCTTCGCTCCGGAAATTATCCGGGGATCCGAAGACCACTTCCAGTGTGACTGAGCCTGTGCAGTTGGCTTCCACTCCTGGTATGACACCTTTAAAGGTTGTCTTTGTAGGTTTAATCCTTGATGGGTCTATGCCCATTTTGCGCACTGTATCCTGATAAAGCAGGTTCAGGCTACTGCCGCCGTCCATCAGGACTCTCGTGAGGTGGAACCCATCGATGATTGGGTCTAAGACCAATGCGGCGAATCCGCCATGGCGTATGCTGGTCGGATGGTCTCTTCGATCGAAAGTGATCGGACAAGAGGACCATGGGTTGAACTTTGGGGCGACTGGCTCCATCGCATAGACGTCCCTTAGTGCGCGTTTCCTCTCCCTCTTGGGTATGTGGGTCGCGTATATCATATTCACCGTCCGTACTTGTGGGGGAAAACCCTTCTGTCCTCTGTTGTTCGGCGGCCGGGTCTCTTCCTCGTCGTCGCTATTTAGCCCCTTGTCATTGTTTTCGGCAATTAACTTGCCGGCCTGCTTGAACACCCAGCAATCTCTATTGGTGTGGTTAGCTGGCTTTTCAGAGGTGCCATGTATCTGGCATAAGCGGTCGAGTATTCGGTCCAGATTGGACGGACCCGGAGTGGTTCTTTTAAATGGCTTCTTCCGCTGACCGGGTTTAGAGCCTCAGAATCCGGCATTGACTGTCGTATCCTCCTTGTCGTCGCCGTTAATTCGGTGCTTGTTTTTGTTTCGACGTGACCTGCCGTTGTTGTCCTTAGTATCCGGACTGCCAGAATTTTTACGGAGATTGTTGCTGCGGGCTAGCCAGCTGTCCTCTCCCGCACAAAAGCGGGTCATTAACGATGTGAGGGCTGCCATGGATTTCGGCTTTTCCTGCCCCAGGTGCCGGGATAGCCATTCGTCCCGGATGTTATGTTTGAAGGCCGCAAGGGCCTCTGCGTCCGGACAATCGACGATTTGATTTTTCTTCGTTAAGAACCGTGTCCAGAATTGTCTGGCCGATTCGTCTGGCTGCTGAATGATGTGGCTTAGGTCATCGGCGTCTGGTGGTCGCACATATGTGCCTTGGAAGTTATCAAGGAATGCGGCCTCCAGGTCTTCCCAACACCCAATTGACTCTGCGGGCAGGCTGTTAAGCCAATGCCGAGCTGGTCCTTTAAGCTTGAGTGGGAGGTACTTGATGGCGTGGAGATCATCGCCGCGGGCCATATGGATGTGGAGAAGATAGTCTTCGATCCACACCGCGGGGTCTGTTGTGCCATCGTAAGATTCGATGTTTACGGGTTTAAACCCTTCGGGGATCTGATGATCCATTACTTTGTCAGTGAAGCATAACGGGTGTGCGGCGCCCCTGTATTGAGCGATATCGCGATGTAGCTCGAGAGAGCGCTGTCTGCTGTGTTCGGCCCGGCAGGGGTTATTGTATCCGGCACGACGGTATTCGTCGTGGGTCGTAGGGCGCCCACGTGATCCATAGATGGATCTGTATTGCCTTGCTTTGTCCTCCAATATGTCTCGCAAGTCCGGCGCGTTCCCTCTTGGCTTCGTACTTTTGGAGCGATGCCGGGGTATGGTCTTGGCTGGGGGCCTGGATGCCTCTCTGTCACGACCACGGGGTGGTCGGTCAGCCATATCGTGCGCTGGTGATGGAGGTATGTATGCTTCCTCCTCTAATCGGGGGAGCAGCTTGCGTTTTGGGTAACTTTTGGAGGGACGTTCGAGTTTATACTCTTCGGCTGCGAGGACCTCGGTCCATCGATCGGCCAGCAGGTCCTGATCAGCTTGAAGCTGCTGCTGCTTTTTCTTTAGGCTGTTTGCTGTGGCGATAAGCCTGCGCTTGAGGCGCTCTTGTTCGATGGGATCCTCGGGTACGACGAATTCGTCATCGTTGAGGCTTGCTTCGTATTCAGAGGGAGGCATGTAATTATGATCCTCAACCTCTTCGTCTGCCGCCCCCTCGTGAGGGCTTGCTTCTGCATCCTCCTACGCTGAGTCTTGCTGGAGGGGATTGTCTTCGGCACTCTCTGGAGTATTATTATCTCCTGTGCCGGAATCTCCATTCTTGCTGTGGCGAGTTTTAGAGCGGCGCCGCTGACGTCGGCGCTTGGGCTGTTTCTTTAAGGGATCTGCCTCCGCTGTTTCTTCGCCGTCCCCATCTTTTGGGGTATCCACCATGTATATGTCATATGACGAGGTGGCCTTCCAGTGCCCTGTGGGCGCTGGTTCCTGTTCGTCTCCGGCATCGTCGTCCATAGCGTCGATGTCTTCAGAGTCGTAGTCTAGCATGTCGGTTAGATCATCGACAGTGGCTACAAAGTGGGTGGTGGGTGGGCTCTAAATTTCTTCGTCGTCCGTATCCCAACCATCCTGGCCATAATCCGGCCAGGACTCTCCTGATAACGAGAGATGCTTTAGTGAATTCAAGATATCGCCGAGAGGCGAGCATTGGAAGATGTCCGTGGCAGTGAATTCCATAACCGGTGCCCAATCCGGACCGATTGGTAGGGGCGCGGGAGGTTCGGAGTCCGGCGAGGAGTCCGGCGCCTCGGAATCACGAGTTTCGCAGGGGACAAGATTAGTGTTCGGCTCCATCGCCGTGGATGTTGGAGCCCCCAGGGCGGCGTCTATCCACCGGCCCTCGATCTGGGCGATCGGCTCCGGGCCAATGGCCGGAGCGGACCTGCGTGCGGCCACCAAGGCACTGTTCGGTGGCAGAGCTAAATCATGCCCGTCGTTACAGTGCGGCGCGCTTGGCTGTGGCTCGAGTCCGTCGAAGATCAAGTCTCCGCGGACGTCGGCCGTGAAGTTTAAGTTTCCAAATCTGACCTGACAGCCAGGGGCGTAGCTTTCGATCTGCTCCAGATGGCCAAGTGAATTGGCCCGCAGGGGGAAGCCGCCGAATACGAAGATCTGTCCGGGGAGAAAAGTCTCAACCTGGACTAGGCCTAGCGCTGTCCGCCTTGAGACCGAAGATGGCATTCCGATGAGCAACTCCTGGAACATTGATCATCTTCGTAAGTTTTACCCGTAAGGCGCGGTTGCCAGAACCTGTTCCGGCAACCACCTTTTGTACAAGTCTTGCCGCTGTTGCATATAATCCTTTGTACAAAGCCGGGCGCAGACCCCGTGCATAAGTAAAGCTCATGTGCTCCGCATATCTTGTCAATTTCATGCTTTCTATTTTTTGCACGTGTTATCTGACACTTTGTGTAGCGCCTACCCCTGGTAAGCAATAATGAGCCGTAAGACTCCATATCTTTATTTTCTCTTCTTTCTCTTTCTCAAAGAAAGGAAGGTTCCCTCGCCCACAAGTTTGCCGGGGGGAAAGGAGAAGATAATGGTGTGGACTAGGCGTCGTTCAAGAAAGTTTTGCCTTACCAGGACGTAAACGACAGAAAAGCTAAGTTGCCAAAGTTTGAGCAATCAATTTTAAAAAAAATTAAGTTATCTTCCTCGAACGACCGTGCTTTGTATGGAAAACCTGTGCGCGGAGGAACCAACTCGTAGCTAGTTGCGCCCTTACTTTTTTTCGAGTCCACTCAACAACTTAAGTGAGCTGCGACTAGTTGCGACAAGGTTTCTTGTCGGTAGCGGCACCGCCAGTAGGCTGTTGACGTCCCGCACTCAGCGTTCGCGGCTAAGGCGCCTACACCAGCAAGTTCCCTAAAAGCGTAGGGCAAAAACATACAAAGGAAGGAATCAAGTAAAGGAAATAACATGGCAATCACTACCCAAAATAGAGTTATATTACAAGATAGCTTGTCGCAGCTCTAACAGATTGTTCTCATAACATGACCAGCAGCGACAAGAAAAGGAGAAAACGGGCGGCCTAATCTACGCGATCGCCCTCAACCCTCTTGATTCCGCTCACCTTGTCCACAATGGGTGCGACAAGGGTCTTGAGAGCTTCCAGATCAGCATCCGACGGCAAGGTCCTGAGGACGTTGGTGAGGTTAAGGCCTGGGTTGCGGAAGGCCACCTTCACCAACACCTTTTGAAGAGTTCCCGCGCAGATCTTGCGCGACTCGTCGGCCAGCTGCTTTGGGATCTTTTCCCGGAGTCGCTGGAGGGCCGTCGCCACGCCTTTGAAGAACAAGCTGAGCTTGGCGCTGGGTTGAAGGTTCTCATCGGAGGAATACCCGAGATCCTCCATCCCTAGCTGCGATAGCTCCCTGTCGGTGGCTGCGGCAACATCCACGAGACCCTCCATCCAGTGCTCCACATACTCATTCAGCTCCTTCGCGGCGAGCTTGGGGGGGAAGGTTGCCCGCTCCTTTCGCAGCGCCGCGAGCCGCTGCACCTCGGTCAACTTCGCGACCTTCCCGGCTTTCGGAGCCATGGCGGAGGTGGTGGGGGAGATCGATGGCGTTGGTGGTGCTGGTGGCGATGGGGGGCAGAGCGCTGCTCTCTTTCAGCTTTGGGAAAAGGGGGGAGCGGCGGAGGTTTCTGAGATTGGAATAGCAACCGGAGAGATGGGCGAACTGCCCCTGTTTCCCCTGCTTATAAACGGGGAGGGGGCGGACGTTCCGTCTTTCCGAATAAAGAAACCACCCACGATCTCTCCCACGATGCCGCATTCGACGCGTGCCATTCGGGGAGGGCGCGGTGGATACGGAGTAAGATACGGCGTAACCCAGGCCGCGCGTGCTCGTGCCCTGTTTTGGTCCTGGCCCAACAACGCTCGGCACCGTGTGTGGCCCAGGCCCGGGGGCTCCTGTCAGTGTACTAGAGTAGGGGTACCCTAGTATCCCGAACTTGTGCACGGGCAGTCGCAGCACCCCGTGGCAAGGCTTGCCGGGTGACCGCCAAGGTCCTCCGTGGTTCCTTTGGAGCCATTCAAGAACAAAGTATTCAAGCCAAGGAGACAAGGCCCCGGCAAGAGGAGCTTGCCGGGAAGGCCAACCAAGGCATCTCAAGGAACTTGCCGCGACGCGCCACGCGTCCCGGCGAGGCCCAATGAGCGACAAGCTTCCGGACGCGACAAGACAACGACCGCGGCAAGGCGCTTGCCGCGACAAGCTACCACTCTGTACCCGCGCTCCAGCACATCCACCAACGTGTCGCCCTGGGACCTTTCCAGGCGCGCGTGGCAAGAGGTTGTGCAGCCAGCGGTGCGCGATGGCTAGCGGCGCTGACAAGATTGCCATCGTGGCAAGCGGTGGCGTCCCTGACGGTCCCTTTGTACACTATTTGGGCGACGCAGGCTGGCATTTAATGCCTTTGTCCCCTGCCGTCAGGGTTAGGTATGATACACTGTACAGGTAGTTGTACCAACCGCAACACTTTTCCATTTTTACCCTTGTTTGCGTTGCCACCTGTCGGTGACCCCTTGAGCATATGAAAGGAGGCCCATGCGCAACGTAGAGGGGGGTTCGAAGGCAGAAAAACACTCACGCTCGGTCTCGTTAGCAGATACTGTGTACTGTAGCACTTAGCGCTCCCGAGCAAGAACTCAATACACTCAGACATGCAGCAGTAGGAGTATTATCTCTCCAGAGAGCTCCGAAGCTGGGTAAACTGCTCGTGTGCTTCGCCTCGATCCGCTCTTCGCGCGATCTCCGCCCCCCGCCGAACCGAAAGGGGCTCGGTCCGCCGGTCCCGTAGGTGTTCGTGGATCAGTTTCCCCGACATCTTTGACGCGCCAGGTAGGGGCTCGTCGAGGCTGTGTGAACCTGATCTGGCGTTCACATGAGCTAGATCTTCATCTTCTTCATCGACATGCCACCGAAGAAGAAGGCTTCGGAGGCAGCTACTCCGCCGGCGTCGATCCCACCACCCGTTTCTGCGAAACATAAAACATGCAACAGACAGGAACTGGCACTGGGCACTGGATCAATATGTTAGTCCCAAAAAATAGTATAAAAAGTTGTCAAAAGTATATGAAAGTTGTAGAATATTGGCATGGAACAATCAAAAATTATAGATACGACAGAGACGTATCAGCATCCCCAAGCTTAATTCCTGCTCGTCCTCAAGTAGGTAAATGATAAAAAAGATAATTTTTGATGTGGAATGCTACCTAGCATAATCTTGATCATGTGTCTAATCATGGCATGAATATTAAGATACGAGTGATTCAAAGCAATAGTCTATCATTTGACATAAAAACAATAATACTTCAAGCATACCAACCAAGAAATTATGTCTTATCGAAATAACATAGCCAAAGAAAGCTCATCCCTAAAAATCATATAGTCTGGCTATGCTCCATCTTCATCACACAAAGCATTCAAATCATGCACAACCCCGATGATGAGCCGAGCAATTGGTTCATACTATTTAACGCGCTTCAGCTTTTTCAACTCTTACGCAATACATGAGCGCAAGCCATGGACATAGCACTATGGTGGTATATGGTGGTGGTTGTGAGGACAAAAAGGGAGAAGATAATCTCACATCAACTAGGCGTATCAACGGGCTATGAAGATGCCCATCAATAGATATCAATGTGAGTGAGTAGGGATTGCCATGCAACGGATGCACTAGAGCTATAAATATATGAAAGCTCAACAAAAGAAACTAAGTGGGTGTGCATCCAACTTGCTTGCTCACGAAGACCTAGGGCATTTTGAGGAATCCCATCATTGGAATATACAAGCCAAGTTCTATAATGAAAAATTCCCACTAGTATATGAAAGTGATAACTCAAGAGACTCTCTATATGAAGAACATGGTGCTACTCCGAAGCACAAGTGTGGTAAAAGGATAGTAACATTGCCCCTTCTCTCTTTTTCTCTCATTTTTTTATTTTTCATTTTTTATTTTTTCCTTTCTTTTTGGTCGGCTTCTTTGGCCTCTTTTTTTTTATTTGGGCTTCTTTGGCCTCTTTTATTTTTCATAAAGTCCGGAGTCTCATCATGACTTGTGGAGGAATCATACTCTCCATCATCCTTTCCTCATCGGGGCAATGCTCTAATAATGATGATCATCACACTTTTATTTACTTACAACTCTCGAACAAAGATATGACTCTATATGAATGCTTCCGGCAGTGTACCGGGTTGTGCAATGATCTAGCATAACAATGACATCAAAACAGACAAGCCATGAAAACATCATGCTAGCTATCTTACGATCATGCAAAGCAATATGACAATGAATGCTCAAGTCATGTATATGATGATGATGGAAGTTGCATGGCAATATATCTCGGAATGGCTATGGAAATGCCATAATAGGTAGGTATGGTGGCTGTTTTGAGGAAGGTAAATAATGGGTTCATGATACCGGCGAAAGTTGCCGCGGCACAATAGAGGCTAGCAAAGTGGAAGGGTGAGTGTGCGTATATCCATGGACTCACATTAGTCATAAAGAACTCATATACTTATTGCAAAAGTCTACTTAGCCCTCGAAGCAAAGTACTACTATGCATGCCCCTAGGGGGATAGATTGGTAGGAAAAGACCATCGCTCATCCTCGACTACCACTCATAAGGAAAGCAATCAAAGAGCACCTCATGCTCCAACTTCATTACATAACGGTTCACCATACGTGCATGCTACGGGACTTGCAAACCTCAACACAAGTATTTCTCAATTTCACAATTACTCAACTAGCACGACTCTAATATCACCACCTTTATATCGCAAAACTATTGCAAGGAATCAAACATATCATATTCAGCGATCTACAAGTTTATGTAGGATTTTATGACTAACCATGTAAATGACCAATTCCTGTCATCTCTCTAAATAGTTATAAGTGAAGCAAGAGAGTTTAATTCTTTCTACAAAAGATATGCCCACGCTCTAACAAATATAAGTGAAGCAAAAGAGCATTCTACAAATGGCAGTTTTCTATGTGAAGAGAAACAGGCAATCCAAACTTCAAACGATATAAGTGAAGCATATGACGCATTCTATAAAGCCATACTCAAAAATTTAAGTGAAGTGCAATGAGCATTCTATAAATCAACCAAGGACTATCTCATACCAGCATGGTGCATAAAAGAAAAGTGAAAACTAAATGCAAAAGACGCTCCAAGACTTGCACATAATGCACGAACGAAACGAACGAATACATACCGATACTTATTGAAGAAAGAGGGGATGTGTAACGCCCCGAGACCGACGGTCCAGAAGACTTCCAGCTATTCTGAGTTACGCCACGTGTTTGTTTTGCTTGTTGCATTCATCGTTGCATCGTGTGCATTGCATCATGTCATCATGCAACCCTTTTTTATAAAACTCATCTAAATAAACCGTATGGATCTTCGGTCCATTTAAATCGAGGGATATTCACATGGTGATTTCTCTTTAAAACATATTTAAAGCCTCTCAATATTATTAGGGAGCTATAATAAAATTATTCCATTTATTTGGAATTAACCATAACCCACTTGCAAAATATCCCATGCCATTGTGATCTCAATTTTTGGTCTCCAACCTTGCCCATAATTTCTTTCATCATTTTTCGGAGCTCCACCAAATATCTCAACATTTTTGGACACTTCAAAAACCTAGTCCTAGTTCAAACCCATTTGAATTTCAAATGAGTTTGAATTTAATTCCTGCAATCTTGTCACACCATTTTTCTTGGAACAAGCGCATTTTTGTGAGTCCGGGAAAATTATACATGTGTCCAACTTCTTCCCCTAACCTCTCTTTCTTTTCTTTCTTATCTCTGTTTTGTTTTATTTTTCTTAGAGGGAGAGAGAGAGAGCGCCCAGCCACAGCCCACTACCTAACCAGCTAGACCAGACCGGCCCATTTGCCCCTGCAGGCCCAGCCGCGCCCTGCCTATAACCCCAGCCCGATCGGTCCACACATCTCTCTCGATCCCCTCCCTCCAGCGCCGCCACGGGGGAGGAGCCCCTCGTACCAGCGCCCGACCTCCTCGCTGTTGCTTCCACCATGGCGCCGCGCCCTGCTTCTCCTCCCGCGCCGACGCCCTCCATTGGCTACTCGTGCCTGCAGCTCCGTCCGCGAGCTCGTGCAGCCATGGCGCCACAGGAGCCTCGTCCCCGACCCCTCGTCGAGGCCATGGCGGCCGCCGCGCCTTCTTGCCTCTGCGCCTTGCTCTCTCCTGCCGCCAAGCATCACCATCGCGCCCTCCTCCTTGCCTTGGAGCCCCACGCCTCGTCCTCGTGTCTCCTGACTCGTCCCCGACCACAGCAAGGCCGCCGCTCCGGTCAAGTTCCTCGCCGGATCCGGCGACCTCCACCTTAAACCTGCCATCTCCGTCCTGTTTCAGGCCTTCTCCATCCACACCCTCCTCCACCAGCAGCGTCGCCGCCCCGCCGGACCTTCTTCCTTAGTGCCATATCCCACCTTTGCCTCAGCCTCATCCAGGAGATGAGCGAACGCACCTTCCCCGCGTTGACTTCCCCGGCATCGCTCCGTGCTGCCCTGCATTGGGCAGAGCTGCTGCTCGCTTGGACCGCTGCTTGGCCAAGACGAAGACTGCCCTGTACCACGTCGCCTCGCTGGATCGTCGAGATCATCTTGGATTGCGCCAAGTACAGGGGAGTCCTGTGCGTTTCCATTGCTTCATACCCGTTGAATCGTCAAGGCCCTCTGTTCGACTCCGTGTACAACTGCACTGTGAGACGCCAAGTACCACGACTATAGTGTTGCCCCGAGGACACCGAGTACGACTACACTGGACGTCTACGACAAGTGTACCTCTACATCCTGGAATCGCCAAGTACCTCGACGCCAAAGACCCGTGTACAACTACGGACACCCGTGGATTTCACCAAGTACCTCTACCGACGGCCTCAAACATCTACGAAAATGTGTACAACTACATCCACTACGACCGTCGCAAGAACGACTACTTCCACTACCGTCGTCGTGTACCACTACTTCCACTACCGTCGTGAGAACGTCTACTTCCCCTACATCGCATCGAACTCGATCCACCCCGGAACGCATGCTTCGAAGGTATAACCCGAGACGACGCCCGCGAAGGAATGCATGTGTGTTGTATGAGATGCCCGTGCTTACCGTGTTCGAGTTGATCCTTGCACGTTCCTCCTCGTTTGCCATGCCATCGACCCATTGGAACCCGGCATCCGGGAGCACCCCACCATCTTGCATGACTCTCTCATGTCACACTTCCTTTCGCACCGGTATCTCCATGAGCTACCGGAATCGATATGTTGCCGTGGCATCATTTTCGAATTCGTTGCCGCGGCACCCTCAAATGTTTCATATCTTGCTCATGTCCAGATTTTCATAAAAATTGCATATAACTTGTATCTGTCATCCGCATCATGATAACAACATTTAAATGCTTAAAATTGTCATTTGCTTTAAATTACTAAATGACATGTGGGGATTTACCGGAATTGTTGTTTGTTGTTTCCGGCCTCATTTAAAATTGCCTAGATAGGTAGTTTTGTTATATTTCACCTCTTGCCATGTTATAAACATTTAATCTTGTCATGCATCATACTTGGTTGTGCATCATGCCTTGTTCATGTGTTGTTTGTTTACTATGTTGTTTGCTTCTTTCGGGTTTGCTTCTCTCGTTAGCTTCGATTTCGTTCCGGAGTTGTGAGGATTCGTTCGACTACGTTCGTTCATCTTCTTCATGGACTCGTTCTTCTTCCTAGCGGGATTTCAGGCAAGATGGCCGTCACCTTGGATCTCATTACTATCATTGCTATGCTACTTCCTTCGTTCTATCGCTTTGCTGCACTGCTTATCATTTGCTCTTCAAGCCTCCCACATTGCCATGAACCTCTAACCTTTGACACCCTTCCTAGCAAACCGTTGTTTGGCTATGTTACAGCTTTTGCTCAGCCCCTCTTATAGCGTTGCTAGTTGCAGGTGAAGTTGAAGATTGCTCCATGGTGGACAGGATTTTGTTGGGATATCACAATATCTCTTATATTATTAATGCATCTATATACTTGGTAAAGGGTGGAAGGCTCGGCCTTATGCCTGGTGTTTTGTTCCACTCTTGCCGCCCTAGTTTCCGTCATACCGGTGTTATGTTCCCGGATTTTGCGTTCCTAACGCGGTCGGGTGATTTATGGGACCCCCCCTGACAGTTCGCTCTGAATAAAACTTGTCCAGCAAGGCCCAACCTTGGTTTTACCATTTGCCTCAACTAGCCCTTTTTTCCCTTGGGTTTCCGGAGCCCGAGGGTCATCTTTATTTTACCCCCCCCCCCCGGGCCAGTTCTCCTCCGAGTGCTGGTCCAAACCGAGCGATGTCCGGCGCCCCCTGGGAAATCAGGGTCTATGCCAACCCGACGTCTGGCTCATCCGGTGTGCCCTGAGAATGAGATATGTGCAGCTCCTATCGGGATTTGTCGGCACAGCGGGAGGTCTTGCTGGTCTTGTTTTACCATTGTTGAAATGTCTTGTAAACCGGGATTCCGAGACTGATCGGGTCTTCCTGGGAGAAGGTATATCCTTCGTTGATCACGAGAGCTTATCATGGGCTAAGTTGGGATACCCCTGCAGGGTATAAACTTTCGAGAGCCGTGCCCACGGTTATGTGGCAGATGGGAATTTGTTGATGTCCGGTTGTAGATAACTTGACACCAGATCCGAATTAAAACGCATCAACCGAGTGTGTAGCCGTGATGGTCTCTTCTTGGCGGAGTCCGGGAAGTGAACACGGTCTTTGGGTTATGTTTGACGTAAGTAGGTGTTCAGGATCACCTCTTGATCATTACTAGTTGACGACCGTTCCTTTTCTCTCTTCTCGCTCTTGTTTGCGTTGGTTAGCCACCATATATGCTTAGTCGCTGCTGCAACCTCACCACTTTACCCCTTCCTTTCCCATTAAGCTTTGCTAGTCTTGATACCCATGGTAATGGGATTGCTGAGTCCTCGTGGCTCACAGGTTACTACAACAACAGTTGCAGGTACAGGTTATGCGATGATCTTGACACGAGAGCGATGTTTGCTTGTTTTGGAGTTCTTCTTCTGCTTCTTCTTCGATCAGGGGATAGGTTCCAGGCCGGCAGCCTGGGCTAGCAGGGTGGATATTGTTTGAGTTTCTGTTTATGATTCATCCGTAGACGGATGTTGTTCTTGTATGTTGTATTGTTGTATTCATGTGGCACTATATGCCTTATGTATGTATCCCCATCTATTTATGTAATGTTGATGTAATGATATCCACCTTGCAAAAGCGTTTCAATATGCGGGTCTATCCTTGGTGGGACCTTCGAGTTTCTCTTGGATAGGGTCGCATATTGGGTGTGACAAGTTGGTAATCAGAGCCTCGACCGACCATAGGAGCCCCCTTGATTGTTGGCCGTGTTGAGTCTAAAATAAAACTATTTTGAGTCTTAGGAATATATATATCGGAGAGTAGGATTCTTTTTTACTCCTCAGCCCCCTTCGTCGCTCTGGTGAGGACTCCTGACGTAGATGTTTTGTCTTTCCTCTCCTCAAATTTCACTAAAAAAAATTTAGGATCACGCGGGTATCTTGGAATCGTTCCGATATTCTTATGACGAGAACATTGTTCTTGGTGCCTCCTGTCATTTAGGGGTTGTGGCAGTGTCCTGGGGAGTTGAGCTCCGAGGTGTTGTCGTCATAATTTTATCGTTGCAGTTCTGGAATACCTGAGTTTTGCCGACATCGAAAATCTCTTTTATGCAGTTGTTGGTGAGATAACCTCGACGCCACCCAGTACTGGGGAGTTCGGGAGTATTGCCATAGCTCGTATAACGGATGCTTTTCGAAGGTTGAGGTACACGATTTCCGAAGTTTTCTTGGTTATGTGTTGACGGATGGATACAGCTGGATGTAGGGTTTGTTAGTTTGGGTGAGATATATTGCTTCCCCTGTATCCCCAACACCAGATTGCATAACTAGAAAGTTTCGGGAGTTTTATAGGTGGGAATTCAAGTAGCTCCTAGAATATCTTTCCGACAGATGCATGATATGGGATTGGGTAAATCTCTATCATATGTTTGTTTCCGGCTTATTCTGCAAGCCAAATCCTTTGTTTTGTTTTGAATTGTGGTATTCGAGTTGCTTCGAAGTCAAATGTTGAATCCATACCTTTCCTAAACGGTGTTCTCATATTGCTATGTGAATACTAATCCTTCTTGATCATCAAGGTCATCATGTTAATTCTTTTCCAACCGGCGTGCTTCTCTTCAAGTGAATCCGATCATTTCAACATTTGCGAGATCAATTCTATGTTTTCTCAACGGTGTTTGTTTCGTTCATCCCAAGTTGTCTTTGTTTTTCCCCACCCTCCCACCCTTTTCTTCAAGGACTCATTTATTTTAATCAAGTATCCATTTATTCATGTGAAGTCACTTCACTCTTTTCAATCAATGTTCTGATCCGGTGATCCCTCGTGAAGATGCTCACGAGCTTCAAGTTCATCATCCTTCATTTTTGTTTCTTCTCCGGTGGATCCAATTCAAGGTTTCAATATTCATCATATTCCTTTCCTTGTGTCAAATGCTTTCTCATGTCGTTGCACCTCTTAATCATTCACTTCTTCCTATCCATTTGTCCTGGAGTGATCAAGATATCTCAGAAGATCCGTGCTTTCCATTCTTAATCTGTTCAAGCTATTTGGAGATTATTATTTCATTCAAGCCATTTAATTCAACCGGTGCAATCTCTCTTTAAAATCATTTTCAACGGTGTTTTCTTTTGAGTGGGCACTAACCCACAGGTCTTTTCCCAGGATCTTACCTGACTCTTCTAATTTATCCGGAGCGATTCTCAAATTCTTTTCGGAGTGTGACGTAAGAATGGATTTCATCAGTCAGATGCCTTCTCCAAGATCTCATTCAAACTCTTTTCATTGTTGGCTCAACCTTTTCGGTTTTTTTTCATTCTCCTGGAGTATCTCAACAATTCATGGTGGTGTTTCTCGTCGTCATTCTCGGATTTTGAAGACCGAAGAAGAGTTCCTCTTAAATCCTTACCCGTTCTTCCAGAGATTAATGGTTCTAGCTTGGGGCCATCCTCTCATAATTGTTTTCGATTGTGAGAATTATTTTCAACCATCTGGAGCATTTCAAGAGTCTTTTCAATTTTATTCTCCAGAGCCCATCATCTCAGAATTATTCATTCAAGCTTTCAGCTCTTGTTCTCCAAATCATACCGGTGCATCATTCAAGTATTATCTAATCAGCCCGGGATCTCTGCATTCACTTGTATCTAAATTCTCTCAAGTATCTTGGCTCATTTTCAAATTCTTCCCGGTGAATTGTGCCTTTGCTATGTTCATTTTCAATTCTTATGGTGGTTCATTCAAGATTTCACTTCCTGTGTTATCATATTAATTCATTCGTTGTTTCCAAATCCCATCGGTGGTTCCGTCAATACCTCCTCAAGTTTGCGCTACATCTCTTTTCAATCCCTCAAGAAGAATAAGTAGTATGCCAAATCCGTTGCTTGTCATCAATTTAAATTGGTGAAGGATACGCATAACGTAATTCTTATTTTTGTTTCATCCAAGTGATCTAGTTTCTTCTTTCCAGAGTTATTCATCATGTCACATTTCTTGGTTCGAGATGCTTCATCTTTTCTTTTCCGGAGTTCCAAGTTTTCCGCATTATCTCGTCGCGAAGCTCCATCTAAATCATTACAAGGCTTCAATTCTGGTTCTCTTCAACCTCCAATTCTTCTTCATAATCATTTTCTTTTCCGGAGATCTTCCAAGAGGCTCCTCATGGTGGTTCATCAAGGATTTAATTCATTCTCGAAGTGTTCTTCAAGATTCTTGTTGGAGGAGTTCAAGCATTCTTCATCTTACATTCCAAAGTGAAATTCTTTCTACCTTATCATTTGAGGTGGTGTTATGTCATTCTTGAATATTTGAGTTCGTGTTTCATGATTCACATGTTGTCAAGAATGAGGTATTTTAAATCCACCAATCTCTTCATTGGAGTTATCTTGGTATAGATTTCACCTAAAGCCTTCCCTAAGGAATGTTGCTATTTGTGGTGCTTATCAATGATCCAAGTTTTCTCCTATCCTCTCGGCGAAAGCAATTTTCATCTCTTCGTTGATCTCAAGCAAGCAATTGTTTTCGTTAGTGCCAGAATTTCACCTCAAGTGTTGAGATGTTTCCATAAGCCCACTACAAGCTTATACTTTTCGTTGTTGGTTTTCCAACAACTCCATTTTAACCTTCTTGGAAGGGTGCTTTCCAAGCTCATTTGTGACAGAAGTCGGCATTTTCTACTCCATTCTGCTATTCCAATGATCTATCTTCTATTCTTTCTTCCGAAGGCATGGTGATGTTGCTCTCTTCACTCATCATCTCGATTTGTGAGGATCGTGTTCTTTTCATGCTTATCCATTTAACCGGAGTGTTGTATCATCTCTTCAATATCTTTTCATCTCATCAAGTTTTTTTCTCTTTTCTACCGGAGTGCTGTCCAAATTCTGCCATTCTTGTTCCTTGGCCATCTCATTATACCGAGGTGGTCATATTCTTTTCGTTCGTGAAGCTCTTATTTCCATGTCTTTCAACCTTCAAGTTCTCGTAATACTCCTTGTTCCTCTTTTCTACCGGATTGTTTGCAATCTCGTTCATCTCTGTTGTACTCTTTCTTTTAAATTGCTCAACCTCTCAAGGTTCGTGGTTTCACTCGTTCGTCAAAGAAGCAACTTAGTTTACCTCTTATCTTCCTCTTCCTTTTCTCTCCGGTGCCATCCTAGATCTCGGGACGAGATCCTCTTGTAGTGGTGGAGTGTTGTAACGCCCCGAGACCGACGGTCCAGAAGACTTCCAGCTATTCTGAGTTTCGCCACGTGTTTGTTTTGCTTGTTGCATTCATCATTGCATCATGTGCATTGCATCATGTCATCATGCAACCCTTTTTTATAAAACTCATCTAAATAAACCGTATGGATCTTCGGTCCATTTAAATCGAGGGATATTCACATGGTGATTTCTCTTTAAAACATATTTAAAGCCTCTCAATATTATTAGGGAGCTATAATAAAATTATTCCATTTATTTGGAATTAACCATAACCCACTTGCAAAATATCCCATGCCATTGTGATCTCAATTTTTGGTCTCCAACCTTGCCCATAATTTCTTTCATCATTTTCCGGAGCTCCACCAAATATCTCAACATTTTTGGACACTTCAAAAACCTAGTCCTAGTTCAAACCCATTTGAATTTCAAATGAGTTTGAATTTAATTCCTGCAATCTTGTCACACCATTTTTCTTGGAACAAGCGCATTTTTGTGAGTCCGGGGAAATTATCCATGTGTCCAACTTCTTCCCCTAACCTCTCTTTCTTTTCTTTCTTATCTCTGTTTTGTTTTATTTTTCTTAGAGGGAGAGAGAGAGAGCGCCCAGCCGCAGCCCACTACCTAACCAGCTAGACCAGACCGGCCCATTTGCCCCTGCAGGCCCAGCCGCGCCCTGCCTATAACCCCAGCCCGATTGGTCCACACATCTCTCTCGATCCCCTCCCTCCAGCGCCACCACAGGGGAGGAGCCCCTCGTACCAGCGCCCGACCTCATCGCTGTTTCTTCCACCATGGCGCCGCGCCCTGCTTCTCCTCTCGCGCCGACGCCCTCCATTGGCTACTCGTGCCTGCAGCTCCGTCCGCGAGCTCGTGCAGCCATGGCGCCACAGGAGCCTCGTCCCCGACCCCTCGCCGAGGCCATGGCGGCCGCCACGCCTTCTTGCCTCTGCGCCTTGCTCTCTCCTGCCGCCAAGCATCACCATCGCGCCCTCCTCCTTGCCTTGGAGCCCCGCGCCTCGTCCTCGTGTCTCCTGACTCGTCCCCGACCACAGCAAGGCCGCCGCTCCGGTCAAGTTCCTCGCCGGATCCGGCGACCTCCGCCTTAAACCTGCCATCTCCGTCCTGTTTCAGGTCTTCTCCATCCACACCCTCCTCCACCAGCAGCGTCGCCGCCCCGCCAGACCTTCTTCCTCAGCGCCATATCCCACCTTTGCCTCGGCCTCATCCAGGAGATGAGCGAACACACCTTCCCCGCGTTGACTTCCCCGGCACCGCTCTGTGCTGCCCTGCATTGGGCAGAGCTGCTGCTCGCTTGGACCGCTGCTCGGCCAAGACGAAGACTGCCTTGTACCACGTCGCCTCGCTGGATCATCGAGATCATCTTGGATTGCGCCAAGTACAGGGGAGTCCTATGCGTTTCCATTGCTTCATACCCATTGAATCGTCAAGGCCCTCTGTTCGACTCCGTGTACAACTGCACTGTGAGACGCCAAGTACCACGACTATAGTGTTGCCCCGAGGACACCGAGTACGACTACACTGGACGTCTACGACAAGTGTACCTCTACATCCTGGAATCGCCAAGTACCTCGACGCCGAAGACCCGTGCACAACTAATGACACCCGTGGATTTCACCAAGTACCTCTACCGACGGCCTCAAACATCTACGAAAACGTGTACAACTACATCCACTACGACCGTCGCAAGAACGACTACTTCCACTACCGTCGTCGTGTACCACTACTTCCACTACCGTCGCGAGAACGTCTACTTCCCCTACATCGCATCGAACTCGATCCACCCCGGAATGCACGCTTCGAAGGTATAACCCGAGACGACGCCCGCGAAGGAATGCATGTGTGTTGTATGAGATGCACGTGCTTGCACCGTGTTCGAGTTGACCCTTGCACGTTCCTCCTCGTTTGCCATGCCGTCGACCCATGGGAACCCGGCATCCAGGAGCACCCCACCATCTTGCATGACTCGCTCATGTCACACTTCCTTTTGCACCGGTATCTCCATGATCTACCGGAATTGATATGTTGCCGTGGCATCATTTTCGAATTCGTTGCCGCGGCACCCTCAAATGTTTCATATCTTGCTCATGTCCAGATTTTCATAAAAATTGCATATAACTTGTATATGTCATCCGCATCATGATAACAACATTTAAATGCTTAAAATTGTCATTTGCTTTAAATTACTAAATGACATGTGGGGATTTACCGGAATTGTTGTTTGTTGTTTCCGGCCTCATTTAAAATTGCCTAGATAGGTAGTTTTGTTATACTTCACCTCTTGCCATGTTATAAACATTTAATCTTGTCATGCATCATACTTGGTTGTGCATCATGCCTTGTTCATGTGTTGTTTGTTTACTATGTTGTTTGCTTCTTTCCGGTTTGCATCTCTCGTTAGCTTCGATTTCGTTCCGGAGTTGTGAGGATTCGTTCGACTACGTTCGTTCATCTTCTTCATGGACTCGTTCTTCTTCCTAGCGGGATTTCAGGCAAGATGACCGTCACCTTGGATCTCATTACTATCATTGCTATGCTAGTTGCTTCGTTCTATCGCTTTGCTGCACTGCCTATCATTTGCTCTTCAAGCCTCCCACATTGCCATGAACCTCTAACCTTTGACACCCTTCCTAGCAAACCGTTGTTTGGCTATGTTACCGCTTTTGCTCAGCCCCTCTTATAGCGTTGCTAGTTGCAGGTGAAGTTGAAGATTGCTCCATGGTGGACAGGATTTTGTTGGGATATCACAATATCTCTTATATTATTAATGCATCTATATACTTGGTAAAGGGTGGAAGGCTCGGCCTTATGCCTGGTGTTTTGTTCCACTCTTGCCGCCCTAGTTTCCGTCATACCGGTGTTATGTTCCCGGATTTTGCGTTCCTAACACGGTCGGGTGATTTATGGGACCCCCCTGATAGTTCGCTTTGAATAAAACTTGTCCAGCAAGGCGCAACCTTGGTTTTACCATTTGCCTCACCTAGCCCTTTTTTCCCTTGGGTTTCCAGAGCCCGAGGGTCATCTTTATTTTACCCCCCCCGGGCCAGTTCTCCTTCGAGTGCTGGTCCAAACCGAGCGATGTCCGGCGCCCCCTGGGCAATCAGGGTCTATGCCAACCCGACGTCTGGCTCATCCGGTGTGCCCTGAGAACGAGATATGTGCAGCTCCTATCGGGATTTGTCGGCACAGCGGGAGGTCTTGCTGGTCTTGTTTTACCATTGTCGAAATGTCTTGTAAACCGGGATTCCGAGACTGATTGGGTCTTCCTGGGAGAAGGTATATCCTTCGTTGATCGCGAGAGCTTATCATGGGCTAAGTTGGGACACCCCTGCAGGGTATAAACTTTCGAGAGCCGTGCCCGCGGTTATGTGGCAGATGGGAATTTGTTAATGTCCGGTTGTAGATAACTTGACACCAGATCCGAATTAAAATGCATCAACCGAGTGTGTAGCCGTGATGGTCTCTTCTCGGCGGAGTCCGGGAAGTGAACACGGTCTTTGGGTTATGTTTGACGTAAGTAGGTGTTCAGGATCACCTCTTGATCATTACTAGTTGACGACCGTTCCTTTGCTCTCTTCTCGCTCTTGTTTGCGTTGGTTAGCCACCATATATGCTTAGTCGCTGCTGCAACCTCACCACTTTACCCCTTCCTTTCCCATTAAGCTTTGCTAGTCTTGATACCCATGGTAATGGGATTGCTGAGTCCTCGTGGCTCACAGGTTACTACAACAACAGTTGCAGGTACAGGTTATGCGATGATCTTGACGCGAGAGCGATGTTTGCTTGTTTTGGAGTTCTTCTTCTGCTTCTTCTTCGATCAGGGGATAGGTTCCAGGTCGGCAGCCTGGGCTAGCAGGGTGGATATTGTTTGAGTTTCTGTTTATGATTCATCCATAGACGGATGTTGTTCTTGTATGTTGTATTGTTGTATTCATGTGGCACTGTATGCCTTATGTATGTATCCCCATCTATTTATGTAATGTTGATGTAATGATATCCACCTTCCAAAAGCGTTTCAATATGCGGGTCTATCCTTGGTGGGACCTTCGAGTTTCTCTTGGATAGGGTCGCATATTGGACGTGACAGGATGCCTTCTGGGGCATCCCCAAGCTTAGACGCTTGAGACTCCTTGAATATTTACTTGGGGTGCCTCGGGCATCCCCAAGCTTGAGCTCTTGCCTCTCTTCCGTTTCCTCATAACGAGACCTCCTCGTTTAGACACTTCATCCACACAAAACTTCAACAGAAAACTCGGTGAGATCCGTTAGTATAATAAAGCAAATCACCACTCTAAGTACTGTTGCAAACCAATTCATATTTTGTTTTTTGCATTGTGTCTACTGTAATATAACTTCTCCATGGCTTAATCCACTAATATAAATTGATAGTTTCATCAAAACAAGCAAACTATGCATCAAAAACAGAATCTGTCAAAAACAGAACAGTCTGTAGCAATCTGAACATTCACCATACTTCTGTTACCCCAAAAATTCTTCCAAAATTAGGAAAAATAAAAAAGTTGTACATAAAGACAGTGCAAAAGTAATAAGGACCAATTGACGTTCTAGTTAAAAATGTAAAATCGCGCACTACAGCCAAAGTTTCTGTCCAGCACCATACAAACCAACAAGCATTGTAAACATCCTAAAGGCAAACCTTGGCATGTTATTTTTATAATACAATGGAATTGTACAAGGGGATAATTAATTTTTTTGAAAATTTTCTGTAATCAAGATTCACAAAGTTTCCGTGAGCATGAACAAAGTTCAAGGCTAGCTCCCACTTCAACAATGCTTGTCTTTCTCACTTTCACTTTCCTTTTTGAAAAGTTTTTGGTTTCCCTCTTTATTTATTTTTTTGTTTTTAAACTATATGAAAGCACTCGACAGAAATAAATGACTCTCTAAAACTTCCGGGTTGTCTCCCTGGCAGCGCTTTCTTTAAAGCCATTAAGCTAGGCACAAAGTGCTCAAGTAGTGAATCCACCCGGATCCCAAGGTATATCAAAGCCAATTTTAATTAACTATGATTTGTAATTTAGTAGTGACCACAAAGTAACATATATCAAGGAACAACAAAGTCTAACTCTCTTCCTATGCATCAGCATGTCATAAAAGAACAATTCATGCACATATAGTAAAGGCCAATGCATAGTATAAGCAGTTTCTTGCAATTCTATCGTGTTGGAAACATAGAGAGGTGGAGATATAGTTCCTCTCTCATAATAATTGCAAGTAGGAGCAGCAAGCACATGCATATATATATATATATATATATATATATATATATATATATATATATATATATATCAAAATCATCATGTGCAACGGTAAAAGGCAACCCATCAATATAATCCTTACTAAGCGCAAACTTCTCAAATATAGTGTAGTCGGGAGAATTCAAAAAGATAATAGGACTATCATGCGTGGGTGCAATAACAACAATTTCATGTTTAACATAAGGAACTATAGCAAGTTCATCTCCATCAGCATAATTCATATTGGCATCTTGGCCACAAGCATAGCAAGCATCATCAAAAAGGGATATTTCAAGAGAATCAACGGGATCATAGCAATCATCCTTCGGTAAGCACGAAGGGGAATTAAATAATGTATGAGTTGAAGAGTTACTCTCATTAGAAGGTGGGCACGTGTGATCAATCCACTCTTCCTCCTTTTGTTCTTCGCTCTCCTCATCATCTTTTTCATCCAATGAGCACAAAGTTTCATCAATTTCTTCTTCCATAGCTTCCTGCAAAATATTAGTCTCTTCTTGGACAGCGGAGACTTGCTCAATAAATGCATTAATATAGTAATTGTATTCATAATTTTCATAGCAATATCTAAGTATAGCAAGATTTTCAGGCCTATAAACATCATCATCTAAAGATTCATACTTTTCAAACAAAGATTCAATTTCATAAGCAGCCTTAAAAGCAACAAATTCTTCTATTTGTTCCACATCATAGTAATCATATATACCATTAGCATAAGAAGCTAAGGTTTCATTATCATTAAATTTGCATGAAAAGGGAAGGTGTGGAGCCTTCATCCTAGAGCAACAAGTAATATCATATCTCAAGAATAGATCCCGGGCATACCAACGCAACATAATAAATTGGTCCCATAATAGTTTTCCTTTTTGTGTCGAGCAATAATCCCTAAAGTATTCACGTTGATCCAACGTGTCTCCCATTATAAAGTTGAATGGGGTTTTCTCAGGATTATCAAATAGTACATAATATCTTTCACATAATGAGAATCGAGGGTTTTAGGAGTTACCACATCTCCATGAGTAGCAAGTACACCTAATTTTTTTGGTATTTCGTGTTCCATATCCATAACTAAAGATAGAGAACAACTTAGAACAGCAAATAAAAATTACTTAGTGATAAAGCAAACAAGCACACACGAGAATATTCACCCCACGCTATGACTCCCCGGCAATGGCGCCAGAAAAAGGTCTTGATGACCCGCAAGTATACGGGATAGTTGTAGCCTCTTTTGATAAGTAAGAGTGTTGAACCCAACGAGGAGCTAAATGTAGAACAAATACTCTCTCAAGTCGTATCGGCCACTGATACGACTACGCACGCTTGACGTTCGCTTTACCTAGAACAAGTATGAAACTAGAAGTACTTTGTAGGTGTTGTTGGATATGTTTGCAAGATAATAAAGAACGCGTAAATAAAAACTAGGGGCTGTTTAGATAAAGATACAATAAAGTAAGTATTAGTAGAGAGCTTTTTGTTACGAGAAAGTTATTTGTCCAAGGCAATCGTAACTAGACCGGTAATCACTATTGTAATTCTATTTGAGGGGGAGGCATGAGCTAGCATACTTTCTCTACTTGGATCATATGCACTTATGATTGGAACTCTAGCAAGCAATCCGCAACTACTAAAGATTCATTTAAGGTAAAACACAACCATAGCATTAAAGCATCAAGTCCCCTTTATCCCATACGCAACAATCCCCTTACTCGGGTTTAAGCTTCTGTCACTCTAGCAACCCACTATAAGCGAATCATGAACGTATTGCAACACCCTACAGCGGGAATCCCTCATGCTTGCACGACACGGAGGGCACCATAGGACAGCACCAATAATATAACATGCAACTCAAACCAATCACGATCATCAATTAACCCATAAGACAAAACAGATCTACTCAAACATCATAAGATAGCCATACATCATTGGGAAATAATATATAGCGTTGAGCACCATGTTTAAGTAGATATTACAGCGGGTAAGAGAGAGGTTACACCACTGCATAGAGGGAGGAAGAGTTGGTGATGAAGGCCAAGTTGTTAGTGAAGATTGCAGTGATGATAATGGCCCCCGGCAGCATTCCGGCGCCACCGGAAGCAAGGGGGAGAGAGCCCCCCTTCTTCTTCTTCTTCCTTGACCTTCTCCCTAGATGGGAGAAGGGTTTCCCCTCTGGTCCTTGGCTCCCATGGCTTGGGAGGGGCGAGAGCCCCTCCGAGATTGGATCTATCTCTTTGTTACTGCGTTCTCAGATTCTGCCCCTTCACCGTTTCTTTTATATCTGGAGATCCATAACTCCGATTAGGGTGAATCTTTCGCCCAGATCATTCTCACAAAATTAGCTTTCTTGCGGCAAAAGAAGAGCGTCAACCACCATAAGGGGGGCCCAGGAGAGTCCAGGGCGCACCTGCCTCCCTGGGGTGCGCCCTCCTATCTCTTGGCCCCCTCGGGCACCGTCTCGCATTGATTTTACTTCCCAAAAATCATAAATATTACAAAAAAAATCTCCGTCCGTTTTTATCCCGTTTGGACTCCGTTTGATATGGGGTTTCTGCGAAACATAAAACATGCAACAGACAGGAACTGGCACTGGACACTGGATCAATATGTTAGTCCCAAAAAATAGTATAAAAAGTTGCCAAAGTATATGAAAGTTATAGAATATTGGCATGGAACAATCAAAAATTATAGATACGATGGAGACGTATCAGTAGCGCGTAGTGGTGGCCAGTGTGGTGCTGGCCAGGGTGATTGACGCGAGGTGTTGGCCGCCCCAGGGTGTTGGGCGTGGGGTTGGTGCGGGGGGTGGATGAGATCGTGGGCGGGTGAGTGGGCGGGCGTGGTTTATTTTCGGGTAGGAAGCAGTCCGAAACTGTTTGCAGAATAAGACCCAGTGTTAGCAGAATAAAACTCCTAAGGGGAGTTATCATAATAGACCCCCACCATTTTATCGTTCGGAGGCACACACTCGTATCTCCCTCTAGTAGTCTATCTTTTTCTCATTTATAAAAAACCGACCGAGAGATCATCGATCCCAATGGCAGCGAACGACGATGTTATCCTCGTGTGCCCAACATCGTCCCCGGCTCGCGCACTGTTCATGTATAGATGAAGACCATTCTACCCGAGTACCGCGAGGCATCGGTCTGGGGTGTTTTGAAGACAGAGTTTTCTGATCAGTGCCAGCACAACGTCATCCCCCGAAGCGACGGCACCTTCTTCATAGTGACGGACCTGAGTCTGTGACTTGCTACTCCATCCTTCTCGACACTATTGATAACATGCCTCTAGCATCAAAGAGATGGATCCAGATTGCTTGAAGATGTGCTATTCTGCTATAATATGTATTTTCTATTTTTATATGCATTTCCTATTTTTCCACATGTTTCTCTCCCTTCTCTATATGTATTTTTCTTGGTGAAAAATAGATACGGACCCTTGTTTTATATTTACTAGATAACTGTTGGGAAACGTCGCATGGAAACCAAAAAAAATCTATGCACACGCAATGATCTATCCATGAGATGCATAGCAATGAGGGGGAGAGTATGTTTACATACCCTCATAGACCATAAGAGGAAGCATTTCACAATGCGATTGATGTAGTCAAACTATCTTTGCGATCCAACCGATCGAGTACCGAACGCACGACACCTCCGCGTTCAGCACACGTTCAGCTTGGTGACGTCCATGCCTTCTTGATCCAACAAGACGATGAGGTAGTGGATGAGTTCCGATAGCACGACGGTGTGGTGACGGTGATGGTGAAGCTATCTCCACACACACACACACACACACACACACACACACACACACACACACACATATATATATATATATAGAGAGAGAGAGAGAGGAGCAGCCAAAGGAGGCGCCCAAGTAGGAGGAATCCTACTTGGGGTCCCACCCAAGCCGCCCCCGGCCTTATATAGGTGCGGGGGAAAGGCAGGGGAGGATGCCCCCCCCCCCTTCCATTCTTCCATGAGAGGGAAAGGCAGGAGGGGCTAGCCCCATTCTAGTGACAAGAAGGTAACATATCCACATACTATAGTAAGATCTAATTTTCCTTGCAATTCTTGCATTTCTCAATACATGCAGGATTTTGGGTACGACGTAGGCTAATGAGGCAACATATGTAGCACCACAACTTGAAGTTGTTGTCACTCCCAATAGGCACATGATCACTATGACACATAGTCTTCAAGGCAGTACCAATCCTGTGACAAGAAGGATGTTGGCTATGGCATTGGCTGATGAGGCATCGCAGCAACCCACCTCAACCGTGGAGGACACCATGATTGCATATGACATGCTCTCAAGCTCAAAAGCTAGAAAGTTGACCCCGAAGAGAAGGAAGTACTAGTGTTGTGTTTGATCTTCTCTATGCTTTTGGTTGTAATATGTATGGAACCAACTATTGCCTTATGCTTTTGGTTGTAACATGGCAGCAACTATTTGCTTATGCTTTTGGTTGTAATCGTGGCAGCAACTATTGCCTTGTGGTAGATGATATATGGATATGATGTATGGACATATTAAATGATTTATCTTGCTATGTTTTGTTCATATTGTGTCATGGTATATGAATATATCCATCTGGAAGTATATGTTTGAATTTGGATATTATGTGCACAGTTTTGTTGAAAAGCCAAAAAACACTCAAAATGTTGTCCAAATTGAGCCAGATTGCTGCCAAAAATTTTACTTTTTTTAATTACCCTAAAAATTGAAAAAATTCCATAAAAACAAACATATAAGTGTGCCTAATCTGATAAAGTATCATCGAATTTGGATCAAGGGTTCCATGCATTTCAATTACAGTTTAACTAGTTTGACCAAATTTTGACCGAAATTTGAAAGTTGTCAGAATAATTTCGAAAAATTACAGAAAATTATTCATATATGCATGACTAATCTGGGAAAGTTTCATCCAAGTCGGATCTATAGTTCAACGGTTCCAGGCATTTCAACTAGTCTGAGCAATTTTTGACGAAAATTTGACGAGGTACAACAAGGGAAGGAGAGGTTGTACTAGTTGGGGTAGTGGTAGTAGGTGTTGGGGAACGTTGCAGAAAATTAAAATTTTTCCTACGGCTTCACCAAGATCCATCTATGAGTTCATCTAAGCAACAAGTCATGGGAGAGAGCTTGCATCTACATACCACTTGTAGATCGCGTGCGGAAGCTTGCAAGGTGATGATGGAATCGTACTCGAACGTGATTCAGATCACCGATGCCAAGTGCTGAACGGACAGCACCTCCGTGTTCAACACACGTACGGGACGAGCGACGTCTCCTCCTTCTTGATCCAGCAAGGGGGAAGGAGAGGTTGAGGAAGACAGCTCCACCGGCAGCACGACGGCGTGGTGATGGTGGAGAAGCAGTACTCCGACAGGGCTTCGCCGAGCACACAACGAAGGAGGAGAGGTGTTGGGGAGGGAGAAGGAGGCAACCAAAGGCCAAGGACTCAAGGTATGAAGTCCCTCCTCTCCCCCACTATATATAGGAGGGCCAAGGGGGGGGTGGCCGGCCCTAGGAGATCCAATCTCCTAGGGGGGCGGCGGCCAAGGGGGGTTTCCCTCCCCCCCAAGGCACCTAGGAGGTGCCTTCCCCTCCTAGGACTCTTGCCCCCTTGAACCCTAGGCGCATGGGCCTATGTGGGGCTGGTGCCCTTGGCCCATGCAGGCCAAGGCGCACCCCCTACAGCCCATGTGGCCCCCCGGGGCAGGTGGCCCCACCCGGTGGGCCCCCGGGACCCCTCCGGTGGTCCCGGTACAATACCGATAACCCCGAAACTTGTCCCGATGCCCGAAACAGGACTTCCCATATATAAATCTTTACCTCCGGACCATTCCGGAACTCCTCGTGACGTCCGGGATCTCATCCGGGACTCCGAACATCATTCGGTAGTCACATACTTGACTTCCTACTAACCCTAGCGTCACCGAACCTTAAGTGTGTAGACCCTACGGGTTCGGGAGACACGCAGACATGACCGAGACGACTCTCGGGCAATAACCAACAGCGGGGTCTGGATATCCATGTTGGCTCCCACATGCTCCTCGATGATTTCATCGGTTGAACCACGATGTCGAGGATTCGATCAAACCCTGTATACAATTCCCTTTGTCAATCGGTACGTTACTTGCCCGAGACTCGATCGTCGGTATCCCAATACCTTGTTCAGTCTCGTTACCCGGCAAGTCACTTTACTCGTACCGTAATGCATGATCCCGTGGCCAACACCTTGGTCACATTGAGCTCATTATGATGATGCATTACCGAGTGGGCCCAGAGATACCTCTCCGTTATACGGAGTGACAAATCCCAGTCTCGATCCGTGTCAACCCAACAGATACTTTCGGAGATACCTGTAATGCACCTTTATAGTCACCCAGTTACGTTGTGACGTTTGATACACCCAAGGCACTCCTACGGTAACCGGGAGTTACACGATCTCATGGTCGAAGGAATAGATACTTGACATTGGCAAAGCTTCTAGCAAACGAACTATACGATCTTTTATGCTATGCTTATGATTGGGTCTTGTCCATCACATCATTCTCCTAATGATGTGATCCCGTTATCAACGACATCCTATGTCCATAGTCAGGAAACCATGACTATCTATTGATCATAACGAGCTAGTCAACTAGAGGCTCACTAGGGACTCATTGGGTCTAAGTGTTCACACGTGTATTACGATTTCCGGATAATACAGTTATAGCATGAACAAAAGACAATTATCATGAACATTGAAATATAATAATCCTTTTATTATTGCCTCTAGGGCATATTTCCAACAGTCTCCCACTTGCACTAGAGTCACCAATCTAGTTACATTGTGATGAATCGAACACCCATAGAGTTCTGGTGTTGATCATGTTTTGCACGCGAGAGAGGTTTAGTCAACGGATCTGCGACATTCAGATCCGTGTGCACTTTGCAAATCTCTATGTCTCCATCTTGAACATTTTCACGGATGGAGTTGAAACGACGCTTGATGTGCCTGGTCTTCTTGTGAAACCTGGGCTCCTTGGCAAGGGCAATAGCTCCAGTGTTGTCACAGAAGAGTTTGATCGGCCCCGACGCATTGGGTATGACTCCTAGGTCGGTGATGAACTCCTTCATCCAAATCGCTTCATGCGCTGCCTCCGAGGCTGCCATGTACTCCGCTTCACATGTAGATCCCGCCACGACGCTCTGCTTGCAGCTGCACCAGCTTACTGCTCCACCATTCAACATATACACGTATCCGGTTTGTGACTTAGAGTCATCCAGATCTGAGTCGAAGCTAGCGTCGACGTAACCCTTTACGACGAGCTCTTCATCTCCTCCATAAACGAGAAACATGTCCTTTGTCCTTTTCAGGTACTTCAGGATATTCTTGACCGCTGTCCAGTGTTCCTTGCCGGGGTTACTTTGGTATCTTGCAACCAAACTTACGGCAAGGTTTACATCGGGTCTGGTACACAGCATGGCATACATAATAGACCCTATGGCTGAAGCATAGGGGATGACACTCATCTCTTCTTTATCTTTTGCCGTGGTCGGTGACTGAGCCAAGCTCAATCTCACACCTTGTAACATAGGCAAGAACCCCTTCTTGGACTGATCCATTTTGAACCTCTTCAAAATCTTATCAAGGTATGTGCTTTGTGAAAGACCTATGAGGCGTCTCGATCTATCTCTATAGATCTTGATGCCTAATATATAAGCAGCTTCTCCAAGGTCCTTCATTGAAAAACACTTGTTCAAGTAGGCCTTAATGCTGTCCAGGAGTTTCGTATCATTTCCCATCAAGAGTATGTCATCTACATATAATAGGAGAAATGCTACAGAGCTCCCACTCACTTTCTTGTAAACGCAGGCTTCTCCATAAGTCTGCGTAAACCCAAACGCTTTGATCATCTCATCAAAGCGAATGTTCCAACTCCGAGATGCTTGCACCAGTCCATAAATGGATCGCTGGAGCTTGCATACTTTGTTAGCGTTCTGAGGAACGACAAAACCTTCCGGCTGCATCATATACAGCTCTTCCTTAAGATGTCCATTAAGGAATGTCGTTTTGACGTCCATCTGCCATATCTCATAATCATAGTATGCGGCAATTGCTAACATGATTCGGACGGACTTAAGCTTCGCCACGGGAGAGAATGTCTCGTCGTAGTCAATCCCTTGAACTTGTCGATAACCCTTAGCGACAAGTCGAGCTTTATAGATGGTAACATTACCATCCGCGTCCGTCTTCTTCTTAAAAATCCATTTATTTTCTATCGCTCGCCGATCATCGGGCAAGTCTGTCAAAGTCCATACTTTGTTTTCATACATGGATCCTATCTCGGATTTCATGGCCTCAAGCCATTTGTTGGAATCCGGGCCCGCCATTGCTTCTTCATAGTTCGAAGGTTCATTGTTGTCCAGCAACATGATTTCCATGACAGGGTTGCCGTACCACTCTGGTGCAGAACGTGTCCTTGTGGACCTTCGAAATTCAGTAGCAACTAGATCTGAAGTACCTTGATCATCATCAACATTTTCCTCTTCAGTTGGTGTGGGCATTACAGGAATGGTTTCCTGCGCTGCACCACTTTCCCGTTCGAGAGGTAGTACTTCATCGAGTTCTACTTTCCTCCCACTTACTTCTTTCGAGAGAAACTCTTTCTCCAGAAAGCATCCGTTCTTGGCAACAAAGATCTTGCCTTCGGATCTTAAGTAGAAGGTATACCCGACAGTTTCCTTAGGGTATCCTATGAATACGCATTTTTCCGACTTGGGTTCGAGCTTTTCAGGTTGAAGTTTCTTGACATAAGCATCGCATCCCCAAACTTTTAGAAACGACAGCTTAGGTTTCTTCCCAAACCATAATTCATACGGTGTCGTCTCAACGGATTTAGACGGTGCCCTATTTAAAGTGAATGTAGCTGTCTCTAGAGCGTATCCCCAAAATGATAGCGGTAAATCGGTAAGAGACATCATAGACCGCACCATGTCCAATAGAGTGCGATTACGACGTTCGGACACACCGTTTCGCTGAGGTGTTCCAGGCGGCGTGAGTTGTGAAACGATTCCACATTTTCTTAAGTGTGTACCAAATTCGTGACTTAAGTATTCGCCCCCACGATCTGATCGTAGGAACTTTATCTTACGGTCATGTTGATTCTCTACCTCACTCTGAAATTCCTTGAACTTTTCAAAGGTCTCAGACTTGTGTTTCATTAAGTAGACATACCCATATCTACTCAAGTCGTCAGTGAGAGTGAGAACATAACGATATCCTCCGCGAGCCTCAACGCTCATTGGACCGCACACATCGGTATGTATGATTTCCAACAAGTTGGTTGCTCGCTCCATTGTTCCGGAGAACGGAGTCTTGGTCATTTTGCCTAAGAGGCAAGGTTCGCATGTGTCAAATGATTCATAATCAAGAGACTCTAAAAGTCCATCAGCATGGAGCTTCTTCATGCGCTTGACACCAATGTGACCAAGGCGGCAGTGCCACAAGTATGTGGGACTATCGTTATCAACTTTACATCTTTTGGCATCCACACTATGAACATGTGTAATATTACGCTCGAGATTCATCAAGAATAAACCATTGACCATCGGAGCATGACCATAAAACATATCTCTCATATAAATCGAACAACCATTATTCTCAGACTTAAATGAGTAGCCATCTCGTATTAAACGAGATCCAGATACAATGTTCATGCTCAAACTTGGCACTAAATAACAATTATTGAGGTTTAAAACTAATCCCGTAGGTAAATGTAGAGGCAGCGTGCCGACGGCGATCACATCGACCCTGGAGCCATTCCCGACGCGCATCGTCACCTCGTCCTTCGCCAGTCTCCGTTTATTCCGCAGCTCCTGCTGTGAGTTACATATGTGAGCAACGGCACCGGTATCAAATACCCAGGAGTTACTTCGAGTACTGGTAAGGTACACATCAATTACATGTATATCAAATATACCTTTGGTGTTGCCGGCCTTCTTATCCGCTAAGTATTTGGGGCAGTTCCGCTTCCAGTGCCCCTTCCCCTTGCAATAAAAGCACTCAGTCTCAGGCTTGGGTCCATTCTTTGACTTCTTCCCGGCAACAGGCTTACCGGGCGCGGCAACATCTTTGCCGTCCTTCTTGAACTTAGTGGTCTTATTGACCATCAACACTTGATGTTCTTTCTTGATTTCAGCCTCTGCTGACTTCAGCATCGAGAACACTTCAGGAATGGTCTTTACCATCCCCTGCATGTTGTAGTTCATCACAAAGCTCTTGTAGCTTGGTGGGAGCGACTGGAGGATTCTGTCAATGACCGCCTCATCTGGGAGGTTAATGTTCAACTGGGTCATACGTGCGTGCAACCCAGACATCTTCAGGATGTGTTCACTGACAGAACTGTTCTCCTCCATCTTACAACTGTAGAACTTGTCGGAGACATCATATCTCTCGACCCGGGCATGAGCTTGGAAAACTAGTTTCAGCTCTTCGAACATCTCATATGCTCCGTGATGCTCAAAACGCTTTTGGAGCCCCGGTTCTAAGCTGTAAAGCATGCCGCACTGAACGAGGGAGTAATCATCAGCACGAGTTTGCCAAGCGTTCATAACGTCTTGGTTCTCTGGGACGGGAGCGGCACCTAGCGGTCCTTCTAGGACATATTGCTTCCTGGCAGCTATGAGGATGATCCTCAGGTTTCGGACCCAGTCCGTATAGTTGCTGCCATCATCTTTCAGCTTGGTTTTCTCTAGGAACGCGTTGAAGTTCATGTTGACATGAGCGTTGGCCATTGATCTACAATACATATTTGCAAAGGTTTTAGACTAAGTTCATGATAATAAAGTTCTTAATCAAAATTATGAACTCCCACTTAGATTAGACATCCCTCTAGTCATCTAAGTGTTACACGATCCGAGTCGACTAGCCCGTGTCCGATCATCACGTGAGACGGACTAGTCATCGTCGGTGAACATCTTTATGTTGATCGTATCTTCCATACGACTCGTGTTCGACCTTTCGGTCTCCGTGTTCCGAGGCCATGTCTGCACATGCTAGGCTCGTCAAGTTAACCCTAAGTGTTTTCGCTGTGTAAAACTGTCTTACACCCGTTGTATGTGAACGTAAGGATCCATCACACCCGATCATCACGTGGTGCTTAGAAACGACGAACTGTAGCAACGGTGCACAGTTAGGGGAGAACACTTCTTGAAATTTTGTAAGGGATCATCTTATTTACTACCGTCGTCCTAAGTAAACAAGATGCATAAACATAATAAACATCACATGCAATTATATGGTTGTGACATGATATGGCCAATATCATCAAGCTCCATTGATCTCCATCTTCGGGGCTCCATGATCATCTTGTCACCGGCTTGACACCATGATCTCCATCATCATGATCTCCATCATCGTGTCTTCATGAAGTTGTCACGCCAACGACTACTTCTACTTCTATGACTAACGCGTTTAGTAATGAAGTAAAGTAGTTTACATGGCGTTCTTCAATGACACGCAGGTCATACAAAAAAATAAAGACAACTCCTATGGCTCCTGCCGGTTGTCATACTCATCGACATGCAAGTCGTGAATCCTATTACAAGAACATGATCTCATACATCACAATTCAACATTCATCACAACTTCTGGCCATATCACATCACATGATCAATCGCTGCAAAAACAAGTTAGACGTTCTCTAGTTGTTGTTGCATCTTTTACGTGGCTGCGATTGGGTTCTAGCAAGAACGTTTTCTTACCTACGAATCACCACAACGTGATTTTTGTCAACTTCTATTTACCCTTCATAAGGGCCTTGTTCATCGATTCCGCTCCAACTAAAATGGGAGAGACAGACACCCGCCAGCCACCTTATGCAACTAGTGCATGTCAGTCGGTGGAACCGGTCTCACGTAAGCGTACGTGTAAGGTTGGTCCGGGCCGCTTCATCCCACAATACCGTTGAGCAAGAAAAGACTAGTAGAGGCAAGTAAGATGACAAGATCAACGCCCACAACAAATTGTGTTCTACTCGTGCATTAGAGAACTACGCATAGACCTAGCTCATGATGCCACTGTTGGGGAACGTTGCAGAAAATTAAAATTTTTCCTACGGCTTCACCAAGATCCATCTATGAGTTCATCTAAGCAACAAGTCATGGGAGAGAGCTTGCATCTACATACCACTTGTAGATCGCGTGCGGAAGCTTGCAAGGTGATGATGGAATCGTACTCGAACGTGATTCAGATCACCGATGCCAAGTGCTGAACGGACAGCACCTCCGTGTTCAACACACGTACGGGACGAGCGACGTCTCCTCCTTCTTGATCCAGCAAGGGGGAAGGAGAGGTTGAGGAAGACAGCTCCACCGGCAGCACGACGGCGTGGTGATGGTGGAGAAGCAGTACTCCGACAGGGCTTCGCCGAGCACACAACGAAGGAGGAGAGGTGTTGGGGAGGGAGAAGGAGGCAACCAAAGGCCAAGGACTCAAGGTATGAAGTCCCTCCTCTCCCCCACTATATATAGGAGGGCCAAGGGGGGGGTGGCCGGCCCTAGGAGATCCAATCTCCTAGGGGGGCGGCGGCCAAGGGGGGTTTCCCTCCCCCCCAAGGCACCTAGGAGGTGCCTTCCCCTCCTAGGACTCTTGCCCCCTTGAACCCTAGGCGCATGGGCCTATGTGGGGCTGGTGCCCTTGGCCCATGCAGGCCAAGGCGCACCCCCTACAGCCCATGTGGCCCCCCGGGGCAGGTGGCCCCACCCGGTGGGCCCCCGGGACCCCTCCGGTGGTCCCGGTACAATACCGATAACCCCGAAACTTGTCCCGATGCCCGAAACAGGACTTCCCATATATAAATCTTTACCTCCGGACCATTCCGGAACTCCTCGTGACGTCCGGGATCTCATCCGGGACTCCGAACATCATTCGGTAGTCACATACTTGACTTCCTACTAACCCTAGCGTCACCGAACCTTAAGTGTGTAGACCCTACGGGTTCGGGAGACACGCAGACATGACCGAGACGACTCTCGGGCAATAACCAACAGCGGGGTCTGGATATCCATGTTGGCTCCCACATGCTCCTCGATGATTTCATCGGTTGAACCACGATGTCGAGGATTCGATCAAACCCTGTATACAATTCCCTTTGTCAATCGGTACGTTACTTGCCCGAGACTCGATCGTCGGTATCCCAATACCTTGTTCAGTCTCGTTACCCGGCAAGTCACTTTACTCGTACCGTAATGCATGATCCCGTGGCCAACACCTTGGTCACATTGAGCTCATTATGATGATGCATTACCGAGTGGGCCCAGAGATACCTCTCCGTTATACGGAGTGACAAATCCCAGTCTCGATCCGTGTCAACCCAACAGATACTTTCGGAGATACCTGTAATGCACCTTTATAGTCACCCAGTTACGTTGTGACGTTTGATACACCCAAGGCACTCCTACGGTAACCGGGAGTTACACGATCTCATGGTCGAAGGAATAGATACTTGACATTGGCAAAGCTTCTAGCAAACGAACTATACGATCTTTTATGCTATGCTTATGATTGGGTCTTGTCCATCACATCATTCTCCTAATGATGTGATCCCGTTATCAACGACATCCTATGTCCATAGTCAGGAAACCATGACTATCTATTGATCATAACGAGCTAGTCAACTAGAGGCTCACTAGGGACTCATTGGGTCTAAGTGTTCACACGTGTATTACGATTTCCGGATAATACAGTTATAGCATGAACAAAAGACAATTATCATGAACATTGAAATATAATAATCCTTTTATTATTGCCTCTAGGGCATATTTCCAACAGTAGGGTATGAGGTGCAGGAGGGCAGCAGCAGGGTATGAGGTGCAGGAGGGCGGCAGCAGGGTAGAAAGGCCAATGAGGAGCAGCAAGGGCCTGCGAGGAGCAGCAAGGCAAGGGCCGGCGAGGAGCAGTACAAATATGTAGGAGAGAGGAGTGGAGCACGAGTTCATCCTTCGTGTGTGTTATGTTTGGGTCAAACAGGTACATGGGCATAATAGTCCTCTATTTTGTTCACTTATGTTGTCTATTATTTAAAAAGTTTGTTTTTGTGTTGATAAGTGGGAAAAGATCAATGTCCAAACAAAAGAGTGTCACTAGATCAATTACAAAGTAACTGGTGGCAAATTATCAAATTCCAAAGAAAGAGGTCGTCAACGGATTAGTGGACATGCGTGGAGACCGTACGTTGGTGGCAGACTGGCAGAACATTCAATATTGTCCATTCGTTTCGATGGCAGACCACCAAAGCAATACGGGTTCTTAGATACAATTAAGTGGGTTAGATACAATGGTGCTGGTTTACTTGTGTACACTAAGTTTGGTGGGTATAGGGTAAATCATGTTTGCTCTTTTAATAGCAGTGTAGATGCGACCCAAAATAACATGATATCTTGCATATCAAACAAGCATGGCAACGGCAATCGTTCTTTTCCAATTAACAGTGGCACCAAGAATGAAAAATGAACCGGTGGCACCATAATGGAGATGTTTTTTGAGAGCCCATAATGAAGATATATAAGTTGTTGTATCGCTGCAGGCCGCACTTGGGCCGCCCCGAAGGACCATCCATCATCACAACCAGACCAGATTGAAAAATGACCCCCTTCTCAGTCCAGAATACTTTTTTTAAAGACCCAGCATTGCTGGCTTCATTGATAATAAGCAGGGGAAGCATGGAAAACAAAGTGGTGATCCAGAGATCAAGGTCTTAAAAAGGGGGAAACATAAAAAGACGAGACATTTATAGGATGAACTCTCGCAACAAATCCCCAAAGGGGTGCTCAAGGCACGTCGTTCCGGCAAAGCGCATCGGATTCCTGCCATGGTGTCCTGTTGGGATGGTGATTTCCCTCTGAAAATGCAATTGTTGCATCTTGCCAAATCTCCCATATTGCCAAGATGATGATGAACTTGATCACTTTCCTGTTGCATGCCTCTGCCCCTTGGATGATGTGTTGAGTAAGTTTAGTGGTTGTCTGTGGAGAACCCCAAGAAGCCAAATTGAGTGCGCCACAATCCCTCCACGAAGCCAGCCTCGTCCAGATGCCATGAGAGAACCAACATCCCCAGAAGAGGTGCAATGAGAATTGAAGATTCCACATGAAAAGCGGGCAAAAAATACTTGTTACGCCACCCGCTCTGTTGTAGCATGACATTGCACCATAGTCCATAAGTGGTCCGGGTGAAGCAGCCAGCTAAAAATTTTCAGTTTTCCTGGAGCCCAAGCTGTCTAGAAGACAGGTTTGAAGACTGCTGGTGTTGATCCTTGAAACTGCACGCTGTAGGAGCGGGCGGTGAAACCCCAATTGCTGCAGCAGTTCGAGCAAATATTCCTAGGAGACGATGTCAAAAGTCCTAGCGATGAAAAACTTTAATAAAAGAGCCAAATTTTTTCTTCGGTGTAGAGCTTGAACGATGTTTTGAACATAAAGAAAACTATCACGGATGCACTTGGTCTTGAGAAAAGCAGACTTGGCCAGCGAAATGATCTTGTCGATGACCTTGGACAACCTAAGGGTGAGCACTTTTTGATCAATTTGACATGGAGTGGATAAAACTGATCGGGCGAAAGTCGTTGACCTTGGTGCCTCCAACCTATTTTAGCTGAAGGGCAAACATTGTCATCTTGATTGCCTCCATACCTCCCCTAACAAATGAGTGAAATTGCTCAAAAACCTTCAACGTGTCTCCCTTGATTGTTCCCTAAAAGACTCTAAAAAAGGTGCCACTGGACACATCTAGCCCAAGATCCTTGTCTACTTGGGGAGGCCAAGATAGCCGGTAGGATACCTATTCGGTGAAAGGGTTGTCCAGCCCTCCCATGGTTGGCCCGGAGATCAAGCTCCTCCCAGTTGACAGTAAGGCGGCGTGTTCCCTGGTGATGAAGTCATGTACCTAGGGTAGGGTCATAGACCTGATCTAAGTACCCTACCCAAGGACACCCTCAGAAGAAACTACCTTCCAGTCGACCAAGAGAGACTTCACTCGACGGACTCGAAGGACTCGACCATGAAGACTCACTCGACCACCAGAAGGTCAAGAAGCACTCTGTACCGCAACAGTCTGTAGTTAAGTAGACTTTATGGTATTTAAGACACTTTATGTGAGGCGTTACCAGTAACGCCTAGACTTAATGTACTTTAAACCCTGCATTACTGAGGGCCAGAGGGGTCTGGCAGGCACTATATAAGCCACCCCCCTCCTCAGTGTAAAGGGTTCGCACCCTTGTAATCCATATACACATAATCCACTCGACCGCCTCCGGGCTCCGAGACGTAGGGCTGTTACTTCCTCTGAGAAGGGCCTGAACTCGTACATCTCTTGTGTTTACAACTGCTCCATAGCTAGGACCTTGCCTCTCCAAACCTACCCCCCACTCTACTGTCAGACTTAGAACCACGACAGTTGGCGCCCACCTTGGGGCAGGTGTCTTAGCGATTTTTGGAGAAGTTGCGATTCTTCCGACTACTTTCATCATGGTTGTTGGTGGAGTTTTGGTCGAGGGTCGCGAGATCCGTCTCGGCGCTCTCACCTTCATCACTGACGACTCCGCTTGGCTCCAGGAGGCTCCACTCGACGTTGATGCGCTCCCCGTCCGCGGTGCGACGCATTTTCGCGCATGTGTTCGCGGCATTCTGCTGCGGCAACCGTCGACTCCATATCGGTCGACTCCCCTATCGATCACCCTCCCGGTCTCCCGCCAGCGCAAGCGCTCTGGTCGGTCGAGACTCCAGCGGTGGGTGAGGCACGCGGTGGCACGCTAGACGGCCACCACCCAAGTTGCGGCAATCGAGCCCGACGAATCTCTCTATGGCCTGTTCGATCTGTCGACTGGCTCCGTAGAGACTGCATCCGAGTGTGATAGCAGTGATCCAGCGGCGGAGGTCTTGATGGTCAATGGGCCTCGCAGCCCTCCCAGTTTCCCTCGTGAGGACGGGGTAGACGGTGGAGGCGACCCCGCTCAAGTTCATGAAGAGTACCAGCCCGAGCCACTTGATTCCCTGCAAAGGGAAGAACTTCGCCGCAGGAACATGGATGCCCTGCATACTCCCATCGCGGGAGAAACCCCCGAGGCTCGCGCCTTGGAGGAGGCACGTTTAGCCAACTTGGCTGAACGCGCTCGTCTGGAGAACCTTCAGCGAGCACTCGACGAGCGCGCGCGGCAACGAGTTCCAGACGCCAATCGACGTCAACTCTTCCCGCCGACTCAGGTATATCGAACCCCGGTTCAGAATTTAGCAGCTGCAACCCGTATAGCAGAGTCCATCCAGCCCTCTCACTCAGAAGCTGGCAGAGGCTTGATGAAGATCAGAGATTTGCTCCGGGCAGCAGGAGATCAGAATTCAGCCATGTCGCAGTCACGCAACAGAATTCACAGTCGATCCGTCGCTACGAATACGGTTCAGTCGGCTCACAGTCCCAGATCGCCTCCGTGGCGTGAAGGACGCGAGAATCGGCGAGACCAGTATGGTGACCGACATGATCGTGATGATAGGCATCGAGTGCCCACTCCCCCCCCCCCCCCCCGAGGGGTGGGTCTTACGCTCCTTGGCAGCAGGATGACAGGCGTCAACTCAGTGTGGGGCGAAGAGCTCCGGTCGACCCCCGGGAACCAGGCTTCGATGCGTGATCCATCATCGTGCAAGGCTTGGTCGACCGGAACAGGGCTCATCGGGCCGGCCCCGACAGGGATGCGCCCACAAGCAGTCGAGTGCATGTTTCTGGTCCAGAATGTTTCAGCAGGGCTATCAGAGCCACGGTGATTCCCCCCAACTTCAGGTTGGCAACTAGAGTAAGCAAGTTCACTGGTGAGTCTAAGCCTGAAACCTAGCTTGAGGACTACCGAGTGGCGGTTCAGATTGGTGGTGGGAATGACGAGGTGGCCATGAAGCATTTGCCACTCATGTTGGAAGGTTCTGCCAGAGCATGGTTGAATCAGTTACCTCCTAGCAGCATTTACACTTGGGAAGATCTGTCCCGAGTGTTCGTCAAAACATTTGAAGGAACTTGCAAGCGACCAGCTGGATTGACAGAGCTGCAAGTCTGTGTGCAGAAGACGAATGAGACTCTCAGAGAGTATATTCAGAGATGGATCACTTTGCATCATACCGTGGAGAACGTGTCTGATCATCAGGCAGTTTCCGCCTTTAAGGATGGTGTTAAGAATAGAGAATTGAGTTTGAAATTTGGTCGAACCGGAGACATGACCCTGAGTCGGATGATGGAGATTGCTACCAAGTATGCCAATGGCGAAGAGGAAGACCGACTCCGAAGCGGCAAGTACAAGCTGAGTCAATCGGAGAAGGGAAACACCAGTCGGAAGCAAAAGCGGAAGGCTGAACCAGCAGCTCCTGGAGAGGCTCTGGCCGTGACTCAGGGCAAGTTCAAAGGGAAACCCAAAGGATCCTGGAACCCCAAGAAGGTGAAGGATAAAGAAGGAAATGACGTGATGGATATGTCGTGTCACATCCACACGAAGAAAGACAAAGAGGGTAATATCATCTACCCGAAGCATACCACTCGCCAGTGTCGACTCCTGATCCAGCAGTTCCAAGGGAAACAGTCCAAGGACAAGGAAAAGGAGTCAGATAAAGCCGAAGACAAGGAGGACAGTGAGGGAGGATATCCTCATGTTAACTCCACTCTGATGATCTTTGCGGATGTGGAAAGCAAGAGCCGACTGAAGGTTATTAACCGTGAGGTGAACATGGTTGCCCCGGCGAAACCAAGTTATCTGAGATGGTCCCAAACACCCATCACATTCGACCAGTCTGATCACCCGACTCATATAGCCACCCCTGGGAGGCAAGCTTTGGTGGTCGACCCGGTTGCCGAAGGCACTCAGCTGACGAAGGTGCTGATGGACGGTGGTAGCGGACTGAACTTATTGTATGCGGACACGCTGAAAGGAATGGGCATTCCGATGTCCCGACTGAGCACCAGTAACATGAGTTTTCATGGAGTTATACCAGGGAAGAAAGCCGAGTCACTCGGCCAAATAGCTCTGGACGTGGTGTTTGGTGATTCAAAGCATTTTCGCAAGGAGAAGTTGACATTTGAGGTCGTGGATTTTCAGAGCGCGTACCACGCTATTTTGGGGAGACCAGCTTACGCACGGTTCATGGCTCGACCATGTTACGTGTACCTCAAGCTGAAGATGCCGGCCCCAAAGGAGTGATCACTGTCACTGGAGATCGGAAAAAGGCAGAAGAGTGTTTCTAGAAAGGCTCAAAGATTGCCGATTCCCAGGTGACAGCGGTCGAGTTTGAAGAGTATAAGCAAAATGCGGATCCGAGTGATTTGCTGCGAGCCAAGAAGCCCGCCACAGAGTCAGCATTTCAATCGTCCGGTGAGACAAAGCCCGTCCACATTCACCCGACCGACCCCAATGCAGCTCCGACTCACATCTCCACGACACTCGACCCTAAATAGGAAGAAGCGCTCATCCAGTTCCTCCGTGAGAACTGGGACTTTTTTGCATGGAAGCCAGCTGACATGCCGGGTGTTCCCAAGGGACTGGCTGAGCATCGTCTTAGGGTCGACTCATCAGCAAAACCAGTTAAAGAGCATCTTCGGCGGTCCGCCACCCAGAAGAGAAAGGCTATTGGTGAGGAGGTGGCTCGACTATTGGCGGCAGGATTTATTCGAGAAATATACCACTCTGAGTGGCTCGTCAATGTCGTCATGGTTCCTAAGAAGGACAACTCACTCCGAATGTGCATTGATTTCAAGCACATCAATCGGGCCTGCCCGAAAGATCATTTTCCTCTCCCTCGCATTGATCAAATTGTTGACTCGACCGCGGGATGCGAGAGATTGTCTTTTCTAGACGCCTATTCCGGGTACCATCAGATCCGTCTGTACGGACCCGATGAGATAAAAACAGCTTTCATCACTCCATTCGGGTGCTTCTGCTATATCACCATGCCATTCGGCCTCAAGAATGCCGGAGCCACATTTATGTGAATGATTCAGAAGTGTTTGCTCACTCAAATCAGTCGAAATGTGGAAGCGTATATGGATGATATCGTGGTCAAGTCGCGAAAAGGTTCCGACCTGCTCACTGACCTCGCCGAAACATTTGCCAACCTCAGGAGGTATGATATCAAGCTCAATCCATCAAAGTGCACATTCGGAGTTCCTGGTGGCAAGTTACTCGGTTTTCTCATTTCCGAACGAGGAATCGACGCTAATCCAGAAAAGATCGGCACTATACTCCGAATGAAATGCCCCGTGCGAGTGCACGATGTCCAGAAGCTTACTGGATGCTTGGCCGCATTAAGTCGATTCATCTCACGACTCGGTGAAAAGGCATTGCCTCTTTACCGACTGATGAAGAAGACAGACAAGTTCGAGTGGACTCCAGAAGATGATGCAGCGTTTGCCGAGCTAAAAGCTCTGCTCTCCACCCAGCCGGTGCTTGCTGCTCCAATGAGCAAAGAGCCTCTGTTGCTTTATATCGCAGCCACAGGACAAGTCGTCAGTACAGTACTTACGGTCGAGCGGGAAGAAGAAGGGAAAGCCTTCAAAGTTCAGCGCCCAGTGTATTATCTGTCTGAAGTTTTGACTCCATCCAAGCAGAGATACCCTCATTATTAGAAGCTTGTGTATGGGATATACATGACCACGAAGAAGGTTGCTCATTATTTCTCTGATCATTCCATCACAGTCGTCAGCGACGCTCCACTTTCAGAGATTTTGCACAACAGAGATGCAACTGGTCGAGTGGCGAAATGGGCGATTGAACTTCTTCCCCTTGATATCAAGTTTGAGGCAAAGAAAGCCATTAAGTCCCAGGCAATAGCAGATTTCCTCGCCGAGTGGATTGAACAACAGCAGCCGACTGAAGTTCACTCGGAGCATTGGACCATGTTCTTTGATGGCTCTAAGATGTTGAATGGTTCCGGTGCTGGGGTTGTCCTGGTGTCCCGCAGAGGAGATAAGCTCAGATATGTGCTCCAGATTCACTTTGATTCCTCCAACAATGAGGCAGAGTATGAGGCCCTTTTGTATGGGTTGCGCATGGCCATTTCACTCGGCGTCCGTCGCCTTATGGTTTATGGCGACTCAGATTTGGTGGTCAACCAAGTGATGAAGGAGTGGGACATTAGAAGCCCAGCCATGACTGGATACTGTAATGCAGTGAGGAAGCTGGAAAAGAAGTTTGAGGGGTTAGAGCTCCATCACATACCCCGACTGAAAAATCAAGCAGCTGATGATCTAGCAAAGATAGGTTCCAAGAGAGAAGCCATTCCGAGTGGTGTGTTCTTAGAGCATATTCATACTCCGTCAATTAAATAAGATCCTTTCACCGAAGAAGCTCCGCAACCCAAGAGTGCCACAGATCCGACTGAAGTAGAAGTCCCAGCAGTGGTCGACTTGGTCATGGAGGTCTTAGTAGTCACTCCCGACTGGACAGTTCCATATATCGCATATATCCTGAGAAAAGAGCTCCCGGAGGATGAGGAAGAGGCTCGACAGATCGTCCGTCGATCCAAGGCCTTTACCGTAATCAAAGGACAGTTGTACAGAGAGAGCGCGACTGGAGTTGTTCAGAAGTGCATAACGCCAGAAGAAGGTCGAATCATCCTTGATGATATCCACTCGGGGACCTGTGGCCACCATGCGTCCTCTCGGACCATCGTGGCCAAAGCATACCGAGCCGGATTTTACTGGCCAAAGGCAAATGAGATGGCAAAGGAAATAGTGGACAAGTGCGAAGGATGTCAGTTCTACTCCAATATGTCACACAAGCCTGCGACAGCTCTGAAGACCATACCACTCGTCTGGCCCTTCGCAGTATGGGGGTTGGATATGGTGGGCCCCTTGAGAACAGGTCGAAGCGGTTTCACGCATGTACTGGTGGCAGTCGACAAGTTCACCAAGTGGATTGAGGCTAAACCCATCAAGAACCTTGACGCCGGTACTGCTGTTAGCTTCATCAGGGAACTGATATTCAGATTTGGAGTCCCGCACAGTATCGTTACAGATAATGGGTCGAACTTCGACTCGGAGGAATTCAGGGATTTCTGCACCTCTCAAGGCACACGAGTTGACTACGCTTCGGTCGCCCATCCGCAGTCGAATGGACAAGTAGAGCAAGCCAATGGCTTGATCCTCAAAGGGTTGAAACCCCGACTGATGCGTGATCTCAAGTATGCAGCTGGAGCATGGGTCGACGAACTTCCCTCAGTGCTTTGGGGACTGCGGACCATGCCTAATCGGTCGACCGGGAGAACTCCATCATTCTTGGTCTATGGAGCTGAAGTAGTCTTGCCGAGTGATCTTCTCCACAATGCTCCTCGAGTTGAACTTTACAACGAGGCTGAAGCTGAACAAGCGCGGCAGGACGCAGTCGACCTTTTAGAGGAAGAAAGGGAGATGGCTCTGATCCGCTCGACCATCTACCAACAAGACTTGCGTCGCTTCCACGCCAGAAACGTGAAGAGTCGAGCCTTCCAGGAAGGAGATTTGGTTCTCCAAGTGGATCAGCAGAAACAACACAAGCTTGCTCCTTCTTGGGAAGGACCCTTCATCGTCACCAAGGTCCTCCACAACGGGGCGTACCATCTCTACAACGTCAAGCACAATATCGACGAGCCCCGAGCTTGGAACGCGGAACTACTCCGTCCATTTTACACTTAAGTTTTCACTCGGATGAGTTGTAATAAAAGTACTTCTGTAGTCCATGTTTTGCAAGATAATAGTGTCATAATTTCCCCACTAATTTTTGTCACTTTTATTTGTTCAGTAAAAATTTCCCCCTTAGTGGGTGACTTAGCCGCGAATCCATTTCGCCTAAGTTTGTAAAAGAAATCCTTACCAAGTGGTGAGCCAGACTCCCACTCGGGGGCTTAGCTGCAGTCCAAGTACTCGCCTAAGTTTCAATAAAATCCTACTGAGTGGTGAGCCAGATTCCCACTCGGGGGCTTAGCTGCAGTCCAAGTACTCGCCTAAGTTTCAATAAAATCCTATCGGGTGGTGAGCCAGATTCCCACTCGGGGGCTTAGCTGCAGTCCAAGTACTCGCCTAAGTTTCAATAAAATCCTACCGAGTGACAAGCCAGACTTTCACTCGGGGGCTTAGCTGCAGTCTAAGCACTCGCCTAAGTACAAATACAATGTGCGGTCGCAAGGAGGACGAGGTGCAGGTCGACTGCGACCCTCTCCTCTGAGCTACGCCACAAGTACAATGTGCGGTCGCAAGGAGGACGAGGTGCAGGTCGACTGCGACCCTCTCCTCTGAGCTACGCCACAAGTACAATGTGCGGTCGCAAGGAGGACGAGGTGCAGGTCGACTGCGACCCTCTCCTCTGAGCTACGCCACAAATACAACATACGCTCGCAAGGAGGACGAGGTGCAGGTCGACTGCGACCCTTTCCTCTGAGCTACGCCACAAGTACAATGTGCGGTCGCAAGGAGGACGAGGTGCAGGTCGACTGCGATCCTCTCCTCTGAGCTACGCCACAAGTACAACGTGAAAATCCTACCGAGTGGAGAGCAAACCTCCCACTCGGAGGCTTAGCTGCAGCCCAGTGTTCGCCTAAGTTTGAAAAATCCTACCGAGTGGTGAGCAGACCTCCCACTCGGGGGCTTCGCTGCAGCCCAGTGCTCGCCTAAGTTATAAAAATCCTACCGAGTGAGGAGCAGACCTCCCACTCGGGGGCTTAGCTGCAGCCCAGTGCTCGCCTAAGTTATAAAATTCCTACCGAGTGAGGAGAAGACCTCCCACTCGGGGGCTTAGCTGCAGCCCAGTGTTCACCTAAGTTTTAAAAATCCTACCGAGTGGTGAGCAGACCTCCCACTCGGAGGCTTAGCTGCAGCCGAGTGCCTGCCTAAGTGAATTGAAGAATAAGTCGACTGCAGTGAGCATCTCGCTTTAAACCTGCAAAAGACATTTCAAGCTAAATGCAAGCATATTCAAACATCAAATCCAAGTTCAGATGGATACCTAAAGGAACTGAAAGTGCTCAGGCGCTAAGCCTGTTAAGGTTTATCGGTTACAAAATCACTCGGCATACCGAGGCAAATTTAAAGTATCGAGCTCAAGAAGTTTTTTACCCCTCCTGTGGAGGGCTGGAAGGCGCAACAAACTCATCAAGATCAATTCCGTCCGCGATTTGAGTGGCAGCAGCGATGAAAGTCTCCATGAAAGACCGGAAGTCATGTTTCTTGGTGTTGGCCACCCGAAGAGCCGCCAGCTTGTCTTCTCGTGCATCTTTGCAATGGACTCGGGCCAGACACAGAGCGACATCTGCACCACACCTGGCGGAAGACTTCTTCCACTCCTGCACTCGACCAGGGACTGTGTTTAGTCGAGTCATCAAAGACTCGAGGTCATTTTGGAGCGTCTCCCTGGGCCAGAGCGTTGTGTCAATGCGGGAAGTGGCGACCTTCAGCCTTGCAAGATAGTCAACGACAGCAGCAACGCGAGACTCAAGCCGGAACACGTTCATGGCAACTTCATCGTTCACCAAAGAGTTGACGGGGTCCAGGTTTGGTTCCAGTTGACTGGTTTCCTCTTCAAAGTTTTGGCAAAATTCTGCAAGTACAATCGCCGAGTCAAGGCAATGGTCGAATGGAAAGATCACCGTAAAAATGATTGTTTGGCACAAAGGATTACCTTCGAGCATGAGGAACAACTTCTTGGCGAGTCCGCTCAGATAGGCCTCCAGATCATTCTTCTTCCCAGCCAATTGACTGGCCTTGTCATTCAGAGCAGCTTTGTCGCTTTTTAGTCGACTGACCTCCTTGTTGGCAATTGCAAGAGGAGCTTTCAGATTAGTGTTTTCTTCTTCAAGCTTGGTGACGGAAGCTAACTTCTCGTCAGCGAGCTTGGTCTTCTCAGCTAGCTCAAGGTCTTTCTTCTTCTGGGCCTCCTTCACTTTGCCTGCAAAGTCACAGCAAGATCAGATTTTGAAACAAATGAGGGACAAAAGCAGTCGTCGAGACCTCACCGAACGTACCTTTGGTCTCCTCCTTCGCCTTCGCCAGATTCTCCTGGACCAGCTTCAGATCAAGCTCGAGCTGAATATGCTTGTTCTCCAGCTCGGTATAACGAGCCGCAAGGTCGCAGGATTTCTGCGAAGAACCAATCGACAAAATGTCAAAGATAATTCACTTCCGAGTGGATAAGAGAAAATCATGCGTTTCTAAGACTACAGCCGAATACAAACATTCGACCGTAGTCTCGGGGACTACACCCAGTGGGTGCACTCGGCGTGCCCCCACTAGTTCTATTAAGATAGAGTCGACCAGTTGACCAAAAAAAAACAACAGGACGTATTCTTCAGACTGTAACCGACTGCCAGCAGTCAACCACAGTCTCGGGGACTACACCCAGTGGGTGCACTCAGCGTGCCCCCACCGGTTTGAGAAATCCAATCCATCCGACCTAGTCGAATGACGGAAAAACTTAACTTATAAAGCCTATGGTCGATTGCCAGCAGTCGACCATAGCCTTGGGGACTACACCCAGCGGGTGCACTCAGTGTGCCCCCGCTAAAAACCGGAGTTTCAATCGACACACCCAGTGGGTGACTACTATGGATTCCGGAAAACATATCCTAACAGAACAGGCGATGACCGACTGACCTGAACGTTGCTTTGAAGAGCAGAGCTGGCGTCATAGGCTGCCTGGCTAGCCTCCCGGATGGCCTTCACCTGCTCCATCATGACTCCCGCCTGGCGTATCGCTTCCTTTGCAGCACTGGCTTGGTCCTCTGGGACGTAGTGTGTCGAGAAGAGGGAAGGCTATGCAGCACTCGACGACGCGGGGTGAGCACTCGTCAGCGGCACCGCGAAAGATACGGTGTGCCGAGTGGTGTTCTCCTCCTCCGCGACCAGAGTCTCAGGTGCCGTCACATCCTGAGCCACCCTGCCGGCAGACGCTTTCCTGCTCCTCCTGTGCTTCAGTGGTTCCTCGTCGTCGTCGTCGTCAGGAAGGGTGATAACGACATTGGATGGAGCTGTAGAGAAGAATCAGAATTAGAGACCAAGAGCCAATCGACTAAAAAACGGAATTAAGAGAGTGGTACCAGGTTTTGAGGTTGCAGCATCCTCCATCTCATGATCGTCGGCCCTGGCTGAAGTATCAGAAGTAGCAGCACTGCAATTCCAAAAATCAGTCGGTTAACTCATGAGTCGACCAAAAATAAACTCGTGTAGAGCAAGGGGACTCAGATAACACTTTTACCCTGATATGGTGGGAATCGACACCTTCATCTTCGGCAAGATCTTCGCTGGTTTCGTCGGCACCGTTCGAGATTGCTTCGGAGCCTTCTCGGTCGGTGCCGGAGAAGTGGTTCGAGGGCGCTTGGTCGACTGCGCGACAGTCGCAACCCCCTTACCACGTTCAGTCGCAGGGTCGTGGATGAGCTTCGACCGCCTCTCCGTGCGAGGCGGTGCGACTTCCTCCTCCTCCTCCTCCTCCTCTTCTTCCTCATCATCATCATCATCATCATCATCATCTTCAGCAGCATCCGAGTCCCACTCCTCCTGGCTTTCGCCCCCACTCGCTTCCCCCTCCTCAGTCGGAGTCTGCGCTCCATTGGGCATCGAGTACAGTTCGGTGAGGGCCTGTCAGACATCAAGACAAAGATCAATCGACCAATTTGCGGTGAAAACAGAATAAGTATGGCAAGAATACAATTGGAGGTAAAGTGGGCATACCTTGTCTGGAATGCTGGAATGGTCGAGTGGAGGAATCCTCCTGGCTCCACGAGGGTTATCCTTCTTCCCAGTGACCGCGGCCATCCACCTTTCCAGCGTGGCGTCGTCGACTGCTTTTGGATTGATCCGAGTCTCATCTTCGGTCCCGCAGTACAGCCACATGCAATGGCCCCGGTACTGAAGAGGCTGGATACGTCACCTAAGAAAAACCTCCAGGAGATCCATACCTGTCACTCCTTCCCGAACCAACTGGACTACGCGCTCCATCAACATCTTCACGTCGGCTTTCTCCTCCGGGATCACCTTCAAAGAGGAGGGTTTGTTGGCTCGGTCCATGGTAAACGGAGGGAGACCACTCGACTGCCCCGGCGTCGACTCGTTCTGGCAGTAGAACCAAGTCGACTGCCAGCCTCTGACCGACTCAGGAAGGGTCATGGTTGGGAAGGTGCTCTTGTTCCTCATCTGGATCCCCAGACCTCCACACATTTGAATAACCTTGGTTTTATCGTCATCTGGACTTCTTCACGGTCTGAGAGCGACACGTGAATATATGCTTGAACAGACCCCAGTGCGGTCGGCAACCCAGAAAGTTCTCACACATGGATACAAAGGCAGCAAGGTAGGCGATAGAGTTCGGATCGAAGTGGTGGAGTTGCGCCCCAAAGAAGTTCAAGAAACCACGGAAGAAAACACTCGGCGGCAAAGAAAACCCACAGTCGACGTGGGTAGCCAGAAGAACACACTCACCCTCTTTCGGCTGGGGTTGCCACTCGTTCCCCGGGAGCCTGGCTGCTCCGTGGGGGATCAGACCGTCGTTGGCCATGTCGGTGAGATCCTTCTCAGTGATGGTCGACCGGATCCAATCTCCTTGGACCCAGCCGTGCGGCAGACGAGATCTGGACGAAGACCCGCCCCGACTGGTTGTTCTCCCTTTCGCCTTCCCCGTCGCCGACGCCTTCTTCGCGCGTTCCAGCGCCGCCGTCTTCTCCTTCACCATGGCTGCCGGTGAAGCGTGCGAGGAGCGATTGCACGTAGGCGAGAGCGGGCGCAGTGGGCGGAGGCAGAGAGGGCAGAGGGAGAATGGAGAGTTACTGTTCAGAAGCCCTCGCCGAGCGCCTTTATAAGAACACTTCCGAGTGGATGACAGGCGGGACCGGGCGATCCAATCACATCCCAAAACAGTTGCGCGTACGCGATACGTGGCGAAAAAGGTGGCGCGGGGATCGAGGCGTCTATGCCCTATCCCATCCGAGCGCCGCGGTTCGCCCCGCTTCGCGCGCTTCCCCAAATTTCGTATCCCACAAAATCCGCGAACGGTAGATCGATCTGTCAGGTGCGAGATTTTCTGCGATCCGTCGCTTGGGGATTGATAAGTTCAAAAGTTCACTCGACGAAAGAAAAGAATGGATCAAGGCGACTGAAGAAAAGTTGCTGATTATCAACGAAGAGATTATTGGTCCAAGACGATACATATCCAAAACGCAAAAGTAGGTCGGAAATAATATCAACTCCTTCCTCACTCAAACCTCAATCCATTCGGGGGCTAATGATGAAGTCATGTACCTAGGGTAGGGTCATAGACCTGATCTAAGTACCCTACCCAAGGACACCCTCAGAAGAAACTACCTTCCAGTCGACCAAGAGAGACTTCACTCGACGGACTCGAAGGACTCGACCATGAAGACTCACTCGACCACCAGAAGGTCAAGAAGCACTCTGTACCGCAACGGTCTGTAGTTAAGTAGAATTTATGGTATTTAAGACACTTTATGTGAGGCGTTACCAGTAACGCCTAGACTTAATGTACTTTAAACCCCGCATTACTGAGGGCCGGAGGGGTCTGGCAGGCACTATATAAGCCACCCCCCTCCTCAGTGTAAAGGGTTCACACCCCTGTAATCCATATACACATAATCCACTCGACCGCCTCCGGGCTCCGAGACGTAGAGCTGTTACTTCCTCTGAGAAGGGCCTGAACTCGTACATCTCTTGTGTTTACAACTGCTCCATAGCTAGGACCTTGCCTCTCCAAACCTACCCCCACTCTACTGTCAGACTTAGAACCACGACACCTGGTGTTCCAAGCACGTGGATGAACTATTCTGGATGATCATGGCATTGTCTCCGTGGCCTGGAACTGTGTGGTCGGTGTCATCCATGGAGTGGATGAAGTTCTTCCATTGTTTTGAGGAGGCCTTAGTGTGTGTGAATGTCATGTTTATGCCCCCGACGCGCAATCACAAAACCCTCAAGCACTAATGCTTCCGCACCATCTAAAGGCCAATGACCATAAGCTTGAGCTGCCTGCAAAGGTCGAACCCTGATACGTCTTTGTCTTATCTACTTTTCCTAACGCTTTTCCTCTTGTTTTGGACTCTAATTTGACTGATTTGAATGAAACTAACTCGGACTGACGCTGTTTTCAGCAGAACTACCATGGTGTTGTTTTTGTGCAGAAATAAAAGTTCTCGGAATAGAACGAAACTTTGCGAGGATTTTTTATACAATAAAAGAGACTTTCCGGAGCTAAGAACCACCGGAGGGGGGGCACCTGGGTGGGCACAACCCACCAAGGTGCGCCACCCCCTCCAGGCGCGCCCAAGTGGGTTGTCCCCACCTAGTGGCCCCACAGACCCTGAAACCGACGCTATAAAATCCTATTTTTCCAGGAAAAAAAATCAAGGAGAAAGAATTATCACGTTTCACAAGATGGATCCGTCGCCGTCTCCTGTTCTTCATCGGGAGGCCAAATCTGGACTCCGTTTAGGGCTCCGGAGAGGGGGATCTTCGTTCTTCATCATCACCAACCCTTCTCCATCGCCAATTCCATGATGCTCCCCACCAGGAGTGAGTAATTCCTTCGTAGGCTCGCTGGTCGATGAGGAGTTGGTTGAGATTCATCATGTAATCAAGTTAGTTTTGTTAGGTCCGGATCCCTAGTATCCATTATGTTCTGTGATTGATGTTGCTATGACTTTGCCATGCTTAATGCTTGTCACTTTGGGCCCGGGTGCCATGATTTCAGATCTGAACCGTTTATGTTATCACCATTATAACTATGTTCTAGATCCGATCTTGCAAGTTATAGTCACCTACTACGTGTTATGATCCGGCAACCCCAGAGTGACAATAGTCGGGACCACTCCCGGTGATGAACGTAGTTTGAGGAGTTCATGTATTCACCATCTGCTAATGCTTTGTTCCGGTTCTCTATTAAAAGGAGGCCTTAATATCCCTTAGTTTCCAATAGGACCCGCTGCCACGGGAAGGTAGGACAAAATATGTCATGCAAGTTCTTTCCATATGCACGTATGACTATTTACGAAATACATGCCTACATTATATTTATGAACTGGAGCTAGTGCCGTATTGCCCTAGGTTATGATTGTCTCATGATGAATATCATCCAACGAATCACCGATCCAATGCCTACAATTTTCCTACATATTAATCTTGCTAAGTTATTACTGCTATTGTTACTATTGCACTTGCTACAAAACTACTGCTATCACTGTTACCTTTACCATTGTTGTTGCTACTACTATGAAAACTATCGTACTACTTTGCTACTGATCACTTTGCTACAGATAATTAATATCCAGGTGTGGTTGAATTGACAACTCAGCTGCTAATACCTGCAAATATTCTTTGGCTCCCCTTGTGTCGAATCTATAAATTTGGGTTGAATACTCTATCCTCGAAAACTGTTGCGATCCCCTATACTTGTGGGTTACCAAACTCTGCCATGGTTAGCCTTCTCTTCTATTGGGAAATATCTAGATGGAAGATTATCTAACTTGCAATGTGGAATTGCACCTTGGTGTCGCTAAAGAGAGAGAGACCTGCTCCATATTTTCAGGTTAGTGGCCACCCGTTGCATCTTGATTATAAGTCGATCGGAAGCGTAGCCGTGTGAGATAGGGTGTTGCAAGGCCTTGGAGACAGTTTCTTGGAAGTTAGGGAACCTAGGGAGTGAAACATTATCCTGATCTATAAAGGTTATCTGCCTTTCTGCTCTTCCAGCTTTGTAAAGCAGAGAGCATTCTTTTCTAGCTACATAGAGGCGGTGTAGTTTTCTCTACTCTGAGTCGATGATGTTTCAAAACAAAAACGTGTAGTGCGATGGGGTGGGGCAACACTAGCTAGCAGCAGCGGACAATGATCCGAGCAGGTGCTCGAGGCAGCCATGAACATGTAAGAAGGGAAGAGGAGATCCCAGCTCGCGTTGTACAAAAAAACTTGTCTATGCTAACTAGGGTAGAGGATTATCTCTCGTTGCTCCACATAAATCTCCTATTCTTGCACTTCATCCGGCGAAGCTCTGCAGAGTCGATGCTGGCCCTGAATCTACCCTAATTCTCCTATTTAAGTTTAAATTATTCTAATTTCTAGCCTCATAAATGACATTGAAATCACCATTGAGCAACAACAGTTCACCACCAGGAGGGGTGATGGATGCGAGCTCAGCGAGGAAATCATCTTTCAGGGCATCATCTACCTGTCCATACACGATGGTCAACCAGAAGGATGTTGTTGTGCGCAACGGATGGACCTTGGCGGTGATGGAGAAACGGTAGACATCGTGGGTGGAGAGGGTCACGATGTCGTTGTTCCAGAAGATCGCCGCTTCCCCACACATGCAAGCCGCAGAAAGAACCATGCAATAGGTGAGGCGTTGCCCACCAACCTCTCTAACCATCACTGCGGACTAGACCTCTATCTTAGTTTCTTGCAGAAAAGGGATCTCTAGGCAAAGCACGTCGACTCCTCACTAATGGTGGCGCGCTCACGGGTGTGTTGAGCTCTCTGACGTTCCAGCTCATAATCGGGCACCAGTTGTCATCGATGGGGACACAAGAAACTTCTCCGATAGCAAATACTATTTGAAAGCAAATGGTACAAAACCAATTACCAGGGGGCGACGCCGGCCACCAATATGCTCAAACCTCCAGCGTCGAGGATGACCTTGTGGCTGACGCGCATTCTTGTCGTCCTTGTCGACGGGGAGTTGCAGTGCAGGGGCGACGGAGGCGCGGTGAAGCTGAGACGGTCACGAACCGGCCCGGGCGGATACACCGACCCGAGCCCCTCCTTCGTTGAGCCGCCTTTTGTGCAGGGTTTTGAAATTTGGAGGCACTCTCTACCATAATGGCCAGCCTGCTTATAGATGATGCAGTGGAGGGATTCCTACAGTGTACATGGTGGTGGAGCTTGCTAAGGCATCTGAAGCACTTGCCTTTGAACTTGCTTAGAGCATCTCTAGTAGATCCCGTAAAAGTGATCAAACCCTTAAATTTGCAGTTTTGTTTGAAAAAAAAACACCGAATAGATCTCATAAAACAACATATCCTGATTTTTTTACAGGTCCCCGCATATCTTTATCTTTACCTAATATTAAAGGATGGATTGTTTCTCCACTTTTTTTGGTCCATCAGATGTTCTTAGTACGTTTTACGTTTTTTCGTCCGTTAGCATTTAAAAAGAATAAAAATTGCTATATATCAGACTCAGACCCTGCCCGTTTAGTTTTAGCCACAACACCAACCCGTCCACCTAGCAAACGTACTACTTCACAAAAGGTAGGGAGCCTTCTATTTATATCCTTTCCTACCGCGCACCCTATTGGGCCGGTTAGCGGGGAGCCCCTATTTTTTTATTTTATTTTGATTATTTTTATCTTATTTAAAATAATTTGGGATTTTAGAAAAATTTCAAATTTTCAAAAGGAAATGTGAATTTTGAAAAAAGTTTCAGAAAACCATGCGCCCTGTTGGGCTGGCCCACGAGCGGGGAGGGACGACACCAGTTTTTCTTTTTTTTTCTTTTTATTGCTTTTATTTTTTTCTTCTTGAATATAATTTGGGATTTCAGAAAAGTTTCAAATTTCAAAAGAAAATGTGAACCTTTAAAAATGTTTTAGAATTAGTAAAATGTTCATGAATTCGAACAGATATTTCACGAAATCAAAACATGTTCATGAATTTTTAAAACAATGTTCACCAAAAAAGAAAATAATCGTGAATTGCGAAAAAATCATCAATTCAAAAAATGTTCGCTGATTCAAAATCTTCATAGATAGTAATTATTATATAGCAATATTATATACTAATTATTATATATCAATATTAAAGGAAGGAATGATTCTTCCCTCCAATTCTAGTTTCATCCATCATCTATCTCCCAATGGACCACGCAATGTTTCTGTTTCTCCGACACGTGTGCCGAGCTAGGCTGCTCCACATTTTTTTTTCTTTGATTCAGTTGTGGATCATCGAAAAATAATATGTTTGTGTTAAGCCCCTACATGGGCTGAGATGGCCCTATTCCGAAACATCCTTTTCTTTCTTTTCAATTGATCGTGGCATGGAGGTGAGAATGGAACCATGTTTGACACGAAAAAGGAAAGAGACATCGCTCATAAAAAGAATAGGGGGTTTCGTATGAGCGTCTCCCTTTGCACCGGGGAATAAAAAGTTGCGGGCGTGCCAGTATACATAGTACACAAATACAAAGAAGAAGAAAGGAAAAAGTTGTGGGCGGCCAATGGATCAAGCGATCGTGGTCTCCTGGTTCCCGAGGGCCTCGAAAAGCCCCCGGTTAATTACTCCCGCGGATAGTACCGTGGGACACCTCCGATTAAGCTGCGTAGTCGTCGTCTTCGGTCTTCGCTTCGCGTTCCTCATGCATGGTGGTGGTGGTGTGTGTGTGTGGCGGCGGCAGAGTCCGTGTACGGAGTGGTACACGCGCCGTCGAAAAACGTGGCCTTTGCTCCAGCCACGCCCGCCTACGTCGTCTTGCCTCATCGGCCTTGAGCGGCGTCGATGTGGTTGTTGAAGTAGCATGCATGTTTGGGCTTGGCTTGGACGTCTTCGATGACATTGTAGATTCGCCGGGAGTGCGAGGGGTATGCCCCGCGGGAGTAGATGTCGATAGGAGAAAAAGAGACGGATGGACATGCGGCACATGGTGCCCACATCCGTCGATGACCGCATACACCGCAGCCAATTGCGGAGGAAGTCACCACCTCGTGCCGCTCGGCACGTGTGACACATGTTCGTGCCGATGAAGAGGGAGGCCGCAAGATGCGCCTAAGCGTGTCCCGGCCGCAGTCGGATGTTGTCTCCGCCGCCATAGCTACGACGAGTCATCGTTGCTCGTCGAGTGCCGCGCCGCCTCCATGGTTACGACGAGTCATCGTGACTTGTCGAGCGTCGCGCCACCGCCGACGTGTCGAATGGACCATGTTGCCGAGTCCCGGCCAGCCCATGGTGCCTCCACGGACCGGCAAGACAATGGCGAAGGAGACCTCGTGATGCGGCGGAGCCTCGCCCAGGCGCCGCCGATGGTGTAGGTAGAAGGGGTGGCGCATTAGATGGCGCCGAGTCGCACGATGCTTGTCGACGAGTCCAGACCAACCCATGGCGCCTCCATGGACCGGTGAAAAGGGGCGAGTACGACCTCGTGATGTGGCGGTGCCTCGCCTTGGCGCCGCCGATGGTGTAAGTAGACGGGGTGGCGCACTAGAGTGCGACGAGTCAAACAATGCGTGCCGCCGAGTCCCGGCACGATGGCGTTGCCGGCGGACTCGGCGACGGAGGGGCTGGAGACCGTGCACGATCGATGGCCCTGGTACATCGTCGTCATGTGCGGAGAGTGCGTCGGGGGGGCGCGTGGGCGGCAGCCCCGACACGTTGACGTCGTCTTCGAGGTAGTTGTCGTCTTGTGCGGAGAGTGCGCCGCGGGCGCCCAGCCCCGGCACGTCGTCGCTGATGATGTGTCTGGCATGGAGGGACCGCCGCGGGCTGCACACGAAGAACAACCCCGATGCGTCGTCGCCAGTGATGAGTCCGGCGTGAAGTGTTCGCCGAGGGTTGCACATGAAGGGCAGCCCCGGCGCGTCGTCGCCGGTGGTGAGTCTGGCGTGAAGTGTTCGCCGGGGGTAGCACATGAAAGGCAGCCCCGGCGCATCGTCGCCGGTGGTGAGTCCGGCGTGATGGGATCGCCGGGGGCTGTACATGAATGGCAACCCCGGCGTGTCGTCTTCAAGAGCATCAAGGGCCAACAACGGCAGCCGGCTTCATCTCCGGCCGTGCGGCCACAGCTCCAGCTGCCACCATTGGGATGTAGAGAGAAGGGATAGAAGAGATTAGTATCGGTACTCACCTTGGGAAAAGACGACCGGCATGATGTTGATCTTCGTCGGCGGCTCTGATGAACCTTGCCCAGCTGTGTACGGGAGTCTCGGCCGCCTGCGGGAGCACTCCCGTACGGCGCGTGCGTCGGGAGTAGCCTTGGGCTCCTCTTTCCCTGGCTTGCTGCGTCGGAGGTCGATGGATGCGTGCTCGCGCGGATCCTTCGTGCGCGAGTCCTCCGCCTCCTCTCTGCCTGTCCCAGTGCTCTGACGCCTCCGCGACGGCGCGTCTCTTGTGACTCGTCCTTCGTCCGTGCCTCCGTCCGTCTCCTTCAGCGGCAAGGGACGGAGCCGGTGGCCAGCCTCCTCTCTGGCCGCAGCTCCTATTGGCACCACGCGAGACGTGCAGAAGGCCTTGCGGACCTCTGTGGCCCCCCGCGTGCACGCCGACGAAACGCCGGCCACGCCATCGCGAACTCTTGTAAACAAGATCAACGACGGGCACGGCCATTCTCCAAGCAGCCTCTCGGACAGTCTGTAAGAGAGATGGGTTAATTGAAACAACATGCGTTGACCTTTGGGTGGTAGATGAAGAGACGCCATGTATATCAACAAAGCTAACTGGAACTGCATGTTCCCTCCTCCTCGTGTAGGCTGAGGAAGATGGCCACGGCGTTTGGTTCCTCAACAGCCGCGGGTGGCCGCCTGAGAACCTTGACGCGTGTGGATGCCAACGCCGTCATGGGCACGGGGCTGGGCACCGACGTGACGCGCCGCCCTGCCGCCGACGCATCGATGTGATTTGTGGCCGGTTCCTCTTGGCGTGTGTGCGATCGCACTGCCATGCTCGCCCGGGCCTTGGACGCAGGCTGTGCGTCGTCGCCTCCTTGAGGCGTGCGTCCTCTGTTGGCTTCGGCCCCCGCTTGGGACTTGGGACTTCGCTTTATATAGGCGGTAGGAGCCGCGCAAACTCCTTTTTACCGGAGGCGGAATGTACCGGAGCGGCATCCACCCTCCACATGTTTTATGATTTGTGCATAAGTAGGATCCATCCATATGTATAATTATGTATTGAGACATATGACCTTTTGTATATAGTCAAATCAATGTCAGACTAGTAGGGACCATGTGGAGAGGCATTACTTTTTGCAGTGGATTGTACGCATGCATGCACCATCTCTCCTCTCTCTCAAACAAATCCATGCATTTTATTTTTGGTTATATTTTTAGATGACCAATATTTTTTACAGCTTTGTACTATTATTTAAAATTTTCATATATTCAAATTCTTGAACATAAGATCTTTATAATGATACCAATCTTGAATATATCTAAACTAGTTTAATTTTTACTATTTCAATCATATCAAAATATTAATTTCACTCATTTCAAATTACAATTATCGAAATGATTGAAACACTTTTCTGAATATAGTTTTCTTTGTGAGTTTCATATTCTAGCTTGTGAAATTGTTTCTTCGATGGAGTAACTGTGATGTGTTTTACTGAAACTAGTGAAATTTATCTTTTGTAATAAGTGTAATCAGTTTTTTGAAAGAAGTGAAATATATTATTTCAATTGAGCGATTGTAGTGTTTTTTCTGAATGAGTGAAATGAGTTATTTGAAAAAAGTGAAATATATCTTTTTGGTGTGAAACGACTTTTTGATTGTGTGATACTGATATTTCTGCTGAGTGAAATATGTTTCAATATTGTTTTCATAAATACGAAGTGAAATTAGTTTCTCATATATTTTTTGTAATGAGTGAAATCAGTTTTCTGAAACTAGTGAAATGGGTGAAATCTATATTTTGTAAATGAGTGCAGTGTGTTTTCTGAAATGAGTGAAATAAGTTATTTGAATAGAAGTGAAATAAAACCAATTTTTGTTGTGAAACTAATTTTTCAGTGCTTGAAACTGATATTTTTTATGAGCAGAATATTTTTCAATATATTTCTTAAATTTGCAGTGAAATTAGTATTGCAAATGAGAGTAATGTGTTTTCTGAATGTGTGAAATCTATTTTGAAACGAGTGAAATGATTTTTTAACTTCTATTAGTGAAACAGTCAAAAACACTTTTATGAATTAGAGGATCAATCTTATGTTTTATGAAAGCGATATTAAAAGATAATTAAAATATAAAAATAAGAAATTATTGAAATAGGTTTATTTAAAATATGTGAAATTGAGTATTTCAAACACGTCTAAGTTGCAGTCAAACACGTCTAAATTGAATATATTAAACTTCTGTTTTACTACTATATCAAATATATCTATATCTTTGTGAGTTTCATATTCCAGTTTGTGAAAATGAGCGAAACATTAGAAAAAACTTTTATGAAATAGTGAGACAATTTAGTGTTTTATGAAAGTGATTTCAGAGATAATTGAAACATATAATATAAAATATATTTCAAAAATAGCCAAATTTGATCTTGTCCTGTAGATCTTGTCACCGCAAATTTAAATATACAAAAAGTTTCAATAATGGACATTTGGTTCAAAAGATATAAGTCATTGAAAATATGAGGATGAAAATAAAATGCATGTCATATGTATCCCGTGAGTGAATGCATGCATGCATGCACCATTGTCTCTACTCTAACTCTCTCTTTTCTGTAAAAGCTGACAATATCTAACACTAGTATATGTATTGTTATGTGTAGTCTAATATCTGGAAAGAGAGTATAAAACCTGCACTGATCTTGATGAAAATGACGGAGGGTGGATCAAGCACCGATACATCCCGGCTCCGGTAAAAAAAACTTAGTCGGTGGGAGCTGGGAGATAAGCTAGGACTCCGGCGGTTGGGCACACGCGAGAATCGCAACTAACAACCCGGCCGATCCATCCCTCTGTGTCGTATCATAACAACATGCAAATACCTGTACGTGGTCAACCAGCCCTTGACACGCACGTTGAGCCATGCAGCGTCCCGGACCGATCCACCTTAAACCCATGTGCTAGCCACGTAAGTGTAAGTTGGTGGTTAGGCCAATCACGACTAGCCCATGCAAATCTTAGCGCATGCACAATGGTTGATAAGACATTCTTATCTTAAGTCTTGTATGTAATTTAGAGATGACAAAAAAAGATGACTACAATGGGTCATTTTTTAGCCTTATCTTCAATAACTAGCTATTTCTAAAAATGTGGTGAGACATATTGTGCTAAGAGATCATCTCTTGTCTTCTCTTAAATAAGAGAAGGCAAGCCTTTTCTTATGAGTTCTCTCTCCTCCACCTCATCATTTATCCTACGTGTCATTCATAAGATAGCACCATTGTACATGCCCTTAAGTTACTCAGCTTAATTATTTACCTTACTAATTAATCATCAGGCCACTAGCTAGCCCCATCCGCCTCACATGCAATGACCCTTTCAACATAGACATGTACACATAGGCATTCCTTAGTCCATGTGTACAAAAAGAATGTTATTGGTACAAGTCATCATTAGACAACTTTTTTTTATTATTTTCACATGATTTATAGTACAAAATCTCATCGAACAAACCACGAAGCCACAAACTGAACTGTAATCATTTTGCAAAGACGGTATGATTATTGCAAGCATCATTCTTTTCTATTTTGGAAAAAAATGTTGTGGATCATAAATTAAATAATGGTTTATATTTTAGCCTAGGCTAGGAAACTTAATTAAATTTTCTCCCGTTGCAACACACGGGCATTTTTTGCTAGTATCACCTACATACCTTTTTTTTCGAGAGTAATCACCTACATACCTCGGACTTGCAGTTTTGGAGTTGATTTTTTTAGGTGAACCATAAACGAGTCAACCCCGGAGCAAGCAGCCTGGCGGCGCAACGCGCGAGCAAGGAGCTGGCAGAGGAGATCGACAGCGTCCGGCCAGAGTGTCGCCGGAGCAGCTGACCTAGCATGGGGCTGTCGGCGGCGTCAGCACCATGCCGGCCCGGGTTTGCACGGGATCTGGTGAGGAAGAAGGGTGGCAAGAAAAAGGAGAGTAAACATACATATACTGTATTTATTTGCAGTATAGCTTATCAGGATCTGTTCTAGGGGAGTCCGTTTGATACCGTAAAAATGTTTTGCAGTATGAGCGTTTACGGGATTTGCTAGACACTGTTAATAACTGTTGAGAAGGCCTCCCTGTCCAGCGACGCATTGATTGAAGCCGCGGCATTGGTCCGAATGATGGTGCTGCGGATGACAGCCATTGTCCGCGGGGAGGGACGGGAGCGAGCAGCCTTTGTTCTTGCGGGATCTCGGGCGAGACCATCCTTCCTCGTCAGCATCCATGGGGTTGTTGACTACGGCTGGGATCCGGCGCTACCACGATGGATGGAAGCTTGTGCTGCTCAAAGGGGGGCGACCTGCTATTATCCGGGGGGCAGGCGGGAGGCGGCAACCGCATCCCCCCAGCAGGATTCGCGGCGAGGAGCCGGCGCCGACCGTTGACGCAGGGGAAGACATCTGCGTTTCCGACACGACCGAGGGACCGCCGGGCCGGAGGGCAGCACCAGATCCGGCGCGGAAATTGGGGAAGCCCAGCAGTTGCCGTCAGATCTGAGGGGTGGATGGCACGGGCCGGGGGAGTGGCCATACCGGAGAGAGGGTGGCGCTGCAGCCCGGGCGGGCCGCAACGGAGGCTGGTGGCCACCGCGGCCGGAGCGGCCAGCGGCGCTGAGGTTGGGGAGGGCTAGCTCAGCTACCGAAATTAGGGAAGCCCAGCAGTCGCCGTTGGAGCGAGCGGTGGATCAATTCCCCTTTACAGAGCTAGCTAGGCGGTCAACTGGTCATTGGATCTGATCGCCCATGAAACTATTTTGATGTCCCTGTTGGTCTAGGTTGCCTCCTGCGTCGGTAATAAACCTGGTTAGGAAACTCTAGTGATTTTCCGTTGGAAAAGGCGGTCTAGATTTGTGATGCATGCTTTGCTCTCTCCTTCATGAAGTGATAATTCACAAACAAGAGGCTGCTGAGAAATATTTGCTTGACAAGAATTTTTAAGTTTCAAAAGTTGTACAAAACTGAGGAATCTTTTTGTTTACTTGCAGAGAAATGTGTGTTTGATAATGCATGGCAATCATCTTTCTGCTGCATACATTGTGGGTGCTTGTTGGTTAAACTACTCTTTATTTGCACGTCCATTTCTGCAAGGGCTGTGGCGCGGGCACGCCGGCCCAAATTTGGGTCGGTCGGCCTCCAGCCGCCCGATACAGTTGCGCACAACTGTCCGATACAGCCGCGCATCTTCTTCCTTCCCCTCCCCGTCTTTGATGTGGTCAACACGGGGAAATCCATGGCGGGCGTAACCCTCCCCCCACCCCGCCCCCGCGCGCGGCGTGCGTCCGTCCTCGCCTATTTGCCTCGCTCCTCGATGCTCGCGGTTGAAGCTCGCCGCCGCTCACTGTCGTCCAAAACACAAAAGAAAAAAAAATAGGCCGTTGACCCATAGCAGCTTTTCTGTTGCCTCCCCCCGTTCCCAGTTCCATCCACGGGTGCTCCTTCTCGGTACCGGCCGCAAAACAGTGGGCCTCGCTGGTGTTGCAGTCCCTTCGGTTGCAACTAATGCGACCGACGGCGTCACTCACCATCTGAGCCGGTGGTAGCAAAAAAAAGGACATTAGTTCCAGCAAGAAAAACAGATGGTGGTAACAAAAATTCATTGTCCCAGCAAAACCCACAAAACGGTAGTAACAAAAATGGCCGATGGTTCCAGCAAAACACAAAGCAGGTAGTAGCAAAAAATCGGGAGTGGTTCTAGGAAGAAAATTGATGCAGCGAAAATTCACGGCAGCGACGGCACCATCATCCTCTCGATTGCAGCAAAATCTAAAGAAGGTTCCAGCAGAAAAGAAGCGGTTCCAGCAAAAAATCCAATGTAGCAAATGAACTAGTTGGTTCCAGCAAAAAAAATCACTTGTTGCAGCAAAAAATAAGTCGCCGGTGAGGGCGCGGTCTGGTTCCATTAAAATTGAAAGTTGGTTCCAACACGTAGCCTTGCTGGTTGCAGCACAAACCGACGCTGGTTACAACAAAAGGTGTTGGCCGGTTCCAGCAAGGTGCCACCGGCTCGCCGCGCCTCTGATTCCAGCATCCCGTCATGGGTTGTAGCAAAATGCGGCGATGGACACAAGTTGGAGCTTCCCACATCCATGGTTGCAGCATCAGCTGACCATGGCCGTGGAGAAAAAAGAGGGAGGTAGGCTCTGGCCATGGCCGGTCGCAAATCATGTGTCTCCGAACGGCAGTTGCCGCGCAGCGACATGGAAGGAGGAGGAGACTGCAAGCGGCGGCCATGGCGACGAGCTGCTGGGAGAGAGAAGGAACGAGGCGAGGAAAAGGGAAAAGATGTGGCTGTGCCTGGGTCCTCAGGTGCTAGGGGATAAGGATGGAGAGCGGTGCATGGGGACACAGGCGGTCCACGTGGGTTGCAAGGAGTTGGGCCCGCAGCAGCGTAGTGATCCACAAGACTGGTGAAGTTTTGGCCGGCGCGCTGGCGTGAAACGATATCCTTTCTGCAATAGAATCTTCGAGTTAAGTGTCACAAAAAGATTGTGAACCTGTTTTGGATGCGCGTTATCAGTTTTTATTTTCTTTCATAAACTAAGTAGCTCAAGCTTGTCCCAAACAGTGACGTAACCAACAGGTTGGAGGTTGAAACCAACGGACTGAATTTGTGTGTCCAACTGCACAGTGAATTTATTAAAAAAAAGGTACGGTTTGGTACCTGAAAGCTACATTTTAGTTGTGTTCAGAGATGAATTTAGGACAAAACGTACATCAAGATGCATAACAGTTTTTTACGAACAAGAGCAGTCGATGCTACTTGCTTGGAGCTCTGGCCTTGAACATTGTCGGCACTGTTACACACCATATCTTCACTTCGGTAACAAAATGCATAATTTGGAGAAATATGGTCTGAAATATCGCACCTTCACTAAAACATTCTGAACACTAGAAGCTTGTATCTGATGTTATGCTCGACACAACTGTTGTCGATCTGGTTCAGAGAAGATGGTAACACACGAGTAGTATTTATGTGAACCATGAATACAAACTTTGGAAGAAGCATGATCCTCTGTCCCCTGTTTGGTACACATCCACGCACAACTTACTGAAAAAGGCTTTTCGTCCCGCTTTATAGATAAAGCAACCACAACAAGGAAGGTAAAGCGAGGTATGAAAAGTTCCTGATTGCTTTCTCTTACGAGCTTTCGACGCACAACTTGATGTGACGTCCGATTAAAAGGAGAAATAAAACACTTCCAAATGTGAGTCTGTCCACATTGCCATACTTGGTTTAAGCTTGAATGTCCTTTGAGCATCAGGTCCAGCTTGCTCACCAAAAAAAAGGGAATTATCTCAGATAAATGAAAACTTGATGTTCATTTCTTGTGAAATGATACATTTAGATGCATCTATGGTTTGTACTCACTCTGTTAGTAGCTACTGTTTTGTACTCCCTCTGTTAGTTCTCAGATAAATGTAGCTACTGGTTTGTACTCGCTCTGTTAGTTTTGTAAAATGATACATTTAGATGCATCTTGTTCATGCCAATCTGAAAAAATGATTTGCAGAAGTTCATTTCTTGTGAACAAAACGCTAAATAACCTGAACATGAACAACCTGATACAGTACAGTAAAAGCACCTAGAACAAAATACTCTAATGCAGGTTATAAAAGAACAGAACATACTCTGGTTCAGGATCTCCAAATTAACTCCAATTGGTTGCGCTCACTCAATCAAATAAGTACCCCCTCCCTCCTACAATGTTAAATGTTTTTGCAAGCAATATTAGCTTGAAAAAACGTCTTACATTATGGAACAGAGGGAGTACAAACCAGTAGCTACATTACTGCTACCTACACAGCTCATAGTCTCTCATAGACATAACATGCACAGTGCAGAAGATCATGGACCGCATGATTCACTGCATCCTCCTCGGCGTCCTAGCCTGTGGTGTTGTCGACTTGGGAGCGGCGGCAGCAGACCGGATCAGATCAATGCGGACGGTGAGCGTGAGCGTGTCGCCGGAGAGCAGCTCCTGGGGCACGGCCAAGAACATCCCCTGCCCCGGCGCCGGAGTACCGGTGGACAGCGCGCTGCTGCTCACCGCCGAGGCCATGAGAACCAGTCTGTCCCTGTTGTTGCCGCCCAGGCGCTCCACGGAGAGCTTGCACCAGAACTGCGGCGCCGCCTCGCCGTCCGGCCTGACGCAGACCAGCGACACGGCGGTGGCCGCGCCGAGCGGGCCCAGGGACACGAGGAACACGCTGCCGTCCTCCTCCCCGACGAGCGCGTGCCAGCGGTGCGACACGGAGAGGCCGATGTCCCGGGCCCGGCCGTAGCGGACCGTGACGGCGGGGCGCCGGTGGACGGCGGCGAAGTGGTCGAGGAGCGTCGCGCGGGAGCCCGCGAAGCCGCACGCCGGTTCCGGGCAGGAGCAGGGCGCGCACTGGCACGCGCGCTGGTGGTCCGCGGCCTCGTGGTACACGACGTGGCGCTCGCAGCCGAACGCCCTGTAGGGGCACGGCACCTTGGCGGCGCCCACGACGGCGTCCAGCTCGCCGCAGTGGGCGCTGGCGCGGCTGCAGATGGTGCTGTGGACCGCGCGGCAGTGGTAGCAGACGACGTGCCCGGCGGCTTCGCACTGCCACCGGAAAACGCAACACAACCCCCGAATCATCAGCTTCCATGCCCGTTGCACTTGCAAGATGATAGATTTAAAAGATGGCAAATTTTCTTCCGGACGAATCAAAAAGTGACATGGAAAGAGGGTTTTTTTGGCTCTTCTAGAAAAAACAAATTGTGGTCGCTCTCTGGGGGCGAGGGGAGAGAAGGGATGACCTTGAAGACGGGGGGCTTGAGGGGGAGGAGGCAGCCCTGGCAGTGGAGCAGCGTGAGGTCCATCCTCACGTCGATCTGCGCCGGCGCCATGGATTCCGCCGCCACCAGCGCGCCGCCTCCTTCGCCTCCGTCCTGCATCATCAGCACCTCTCCGTCCTCTGGCTCCGACTTCACTTCCTCTGCGCTCGCCCTCTTGCCGCTGCTCTCCCCTCCCTCCATTGCTATTTCTGGCCGCGGCGTGTGTGTGCGCGCGCTGGAGGCAGAAATCACATATTTGACCTGAGGCAGAAATCAATTCACAAACTGACCTGCTTTCAAAAAAATTTCACTCTGCTGACCCTTTCGTGTGACGCCCGACAGCTGGGCGCTGCACACTACTATGCAGCGCCTCAGCCTTAGGCGTTGCACCTGCTGCCAGCGTGGCAGCCCTGGTCCAGTTGCGGCCCCACAGACACAGCACTGCAGCGCCTAAGTCTTAGGCGCTGCACTGTGTATATTGCAGCGCCCTTGTCTTAGGCGCTGCACATTGACTTAGCCCGCATCGGGCCAGCCCCTCCTAGGCAGTTCTTCCCCTCTCCAGGAAGTTGCTCTCTAGACAGAGAGCAGCGGCGGCGGCGCCCCATCGGATCCTCCCCCCATCCCTCTCAGATTTGAAAATTTGATCCGTGGATTCGATCTCCAATCCCTCCTACTAGGTAAACTCCTCCGTTCCCTTTCTTTTCCTCCGTAAATTTGTTGCCATTTAAGAGATTTGTCCAAGATTTGGTGGAATCCTTGATTTGCTTGATTTGCTTGGTTTAGGATGTGTAGTAATAGTGGTACTACCGTAGTGTTGTTCATTAGTTCACAATATATGATTTTTGGTTTAGTTTTTTTAGATATATATGAGATGCCTATTTTTGTAGACATATATGTGATGTTTAATTTTTTTAGATATATATTAGATGTTGAGTTTTGCGGACATATATGTGATGTTTAGTTTTTTTAGATATATATTAGATGTTGAGTTTATTTGAAATATGAGATGTTGATTATTTTTGAGATATATACGAGAATTTACAATCATTTATTCATTGTGCGAGAAGAACATGTTGAGATTGTTGTAGTTGAACACATATGAGATGTTTAGTGTATACCGATATTTGAGATGAAAATGAACTCATATATGTTTATTGTTTGAACTTTGTAAGGATGGTTTGGCTTCTCGACGATGCCTACGACACACGACACCGGGCCTACATGATGCGTGAGAAGGAGATGGTAATAATGAGTACTCTAAATCTTTTGCAAATTTGCCTTTAGTTGAAATTTACATGCCCTAAGATTTGTCATTACTTTTTTTTGCAGAAACTTGAACCTCTGAAGATTCGGTATCACGGGGTCTCTGGTCCTGCCATGCCTTACGACGAGCGGTACACACCGTACATCAAGCAGGCAGGACTACTCCCGTGGATTCTGTTGGTCAGCCGGTCCACGCCGAATCTGAACGCTCCACTGATGTCTGCTCTTGTCGATCGATGGAGGCCGGAGACGCACAGTTTCCATGTTCGGACTGGGGAGATGACCGTGACGCTTGAGGATGTCGCGTTGATCACCGGTCTTGCTATCGACGGGAGGCCTCTCTGTATGAGCACTGATTCTGATGGGTGGCGCGAGCAGATGATTGCTCTAATCGGTATGGCTCCTACCGAGGCTGAGGCTGATGTAGAGGAGGGAGAAGAGAAGAAGAAGAGGGAAAGGAAAGCAGCTGGAGCTGCTTTCACGTGGATTCAAAATAACTTTGCGACGTGCCCTCCGGATGCCACTGATGATGTGATCCAGACACATGCTCGTGTGTATATGTGGTACGTTGTGTCGAGGACTTTGTTTCCTGACTTCACTGGCAAGAACGCTCCATGGATGTGGCTGAAGGCGTTGACCGTCTTTGATAGCAAATGGAGCTGGGGTTCAGCGACTCTTGCCTACTTGTACCGACAGGTAGTTGGTCTGTTTTGTGATCAACTCATTTCTTCATTAGCAATGCAAGCTTGCTGTCAAGTTAATATTGTTTTTTTCTTTCATATGTAGCTGGACGATGTGTGTTGCAGGATCACAGATAGTGCAGGCATTGGTGGTAATCTGCTTCTACTTTCTGTATGGAGCTGGGAGCGTCTGCCTGTTGGACGCCCGAAGAGCGTCAGGTTTGATCCTTGGTATGCAGATGAACATGACGAATTACGGCGCCCCACGTGGGCTTTCAAGTGGGATATCGTTTCCGAGATGACGAACGATGTCAATCTCATGTACCAAAAGTACATTGCCGAGTTGGACACGATTACGCCTGAGCAGGTAAGGAGGTCATTACTTCAGTCCTCAAATTTGCATTGTCCTTTCTCATGCTTGCTTGAAACATAGTCATCAAATTTGCATTGTTGCCCTGTTTCATAGGTGGAATGGCAGCCATATGGCGCGGGTGAGAGGTTGGGGTACACCGAGGAGTTCCGCCTCAACCCGATGTGCTTGCGGGATAAGGATCTCTGGCTTATGCGGTGCCCATTGATATGCAACTGGGCGGTTGAGTTTCATTTGCCGCATCACGTTTATCGTCAGTTTGGTCTGTTCCAACCTCACCCGCCGGACTGGGTGGACACGGACAAAGCACTTCATAGGTAAGAGAGCATGTCTGCGTATTGTCTAAGCATCGGGACTCCTTTTATTGTGCTAATGCTTGGTTTTATACCACGCAGGTTGGACAGGAGAAGGCAGCGGAAGATAAAGGACTGGGACAAGCATCATGCTTCGTATGTTACCCGCTTCCAGCTTTCTGTGGAGCAAGCTCGTAGCACTGCACGCGCCCCGCTTCGTGAGCACAACCAACAAGCTTTTGATAACTACGTACGATGGTTTATTGGAACTACTCGAGTTGAGATATTGCCGCCGGCATATAATGAGGATATTCTTGAAGAACCAGTAAACTATGAGGATCTAGCAAAGGGGAAGTACAACACAGATGTCAGGAAAGGGCAAGGAGTGCCTGCTGTTCCGGTGATTAACTATGTGGTAAAGTGTTCCGTTCTTTACTTTCCCGTTGACCGTATTACACATGTTTGAATGGCTAACACATTCATTCTTTCTCATCCTTAGCGCACCGAGATCAAGAAAGCAGCTGATGAGAGCCACTCTATTCTGGAGAAGACACCGGTTGGAACTGGCAATGATGATGGTTCACTACGAGCATTCCTCAAGGTACATATCGCATTCACTATGAGAGCCAGTCTATGTTGTGAAGTTTGATATGTTACACACTTGTTCATGTTACAGCGTCAGGCCAAGAAGTTAAGGCGGTTATCGAACTTACTCGGTTGCCGTGATCCTGAATATGAATCACCATCTGCCTCTAGGTCTGGTACACCATCAGACCCCGCATCTCACCATGAGGGGGACGATGTGAGTTCCTCCTATGCTTATATGGATGATGAGGGTGCGCTCACCCAAGAGGTATGACTAAGCCTTTAGATGTGATTGTCACTTGATTACAACACCGGCCTTCACCATATTGTTTCGTTCTGTGATAGGGCCATGAGCTTGATGATGACATGTTATTGGCGGACGCTCAAGCTCGGTCCGCATATGTGTTCAAGCCTAGGCAGCCCAGACGCCGGTACACGCCCAACGACTATGACAACAGAGGCAACCCAAAGGTGGTCGTAGGGACCTCGCGGATGGCTAGCTTGGATGATGAGGCGGAGGAGGAGGCGGAGGCGGAGCCGCAGGCGGAGGAGGAAGTGCACGAAGAGGAGCCTCGTGCTCCTAAGAAGAAGAAGATTGCCTGCAGGCGTAGCACCAGGACCACGCGTGGAAGGCATTAGTGCTTTGTGTTAGGTTGATGAACTTGTGAGGTTATGTTATATGATGAACTTGTGAACTTGTTAGGTTGATGAACTTGTTAGGTTGATGAACTTGTGAGGTTATGTTATGGTATTTGTATTTGCAAACTTGAAGCAAACTTTATTTGTCTTAAATGATGTGATGTTCAAGTTATTAGTTCTCTTTGCTTAGCATGTCCAGTTTATAGTACTTTTATTGATGTTTTAGTTATTTGAGTACTGCTGCACCCCACCCAAAATGGCATCTGTTTCTGCAGTTTTGCTTATAGCAACACTACAGCGCCCAACACTTAGGCGCTGCACTGTACTGTGTGGCGCCCAACTGTTAGGCGCTGCACTGTACAGTGCAGCGCCCTACCCTTAGGCGCTGCACTACTGCCATGGCTATCCAGAAAGCCAACAGTTACTCCCATGGCTACTCCCACTACATCCATAATACTTACAATGACTGCAGCATCACAGCAATATGAACAAACACAAATTTTATGCCGACGATGTTCATAACTTAAGATAATTCAAACATTAGTACGACATGGTTCACGACACATTCATTACAAATGACAAATGGCAGCTTGCCCTAGAAGATAGTTCACCAACATCTCACATGCCCTCACAACTTCACGACACATTCATTAGAAGATAGTTGACGAGGAGTGCACCGAAGCGAAGTCCCTACTGAGTAGAGCGAGGCCATTTCCCCTTCTTGTCACGTGCCGAGTCCTCCTCTTGCGCCTCGCGAGCCTTTGCAACCTTTCTTGCCCTCTCCTCCTCACGAGCAAGTTTCGCTTGGCGTGCCCTCTCCTCCTCTCGTTTCTTCCGCTCCATCCTCTCCTTCTGACGACGCTCTTCCTCCAAGCCCCTTCGAAACGATTCTTCGAACCTCCGTTGCCGCCTAAGACAATCTGCATATTGGTCCTTTTTCACATCTTCTGGCACTTCAAGATCTATCCACGTGAAGTACTTGCATAGAGGAGGCGGTGACTGCATAAAAATTTGTTGTTAGTGTTGACACACATTTCAGAGTTACATTTTACTTCTCGAGCTTACCGGTGGTTGGTCATAGGCGTTAGTTGGAAGTGCACGATCATAAGCATAGTTCGGGCATACAAAATATCTCTGCCCTTCCGTCCATGCTTTCTTTCGGTCGGTGGACACCTTCACCTTGCAAACATCTCCACACCAACATGGCGGGATGTTGACATCATTCTCCTTCACCTTGTCCAAAGATGCGTCCTCCCACTTGTTCGGCATGTCTTCTTGGTTAGCACACGGTGGCCTCGTCATGGAACCGGATGAAGCCATGCCTACAAAACAGAGAATTATTGGTCAACCCTAACCCCCACTTAACAATGAACACAACCCTAAGACCAACATAACCCTAACACCAACATTAAACACACATAACCCTAACCCTAGCATACTACGAAAGCCTAACCATACCAAATTAGCAAAGAAACAAAAATTTCCAAATCCAATCAAAAACTAGGGTTTCCACCACACTAGCAAGATCTGAGCAAATGTGACAATTCCTATGGATGAAAACGAGGGGATCGGAGGAGATTACCTTAAGGGAGGGGATTGGCTTCGAAATCCACGGTCAAATACTCCGGATTTGCAAGATTTGAGAAGGATTTGAGAGGGGGGGGGAGGGGAAGAGAGGAGGGCCGCAAGCCTTAGGGTTTGGGTGGGGTGGGGGTGGGAGGGGAGAGAGGGTAGGGCCAGCCCAAGTGGAACACAGACTGTGCAGCGCCCACGAGCTAGGCGCTGCACATTACAAGTGTGGCGCCTAAGACTTAGGCGCTGCACAGGTGCGTGTGGGGCCGCAACTGGACCAGGGCTGCCACGCTGGCAGCAGGTGCAACGCCTAAGGCTGAGGCGCTGCATAGTAGTGTGCAGCGCCCAGCTGTCGGGCGCCACACGAAAGGGTCAGCAGAGTGAATTTTTTTTGAAAGCATGTCAGTTTGTGAATTGATTTCTGCCTCAGGTCAAATATGTGATTTCTGCCTGCGCTGGATGGTGAAATAATGGAGGAACTGCGGTGACCCACCCAGGACCGAAGAGGAAAACTGGGTGGCAGCCGGAATGTGGAGCCAGCAGAGCATACCCAAAAGGGAAAGAAACTGAGACAATAATTTGAGTCCGTGCAGTCGTGATTATTCGTTTTGAATGTTCAGCGCGGGCTTTTATTTGGGATAATTTATCTTTTTGTTGTTGCTTTACGAAACTGACAATGTGAGATTTCCTCTTATACACTGAACTAGTTGAATCCTCATGCATTGCCATAGAACAATAAAATTAGACATAGTACAAATATTGATTGATTGAACATCCCTGTAATTTAAAATGTATATAAAACTATTAAAATATAGCTTGAAAACGATCTTATATTGTGAGACGGAGGGAGTAAGATTTTGTCATACGGCATCTTGAAAGGGACAACGGAGATTTTCTAATTATTTAGAAAAACCAATCAAAAAACAGATATAAAGGGCACAACACAGGAGCTGTTGGAGCGAAGTAAAGCCAAAACCAACCACATTAAATGTTCTTAATGCATCCGGACGGGGTGCGGGGATTTGTTGCGGAAGGCCAAGCGACGGTTTTCTAAAGATGAAATGAGGTTCTTTTCATCTAGCCCACATCCTGATGGTGCATCTAGCATTATCGAAGAGTGTGTGGAGGTGTGTCTCTGGCGAATCTCGCAAAATTCGGTCGAAATTTATCTTTGATGGATTTGTTTGGATCTGGTCTGTGTCGATCCGCGTACGTGTGTTTACACATTGGATCCTTCTAATCTACGTTTCTCTTCACCGACGACAGTTGTTGTTTCGGTGTGCTGGCCCCTTGGGGCCTTAGCACCACAACTTCTTGTTTTCTACTATAACAATGTTTGCTTGGCTCCAATGAGAGAAGTGCAATGACGACAATGCGTTTTCGGCTCCATCTAGTTGTTCGCCATGCGGGGCTGGGTCCTCGCAGACCCGCACCTCGCATTGGCATGGGCCGAGGACCGATCCAGGACTATCGCAGAAGCTTCCGCCGACACCGCCTCAATGACCAGCTCGTCAAAATTAGGCCGACTGAGTCACTACGTGGCACTCGTCTCCTCGACGGAAAGGGCAAGCAAGGCAAAGGGTGTGCTGACGGCGCCTGCAGTGGAGAAAGTCGAGCGGTTGCGAGGCCCAACCCTCGGGCTGGGCCTAACCAGGCAGTTGTGAAGCAGGCGGCCATTATACCTGGCCATCCCTCGGGCTGGGCCTAACCAGGCCCGATGAAGAAAACCTAGACCCGGGCATCGGGTCTAGAAATCAGGCCCAAGCCCGGTCCGTCAGTGTAAGAGCCTGTCGAGCCTCGAGTTGGGCCTCTTCCTTAAATGGCAAATATGGTGGGCCCGCCCTGGTCCGGTCTTGGGCTCAAAATCTAGGACCAGGCCCAGCCCATGAGCAACATCATCAGGCCGGGTCAGGTCAGGCTTTTTCGGGCCAGGTCCGGTCGGGCCGTCAGGGCCGGGCTGCCGAGGGCTAGATATAGCTGCCAGCCACGGCCGCAGCGACCCGTGCACACTCGTCCACTGCTGGAAGGACAACGACTCCGACGACGAAGAGGACACGGGCTAGGGAGGCCACTCGTACAAGGTCCGTCCGGTACCTGGCATAGTACAATGGTTTCTAAACTGAGGCGGCTCAGACGTAGGCAATATGAAGTGCAGAGCTAAGCCTCCGGGCCATTTTGCCTGAAATGAGCTGAGAAGTTGTCACGGGAAGCTGGACCTGGTGGAGCACCCTTTTTGTGCCTTTCTTTCATTTGAGCTGAAACCGGACCCGCGAAGACTAGGCCATTTTTTTAAAATAATACATTTTTTATTAATTTTCATAAATATTACATTGGGTAATTTTTTTTCAAAAATAATACACCGTCGGCCCGCTGCAGGCCGACTGAGCCTAGTTGGCCCACAGCAGGCCGATTGGATTCGCACCTGTCGGCCCACTGTGGGCTGATTGGGTCTAATTGGCTCGCTGTGGGCTAATTGTTTTTGCAAAAAAAAGTAGGCCTAAACAATATATGTTTAAAAAAATGTTAATCATGTAATTAAAAAATGTTAAACATGTATAAAAAAACGTTCCTGATGTATACAAAAATGTACAATATATATGCAAAAAAGTTGACTAAATAATATGTTTTAAAAAGTGTTAATCATGTATTTAAAAATTGTTAAATGTGTGTATAAAAATGTTCCTTATCTATACAAAAAATATAGAATGTGTATGAAAAAAAGTTGACACCAAAAAAATATGTTTGAAAAAATGTTAATCATGTATTTGAAAAAATGTTCCTTATCTATACAAAAAATATAGAATGTGTATGAAAAAAAGATGACACCAAAAAAAATGTTGGAAAAAATGTTAATCATGTATTTGAAAAAATGTTCAACGAGTACACAAAAATGTTTCATGTATTGGAATGAAAGGTTAAACGTGTATAAAAAAATGTTCCAGCTCCGGATCCGGTATGGGAGCATCACGGACCTAAGTATGACTGGTTTCTCTTTTTGTATGGAACTGGAACATTTTTTTTCAAACATATTTTTTTGTCAGTTTTTTTCATACACATTCTATATTTTTTTATAGATAAGGAACATTTTTTATACACACATTTAACAATTTTTAATCATGTATTTGAAAAAATGTCAACTTTTCAAACATATTTTTCAAACATAATTTTTTGGTGTCAACTTTTTTTCATATACATTCTATATTTTTTTTATAAATAAGGAAAAAAATTTATACACACATTTAACAATTTTTAATACATGCTTAACACTTTTCAAAACATATTTTTTATGTCAACTTTTTTGCATATATATTGTACTTTTTGTATACATCAGGAACATTTTTTATACACGTTTAACATTTTTTAATTACATGATTAACATTTTTTTAAACATATATTTTTTATTCCTACTTTTTTTCAAAAACAATTAGCCCACTGCGAGCCTATTAGCTCCAGAGACCCAATCAGCCCACAGTGGGCCGACAGGGGCCAGTCGGCCAGCTGTAGGCCGACTGGAATCCAATTGGCCTGCTGTGGGCCGACTAGGCCGTGGGCCGACGGTGTATTATTTTTGAATTTTTTTATCCAGCGTAATATTTATGAAAATTAATTAAAAAATGTATTATTTTTTAAAAAAATAGCCGAAGACTACATGCATTGGCAATTATTGCACCGGCACGAATCGGCCTCACGTGTCGCTTTGCTGCTGGCCCTGCACAGCCACACTGTTCTCTCCTGTTCTTCCGTGAGAAAAACAGCCCCTGCTCCTCCCCTCGTCTATGGGAGCTTGGAGTTCTCTTGTCTCGTGCTCCTTCTACGTTGTTACTGATCTTTGGTATATCCTGCTCGGCCTATAAGATGAACCCTAATTATACTAGGCTAATTTGACCCCTATACGTCTGCAGACGCGCACGAACGCAGTCGTGGGTACAAGTCGACCGCCCCCGTTAATAAGAAACGGGGATGATCATATATAATCACTCTTATGAACGCACGTACACACATTCCTACCACTATGAAGAGGGGTCAACATGAGCAGCGATGCCAGCATCGTTAGGATAGCGAGAGCGGCCCGTTTGTAGTATTCTCGGCTCAGTTTACCACAAGACGCCCAGCTCAACATGGGGAGTTTCCACAAAAAAAAGAAAAGAGCTTGACCTGAGGAGTAGCCGCCGTGTAACGGGGGGCCATCCGAGTTAACGCGAATTGATGACAGGAAATCGGTTCGAGCGACGTTTTGACCAATCGAAGATGAGTTTGAGTGTTAAAGAGGTACTTCCTCCGTTTCTTTTTAGTCTGAGTCAAACTTAATAAAGTTTGACCGATTTTGTAGAAAAAAATATCAACATCTATAATACTCCCTCCTTCCATCTATATAGGGCCTAATGCGTTTTTCAAAACGGCCTTTGACTATTAAAAAGATTAATAATACATGACATGCATAATGTGAAAATTATATCATTGAAATCTTCTTTCACATACAAATTTGACGACATGCTTTGTGTAAGTTGCATGTCATATATTGTTGCTCTAACATTTGGTCAAAGTTAGCCTCGAAAAACGCATTAGACCCTATATAGATGGAAGGAGGGAGTACTAAAGTTATATAGTATGAAAATTAATTTCACGATGCATCTAATACTATTGATTTCATATTGTGAATCTTCGTACTTTTTTTCTATAAACTTAGTCAAAGTTAACGACCAAATCTTATATGCAAACTAAAAAGAAACAGAGGGAGTAGATAAGACGGTAAAAACAGTCAAATCACTATGAGAGGGCGTAGATGGCTGAGTATACTGTCCCTTAATACCTATACTAGACATCCAAATGACAGGAACATGGACATATTTGGGGGAACACGAATAAGTGTGTAAATATTGACACATGTTTTGTTAAATTGGATCCTCCGGTCCAAATTAATTCACGCAGATTCACTAAATCTAGAAAGATTTAGACAAAATATTGTCTAAATATGCGCCAATTAACTCGGAATGTGAGGAAATATTTTATGGTCAATTGTTTTTAATGTCCCCAATGCCAAGATAGTACAAGTCAATACTCACATTTATTAATTTTTATTAATTATTAGACTAGAACATATCTACCACCATTACAACTCTCGATTGTGTATGCATACATTGATTGCAATTGCTAACGACCATAATACAAGATATTAACCTGCTGAATTAATGGACAATCCTTTCGTATGAAGAAGTTTGGCGTCATGTATATATTTCCTAACAGATATCAAATATACTAATTCCTATTGTAAATAATTATTTCACCATTCCAAACTAATTGACGCAGATTGTTTTAGCTACACATGTATCTACACACTAAAATACGTCTAGATACATGTGTATGTAGATAAATGTGCGTCAATTAAGAACGGAGGAAATATAAGTTAATGGCTGGCGAAATTTAACGATAGAAAGTTCATCCCAAGCACTATAAATAGACAAGGCTGCAGGCCTTTTGGCTTACCACACCTTAAGTTATTCAATCCAAGCATTCACAATGGCCTGCAAGATAGCAGTAGTCTTGTCTCTATCGGTGTTAGCATTCTTCCTCTGCCTCGGTAAGCAAATTATATGGTTTTGCGGTTTTATGAAAAGTTGTACACTCTCTATTTAGTTCTAATGGGATGGTTTTGGAATTTGCATCAGGTACTGCTGAAGCTGGCCCGCAGTGCATGTACAAGACTCATCCTTACTATCATGGTAGGTGCGAGATAGATTCTGTTTATGACAACGACAATTGTCGAAATGCTTGTAAAAATTATGAGGCACCAAAGTACATGGGTGGTATGTGCCATGATGAACAATGCGTCTGTTATACCTGTTAATCATCATCGGACTCTTCCGCCGCTGGGGCAGCCATGAAGATACATCACTTGTGCCTTGGTGGACACCACCATGGAAAGATTTGAGCTCCTAGGAAGATTGTTTTTTTGTTGTAACAGAATAAATTGGCAATGTACCGAACTATGCTTTAGCAAGTATTTGTTTTCGATGAGTTACGACGAAGAGTTTTTCAATCAATTTATAATTTTCGCCTAATATCTTGTAGGCATCAATATATATGGTGGGTCTATCTTATTAACACCCACCTTATTCTCCTATGTAACACTTTTTTTATCTCCACTCCTAATGGAGCAGTTGGTGAATAGTCCGCCGGTTATTTTTCGCTGGTTTTATTTCGTCTACCCTCCCACCTCCGTCAAATCGCTGGGTTTTTTTCGTCTCTCCTCCCATCCTCGTCTGGTTTTTTTCGTCCCTCCTCCCACCTCCCCATCGGCGCTGGTTTCTTATTCACCGGTTTATTTACCCCTCAGCTCTTTCCTTGCAAATCAGCACCAAACGTACACGCAATCACGGATCTAACTTTACTAACTTACCCAAATCAACCGATACCTCCCATTATTGTAAATTTCTTTAGTTAACAAATAATAGATTTTAAGGAAACAAATTGGCAGAAATCGATAGCATGTTACCAATCAATAAGATTCAGTTTCATGGCAATCAATTCCAAATACTAACTTTCTTAATACACCGATCTTCGCCTTTTCTAAGAGCCAATCTCTACGGAGCAGTTTGCGGTCGCTCGTTCGCCTCATTCGTTCTTCCATCTCTCCTTCGCGCACGCAAAAAAGGAAACTTCGTCGTCTCCTCATGTTTTCTTTTTGACGCCCACCTCGATCAAACAGAGAACCAAATGTCGCCCTCTTAGATTCCTGAGCGAGGGCGGAGGAAGGGCCGAAGGCGGCTTACTAAGCGAGAAGGTCCAACTCTCCTCGCACCTCGCCGCCGCCGCAACCCCTCCTGCTCGCATGCCGCCGCCACCCTCCTGCTCGTACGCCGCCACCCTCCTGCTAGAAAGCCGCCATATCACGCCAGCTCACTATGCCGCCTCTCACCTGGCCGCCTCCCATGGACCTCGTAACAGCCGACACCCGGATTCCAAGTATGGAGGTTTTGAAGTCAAGGTGTGCGTCGTATTCGCCCAAGCTGTCGAGTGCATATGCGTTGGCATCGTTGTGCCGCAGATCAGGCAGTGGTGAGAGGAGCCTAAGGTAGCAGTTGTAATTGTAATACACCACAGTAAATACTGAGGTTATGGCAATTCAGAAGCGGCAATTGTGTAAGTATATCCAGTTTTTTTTTCCAATCGAGGAGATCCGGTTTGTCCATTGGGTTGCAATTTTTTCCTAGCCAGGTGACTTGAAACTACTTTGTTAGATGTGGAATTGCAACCAGTGGGAGCTGACGCCCACGAAGCGGCTGCTGGACCCTGCCGAGCTGGAGCGGCTGCGGCGCGCGGGATGGGGGATTGGTGGGTGCGAGCCAAAAGTCCTGGGTGACGGACGTGCGGAGGGTGTGGGCCGGCGGCCAGGATTCGGCCGGCTGGGTCGTCGAGCCATTCCGGAGGTGCATGGACAAAGCAAGGGATATCCTTGAGGTAGGTACGTCTTGTTGCCAGATCCTTGGTGTGAGTGTTTAATTACTTGCGATTTGACGCAAGAGATGCTTCATACCTTGTTTCCAGTTTTGTCATCCATCTAATTGTGTATATGTGTGGCAGAGAAATATGAAATTCTAATGTAAATGCTCATTAATTATAACTGCCAATGCTTGATGCATGGGTGAGAGTGGAGGCCGCCTGAGGAAGACGGCGCCATCGAAGGGGATGGATTTCATATTGCAGCCCATCAAATGGTTAAATCTCACCCCTTTCGTTTTCTATCCTCTCAAATCTCAATCTTCACCAAAATAAAGCATTGGATTAATGAGCTTTGTAAATCCACCTTGCATAGGTTATAAGACCCGGAAGAAGTGACTGTACAATTGTGTTGTTAATTTTGTTTAACAGCTTCAAAGGGCACTGAGAATGAACTTTGCATTATACGAAAATCACTGCTACAGTGCTACCTTGAGACCATAATTTACCTTCACAGCACCGGAGGTGCCGTCGTCACCGAAGGTCTATGACAAATCAATCAGGTGAACCTTTAATTCGATATGGGGTATTTTGCGCTTTGAATGACTAATACTGCACTTTTGGCACTTGGTGGTGGATCGGAATTTTTTGATCTGCAATTTCTTCAGATCACAATAGCTGCTCATTGCAAGAATCAAATTTATAGATGTTCTAACCTCCAGAGTCAGAAGTTGTTGGGATAAATCTTGTGGAAAGGGTCTGCCCATCATTCTTAATTTGCAATCATGTTTGGTTAGTGCTCTTTTAATGTAAAATCTAATATAAGCTGACCTTGGTTCAACTATTAAACTTGGCGACGGAAAGTTACTGTTGTTAAGTAAACAGTGGGATTTAGGTGGTCAGATCCAATTAGAATTTTCTCACTCACAAGATACACCATTACATTATACATCTTTTTAACTATTTCTTGTACATCAACTATTTCTATAGTTAGGACTGCATAATCAACTCGAGTAATATTATTGCTACACTTTTTTTAATGGCACACATAAAAATGTAAATCTGGCACCTTTGGAGTTATTTTTAGTTGCATATACATACCCGCAGTGTGTTATGATCAGTATTCCGGCGTGTATGGTTACAAAAGTAAAACAACATTGCACTCGATGAATTTGTGAAACTGTAGGAGATTAGTGCCATGAGTCACATATCCGTATCACTCATTTGCAGAGGAAGAACATGTTTCTCACCAAAAGCCAACTTCCATAGCCTAGATAGCAAGGCAAAGCGAGGTGAGTGACACTCTTCATAGAGAGGATGATAGCAAGCTGAAGATGCAGATATCCAAGCAAAATCCAAGGAGCACAGCGGCCATGAGATCTTTGCTTCTCTAGAGGATTCTAGGCCAGACAACTAGGTGAACGGCTAGACCTCGCGGACGCCATGGAGAAGTACATAGGTTCTGATCATTCATCACATGTCTTTATATTATACAGAATCTTGCAACTCGTAATATAATTTGGTATGCCACTTCTATTGAAAAAATACCATGTCTTTATATTCTTTTGCAAGGATCACATGATATGTATCATTTTGCATAAACACTACGACGGTGTGCATTCTTTGGGACACATTGCAGGGGGCGGGGGACGCCGTGGAGGGAAGGGGGAGACTACGGTGAGAGGAAAGTACATGCCGAATGCCGTTGTATCGTGGGAATACAACAGTGGTGGCGGCGACACCATGGCAAGGAGAGTAGGTCGAGGGAATGAGATGTTAGTGTGAGTGTTGTGCCGTCTGATGATAGAGCGAGAGAGTGAACTGTTTATTTCCTTAAGATAAGAAGAAAAGGATTGGATATTTACGTATTTTATAGCGAAAAGCGCCTCTTTTCTATGAGAGAAATAAATAGCGAAAAGCGCCTATTTTCTATGAGAGAAATGTCACAAACTTATTTATATAATGGTAAATATCACCAATGTTTTCATGGCGTCGGTTATAGCGAGGATATAATGTTGTGGCGCGGTCCTAGCCTGAGATGTCCATATTTTTGGCATGTGACGTCCATATTTTTGGCATGTGACGTCCGCCATACCCACATGGCGTCCCCATGCCATCCATGTGACGTGATATTCATCGCCATGTCTAAATCGGGACGCCCTGGATGGGTGGCTTTGGTCTCCCACGTCTAGGACTAGGAAAATTGGCGCGCGCGGGTGCCAGCAAACATGCGCGGGAAGGAAACAGGAATCAAGAGGGAAAGAAAAATATCAGTCCAGAGGTGAAGTGAGGGAGTGAGTGGGAGAGAAACAGAGAGAGGTAGCCATGGCGGTGGAAATTAGCCGCGTACCACAACCTTGTCCTCTCCGGTGACCACCCAATGGCAGAAGCTCCAGCCTCCGCACCACCTCCCCTCCGCCCCCGCCACGATCCCCTCCTCGCTTGACCCCTTTCCCCTCCTCCCGCCAGCCCCCTTTTGTCTCAAGGGTCAGCTCGTGCTCAAACTCCAGATCCATGAGCTGCAGGGCAGGCCACCTTGGCGGACTAGGCTCGAATCCGGACACCACTTGCTGCTACTTGCATCAGGGCATCAGATCAGCAAGGTATGCTACCTCTTCCCTCCCCTCTCCCCTTCTCCCTATTCTCCCCCACCCGCCTATGTTGTGCTCGGTTTCTTCTCTCTTCTATTTTCTGAATTTCTCATGAATCTGTTGTCAAGTATTGGCTTCCGCTATATATATAGTGTTTCAACTTGCTATTATTGTTATGTTGTGGAATATGAACTTATTTTTCATTGTTCATGCAGTCTGCTTTGGAGAAAAGAAGAGAGACGAGCAAGTGGGAAAACAATCTTTACTACATGGGCAAACCATGTAGTCATGTACAACTCATTTATCGTTGATTTAATTAGCTATCATTTGTCTTAAGGTTGTGTCTATGATGTCGCCATGTCATACTCCATAAGCGTTATAATGTTATCAAGGGGGTCGGTCGCCATATAACGTGTTACGCCATAAAAACATTGAGTATCACATACCCTAACAAGTCATTTGTAACAAGGATTGGGATAGATGTGAGTTAGCTTAGACGACATTGTTCTCGGTAATATTAATTGAGTGAGTAGTAACTTATCTTTTTTTTCAAAGGCCCGTGGCAAAGCACAGACGTTTTACTAGTACGCTTAATAGTAGACCCCGAAACGACCCGGGCAGAGAGAAAAACTAAAGGGAAGAAACCCACCCACCCACCCTCCCAGCCACGCCCACAAGGCCACGACCTGATCCGCCTCCTCCCACTTCCTCCCCAACTTCCTCCTCCTACTGCAGTCTTCCACGCACGGCCACCGGCGCCAGATCAAAGCCACCATAGGCTCCCCACGCCACCAACAACCCCCTACCACGTCGGATCCGGTCGCCCCAGGTCACCTACTACTAAAGCTGAGAATAGTTTGGACTGAAACTACAGTTTCAGTTCAGTTTTCACATGGTCTGCCGTTGGATTGGACAAAACGGGCTAAGCTCCTAGACTAATTTGGTTCGGTATGGGATTTACCCATGTTTGGACTGGTTTGGTTTGGTCTGGGCAGAGACCGATCAGTCTCAAACAACTTCGACCCATAGACGCAGACCAAATAGAGCCATCATTGCCGTCCGCTGGCCATCACCTTCATCTCCCTCTGCTTCCATCCTCGTCCGCGCGGCCCCTGACCTGACGTGGTCTCCAGCTCATGCGTGGGTTGTGGTCGGGGACAGAGGAGGAGCACCGCAACCGTCCGTCCGTGATGCACGGTCGTATCTCGTCTAGTCATATCTGGCTCTGCGAGGAAAGATAGCGACCGTGTCGTCGATTGGAGGGGTATCTGACTTATTCCTTGGGATGCGAGGTTCACCACGGCCAGGCTGGTCTATTCGGCACACCGGCAAGGCTCGGCATGGTGATTGATCGCGCAAACGAGAAACCACAGCGGCCGCTCGTGCTCTGGCTGCCGCGAAGCTCTGAGGTGAGCTGTTAGCACCATCATGCCTGTTGGAAATATGAGCAATTTACCGAATAATTTTATTAACAGAAATACTAGATAAAGCATGACTAGTATAGCAGTGATGAAACAAGTCATGCGATTTGACAAAGAGAAGGTAAATAACATCTGCATATATAATCTAGAACCGATCATCTCTAGAGCAGACAGTAGATCAAGATGCATAAGAGAGAAGGTAAACATCGTCTGCATATATGAGTTTGAAGTAAACACATCTAGAACAGACACAAGATGAAGTTGCTTATACGACATAGAACCTAACATATGTAGGACAGAAACTAGAGCCAAGAACTGTAGTAGGACTTCTAACAGGAAGGAGAAGAACACGTACGGCACAGCAGCAGCAGAAGCGCTGGACTTGGGGTCGGTGTCCTCGCCTGCCATGTCGTTGAGGAGATCGTGGACGTCGGGGAAGAAGTCGTCGTCGGGGAAGTAGTCGTCGGTGACCGGATCGTCCGTGATGAAGCAGCCAGTAGTCGCGCAGAGCGCTCCCCAAAAACCTTATCACGCTTCTCCTGTACAGGACTCAAAGAGTGCGGTTTCGGAGGCCTACTGTCTCGACCTGCGGTGCACGCCGCAAGCCGGGATGAGGAAGACAACGGTAGCTCAGGGAATGGAACCGGTGGCGAGTGGAAGGAGAAGTTCTGGTGCGTCTCTCTGAGAGGAGCAACCTCCCTTTTAGACATCGGCTCGGCTCATTCCCGCAACCCGCAGCGCGTCGTGACGAGGCGTGGCGTGGCGAGGCGGGTGGCGGAGGAGGAGCACGCATGGATGTCCCTCTTGTTCTCATGCTCATACAAGTGGGGAAGGAGCCTCCCTTATAAGGAGGTCCAACTCCCTCTAAACTAGCAATGTGGGACTAAACTTTAGTAGTATCCCTTGCCTTGCACAAATGGGCTAAGTGGGCCTCTAGGATTTATTAAGAATTTCTGAAATAGTTATTGGGCTGCCCCAATATAGACTAAATTCCAGCAATCCCCCACCAGATCCCAGAGGCACACAGAAATTTGCCTTTGGTTCCAAAACACTGTTTTATATACCGGTACTGCAGTGGAGACTGTTAAGTTGAACTTCCACCTAGAACTCTATGCTACACTAGTAAGCAACTTGAACAGTGGACTGGGCCTTGAACTGCAAGTTTTCTGCGAATTTAGCTTCACATAAAGCCTTGACCGATACGTGGCTACCGTGGGTCTTCCCCGTGGGTGGAGCTTATGCGTCATACTCCGTGACCTTTCATGAGTTTACTAGAGAGAACCCTACTCTCATAGATTGCGACGTTTGACAATCAGACTCATATAGGTGTGTTCTTCAAAGATGTTCTGCAGGATAAGATCTCTGCTTAAATAAGCCACTTAGAACACATTAAGATATACATCAACCTGCCATGCAGATTAGGAGAGTATTGCATCTTCATGGAGTGGTATTGTGAATAGTAAGGATACTCTCCTCTCAGTTGACCAACAGCTTGTCTTCCACATCTAATTCATGGGATCTCCGATCACAAAGAATAGGTTACCACTGTGAACAACTCATATTGTGGGTCTCATACCCATCTCCCTCGATGCATTATCTATCACATTACGCGATAGACCCTTAGTAAAAGGATCTGCCAGATTTTTAGACGTTTGGATATAATCCAACGCAATAACTCCGGAGTTTCTCATTTTTCTGACAGACTTTAACCTTCTCTGAACGTGTCTTGATGACTTCATGTTATCCTTTGAGCTGCTCACTTTCGTGATCACAGTTTGATTGTCGCAGTTCATAAGGACACCCGGTACAGGTTTCTCAACAACCGGCAAGTCATTCAAGAGCCGGTGAAGCCAATCTGCTTCAACCGTAGCTGTATCTAGTGCTGTGAGTTCTGCTTCCATTGTTGACCTCGTTAAGATGGTCTGCTTGCAAGACTTCCAAGAAACAGCGCCACCTCCATGAGTGAATACATATCCGCTCGTGGCCTTTATCTCATCAGCATCTGAGATCCAGTTTGAGTCACTATACCCTTCAAGCACCTTTGGGTGCCCAGTGTAGTGAATTCCATAATTTACAGTGCCTTTCAAATAACGCAAAACTCTCTCTAGAGCTTTCCAATGCACATCTCCCGGTTTTGAGACAAACCGGCTCAGCTTGCTAACAGCAAAAGAGATGTCAGGTCTTGTAGCACTGACTAAGTACATAAGCGAGCCAATAATCTGAGAATACTTCAATTGATCTCTAGCGATTCTTCGATTCTTTCGAAGCAGCACGCTAGCATCATATGGTGTTGGAGAGGGCTTGCAGTCACTATAGCCAAAGCGACTCAAGATCTTTTCCACATAGTGAGATTGAAGCAATGTAATCCCACCATCATCGTCTCTCAACAACTTGATGTTCAGAATGACATCAGCCACTCCTAAATCCTTCATCTCAAAACAGCGAGATAGGAAATCCTTGACCTCCTTAATAGCATTCAGATTTGTTCTGAAAATCACTATGTCATCAACATACAAGCAAAGCATAACTCCCTCGCCCCCACCATGGCGATAGTACACACATTTGTCAGCTTCGTTCACAACAAAGCCTGCGGCTGTTAAAGTTCTTTCGAACTTCTCATGCCACTGTTTGGGTGCTTGCTTGAGTCCGTACAAAGACTTCAGCAACTTGCACACTTTCCCTTCCTGACCATCTATTACAAACCCATCTGGTTGTTCCATATAAATTTCCTCATCCAACTCTCCATTTAGGAAAGCAGTCTTAACATCCATTTGATGAACGAGAAGACCATGTGAGGCAGCTAGTGAAAGTAGAACTCGAATAGTGGTCAGTCGAGCCACAGGTGAGTAAGTATCAAAGAAGTCTTCACCTTCCTTTTGGGTATAACCCTTAGCCACGAGCCGAGCCTTGTACTTTTCAATAGTACCATCAGGCCTAAGCTTCTTCTTGAATACCCATTTGCATCCTATAGGTTTGCACCCATAAGGACGATCAATTATCTCCCAAGTTTCATTCGCCAAGATGGAATCCATCTCGCTACGAACTGCTTCCTTCCAATAGTCAGCATCTTCAGATGCATAGGCCTCTGAAATAGAACTGGGAGTGTCATCTATGAGATACATAAGAAAATCATCACCAAAGGACTTTGCAGTCCTCTGTCTCTTGCTCCTAGTAGGAACTTCATTGTTCTCCTCCATAGGACTTTCAATGTGTTCCATCGAAATGGCAGGTTCAGTAATTGTAACTGGTTCCTGATTCGATGAACTAGGCATCTCCTGATTAGATGAGGTAGCCATATCCTTCATGGGAAAGATATCTTCGAAGAAAGTCGCATCATTCGACTCCATGATCGTACCAACGTGCATGTCCGGTACCTCAGATTTTACAACCAAGAATCTATAGTCGATGCTATGAAAAGCATATCCCAGGAAAACACAATCCACAGTCTTTGGTCCAAGCTTCCGCTTCTTTGGAATTGGAACATTGACTTTCACCAAACAACCCCATGTTCGCAGATAAGAGATTTTTAACCTTTTCTTCTCCCATTCCTCGAATGGAGTTATCTCTTTGTTCTTTCTGGGAACTCGATTTAGGACATGACATGCTGTCAATATTGAAGGAAATATGCCCTAGAGGCAATAATAAAGTTATTATTTATTTCCTCATATCATGATAAATGTTTATTATTCATGCTAGAATTGTATTAACCGAAAACATAATACATGTGTGAATACATAGACAAACATATAGTCACTAGTATGCCTCTACTTGACTAGCTCATTAATCAAAGATGGTTATGTTTCCTAACCATAGACATGTGTTGTCATTTGATTAATGAGATCACATCATTAGGAGAATGATGTGATTGACATGACCCATCCCGTTAGCTTAGCACTTGATCGTTTAAGTATTCTGCTATTGCTTCCTTCATGACTTATACATGTTCCTGTAACTATGAGAATTGTGTAACTCCCGTTTACCGGAAGAACACTTTGGGTACTACCAAACGTCACAACGTAACTGGGTGATTATAAATGAGTACTACAGGTGTTTCCGAAGGTACATGTTGAGTTAGCATAATTCGAGATTAGGTTTTGTCACTCCGATTGTCGGAGAGGTATCTCTGGGCCCTCTCGGTAATACTCATCACCTAAGCCTTGCAAGCATGTAACTAATGAGTTAGTTATGAGATGACGTATTACGGAACGAGTAAAGAGACTTGCCGGTAACGAGATTGAACTAGGTATTGGATACTGACGATCAAATCTCGGGCAAGTAACATACCGATGACAAAGGGAATAACGTATGTTGTTATGCGGTTTGACCGATAAAGATCTTCGTAGAATATGTAGGAACCAATATGGGCATCCAGGTCCCGCTATTGGTTATTGACCAGAGACGTGTCTCGGTCATGTCTACATTGTTCTCGAACCGTAGGGTCCGCACGCTTAAGGTTTCGATGACAGTTATATTATGAGTTTATGTATTTTGATGTACCGAAGGTTGTTCGGAGTCCCGGATATGATCACGGACATGACGAGGAGTCTCAAAATTGTCGAGACATAAAGATTGATATATTGGACGGATATATTTGGACACCGGAAAGGTTCCGGAAGAGTTTGGAGCTCCGGGAGGTTACTGGAACCCCCCGGGAGGTATATGGGCCTTATTGGGCCCATGTAGGAGGAAGGGAGAAGGAGCAAGGGAGGGGGCGCGCGCCCCCAAGCCCAATCCGAATTGGGGAGGGGGGCCGGCCCCCCCTTTCCTTTCTCCTTCCCCCTCTTCCTTTCCTACTACTAGTACTACTTCCTAATACTAGTACTCCTTCCTTCCCCCTCCAAATAAGATAAGGAAAAGAGAGGGAAACCTACTTGGAGTAGGTTTCCCCCTCCCTATGGCGCGCCCCCCCTTGGGCCCGCCACCTCCTCCCTCCCTCCTTTATATACGGGGGTAGGGGGGCACCCTAGAGGACACAAGTTGATCATTGATCGTTCCTTAGCCGTGTGCGGTGCCCCCCTCCACGATATTACACCTCGGTCATATTGTAGTGGTGCTTAGGCAAAGCCCTGCGACAGGAGAACATCAAGATAGTCACCACGCCGTCGTGCTGACGGAACTCCCCCTCGAAGCCTCTACTGGATTGGAGATCGAGGGTGCGTCATCGAGCTGTACGTGTGTCAAGAACTCGGAGGTGCCGGAGTAACGGTGCTTGGATCGGTCGGACCGAGAGGACGTACGACTACTTCCTCTACGCTGCGTCAACGCTTCCGCTTCGGTCTACGAGGGTACGTAGACAACACTCTCCCCTCGTTGCTATGTCATCACCATGATCTTGCGTGTGCGTAGGAAATTTTTTGAAATTACTACGTTCCCCAACAGTGGCATCCGAGCCTAGGTTTTTATGGTTTGATGTTATATGCACGAGTAGAACACAAGTGAGTTGTGGACGATATAAGTCATACTGCCTACCAGCATGTCATACTTTGGTTCAGCGGTATTGTTGGATGAAGCGACCCGGACCGACATTACGCGTATGCTTACGCGAGACTGGTTTTACCGCCGTGCTTTGCACACAGGTGACTAGCGGGTGTCTGTTTCTCCAACTTTAGTTGAACCGAGTGTGTCTACGCCCGGTCCTTGTGAAGGTTAAAACAGAGTCTATTTGACAAACTATCGTTGTGGTTTTGATGCGTAGGTGAGATTGGTTCTTACTTAAGCCTGTAGCAGCCACGTGAAATTTGCAACAACAAAGTAGAGGACGTCTAACTTGTTTTTGCAGGGCATGTTGTGATGTGATATGGCCAAGACATGATGCTATATTTTATTGTATGAGATGATCATGTTTTGTAACCGAAGTTATCGGCAACTGGCAGGAGCCATATGGTTGTCGCTTTATTGTATGAAATGCAAACGCCCTGTAATTGCTTTACTTTATCACTAAGCGGTAGCGATAGTCGTAGAAGCAATAGATGGCGTAACGACAACGATGCTACGATGGAGATCAAGGTGTCGCGCCGGTAATGATGGTGATCACGACGGTGCTTTGAAGATGAAGATCACAAGCACAAGATGATGATGGCCATATCATATCACTTATATTGATTGCATGTGATGTTTATCCTTTATGCATCTTATCTTGCTTTGATTGACGGTAGCATTTTAAGATGATCTCTCACTAATTATCAAGAAGTGTTCTCCCTGAGTATGCACCGTTGCGAAAGTTCTTCGTGCTGAGACACCACGTGATGATCGGGTGTGATAGGCTCTACGTTCAAATACAACGGGTACAAAACAGTTGCACACGCGGAATACTCAGGTTATACTTGACGAGCCTAGCATATACAGATATGACCTCGGAACACGGAGACCGAAAGGTCGAACGTGAATCATATAGTAGATATGATCAACATAGAGATGTTCACCATTGAAACTACTCCATCTCACATGATGATCGGACATGGTTTAGTTGATTTGGATCACGTGATCACTTAGATGACTAGAGAGATGTCTGTCTAAGTGGGAGTTCTTAAGTAATATGATTAATTGAACTTAAATTTATCATGAACTTAGTACCTGATAGTATTTTTCTTGTCTATGTTTGTTTGTAGATAGATGGCTCGTGCTGTTGTTCCGTTGAATTTTAATGCGTTCCTTGAGAAAGCAAAGTTGAAAGATGATGGTAGCAATTACACGGACTGGGTTCGTAACCTGAGGATTATCCTCATTGCTGCACAGAAGAGTTACGTCCTGGAAGCACCGCTGAGTGCCAGGCCTGCTGCTGATGCAACTGACGACGTTAAGAACGTCTGGCAGAGCAAAGCTGATGACTACTCTATAGTTCAGTGTGCCATGCTTTACGGCTTAGAACCGGGCCTTCAACGACGTTTTGAACGTCATGGAGCATATGAGATGTTCCAGGAGTTGAAGTTAATATTTGAAGCAAATGCCCGGATTGAGAGATATGAAGTCTCCAATAAGTTCTACAGCTGCAAGATGGAGGAGAACAGTTCTGTCAGTGAGCATATACTCAAAATGTCTGGGTATAATAATCACTTGATTCAACTGGGAGTTAATCTTCCGGATGATAGCGTCATTGACAGAATTCTCCAATCACTGCCACCAAGCTACAAGAGCTTTGTGATGAACTATAATATGCAAGGGATGAACAAGACTATTCCCGAGCTCTTCGCGATGCTGAAAGCCACGGAGGTAGAAATCAAAAAGGAGCATCAAGTGTTGATGGTCAACAAGACCACTGGTTTCAAGAAAAGGGCCAAAGGGAAGAAGAAGGGGAACTTCAAAAAGAACAGCAAACAAGTTGCTGCTCAAGAGAAGAAACCCAAGTCTGGACCTAAGCCTGAAACTGAGTGCTTCTACTGCAAGCAGACTGGACACTGGAAGCGGAACTGCCCCAAGTATTTGGCGGATAAGAAGGATGGCAAAGTGAACAAAGGTATATGTGATATACATGTTATTGATGTGTACCTTACTAATGCTCGCAGTAGCACCTGGGTATTTGATACTGGTTCTGTTGCTAACATTTGCAACTCGAAACAGGGACTACGGATTAAGCAAAGATTAGCTAAGGACGAGGTGACGATGCGCGTGGGAAATGCTTCCAAAGTCGATGTGATCGCGGTCGGCACGCTACCTCTACATCTACCATCGGGATTAGTTTTAGACCTGAATAATTGTTATTTGGTGCCTGCGTTGAGCATGAACATTATATCTGGATCTTGTTTGATGCAAGACGGTTATTCATTTAAATCAGAGAATAATGGTTGTTCTATTTATATGAGTAATATCTTTTATGGTCATGCACCCTTGAAGAGTGGTCTATTTTTATGGAATCTCGATAGTAGTGATACACACATTCATAATGTTGAAGCCAAAAGATGCAGAGTTGATAATGATAGTGCAACATATTTGTGGCACTGCCGTTTAGGTCATATCGGTGTAAAGCGCATGAAGAAACTCCATACTGATGGACTTCTGGAATCACTTGATTATGAATCACTTGGTACTTGCGAACCGTGCCTCATGGGCAAGATGACTAAAACACCGTTCTCCGGATCTATGGAGAGAGCAACAGATTTGTTGGAAATCATACATACAGATGTATGTGGCCCGATGAATGTTGAGGCTCGTGGCGGATATCGTTATTTTCTCACCTTCATAGATGATTTGAGCAGATATGGGTATATCTACTTGATGAAACACAAGTCTGAAACATTTGAAAAGTTCAAAGAATTTCAGAGTGAAGTAGAAAATCATCGTAACAAGAAAATAAAGTTTCTACGATCTGATCGTGGAGGAGAATATTTGAGTTACGAGTTTGGTTTACATTTGAAACAATGTGGAATAGTTTCGCAACTCACTCCACCCGGAACACCACAACGAAATGGTGTGTCCGAACGTCGTAATCGTACTTTACTTGATATGGTGCGATCTATGATGTCTCTTACCGATTTACCGCTATCGTTTTGGGGTTATGCTTTAGAGACGGACGCATTCACGTTAAATAGGGCACCATCGAAATCCATTGAGACGACGCCTTATGAACTGTGGTTTGGCAAGAAACCAAAGTTGTCGTTTCTCAAAGTTTGGGGCTGCGATGCTTATGTGAAGAAACTTCAACCAGATAAGCTCGAACCCAAATCGGAGAAATGTGTCTTCATAGGATACCCAAAGGAGACTATTGGGTACACCTTCTATCACAAATCTGAGGGCAAGATTTTCGTTGCTAAATTCGGATCCTTTCTAGAGAAGGAGTTTCTCTCGAAAGAAGTGAGTGGGAGAAAAGTAGAACTTGATGAGATAACTGTATCTACTCCCTTATTGGAAAGTAGTTCATCACAAGAACCGGTTCCTGTGACGACTACACCAATTAGTGAGGAAGCTAATGATATTGATCATGAAACTTCAGATCAAATTTCTACTGAACCTCGTAGGTCTACCAGAGTAAGATCCGCACCAGAGTGGTACGGAAATCCTATTCTGGAAGTCATGTTACTTGACCATGATGAACCTACGAACTATGAGGAAGCGATGATGAGCCCAGATTCCGCAAAATGTCTAGAGGCCATGAAATCTGAGATAGGATCCATGTATGAAAACAAAGTATGGACTTTGGTTGACTTGCCCGATGATCGGCAAGCCATTGAGAATAAATGGATTTTTAAGAAGAAGACTGACGCTGATGGTAATGTTACTGTTTACAAAGCTCGACTTGTTGCAAAAGGTTTTCGACAAGTTCAAGGGGTTGACTACGATGAGACTTTCTCACCCGTAGCGATGCTTAAGTCTGTCCGAATCATGTTGGCTATTGCTGCATTTCATGATTATGAAATTTGGCAAATGGATGTCAAGACTGCATTCTTGAATGGATTTCTAGAAGAAGAGTTGTATATGATGCAGCCTGAAGGTTTTGTTGATCCAAAAGGTGCTGACAAAGTGTGCAAACTCCAGCGTTCCATTTATGGACTGGTGCAAGCATCTCGGAGTTGGAATAAACGCTTTGACAGTGTGATCAAAGCATATGGTTTTATACAGACTTTTGGAGAAGCCTGTATTTACAAGAAAGTGAGTGGGAGCTCTGTAGCATTTCTAGTTTTATATGTTGATGACATATTATTAATTGGAAATGATATAGAATTTCTGGATAGCATAAAGGGATACTTGAATAAAAGTTTTTCAATGAAAGACCTCGGTGAAGCTGCTTACATATTGGGCATCAAGATCTATAGAGATAGATCAAGACGCTTAATAGGACTTTCACAAAGCACATACCTTGACAAAATTTTGAAAAAGTTCAAAATGGATCAAGCAAAGAAAGGATTCTTGCCTGTACTACAAGGTGTGAAGTTGAGTCGAACTCAATGCCCGACCACAGCAGAAGATAGAGAGAAAATGAAAGATGTTCCCTATGCTTCAGCCATAGGCTCTATCATGTATGCAATGCTGTGTACCAGACCTGACGTATTCTTAGCAATAAGCTTGGCAGGTAGGTACCAAAGTAATCCAGGAGTGGATCACTGGACAGCGGTCAAGAACATCCTGAAATACCTGAAAAGGACTAAGGATATGTTTCTCGTATATGGAGGTGACAAAGAGCTAGTCGTAAATGGTTACGTCGATGCAAGCTTTGACACTGATCCGGACGATTCTAAATCGCAAACCGGATACATGTTTATATTAAACGGTGGAGCTGTAAGTTGGTGCAGTTCAAAACAAAGCGTCATAGCGGGATCTACATGTGAAGCGGAGTACATAGCTGCTTCTGAAGCGGCGAATGAAGGAGTCTGGATGAAGGAGTTCATTTCCGATCTAGGTGTCATACCTAGTGCATCGGGACCAATGAAGATCTTCTGTGACAATACTGGTGCAATTGCCTTGGCAAAGGAATCCAGATTTCACAAGAGGACCAAGCACATCAAGAGACGCTTCAATTCCATTAGGGACCAAGTCCAAGTGGGAGACATAGAGATTTGCAAGATACATACGGATCTGAATGTTGCAGACCCGTTGACTAAGCCTCTCTCACGAGCAAAACATGATCAGCACCAAGACTCCATGGGTGTTAGAATCATTACTGTGTAATCTAGATTATTGACTCTAGTGCAAGTGGGAGACTGAAGGAAATATGCCCTAGAGGCAATAATAAAGTTATTATTTATTTCCTCATATCATGATAAATGTTTATTATTCATGCTAGAATTGTATTAACCGGAAACATAATACATGTGTGAATACATAGACAAACATATAGTCACTAGTATGCCTCTACTTGACTAGCTCATTAATCAAAGATGGTTATGTTTCCTAACCATAGACATGTGTTGTCATTTGATTAATGAGATCACATCATTAGGAGAATGATGTGATTGACATGACCCATCCCGTTAGCTTAGCACTTGATCGTTTAAGTATTCTGCTATTGCTTCCTTCATGACTTATACATGTTCCTGTAACTATGAGAATTGTGTAACTCCCGTTTACCGGAAGAACACTTTGGGTACTATCAAACGTCACAACGTAACTGGGTGATTATAAAGGAGTACTACAGGTGTTTCCGAAGGTACATGTTGAGTTAGCATAATTCGAGATTAGGTTTTGTCACTCCGATTGTCGGAGAGGTATCTCTGGGCCCTCTCGGTAATACTCATCACCTAAGCCTTGCAAGCATGTAACTAATGAGTTAGTTATGAGATGACGTATTACGGAACGAGTAAAGAGACTTGCCGGTAACGAGATTGAACTAGGTATTGGATACTGACGATCAAATCTCGGGCAAGTAACATACCGATGACAAAGGGAATAACGTATGTTGTTATGCGGTTTGACCGATAAAGATCTTCGTAGAATATGTAGGAACCAATATGGGCATCCAGGTCCCGCTATTGGTTATTGACCAGAGACGTGTCTCGGTCATGTCTACATTGTTCTCGAACCGTAGGGTCCGCACGCTTAAGGTTTCGATGACAGTTATATTATGAGTTTATGTATTTTGATGTACCGAAGGTTGTTCGGAGTCCCGATATGATCACGGACATGACGAGGAGTCTCGAAATGGTCGAGACATAAAGATTGATATATTGGACGGATATATTTGGACACCAAGGTTCCGGAAGAGTTTGGAGCTCCGGGAGGTTAACGGAACCCCCCGGGAGGTATATGGGCCTTATTGGGCCCATGTAGGAGGAAGGGAGAAGGAGCAAGGGAGGGGGGCGCGCCCCCGCAAGCCCAATCCGAATTGGGGAGGGGGGCCGGCCCCCCCTTTCCTTTCTCCTTCCCCCTCTTCCTTTCCTACTACTAGTACTACTTCCTAATACTAGTACTCCTTCCTTCCCCCTCCAAATAAGATAAGGAAAAGAGAGGGAAACCTACTTGGAGTAGGTTTCCCCCTCCCTATGGCGCGCCCCCCCTTGGGCCGGCCACCTCCTCCCTCCCTCCTTTATATACGGGGGTAGGGGGGCACCCTAGAGGACACAAGTTGATCATTGATCGTTCCTTAGCCGTGTGCGGTGCCCCCTCCACGATATTACACCTCGGTCATATTGTAGCGGTGCTTAGGCGAAGCCCTGCGACAGGAGAACATCAAGATAGTCACCACGCCGTCGTGCTGACGGAACTCCCCCTCGAAGCCTCTACTGGATTGGAGATCGAGGGTGCGTCATCGAGCTGTACGTGTGTCAAGAACTCGGAGGTGCCGGAGTAACGGTGCTTGGATCGGTCGGACCGAGAGGACGTACGACTACTTCCTCTACGCTGCGTCAACGCTTCCGCTTCGGTCTACGAGGGTACGTAGACAACACTCTCCCCTCGTTGCTATGTCATCACCATGATCTTGCGTGTGCGTAGGAAATTTTTTGAAATTACTACGTTCCCCAACAAATATCGCCTCCCCCCACCATGCCTTGGAGAGACCCGATGTGTCTAACATGGCATTAACCAAATCAGTTAGAGTACGGTTCTTTCTTTCGGCCACCCCATTTGACTGAGGTGAGTAGGGAGGCGTCCTCTCATGGATTATACCATGTTCCGCACAAAAAGCATCAAATTCATTGGAAAAATACTCTCCACCACGGTCGGACCAAAGCATCTTGATTTTCCGATCAAGTTGGTTTTCCACTTCAGCTTTATAGATCTTGAAAAAGTTCAAAGCCTCATCCTTAGATTTCAGAAGATACACACAGCAGTATCTAGTAGAGTCATCAATTAACTTCATGAAATATTTCTTTCCACCTTTTGTCAAAACACCATTCATTTCACATAGATCTGAATGTATAAGTTCTAGTGGTGCAAGATTTCTCGTCTCCGCAGTCACGTGAGATTTACGAGGTTGCTTAGCTTGCACACACACTTGACACTTAGATCCCTTAACGGTGGTGAAACTAGGGATTAAGTTCAACTTCGCTAGTCGCGACATGCAACCAAAGTTAACATGACAAAGTCGTGAATGCCACACATTTGATTCACTATTGTTGCAAATATGATTAACAACTTTATTGCAAACGTCTGATAAGGATAAACGAAACAGGCCTCCTGACTCATAGCCTTTACCGACAAAGGTTCCATACTTGGATATTACAAATTATTCGACTCAAAGACAAGCTTGTAGCCATCTCTACACAGAAGAGATCCGCTAACAAGATTTTTATTGACGGAGGGGACATAATGCACGTTCTTCAGCCGCACGATCTTCCCCGAAGTAAACTTCAGATCGACCGTGCCAACACCACGAACAGAAGCACTTGAACCGTTGCCCATCAGCACGGTTGAAGTCCCTGCGGTCTGATAAGACGAAAACATGGAAATATCACCGCATACATGCACATTAGCACCTGTGTCAATCAACCAATCAGGAGAATGACATACTGAAAGAATAGTGGGAAATATACCATACCCAACATCCTTCATGTCAATGTCTCCGATAACAACATTAGCGGTCTTGCCGCCTTTCCCAGGATGACGCTTGTCATAGCGATTGGGGCAACTAGGAGCCCAATGATCAGAATCTCCACAAACATGACAAGCACCTTTCTTCTTGTCATTCTTCTTCTTGAAGTTCGTGTGCTGCACAGCCTTGTTCTTCCCATCAAACTTTCCTTTACCATCAAACTTGTCCTTGTTCTTGAACTTGTGGGACTGGAAGTTTTTCTTCTGTACCAGATTGGCACTAGATACTCCCTCAATACCTCGAGCACGTGTGTCCTTTGCTCTCGCCTTTTCTTCCACATCAAGAGTACCAATGAGATCCGGAACGGAAAACTCCTGTCTCTTATGCTTCAGTAAGGTAGAAAAGTTCCTCCACGAAGGAGGAAGCTTAGTGATGATATCCCCGGCAACAAACTTGTCCGGTAGGATACAGTTGAAGTGCTCAAGTTCTCTAGCAAATGACTGTATCTCATGAGCCTGCTCAACCACGGAGCGCTCTTCAGTCATCCTGTAATCATAGAATTGCTCCATGATGTACAGCTCAGTGCCGGCATCCGAGACCCCAAACTTGGCCTCGAGTGCGTCCCACATATCTTTTCCATTGTCAATTGACGCATAAGCATCAACTATGTTCTCACCAAGAACACTCAAGAGAGCAGCCTTAAACAAGGTATCCATTTTCTGAAAAGCTTGTGCCTGTTGGGCATCTTGCTCTCCTTCAGGTTTGCCAAGAGTGGCGTCATAGCAACTCATGGTTTGAAACCATAAGACTGCTCTCACGCGCCACCTCTTATAGTGGATACCCTCAAACATAGGAGGTCTCATGGAAGCAGCAAAACCATTCGAGGTAAATTGCCTATAATAAGGTTTTTGGATTGTTGGAAATATGATCAATTTACCGAATAATTTTATTAATAGAAATACTAGATAAAGCATGACTAGTATAGCAGTGATGAAACAAGTCATGCGATTTGACAAAGAGAAGGTAAATAACATCTGCATATATAATCTAGAACCGATCATCTCTAGAGCAGACAGTAGATCAAGATGCATAAGAGAGAAGGTAAACATCGTCTGCATATATGAGTTTGAAGTAAACACATCTAGAACGGACACTAGATGAAGTTGCTTATACGACATTAGAACCTAACATATGTAGGACAGAAACTAGAGCCAAGAACTGTAGTAGGACTTCTAACAGGAAGGAGAAGAACACGTACGGCACAGCAGCAGCAGAAGCGCTGGACTTGGGGTCGGTGTCCTCGCCTGCCATGTCGTTGAGGAGATCGTGGACGTCGGGGAAGAAGTCGTCGGCGACCGGATCGTCCGTGATGAAGCAGCCAGTAGTCGCGCACAGCGCTCCCCAAAAACCTTATCACCCTTCTCCCGTACAGGACTCGGGTTTGGCTCGGCTCATTCCCGCAACCCGCGGCGCGGCGCGTCGTGGCGAGGCGGGCGGCGGAGGAAGAGCGCGCGTGGATGTCCCTCTTGTTCTCATGCTCATACAAGTGGGGAAGGAGCCTCCCTTATAAGGAGGTCCAACTCCCTCTAAACTAGCAATGTGGGACTAAACTTTAATAGTATCCCTTGCCTTGCACAAATGGGCTAAGTGGGCCTCTAGGATTTATTAGGAATTTCTGAAATAGTTATTGGGCTGCCCCAATATAGACTAAATTCCAGCAATGCCCCATGCCAGTCCGCGCCGTGCCGCATCTAAGTGCCATGCCCTACTCGCGCGCTGACCATCCTCCGCCATTGTTGTAGCCCGCAGGGGCATATGCCAGAGTGCGCGGTCAGGGGAGCTGCTGCCGCAGCTCGTCTCAGTGTGCACAGTGCGTCCATGGCCAGCGGTTTCCCACGGGGCAGTCCGTATTCAGGGAGAAGATGCATAACAGGTATCCACGTGAATATATGCACATGTCCATAGTTTGAAACTGTAGACTGAAACTGTATTTCTGGAATGGACTGGATCGGTTTGGCTTGAAAACATGAGCAGTTTGGTTTGGTTTGGTTTGGATTATAGCAGCTATAGTTTGGTTCGGTTTACGGTTTATTGCAAATTTTTTGTACAAGTTATACCGAGCGAGTTGTGAACAAAAGTTCAGTCCTACAGGGAAACTAACACATCTACTATGACTTGTGAACAAAAGTGTTCATTTTCCCCAAATGTGTGGTCCACTTTCAACACCCCTGTACCTGCTCTGCTCTATAGGACGGCGGTTGCAGGCGTGCAGTTCGCTTCTGTTTGCCGCAGGCTATTGTGCGAAATGACCAGTTTTTTTTTTTTTGAGGGAGAAATGACCAGTTGTTTGTGGTTTGCTTGCAATGTAAAAAGTGCAGTTTAGGTCCTGGTTGATAGCAAAGTATTTTGAGAATACTACAGTTCTCTATATTACCACAATTTTATTTATTGTTTGGTTGCCCCTAAAAACTGTGATTTTAATATTACAGTATATGCCGAAACATTGTTTTTCTCTGTATTATAAAAAGAATCCAAGACTCATTTTTAAAAAACTGAGCAGAGAAAAGGAACGGCGTCGCACGTTATTATCTTCTTCCCTGCTATTTTCAACTACTCGCCTCCCTCTACAGAAACATATTTGCGTCCGTCGCATGCTGCCGCCGTCCTGTCGTCTTTGTAGATGCCGCCGCGCAGTGCCCTTCCCTGTCAGCTCCGCTCGTGTTGGGATGGACAACTCGCCGCTGCTGCATGTAGGCCTCTCTCTCTGGCTCGCCGTTGTCCCATCTGCTACAGGTGTAGCTCCGTTGCACCTCGATGGTGACGCGGAAGAAGGCCAAGCCGCCCGTCCTCGTGCAGCCCTGCCGCTTGGTTAGCCGTCGGCTATGCCATGTTGCCGAGCTTCCTTTTTGGTCATGGCTGTTCAGCGGAGTTCACTCAGCGCAAGTTTCTTTTCTTATGCATGTTGATGGTAACACGATGCTCTATCGCCGTGTGCATGGCATGGCCGTTCTTTGGCCGATCAGTTTGCTGCATGCAACGACTAGCTCCGCTAGCTGAACAGACGGGTTTGCACTGCTAACGCTGCAACTGATTTTACGTCGCTACGCCAAATAGGTCCTCTGTATTATCAATACTACAAAATACTCTGTTTTGTCAAAACCATAGTATGTCATACCTACATACTAAATTACTGTAGTTTGTTGATACTATCGTTTTCTTGTGCCGCTTGTGGTTTGCTCGATATGTAACAGAAATTTTAGACACATGCAGTACAATACTTTCATCCCGTGCAGCTCAGAACTAACACACACAAAAAAGTTTGATGTAGTGCGGTTTTCAGTCTGAAGCAGTGTGTTTTTCTGTCTGATGCAGTTCACCTGTCGATTGTGGTGTTGCGAAAAACAAAGTGTCCGCACTTCGGTAAATTCAAAACTACTTTTAAACCGTAAGGAATTAGAGAGTGTTCTACATGAAAAAGTTGTGCCTTGTCGATATCTTTTCAACGGCGTATTATTTGCATCATTCTGATGAGAGGTTTGAGAAAAAAACACGAAAAAAATTGTTTGCTGCCATTTGTCGGATACCGCACCATTTTCGTAATTCATTTAAAACCGTGATGAATTTCAAAAAGGATTCATCGTATGAAAGTTGCGGATCTTCCATAGCTTTCCAACGGCGTAGCACACGCCTTGTTTCGACAAACGGTTAAAAAAATGTAGCGAAAACTGCACCGAAAAGATTGCAAAATATAAAAACAAGAGTTTTTGTGTTTCAGTAAGTTTGAAACAGCTCTTAAACCGTAAGGATTAGAAAGGGTGTTCTATATGTAAAAGTTGCGCCTCGATGATATCTTTCCAATGAAGTATCATTTGCATCATTCCGAAGAACGGTTTTAAAAACGCGAAAATATGCTCGCTGCCACCCGTCAGGCGCCCACCGTGTTCGAAACTGCTCTTAAACCATGAGGAATCTCGAAAAGCTTTAGATACATGGGTCGCACCCAACTTACCGCACATAGGTAGGGACCAGAAGTTCTAGGGTGCATTGGATGCTCTGGGAATCGGATGTTCCGGGGAACTTACGGGGTATTCAAAAGGTTTGCAACGCGGTGCACATGCGAAGACGGAAGTTTCGGGGTAGATTCTGGGTTAGGTTTGGGGATTTCTAGAAGGTTGGCAAGCTCGCGCAGGTGTATGCTCAAAGTTTCGGGGTGGACGGTCCAATGTTCCGGGGTCTCCCGGAGTCATCCCCTTGGTGCAATCCTGTTGGGAAACATAGTAGAAAACAAAAAAAAAAAATCGCCGTACAATCAACTAGGAACACTATGAAGATGCAATAACGGTTTGGCTCAGATCGTTACCAACTCTGAATTGCAGCGCAAGAAGAGTCGGTGTAGATCGTATTTGAATTCCCTCGAACCATCCACAAATAGTCCCTCACGTGAAGACCGAAAAGCACTACCTCCCCATACTTTACAAGCATACGGTCTTCACGATCCGCCAGCGTTTCACCGTCCTGAGCTAATCGTCACGGAAGAATTAGAGGGACGATATTAGAACCACACTGGGCTTCTAATTATGAGGAGTAGAGAGGATCTAAATCTAGCTCTAATTGGACCAACTAGAATTATAACTACCGAATTAGAGGAGGCTCGAGAAACTTGTGTGCTCAAAGTACCGAAACCCCCTAGTATATATAGGTTGAAGGTAGAGCAAGGGATCCACAAGGGGGAAAGGATCTCCCCCTAGAGCCGGCCAAGAGGAGCGGAGTCCCCCTCCAATTCGGCCTCCCCTATTGGTCCATTGGGCCCAAGTGGCTCAATATGCTTTCCACCACTTAGCCTTTTAAGACCCGTTGATATTTAAATAGATCTAAAGGCATCGTAATCATTATTAGAGCCTTTTAATATTAATTTAACATCATCGGAAACTATTTCTATCTATATATAATTTATTGGTATTACCCGGTAAACCCCGAAACTCTTCCGATGACCCCAAAAACACTTTTGGTTTCTCTCGAAACTATTTCGAATATTAATGAAACTATTTCATAAATATTTTCACATTACTCTTGTCCTACTAGCACTCAGTAGATCATGATTACCTTAAGCTTGTGACCCTGTAGGTTTGGCAAAAAAAAAAGAGAACAAAACCCCTTTTGTTTAATGACCGATAGCGGAATGGTGAACGTCCATATCGGTCCCTACGAGTACACGAATGCCATTTGAGTGAACCTTTGGTTATCGTGTGCTATTCCCTTTGCTTCGCGATACTTCACAAAACCCGAGGTGAGATAGATCGGTATCCTCTTGAGTCATATACATGCTCACCAGACCGGTCTCCTCGTTACCGGTTTTGTTTTTTTTTCTTGCTGATATGTTCCGCATCCCCATGACCTAGTCACTTGTCTGGCCAGATGATGACAGATACCGTCACACAAAGAGGGCTCTAAGAATATCTCTCCATCATCCGAGGATCAAATCTCACTCTCGATCTATCTAGTCCCTTGTCAAACTTTCATCGTGTTACAGAAGACGTTTGAGCAACCCAAAGTTTATCGTACGGTAAGAAGTGACTATGATAATCTCATGGTCTAAGGAACTAAAACACAGTTAACTCTCTGTGTTATAACAATTGAATTCTGACAATAAATCTCAAAGTATAACAAATAAGTTTGGGTCGATTCAATATGATCATTCTTCTAATGTTATACTGTCAAAGTTGTTTTATGACTATCGTTACACTTAACGATACCCTAAGATCCAAAAAAACATGTTCACCAACAACATTTGAGCTAGTCTTACATGCGAGACTAGGAATCTTGTTTTAACGTTATCATTCCATACGTGATATGAGTTTTCCACTGAATCACACATTCCAGGATCATAGCAGTTGTAGCATAGAATATAAAATTTTAATTATGAATATGAAAATATAGTAATATAAATATTATTGTCTCTAAAGCATATTTCCAACAGTTCACCGATGATTCATGAGTTATAGTCTGAGAGTACAATATGACTCATGTTTGAGTGCAGAAAGTAAGATCATCGATGGCTTGAAGACACGCAACGGCGGTCCTAGTAAACCAGATTAGAACATGCAAAGAAGATCCTTCTATATGCTGCCTGCCCGATCGTCTTTGCATGATTGCATCAGGCGCTGGCATGACATGCGCTGGCAACATCAAATATATCCAAGAGGGAGCAAAATAGAATCAAGAACTAGTCCCACGTTTCCTCCCCATAGTCAAGCACTTACCAGCAACCGCGAATCTATGAATGGAACTTGCATGACAAGATGGGAATGGGCCGACCCGGACCTGGCCTTGGACCTGGCCTCGTGGCCCAAGGTTAATATATGAGGCCATGGGTCGGCCCTTTTCATAAAAAAAATTATGTCCTCACTAACCCGTTGGATACATGAGGCCGACCCAAGATCAAGACGCAAAATTCATGTATCCAGTGTGCATAATCTGAAGACCAGAAAGGCCACCAGGACGGCAAACTGGACAAGTTGGAGAGGGTGGCATGGCGAGCTCGCCGGCGACCGAGACGACGAACAAGAGGTTGGTTGTTTCTACATGCATGTACTAGTTCACGTATATAAGAATCGATCCACCTGTCAGTCTGCTTGCTCGTTTACAAGGGTGTCTCCGGCCGAATTGGTCAGCTTCGTATATGATCATATATGTTCTTGTGTATGTGATTGAGTTTGCGTGCAGGGGCGTCTACAACAGGGCGGCCAACAGCGACTAGGCATAGCGACTCGATTGGGTCGACCCATCGGGTCACCATGCCGGCTCCATTAACCCATTTATCATTTAAGCCCGACCCGCTTGGCCCATTGGCCTCGACTTTTTGAACCGGGTCAGCGACCCGGCGGGCCAACCCGGCCCATTCTCATCTTGATGCACGAGCAAAATGATGTCGCTAAGGAAAAACAAAGGAGGGAGCAGATACGGTGGGGCATCGATACGGAAACAAACCGATGGGTACGGGAAATGGAAAAACAGAAACAGGAGACGATGGGCTATCTGTAATGAAAAAAATATACAGTTTTTCTAAAGCATCACATCTACTCCCCAACCTCATGTGACATAAGTATTGCAAATCTAAGTACTGTATGTCATTGATCATACGCGAAGATTTGTGTGGGTATTTTTTTCTTTTCTTTTTTCATGCTTGATTGAGTAATGCAATGGGTATCGTGGATCGGCAGGGAAAACCAGAATGGGAAACGAACGGACGTACGACCTTCCATCTTCCGAAACTGAACAAATGAGAGTTACTACCCTGACGGTGATCGTCGCCCTTCACAAATAGGGCAGCTGCGCACTACGTAGAGTCGATCAACAGCATGGCCTCTTCAGGCTCTCTCCTTCCCACCCTGCTGGTGTTGCTCCTGCTCCAGGTCGCCGCCACAGCGTCGGCGGCGACTATGATGACGTTCGTCCGGGCGGCCGACCTCGCCGAGCGGCTGGAGGGAGCGGTGACGCAGCAGTGCTGGGAGGCGCTGCTGGCCATAATGTCGTGCACGGGGGAGATCATCCTCTTCTTCCTAAACGGCGAGGCGTACCTGGGGCCCGGCTGCTGCCGCGCCATCCGCGTCATCGAGCAGCGCTGCTGGGCCGCCGACCTCATGCTGTCTGTCATCGGGTTCACACCGGAGGAGGGGGACATGCTCAAGGGCTACTGCGACGCGGGCGACGACAACGGCGGCGGCGAGGGGCAGCGCCATAGCATCGGCGGATCATCTGCGGCCCCGCCACCGCACCGTGTTCTTGATGGCGTTGCATCTGGCGACGGCACCGTGGCGGCCGCCGCGCGCGCGGGTAGGAAAGGGCTCGGTGCGCCGTTAGGCTGAGTAGTACTATGCGGTGTGTGTCCACGTCCGTCCTCGTATGTTCTCGTGGGTCCTGCCATGCTTGTTGAGAAGCTGGAAGGCGAGTGGTTTCTCTGGGTTTTGTTCGTGTAACCAAATCGAGCTGCCTATTGCTAACCCCAGCAAATTAAGATCCAATAATAATGATGTGGTTTACATCGTATTAATGTATTGATTTCCCCTTGAACTAACATTTCGAGCAACAAAATTTTGATTTCAAACGTGACACCCAATCAAAATCACGGACTTGACATGATAAAAATTAGAGTAAGTCGCTGGGCAAGGCACGTTCAGTTGTTCACTTATAACCAAACCGTGCATGCTCTACACAAGCCTGGTAGAATGGGCCCGCACTGTCTCTATCACGCTCAATCTACCAAGCCAGTAGGTAGGGCCGTAGGAACCGTCGGAGTAGTTCTTCCTACATCCCCAATCCCTCTACGCTTCAATTTATTCTTCCTTCATCCCCAATCCATCGACGCTTCGATTTATGTAGTCACCTATGTGGTGTCACGGAAGCGTGTAGAGAGTTGTGCCATTCTTCTCTAGCGTTAGGGTCTTGTGGTGTTTTGTACTTAGAGCAAGTACAACAATGCCTAGTCAGCTGGCTATAGCAGTTGCCACGGAATGAGAACCCTATGTGAAAGAGAGAGTACAGGAGAGAGAGAGAGAGAGTGGCGCCGGCGCTTGGGCTATCGCCCGCCTGTAGCACAACACACGAGGAAAAGAGCTTTGCATGATGCAGCCTTGACCCAATAGCGTGCAGACTTTAAATAAGTAAATACTCACTCCATCTGAAAATACTTGTCCTAGAAATGATTGTATCTAGACTTATTTTAGTTATAGATACATCCATTTTATCCATTTTTAGGACAAGTATTTTCGGACGGAGGGAGTACTAACTGAAGCCACGGGACAGCCGCTCTAATAGCCAGTCTATTGTACTAGTGGGCTCTTATGATGACATGGCACACCTATATAGCCAGCAGCAGGCTCTCTTATTAACCATGCTCTTAGTCTTAGGCCTAGTCTCCTCCCTCCTTCAACAGTGGCTTCCCACCATTAGAGTGAGAAAAATGCTCTCACGACATCCTCCCAAAGGTGACACGGGGGCGACCTAGAATTCACCATGCATTGTTGAATCTCAATGTAATCATCATGGCTGATTAATGAAAAGTTCAAGTGTGTTTGGTTTATACCCAACGTTGCCCCCACCAAAGTATTGGCTAGCCAAAATTTTGGTTGAGGTTTTGGTTGCCAATGATTTGGCCAACATGGGCAAGAACAATGAACTAAAGTTGGCTAGAGTTCATTGGCAATGCCAAAAGATTGGCAACAATCCAAACAAAGACTAATCTTTGGCCATGACAAAGATTTTGGTAGGGCGCACTTTGGCCACAATTGAAACACACCCTTCCCTTCTCGCAAAAAAAAAGCTAACTCAGGGGGACCTAGAGTCCGCCACACCATCACCCCCCCCCCCCCCCCTTCCTCCGTCCACCCTCGTCGCCGTCAGAGACTGCCTCCGCCATGCTTAAGGAGGGGGAGAGTAGCATGTGGGCAGGTGGCCTATGGCGGCGGGAGGGGGGTTGCCACCCGTGTCACCTAGGTTAGGAGATGTGGGGGTAGAGGCAGTCTTTCAACTCGCCCTCTTACATGGACGGACATGGTTTCCATAAGGAAGGTGATTTTGTTTACAACAGATGTGAAAAGACGAGATTGCGGACACATCTAGAAAGCAAACGATTACTAATTAGGTCTCTGAAGCCCACACATAAAAGGAAAAAAAAAACATACATATTTTTTGTGTCCACCTAAAAGGTAAACTAGCCATCATGCCTAGCCCATGACCACCCAGCCCGGCACCATGTGAATGTTTTAATCCATCCCCAAACACATGGCGATGTCATGCTGTTTAATTACTTTTTCAATTTTTCAAAAGCATTTACTTCTAGACCGCTTATTAGAATTAATATTCATTTCCGCCATTGGACCTCTCCTGAAGAGCTCCTCAAAACTAGGTCATTTATGGATATGTTTTAACAAACTTTTTGTCTGCGTAACATTAGTGCTACAACAATCAACTCCCTGCTTGGTTCGCCTTCCATGATGCCAGTTGTCCTAATGTCATCGTAAGTTGGCTACCATGACCGTAAAGTAGGCTATTATTATCCTTAAATTTCCTACTATGAATAGTGAGTAGCTTGACATAATCTAAAGTTTCCTCTACTCCCTCCGTCACGATTTAGAAGGCGTGCTTGGAAATTCTCTGGGATCTAGGTGGTTATCTATTGGTTGTGAGATGGGCTAAACAATAGCATTCACACTACGCATGCATACAGAAATAGTATATCGGAGTACTAATTAGCTACTAGAAATAAATGCAATGCGCCCTAAACCTTGTCTATTGTGAAAACGCACGCAAATTTAACTGTGTCTTCTAAATTGTGACGGAGGGAGTACAATACTTTCTACTCCCTAGTAGAACGTTGGTTCTTGTGGCGCTTAAGTTAGTTCTCGTAGTACTCCCTCCGTTTCTTTTTAGTCTGCATATAAGATTTGGTCAAAGTCAAACTTAATAAAGTTTGACCGACTTTGTAGAAAAAAATATCAACATCTATAATACTAAAGTTATATAGTATGAAAATTAATTTCACGATGCATCTAATACTATTGATTTCATATTGTGAATCTTCGTACTTTTTTCTATAAACTTAGTCAAAGTTAACAATGTTTGACTTTGACCAAATCTTATATGCAGACTAAAAAGAAACGGAGGGAGTATTAAAGTTGGTTCCTATAGCACTAACATTGCTCAGGGGGAAAATCGTCAAAATTTATCAATATGAGATTTAGTTTTGAAGCGTTTGTCGTGAGAAACAAAACAGTAAAACGGATCTTAATTTACATGCGTTTAAAATTTATATCCTTTTGAATTTTCTTGTGTTGAAACTAACTGCATGTGAAGCTACAATATTGTGACGTGGGCAAACTTGGACCACAAATCAGCATGCATGTGGGCAAACTAGAACCACAAATCTGCATGCCGCCTCATGGGCACGTTAACATTTTCCATCTTAACAAGTGTGACTCAGACAATAGCAATATTTTCCATTTATATTTTTTTTGCGAAGAAATATTTTCCATTTATATGATGCAATTGGTGAATGGATTCATATATAGGCGTGCGCTTAAGACGTCCAAGAATTTAGCAGCTTGTTCTAGCGACAAGGAAACATGTGCGTTGGTATGGAAAGTGAAATGACACAAAGACAGCGAAGGATGACATACCAAACGAAACCGCGGTGGGTGTCGATTAGGAGACAAATCGGTTGGCATGGAAAATGAAGAAACCGGAAACAAGGGACCCTCCCTCGGTGGAAGGCGTATCGTCTCGGTAAGGAAAAACCAGAATTGAAACGGAACCGACCCTCTACGTTCTGGAACTGAAGTAAAGCATTACTGCTCGCCATCACCGTCCTGTATAAATCGAACGTAGCGCGCACGCACGCACAGCCAGCACTAGGCGATGGCTTCCTCCGGCTCTCTCCACCCCACCCTCCTCGTGCTGCTCCTTCTCACAGTCGCCGCCACCGCCACCGCGTCGACGACCACGACGTTCGTCCGGGCGGGAGCTCCTCCGGCCGACCTCGCGGAGCGGCTGGAGGGAGTGGGGCAGCAGCAGTGCTGGGAGATTCTGATGGACATCAGGTCGTGCACGGGGGAGATCATCCTCTTCTTCCTCAACGGCGAGGCGTACCTGGGGCCCGGGTGCTGCCGCGCCATCCGCGCCATCGAGCAGCGCTGCTGGGCCGCCGACGCCATGCTGTCCGTCATCGGGTTCACCGCGGAGGAGGGGGACATGCTCAAGGGCTACTGCGACGCGGGCGACGCCGGCAACGCCGGCAAGGGACAGCGCCATGGCATCCGAGGGACCGTGGCCGCTGCGGCGGTTGTCGCGGGAAGGAAAGGGCTTGGTGCCCCATGATTCCATGAAGCTGAGTCTGAAGCCAAGTGTGTGTCCACGTCCACGTACGTCGTGTAGGTTGGTTCTCGTGAGTCGTGACTCCTGAGATGCTTCACGAGTTCATGTGGTCTTGTTGCGAAGCTGGGAGGCGAGTGGTTTCTCTGGGTTTTGTTCGTGTAACCCAATCGAGTTGCCTATCGTTAACCCCAGCAAGGCTCGAATAATAGTTTCTCTGCCATATTACATTGATTTTCTCTTGAACTAACTATATGGGCAAACGTGACACACAAACCCAATCAAAATCAAGGACTAGACACAGTACATATCAGGGCAAGACAAACCAACCGCGGTGGTGCGCCGGCGCACGTGCCGGGAGGTTCAAGTTGTAGAGCGCGCCAACACGCGCGTTCGACCGAGAGCTTGCAGGACCCGCCCCCGCTTTCCCCATCGGCGAGGCAGAGCAGGTCGACGCTCCAGCCTCCAGGCCCCTGTGAAGTTACGCTTGTTGTGGTCGGTATATGCGCACCGGAACGCCATGCCATGCACGGGCACGCCGTCTTGCAGCTCACGTCAAGGCTGGCGGCGAGGGAGGGCGCGGCGTGGACTCCGACGTGGGATGCAATGGACGAACGTTTGCAGGTGACCTGTTTGATGAAATGCCTCCTGACAGAGGGGGTGGGGGAAGTTTAGAGGACAAAACCTAAATGCCACGTGGTATGTTTCCTCCTCTAATATGGTGTCGGGTGAAAGTTATCCGGTTTTGAGATTGAGGGGCTTAATTTTGACGAAAAAAATCTTAGAAGGACCGTATATAGACTTCAGGTAAACGTGACGGACCAAAAATATATGTTTCTCCTTTTATGATGACGTCTACCGAGTTGATGCATTTGGCCAGAGATCTCTCTCATCATGAATGACCATGTAGTCTTTGGATAGGACCTCCTTCACCTAGGCGACTTTTTATTTCGAGTTTATATAAAACAACGTTTTTTAAGTTCTTCATCTTGTCATGCAAAGGCTGGTTATTTGTTCAATGTTACTATATCAACTTGATATAACATTTGAACGAGACACAGTGCTGCCTACCATGACTCTTCGCCGCTCCCTTCCGAAGGGTGGCACAGCCGGTGCCCCCAACCACGAGGGGGTAGCGGCCGGGACGGTTCCTTTTTCCGCAGCGGCGTTCTCCACGAGCTGGTGAGCTCATGGTGGTGGGCGGCGGCCGGCACGGCGTCGCGCCTTTTTGCGGTGGCGGGTGTGGTGAGGTGGGCCAGCTGGGAGGCATGGGCGGCTGCCTCGGAGCGTGCTCGAGGGTAAAAGTCTGGGCGGCTCCCGATCTGGACATGACGATGGTCGTTAGGGCCGGGCTTGTGATGGGGTGGTCAGTGCTCGGGCTGGCGGTTCGACGCGGAGGTGCGCGGTACGTGCGGTGGCATGTGCGTGCAATCGAGGTGGGGGTCCCAATCTAGGTCTTGATGGGTCGCGCCCGAGCTCTACTTTCATGTGTGGGCTTCACCGTTCGCGGCCAATGCGGAGCTCGGTTGTGGCGTGGAGCTCGTTGGTGTTGGCTCGCCTCCATGGTGACAATGTGAGTGAGGGCTCTCGGGCCGGCTGTCATGGTATGCTACTGCAAGTGCAGTGCAACTTCGGTCCGCTCTCTGTTGACAATAGTTGGGCCCCTCCCTGGGCTGGGGTAGGGGGAGGGGTTCTGGGCGAAGATCTTATTTCGACGGGGGTTAACAGATACGGGCGACGATGGCACTATGGCGCCATCGTTTTTTTGTAGTTGTCGTCGAAGTCTTGGCTGTCGAGTTTTGAGTTGGCCAATGTGGGCATTGTTGGTTTTTTGTTGTTGTTTTTTCTCTCTATGTGGTTTTGGCCTAGTTTCCCTGATTATTCGGGCCATTATATATTTTTGTTTCCCTCTTAATGAATTCGGCATAGCTCCTATCTATCTATATCTATACCTACTAATATCAATACCATACCAATATCTTTACCTAATAATAAAAAGAATTGGGTTTCTGCCCGTACGTCATAAAAACAACCCTCGAAGTTGACAATAATTACCCACCAATGCCACCCGTAAGTGGCAAAAACGATTCGTTTTTAATTTCTAATATCGCGCCCGGGTTCTGTTATTAACAGTGGATACAATAGAATAGCACCAATGCATGAGTAGCGCGATGGCTGAGGCTACAACGCTCCACACAGAAGACCAGGGTTTGATTCTTGGTTTTCACGCTTTTTCTCTTTCTTTTTACCCATCTTAAGCGCAGTAATGGGCCAGCCCATGTGCGGGTCGTGGCGCCCCCTGTTTTCTATATCTTTTTTCTATTTCTATTTTGTTTTTTCTCTAAAAATTAATTTCGGATTCATGGCGCCCCCTATTTTTTATTTCTTTTTACCTTTTTATTTCTGTTTTGGTTTTTTATCTCAAAATTAATTTCAGATTTCCAAAATATCAAACAGTTGCGAGTTTTGAAAAAAGTAGGAAAATGGTAAACTGTTTGTGAATTTAAAAAATATTCGAAAAATCACAAAATGTTCATGACTTAAAAAATTGCTCACATATTATAAACAAATCATGATTTCAAATGAATTTTCATGAAATATATTTTGTTTTTTTCTCTAAAAATTAATTTCGGATTCGTGGCGCCCCCTATTTTTTATTTCTTTTTACTTTTTTATTTCTGTTTTGGTTTTTTATCTCAAAATTAATTTCGGATTTCCAAAATATCAAACAGTTGCGAGTTTTGAAAAAAAGTAGGAAAATGGTAAACTGTTTGTGAATTTAAAAAATATTCAAAAAATCATAAAATGTTCATGACTTAAAAAATTGCTCACGATTTCAAATGATTTCATGAAATAAAAAATGTTCATGATTTTTTTAAATGAGCCAATATTCAAAGCATATTCAGGAACTTAAAAATCATGTCCATCAGCTTTTAGAAAATGTTCATAAAAATTAAAACACATCCGTAAATAATGAACAAAACTAATTGTAGCTTCCATAAAGGTTTTATTAGGAGATCTATATAGCTCGTTTTATGATTTTATTTAGTCCTTCGCGTTGGGTAAAAAAGGGTTTCCGTGTTATGTACAACGCTGAACCCAACAAAATTGACATAACTTTCTAAGGGTTTGTTTTTGTAAGCTATATTAAAATGACTAAATGTCTATTTTGCTTCCATACACAGTTATGCTTATTCTCATATCACAATAGTGGTTATGGTAAACACCGCTATGCTAAGTCCAGGCGAGACACTTTATTTATCAGTATAGCTCAGGCAGGGTCCGTCAATGCAGTTTGCTCAGCCACAAAATATTTTGTTGTGATGCCTCAAAAAATCAAGTCTTGACGAGCATCATATTGTTCGTTTTTGAAATTACATTTTAAAAGTGTCTTATCTCATCATGACATCATTTGTATATACTTTGTGAATTTGATTCATACTTTTTTATATCCACCACACATGTATAATTTGATAGTTTTTTTCCTTTGCAACGCACGGCATTTCCAAAAATGTCCGTTAAATCAAAAAAAGTTCGTCAAATTCAATAACTATTCCACCCAATTTCTAAAAAAGTTCATCGATTATAGAATGTTTGCCAGTTCAGGAAAATTGCTTAAAAATGTTCACAATTTTTAAAAAATGTTTGTAAATAGCAAACAATATTCATAAATTGAAAAAATGTTCTTGATTGTAGAAAATGTTCATAAATTTGTAATAGTATGTTGTTTGCGATTTCAAATATGTGCATGAGTTTAACAAATTGTTCATAATTTCAAAATGTTCATGATTTCGAGAAATTGAGAGAGATATTGTATCTCGGTGATGCAACGAAATGTGGTCATGACCATTGGAAATTATGAATTTTTTTCACCCGTTGCAACGCACGGGCCCTTTTGCTAGTCAATACTAATACCAATACCAATAAAATAAGGTGTGTTTCTCTAAAAAAAAATATTCCTTCACCCATATTATTAATTTTAAATGGTTTCCTATGGATAAATTAAATTCGTCGGGGTCCATGGATGAGATTCTCTTTCGAGGTGATACTAAACTGTATCAGCAAGAACCAACGATAATTGAGCTGCAAAAATAAATTGGCACTGCAACTGAACCTCTCCCATCCGCTGCGCCTACCTCAGCTAGCATCTTCCACACTACTATTAATCTACACTACTATTAAAAGAGCAAACATAAACTTCCCTACATCTACACCAACAACTGTACATGGGATTATCAGCAACGTCGGATCAATCTAACTAAATCGCATCCGAGAGTCCATATTACATCAATAGTCTGCCACACAAGTTAACGGCCCAGATTAAATGTTCTGCCGGGGCAGACCACCTCGCGCATCTCTTCATCCACAACTAGATCATGAATGCGCGCATTGCCGCGCCCTTCAATTTTTGATAGATTGATAAGAACTTCCCAAAATAAGTGAACATACAAAATATGAGAGATCATTTTTGCATAAATTGACAATATATCATTAAGTTATCAAAGGAGAGAAATTTAACCCGGGGCGCCAAGGATGGTTGCGGCGGGGCCTCGGTTGCCCTGCTCATGTGTGGGGAACCCAGGATCTGGAGCGGCGGCTCCATTGGCAAGGCACGGCCGGCTAATAGCTATGCGGGTGGTGGATCCGCTGTCCCGGCCGCGCGGGCGGCCGGATCCGGTGGTCGTTGGCGTCCGGCGGCGGCTTCTGCGGCGGTCGGTGTGCGTGATCTGACGCGTCCCTTTCTCCCCTGTTCGGCGTGCGGGCCAGCCTGGTCGGGCCGCGCTTTCTCTTGACGCCAGTTCTGTACAGGAGGTGCTGCTGGTGGCGGAGATCTAGTTCGGGCGAAATCCCTGGTCAGCCATGACCAGCCGCGCCGATGGCGACACCTCAGGGCGCCGTTTCCCTTCTTGGAGGCGTCGGTATGGACTAATCTCCTCACTTCACCTTCCCCTAGGTTTCCCGGGCGAAAGCCCTAACTCTGTTGGGCGGCGGCGGCGCTCACGGCGCCGTTCCCTTCTTGAAGGCGCCGCTTTGGAAAGCTTGGGGTTGGGTGGCGCTTGTGGGTCGTGGGCGACAGAGGTGGTGCGGCCCTTTCCTAGCATGGATTTATGTCTGTTGCTTGGAGTTGGAGTCGCGTAGGTGGAGGTCGTCGGCTGGCGTCGTGGTGGCGTCAATGGCGGGGGACCTGCCAAGGCTCGCGTAGGTGGAGGTCGTCGTTTGGCTCGTGGTGGCGTCGATGGCGGAGGACCTGCCAAGGTTGTCACCTCAATCTGCTCTGAAGATGGACCAGTGGAAGATGGCGGCGACGACACATGTGAGTGCGTCAGACCGGTTTGAACCCCGGACCCGGCAGATGGCTTGGTCGGGGCCTCCGGCTTTAGATGTTAGGCTTAGGTGAGAGGTATGGGTATGTGGCCCAGCTTGCACCCCTTCATCATTTGGATAGGAGTAGCGGTAGATGCTGCCAAGATGGCGTATTCAGGCATATTATTGTTATACTTTGTAATGTCCTCAAGAATAATCAATAAAATGACCGTATGCATCTCCCAGATGCAGAGGCCGGGGCTCATCCTCCTTTTCGAAAAGACAAAAAAATAAGTTCATATTTTGACCGACGGCCAACTTCTTCGTGACTACAAAGTTGAAATACATGTTGTTTTCTGCGAGAAATGATGTATAATTAAAAGGCATACTTTGTAAGTTTACTTCACAAATTAAATTAGAACATTGGGATGGACCCAAGGTAGGTTACTTTGTCTAGTCCTGTGAGTTTTTTACTCTGCTTCAATGCAATGTGCCTATGACTTCGTGGTTCACATCAATAGGATATTATGTCAATTTTATCATCATGAGGTTTCTCATTAATCTTCTGCATGGTTAGGCAAAATGGATACGTGTGGAAAATAAGACAATGCTTCAATTTACATGCGTAGACTGACTGAGAGCATACATTAAAAAACAACAATGGTTAGGAGAGGTTCTACCGTATCAATGGTTATGGATAGATCAAGATGAGGAGGTTTGTCGCGGGGAGCAGGACAGGAACTGGAGGCTGCAACACAGCTTCGAATTCATGGTGTTCATCAGTGGCGAAAAGCAGGGTATCCGGGAACTGAATGATGCTGGTGAGTTGCGGAGCGCAGCGCGAGAATCATATGGAGCCGTTCTCACCCACTATCCACACTCCTCTCGCCTCCTTCCTGTATCCCTCACTACGTAGCTCTTCGCCTTGTCTTATACCTCGTCGTCGCCAGCTTAACGTATTTATGTGGACGATATCAACTGATCCGCCACCGCCGTCGCCTGAGTTAGGTTTCGTGAGGCGCGTTGTCAGAGGGTTGGAAGAGGAAGCGGCGCAGGCACCGTGGATGACGTTGCAGTTGGTGGATGGTGGCATCATACTGGCGTGCGGCGTGGGCGTGGATGAGCTCTGTCGCCGTCCTGTAATGGTGTGGCGACAACAAGGAACATGCTACTAAACGAAAGCTTTTCCCTCGTGGCGGCCCATAGTGGGTGTTGGCCCAGTTCATGAGAAGATGCCCAGATTGTTCTGCAGAGCAGCAGCCCAATCACGTGGGCCTGCTAGCTGGCATGTAGTTAGGCAGCGGGAAGCCGAGATGTGGTGCGGAAGGAGCCGGGAGATCTAGTCCGCCCATTAGTGAAACGAACGGCTTAAGACACCTAATCACTGTGCGAGGCCGTAGCTAGCTGCGTTTTACTGTTTAGTAATTAGTGGGGATATGGTAACCACCACGCGCACCTCTTGGTCCTCAATTAGTGGGGATTGTAATCCTGTAATTTTCTCTCTGGCCTTTGCCTTAGTTGTTGTAAATAAATGCCTCGTGGTTCCTCCGCTGATGCCCCAAGGACCGCTGCCGCCTACTGCTCGTCCTCACTCCTCTGTTGCCCCATGGACGTGAGCGCGGATCGCCGCTGCCACCTGCCGCTCCTCCTCTGCTGCCCCATGGGCACGAGCGCGGGTCGCCGCTGCCGCCTGCCGCTCCTCCTCCACTGCCTATGGGCGCGAGCGTAGATCGCGGTCGCCGCCATCCGCTCCTCTTGTGCTACCGCATGGACAAGAAGCACTTTCACAAAGGTTTTGTTGTGCAAATCACCAAGATCAGGAACTTGATCTCAGAATTAATAAGTTCTTTATCTGCAGGCCTGCGTTGTTGTCGTGGTGATTGTTGTCTCTTGCGTTGGAGCAGCAGGAGCAGCTCCTCCCTTTTCGGATATTGGCACACGCTTGAGCCCGTGCACGTATCCATCTTCAGCGGCCACTGGAGTAGTATTGTTGGAAATCTCACGTCCAAGATTAATCTATGAAAAATCTATATATTTATATATGTACTTGTATATCTGAATCTTTTACCTGATTTCTCTCGCTTCTCGTGCGGCCACATCATCCCCGATCTTGCCGTTAACACTCCGTACAGCCACCACAAACACATTGATCACTATATCCGAGTACCTCTATAGTTTGGTTTGTTCAGTTAGATGGACTTGGCTGTCGCATGAGAACATAATTCACATGTGTATTTTGTTGTTTGGGGGATTATAGTGGAGATTTCTTTTTTGCACCTCACTGGATTGACGTGGTGAATTAGAAAGCTTTTTTTTTTATCCCAGGAATGGATTGAATACTTCTAAACACAGTTAAAGGGTAAGGTATGTATATATTTTTGTCCATTTAATTTCTTCTTTCACACTGTTTGATGTCAAGTTTCGGACATAGTTGTATGATTTACTCTTCTAGGTTGTAGTGTTGGTGCGAAGAATCATAGTAGGAACTTAATGAATATTGTGCCTTACTATTAAGATTAATATTTGCTGACTCAAATATTGTTTGAGTACGTTTCTCCTAAAGCTAACTGACCAAAATCTGAATGACTATGATTGATGCATACAAGTCCAACTATAAGGATCCGAATACCGTCTAAAATTCTGAAAGGTCTTCTCCAACATCGTGAGACCAAATCTGGAAAATTATGGCTCCGTGAATCAACAACTACATTGTTTCCAATATAGTTTAGATTTTTTAGGATGGACTAATCAGCAACTACGTTTTTTGCTGTGATCCATTGCGAGGCATACATGTGCTTATATTTTGAATTTTTTTAGTCTGTTTCACAAATGTTTAGTTCAGATGGTGATAATTTTTTAGTTTGTTTCAAAGCTGTTTAGTTCAGATTAGGAAAATTTGTGTAGATTTATAGAAGATGACATGTAAGATGATGAGAAGGTTTATTTATCTGAAAATATACCCTGTAAACGTGAAGTTCAGCATGGTCCAATGATGTATGGAATTTCATAAATCAAAGCTCAGTCTGCAAGGTAAAAATCAAAGTGGACTTTTCCCCTTGATTATTTCTGAAAACATACCCTGTACACGTGAAGTTCAGCATGGTACAATAATGTATAGGAATTTCTTATTTGCTTGATTTTCTATTCACCAAGGTGGTTCTCAGTTTAGTTTGCCATAGGCCTTCATCGCTTTGCTATGTTGATTCATGTGCTCCTTTTAGTCGGAGGTCAGGTGCCCAAATTGAGAAAATTGGTTACTCCAATTTTGTTCACATCCTAACTTGCAAGAGACAGGAACGGTCTCTATAATGTATTGTTTTGTTATTCCAATTTGTAAACACAAATATGTCTATCATCTAATATATTAGAGTTGACAACCAAGGTAGTATAGCATTAACAGTGTATAGATAGTATGCATTAAAAAAATTAGTGCCAGTAGTACTTCTAGCTTTTTATTTCTGGAGTCACAGATAAACTTTATTTGAATGCTTATATATTTATCTCAATTCAAGTCACACAAAAAAACCAAATTATTTCTGTCTTCTATATTTCTGTTTTTCAGCCTCCATGTCCTAACAGGGTATGTCTTTGATAATTTGGTGATGGATCACATGCTGTATAAATTGTACACAGTATGCATCACAGGCTTATAGTGCTACTGCTCATGTTCTAAATGGGGTCCAAAAATTTCTTTGTACAATCAAATTAGTAATGGAATATACAAATAACTTTACGATTTGGCTGTGTACCACGAAGAACTATGGAAAACAGATTTCAGATGTTTTGCATATTTGTGTTCAGTACCTAAGGCAATGGTATGACAACTATGTGTTTTCAGATTTTTCAAATGAATTTCACACTTTTCCTAGAGCATCTTCAACTAAATGCAGCCATGCTCATTTTTCTTTACCATTAAGAGTTGAATACTCCATACGGTGAAATATTCATGTCTGCAATTTACGGGTTGTGTCCTATTTTGCTCTCATCGTACTGCAATAAGAATATTATTCAAAATTTGATGCACGATGTCCTATATTTTGATGCTTGCAGGTTTTCCACTGGGATAACTATTTGTAGATTTTAAATTAAATTTTCTTGTAATATTTTGTGCCTTGCGTTTTCGAGTGTTGCTCTTTCATTGTTGATGATGTGTCCGACAACGTCTTATAAATTCCTTAATTTTGGAAAACTCTGAATTTGCATGGGTGATTGGTGCAACAACCTCAACCTCTGCACCTCACTGCCAACCACATGCAAGCTTCCCCCATGCTTTTGGTGAGAGCATTGGTTTCATTGGGTTTTAGCTTGTTTGGATTGCATGTTTGACAGGTTTCCCAACCCAGGTTGGAAACCCCTTCGATTTATTTCTTTTTTATAACTCTGTATACAATTTTGTTTCCCTGTCATAATTTGGTCGATCCATTCTTATCTACAAATACTTCTATAAAAAATAGATGGATACAAGGCTCATAGTGCTCTTGCAGTTTGGAATACCAAAAAAGCATGTGTTTGAGTAGTAATAGCGTTTAGATGTCATTTTCTTGTTATCTGTTTTTGATTGCATTTTTCTATCGTACTCTGAGTTGATATGAATCAAATAGCAAAAGTATTATTATTGTCTAATTATTTAAGTACCTCCCTTCCAAGCAGATCTTGAACACATGACATGGAAACGACGATATTTGAGAGTCCCGGTTTCACTATCTTTGAGGATGTAGGAGCCACCACCATCGTTGCTTCCTTCCACAACTAAACGTCTTAGGTATCTGTTTTCGTTCCCTAATAGTTGTCATTTGCGGAACATGATTATAGATTCCACACTAGTAGAAAAGGGGGCAATGGTCTAGGCCGGTCCAGCCCATTAGTCCTGGTTCAATCCAGAACCGGGACCAATGGGGGCATTGGACCCGGTTCTTGAGCCCCGGGGGCCGGCCGGACCACGTGGGCCATTGGTCCCGGTTCGTCTGGACCTTTTGGTCTCGGTTGGTGGGACGAACCGGGACCAATGGGCCTCGCTCCTGGCCCACCACCATTGGTCCTGGTTGGTGGCACGAACCGGGACCAAAGGCCAACCTTTAGTCCCGGTTCGTGCTATCAACCGGGACCAATGGTTGTGCCTATATATACCCCCTGCTCGCGAGCAGAGCACTCCCAGTGCTCTGTTTTTCGTGGCCGGCGAGGGGAGAGCTTTGTGGTGCTCTAGCTCACCTCCTATGCACACGAGGTGTTCGATGGAATGCCCGAGCCACACTACTTAAGCTTTCTCCCCTCCAAGCTCGACCGCCAAGCTCCATTTTCCTCAATATTTGTCTAGATTTAGCGGTCCGTCACGCCCCGTCCCCGTCTTCACCGTCGTCGATCACCCGCGCCGATCTCATCGCCGGCACCACCGTGGTGAGCCTCTTGTTCTTATCTTCTTTCTGAAAGGAAAAATATTCTTACTTGTATGTTTAGATAGATACTTGTATTATTTTCTTATTTTTATTATTGCATCTTATATAGTGCGATGGTTTTGGTATCCGCCCCCGTCGGCCCTCGTCCTGTCTATGATTCGGATGGGGTATATATTATCTTTTCATAACCATTGGTTCATTTATTGTTTATGACAATTATGCCGACCAACGTGACATAGATTTTATTTATCTAGGAGGTTGTTGAACCGGAAAATCCAACCGACCCTATTGTCGAGAGGTTAAATTTAGTTGAAGATGAAAACAATTTCTTGAAGGAAAAAATTAGAAAAATTGAGGAGGAGAAGATGATATTGGAGTTGCATGTTGCGGATGTCGTCGATGATCACAAGATCAAGATGGATGCAATGCGCTTGAATATTAGAAAGATTAGAAAATATGCCATTCATATCAAGGCTTGGTATCATTATGTTGTTGAATCAGTTGTTACATTGGTTGCAATTATGATCGCATTTGTTTTCGCATTAAAATGTTTTACATAGTTTCAGTGTATGGTTTAATTAATTTAGATGCTCTGCAGAGCTTTATGTTGTTAGATGAGAACTATGTATGTACTTTGGTTTTAATGTGATGATGAACTTCTATTAATTTGGTCACTTCATTATATAATGCACGCAGATGAACCGGCAATGGATGTACGGTTCAAGACACACCTCCGAGTACATTAAGGGCGTGCATGATTTTCTCGAAGTGGCTGAGGAAAACAAGCAGAATGGTTTTATGTGTTGTCCATGCCCTATATGTGGGAATACGAAGTCTTACTCTACCAGAAAATCCTCCACACCCACCTGCTTTACAAGGGTTTCATGCCACACTATAATGTTTGGACGAGGCACGGAGAAATAGGGGTTATGATGGAAGACGGCGAAGAAGAAGAGTACGATGACAACTATGTGCCCCCTGAATACGGTGATGCTCCTGAAGATCAAGAGGAACCAGACGATGTGCACGATGATGCTGCAACGGGCGAAGCTGCTGAAGATCAAGAGGAACCAGACAATGTGCCCGATGATGATGATCTCCGCCGGGTCATTATCGATGCAAGGGCGCAATGCGAAAGTCAAAGGAGAAGCTGAAGTTCGATCGCATGCTAGAGGACCACAAAAAAGGGTTGTACCCCAATTGCGAAGATGGCAACACAAAGCTCGGTACCGTACTGGAATTGCTACAGTGGAAGGCAGAGAATGCTGTGCCTGACAAAGGATTTGAGAAGCTACTTAAAATATTGAAGAAGAAGCTTTCAAAGGATAACGAATTGCCCGACAGTACATACGCAGCAAAGAAGGTCGTATGCCCTCTAGGATTGGAGGTGCAGAAGATACATGCATGCCCTAATGACTGCATCCTCTACCGCGGTGCGTACAAGAATCTGAACGCATGCCTGGTATGCGGTGCATTACGGTATAAGATCAGACGAGATGACCCTGGTGATGTTGATGGCGAGCCCCCCGGGAAGAGGGTTCCTGCGAAGATGATGTGGTATGCTCCTATAATACCACGGTTGAAACGTCTGTTCAGAAACGGAGAGCATGCCAAGTTGATGCGATGGCACAGTGAGGACCGTAAGAAAGACGGGAAGTTGAGAGCACCTGCTGACGGGTCGCAGTGGAGAAAAATCGAGAGAAAGTACTGGGATGAGTTTGCAAGTGAGCCAAGTAATGTATGGATTGCTTTAAGCGCGGATGGCATTAATCCTTTCGGGGAGCAGAGCAGCAATCACAGCACCTGGCCCGTGACTCTATGTATGTATAACCTTCCTCCTTGGATGTGCATGAAGCGGAAGTTCATTATGATGCCAGTTCTCATCCAAGGCCCTAAGCAACCTGGCAATGACATTGGTGTGTACCTAAGGCCATTAGTTGAAGAACTTTTACAGCTGTGGAATGCAAACGGTGTATGTACGTGGGATGAGCACAAACAGGAGGAATTTAACCTAAAGGCGTTGCTGTTTGTGACCATCAACGATTGGCCCGCTCTCAGTAACCTTTCAGGACAGACAAACAAGGGATACCACGCATGCACGCACTGTTTACTTGACACCGATAGTATATACCTGGCAAGCTGCAGGAAGAATGTGTACCTGGGCCATCGTCGATTTCTTCCGACCAACCATCAATGTCGAAAGAAAGGCAAGCATTTCAAAGGCGAGGCAGATCACCGAAAGAAGCCCGCCATGCGTACCGGTGATCACGTACTTGCTATGGTCAATGATTTACACGTAATCTTTGGAAAGGGTCCCGGCGGACTAGCTGTTCCGAGTGACGCTGGGGGACACGCACCCATGTGGAAGAAGAAATCTATATTTTGGGACCTACCCTACTGGAAAGACCTAGAGGTCCGCTCTTCGATCGACGTGATGCACGTGACGAAGAACCTTTGCGTGAACCTGCTAGGCTTCTTGGGCGTGTATGGGAAGACAAAAGATACAGCTGAGGCACGGGAGGACCTGCAACGTTTGCACGAAAAAGACGGCATGCCTCCAAAGCAGTATGAAGGTCCTGCCAGCTATGCTCTTACCAAAGAAGAGAAGGAAATCTTCTTTGAATGCCTGCTTAGTATGAAGGTCCCGACTGGCTTCTCGTCGAATATAAAAGGAATAATAAATATGGCAGATAAAAAGTTTCAGAACCTAAAGTCTCATGACTGCCACGTGATGATGACGCAACTGCTTCCGGTTGCATTGAGGGGGCTTCTACCGAAAAACGTCCGATTAGCCATTGTGAAGCTATGTGCATTTCTCAATGCAATCTCTCAGAAGGTGATCGATCCAGAAATCATACCAAGGCTAAGGAGTGATGTGGTGCAATGTCTTCTCAGTTTCGAGCTGGTGTTCCCACCATCCTTCTTCAATATCATGATGCACGTCCTAGTTCATCTAGTTGACGAGATTGTCATTCTGGGCCCCGTATTTCTACACAATATGTACCCCTTTGAGAGGTTCATGGGAGTCCTAAAGAAACATGTCCGTAACCGCGCTAGGCCAGAAGGAAGCATCTCCATGGGCCATCAAACAGAGGATGTCATCGGGTTTTGTGTTGACTTCATTCCTGGCCTTAAGAAGATAGGTCTCCCTAAATCGCGGTATGAGGGAAGACTGACTGGAAAAGGCACGCTTGGAAGGGACTCAATAATATGCAGGGACGGATATTCTTGGTCTCAAGCACACTACACAGTTCTACAGAACTCTACCTTGGTGACCCCGTATGTCGATGAACACAAGAACAGTCTGCGCTCCAAACACCCGGAGCAGTGCGACGACTGGATTACATGTGAACACATCAGGACTTTCAGCAGTTGGTTGGAAGCACGTATCAGAGGTGACAACACTGTTTGTGATGAGCTGTACTTGTTATCCAGGGGACCATCTTTGACTGTATTGATTTGGAAAGGATACGAGATAAATGGGAATATATTTTACACGATTGACCAAGATCAAAAGAGCACCAACCAAAACAGCGGTGTCCGCTTTGATGCAACAACCGAGAGGGGAAAGGACACATATTATGGTTACATAGTGGACATATGGGAAATTGACTACAGACATGATTTTAAGGTCCCTTTGTTTAAGTGCAAATGGGTCAATCTGTCAGGAGGCGGGGTACAGGTAGATCCACAATACGGAATGACAACAGTGGATCTAAAAAATCTTGGGTACACTGACGAACCGTTCATCCTAGCCAATGATGTGGCACAGGTTATCTATGTGAATGACATGTCTACCAGACCGAGAAAGAGAAAAGATAAGGAAGCGAATACATCATACGATGAGCCAAAGCGCCACATAGTTTTTTCAGGAAAAAGGGACATCGTGGGAGTGGAGGACAAGACAGACATGTCTGAAGATTATGAAAAGTTTCATGAAATTCCTCCTTTTAAAGTCAAGACTGACCCCAGCATCCTGATAAACGATGAAGATTATCCATGGTTACGGCGCAATAAGCAAATGACACAAGCGAAGAAAAAGTGAAGACTTTCTCCTGCAACTATTATGATGATACCATGCCAACTTTGTAACTGACGAGTATGATACAATTGTCCGTTTTGTACATGCATATGCTATGTGTGGGTCAATTTATGATACCATGCCAACTTTCAACTTTTTCAGAGTTCATTTGAAATGCTTTAATGTCTTATGGTTCGGCCCTCGTAATAATTAAAAATAGCAACAATAAGTATTTTGTTGTAAGTAGAAACAAAATAAAATAAATAAAGCAAGAAAGAAAACAAAAAACAAAAAAGTGGAAAGTTTATAATTTTCCTAAAACTAAAAGCAAAAAGAATTAAAAAATAAAGCAAAAAACAAAAGAAAATAAATAATGCAGAAAACAAAACAAAAAACAACAATAAGTATTTTGTTGTAAGTAGAAACAAAATAAAATAAATAAAGCAAGAAAGAAAACAAAAAAAAGTGTTTTCAAATTCGAAAAGTAATGGCACTAACAGAAAGTTTATAATTTTCCTAAAACTAAAAGCAAAAGGAATTAAAAAATAAAGCAAAAAAGAAAAGAAAATAAATAATGCAGAAAACAAAACAAAAAAAATGGAAAAATAAAAATAGCAACAATAAGTAAAGAAAACAAAAAAATGCCACCTACTGGCCCACACGGCCTGAATACGACTTGAATCCCTACTTTGGGCCAGGATTCAGGCCCGCAGAAGGCCCAGAAGGCCCATCAGACAAAGCAGTAGCTAGTAGGCCCGTAAGCCTGCAATGGAGAGGAGCTCGAGAGGGGTGCGGCAGTGGGGCTTATAAACCACTGCGTGCCCCTCTCAACTAGCGAGGTGGGACTAAACTTTGGCCCCGACGCGGGCAGCACAGGGGCCTTTGGTCCCGGTTGGTGGCACCAACCGGAACTAAATGGGGGGCATTGGTCCCGGTTGGTGCCACCAACCGGGACTAAAGGCCGCAGCTTCCCGCCCTTTGGGCTGCCGAAAAGAGGCCTTTGGTCCCGGTTGGTGGCACCAACCGGGACTAAAGGGGGCATTATTCCCGGTTTGTGCCACCAACCGGGACCAATGCTCCTTATATATAAGTAGCACTTCGTAGTTTTGCAGAGTTCATCGCCACCAGTTGCCCCACGACGACGCCGAGCACATCGACGCCGCCAGGCTGCCCCGACGCCGCCCGCCGCCCCCGCCGTCGCCGTCGCCATCGCCCGCGCCCGTCGTCGTCGCCGGCCTCCCCGAGCCCGCGTCCGCCGTCGTCGCCGCCAGGCTGCCCCGTCGCCGTCGCCCGCCCCCGCGCGCCGCGCCCCGAGCCCCTGCCCCGTCGCCGTCGCCCGCCCTTGCGCGCCGCCACCGCTGTGAGCCGCCGCGCCGCACCGGCTCTGTTTTTTTTCATTTTTATTAGTTTAAGTTTTTTTGTTCAATGTATATATATGTGTATGTATGTGGCTATATATATATGCGGCTCTGTTTTTTTTCATTTTTATTAGTTTAGTTTTTTTGTTCATATATATATAATGTATATGTGTATGTATTTGCCTATGTGTATGTAATGTTCAAAAATTGTTCAGAGCATGTTTTTGTTCATATATGTATTTATTGTTCATATGTGTATTTATTGTTCATGTTTTTTTTTTTCTGTTCATAGATTTTTTTTTTGTGATATTAATTATTGTATAATATTCAAATGTTTGTATATTCATATGAACAATGCATTAGGCAAAACCTTTGTTTTTTTTCGAAATTTTCTATTTGAACATTTTTTTTTAAAACAAGCAATACTAAAAGAATGAGAGGAAAAAGGAAAATAAGAAGAGGAAGAAAGGAGAAAAAGAGGAGAGGAAGAAGAGGAGAAATAAATAAGAAGAGGAAAAAAGAAGAAAAAGAAGAGGAGAAGAAGAAAGGAATAGAGGAGAAAGAAGAAAAACTATTTTTTCTTCTTTCTCCTCTATTCCTTTCTTCTTCTCCTTTTTTTTCTTCTTTTTTCTTCTTCTTCTTCTTCCTTCTTCCTCCTTTCTCTTTTCTTCCTTTTCCTTAATTATTGTCCTTTCTCGAGGGAGAAGAAGAAAAAGAAGAGGAGAAGAAGAAAGAAAGGAATAGCGGAGAAAGAAGAAACTTCAACACGAGCTAGGGGGTGGTACCGATACCCCCTCCCCGATAACTCTCGAGGACACCCAAACCCTAGAGAGAAAACGATGTTGGTCTCCTACCCCCTCCCGCCGCGCCCCTACCCGACAAATTAACTCTCTCGAGGCCACCCAAATTTATCAAGTTAAAAGAGCGTTGTCGTCGAGGCCACCCCAAACCCTTGAAGCGTTGTGTCGAGGCGACCCCAAAACCTAGAGAAGCAGCGTCGAGGCCACTGACATGATTCCTTATTGTGATTAGCAAGCTAGTTCTACGTTTGCCACTAATATATATATATATATATATATATATATATATATATATATATATATATATATATATATATATATATATATATATATATCCATCTGTACCATGTTTGAATAATAATTGACATGTTGTAAATATTTGCAGAAACTATGGAGCACTCCCGAGACGAAGAAACAGAAGCGATGTTGGGGGACATAATCGCAAATGGAAGTGATGATGTTGCGTCATTTCTCATCGACACCGATGGTTAGCTGGATGAAGAAGAGGGCTATGTTTATGATGGCTTCGACCCATTAATGCCGGTACAATAGGTGGACTATGTTCATGATGGCTCCGGTGACACAATGGAGGTACAAGACGAAGGAGACCGTGCTGACTGCTCCGGTCACCGAACCGAGTCCGGCCAGGTATATATATATATTAGTTAAGCCCGTGCTGACTAGTTAATTGATGCATCCATTGTTTTGGTATATGTACACATATTAATTACTGTCGTCTTTCTTACTTATAATTTCTAGCCCTCCGGATCAAGCACAACTTCGGTAAGGAGACGAGGCCCGAAGAAAAAATTGAGCTCGGATGAAAAGTTTGAGATCATAGAAATCGCGCCCGACGGCGAACCGATTGAACCCATCCGGACAAAGCGCGCATTTTCTACTCAGTGCGGGGTTCTTGTTAGGGACAAGATCCCGATCAGCATCCAGCAATGGTATAAGCCTGCTAAGGATGAAGACGCTGAGGTGTCTTATGTCAATGATATGAAGAAAGAAGATCTTTGGACTGAGCTGAAGGCAAATTTCACCCTACCGCCAGAGGAGGATCCGGAGAATCCAGTTAAAGAGCAATTAATCAAGTCTTGTGCTCTTAAGAAGATGGCAAGCCTAATGAGGAGGTGGAGGAAAGAGCTGAACCAGTTTGTCGAGAAAAAAAAAGACACCAGAATTCATCGGCAAATATGAGAAGATCAAATATCACTGGCCCGCATTTGTGGCCCACAAGACATCGGAAAAGAGTAAGAAGATGTCAGAGACAAACAAGAAAAATGCTGCGAAGAAGAAGCTTCACCATCGCACGGGGTCAGGTGGCTACCTCAAAGCCCGGCCTAAGTGGTCCAAGGCTGAGCATGATCTGCTTGAAAAAGGGATCGAACCAGAGACAATGCGCTGGCCAAACCGTTGCCGGACTTGGTTCTTCGGGGCTGGCGGAACCTTGGACCCTGTAACAGGGCAGTGTCAGTGGACGGACGAGCAACTGCAAACACCAGTCAAGAACCTTCGACACTATATCGATGCAGCGCAGCGAGGGACGTTCCTTCCAAACAGGGAGAAGGACGAGCTCACAATGGCCCTTGGGAATCCCGAGCACCCTGGACGGACACGAGGCACGTCAGGCTCCATTCCGTGGAAGGTTGGTTTTCCGGACGCAGGGGGTTACAAAACCCACGAGAGGAGGAAGAAACTGGAGCAGGACCAAATGCAGGCGCTGCTTGGAAGGGTAATGGGGCTAGAGGATCGAGAAGAGGAACGAGAAGCAGCAGATCGCAACAAACGACATGCCGAAGCTTCCCCCGAAGCTACCCCGCCATCTCAGCGGAGAAGCAGCGTGGCTTCCACCGAGCTGCTTCAGCTGGAGCATGTCTTGACGGCTCCTGCCAGCTATCCCGTGGATGGTATCACGGAGTCTCAAAATTGCCACATTATGGCGTGATGGATGAATTTCAAGGTCAAGGCGGCTGTTGGCCAAGTTTATCCTAGTGGACCCGGCACAACTTATCACTGCCAGCCGATTCCAGAAGGATTTGCTAAGGTGATGGTGGATGAAATAATGGAGGGATTTGTGGACCTCGCGCTTGAGCGCCGTACCGGTGAAGGGGAGACTAGGCTGGGTTCTGCTCTGAAGACTCCATGCCTATGGCGGAAGGAGCTCATCAACCTTTTGAACTGGACGCCTCCGCCTCCTCCTCCTCCTCCGGCGAGTCAGGGCACTCCGCCTCCTCCACCGCCTCCTCCTCCGACGAGTGACGATCAGGGCACGCGTGGCGGCACTCCGCCTCCTCCACCGCCTCCTCCTCCGGCGAGTGACGATCAGGGCACGCGTGGCGGCACTCCGCCTCCTTCTCCGGCGCGTGGCGGCATTCCGCCTCCTCCTTCTCCGCCTCGCCAGCAAGGGCGGAAGAGACCCACCGCCGCCCCGGCTGCTCCAGCGCGTCGTAGTCCTTCTCCTCCGCCTCGTAAGCAAGCACGAAAGAAGACAGACGCCGCAGCCGCTCCGTCTGCTCCGGCGTCTAGCAGCACAAGAAGAGGAGAGAGGCAATACAGGTAAGGTCCACCTCTAAAGCCTCTAGAGAAGTTACCGTACGAGAGGACCGAGGAGGAAAACAATACGATCGTGCAGACCCACGTGAAGGAGTTCTTTGAAGGGGTGAAAGCAAAGAGACATCCACCTCCGGAGGAGAAGGTAGATCCGGTGAAAGCAAAGCGCACTCTCGATGCCCTGAGGAAACCACCAAAGTCTCCGCCGAGAACCAACTATGAGTGCATTACTGAACAGACATATCTCCAAGCCAAGCGGTCGGGAACTACTGTCAGTGATAAAAGGTCAAAAGAACAACGAGCAAAGGGGAAAAAAATTGCCCAGCTCGGCGAACAAGCACAGCAATCGTGCCCCCCCCCCCCCCCCCCCCCCCCGCGCTCAATGTGTCTAATCCTCGGGGGACGGTGGCTGGTTATGGCAATCTTGAAGATTACCTGCCTGACGATGCACTTCCTGATTTCATGGAGGTGGACGTATTCAGATACGAGTACGGGAAGCCTCTCGTCAAAGATGAAAAATCTCTGACAACAATGATGCGAAGATTCCATAGTTGGTACATGAAAACCTGCAGAGAGTCTGAGGGGACGAACAGTTTGTATCTGAACATTAAAGAGGAGCACGACCTCGTTACAAATGATCTGTTGTGTGTTCCATTTGAGGAGTTCTTCGAGTTCTTCAATCAAAAGGCCCTCGATAAATTAATGGTCTTTTGCTACTGCCTGTAAGTACTATTTCTGTCATTAAGTCTCTATATATAGCTCGGCTCTTTCATTGCGTGTATTTATAATTAATTATCCTCAATATATTATGCAGATTGAAGATCGTCGAGTGCAAAAAAAATGAAATCTATGATATTGGGTTCATTAACACAAATATCATAGATGTATTTCTGGTTAAAAAGAACGTCGAAGAGGCCGAGGACAACTTGCTACAATCGTTGATCAAAAATCAAAACAAAAATACCATACTCTTTCCTTACAACGGCCTGTGAGTGTTACTGTCGTGTGCATATTCGGTTTCCCTTATTACTCGAGCGAGAGGTTAATGTAATTGATGAATTATGCATGCGTGTGCAGGTACCACTATATTCTTCTGGAGATTAAGCTTGAGAGTGGACTAGTAACCGTCTTAGACTCCAGACGGAAAGATCCCAGCACCTATGCGGACATGACTGAAATGCTCAGCAAGTAAGTTCAATCGATCATTATCGCACCATATCGGCAACTTTTTGTTCATTTCCTGATATCTCAAGTAATAATAATTATTTTCTTTGTCTTGCAGGGTTTGGAAACAGTTCACCGCACAAGCTCCGGGACTGCCGAAGGAGCTGCGATATGTATACCCGAAAGTAAGTACTACTGGCTAGCTAGTTGCGCGCATCTCCCATTGATTCTATAGCTATACTTTCATCAATGCCATTTATAATGCTTCATTATCAGTTTGATTGACCTCTATTTCTCGTAAAGTGCTTGTGGCAGGAGGAAGGGAATGATTTCTGTGGATACTACGTGTGCGAGTTCATCCACAACGCGACTTTGAAAAACAAGCGGGGCTACTCTAGAAGACAATATGAAGTGCGTAAGCAATAATATTCACAATTTCATTTTATTACACCATCATTTCTGTTGAGTTTCATTCATATATATGTATTAATTAACCCCCTTCTTCAAATTAATTAGACGTGGCAGATGCGGGATGAACTCCTACCACCAGATCGCATGAAAGCAATTCAAGAGGAATTGGCGGGATTCTTTCTTGAACACGTCATCAGTAAAGCCGGAGAATACCATGTGGAAGTTGATTTCAAATGCTAGGGGTTTGTAATTAAGAGATCTTATACATATTGTACATGTATGTAGCCAGTAAAAAACTTGTTGTTCGACCAATCTCTCAGAGAAGGAGAGGTCGATCGATCACTTCTCTCGGTATGCATGACGAACTTCTGTACTGAATGGTTCTCTCGATCACTTATGTATATATACTACGTAGTGTCGACCAAGCACGGACATAAGAGAGGACACTTCTCTCTATTAATTAGCTAGCTAACACAATATACGAAACACCTAAATTAACCCCCCAAAACCCCCAACCCCACTCCTTTCAAAAAAAACCCCAGCCACTGGAATGCAGACGCGTGGATGCCTTTTGGTCCCGGTTGGAGCCACCAACCGGGACCAAAGGCCCCCTGACTGGGCTCGGCGCACAGGGCCATGTGGAGGCACATTGGTCCCGGTTCTTGTTTGAACCGGGACTAATGGGTTGAGGTATTAGTAACGACCCATTAGTCCCGGTTCCTGAACCGGGACTAAAGGCCCTTACGAACCGGGACTAATGGGTGGTTTTCTACTAGTGCCAGTAAGATAACCGTAAAACAGATTATCGTTTGCAATATTTTTTTTTAAAGGAAAAGCCGTTTCGAAGATGAAATCTTTCTTGTGAGCGATAGTTTACATTTGAGATTGTTATGTCAATACATGTCACTACTAAAAAACATGAAGAAACGTGCAATCACAATAAATTATATGTATATTTGAGATTGTTATGTCAATAGTTTATAAATTTTTTTATGGCCGGTCATAACTAGATGAATGAGAAAACAATTTTCTACTGTGTTATCGTGCGTTGCACGTGCAAGCTTACTAGTTCACGTTAAATACTCCTACCTCACTATTTTAAAGTGGTTGCCACCGGTTAATATACTGACCACCCAGGGAATCGGGAAACACACAGTGAGAATAGAGGAGAGCAGCATCCTCATGTTTGGGGTGAGACATAAATTGTGTGGGCTGAATACTATATTTAAACAGGTGTGACAATTAAAGGGAAGGATTTGTGGGCTAGATAGAATATTTAAATGGGTGGGATAATTAAAGGAGGGATTGAACGGAAATTGCTTTTGGAAACCGAGCTCCATGGAGGCTTCGAAATGCAAACTTTAAAACACATGAAAATTCATATTTTTACATTTCATAAAATCTGAAATAAATACAGACATACATGAAGGCATAATGCATAAGTGTATAAAATTTCAGGATGAAATACGATGAAATGAGAGATGTGCAAAATGAACAAATCTGGGTTTTTTAACAGATGATACTATTCATTCTCCTAGATCATGAATTTGTCTTTTTTTGTACAGGTCAAATTTCAAAGTATTTCATCCTGAAATTTTACATGCATACACCTCACATCCCGGTTTACTTGTACAAATTTTTTCAGATCTCTTTGAAACCAAAACTTTTGAGATTTAAATTTTTCAAAAATTCAGCCACGTTGGGGGGGGGGGGGGGGTGCATGGAGGAGAGAAGGAGGCATGCGGAAGCGGGTTCGGCCCTATAGAAGCGACAGCTAGTTGAGGGATTTTTTTTCAGGATTCGCAACCTAGCTGATTGAGAAGTTCTTCTGAGATAATTGATCTATGTGATGTCCTACTAACTGAAAACATTGATAAGGATACGAGTAGTACATGGACAATATTTGTGTGGTGTTTGCAGGTTGAGTACGAATTCAACTCAAGGTCTTCACGTGTATGATGTGTGTGTGCACTCTCTTTTTCGGATGCAACCTTGCACCCAAAATGACAACAAAGTGAATGCTTTTAGGAAATTAGACCATGATAACGCCATAACATTTTTAGTTTCTGAATGGCCTTTTAGAAGTCCTTATCTTATTCTCGCATATGTCCCAAAGTTCTTTTTATCTCTACCACATCTCCACAGCGTGATTATTAAGTCTTGCACCACGAGGGTGTGGCAATATGAGGATTTTTTTCCCCTGTTGCAACGCACGGGTATTTGCACGTATATCTCTGAAATAATGAATGCAGATAAATGAATTTTATCAGAAAAAGAAGGTTGTTCCGTTTCGACGTCAAGCGCGGGCCTACAGCTGTACTGGTGAGATCCATGTGGAGGGATCGCATGCTCTCTTGGATTCTTGGTCGATCGTTGTGGATATGTACAGTCGACTTGTTCAACCATTGACTGATGTGATGTAAATATGTAATCATGCATGCTAGTATTACTTTGATCCTGCCGTCCCATGCATATTATACATAAACGCGCTCTGCAGGCTGCCCACATCACAAAGACTTGTTCCTACACCCAACCATGTATATCATCCCCCTATAAATACAGCCTTCTCCACTCCTTAAACATCACACAATTCAAGCAGCATAGCAACCAATTCTAAAGCTCGACTGCTTGCTAATTTACTCTAGCGAGGACAAAGCAAAGAGACATGGCCATTCGAGTGTTGCTCCTTGCAGGAGCTCTCCTGGTCCTTGCATGCTCGCATGGCACCACGGCCTCCGACCCTAGCCTTCTCCAGGACTTCTGCGTTGCCGATAAGACATCTCCAGGTACAACATGCACACCGATATACTCCATGGAATTGTAGCTGAGCGATCATCCATCTTGGTTATCTTATACGAATGCATTCACCCATGCAGTGCATCTCAACGGACTGGCTTGCAAACCGGCGAAAGAGGTCGTCGTTGAGGATTTCTACTTCTCCGGTCTCCACGTGGCCGGCAATACAACCAACAAGCAGGGCTCTGCGGTGACCGCCGTTAACGTCGCGCAGATCGGTGGGCTGAACACCATGGGCGTCTCCCTCGTCCGCATAGACTACGCGCCGTTTGGCCTCAACCCTCCCCACACCCACCCGCGTTCCACCGAGATTCTGACTGTGCTGGAGGGCTGCCTGCACGTCGGGTTCGTGACGTCGAACCCCGAAAACAAGCACTTTGACAAGGTTTTGAACAAGGGAGATGTGTTCGTGTTTCCTAAGGGCCTCGTCCATTACCAATACAATAACAGGACGAGTAACGCGGTGGCCATTGCGGCGCTGAGCAGCCAGAACCCTGGAGTGATCACGATAGCCAACGCGGTGTTTGGAGCAGAGCCTTCCATCCCAGCTGGTATTACTACCAAAGCCTTCCAGGTTGAGAAGAGCACAGTGGATTGGATCCAAGCACAGTTCTAAGTTGTGTTCCCACGAGTGCGTTTGTTTGTCTATCGAGTCAATAGGTATATTTTGTGTAGTTTACACTATTCAATTTTGCATTGCATTACATTCTTTTTATAACACTGTAAGTCGAGGATATTGTGTCCTCACGGATGTATGTTTTTTCCTGCTTATTGTTGATGTGTTGTGGGACACACCCCTATTGACTATTTTTTTCCATAGCTAAATTGTACTGCCTTGTGTATAATATTGATGTGGTTGTGCGACACACCCCTATTGTTTATTTCAAAGGTAAATTGTTCTTTTCCTGTGTAACTAGCACAGTGGCACATTTTTTATTGTTATGAAATTGTTGAAAAATAATGTTTTTGATATTCTATTGTCAATGCTTAATTTAAATCATTTGAAAGCAAAATTATTAAAGGCCTCTATGGTATGCAGGATTTTAAAACCATGCAAGTTCAAATAGAGGACTAGAAGCACAATAATTTTGTAAACTTTTTTTGGGTTCAATAAATGTCAAGCCATAATAATAATAATACTCCATTTGTTCTGAAATATATTGCATAGTAGATTTTTTAAAATCTAGCTTCGTAAACTTTGACCTGAGTTTGTAGAAAAAATTGTCAACATCTAGAAACCGAATCATTACCATTGGATCATGAATCATTCCTCTAATGGGTTTCAGTTTTTAATTTTTTTTACCAACGGCACCATTGTGTAAGCCACATCACACAACTTATATTTTTTAAATGTTTTTCAATATTGAAAAACAACTTTATGTTCTTGAAATCATGAAAAGTATAAAAGAAATACAAATTTTACAAAATTCTCAAATCTGGGTTTCATTAAATCTCCAATTTTTAATTTATTCTGAATTTCTTATCGTTTGATTTACCTATTAGTAAGGATTTTGGTAAACAAGATAAAAATATCAGTATTTGAAATATATTTTTTTGAAAAATTTGAGATATGTTTTTAAGGAGACTTTTATGTGCGCACCACATAAGATAAAACTACCTTTGTAATAGTTAGATCCACTTTGAGGACAAATTTTACAAAATGTCAGGAGTTGGGGAGATCAGATATATCTGCTTTAAGATGTTCGTCATGGAGTCTGCACTCACCCAATAGTTGAGAGAGTAAAATTATCATTTCTTTTAGAACAATCACCACATAAATATAGGAATATTCGGGTCGTTCAAATTCTAATTTGATCCATGGTCCAATAAGAGAGATATGTGGGTGAATAGTAGCTAATTTAATTGGGTTATTAATATGGCCAAACATCCCTTTCAACATTCATTTTTTTTATTTTTTTATCTCTTCATTGAATTTTATTTAGAATGTGCCACAACTTTTATGGGGGTATTTCAAGGCAGTGAGTACTGGATGCAACCCGAATCAGGAGGATTCTCGATCACATATATGTATTGTTTTGCGAATAAATTGGTAAATGCATGACATATATTTTGAGTAGTCAATCAGACAAATAAAATAGTTCACATGTTATGCAGTTAACAATGAGCCATAGAACACACATGGTATTACGTAGACCAAAGAATTTTCCATGACATGAGCCTCCAATTCTTCTACACAGATACACCTAGCATGTCCACTTGTTCTCAAGCAGCACCACAGAAATGGAGAGACGAAGCTAGCTAGAAAATTAAAATATTTGGTTTGGAAGTTGCAGTGGCGCATGGAACTATGGAAGTACCATTCACATGGCTCCATCTAGCGGTTCAGCCTCACATGTCAGTACTTTTTCTTGAATTATGTATGACTATGGTAGGAAAAACTCATGTGAAAAATCTATGCATGCAACCAAGGAAGTGATGATCTGAATCACAGAAAGAGGAAATTGTGATCTCTCATTTCCGCGGTTCCTCGCTCTGAAGCACACAACACCCACCAGGACCAGAAGTGAAGCCATGGCCGACCACGGGACAAAGATCATGGCATGTAGCTTGGCTTGTGCACATTAGATCGTGGTATTCATACCTAGAATTATGGAGAAACATCGAGCCAAAGCGAATAGGCAATGGCTCATATAAGTACACAACTCATATTAGATTGGTATGTTCAGTCAGGAGCGATCGATGAATGTAAAGAATAACATTTTTTAATAAATTCAACCTTTTAAATACAATATTAAAACATATTCTAGGTCTAGTAGATTAATTATCCCGTTTGTACATTAACTCGGCAATCTTTCTATAGGATATGTGATATTAGGTCCTTGAGTTGAAGTTTTGATCATGGCATTTTTAATTGGAATAAAATAATATGATTTCCCTGGTGTGGTGATTACATTTGTTATTTGTAGATTAAGTCGCCAATTAACTTGTGTGTGATGCTATATAAGGAATGTTGAATTAAGGTTTTTAATTGTCGAATCTTTTTCCAATGAAATAAAAGGCTACGTTTAAAAAAATAGTTACTTACTTGGAGTAATGTTATATTAGGACGCCGACTTAAAGTTCTAATTTTATTGTGTCCTGATTAGTCATCTGTGTATGATATTCCTAAAAAAGGTTTCATATAATCACATGTTCCATAGTTCCATGCGCATTAATTTCTTTTATTTACGTCGATGATGATGCTAAACGTCATTGATGGACTTGTGAGCAGATGCGGACATCATGCTAGACTAATCAGAGTTCTTGTCGAGCACAAATTGTTTTAGTCTACATTTTTTTTGAGCATCAGTACAGACACAAGCGCTCATATACACGCGCATACACTCATCCCTATGAACGCGCACACACACCCTACCCCTATGAGCACCTCTGAGAGACTGAGCCGGCATATCATCTTGAGATTTACGAAGTCACCGTAGGCGCCTCGTCGTCGACGGGAACGTCTCCTCCCACTGAAGGCGCATCGCCGGAAATCCTGAAATAAATCCAGGAATAATGCGAGCACCAGGATTTGAACCCTGGTGGGTTGGGAATACCACTGTCCACCTAACCAACTCAACCACAGGTTGATTCGCATTGTTTTAGTCTACATGAGAAGTAGTACTCAATTATTATATTCCGGATAAGTACTCCCTCCGTCCGGAAATACTTGTCATCAAAATGAATAGAGGATGTATCTAGATGTATTTTAGTTCTAGATATATCCCTTTTTGTCCATTTTGATGACAAGTATTTTCGGACGGAGGGAGTAGTACTCAATTTAGCTAACAGTGTTCTTTCTTTAGGGTCAAGTGTGTCTTTCCTAATTAATCATTGTAGTTCAGATACATGAGATGCAACTAAAAGAGAGGTACGTGAGATGTAGTAGTTTTTTTAGTTTTCTTTGGAAGGGACGTGAGACCTAGTAGTTTTTTCTTTTGTTTTTAAGGGACACATAGATTGATGTAAGGTGCATACGACAAGATCAATCGGCTCAGTCGTAGTTTTTTCTTCTATTATATTTTATTTACAGGGATTTTTTTTCCTTTTAGCTAATTGAGTCATACATGTAGAGTACATTTCCTATCTAATTGTGAGTTTGGGGTCCAGTAGTGTAGTTACATAAATCTAATGGTTATATACTTTATTGGCCTACCAAATTAATGGTTGGATATCTCTAATTTTTGTGGGATTTTCTAGCCTATTTTTCTTTTTCCTGGTTAGCAAGCCTATTACTTTTAATATAGAAGATGTGTTGGCACGAAGGAGCCCGCAAAGATCCATCCGATAAGCCCCTTGTACATGCATCTAAAGATAAGAAATAATAAGAAGGATGATGATGTAGGAACCTTATTTGTGCTAACAAATAAGACCGCCTATTTAACTATAGGATAATGCGCTATCAATATACCAAAACGCAAAAGTTGAAGAATAATCATAAGAAAATAATCTTGAGAGTCGCTACCATTTAAAAACTTCAGAATCATTGTTTAGGAGAAGTTCACCGGCGAATGCTCTAATCCAAGTGTTTGGAGCCATCTCCTCTAACCAAGCATGAGCTTTGGGCAGCCAATCTTCATCTTCTCCATGTTCTTCTACCAAGTAGATACTGAAGTCGATATTTTTTCAAAAGATTGTTCTTCATGGTCTCTCACTTGTGTACCTTATTTAGATTCTCGTGGAGATGTATATAACACAGAGTTTGTGCTCATTCACTGAACACTAGCTAAGCAACATTAATCAGCCTTTGCATGCACATATATCATTACAACCTGATAACAAGTTGACATGGACAAGCTGTAACCAAAGATGCTCATGCTACCATAGAACTGCTTAGTAGTACTAGCGGCACAAAATAGCTACCAATGACAGGCGCCGTGCCCGCCACTGGTATTTAGGTTAACAGTCATTGGCGGAGCCAGGAAATTTGTATCAGTGGGGCCGAAGGCTGTTAAAACAGGTTGGGGAGGGCCAAGGTAATGAAAAATAGACTTCTAACAGCAGATAATCACTGGTTTTTTCACTGTTCATGAACAAATTAGCACTACATCCATATTGTTAGGGGGGGGGGGGGGGGGCAGGGCCCCTGCTGGTCCCCCTATCACCGCCACTGTTAACAGTGGTGGGCATGGAGTACCGCCCAGCACTGGTATTCTAAATACCAATGGCCGATGATATTTTGGGCCCGCCATTTTGGTTACCAATGGTGGGCGTAGTTTTGTGCCCGCCAATGTTAAGGTTTACTAGAACCGCATTAAATCCCGATGGGCCAGGAAAGCCTACACCCACCGGGTCGCCGCTGTCCATGTGTGTATGGGATGTCCATGACATAGCCAGCATAGACTCATTGTCATTGTAGTGGACGCCACTGACGATCCCGGCGTCGTTTTAGGCAGCCAGTGCCAACGAGCCCCGGTAGTTGTTGTCGGCGGTGTTCACAGCAGGATCCTTTTTTAGGGATGGCATGAACATATATCAATTTCACATTCACAACGAGTAATGTTTTGATTTCACATTTCATTTTGAAAACTCATACTATGTCCATTCACAGGGAACATGCAACAATAGCAAATATAGATCAAACAATCCGTGTGAAGTTTGAAAACAAGTTCGGCAACCTAGCATCCATGTATTTCATTTTTTTTTTACTAAAAACTAGATGCAATTACATACCTTTCCCTTTAGAAAGGACTTTGCCGTAGAGCTTTGGCATGTGTTTCTTGGATTCTTGGTCAATCGATGTAGATATGTACAGGTGACTTGTTCAAGATAGATTGATGTGATGTAATCATATATGCCATATATTAATTTGATCCTGCCGTCCCATGCATATTATACATACACACATGCGTAGCAGGCTGTCCAGATATAAACACGCGCTCTGCAAGCTGTCCAGATATAAACACGCGCTCTGCAGGCTGCCCACATCACAAAGACTTGTTCCTACACCCAACCATGTGTATCTAAACATACGTATATGTACGGCAAGATCTCCCTATATATAGCCTCCTTCATTGCTTAGAGATCACAATACAAGCAGCATAGCAACCGATTCCAAAGCTCGACTGCTTGCTAATTTACTCTAGCGAGCAGAAAACAAAGAGACATGGCCATTCGAGTGTTGCTCCTTGCAGGAGCTCTCCTGGTCCTTGCGTGCTCGCATGGCGCCACCGCCTCCGACCCCAGCCATCTTCAGGACTTCTGCGTCGCCGACAAGACATCTCCAGGTACAATACGCATACTGCTAGATAATCTCCATGGAACCGTAGTTGAGCAATCACCCATCTCGGTTATCTTATATGAATGCATCTACCCATGCAGTGCGTGTCAACGGACTGGTTTGCAAGGACGCGAAAGAAGTCACGGCCGAGGACTTCTACTTCTCTGGCCTCCACGTGGCCGGCAACACGACCAACAAGCAGGGCTCCGCGGTGACCGCCGTCAACGTCGCACAGATCGGCGGACTGAACACCATGGGCGTCTCCCTTGTCCGCATAGACTACGCCCCATTCGGCCTCAACCCTCCCCATACTCACCCACGTTCCACTGAGATTCTGACCGTGCTGGAGGGCTGCTTGCACGTCGGATTTGTGACGTCGAACCCCGAGAACAAACACTTTGAGAAGGTTCTCAACAAGGGAGATGTGTTTGTGTTTCCTAAGGGCCTCGTCCATTACCAGTATAATAACAGGACTACCGGTGCAGTAGCTATTGCGGCGCTGAGCAGCCAGAACCCTGGAGTGATCACGATAGCCAACGCGGTGTTTGGAGCTGAGCCTTCCATCCCGGCTGGTATTACTACCAAAGCCTTCCAGGTGGAGAAGAGCACAGTGGATTGGATCCAAGCACAGTTCTAAGTTATGTTCCCATGACTGTGTTTGTTTGTCTGTTGAGTCGATCGATACTGTTTTTTTAGACTATTCAAATTTGCATTGCATTACATTCTTTTTATAATATTGTATGTCGGGGATATTGTCTCCTCACAGATGCATGTTTTTTTCCTGTTTAATATTGATGCGTTGTGGGGCACACCCCTATCGACTATCGTTTTTTTCATAGGTAAATTGTACTATCATGTGTAATATTGATGTGTTGTGGGACACATCCCTATTGTTTAGATGAAAGGTAAATTGTTCTTTTCCTACGTAACTAGCATAGTGGCCCTCGCAAATGAGTGGGCACGCCTGAATTGTTGTAAAAATAATGTTTTTGATATTCTATTGCCAATGCTAAATTAAATGTCATAAGAAATCAGACTTATTAAAGGGATCTTCGTGTGTTGGTTTTAAAATAAAAAAATTGATACAAGTTCAAATAGAGGACCGGAAAGCACAATACTTTTGTAAACTGTTTTTGGTTCAATAAATGTCAAGCCATAATAATAATAGGTACTCCATTTATTCTGAAATATATTGCATGTTACATTTTGCAAAATCTAACTTTGTAAACTTTGGCCTAAGTTCGTAAAGAAAATTATCAACATCTACAAGACCAAACCATTACAATTAGATCATGACATATATTTCATATGTTATATATTTGGTATTGTATATATCAGTCAAACTTTACGAAACTTGACTTTTGAGAAAACAAATCGCACTATATTACGGGACGTAGTAAGTACAATTATGATTTTCTTATGCCACTAAATACCTAAATACGATTTTTATTGTGCATTATATTTTTGAAATAATATAACCGAACTAATGTATATAGACAGATGAATATCGCATTTGATGCTCTCACATCATGTCTTTTCGTGCAGCTAGTTTGTACATCAAACTCTCTAGAGAACCTTTTGAAATCACTGATCCTTTTAGAAAGTAAATGGTAAACCAAAGGTTTTGTTGATGTAAATATTTCCTGGTTCTCTATTTGGTCTTCCAACTATTAAAGCGGATAATTGTATCCATCAACTCTTAATACTATGTATGTTTGTTTCCTCTAGTGCGTTTCACTATTTAAATTTTTGGAACGACGTACCACCTTTGTGTTAGCCACATCACACAAATGTTAAGTTTTAGAATGATTTTCAATATTAGAAAGGAACTATATGTTCTTGAAATCATGAAAATTATAAAAGAACATACAAATTTGATAAAATTCACAAATGTGGTTTCCACTAAATCTCCAATTTTTAATTTATTGTAAATTTCTTATCATTTTCTTTACCTTTTGGTAGTTCAGGATTTTGTTAAATAAGATAAAATTTTCAATGTTTGAAGGAAACTTCCATGTGCGCACACCACGTCACCACATAATATAAAACTACCTTTGTGCCAATTAAAGCCACTTTGAGAAACAAAGTTCACAAAATGTCATGAGTTGAGGGGTCAAATGTATCTTATTTAAGATGTTCATCATGGAGCCTGCACTCGCCAAATAGTTGAGAGAATAAGATTATCATTTCTTTAAGAACAATCACCACATAAATAGAGGAATATCTGGGCAGTTCAAATTCTAATTTGATTCATGGTTTAGTGAGAGATATATGTGGGTGAATAGTAGCTATTTAATTAGGTTCTGAGTATGGCCAAACATCCCTATCAACATTCAGTTTGTCTTATTTAACTATTTTATTTTATCCCTGTATTGAATTCGAATTTGATATTGGTACAGGCGCGCATATCTATGTGATTATTTTATTTGGACTATGTCATTTTATGGGGGTATTTCAAGGCGGTGAGTACTAGATGCAACCCGAATCAGTAGAGTTCTCGGTCACATATATGTATTGTTTTGCGATTAAATTGGTAAATGCATGACATACATGATTTTTTGAGGGGTTAATCAGAAAGATAAAATACTTCACCTATTATACATTTAACAATAAGGCATAGTACATACATGATATTTCATAGAGCAAAGGTTTTTCCGTGACATGAGCCTCCAATTCTTCTAAACACATATAAACATGGCATGTTCCACTTTTTCTCAAGCAGCATCACAAGAAAGGAAAGGCGAAGCTACTTAGAAAAAAAAAATGAAATTTTGGGGATGGAAGTTGCAGTCCTGCTAGCGGTCCAGCCTCACGTGTGAGTACTTTATTCTTGAATCATGTGTTACTATGGCAGGAAAAACTCATATGAAAAATATGTGCATTGCATGCATGCGACCAAGGAAATCATTATGTGAATCACAGAAAGGATCTCATCTCCACAGTTCCTCACTCTGAAGCACACAACATCCACTCGGACCAAAACTGGAGCCATGGTCGACCGCGGGAAAAAGATAGTGGCATGTAGCTTGGCATGTGCACATTAAATCATGGTATTCATACCTAGAAGTTTTGTCATACATCAAGCCAAGGCGAATAGGCAACGGCTCATATGAGACCACAATTCATATTCGATCGATATGCTTAGTAAGGACCAGTGAAGAATGTAAAGAATAACATGTTGTAATAAATTCAGTCTTTTAAATATAATACTGAAAATATGTTCTAGGTCTGGTAGATTAATTATCCGGTTTGTATACTAACTCGGCAATTTTTCTATAGGATATGTGATATTGATCGTAGCATTTTTAATAATTGGAATAAAATACTATGTTTTTCTTGGTCTCGTGATTAAATTTGTTGTTTGTAGACCAAGTCACCAATTAACTTGTATGTGATGCTATATAAGGAATGTTGACTTAACGTTTTTTAATTGTGGCATCTTTTTCCAATGAAATAAAAGTTTACATTTTTTAAAACAGTTACTTATTTAGAATAATGTTATATTAGGGCTTGCAATGGGGCGTCAGGGCTTGCGATGGGGCGGTCAGTGCTCCGTCAAGTGGTTCGGCGTGGAGGTGCACAGTGGGTGCAGTGGCGCAGTTGCGGTGGCGGTACCAATCTAGGTCTGGACGGGTCGCATTCGGGCTTTGCTTTCCTGTGTAGGCTTCAGCTTTCGTGACGAATGCGGAGCTCGGTTGTGGTGTGATGTTCGTTGGTGTTGGCTCGCCTCCATGGTGGCAGTGCGAGTTGATCGGAGGGCTCTCGGGTCCGTTAGTCATGGTATGCTACTGCCAATGCAGTGCGGCTCTGGTCCTCTCTCTGTTGGTTGTAGTTAGGCCCCTTCCTGGTCTCGTGTTGGGTGGGGGGGGGGGGGTGCTCTGGGCGACGGTCTTGTTTCGATGGGGGTTAATAGATACCAGCGACCATGGCATTATGGCGCCCTCCTATTTTTGAAGTTGTCGGTGAAATCTTGGCGGTCGAGTTTTGAGTTGGCCAATGTGGGCATTGTTGTTTTTTTTTTCTATGTAGTTTTAACCTTGTTTTTCTGATACATCGGGCTATTATGTATTTTTGTTTTCCCTCTTAATGAATTCGGCATAGCTCCTGCCTATTTTCATATCTATATTTGTGCCTACTAATAAAGTAAGGTGCGCTTTTCTGACTTTTTTGATCCATTCACTCATATTATTAATTTTGATATTTTTTCTATGGATAATTAAATTTGTTGGTCCCCGAATGAGAGTTTCTTTCGAGGTGGTATTAAAGTGTATCAGCATGAACCAACAATAGTATGGGTTGCGTGTCTTTGACCTAACCAGCCAATTGCTTCACTACCTCAGATAAGACCAATGAAGCCATTTTATTTGCATGTAAGAAAGGACTCAAAAAAAAATCATACATCACCGTGGCCATGGTGCTTCGTACGTTTCGTAAGTTGCCGCACGCATTTTTTAAGGGGAAAACCAAGCTTTATTCATCAAAATCCACAGAAGGTGGGATACATCTTTGGTTGTGGGATTGGCCAAACCAAATGTGGCATCCCGGACCACGAGTAAGAGAATGCTTGGCTAAACTATGAGCTTCTAAATTAACTCTACGACTCTCAAATTTGAAAATACAATTAAAAGGTGCTGACTGCAGTTTGATTTCATTGATGATGGCGCCATATCTTCCGGCTGAGCCCTTCATGATGTCTCCTACGACCTGCTTGCAATCAGAAGAAATGACCATATTGGGTACATGCAGATCTTCCGCAAGTGCCAAGGCTTCCCTCACCACCATGGCCTCCAGAGTGGCCGGGTCCTGTATCCCCACTATCACCAATAATGAGCTGCCAATAAAGTTTCCGGCGCCGTCCCTACACACCGCAGAAACCGAGCCGCCCCTGCCCTGACGAACCACGGCATCAACATGTATTTTGTGGTACCCCGTCGGTGGCGCAGTAGGGCGCTGGGCTTGGCCCTGCATGGTAGGAGCAGCGAATCTGGTAGCAGGTTTCTCCGAGACGATTGATAGCTCCTCGATGAACCGGGTGATAAACGAGTAAGTTGCATGGGGGCTTTGAAATATGCCTTCATGAATAGCCTTCCTGCGCGCTGACCAGGTCGCCCACAACGTAACAGAGAGCTTGATAAACATGTCATGCGATAATAGATCCATCAAAGTAAAGATCCATTGCTTGGCGTTGATCTCTGTGGTCTCTGCTAACTTTTGTGCCAACTCGTCATCAACTAGTGCCCAAATGCATCATGACATAGTGCAGTTGACGAGAGAATGCTTCCATGAATCTGGTGCTCCACAAATGCCACATGCCACTGAGTCTGTCATATGTCTATGGGTCCTAACATCGTTTGTGGGTATCGAATGTTTAGAGAGGCGCCATAAGAACATCCTGACCTTCCCTAGAACCTTAGTATTCCAAAGGGTTTTCCATGACTTCTCTTCCATGTTCGCCCGGGACGAGCCAGCGGTGCCCTCAAGCCATGCCTCCCTCCTTTGCCTGGTTGAAATAAGCAATCTAGAAGCTGACTTCACTGAGAAATTGCCGTTCTTTTCGAAGTTCCAACTCCAAAAATCTGGGATATTTCTTGTGCATATGGGAATTCTGAGGATGACCGAAACATCCATTGGCATAAAGACCTCCTCCACTCGTTGTCTGATCCACGTTGCGAACGTTGGATCAATCAGCTCGGACACTAAAGAGGGCCGGTTTTGTGAGATACATCCGTACAGGCATAGCATCTAATCCCGTGGTAGCCAATTATCGTTCCATATGTTCGTTGTATTTCCATTGCCAATTCGTATGATTAAACCCAGTTTCAGAGTGTCCCTTCCCTCTGCGCCCTCCAGATTTTGCTTGGATGATTTCCCAAAATAGTTTCCAGAATTGTGGTGTTTGGGAAGTAAACAGCTTTCAAAATTCGGCCACTTAGGGAACCTGGATTCTGCAATAGTCGCCATGCCTGGCGAGCTAGCATTGCTAGATTAAAAAGCTCAAAATCTTTAAAACCTAAACCTCCCATACCTTTAGGTTGTGTCATTGTTTTCCAGGATACCCAGTGAGGCTTCCGCTTGCCATCTTTAGACCCCCACCAGAACTTTCTGATCATCATGTTCAAGTGCTCACATAAACCTCTAGGTAGTTTGAGGTAAGACATGGAGAAAACCGGCACTGCTTGGGCGACAGATTTAACAAGAACTTCCTTTCCAGCTGATGATAGGGCCTGCGCAATCCATCCCTGAATCTTGCTCCATAGACGATCTTTGAGGTATTTAAAGGCACCATTCTTTGACCCTCTAATGTCCGATGGCATCCCAAGGTACTTTTCATTCAAAGTTTCGTTCTGGACATTTAGGCCGGTTTTTACTTCATGTCTTGTACTATCTGCCCCCCCCCCCCCTCCTAAAGAATATGGAGGATTTAGCATGATTGATTCTCTGACATGTGGCCTTACAATATTGATCCAAAACCAGGTTCACCTCATTAGCTCCCTCACCGTTTGCCTTGAAAAACAGAAGGCTGTCATCAGCGAATAGCAAACGGTTGACCAGTGGCGCTGACGGTGCCACCTATATACCTTGCAAGTTGGATGACTCTCTTCTGGATTTGAGTAGGCACGACAGGCCCTCTGCTGCTAGCAAGAACAAGTAGGGAGATATTGGGTCCCCTTGTCTTAGTCCTCTTGATGGTATAAACTCTTCCAATCTCTTACCATTGAACATGACAGAAAATTTTACTGTGGTCACCAGACTCATCACAACGTCCACCCATCTGTTCGTGAAGCCAAGTTTGAGCATAATTGCCCGTAGGTATAACCACTCCAGTCTATCATATGCCTTCATCGTATCAAGCTTCAACGCACATGACTGGTGTTTCTTTGCCTTGTTCCGCTTCATGAAGTGTAAACATTCATATGTTGTTATGATATTATCGGTAATTAACCTCCCTGGAACAAAAGCTGATTGCTCCTCTGATATTATATCAGGTAAAACTATCTTTAGACGGTTAGAAAAATCACCTTGGATGCTATCTTGTAAAGGACATTGCATAAACTTATCGGGCGGAACTGAGTGAGGAGTGTGGGGTTTTTTACCTTCGGAATCAACACTAGCACCGTCTCATTTATGCTCTCGGCTGACTCATGTCCTTCTACAATTTTTAAAACCACTTTAGTAACCTCTTCTTTGCATATATCCCAATGCCTTTGGAAAAAGTGGGTTGGGAACCCATCCGGCCCCGACGCTTTTGTTGGGAACATCTGGAACAAAGCGGTTTGAACTTCCTCATGGCTATATGGTGCATTTAAGACCTCATTCATCTCTGGCGTTACCTTTCTTGGGACTGTATCTAGCACTTGATCCATGTTTTGAGTCCCCTCCGAGGTATACAACTCCTTGTAAAACGTCGTGGTCAATGCCTCCATCTCACTGCTATGCTCAGTCATCTGCCCATCTGGACATTGAAGTCTTTGATTTGATTTTTCCTTCTGCGTCTACTTGCTCTGAGATAGAAAAAGTAAATGTTTTTGTCTCCATGAGCCAGCCAATCAAGTCTTGCTCTTTGGCGCCATAAAATCTCCTCCCGATGGAATAATTCAACAAGCCTATCGGTCACTTTCAACTCTGCATGGCATGGTCCTGTGCAGCCTGCGATCTGGCGCAGAATCTGCAGTTGCCGCTTTAGTTGGTCTATTTCTTGTCTCACGCTGCCGAAGTGTGTACGATCCCAATTGGTCAGGTCAGCCGACAGCCCCTGCAGCTTAGCATGCAAGGATTCCACCGATCTCCTATCACACGCACCCATCCGGTCTCCACTACTCCGGGCAGCGCCTCGTCCCGCTCCCAGCATAATTCATATTTAAAGGGACGGGGGCCCCGGCTGCATGCATGTACGTCGCACAAATGGAGCAAGATAGGGCTATGATCGGACGAAGCTGCACTCTTATGCTCAATATTTGCATTAGGGAAAGCCGAGACAAAGGCTGAATTAGCAACGCCTCTATCCAGCCGAACCCTAGTATAGGTCCCTCCTGCCACCTTTTTCTCGAACGTCCAATTTATTCCTGTATATCCGATGTATGTTAACCCACATGTATCCAAAGCATCCCGAAAAAAGTCCATCTGTGCCTGACTTCGGTTTCCAACTCCATCATGCTCATGGGCATGGATTACCTCGTTGAAATCATCCATGGCTATCCATGGTAAGGTGCTTACTCCTGTAATTCCTCGAAGCGTGTCCCACATCGTTGGTTGACTTGCGCCTCCCCATAGACAAAAGTCACTCGTATTTGTTCATCAACAATATCCTCCACAGCAACATCAATATGATACTCAGAATAACCAAGAACTTAAACTTTTATTGAATATTTCCAAAAAATTCCAAGACCCCCACTTCTACCAGAACTACTAATTGCATAACTTTTATCAAAACCAAGAGTACCCACAAAATTCTCAACACGAGATCCCTCTATTTGAGTTTCTAAGATACAAGTATAGAGGGGGCATACTGCTTCGCTACGAAGCTCTCGAACTGTCGCGGATTTGCGAGCCCCACGACAGTTCCAACATAGTATACTCATTGTGCGGGGCGCGACCCCACTTGGCGGCCCGCCAAGCGTGCATCAGATGGTTTGTTTGTTGTTGGATTCTTGTCCTTTCCCCTTCTCACTTATTTGTGGAGTTTGTTTGTTCCTCTTTGACTCTTGTTTTGATGAGGGGCTCGCCGGCACAGGTGGAGGCGGAAGGGCAAGCAGAGTGTTGCCCTCTTGATGATGATTAGTGGCTGGTACGGATCGAGATCCAGTGACATGCTGTGAGCATGTCACCAATGAACAGTAATGGTAACATGCGCCCCTCTCTGGACCGCCGGATCGAGAATCAATGGAAAGATCTCGAATAAACAGTGTCAGATCTACAGGGTTTTGTCTACAGTACCCCCTCTACAGTGTTCTCTGCTACAGTATCGTCCACAGTGTTTCTCCGCTACAATATTTAATCTGGACCGCCCCCCCTGCATCCAACGGCTGCCGGCCCGCATGTTACGGCGTGACTGCCTGTGGGCATGTCACCGGATCCCTGTCCGGCTGGTACCATCGTGGCTGGGTCTTGCGGTGCTCCGCTTTTTCTGTTTTTATCAGCGTCCTCCATCTCAAAGTCACCAGGCTTGCCCATCGAGAGGTCAACCTTGTAAGCCTGCTGTTCTTGGGTATTCCCTCTTCCTCGTACTCTTCCATTGCTCGATCGGCCCCTGCCACGGCCGCCTCCTTCTCCTGGACCACGCATGCTCAAGTTTCGTAAATAGCCATCCTGCACTGCGCCATGTTGCTTTGCACTGCAGGGACTACACTTATGGAGTGCCAGTCATGCAAGTGGGCTTTTGAGAAACGCAGAAATAAATTGACGCTATGGGAATCGAACTCATAACCTCTCCCATCGGCTGCACCTGGTAGATAGCATTTTTCACATTAAATACTCCCACCTCGCTATTTTAAAGTGGTTGCCACCGGTTAATACTCCCTCCGTTTTAAAATAGATGGCCCAACTTTGTACTAACTTTATACTTCCTTCGTCTGAAAATACTTGTCATCAAAATGAATAAAAGGGGATGTATCTAGATGTATTTTAGTTTTAGATATATTTTTTGTCCATTTTGATGATAAGTATTTTCGGACGGAGGTAGTACTAAAATTAGTACAAAGTCAAGTCATCTATTTAGGAACGGAGAGCGTATAACCCAAGGAATCGGCAAACACACAGTGAGAATAGAGGAGAGCAGCATCCTCATGTTTGGGGCGAGAGAGAGATTGTGTGGGCTGGATATGATATTTAAACGGGTGGGATAATTGAAGGGAAGGATTGTGGGCTGGATAGAATATTTAAATGGGTGGGATAATTAAAGAAGGGATTGAGTGTCAGCTGAATTGAGTGGCAATGATGGAGTTTTTGCAGGATGCGCAAGGTAGCTCATTGAGAAGTTGTTCTGAGATAATTGATCTATGTGATGTCCTACCGACTGAAAGTTGATTAGGATATAAGCAGTGGCGGAGCTACGCCAGATTTCCAGGGGGTGAAACACAAAATGTGAACGACTGAGGGGGAAAACAACAATTTTTCCTTCCAACTAAGCCCTTTATTAATTTTTTCCTACAATGAATTGTGCATGGCTCGGGGGCAACAGCCCCCCAACAACACACTTAGTACATGGACAATATTTGTGTGGTCTTTGCAGGCTGGGTACGAATTCAACTCAAGGTCTTCACGTGTATCATGTGTGTGCACTCTCTTTTAGTGGATCATAATGGTAGATGCAACCTTACACCAAAAATGACTACAAGGTGAATGCTTTTAGGAAATTAGACCGTGATAACGCCGTAACATTTTTAGCTTCCGAATGGCCTTTTAGAAGTCGTTATCTTATTCTTGTATATGTCCCAAAGTTCTTTTTATCTCTACCATATCTCCATAGCATGATTCTTAAGGGGCTGTTTGGTTGGAGGCCTGAGGAGACTTGCCTGGCCTGACAACCTCCCTAAGTTGTATTTAAAGTCTGTTTGGTTGGTGCCTGAAGTTCTGGACATGTGCCTGGCCTGGAGCTCACATGCAGTTCATTAGCCTGGCAAGATCACAGGCAGCTTCATTAGCCTGTTTCAGGCCGATGGAATCGGAGGCCTGAGCTCCAGGCACACATTGTTTTCAATTGTTTAGCACCCTATGATGTACTATCGATCAACTCAGCCGTCCAATCTACCCATTTAATATTTAAGCATTTGTCTCAGGCCAGGCTACCGGCAGGGTAGCAACCAAACGCCGCATGTGCGCAGCTGCCTAGCAGGCAAGAATCCATCTTTTCCCATCGGACTGTCAGGCACGAAATTTGGTCAGGCACGGAGCTCGGGCCTCCAACCAAACAGCCCCTAAGTCTTGCACCACGAGGATGTGGCAATATCAGGATTTTTTTTCTCCCGTTGCAAGGCACGGGCATTTGCTACGACGTTAAGCACGGGCCTAGTGCTGTACTGGTGAGATCCATGTGGAGGGATCGCATGCTCTCTTGGATTCTTGGTCGATCGATGTGGATATGTACAGTCGACTTGTTCAACCATAGACTGATGTGATGTAAATAGGTAATCATGCATGCTAGTAGGAGTATTAATTTGATCCTGCCGTCCCATGCATATTATACATACATATGCGTAGCAGGCTGTCCAGATATATACGCGCGCTCTGCAGGCTGCTCACATCACAAAGACTTGTTCCTGCCCAACCATGTAATAATCTATACATAAATAAATGTATGGCAAGATCTCCCTGTAAATACTGGCCTCCTTCACTCCTAAACATCGCACAATCCAAGCAGCAAAACAACCAATTCCAAAGCCTGACTGCTAGCTAATTTACTCTACCGAGGAGAAAGCGAAGAGACATGGCCACTCGAGTTTTGCTCCTTGCAGGAGCTCTCCTGGCCCTCGCGTGCTCGCATGGCGCCACCGCCTCCGACCCCAGCCTTCTCCAGGACTTCTGCGTCGCTGACAAGATGTCTCCAGGTACATACCCTCTGCTGATATACTCCACAGAGTTGTAGCTAAGCAATCGCCTATCTCAGTTTATCTAACACGAACGTTTCCACCTACACAGTGCGTGTCAACGGACTGGCTTGCAAGGACGCGAAAGAAGTCACGGCCGAGGACTTCTACTTCTCTGGCCTCCACGTGACCGGCAACACGACGAACAAGCAGGGCTCCGCGGTGACTGCCGTCAATGTCGCACAGATCGGCGGACTGAACACCATGGGTGTCTCCCTTGTTCGGATCGACTACGCGCCGTTTGGCCTCAACCCTCCCCACACCCACCCGCGTTCCACCGAGATTCTGACCGTGCTAGAGGGTTGTCTACACGTCGGGTTCGTGACGTCGAACCCCGATAACAAACACTTTGAGAAGGTTCTCAACAAGGGAGATGTGTTTGTGTTCCCTAAGGGCCTCGTCCATTACCAGTACAATAATGGCACGACCCATGCAGTGGTTCTTGCGGCATTAAGCAGCCAGAACCCTGGAGTGATCACGGTAGCCAACGCGGTGTTTGGAGCGGAGCCTTCCATCCTGGCTGGTATTACTACCAAGGCGTTCCAGGTGGAGAAGAGCACTGTGGATTGGATCCAAGCACAATTCTAAGTATGTGTTCCCACGAGTATGTTTGTTTGTACGTCAGAGTCGATCGGTACTATTTTGTTTAGAATATTCAAATTTGCATTGTATTAAATTATTTCTATAACATTGTAAGTCGAGGATATTGTGACCTCATGGATGTATGTTGTTTTCCTATTTAATGTCGAGGATATTGGGACACACCCCTATTGACTTTTTTCCATTGGTAAATTGTACTATCTTGTGTAATATTGATGTGTTGTGGGAGATATCCTTATTGTTTATTTCAACGGTAAATTGTTCTTTTCATGCTTAACTAGCATAGTTGTCCTCGCAAATGCGAGGGCGCCACCTTTATTGTTATGAAACTGTTGGAAAAATAATGTTTTTGATATTATATTGCCAATGCCAAACGGAATATCATAAGAAATCAAACCTATTAAGGCCTCCCTGGTACGCAGTATTTTAAAACATAGGTATTTAATGCAAGTTAAAATTGAGGACTGGAAAGAACAATAATTTTGTAAACTCCTTTTTGGTTTAATAAATGTCAAGCATAATAATAAGTACTCCATTTGTTCCAAAATATATTGCATATTAGATTTTTGCAAAATCTAACTTTGTAAACTTTGACCTAAGTTTGTAGAAAAAATCGTCAACATCTACAATACCAAATCATTACCTTTAGATCATGCAATATATTTTATATGGTATATATTATGTATTTTATATGTTGTTCAAACTTTATGAAACTTGACTTTTCAGAAAACCAAATCACACTATATTATGCAGCGGAGTAAGTATAATTATGATTTCCTATGTCACTAAATCACTGGAAAAAATAGCGCGCTATAGCGTCGCTTATAGCACGCTATAGCATATTGAGAATGGCCTCGCTAAATATATTGGTGTACAAACTCTCGCTAATAGCACGCTATAGCGCGATATAGCACGCTAATAGCATATTTTGGGGTCGGCGCTATTTTGTTGTAGCAAGCTATTTTTTTTTCATTGCACTAAATACTTCAATATGATTATTATTGTGCATTATACTTTTGAAATAAATATGACTGAACTAATGTATATAGAAAGATGGATATCACATTGGCTGCACTCACATCATGTCGTTACGTGCACCTAGCTAGTACATCAAACCCTCTATTGAAATCCCTGATGTTTTTAGAAAACAAATGGTAAACAAAAGGTTTTCTTAGGATAAATATTTTTTTGGACTTTGAACTATTTTTTGGTTCTCAGTTGGAATTCCAACTATTAAACCGGATAATTTTATCCATCAACTCTTAATACTTTATATGTTTGTTTCCTCTAGTGGGTGTCACCGTTTAAATTTTTTTACTGATGTGACACCTTTGTGTAAGTCACATGACACAATTTTTAAGTTCTAAAATGGTTTTCAATATTTAAAAACAACCATATGTGCTTAAAATCATGAAAAGTATAAAAGAACATACAAATTTGACAAAATTCTCAAAGGTTGTTTTCACGAAATCTCCATTTTTAAATTTACTCTAACTTACTTATCATTTCCTTTAAATTTTGGTAGTTTAGGATTTTGGTAAATAAGATAGAAAATATCAATATATGAAACAATACTTAAAGGAAACTTTTATGTGTGCACCACATAAGATAAAACTACCTTTGTAATAGTTAAAGCCACTTTGAGGGAGAAAATTTATAAAATTTCAGGAGTTTAGTGGTCAAATATATCTGGTTTAAGATGTTCGTCATGTAGCCTACACTTGCCCAATAGTTGAGAGAATAAAATTATCATTTCTTTTAGATCAATCACCACACAAATATAGGAATATTAAGGTAGTTCAAATTCTAATTCCATCCATGGTTCAATGAGAGATATGTGTGGGTGAATAGTAGCTAATTAATTGTGTTCTGAGTACGCCCAAACATTTCTATCAACATTGAATCTGTCTTATTTAATTATTTGTTTTATCTCTGTATTGAATTCAAATTTGATATTGGTACACACACATATGTCGTATCTATATGGTGATTTTATTTAGACTATGCCCCAACTTTTATGGGGGTGTTTCAAGGCAGTGAGTACTGGATGCAACCCGAATCGGGAGAGTTCTCGATCATTTTTCACATATATGTATTGTTTAGCAATTAAATTGTTAAATGTATGACATATTTGAATTTTTTAGAGGTCAGTCAGAAAAATTAAATACTTCACATGTTATACATTTAACAATGAGCCATAGAACACACATGATATTGCATAGACCAAAGGATTTTCCGTGACAAGAGCCTCCAATCCTTCTAAACAAATATACACTTGGCATGTTTCCACTTTTTCTCAAGCAACACCACAAGAAAGAGAGATCTGAAGCTAGTTAGAAAAATTGAAATGTTTGGTTGGAAGTTACAGTGGTGCATGGAAGTGCCATTCACATGGCTCCAACTAGTGGCCCACCCTCACATGTTAGTACTTTGTTCTTGAATCGTGTATGTCTATGGTAAGAAAAACTCGTGTCAAAAATATATGCATGCAACCAAGGAAATCATGATCTGAATCACAGAAAGAGGAAAATGTGATATATTTCCACGATTCCTCACTCTGAAGCACACAACAACCACCAGGACCAAAAGTGGAGCCATGGCGGACCACGGGACAAAGATCGTGGCATGTAGCTTGACATTTGCACATTAAACCATGGTATTCATACCTAGATGTATGGACATACGTCAAGCCAAGGCAAATAGGCAATGGCTCGTATGAAATCACAATTCATATTCGATCGGCATGCTAAGCAAGGACCGATGAATGTAAAGAACAACATGTCGTAATAAATTCAACCTTTTAAATAGAATATTAAAAATTATAGGTCTAGTAGATTAATTATCTAGTTTGTATACTGACTCGGCAATTTTTCTGTCGGATATGTTATATTAGGACCTTGAGTTAAAGTTTTCATCGTGGCATTTTTAATTGTAATAATACTATGACTTCCTTCGTCTCGTGATTAAATATGTTGTTTGTAGATTAAGTCGCCAATTAACATGTGTGGTGCTATATAAGGAGTGTTGAACTAAAGTTTTAAATTGTGGCATATTTTTCCAATAAAATAAATGCTTAAATTTTATAAAACTTAATTACTTATTTGGAGTACTTATTTTTAATTTATTGTAAATTTCTTATCATTTTCTTTACCTTTTGGTAGTTCAGGATTTTGTTAAATAAGATAAAATTTTCAATGTTTGAAGGAAACTTCCATGTGCGCACACCACGTCACCACATAATATAAAACTACCTTTGTGCCAATTAAAGCCACTTTGAGAAACAAAGTTCACAAAATGTCATGAGTTGAGGGGTCAAATGTATCTTATTTAAGATGTTCATCATGGAGCCTGCACTCGCCAAATAGTTGAGAGAATAAGATTATCATTTCTTTAAGAACAATCACCACATAAATAGAGGAATATCTGGGCAGTTCAAATTCTAATTTGATTCATGGTTTAGTGAGAGATATATGTGGGTGAATAGTAGCTATTTAATTAGGTTCTGAGTATGGCCAAACATCCCTATCAACATTCAGTTTGTCTTATTTAACTATTTTATTTTATCCCTGTATTGAATTCGAATTTGATATTGGTACAGGCGCGCATATCTATGTGATTATTTTATTTGGACTATGTCATTTTATGGGGGTATTTCAAGGCGGTGAGTACTAGATGCAACCCGAATCAGTAGAGTTCTCGGTCACATATATGTATTGTTTTGCGATTAAATTGGTAAATGCATGACATACATGATTTTTTGAGGGGTTAATCAGAAAGATAAAATACTTCACCTATTATACATTTAACAATAAGGCATAGTACATACATGATATTTCATAGAGCAAAGGTTTTTCCGTGACATGAGCCTCCAATTCTTCTAAACACATATAAACATGGCATGTTCCACTTTTTCTCAAGCAGCATCACAAGAAAGGAAAGGCGAAGCTACTTAGAAAAAAAAATGAAATTTTGGGGATGGAAGTTGCAGTCCTGCTAGCGGTCCAGCCTCACGTGTGAGTACTTTATTCTTGAATCATGTGTTACTATGGTAGGAAAAACTCATATGAAAAATATGTGCATTGCATGCATGCGACCAAGGAAATCATTATGTGAATCACAGAAAGGATCTCATCTCCACAGTTCCTCACTCTGAAGCACACAACATCCACTCGGACCAAAACTGGAGCCATGGTCGACCGCGGGAAAAAGATAGTGGCATGTAGCTTGGCATGTGCACATTAAATCATGGTATTCATACCTAGAAGTTTTGTCATACATCAAGCCAAGGCGAATAGGCAACGGCTCATATGAGACCACAATTCATATTCGATCGATATGCTTAGTAAGGACCAGTGAAGAATGTAAAGAATAACATGTTGTAATAAATTCAGTCTTTTAAATATAATACTGAAAATATGTTCTAGGTCTGGTAGATTAATTATCCGGTTTGTATACTAACTCGGCAATTTTTCTATAGGATATGTGATATTGATCGTAGCATTTTTAATAATTGGAATAAAATACTATGTTTTTCTTGGTCTCGTGATTAAATTTGTTGTTTGTAGACCAAGTCACCAATTAACTTGTATGTGATGCTATATAAGGAATGTTGACTTAACGTTTTTTAATTGTGGCATCTTTTTCCAATGAAATAAAAGTTTACATTTTTTAAAACAGTTACTTATTTAGAATAATGTTATATTAGGGCTTGCAATGGGGCGTCAGGGCTTGCGATGGGGCGGTCAGTGCTCCGTCAAGTGGTTCGGCGTGGAGGTGCACAGTGGGTGCAGTGGCGCAGTTGCGGTGGCGGTACCAATCTAGGTCTGGACGGGTCGCATTCGGGCTTTGCTTTCCTGTGTAGGCTTCAGCTTTCGTGACGAATGCGGAGCTCGGTTGTGGTGTGATGTTCGTTGGTGTTGGCTCGCCTCCATGGTGGCAGTGCGAGTTGATCGGAGGGCTCTCGGGTCCGTTAGTCATGGTATGCTACTGCCAATGCAGTGCGGCTCTGGTCCTCTCTCTGTTGGTTGTAGTTAGGCCCCTTCCTGGTCTCGTGTTGGGTGGGGGGGGGGGGGGGGGGGGGGGCGGGGTGCTCTGGGCGACGGTCTTGTTTCGATGGGGGTTAATAGATACCAGCGACCATGGCATTATGGCGCCCTCCTATTTTTGAAGTTGTCGGTGAAATCTTGGCGGTCGAGTTTTGAGTTGGCCAATGTGGGCATTGTTGTTTTTTTTTTCTATGTAGTTTTAACCTTGTTTTTCTGATACATCGGGCTATTATGTATTTTTGTTTTCCCTCTTAATGAATTCGGCATAGCTCCTGCCTATTTTCATATCTATATTTGTGCCTACTAATAAAGTAAGGTGCGCTTTTCTGACTTTTTTGATCCATTCACTCATATTATTAATTTTGATATTTTTTCTATGGATAATTAAATTTGTTGGTCCCCGAATGAGAGTTTCTTTCGAGGTGGTATTAAAGTGTATCAGCATGAACCAACAATAGTATGGGTTGCGTGTCTTTGACCTAACCAGCCAATTGCTTCACTACCTCAGATAAGACCAATGAAGCCATTTTATTTGCATGTAAGAAAGGACTCAAAAAAAATCATACATCACCGTGGCCATGGTGCTTCGTACGTTTCGTAAGTTGCCGCACGCATTTTTTAAGGGGAAAACCAAGCTTTATTCATCAAAATCCACAGAAGGTGGGATACATCTTTGGTTGTGGGATTGGCCAAACCAAATGTGGCATCCCGGACCACGAGTAAGAGAATGCTTGGCTAAACTATGAGCTTCTAAATTAACTCTACGACTCTCAAATTTGAAAATACAATTAAAAGGTGCTGACTGCAGTTTGATTTCATTGATGATGGCGCCATATCTTCCGGCTGAGCCCTTCATGATGTCTCCTACGACCTGCTTGCAATCAGAAGAAATGACCATATTGGGTACATGCAGATCTTCCGCAAGTGCCAAGGCTTCCCTCACCACCATGGCCTCCAGAGTGGCCGGGTCCTGTATCCCCACTATCACCAATAATGAGCTGCCAATAAAGTTTCCGGCGCCGTCCCTACACACCGCAGAAACCGAGCCGCCCCTGCCCTGACGAACCGCGGCATCAACATGTATTTTGTGGTACCCCGTCGGTGGCGCAGTAGGGCGCTGGGCTTGGCCCTGCATGGTAGGAGCAGCGAATCTGGTAGCAGGTTTCTCCGAGACGATTGATAGCTCCTCGATGAACCGGGTGATAAACGAGTAAGTTGCATGGGGGCTTTGAAATATGCCTTCATGAATAGCCTTCCTGCGCGCTGACCAGGTCGCCCACAACGTAACAGAGAGCTTGATAAACATGTCATGCGATAATAGATCCATCAAAGTAAAGATCCATTGCTTGGCGTTGATCTCTGTGGTCTCTGCTAACTTTTGTGCCAACTCGTCATCAACTAGTGCCCAAATGCATCATGACATAGTGCAGTTGACGAGAGAATGCTTCCATGAATCTGGTGCTCCACAAATGCCACATGCCACTGAGTCTGTCATATGTCTATGGGTCCTAACATCGTTTGTGGGTATCGAATGTTTAGAGAGGCGCCATAAGAACATCCTGACCTTCCCTAGAACCTTAGTATTCCAAAGGGTTTTCCATGACTTCTCTTCCATGTTCGCCCGGGACGAGCCAGCGGTGCCCTCAAGCCATGCCTCCCTCCTTTGCCTGGTTGAAATAAGCAATCTAGAAGCTGACTTCACTGAGAAATTGCCGTTCTTTTCGAAGTTCCAACTCCAAAAATCTGGGATATTTCTTGTGCATATGGGAATTCTGAGGATGACCGAAACATCCATTGGCATAAAGACCTCCTCCACTCGTTGTCTGATCCACGTTGCGAACGTTGGATCAATCAGCTCGGACACTAAAGAGGGCCGGTTTTGTGAGATACATCCGTACAGGCATAGCATCTAATCCCGTGGTAGCCAATTATCGTTCCATATGTTCGTTGTATTTCCATTGCCAATTCGTATGATTAAACCCAGTTTCAGAGTGTCCCTTCCCTCTGCGCCCTCCAGATTTTGCTTGGATGATTTCCCAAAATAGTTTCCAGAATTGTGGTGTTTGGGAAGTAAACAGCTTTCAAAATTCGGCCACTTAGGGAACCTGGATTCTGCAATAGTCGCCATGCCTGGCGAGCTAGCATTGCTAGATTAAAAAGCTCAAAATCTTTAAAACCTAAACCTCCCATACCTTTAGGTTGTGTCATTGTTTTCCAGGATACCCAGTGAGGCTTCCGCTTGCCATCTTTAGACCCCCACCAGAACTTTCTGATCATCATGTTCAAGTGCTCACATAAACCTCTAGGTAGTTTGAGGTAAGACATGGAGAAAACCGGCACTGCTTGGGCGACAGATTTAACAAGAACTTCCTTTCCAGCTGATGATAGGGCCTGCGCAATCCATCCCTGAATCTTGCTCCATAGACGATCTTTGAGGTATTTAAAGGCACCATTCTTTGACCCTCTAATGTCCGATGGCATCCCAAGGTACTTTTCATTCAAAGTTTCGTTCTGGACATTTAGGCCGGTTTTTACTTCATGTCTTGTACTATCTGCCCCCCCCCCCTCCTAAAGAATATGGAGGATTTAGCATGATTGATTCTCTGACATGTGGCCTTACAATATTGATCCAAAACCAGGTTCACCTCATTAGCTCCCTCACCGTTTGCCTTGAAAAACAGAAGGCTGTCATCAGCGAATAGCAAACGGTTGACCAGTGGCGCTGACGGTGCCACCTATATACCTTGCAAGTTGGATGACTCTCTTCTGGATTTGAGTAGGCACGACAGGCCCTCTGCTGCTAGCAAGAACAAGTAGGGAGATATTGGGTCCCCTTGTCTTAGTCCTCTTGATGGTATAAACTCTTCCAATCTCTTACCATTGAACATGACAGAAAATTTTACTGTGGTCACCAGACTCATCACAACGTCCACCCATCTGTTCGTGAAGCCAAGTTTGAGCATAATTGCCCGTAGGTATAACCACTCCAGTCTATCATATGCCTTCATCGTATCAAGCTTCAACGCACATGACTGGTGTTTCTTTGCCTTGTTCCGCTTCATGAAGTGTAAACATTCATATGTTGTTATGATATTATCGGTAATTAACCTCCCTGGAACAAAAGCTGATTGCTCCTCTGATATTATATCAGGTAAAACTATCTTTAGACGGTTAGAAAAATCACCTTGGATGCTATCTTGTAAAGGACATTGCATAAACTTATCGGGCGGAACTGAGTGAGGAGTGTGGGGTTTTTTACCTTCGGAATCAACACTAGCACCGTCTCATTTATGCTCTCGGCTGACTCATGTCCTTCTACAATTTTTAAAACCACTTTAGTAACCTCTTCTTTGCATATATCCCAATGCCTTTGGAAAAAGTGGGTTGGGAACCCATCCGGCCCCGACGCTTTTGTTGGGAACATCTGGAACAAAGCGGTTTGAACTTCCTCATGGCTATATGGTGCATTTAAGACCTCATTCATCTCTGGCGTTACCTTTCTTGGGACTGTATCTAGCACTTGATCCATGTTTTGAGTCCCCTCCGAGGTATACAACTCCTTGTAAAACGTCGTGGTCAATGCCTCCATCTCACTGCTATGCTCAGTCATCTGCCCATCTGGACATTGAAGTCTTTGATTTGATTTTTCCTTCTGCGTCTACTTGCTCTGAGATAGAAAAAGTAAATGTTTTTGTCTCCATGAGCCAGCCAATCAAGTCTTGCTCTTTGGCGCCATAAAATCTCCTCCCGATGGAATAATTCAACAAGCCTATCGGTCACTTTCAACTCTGCATGGCATGGTCCTGTGCAGCCTGCGATCTGGCGCAGAATCTGCAGTTGCCGCTTTAGTTGGTCTATTTCTTGTCTCACGCTGCCGAAGTGTGTACGATCCCAATTGGTCAGGTCAGCCGACAGCCCCTGCAGCTTAGCATGCAAGGATTCCACCGATCTCCTATCACACGCACCCATCCGGTCTCCACTACTCCGGGCAGCGCCTCGTCCCGCTCCCAGCATAATTCATATTTAAAGGGACGGGGGCCCCGGCTGCATGCATGTACGTCGCACAAATGGAGCAAGATAGGGCTATGATCGGACGAAGCTGCACTCTTATGCTCAATATTTGCATTAGGGAAAGCCGAGACAAAGGCTGAATTAGCAACGCCTCTATCCAGCCGAACCCTAGTATAGGTCCCTCCTGCCACCTTTTTCTCGAACGTCCAATTTATTCCTGTATATCCGATGTATGTTAACCCACATGTATCCAAAGCATCCCGAAAAAAGTCCATCTGTGCCTGACTTCGGTTTCCAACTCCATCATGCTCATGGGCATGGATTACCTCGTTGAAATCATCCATGGCTATCCATGGTAAGGTGCTTACTCCTGTAATTCCTCGAAGCGTGTCCCACATCGTTGGTTGACTTGCGCCTCCCCATAGACAAAAGTCACTCGTATTTGTTCATCAACAATATCCTCCACAGCAACATCAATATGATACTCAGAATAACCAAGAACTTAAACTTTTATTGAATATTTCCAAAAAATTCCAAGACCCCCACTTCTACCAGAACTACTAATTGCATAACTTTTATCAAAACCAAGAGTACCCACAAAATTCTCAACACGAGATCCCTCTATTTGAGTTTCTAAGATACAAGTATAGAGGGGGCATACTGCTTCGCTACGAAGCTCTCGAACTGTCGCGGATTTGCGAGCCCCACGACAGTTCCAACATAGTATACTCATTGTGCGGGGCGCGACCCCACTTGGCGGCCCGCCAAGCGTGCATCAGATGGTTTGTTTGTTGTTGGATTCTTGTCCTTTCCCCTTCTCACTTATTTGTGGAGTTTGTTTGTTCCTCTTTGACTCTTGTTTTGATGAGGGGCTCGCCGGCACAGGTGGAGGCGGAAGGGCAAGCAGAGTGTTGCCCTCTTGATGATGATTAGTGGCTGGTACGGATCGAGATCCAGTGACATGCTGTGAGCATGTCACCAATGAACAGTAATGGTAACATGCGCCCCTCTCTGGACCGCCGGATCGAGAATCAATGGAAAGATCTCGAATAAACAGTGTCAGATCTACAGGGTTTTGTCTACAGTACCCCCTCTACAGTGTTCTCTGCTACAGTATCGTCCACAGTGTTTCTCCGCTACAATATTTAATCTGGACCGCCCCCCCTGCATCCAACGGCTGCCGGCCCGCATGTTACGGCGTGACTGCCTGTGGGCATGTCACCGGATCCCTGTCCGGCTGGTACCATCGTGGCTGGGTCTTGCGGTGCTCCGCTTTTTCTGTTTTTATCAGCGTCCTCCATCTCAAAGTCACCAGGCTTGCCCATCGAGAGGTCAACCTTGTAAGCCTGCTGTTCTTGGGTATTCCCTCTTCCTCGTACTCTTCCATTGCTCGATCGGCCCCTGCCACGGCCGCCTCCTTCTCCTGGACCACGCATGCTCAAGTTTCGTAAATAGCCATCCTGCACTGCGCCATGTTGCTTTGCACTGCAGGGACTACACTTATGGAGTGCCAGTCATGCAAGTGGGCTTTTGAGAAACGCAGAAATAAATTGACGCTATGGGAATCGAACTCATAACCTCTCCCATCGGCTGCACCTGGTAGATAGCATTTTTCACATTAAATACTCCCACCTCGCTATTTTAAAGTGGTTGCCACCGGTTAATACTCCCTCCGTTTTAAAATAGATGGCCCAACTTTGTACTAACTTTATACTTCCTTCGTCTGAAAATACTTGTCATCAAAATGAATAAAAGGGGATGTATCTAGATGTATTTTAGTTTTAGATATATTTTTTGTCCATTTTGATGATAAGTATTTTCGGACGAAGGTAGTACTAAAATTAGTACAAAGTCAAGTCATCTATTTAGGAACGGAGAGCGTATAACCCAAGGAATCGGCAAACACACAGTGAGAATAGAGGAGAGCAGCATCCTCATGTTTGGGGCGAGAGAGAGATTGTGTGGGCTGGATATGATATTTAAACGGGTGGGATAATTGAAGGGAAGGATTGTGGGCTGGATAGAATATTTAAATGGGTGGGATAATTAAAGAAGGGATTGAGTGTCAGCTGAATTGAGTGGCAATGATGGAGTTTTTGCAGGATGCGCAAGGTAGCTCATTGAGAAGTTGTTCTGAGATAATTGATCTATGTGATGTCCTACCGACTGAAAGTTGATTAGGATATAAGCAGTGGCGGAGCTACGCCAGATTTCCAGGGGGTGAAACACAAAATGTGAACGACTGAGGGGGAAAACAACAATTTTTCCTTCCAACTAAGCCCTTTATTAATTTTTTCCTACAATGAATTGTGCATGGCTCGGGGGCAACAGCCCCCCAACAACACACTTAGTACATGGACAATATTTGTGTGGTCTTTGCAGGCTGGGTACGAATTCAACTCAAGGTCTTCACGTGTATCATGTGTGTGCACTCTCTTTTAGTGGATCATAATGGTAGATGCAACCTTACACCAAAAATGACTACAAGGTGAATGCTTTTAGGAAATTAGACCGTGATAACGCCGTAACATTTTTAGCTTCCGAATGGCCTTTTAGAAGTCGTTATCTTATTCTTGTATATGTCCCAAAGTTCTTTTTATCTCTACCATATCTCCATAGCATGATTCTTAAGGGGCTGTTTGGTTGGAGGCCTGAGGAGACTTGCCTGGCCTGACAACCTCCCTAAGTTGTATTTAAAGTCTGTTTGGTTGGTGCCTGAAGTTCTGGACATGTGCCTGGCCTGGAGCTCACATGCAGTTCATTAGCCTGGCAAGATCACAGGCAGCTTCATTAGCCTGTTTCAGGCCGATGGAATCGGAGGCCTGAGCTCCAGGCACACATTGTTTTCAATTGTTTAGCACCCTATGATGTACTATCGATCAACTCAGCCGTCCAATCTACCCATTTAATATTTAAGCATTTGTCTCAGGCCAGGCTACCGGCAGGGTAGCAACCAAACGCCGCATGTGCGCAGCTGCCTAGCAGGCAAGAATCCATCTTTTCCCATCGGACTGTCAGGCACGAAATTTGGTCAGGCACGGAGCTCGGGCCTCCAACCAAACAGCCCCTAAGTCTTGCACCACGAGGATGTGGCAATATCAGGATTTTTTTTCTCCCGTTGCAAGGCACGGGCATTTGCTACGACGTTAAGCACGGGCCTAGTGCTGTACTGGTGAGATCCATGTGGAGGGATCGCATGCTCTCTTGGATTCTTGGTCGATCGATGTGGATATGTACAGTCGACTTGTTCAACCATAGACTGATGTGATGTAAATAGGTAATCATGCATGCTAGTAGGAGTATTAATTTGATCCTGCCGTCCCATGCATATTATACATACATATGCGTAGCAGGCTGTCCAGATATATACGCGCGCTCTGCAGGCTGCTCACATCACAAAGACTTGTTCCTGCCCAACCATGTAATAATCTATACATAAATAAATGTATGGCAAGATCTCCCTGTAAATACTGGCCTCCTTCACTCCTAAACATCGCACAATCCAAGCAGCAAAACAACCAATTCCAAAGCCTGACTGCTAGCTAATTTACTCTACCGAGGAGAAAGCGAAGAGACATGGCCACTCGAGTTTTGCTCCTTGCAGGAGCTCTCCTGGCCCTCGCGTGCTCGCATGGCGCCACCGCCTCCGACCCCAGCCTTCTCCAGGACTTCTGCGTCGCTGACAAGATGTCTCCAGGTACATACCCTCTGCTGATATACTCCACAGAGTTGTAGCTAAGCAATCGCCTATCTCAGTTTATCTAACACGAACGTTTCCACCTACACAGTGCGTGTCAACGGACTGGCTTGCAAGGACGCGAAAGAAGTCACGGCCGAGGACTTCTACTTCTCTGGCCTCCACGTGACCGGCAACACGACGAACAAGCAGGGCTCCGCGGTGACTGCCGTCAATGTCGCACAGATCGGCGGACTGAACACCATGGGTGTCTCCCTTGTTCGGATCGACTACGCGCCGTTTGGCCTCAACCCTCCCCACACCCACCCGCGTTCCACCGAGATTCTGACCGTGCTAGAGGGTTGTCTACACGTCGGGTTCGTGACGTCAAACCCCGATAACAAACACTTTGAGAAGGTTCTCAACAAGGGAGATGTGTTTGTGTTCCCTAAGGGCCTCGTCCATTACCAGTACAATAATGGCACGACCCATGCAGTGGTTCTTGCGGCATTAAGCAGCCAGAACCCTGGAGTGATCACGGTAGCCAACGCGGTGTTTGGAGCGGAGCCTTCCATCCTGGCTGGTATTACTACCAAGGCGTTCCAGGTGGAGAAGAGCACTGTGGATTGGATCCAAGCACAATTCTAAGTATGTGTTCCCACGAGTATGTTTGTTTGTACGTCAGAGTCGATCGGTACTATTTTGTTTAGAATATTCAAATTTGCATTGTATTAAATTATTTCTATAACATTGTAAGTCGAGGATATTGTGACCTCATGGATGTATGTTGTTTTCCTATTTAATGTCGAGGATATTGGGACACACCCCTATTGACTTTTTTCCATTGGTAAATTGTACTATCTTGTGTAATATTGATGTGTTGTGGGAGATATCCTTATTGTTTATTTCAACGGTAAATTGTTCTTTTCATGCTTAACTAGCATAGTTGTCCTCGCAAATGCGAGGGCGCCACCTTTATTGTTATGAAACTGTTGGAAAAATAATGTTTTTGATATTATATTGCCAATGCCAAACGGAATATCATAAGAAATCAAACCTATTAAGGCCTCCCTGGTACGCAGTATTTTAAAACATAGGTATTTAATGCAAGTTAAAATTGAGGACTGGAAAGAACAATAATTTTGTAAACTCCTTTTTGGTTTAATAAATGTCAAGCATAATAATAAGTACTCCATTTGTTCCAAAATATATTGCATATTAGATTTTTGCAAAATCTAACTTTGTAAACTTTGACCTAAGTTTGTAGAAAAAATCGTCAACATCTACAATACCAAATCATTACCTTTAGATCATGCAATATATTTTATATGGTATATATTATGTATTTTATATGTTGTTCAAACTTTATGAAACTTGACTTTTCAGAAAACCAAATCACACTATATTATGCAGCGGAGTAAGTATAATTATGATTTCCTATGTCACTAAATCACTGGAAAAAATAGCGCGCTATAGCGTCGCTTATAGCACGCTATAGCATATTGAGAATGGCCTCGCTAAATATATTGGTGTACAAACTCTCGCTAATAGCACGCTATAGCGCAATATAGCACGCTAATAGCATATTTTGGGGTCGGCGCTATTTTGTTGTAGCAAGCTATTTTTTTTTCATTGCACTAAATACTTCAATATGATTATTATTGTGCATTATACTTTTGAAATAAATATGACTGAACTAATGTATATAGAAAGATGGATATCACATTGGCTGCACTCACATCATGTCGTTACGTGCACCTAGCTAGTACATCAAACCCTCTATTGAAATCCCTGATGTTTTTAGAAAACAAATGGTAAACAAAAGGTTTTCTTAGGATAAATATTTTTTTGGACTTTGAACTATTTTTTGGTTCTCAGTTGGAATTCCAACTATTAAACCGGATAATTTTATCCATCAACTCTTAATACTTTATATGTTTGTTTCCTCTAGTGGGTGTCACCGTTTAAATTTTTTTACTGATGTGACACCTTTGTGTAAGTCACATGACACAATTTTTAAGTTCTAAAATGGTTTTCAATATTTAAAAACAACCATATGTGCTTAAAATTATGAAAAGTATAAAAGAACATACAAATTTGACAAAATTCTCAAAGGTTGTTTTCACGAAATCTCCATTTTTAAATTTACTCTAACTTACTTATCATTTCCTTTAAATTTTGGTAGTTTAGGATTTTGGTAAATAAGATAGAAAATATCAATATATGAAACAATACTTAAAGGAAACTTTTATGTGTGCACCACATAAGATAAAACTACCTTTGTAATAGTTAAAGCCACTTTGAGGGAGAAAATTTATAAAATTTCAGGAGTTTAGTGGTCAAATATATCTGGTTTAAGATGTTCGTCATGTAGCCTGCACTTGCCCAATAGTTGAGAGAATAAAATTATCATTTCTTTTAGATCAATCACCACACAAATATAGGAATATTAAGGTAGTTCAAATTCTAATTCCATCCATGGTTCAATGAGAGATATGTGTGGGTGAATAGTAGCTAATTAATTGTGTTCTGAGTACGCCCAAACATTTCTATCAACATTGAATCTGTCTTATTTAATTATTTGTTTTATCTCTGTATTGAATTCAAATTTGATATTGGTACACACACATATGTCGTATCTATATGGTGATTTTATTTAGACTATGCCCCAACTTTTATGGGGGTGTTTCAAGGCAGTGAGTACTGGATGCAACCCGAATCGGGAGAGTTCTCGATCATTTTTCACATATATGTATTGTTTAGCAATTAAATTGTTAAATGTATGACATATTTGAATTTTTTAGAGGTCAGTCAGAAAAATTAAATACTTCACATGTTATACATTTAACAATGAGCCATAGAACACACATGATATTGCATAGACCAAAGGATTTTCCGTGACAAGAGCCTCCAATCCTTCTAAACAAATATACACTTGGCATGTTTCCACTTTTTCTCAAGCAACACCACAAGAAAGAGAGATCTGAAGCTAGTTAGAAAAATTGAAATGTTTGGTTGGAAGTTACAGTGGTGCATGGAAGTGCCATTCACATGGCTCCAACTAGTGGCCCACCCTCACATGTTAGTACTTTGTTCTTGAATCGTGTATGTCTATGGTAAGAAAAACTCGTGTCAAAAATATATGCATGCAACCAAGGAAATCATGATCTGAATTACAGAAAGAGGAAAATGTGATATATTTCCACGATTCCTCACTCTGAAGCACACAACAACCACCAGGACCAAAAGTGGAGCCATGGCGGACCACGGGACAAAGATCGTGGCATGTAGCTTGACATTTGCACATTAAACCATGGTATTCATACCTAGATGTATGGACATACGTCAAGCCAAGGCAAATAGGCAATGGCTCGTATGAAATCACAATTCATATTCGATCGGCATGCTAAGCAAGGACCGATGAATGTAAAGAACAACATGTCGTAATAAATTCAACCTTTTAAATAGAATATTAAAAATTATAGGTCTAGTAGATTAATTATCTAGTTTGTATACTGACTCGGCAATTTTTCTGTCGGATATGTTATATTAGGACCTTGAGTTAAAGTTTTCATCGTGGCATTTTTAATTGTAATAATACTATGACTTCCTTCGTCTCGTGATTAAATATGTTGTTTGTAGATTAAGTCGCCAATTAACATGTGTGGTGCTATATAAGGAGTGTTGAACTAAAGTTTTAAATTGTGGCATATTTTTCCAATGAAATAAATGCTTAAATTTTATAAAACTTAATTACTTATTTGGAGTACTGTTATATTAGGATGTTGACTTAAAGTTCTAGTTTTATTGTGGCCTTATTAGTCATTTGTATACGATATTCCTAAAAAGGGTCTCGTGCAATCACATGTACATGTAACAATAACATCATACTTTATTTATTTATGCCAATGATTGGACTTGTGAGCACATGCGGACATCATGCTAGACCAATCAAAGTTCTTGTCCAACATAACTTTTTAAAATTTTCTACGTGAGATATAGTACTCAATATTTTTTTGAATAAGTAGTACTCAATTAAGATATGCCTGTAGCCAACTGTATCGCTCTTTTTTTAGGGTCAAGTGTGTCTTTCCTAATTAACCATTATAGTTGAGATACGTGAGATGCAACTACAAAAAGATATGTGAGATGTAGTAATTCATTTATTTTTCATTGGAAGGGACGTGAGATCTAGTAGATAGATGCATACGCAAGATCAATCAATTCAGTCGTAGTTTTTCCTTTAGTTTTTTATTTACCCGGGGTTTTTCTCTTTTAGTTAATTGAGTCATATATGTAGGGTATATTATCAAACTAATCGCGAGTTTTGGGTCCACCAGTGTTACATTTAGTTATGTAAATCAAATTGTTACATTTCACTGGTCCACCAAATTAATTGTCGGATGTCTCTAATTTTATGGGATCTTCTAGCTAGCTTATTTTCCTTTGTTCTAGTTAGACCATCAAGTACTTTTAATAATTTATAATAAACATAGATGTGTTGACAGGACGGAGCCCACAAACATCCTTCCAATAAGCTCCTTGTACATGCATCTCAAAATAAAAAATAATCATAAGAAAGATGATAATGTAGCAACCTTATATGTGCTAACAAATAAGATCACCTATTTAAATATACCAAAATGCAGAAGTTGTAGAATAATCACAAGAAAATAATCTTGAGAGTCCCTCCCATTTAAAAACTTCACAAGTACTGTTTAGGGGAACATTGCATTTTTTTAAGCTCACCGGAGAATGCTCTAACGCAAGTGTTTGGAGCCATCTAGATCTCATTTAATGAAGCATGAGCTTTTGGGTCATCTTCTCCATGTTCTTCTCCTAAGTAGATAATGAAGTCGATATTGCACGTTTCCAAAAGATTGTTCTTCATGGTATCTCCCTTGTGTACCTTATTTAGATTCTTGTAGAGATGTATAACATAGAGTTTGTGCTCATATTCACTAAACAATAGCTAAACAACTTTAATAAGCCCTAGCATACACATATATCATTACAACATGATAACAAGTTGATGATGGACAACTTGTAAGTAAAGATGCTCATGCTATTGTAGAACTTCTTAGTAGTACTAGCGGCACAAAATAGCTACGAGTGGCGGGTGCCATGCCCGCCATTGGTATTTATGTTACCAGTTGCGCGCTTGAAGTACTGCCAACCACTGGTAATCTAAATACCAATGGCGGATGTTATTTCGGGTCCACCACTGGTATTTGGGTTACCAATGATGGGTGTAGGTTAGTACCCGTCACTAGTAAGGTTTACTGGAATCCGGAAAAAAACCCAATGGGCCGGGAAAGCCCGCACCCACAGGGTTGACACTATCCATGTGCGTAGGGATCCATGACGTAGCAACGGTAGCCTCATCTTTGTTGTAGCAGACGCCACCAACGAGCCCGGCGTCTGTTGTAGCCAGCCACTCCCGACGAGCCCCGCTGTTGTCGTCGGTGTCCACAGCAGTATCCAGCATCTGCTGACCGGCATGAACATCATATCAATTTCACATTCACAATGAGTAATGTTTCGATTTCTCATTTATTTAAAAAATTAATACCATGTCCATTCACAGGGGAACAGGCAACAGTAGCAATATAGATGAAATCCCATGTGAATTTTGATAACAAGTTTTGTTAACTGAATTACTAGCAGCAGCAATCTATTTCATGCATCAAAAAACTAAAACTAGATACAATTACATACCTTTCCCTTTAGAAAGGACTTTGGCGTGGAGGGATCGCATCTCTGCTGGATTCTTGGTCAATCGATGTTGATATGTACAGGCGACTTGTTCAACCATAGATTGATGTGATGTAATCATGCATGCTATATATTAATTTGATCCTGCCGTCCCACATACATACGTATGGGTAGCAGGCTGTGTCCATATATATACACGCGCTCTGCAGGCTGCCCACACCACAAAGACTTGTTCCTGCACCCAATCATGTGTATCTAAACATACATATATGTATGGCAAGATCTCCCTATAAATACTAGCCTTATTCACTCCTTAAACATCGCACAATTCAAGCAGCATAGCAACCAATTCCAAAGCTCGACTGCTTGCTAATTTACTCTAGCGAGGAGAAAACAAAGAGATATGGCCGTTCGAGTGTTGCTCCTTGCAGGAGCTCTCCTGGCCCTTGCGTGCTTGCATGGCGCCACCGCCTCCGATCCCAGCCATCTCCAGGACTTCTGCGTCGCTGACAAGACGTCTCCAGGTACAACATACACACTGATAAACTCCATATAACTGTAGCTAAGCTTAAGCAATCACTCAATTCAGCTATCTTATATGAATGCATCTACCCACGCAGTGCGTGTCAATGGACTGGCTTGCAAGGCCGCGAAAGAGGTCGTCGTCGAGGACTTCTACTTCTCCGGCCTCCACATGGCCGGCAACACGACGAACAAGCAGGGCTCGGCGGTGACCGCCGTCAATGTTGCGCAGATCGGTGGACTGAACACCATGGGTGTCTCCCTCGTCCGCATCGACTACGCACCGTTCGGCCTCAACCCACCTCACACCCACCCACGTTCCACCGAGATTTTGACCGTGCTAGAGGGATGTCTGCACGTCGGGTTTGTGACCTCGAACCCCGAGAACAAGCACTTCGACAAGGTTCTCAACAAGGGAGATGTGTTTGTGTTTCCTAAGGGCCTCATCCATTACCAATACAATAACAGGACTACCAGTGCGGTAGCTATTGCAGCGCTGAGCAGCCAAAACCCTGGAGTGATCACGATAGCCAACGCGGTGTTTGGAGCCGAGCCTTCCATCCCGGCCGGTATTACTACCAAGGCCTTCCAGGTGGAGAAGAGCACAGTGGATTGGATCCAGGCACAGTTCTAAGTTTGTGTTCCCACGGGTGTGTTGTCGAGTGGATTGGTACTGCTTTGTGTTTACATTCAAATTTGCATGCATTACATTCTTTCTATAATATTGTAAGTCGAGGATTGTGTCCTCATTGGTGTGTGTGTTTTTCCTGTTTAATGTTGATGTGTTGTGGGATACACCCCTATTATTTATTCCAAAGGTAAATTGTTTTATCTTGCGTAAAAATATTTTGTGGGAAGTAATGCTTTATCATGTGTAATGTTGATGTGTCGTGGGGCACCCTATTGTTATTCCAAAGGTAAAAAAATCATGTGTAATGTTGACCGCAAGGAGCACACACGTCCTTCCAAAAGAAGCCCCCTTGTACATGCATCCAAGAATATTAAAAAAATCCTAATGATGATGATGATGTAGCAACCTTAATATGTGCTAAAAATAGGATCACCTATTTAGTTATAAGATAATGTGTTATCAATATACTAAAATGCAAAATTTGTTAGAATAATCACAAGAAAATAACCTTGAGAGTTGCTACCGTTTAGAAACTCCACAAGTATTGTTTAGGAGAATATTACACTTTGGGAGTTCACCGGAGAATACCCTAACCTAAGTGTTCGGAGCCATCTCCACCAACCATGAGGTTTTGGGCAGTCAATCTTCATCTTCTCCATGTTCTTCTCCCAAGTAGATACTGAAGTCCATATTGCACATTTTCGAGACACTGTTCGTCATGGTCTCTCCCTTGTGTACCTTGTTTAGATTCTCGTAGAGATGTATAACACAGAGTTTGTGCTCATATTCATTGAACACTAGCTGAAAAACTTTAATCAGCCCTTACATACACATATATCATTACAACATGATAACTAGTGTTGATGATGGACAGGTTGTAACTAAAGATGCTCACCTTCTATTTGTCACTCATGATAGTGTAGGAAGAAGTATTGATGATGTTATTAATTAGATCAAGTTTCAGGTTTGGCAATAATAACAAACCCAAGTGTTATAACACTGCCACCTCCACTATTGCCCATGGAAGTGGAAAGATGCAATCACTAGGATCAATCCCAACAGTACATAGTAATTGGCCTGGAACTTATTCTTTATTTGTGTGTCATCTATGACTGGCATGCATACTTCCAAGAATCCCCTTCTACATGCATCCAAAGATATGTACAAGGTGCTAAAAACACACAGACAACTTCAGAAAGTATGAGCTCATAAGGTTTCTTCTGCTAAACTCTTCACCATAATCCCATAGCAACTTGTATTGATTCAGCTCATCCCCATAGTTCAAGTGTAGCTCTCTTAGCCCTCCCTAGATCCCATCCTTTCATGACACATTTTATACTCCTTTTGAACAATCTTAGCAAAGGACTTGAGAGTCTTATCCTCATCATCTCTAAACTCTTCGAAATATAGTTTTCTACCAAGAAATGTGTTGTTAGTTCCTTTACATTCCACACTCTTACAGTTGCGCTCATCAACCAATCTCTTTACTGCAAATGTGCTAGTCATGTTGTCCTTTGTTGCAATGAATCTCTAAGGACATCCTTCATGAAAATGACAATGAAACCTCTCACTATTATTACTCCTCTTGTGTACATGCAGTCATGCACTCTATTCCTCATTGGATATTTTTTATTGCAGTCCTTACTAGTTCAACAGTGGAAAACTCCACATTCATATTAGCTTCATGGTTGAAAGCCTCGAAATTGTGCATATCTTGCACTTTCTTCCTCTCTCCTTGCCAATCATCATCATCATCATCCTTTTTCTTCATTCTTGTTTCGTCATTATCTTCCTATGACAGTTCTAGGTTTACTTCTTCCAACGCGTCAACACGTGGTTCATCTTCCATATTTGGTGCATCCTTCCATCTCTACTCCACTAGATCGTCTTGCATATCTTCATCTAGGTTATTACGCTAAAGTTCATAATCGTCCTCAATGTCATAAACATTGTCCAAGAACTAATAACTAGAGCTATCTACCTAGTTGTTCTCAGTACCTTCTATTCGTGTTGATTCAGCATTGATGCATCCCTCTGTATCCTCTCCCTGCCTCTTGAACACATGCGCCTTCTTGCTATGCCGATGTTGTTCATTCTTCTCTAAACTGACAAAGCTTGTAGCATGGGGCAGTTAAGGTGACCCAACAACCATGATGTTATCTAGATATTGCTTTGCTCAATAAACATAACCAAATTCCTTTTCTCCATAGATACTTCAGTCATGGCATCATAGTCAAACTCACAAACAATATACTTCAAATTATTAGAGTATTGGAGTTACACTTTCAAGCTTTGGACCAATAAACATCATGGAACATAGACTGCAACCATCAAATGTATCAACAACTTCACCTATGTAGCTCCTATTATCCCCAATTCCACGGAAGAAACCTTTGTAACGAATTTCTACACTGAATTTATCTTTCGACAACACTACATTGCAGGTTACTAAGGAGTGAGTTTCAAACCCTAACAAACCAGCCGCAAAATTCAAAATCTTCCCCAGGCCTAAACCCTAAATCATGTCAAATTACCAACATTTGGTCGCCCATTTAAAGAAAGAACTAAATCAACGCCCAAAAGAACCAAATCGGCACCCTTACCTAGCCTATCATTGCCCAGTAGCTACGATTTTCCCTAATCCTGACCTTTTTGAGCTACATGATTCGAGAGAGGGGCATTGGGTCAGCAATATTACCCCACTCACGGGGATCTTGAAGCTCCGGAATCTTCGAAGTTGTCTTACGCAATGTCGTTGGTGTCGTCGGTGCACTCGCAACGACCCATTCGCTCTGTCCACCTCTACCATAGCCATAGTACTCTGACCTCCTCTGAGTTGAATGGCCTCTCCGCAATCGTCATGGTCCAGGTCGTCGGCGCAACCGAACTCACCACCGCCGGCTAGCCCGCTGCGTGCTCACCGACTATTTTGCTTCTACCATCACCGGCTACATCCTCCATCTCGTGGAAGTCGAATCAGCACGGGTACTCTATGTGTTGGTCTAACTCCATGGGTGTTCTTGCAAGAAAGCCATCATGCAGTGTACCTCACATGACACTCACTCGCCGTTTTCGTGCCAATTTCCACCTCGCCAGCATGCCACCTAGACGCTTGGGTTGGAGGGACCGCTTGTGACGTCGCATGCTCGTCGTGCCAAGTTCCCTGACTCATACGAGCACTTTGCAATAAGTGTGACTATATTGCGCGCGCTTACGAAACAAGTTTGTAGCTACTAGCCCCGGTGCAATTTACTCTTGCCGTGGTGTGAGTGACACCAAGACAAAGTAGATGGATGATGTGTAGTATTATCAGTTATGTTTTTTTTAGACAAATATTATCAGTTATGTGGGTGTTCATGTTCTTTCCTAGTATCTTAGTACCGGCCACAGCGCATAGTGCGCGTGGGGCGTTTTAGAACGTTTATATGGCAGGTCCACGGCGCAAGTGCTGTCCTACCAGAAGCCCACTGGCTAAGTGTGTACACCCTTCATCACTATCCAAAGTGGAGAAACCATTAGCAGTGTCTAGTGCGACTAGAGGAGTCCCAAGTGCTCCACCCATAACGAGGTGCTCCCCACAATGCCGCAATGGCGCTGCTATATAAGAAGCGCCTCCCATGCCAGAGCAGGCATCAGCAGCGAGCGATCTGCACTAGTCACCGCAAGAACCACCACCACAAGTGAGTGACTGTCCGAGCAAGGAAAGGCAGGGAGAGATGGCAATGAGGCCGCTCGTCATCCTGGCCCTGGCCGTGGCGCTGGCCGGCGTGGCGCTGGGAGGGGGCGCGGCCGAGGGGGCCGGCGAGTGCGGGAGGGCCTCCCCCGACCGGATGGCCCTGCGCATGGCCCCGTGCATCTCGGCGGCGGACGAGCCGGACTCGGCGCCCTCGAGCAGCTGCTGCTCGGCGGTGCACACCATCGGCAAGAGCCCCAGCTGCCTGTGCGCCGTCATGCTGTCCGGCACCGCCAAGATGGCCGGGATCAAGCCCGAGGTCGCCATCACCATCCCCAAGCGCTGCAACATGGCCGACCGCCCCGTCGGCTACAAGTGCGGAGGTACCCACACATCACATTTCACGTGTACTCCTACTTGCCAACCAGTAATAATCTGCTGATAATGTCATATAGCAATGCTAATTATCCGGTTTCTTTGGTTCGACAGATTACACGCTGCCTTGATGGCCCGGCAATGCTGCCGATGAAGATGAATGCTGTGGAAGGCGTCGTCGTGTGGGAATAAGCGAGTGGTGCATGTACCACTTGTGCGGGGCACTAGTGACTCCATGGTGGTGCCATCATGTGATGTGTGCTTGTGGGAACATGTTCCTATAAGCATGTAATGTTTCGTCTGTGTTAACGTGAACAAACGTCTTCCTGTGATTTCTATTGTCGTACGAAAGGCTTTCCCCTGGCTTTATATAAAAGCCTCAAACGGCACCAACAAGTCCTACAAACACGCAAACACACCACGTAAAATTCATCGGTTACAGATTACGGTCCAAACAAAAAAGTTACAAAGCGACGAGAGCGAAAGGCTTAATCCGCGTACCTCGTAATCGATGAGCGAAATGTGTTGATCATCGCCATTGTGGCTCCCATTCATGTTCCGTCATGCCTCTTTGCCGATGGCCTCCAAAGTTTTATGTAGATAAGCATTTTGAAGATACCGTCAGCCGAGGTGAGAGGGAACAACCCATTCAACTGTTAATTTCTTGACCAAAATAACCTCTAAGGATCGCCAGCAAGCCTCGGACACAAGGAGGATTACGGTCACAAGCTAAAAAATTGCCAAGGGACGTCAACATTATTGCCTAACTAAGTGACATGAGAAAAGGATGTGAACACATTATATCACAACCGTTTGAGGATGTGTACTCCCAACTCCTTCAGCAAAGACTGAACCCAAATCACCTCATCTGACGCATTTGCCACGTTTGCATCTGTACTAGAACATGGCAAAGTTGCTTGCTTACGACCACTCCATGGTAGTACAAGATTTGAAACGAGAAACACTGCAAAGCCTCTCAAGTACTAGACCGTCTACTATACAAATGAAACAGCTGATCTGGGAAGACAAGTAAAGCTCATAAACAACAGTGTATAGTTACGAGAGTGCATTTTCTACCATGCACGGTATATACCATGCATCGATCTGCCGCTTAATTATTTCAGGATCATTACTAACCTGCTGTTCGTCTTACTTTTCTCTACCCCTTCTGTCACATGGTCAGTTTGTGTGTCAGCTTTTTTTAATAGTGTCCTTCCGTTTGAATGCCTTCCCCTCATTGCAACTCTATCCTAGATATTCTCCCATTCTATTTAATGACTTACATGCTTGATATCTTCTGAAATAAAATTTTGTGTTATAACTATTTGAACGTGTGTGTTTATACCGACGAGATATTTTAAACAAGACCTATAGAAAACTCGATGAAACTTGGTACATACAGTAGTTTTTACAGTTTCGTAAGGCCTCTCCACGTTCCATATTTGAATTTTATAATTTGTAAAAATATATTCAAGAGTGATCTTATTTCAATGTTCTCTTCACAAGGAACATAAATATGCAAATTTATCATAAATCAAACTTACAGTTCAAAAGATAAAATAAATTTAAATTTTAGAATCATATGAAAAAGAAACCTGAGTGAGCGTAGTACTACTCGTCTCTACTTTTGTAGGTGAGAGGAGAGATATTGCAAGTATAATTACGGGGAAAAGCTGTCAGGAGAAATAATGACTGATTGATATGACATGAATTAAGTAGAACAAGTGGTCATCAATTCAGGTTAACTAAGCAAACACAGCGACCAGATGCATGCAAGGATCCGAATCTCAATGAAAACCAGTGGCTGATACATGCACGGTATATACCATGCATGGTAGAATGTCTTTTCTCTGTACAGTTACTTACGGATAGAGACAGGGCACAGAGTTAGAAGAAAACAGTCACTTTGTAACTAGGAAGCATCTTCTCTGAACCCGTAGGTAGGATATTTCTTGAAGTATCTGGGGGTGAATGAAACACAGTGCTATCTTTGCTGACACAGGTACAAACCTGTGATCGTTTTACAAGAAACTGGGTATGATCAATGATGCGACAGATGATGCAAACACAACGCTAGGATGCCGATGGTCGGTTGAAGCATGGGGATAACTTTCAAAGCTTTGAGAACTGCAAGAACTTGAGAGGAATCTGCTGACACCAAGGAGGTGTTTGGTTGGTGCTCCGTTAACGTAAATGGTAACGTAATGAGGTTACCCCGCATTTGCGGCTGTAATGGGACTGTCGCTGGTTTGTTTGTTCACTCACTCAGGTAACGGTAACAAGGAGATGAGAAAAGAAAACTGCGATTAGGTTGCCCCTGCGTGATTCTCCTGCTCCACGACCAAGACCTGAGGACGTTGCACGCGTGGTTTGAGGACAGATTTGCTGCGGCGGCCGGCGGCACAACGGCAATGGAGACGGCCGTGGTGGTACGGCGGCAACGGAGGCGGCCGCGGTAGTGGACGGCAGCCATGGTGCTACGGCTGCAGCGGACGCGGCCGCGGCGGTGGACGACAGCCCTGGTGGTACGGCGACAACAGCGGCGGCGGTGCTCCGGCGGCGGTGTCCATGGTGGCTCGTGCGAGGCAGACGCAAAAGATGTTTGAGAAAGAAGAGGAAACAGACGTGGGCGAGAAAGGTGGATCGGGGATGGGATCGCTTAACGGCCAGGTGTGGGCGTAATCGTTTTTGTATAGCGCGGTAACCGATTACGCGGTTTGTGATTCCAGCCCGACTCAAACCAAACACACGTAATGGTAATGGATATCACTGTAATCAGGTCCCGGCCAAAAACTGACGAAACAAACACCTCCCAAAAGGTAGTCAGTGCTATGTTACACCCTTTTGCTTTCCAGACAACGATTATCTGGACAAGCACGCTTCCGGACTTTGATTCGTTGCATGCTCAGTACCATTGAAGCACAGTGGCGGACCCAGGCCCCAGGCAGCCCGGGCGGCGGCCTGGGGCGTGGCCGGCTCTCCCTTCGTTGCACAAGGAAGGAGCTACAGTTTGCGACACTGTTTGACACTGTAGCAAGCCTATTCGCCTGGGGCGTTCCTTGCGACGAGGTCCGCTACTGCTCATAATGAGCACTATTTTCTTATATCGTTTCTTTTGTCCCACGCACATGCACATCTGTTTCTTTTTTTATCCGCGCAGAGGAATTCGCGCTGGGCAATTGCGTATTTATTTTTCAATTCAGAGTCAGAGCTCAGATCTCATCGGCCATTGGCCTGTTTTTCCTTGCACAGATGCCAAATTTTTGTGTAGAATTCAAGAGCCAGCTCCGGACAACTGCATATTTACCGGGACGATACTGAAGCCTCTTGTAGTGGCCGATGCGAGGGAGTCTGTTGGCTTTTCTGACAATTTAGTACATTATTCTGGTACTTTCAAACTTAATAGTCTACCGAACTGCAAAGCAAGCTTTGGAATCAAAATCATACGAAGTTCATAGAAAGCTTATGTGCTTCGAGTCCTTCACTATATAACTTGATTGTCTCCCCACAGACAATGCTTGAGAAATGTATGTTAGTTTGATACGAACAATGAATGAGGTTCGCTTAATTTCTTCTGTCGGGAATTTGGAGGCTGAACGGTTCATCCAATTTTATAATTCTACCCGGTTCTGCCTTCCTCTCTTCTCCCTTTGTTCTCCTAATTGTTTCTTCTTCACGTAATCGCATAATCACGATACTTCCAGGTACAACTACTAGCACATTTTCTATGATCTATCGAAACAAAAGCTCCTCGTGGTTTAAGCATACAAGGTTCACATTAGATTAGTGCACTATTTGGGAGGAACTACACTAGAAGCACATGGATCAAGGTTGTTGATTCATGAATTTAAACAAGGCAATACTTCAACCAATGATTGTACAAGCAATGCACATCTGTAATTATGATCGGTTGGATCAGGTATTGCGTTTTTGCTTGCCAAATCTGTTGCGTGGTTCAATTAATGACGAAACCCAAAAAATAACAATGTTTCCCTTCCAATAAACAAATCCTTTTCTCAAAAAAAAAAAAACTCCTACCAAACAGAAATTCTTATGGATGATTTATGAGCTCCAGGAGTTACCTAATGTGCAGTCATAGGTAGTGAATACTCAAACATTCCATTGCCATGTCCTTGCTGTCAGCCAACTCCTGTAAGGCTGGAACACATGAAGAAAAAGAACCATCCTGAACAGCAGATGCAGTATTTTTTATATAATCAGCAATATGAAGATAATGTACTCCCATTAGCTACCTGGAGATCATTTTGGTTTTTCCATCTCAAGTGCGATCTCAACGAGCTGAATATTTCCCAGTAGTGAACCAGCCTTGCACGAGGGGAGGAAAGAGAAGCCATCCAGAAGCTTCAAACATTTCAAACCACACTTCACCATAAAAGATTCAATCAAGTGATGACCACTGTGCAAAGCAATCGAAACGATATATTAGGTGAGTAGCTCCCAGCAGTTTTATCTAGTGGAGAAGGCTGAAGAATTTATTGGAACCTGCGATTGTGGTATGTGGTAATGAATACAGCCCCAGGAGAATTTCCCGGGACAAAGGTAACCGTTGCGAAGGATCATCAAATTCTTACCAAAATAGATGCAAAACTTGTCTCTACTGTATTATGAAACAACAACCAGAGCGGGGAAGATAAGGATTTTATGATAAATAATGTAAAGAAAAAGTATACTCAAGCAACTAGGAGAAGGTTCGTAGGCATAGACCAAGATTTTCACATTATCATTCTCACTGCAAGCACAATTCTTGGAGACCCCTGCCTTGTCTTCCAAATTATTTCCCATAAATCCCGGTTCATAAAATGCCTTTCCAAAAACATCTACGGAGTACATGATAAGGAAGGCACAACACAATAATATACAACACAATTAGTGCATAGAGAAATATACGAGGATAAGACTGACTAGCTAGGGAACTTGCACAGTGCTACAATGTCGACGCTTACACCTGAATTAACAGACCACCTATTCCATAGAGACAATTTGCCCATATGTTGGATCTTTCTGATACTGCGGCATATAGGCAAATTACAGGACGAGACAAAAGCAAGACCCAGAACACAATCTATGTAGGGTGCTTCTTCCGCTTTTTCGAAGCAAGCTTGGCAATGACCTCATTCAAAATAGAGGGGTAAGTCGTCATTAAATGCCCCCAACCATTAGTTGACATTACCCTTTTCAAACAGGAGGGAGATTGGGCTTGGATAAACTTGAAGCACGCGACCTTCAACCCATGGCAGTCATGCTGCTCGGCCAGAACAAGAGTGGACGCCACCGAGCTCACACCTATGTCCTCAGACAACTGCTTTTCACAGATGAACTTGAGGTGTTGGAGGTCATATCTGTCTGCCGCCGTAAATAAGCCTCGCAGCCATTGCAGCCGCGTTTCATCCTCTTCTTGTCCTTGTTCCACATCTTGTGCTTCCTCCTGGATGACTTCCTTCTCCATCTCAGGGAAAGAGTCTGTGTAGATGAAGCTGAGCAAAGCCCTGAACACTTTTGCCTCCATGTCTTCGATCTGTATGACACTGGACGTGGTGCCCTCCTTCATGGGGCCAAAGAGCTGCGCCATGAAGACCGTCGACCGGGCAGCAAGCACGCACCGGTGCGCAGCGAACGTCTCGCCGCTGACCTCGAACGTCACATCAGCGCCCACCTTACTTTCAAGGAGAGTGCTAAAATGCTGGCATATGTAGCGAGGCGGGGCGGTGCCACCGGCATCGTCATCCTCCTCGCAGCAGATCATGATGTCGCACCGGACGGTGAAACCATCACGCCTCATATTCTCCGATCGTTCAAGGGCGTCTTTCCTCATGAACCTGCGGTGGCCCCGCAAACCGCCATGGGGGAAGCTGCACGTTTCGGTCCCACGGACGTACACCGGCTTCTGCTTCTCGGCCTGGTCGACGAAACTGAGACTGAACTTGGCATCCACGGCATTGTTGAGATAGTCGTCGAGGCGGCACACGTAGAGAGAGACGAAGTCGGCGCAGCTCGGGCTGTCGCCGTTGGGGAAGAGCTCGATCTGCCACGTGTGGCATCCGACCCTGAAGGGCCGGGAGATGATGCTCTCCCCGGTGGGCGTCTTCTCCTTGGCGCGCGAGTAGCCCTGGACCACGAGCAGGTGGTACCCGCAGTAGGCGCTGGTTTCGCAGGCCGGCCCGGCGCAAGGGGGGCACAGATCGACGCCGTCGACGACCGACACGCCGGCGAACGACGACATGGCGTCGACGAATCAGCGAGTTTGATCGATAGAAGATGTTGGCACTCCAAGCTTGGTTCGGAGCTGGGGATTTGGGGTCGACGGGCTGACGGTCAAACCTGGCCGCGTTCCGCGCGGAGTCGCCGCCGGAAAGCGAGCTGGTGTGTCGCCCGCGCCGCCTCAGCCTGCCTGAGTTAGGGTTAATGACTTACCGCGTTATTAGGCTTTTGGTTGTCCTCACAGCCCACAAGCTGCAAAGCCCATTGTTCACGGCACCTTTTGGCAAAGCCTCACTTGTTTCTCAAAAAAAGCAAAGCCTCACGTTCTCAAAAAAAAAAATCTCGGTAATTCGAGCTGAAATTTGCAGTATATGCAAGAATATAATGCAGTCAAAAGATGTGGGCTGAGATTTGCAGAATATGCAAGGATATAATGCAACCAAAACTTGGTAAGTTGAGCTGAATTTTGCAGTATGTGTGGTCTTGTTTGATCTTTTTTTTTTTGCGGGGTGGTCTTGTTTAATCCGAGCGACTTTTGCGCGGCCGAAGCTGATGTCTTGGACCATGCACGGGCTTTGCTACCAGAAGAAGCTTCGGCGTGCACCAAGGCGATCAACCAGCTTGGCCGTCATCACGGCATTGTTGAATTTGACTCGCTCCTACCCGGTGAGAGCCCTCAACTCGGACGAGTGTGACGTGGCTGATGTAGGTGTCCTCCTGTGGGAGTCGCATTGTCTCAGTGAATTGTCTTTTCACCCTTTTGAGCTTACCTTTTTTCGGCGTGGGTGTTATGCTTATGATCGACGAGTGTAATTGTTTAGATCGTAACCATTTGTTGCTCCGTGCCGTGTTTTGTCATAACTGCTTGCGATGGCATCCAAAGCTCTGCATGTAGATGAATGTTTTCAAGATACGGTAGTGCGGGTCAGCTAATTTGGTCATGATCGTCTAGAGCACTACACTCTGACCTGCAAACTAGATTCGTATGACCATGTGTTATTGACCAAAACCTCTTAAGGATCGCTAGCAAGCCTCCAACACACGAGGATTCTAGTTAACTAACAACTTCTTAATTAAGATAGCTCCACATTAACCTAGCTAAGTGACGGGAAAAGAGGGCATGGAGAACCATACATTGTAGGGTATTGCTTGGGGAGGGTGTCTATTCCTTTCAGAGACAGATGCATATTTGTTGAGAACTTGATTACAACACAACTAGATCGTATGGCGCGCTCTGCAGCGTCCACTATAGTTGTGTTTGACATCTACGTATTTGTCCATGTAGCATGCATTAATGCATAAGAATAATCGTGTGTTTTTCTCGCGCATGCGGGGTTTCTTATTTTATCATTGTGTAGACCACAAAAGTGGCAAGTGGGTGTGTGCAAGAGTGCATCAAATACGAGTGAAAACACCAATGATAGGGCGGCTAGTAACGTCCAATTTTTTATTTCTTGGGAAAATGTTTGATTAACATGCCACAAAGACTTGAAAACATATATAAATTACGTACAAACATACATGTAAAAATGCTGATCACATATTAAGTATATTTATTGTGTATGTAAAAATATTCATAACACATTTGTCGCATCATTCAAAATGTTTGTTGTGTACTAAAAATATATTTTTAGTATGTATTCAAAAAATGTTTGTTGTGTGTTGTTTGCTGAAGAATGTTTGTGTTTGTGGTGTATGTAAAAATTGTGAACCGTTTATTTCACAATGTTCAATGTATGTTTGGAAAATATCCACCGTATATCCAAAAATTCACCATGTCTTACAAATATTTAATGTGTATTTAAAAAATATTATTGTATAGAAAAAATATATTTATTAATAAAAATAATAAAAGTGAAAATAAATAAAATACAAATGAATTAAAAAAGGAAAACCATAATAAATCAAAGCTTGGACAGAAAAAGAAACAGGGTGAAAAAAAATGAACACAAAAGAAAATTTTGGTTGAGATGGGCCGACCTGGAACATATATCTCCTCTGCGTTTGAAAAAATCAATCAAATATGATTTTCCGGGTAGAAGAGTCCTATCATGACTAATAAATAAAAATATTTATAGTATTAACGGATTTATGTGGATTTTTTAAAGAATATATGTGAACTCGGAAACAAACTATCATGTGTGTATTTCCTTCTTTATTATTAATTTTGTTGAGAAAAAAATTTATGTGGGTATATAGTGGTACGTGGCAGATAGTTAGTGTTAGTCGTGTGTGATTTTTATGGTGGTACCTAGCCGTAGAGGGAAAACTGAGTTTGGCAGTGATGCAGGGCCACAACAGTGGCACAGCTAGCCAAGCAGCTTGTGTGTCAGACTGTCAATCAAGATAAAACAGCTAATACGCCGAGAAAATCAGACAAACTGCAGTTGTGGGGTTGCAACACTACCAAAAGCCCACCCGCCAGCCACTTTAAATCTGAAGATGGGCTCAATGTCCGTGTGGAGCCAGACATAAACTTGAGGGAGATACACGTGGCATTTCCTTCTATGCTTATGGTGGAGCTACATGTAACTGTGAGGGGGCACAAGCCCCCCCCCCCCCCCCCCCCACACACGCCAAAATGAAACTATTATTTTATCAGATAGTAGTGATCCAACCCTAATCCCTAAACCCTAACCCTAAACCCTTTTGGCCAATTCAATTTCACATGCAAGCACAAAGCCCATTTTGGCAACATCACGCATGTTGTACGCACCTGTTCGGATGCTTTGTCTGTGTACCTTCCCAAGCATGCTCGGGCACGGCTGTTCCAGAGGAAGAGTTTGCCTATGATCCGAGTGCACCCCTGGAGAACAACCCGCCGCCGAGAAGGGAAACAAGGGTGCGCCTGAGCCCGTTGTTGGTCTCCTGCTCTTTGCCACTGCCGGTTGCCATTGAGTCGATGGGCCGGTCGGCCACCCCGTCGCAGCTGTCCGCCCTGCCTCGTATGGATTTAACTACGAAATTTTTTAAGTGCCTTGTGCTTGCAATGTGTAACAGTGTTGCATGTACGAGTCAAATTGGGGGCAACAAAATTTGGAATATCTTACTTTCCATGTATGATTTTGACTAGTAATTTAACAAATACTGTAGGGCCTGTTCGTTAGCTCGCCAGCTCCCAGCTTCCACGAATCCGCGAGGGAAGCTAGCCCGAACGGCCCAGCTCCAGGAAGTTGGCTTCCCAGATCGAAGCAGCATCGACGTAGAAAAACTTGGAGCCGCAGTTTTGTCGATCCCAGAAGCTGGATTCCTGGAGTTGGCATTATTTATGACCAGATGCCACCACGAAGTGCCTCACGTACCGGTTCGTTATGTTTCCCTACGATCTGGGCCAAGCCCATCCTCTCTCCTCCTGTTTCACACCGATCTACCTGTTGAGCCGATTGGGCTCCAGCCCGCCCAGGCAGGCCGGCCTGCTAGCACGACGAGAAGCCGAAGTGATCGAGCCGAACGGTTTTCCATCGATCCCGATTCGTGGAAGAAGCTGGCGGTCGAAAACAGAAGCTGGATTTGAGGATTTCCTGGAGCCAAGGAGTTGCCGAACAGGCCCGTAGTATGCCTATTCATTTGATCTTTGGCCCCACCCTATATTCTTGTCAAGCTTCTCCGCTGTATGTGAGGCTTACGACCCAAGTGATATTCTAACACTCCTCCTCAATCATAACTCATCAAAGCTATAAGATTGTTTTCTTAGACTTCTACCGTACCAATAGAGGTTTGGTAAATTCATTCACCCGTTGACCACCAAATGGTTGTATCGAATCTCAAGCAATTTGCTCGCCACAGGCTCAACACAAAATGATAATCCACCGCAGTATGCTTATTTTGGGCATGAAAGATTGAATTGACTAACAAATATGCCGCCCCTAAATTATCACACCATGACACTGTCGTTTGAGGATGAGGTACTCCCAACCCCTTGAGCAAAAACTTAGTGAGAGCACTTTAAATTATTTTTTAGAGAGGTACCTTCGTTTCCCTTTTCCTTCGCTAGAGGGAAGTCCCTTCACCGTTGTATCGGCAGTGTAACATCCTCTACGTTGGTCTGACCTTCTAGCCTTACTCGGGCACACATTGTTTCGCAAAGCGAAGGGCTTGTACACAAGACTTGTTTTCACCCCATGCCCTCCTCTCCCCTCTTCCTTCCTCCTACGTACTCTTCTCCTTGTCCGCCTTCCACCCTCAACCCTCCCAAATCTGACGAGGGAACCAAACAAACTCACTTTACAAAAGTGCCAAAACAAAAAAAAACTGACCAATTTATCCTCTCATGCTATGAAATCTTAGGACCAAAATATATTAAATGTAAATTTTCAAAATATATTTTTTTGAGACAAAATTTTCAAATTATATGATTTTTACAAAAGATACCTGACGAGATAAAAATGGGCCGCACAGTAGCCCCTGCCCAGCTTCTTCAGCCAGGCTGGCTGCAGGGCACTGTTCGGCCCATTTTTATCGCGGTCAGCCCTTCAGTTCCTGGGCCGGTCCGTCGGGCTTACTTGAGCAGGCGCTGCTCCGAGGCCTCTCGGTTCGTCCGTCGTCGCCATCGTGCCCTTCCTCCCTCCTCCATTCCTCCCTCGCCTCCCTCCCCCCGCCGGCGCCGCCCGCCTGCCCGTCTCCGGATCGCCGGCGCGCGCTCGAGAGATGCGGGAAATGGTCGATCCTCCTCCGCGCCGCGGCCCGGCCTTCAAGACGAAGCTGTGCGCGCTGTGGAGGCGCGGCCCCTGCCCCCGCGGCCCCTCCTGCGGCTTCGCCCACGGCGAAGGCGAGCTCCGCACGCCGCCTCCCTACTCCACCTTCCCGCCGCGCGCTGGACCTGGTATACTCCATACGCATCTCCCCCTCCCCCATCTCTCCCCCTCCTGCTTTTCCATGTGCACTCGTCTAGGGATTTTTGCCTGCTTAGCGACTGTGGTGTGTCCAGAAAGCACCGATGGTTTCTGCAGTGTGAGTGGGCAGTAAAATTGCCGCTGTTGAAGCTACTTGCGACACAGGATAAGTCTGGGTGGTCTGCTGCTAGTCCAAAAGGATGGTATTCTGTGACATTTTTAGGCAGAAGTATCAGTGATCCAGCAGAAGTATCAAGAGATTCAAGTTTTTATGTGTTTGTTGGATTTTGATGTGGCTTCAGACAGTTTGTTATTTGTGGGGAACATGGCAGGCAATGTAAGATTCTGGTTGCACATGGAGAAACAAGAGGTATCAAATGCCATGCTTTCCGCAGAGAGCACTGAAAATGTTGTGGTGTGAAGTTAGCAGCTAACTCCATTATACCAACTGACAAGAGCACCCTTACAAATTGGTATGCTTCTGCAGTAATTGGAACAAGAGGTATCAAATGCCATATGATTTCCAAGCTTCTGGAGGAAACACTGAAAATCTTGTGTTTGGAGTTAGCAATGAGAGGAAATAATTGGAAGAATAACAGAATTGTAGCAACTTAGAAGAGCATCATTGGAGGTTATACAAAGTGGCATCATTCTGCTATTTCTAGTTATACTTGTAGTGGCTGAGGGAACTCTGCAGTCTGCTTCGCAAACTTGGGGTCATGTTATAGTATGGAAATTTAGTACTATGATGGTATTTTCTTTACATGTGCAGACGTCAGAGATTGAACTACCAGTTGTGTCATGTCTTGTTGTATTATCTTTCATATATGATCTCCTATCCTTTTGATATAGTAGTTGAACTGAGGTCAAAGCTTCTTGCAGAACATCGTGGCATTCCTGCTGGTTATTCCATTGATTTTACCACCCAAATTAGCTGTCACCTGAGCAGATTTCTTAGGATTGATCACTTCCAGAGGACGACTCGTCCTATTTGCATTGCTTTCGTTTTCAGTCAGTGAACATATATTTTGTGGTCACTTGCATGGCCATCCTCTTACCAGAGCATTTTATTCAGGGATATCACGTGGTTCCTCATCTCAATCAGATGCATGATAAGTTCAGTTTGCGAAAACCATATATTTCAGCTTTGCAACCAATTGTTCTTTGAATATGCTAGGAGTTCCAAGTTTTCTTCTTCGGCTTTATTCTTGCTTGGCATTCCAAGTGCTATCACTGAACAGAATAATTAAAGTCAATATGGAAATATCTGGACAAGTGAAATTAGATTTACTTGGGCGGTATTGGAGTTGCGGAAGATCTTTATTCATAGTAATGAAAGCATGATATCCAAATCTGGAGTATCCATCAATTTCACTTCAGATGACTGATGTTGCAAGTGCTGGATCTATTTTTAAGCGGTGCCGCAATGTGTAATCATATGTTGGTATCTCTTCTTGCATTAGTCTTATTGGCTCTTCCATTTAATGGCCTTTGGGGTTATCCTGGACTCTCTACTACTTATTGCTAAATGACTAATCATATGGCTCAAGGTTGTGGTAAGCTTACATGTTTTGTGTGTTGCCTTGTCTCTATATAACTCCATCTGTTTTCACAGTGGTGTAGTTTCTTTCTATTATTGCCAACGAATAGTCATATCGCTCAAGGTTGTGGCAAGCTTAAATGTTCTTCTGTTTTGCCTTGTCTCTGTCCATCTATATTTGTTGTGGTGTAGTTCTTCTTTATATTATTATATAAGCTTTTACACTCCTAACCTGTAGGGGGGCGAGATCATAGAATTCATGAATTTAGAGGCAGGCCTGAGAGAAGAAACTCACCCCGGCGGAGGTATTCCCCTGACAGAGATACCAGAGGCCATTTATTTCGCAACAAGATGCCACCACGTTCTCGAGGTAGGGATAATCTCTCTTTCGTGTGTGTGCAGTGGCGCACGTGTCACATGCTTCCCATATTTATTTATTTACTTAAACTTGATAATTATTTTCAAAAAAAATAGAATCCAAATGTCTAATTTTTTTTCTATTTGAATCTTATTTGCAGGATCTAGTCAATCAAGATCTCCCATCAAGAAGAGGTATGTAACAAGTATCTCAGTGTATTCCATTCCAGTATATGGTCTTTGTTATCCACTCAGTTAATTCTAGATGTTATACATGCATCGACCTTTCCAAGTGATTATGTGGATTTTCCAGTGAGAGAAGGTCTAAGAAGGAAGTAGATGGTGAAAAAAGTGATTCATCAGGAAGTTTCAACACCTCTGAAAATGAAGATAGAAAAAAATACGACAGACATTCCAGCAGTGATGAGAAGGATGACGGTGAAGCACAGGTTTGAACTGTACAATCCATCTCATTAGCATATAGGTGGAGCTGTCTCCATATTCCTGGACCGCTGTTATATGTTTATGTATGCTCTGCAGCTGAAACAAATTGCACTGGATATGAAAGCATTGCATGAAGATAAATCTAAACTACAGGTCAGTTTTCAATGTCTCAATAAGCATGTTATAGATGACACTCAATTATGAGTTGTAAATACAGGTGCAACGGCACACACTTATCAGTTATTACGTTATGTTTTGGTTGCGTGTGTGGTTCCAACATTTTTCTGCCTTAACTAGATAGTTGATGCATGCCCATTTTTATGATGGAGAAATCTAGACCTTCAAGTTTAAAAGAGGTTCACTCCACCAAATATGATCATACATTCATGTGGAAGGTGCCACCGATGTTTCTCCCTCCAGATTATGATGCCACAAACTAATGAGTAATCATTCATGCTTGAGAAAGTATTGACGTGGGAACATGCTCTGATTGAACACAGAGATAACCAGTTGGCCTGTCACAAATGCCTGACAAAATGCTTTCTTGAACTTCTCTGGGTTACGACGTTTTACTTTCATATAGTTGTGGTTGAGATTACTACAATAGCCTTTCTATTTTCATTTATATATACATACTATCACAGATGACATTGGACAAGAAAATCGACGAAGCAGGCATACTTTCTGGCAGAGTAGATGATCTTGAATCACAGTTGAACAAAGAGAAAGAAGATTGTGAAAGGTTCTCAATTTCTACAACATATGAGCATACTTCTATGTAATCCAAATTTTAGTAGGCGGACTCTTCAGTTCAGGAGAAGCTCTCCAAGTATTTGGTTATTGATAGTACTGCCTTTTGGATGTAGGATGACCTCCAAAATAAAGAAACTCATCAAAGCATATGGGCGTTACGTGAAAGCACAGGATGATTTAAAAAGGCATGTTTCTTTTATATGAACTAACTATGAATTTTTATTTTGTTTGGATCACCACATAACTGCACCTCTGATTTTAGTCTTGACATGATTTTCATAGCTATTGACCCATTGGTTATCTGCAGGTCTCAAGGCCGTTTTGAGAGGTTGGCTGATTCACTTGCTTCTGATTCCTTGAAATCTGGTACCAAAGAACAAGGTTCCAGTGTGAATGCTGGTAATGATGACCCATATAATGCTTATGAAATGAGCCCAGATGACCAGCGGCAGAAGAATGGTTCAGCAGCTAGAAAAAGATCTGCTGCCCTTTCAACAAGCGAAGAAGAAAAAACTGGTAACACCTTGATGAGAACTTGTGTGATACTACTTTATTTTGGCATACCAGCATTTTTCTAACCATCTTAGCGTCGTCAGCCTGTTAAACTCGTTACTGATATGTAAAGATCGCATCTTATTACTAGTTTATAATGACATTATAGAAGCTAACAGTGTCATGTGTCCACAAGGTATTCAAGTTAAAAATGGCACCCGGTTAATTTTATTAGATGTTGAACCCATTTGTCCTTTAAAATATGATGTGTTTCTTGTTTGGACACATGGGCCATTGTTGTCTTGAATATTATGCATTCCCTGGGGCAAATGTGCCAACAAAGGAAAGAAAGTACGTCTTTTTATGTAAAAACTGTTGTTACTTTTTCAGGGAAGAAAAGGAGAGTGAATGGTAATGATATGATCCATGTGCCACGGAAATATATACCAGAAGATGCTCCAGAGTCTCTTAAAAATAGCAATGGAACTGAATCTCTGAAGAAGTTAGGGCAAGATGGCAATAATGACGAAATAAATGTCATTTCTTCTGGCAATGATTTTACAGACAGGGTGAGCATATTTCTCACAGCAGATCATATTTGCAGCCTTATTTATTTAATATACATGAATATTGTTAGGCAGAGATAACTCAGTTGATGGCTCATTATCTTATTATCCTATTATGTGTATATCTCATTCACTGCAATTTTGTAAGTTACAGGCTACTTTGGTTATTCCTTCAGGTTTGATTGATAGCTCATCTAGGTGTAGTTCATTTGGTTAGGTTTATGGTTTAGCCACCTGCATGCCATCTAGGGGTTAAACTGATACATCGCCACTTACAGGTAGAATGTTCTAGAGTGAAGCGTGTTCTGTTCTCTGCTGATCTAGTTAACGATGTAGTTGGTCCTGTTCAAATTGTTGGGATAGATTATAAATGTGGACAAATAGAAGTCTATTTTGGCCCAATTTTTTTTTTTGACTATAATATTTTGGTACAAATGATGTGGGCTGTATGGCATTTTGTTTATTTGTTTATGATGGCACCTACAATGAGTCCAAAAGACTTGTGTATCTTCATTTTCCAAGCAATAACATGCTTGATAATCTAAATAGCTGACGCAACTACTTTCCAATGGCTGGTGTACCATAGAACACACAACTACTTTCCAGTGACTGGTGTACCATAGCAGGGAACCGCGTACTCTTATTTCATACAATTAATCTGTCAGCACAGCAGCTTAACTTCGGCATGTCCTGTAAGATCATATTCAGTCATATGCATTTGCAAAGATCTGTTACTGTAATGTGATACCACCATGGTACTTATTGTCTTTTAACTCTGCAAGAATTTTAGAGTATTCCCCCCTCGAGTTACCAGCTGGTCCTAGCGGTTTTATTATGGTCAGTATGGGGATCATTTGCATCCTTTGCCATTCAAGTTTTTTAAAAGCACTCTGCGGCAATTAAACCAATTTGCAAAAACTGATCGTATTTTCTGTTATTCCCGTGTTCTTACTACTTTTTCCTTTTCTTTTTGTTAACTTCCCTATTTTCATTTTTGCTATGTTTATACTTTATACTGCAAATGCGTCGACAGGGTTAGCAGCTACTTTCCGCCAGTACTACGTGCCCGCGTTCTGTTGAGCATTATGCTGAGATTTTATGCTCTTTGTTTTTGCCCGCAGTACAATGGCAATGAGGAGGATGATCCCGTGGACTTGTAGACTCGGGTGGTGGGTGGCAGATTTCAGCAGTAAGGAGTTAGATTGAAACACTGAATGGAGGAAAACCTGGGTGGCTTTGAAACCCAGTGCTTTTGCTATATCATATCCAGTTCTCTATACATCGGGCGGTCGAAGCTCAGCGTCCCCGCAGCTGTGCTCTGCAGCAGTTAACTTATGTGAAGACAGATTTTACAGTATTGCCGAAACATGTTTTGCCTTATGGGGGAAGTTTTCTTCTTGATATCGCCGGACCTCAAAGTTGCTACCTGAGCTTTGTATGGAGCCTATGAAAGCCCTTCCTGATATTGTTTAGAGGTTTTGACACCCGTCATACGTTACACTGCTGCTATTTTAAAGCCCTTCTTGTGCCTGTGGAAGTGAAATGCATTATATCACATGCCGCCTATATTTGCAATGCAATGCCAATTTGGTCCCTGAACTTGAGGGTTACACATTTATGTGTCTGTGCTAAATTTATGCATATAAAACTATAAATAGGCAACCAGGATCCAAGTCCTCTATTCGGTAACTGGTGATGACATAGAGTTTTCGCTTCGCTTTTTTTGACCATGCGATCGTCATCTGAAATTATGTGTAGAGTATAGTTGATGCCTTTTGTGGTTGCCACATGTGGCCATGGCTTCACACAAAGGCAACAACACCACCATCCTCTTCTATTGTGCCTCCATTCTTGTTCATGTCCCTAGTGGAAACGCCAGCACCGAAATTTTGCGGATTCAAGTGCACTGAACTCTAGTATCTCCTTTTGTTCTGCACAAATTTGAATAAAGCTAAGGGTGGGTGTAATAAGAAACAGTTGGAAGCAAACCCAGTAGTTTTGGCAAGCATGAAGACCGCGAGGATGAAAGACGCGTCGGTGCTAACCAACTCTCTCTTGTGCTCAACATGAACATAGAGTACACTCTTTCTCCCAAAAAAGAAAAAATAGAGTTGTAGTTGTTGTAGACTAGAAGGCCAACAATAGAAATCCAGCACTCCACGGGGGCCTTTGTCCAAAAACCTGCCAGCAGGGACAGCCTAAGCCTCTTCTCCCCTCTTCCTCCGCCGCCGTCACCACCGGCGCAGCGAGCCCTACCCTACCCCCACCCCTCCCCTCCCCTCCCCGCCGCCAAATCCCGCCGCCCCATGGACCGGCAGGCCCAGGACTACGCGGCGGCGGCCATGGCGTACGCGCAGGCGCAGCAGCAGCATCCCCCGCCGCAGTACGGCTTCCACCCGCAGGCGCAGCCGCAGTACCCGCACCATCCGCACGCCGGGCCGCCCTACGCCGCCCCGATGCCGCAGTACGCGCCCTACCCGCGCGCCATGCCGCCGCCGCAGCAGCTCTACCCGCACCTCCCGCCGCACCAGCAGCCGTCCCCCTACCCGCCGCCCCACGCCCAGCCGCCGCCCCACCCCTACATGCACCAGCCCTCGCCGTTCGAGCCCCCCGCGCCGCCGGCCCCCGCCCCGCCCCCCGCCGACCCGGAGCTCCAGAAGCGCATCGACAAGCTCGTCGAGTACATCGCCAAGAACGGGCCCGAGTTCGAGATCGTGATCCGCGACAAGCAGCACGACAACCCGGACTACGCCTTCATCTTCGGCGGGGACGGCCACGCCTACTACAGGTACATGCTCTGGGTCACGGGGCGCCCGCCCATGGCGCCCTACCCGCCGGGGTCCATGCACATGATGCCGCCGATGGGCCCGATGTCGCACGGGCCGCCGCCCCCGATGCACCAGCCGGGGTACCCGCCGTTCTACGACCAGCACCAGCACTTTGGTGCCCACGGCCACGGGGAGTATGATACCGGGGCGACGTTCAAGGGCCTCTCTGGGCCGCTCCCGGCGGATGTTGCCGCCGAACTGCACGATGTGCTTACCAATCTTAATGGCACCAAAGAGTCGATAAAGGGTGCCAAGACATGGTTTATGCAAAGGGCGCCATTTGCGCCGGCTCTGGCGGAAGCTCTGAGGGAGAGAATATTTGCCTTGGAGGATTCAGAGAGGCAGCTGCACATTGTTTTCCTGGTGAATGATATTCTTTTTGAAGGGTATGTTTTCGTTTCAGCATCTATTTTGTGAATATAATTGCTTGCCTTATGATTTGTCAATTAAGTGTAGTCAATTTGAGCTATTTCCAAGCTGATAGGAACCTGATTTAAGAAATGCATTAACTTTGATGCGATCGAAATACCGACATAGGAAGTGAATTGCAATTGACAGATCTTATTGCCATCTTAGCTTATTATGGGTCCCTTTGTCTTTGGAGTAGGAATTTTATAAGATTCTAACCCATAGGGATTTTTCTCACAGAGGCCCTTTAGATTGCTTTCCCAAATCAATAGGAGTACTAGCTAGAGGTTAGACCTTTTGGAAATTTTCAGTTCGTGTATTGCACGCACTTTCCGTCTCTTCAAACCCCTGCAAAAAAATTATGGAGCATCCAAAGAGCATATGTGCAAATTCTTGTGTTTTGGCCTTCTTTAGGATTCAATAGGCTACCACATCCGAATCCTACATTTTTATTATTCCTACTTTTTTAGAATCCAGCGTTCCAAAGAAGCCATAAAAGATTGTCTAGAAAAATGCAGTAAAGAAAGTCCTTCCCATTTTTTTAGTATCAAAGACAGTTTCTCTTCATCAAAATTTAAAATGTCAAATGAATGCCATTTTTATGGCCTTACTTCACCCTGATTCATTTCAAAGACCAATGTATGAGAGAAGATAAAAATATAAACAAATGACTGTTATAGGCTACTCCGATACTTTATTTATTTGTTGTACCAACATTAGATCTCGTATTTGATATTGATACCCTTTATGATATGTATTACCAAGTATCAAAATGATTTCCGTTTAGAAGTTGTACTATACATCTCCACTGAGGGGCAATCACCTTGTCAATACTAACCAATGCATTATCTACCATAGACCAACCATAGTTCTTCCTTCCTCACATGTAATCATGCAGAACAACACCTTCTCGAGCACGCGCAACATAAACATCACACTCCAATCGTCACTGGCAGGAACTGGATGATGCCATCTTGTTGCGCCCTTCCTTCCTCTTGTCTCTACTCCTTGGAGTCTTGATAGTATCTACTCCCTCTGTCCGAAAATACTTGTCATCAAAATGGACAAAAAGGGATGTATCTAGAACCAAAATGCACCTAGATACATCCCCTTTTATTCATTTTGATGACAAGTATTTCCGGACGGAGGGAGTACTATATTGATGCATCCTTGTTATGGGAAGATTTGGTATCGAGGTATCTATATTGCATATCAGGGCACACTAGATCTTGCTTGTCGTTCCTATTAGGGGGATATCCTGGGTGTCATGACTGTGACTTAATTGGGATTTTTCTCGTTTAGAGATGAAGATGTTACCCCCAAGCCTAAGTAGGCCTCGGGAAAACTTGTACTGCACTCATAAATTTATTTTACTTTAGCTTTTGCCTCTATCCATTTGTTAGGAAGGCCACTCAGTATTAGTTTCCTCACAGATATGGAATGAAATTGATTCGGTTAGATATCAGCAATACCAGAATCAGCTTCTAAGAAATGATATACCAATAAGAACATGAGAATGGTATTGAAAAAGGGACTACTGTTTCATGATAACCGACATGTATGATGCATATAGCAGTGTATTGCTGTAGCTTGTCCCACAATCTCTGTTTGGCTATGATCTTTAATAGTTTCATCTGGTTAAGCAGCTTATTAATTGAATCTATTATGTCACAGCATGGAATTACAAATAGGCTTTATCTGTGCATATTTAATCTATTGCTGGTGCTTTTCTTAACACAATTCCATATCCTACAGCTTGCAGAGACGGACTAATATTCAGGACCTTGACAATGAGGCTATTGCTTTTCAATCTGTGCTGGGCTCCATGCTTGCGAGGATTTATAATAATCCACAGAATAAAGATGAAAATCAGAATCGCCTTGAGAAAATCCTGCAATTCTGGGGTTCAAAGGAAGTTTATGACCAGGAAACCGTTGCTAACCTTGAAAGAGAGATGAAAGGTGGCATTTCATATCCTTCAGCGCCACAACATGTTTCACCAGATCCCTCAACCTTCTCAGGTTTTTTCCTCCCCCCCTCTTCTACTAACTCTGCTTATACTGTCCTGTCTAGGTGGTTATTATTATCTTTTCTCATCTGTGTTTAGCTTTTAGGGTACCAGCATTTACATATAAGGTTTTGGTGTAAGTTTGGCGTATTTAACCTATAGATTTTAGGACGCAGCTGTTCTTATCCCGAGCTCACATGAGCTCGGGTGAATAGTAAAATCAATTTTTTTTTTTGAAAAAATCAAGAAGTGTCTGAATTTTTTTTGTGTGAAACTTTGACAAATGTTTTCATAGCTTGCAAAATTTCATCACCAAATGACATTCATGGAAAATGTGGCAAAAAAAATCAATGCTCCAAAACATTATTTTCAAACGCATTTTGGAGCATCGGTTTTTTTGTCACATTTATTCGGAATTTTTCGACTTCTTTTATTTTACTGTTCGCCCGAGCTCATGTGAGCTCGGGATTAGAACATCACTTCCGATAGATTTTAGTCCTATTATCATTTTGTCCTTTTGCTTTGATAACTCTCAGGTTGTAGTGATATGTTGATGCCCTGAAACTTTATAGGCTGGTTACTTTGAGATATGTAAGCAGTTTGCCAGGCTATACAGTAAAGATAATAACCGAAGTTACTGCGTCACCACTGAGATCTAACTAGAAATTTTCTGGACTAAAATCCTTTTTCACCATCAGATTTGTATACATAATATAACTAAAAATAATAATTTGACCATGCTTGATCACACGGGTTCTCTAAATTCTTCAAATTATTTCCCTGCTGTTACACTAAACCAAAATGGCTTTTATGATGCATTTCATTTATCTTTTGCTTGTTGGAGGCAAAACTAAGCACATTTGGTGGATATCTTTTCAGGATCAGCAAAGCCCTCAAAATGGTCCTCTGCTCCGCCAGAGATGGAGAAGGCATCCCAACCTGCCCCTTCTTCACAATTTGCAGGAAACCAACATCCTGCCAGTGTTTACGGCCAAACTACTTTTCCAGGATCTTTGCCAGCGCAACCATCTTTACTCCCCCCTGCGCTTCCTCAAAGCACAGCACCAGCCACTGCAAATGATTCGACTCCACCTCCGTATCCACTATTCCCCCCTGGCCTCATTCCAGGAATGGTCCGGAAGATGCAGATTGGCAGTGGGGTTCCATACTCTCCCTTGAGCCCACTGGACATACCCACGACCATCCCACCGTCAACCGTTCCTGAGTCCGAGATCCTCGAGCGCGTGACGAGGTTCTTCAAAGAGATCGGGGAGGAAAACCCATCAGAAGGTCCAATGAAGCAGGGCGAGCCCGGTGACTACGACGACTACGAGAGGGAGCTCCCTGTCCGCAAGGGAGGCGCGTGCATCCCTCCCCCCGCCAGCCTGCACGTGAACCCTGAGACCGGGATGCGCGCTGATGGCTCGTTCGATAGCAAGCCGGGGTCTAGCGGCCGGTTGGGCCTTGGAGCCTCTGCCGACCCAAGCGAGGCGAGCCACCAGTATGGCGATGTCTACTCTTCGTATCGCAAGCAGAGGAGCAGCAACTACCATTCTTCCATCAGTTCCCGCGCGGTAGCGCCGAGGTGAAAACGGCAGAGCGTTTCTATATCCATTTCTTCCTCCTGCTGTGGGCCAGAATGCACGTCTGTAACTGCAAAGAATGTACCTTAGTAGACAGAACTGAATTGTCAGATGATTGTGCAATGTAACATCTTCCTTCTTTTTGTCGCGGCGAAACTTTGAACCGCAGCTTCTTAGTTTTGAGGAGACTAGCCTGTTGGTAGTTGCAAATGATGTTTGTTTCATAGATGTGATCCTTCAGTTTTGATGGGTTCTTTTTTTGGGCGCGGAATCAAATTTTAAATTTTGTGTCCTGGGAACATTCGGCGGCAGGAGCCGGATGGGGCAACAAGATTTACATAGCATGGATTTCATTTGCAACAATTCTCGCCCGTGGTGTGCTGCCGAGAGTATTCCACTGACGCAGAACATGTATAGGCTCAATGTTGCTTCATCAGAACATTGTCTTGTGAGGGCACTGTTGGCACCAGATGACTGCAACAGACAGAGAACCATGTTGTATCTATCTGTACTCTCGTTGGTATGGCATTTCTACATGCCATGTAAATAAAAGGCATAACTTGGAGCAGCTGGGGGAAACACTATTCTGTTAACTCCTCATTTACATGTGTTATTAAAGCAAATACGTGTGAACAAATTACATGGCCTGACAGAAGCTCGTGGCGGCGGCGGCGGCGGCGAGGCACCGAGAAGGAACCCCGTTCCGGGGAGCAGCTGGAGGGGACGCTCCGGCGAGCGTCTGTGCTCATCGCGGCATCGCGGCCTCCCAGGGCAGGACAGCAGCTTCATGCTCCACTCCTTCACCTTCGCCTTCACTGGAGGTAAATCGAACCGGCACTTTGCTATGCGCATCACAATTCATTCAGAGTTGTTACAAGGCTGTCTTCCTCCCGTACAACATCGTATAAGCCTTTATTAATTGGAAAGCATGCAACTGTATTAATCGCCAAAACACTTACCCAAAAGCCTACTCTACATTTTACCTGTTGCTGCACGCACCCGGGGTACAGTTCTCAGGATTGAAGCCACAGCTGAGGCAGTCGAATCAAGAATACAGGGACTGAATGAGAATTTGAACATTCTATATTGCACGACATAATTCTGCCTTTTGTTTTTAGTTTGCTCTGCTTTTGAAGAAAGCTCGTAGGAAAGAAGTTAGTCTCGCCATTTATGTTTGTTGGGTGCATTTGAACTAGAAACATCGACTAAGGAGGTTATAAGATCCAAGGGAATGTCAATAGGGGAATGACCCTGATTTAACGTGTCTCTGTCAGTATTGGGTAGCTCAATCTCTTGACATGCCTTTGCATATTTATTTATTTTTGAGGCCACGACATGCCTTTGCATAAGACTGATTAGTTTTATATTGGGTTTTAAAGTTTATGGGCTTTGACAGGAATCAGTGCTTCCCTACAAATTGGCCAAAACTGGTAATGACAACCTTTGCCTCAATACTGTAAGATGTGGTTTATTCTATTTCTTCACCTGGACTGATCCAATATCCTATTCCATGAAGGAAGTATCTTGAAAATCCTTGATTTAGTTTCGAGTAAAAAATTAATAAAACCTTAATCAAACTATTCAACTAGCCTACAAATAAATAAATAAACCTTCAATGGAAGAGTTACCTTATTTTGGCAAAATTTCTGTAAGTTTGAAGTTGAACTTAATTAAACAAGCCAAGCCAAGCAATTCTATTTGCTCACAAGTCACAATCACAAGAAATTTATCCCCCGCCACATTTTCTTCCCCGCTGTTTGTCCAGTACCTCGGCTAAACCTAAGCAAAAGAAAAAGAGACCCGATGGGTGTCTTCTGTTTGCATTGGGGCACTGACTATAACTCTAGTGTGCTATCAGTGAAATACAGCTGCAGCTATTATATGTTCAACAAAACTAGTATGTATTCTATATGGTTCTTATTTTCTATTCATGCAAGTTTTCCCTTTGCATGAATAGTTGGTTCTTATTATACTAGCATAGTGCCCGTGCATTGCTACGGAACTAAAAAGCAAGAAAAAAAGGATTATGATTTGGCAGAGTACATTTTTGGATACATCATCAATTGTGTCGTATAACCTGCATAAAGAAGTAATAGCTCAATGCAAGATTCAAGACAAAACAATAACACTACCGATAAAGGCAATAAACATAACATCAATTAAAAAAAATGTGTTGCTTGATGTCCACTGACTAAAAAGCAATGGCCTCATGAGCGCACACAATGTCTCTATCAATGCCAATTACTAGATAGTTTAATTGACAGTTGCTGATTTTTTTTCCGCCCATTTATTTTCTTCCTTTTCTATCTGTGTTCGTTTATATTTTCCCTTTTTTAATTGATTTTTATGTGTATAAATGAATGTTGAGTGTATGTGTAAGTATACATGTACTTATTTTACAATATGGGTGCAAATTATACTAGAAAATTACACTATTATATTTAATCTTGCATTTGAAAAATTACAAATTGTGTGCAAGTTTTTTCATCATTTTTTTCATTTTATTTATTCTATAAGGGTAATACCAATACCACTAATTCATTCATCCTTAGGAAACTTCAGTTTTACGAAAAGTCCAGTATTATATATGATATGATAGGTTCCCTACCTAATTTTTGACGTTTAGGATGTCATACACTACCACATTCACCTAGGTATGGGAGCGGTTGACAGGAATTGGCAACGGCTGGCACTGAAAAAAAATCAATTAGCATTCTAGTTTTCAAGTGCACATGATTACACATCACCTTATTTCTTTCTTGTTTTGAGCCGGTTTTTATTTTCCTTTATGTGAATTGTTGGATGCTGTGTGTGTAAGTGTATACGTACAAGTACTGTACAACATGTGTGTAGATTATACTAGAAGGCAAAATTTTCACAACTATATGTTTATTCTCGTATATCATAGAATAGGGCATTTTCTGTGCAAATTGTGTGTAAGATTTCTTCATCATTTGTTTTTAGGTTTTTTTCATTTTCTAAGGGTAATGCCAGTGCCACTAATTCATTATTATTTTTAGGAAACTTCATTTTTTGATTTAATTGTTCAGCTCATCATCTTGAATGGATTTACTATTATTATGTTGAAATGCAAATGGTACTTTAATTTCCATTTAATAATTTGATATGCAACAATTTTGCTTAACTAGGTCGTTGTGTTTATCATAATTCCACCTCTTAAAGTGCATGGTGTAAAATTATATAGAAATTTCATATGACCAATGCAAATTTTTTTTGATTCTAATCAAATGGTTTAGAATGATGGTTGCTAAATATAATAGACTAAAAATTAGGTTTTAATTCCCACATTTTCTCCTCTATTTATTTTTATAATTATGGTATACTCCGTATATGTGTGAAAGCAAATATACATGTTAAAGCAAGGCATACGTGGCGATGATGATATAGTTGGTCGTTGGATGTAAATCAAACGGTTCAAGTGAAAAGCGAATGAAACGGAGGAACCTGAGCCATAGATGCTCCCCACAGTCGCAGAGAAATTCTTGTCTGTAAAATAGGACGTGCTGCGTGTTCCGGTAGATGTCTGCACGTTGACACCCAAACCAATCGAAGGGTCTAGTTGATCACAATGGCATGGCGGCCCTGAACTGTGGGTGCAGGAGGCGGCCGATCTCCTCGTCGTCGGCGTCTAGCGGCCGTCCGGTGTCGTTCCTGACGCGCCGCACGGCCGTGGTGCCGAGCGACTCGTGCTGGAACCCGTAGAGGCCGAGTATCTGATCGTCGGCGAAGTTGAGAGCGCGCTCCATGCCCTCACGGCACGCCACGGCCTCGTAGGTCGCGCCCGGCTCCCCGCACGGCTTGCACCCGACGAAGTGCGTCACCAGCGGCCACCTGTGGTCGCCGAGCCCCGGCCGCCCCGTGCTCCGCATCTCCTCGTACCGCCCCACGATCTCCTCCCAGAACCCGTGCAGGTGGTAGGAGCTCTCCAGGAACACCTTCTCCCCCCACCGGCCGCGCTCCGTGGCCAGCAGGTACACCAGCGCCGACTGGTCGTCGGCCTCCCACGCCGCCCGGTTCGACAGCGCCGCCGCGAAGACCCTCCCGTACCGCTCGCGCACGGGGCCGCGCGGCCCCATGCGCGCCCACGCGTCCAGGAGGTCCAGCGACCACCGGCAGTTCCGGAGCAGGAAGCTGCCGGTGTTGGCGCCGAGCCAGTTCCTGGCGCCGTACACCTCGCCGTCCCAGCCGTGGAGCACCAGGTTGTGGCCCGCGTACCTGCCCCACGGCGGCTCGAACAGCATGTCCGTGAACACCGCGTCCGAGTCCACCCACCACAGCAGCTCCGCCTCCGGGTGCGCCACCATCAGCGCGCGCAGCAGCGGCAGCTTCGTCCAGAACCCCGTCATCTCGCCGTCCAGCACCGCGTTGCTGTAGAAGATGTCCAGGCCGTGCACGCGGCAGTAGTCTGCCTTGTTCTTGAAGGCGCGGAGGAGCACGTGGTCGCCCTCCGCCTCCGTGCACCGGCGCGGCGACGACCCGGTGACCACGAGCACCCGGGGCCGCCCCGGCGCGACCATGGCCGGGAACCGAGGGTGCGCGGCCAGCCATGCCGCTCTGCGGGCGTCGTAGTCGGGCACGTTCGGGCCCAGCGAGTACGGCCGGTCGCTCAGCTGGCGCAGCGGTTGCTCCTCCTCGCCGCGAACAGCCTGCACCACCACGGCCTCCGGCGGCGCGCTCGTGGCCGGAGCGTGACGGGCGCCATCGAGGCAGGCGTACTCGATGCGGATGCGCGGGAGGTCGGCGGTGAACAAGAAGAGCGCGCATGACCCGACGATGAACAAGACGATCGGAATGATGGGGACGGCGAACAGCTGCAGCCTGCGCCGTGCTCGCCTCTCGGCCGCTACTCGCTGTTCCTCCGCCATCGACTGCTGAGGACGGAAGAGGCATGCACGCACGCGCTACGAGTACGCGGCTGCACCTACCTGTTATAGCTACACCGTGGGCGTGAGGAATCGATCGAGGACATGGTATATGGTGGCATTTCGAATTCACTCGCATCGCAAGGTTGGGATGGTGGCATTTCGATTTCAAATTCACTCGCAAGGTTGGCTGTATTTTCGCTTACAGCAGAGGAAAAGCAACCGTTCACCAATTTGCCAACTTCCACCCTCGGCCAATCCCAGCCATATATAAAAATCTACAAATTGACGTGCATGGGGAACTATAAAAACTGCCATATCTAAAAAGTCAAAATGTAAATTGACAAAAATACTAAATAACCTAACTTGCCATGGTCTAAAAAATGATGGCAAAAAAAGTGAAAAAAGAAACATTGCAAAAAAAGTCCTATGAAAAACAAATATGTCATGGATGTTTCAAAAATGAATTTGAGTGGTGTAAAAAGGAATATTTTTTTTTCTTGTTTCAACGATTTTGTACAAAAAAAATTGGAATTTACCACGGTTTGTTCAACAAAAATGTACACGTTCCAAAAAGAAATAACTGACCATGTTCGAACAACTAAATTTGCCATTGTCCAACACTATAGTTTCCATGGTGGGAAAATAAAAAAAAATTGCCAAGGTTCTAGTACAACTTTTTGCCATGGGCCTAGTTTACATTTGCCATGGTAAAAGAAACATCTTCCATAGAAGTTTGTGATTGGTGTAAAATTGTGGCAAACTAACCTGGTTTCTTTTTTTTTGCTAGAAAACTTTTGATCTATTCATCTTCAATCATGGCAGTAAAACGAACACCAAAAATAATAAAAATTACACCCAGATCTGTAGACCACCTAGCAATGACTACAAGCACTGAAGCGAGCCGAAAGCGCGTCGCCGTCATCGCCCCTCCCTCGCCGGAGCCAGTCAAAACTTGTTGTAGTAGACAGTCGGGAAGTCGTTATGCTAAGGCCCCATAGGACCAGTACAGCAGAACAACAACTGTCGCTGATGAAGAGTAGCATAGATCGGAAGGATCCAACCTGAAAAAAATACAAAAATAGAAGAACTACAACCAGATCCGAGCAAAATCCAATAAGGACAGACCCACAAGAGACACACCTTCACACGCCCACCAATGATGCTAGACACACCACTGGAACGGAGGTTAGGTGGGCAGAATCTTATTCCATCTTTAGGAAGACGCCGTCGTCTCGTCTTACCGACACAAACCATAACAAAACTCAAAGGAACGTCTAAAAACAGAGACCTCCCGTCGGTAACGGCCGGGATCCACCGTGTCGCCATGGCCTAAGGCCACCGGAGACGAAGCGGAATATAAAATTTCACATGTTTAAAAAATAAAAATTTCCAAGATCGGAATTTTTTTTTAAAGTTGACATGATTTAGAAAAAGAAATTTCCCATCGTACATTAATTAAACTAACAAAACGGCCCGTGCAGTGCAACGAAAAAATTGTTACCTCCAATGGCCATGATCACATTTTGCTGTATCAGCAAGATACACTATCACTCTCAATTCAAATTTTGTTGTATCAGCAAGATACACTATCACTCTCAATTTCATGAAATCATGAACATTTTTTAAACTCATGAACATATTTGAAATCGTGTACATTTTTCAAATTCATGATCACCTTTACAAATTTTTGAACATTTTCAAAAATCAAGAACATTTTCTGAATTCAAGAACATTTTATACTATTTGCAAACATTTTCTTAGAATTGTGACATTTTTTTGATTTAATGAACATTTTTCGAAATGCAGGATCATTTTTTGAATCGACGAACATTTTATGGATGAACAAAGTATTTTGTAAGTCACTAAGAGTTTTTGAATTTTTAGGATAGTTTTCTATTCATGAAGATTTTTTGAATTGGCAAAGTTTTATTCAATTTCCTTAGCATTTTTTTAATAGAAGAACCTTTTTAAAATTCATGAACATTTTTTGATTATCCAAACATTTGTTTTCATAATTTTCAACATATTTTGAATAAGCAAACATTTTTTATATTGCGAAGATTTTTTTAATACACAATTGTTTTATGATTTTTTTTTAAATTTTATTTCAAAATTTTTATTTTTTTTATTTTTGAAGTTCCAAATTATTTAAAATAGAAACAATTCCAAACGGGCGCGCTGCATCTCCTCCGAGCACAGAAGTATAGGAGGGTCCCTACTGCATGGGCCGGCCCAGATGGACCCAAACGTGCACGACGTCTCCTCCGAGCGCAGTATAGGAGAGTCCGTACTGCATGGGCCGACCCAGGCGGGGATTCCTCTGTGTAAAACGTTTTTTTAATAACTTATAGGTGGCATTGGTGGATAATATTTTAGAATTTTAGGGACAATTTCCGTGTCGTACCAAATAAACTAAGGAGTTTATGGTCTATGGCGGGCGCGTAATGGGGCCCAGGATGGTAAAGAATTCAAGCAGCCCAAGATATTGCGTGTTCGGTTTCAAGGTTCATGGATGAATGGAATGAAGTTGTACAGAAGAATGCAAGAATAAGAACTCAAATCCAAGTGGAGAAGTGGATACCTTCAGAACTAGGGTGGGTGAAGGCTAACACTGATGGAGCTGTTTCAAAAAGTGTAATGAAGGGAGGAGAGTGGTCTTACGTGACCATGATGGTGCTTTTCGAGGTGCTGTGACCCAATTTCTTCCCAACTTGGTAAATTCTGAGATTGTAGAGCTAATGGCTTGTAAGAGAGCGTTCCAATTTGCACGTGATCAAGGTGTGCAGAGGATCCATATTGAGTTGGACTGCAGAGAGGTGGTGTGTATGATCAATGATCCCAACAAAAATCTTTCTGCTGTGGGCTCGATTGTGGAGGATATAAGGGTGCAGATGCGAGGGTGGCAAGGTTGCAGAGTTACTTGGAGGAGGCGGACTGCCAATCGAGCTGCTCATATTTTAGCAAAACTAGCTGTAGGTGTGGAGTGTTGTTCAGGAGTGGAGTGATGCACCTCTTGATTGTATATTGCATGTACTAGCCGATGAACTCCCCAACTTTATTTAAGTAATGAATGTGTTTCTACTCAAAAATAAACCAGCCTTTGTATGTTAAATATGAAGCTCCTTTGCGCAAGCATTTTTTACCCTTTGCTATTGCTATACTATTGAAGAGCACGAAAATTAGAACAGAAACTGTAACACCCCAAATACAATTCTTACCACTGTCTCTTAGTCACCCACGCTCAGGACGTTCGAACACCAGCTGGGCATACCCATGTCACACCTTTCTCGATCACTTGGCCATCTGCGCTACCATGGACCCTTCGGCGACACAGACAACCTGGACTCAAGCAAGACTATACCCCGGGGGAAACTGCCTTCGGATTATCTGTTGCAAAGCGAGAATACAGGTTAAGCACGTGGTTTAATGAAAATAATGATGATATATCTGGGTAAAATGCAAACGCGCGCAACTACGCTGATCGATGACAAATACTCATACGTCACAGAGACTACAAAGGAATTGAAGTGAAGCTATAAATACAGTAAAGATCATCAAAACAAGATACTACAAAACTATTCGACTAAACCTTCAATCCCCGAATCACAACCGGATTCTGTTCGACAGACCAGTCCACATAAGTATCACACAAGTGGCCAGTCGGCCTGCCAGTGTCTGCCACTAATATACGTCAGTCCTAACACACTTCCAATGGTAACCACAAATGATATCCCAGTCCAAGGTCCATCATAAGGCACATGTGGAGGCGCATTTACTGCCTGCACTAGGGCACCACGGGGGTGCTTAGCCCGGGCGCTAGGGTCAACTCCCCGGCCGTTATACCCCAAATCCCAGCCGTTTTTTTCTGTTCCCAGCTAAGCCCAGGATTTACGCTTGCGTCGACGCAACTTCTCGCGCCGGGCGCTAGGCCTCTTTTCCTTTTGCGCTAGGACTCAAGTGTGACATATTAAGGACTGGATGCTACAGCCGCTGCTACGTGATTTAACTTTCCTTTTCTTTCCTTAAGCGCTCGTGCAAGCGCCCAGGCATTGGACATGCCCTTAGAAGATGAGCTCGACACCTTAGCCGCAGCTGGGCTTATAAACCAGTGTGGGCGCGTCTCGCCAAGCGAGGTGGGACTAAACTTCCCCTGCCCCGCGTCATTGCCACCACCGGCCCTTTAGTCCCGGTTGGTGGCTCCAATGGGGACGAAAGACCCCCTTATAATATGCTTATAAATATAACAAGTTTTATATATAAACTACAACAATCAATTGTTTTAAATAGGTTGTCTAGTGTAAGCAAGTAGGTGTTGCAAAGTAGCTATGGAATAATAGTAAGCACCATACAGAGCATGTAGAGTAGAAACTAAAAATGATAGTAATGGATTCTTATAAGACATTTATAGAGGTAGATAACCCCCATTTGAAAAAACAATGCTAATAGGCCTCCTTTGGTTCAAAGGATGGGAATTTTATAGGAATAGAAAAAGTATAGGAAATGAGGTGTATGCATTTCCAATCCTATGGCTGCTCAGATCATAGGAATAGGAAATTAAATGCCCTTTGGTTTACAGGATAGGAACACACATAGGAAACATAAAGAAATAATATTTTAATTTAAAGCAACTAGCCGTTAGTTGCTCTCAAGCAACTAGCCGTTACATGGCTGTACTAGCCTTCTCTCCTATATATCATCTTGTTGTGGAGATCAAGACACACACATCTCATCTTCAGAATACACACAAATCTCATCTTCAGTTTATGGTTAGCTAACCAAAGAAGGAACCCCTCCAGCAGCAATTGTGTTTCCATGATTAAATTTTACCATATTAAATTGAATAAGAATAAGAGAAATTGTACCATTGTCCTGATGGTGACCAATATTTGGACAAGGTATTGTAGTCCTTTGACTGAACTCATGGCCTTGAATACCAAAGTCTATCATCCTGCCTTGATCATCCATCTGAAGAAACTGAATTGTATTATTAGTGGGACTAGTGAGATATTAAAATATGTACTGTTATGTAATAAAAAAATTACGTTTTAATAAGACATATAATGGGACTAGTGAGAGCTGAGAGATGAGTCAAGCCACAGTCAATTGTATTGCCTGGTCAGAGTTACAAGAGTAAAAGTAGGGAACGCAAGAACTGCTCCCGTAATGGACGGCACCAGCTATACATCTGTGCTATTAGATTAGGACTCTAAAAGCTAGCAAACTGAGCAATTAGATTAGGACTGTGCGTCTAATTTTTGTTGGGCCCTTTCCTAACAAATCTAGGGATTGGGCTGGACTAGAGACTCATGATACGGGGGATTTCTAGGGGCATCTCACACCGGCAAGATGGACAGGGCTATTTCTCCATTAATTAGCACCAGATCTGAAAATCAGTAGAGAAGGAAAGATAGAATCGTACCTGAAGAGACTTGCGGCAGATGGATGCCGCTGGAGCTTGGTGGCTAGCTGGTCGACGGTAGATGCTCCAGCTTGCCGGTGGTTCCTACCCGCCGCCTGGATGTGGTCGCGTCGCGCGGCCGTCTGCCGCCGTCCTCCCTGCCGGTCGGTCTTCAAGGTGGGAGCTGCGCCGCTCTGTGTGAGGAGAGGAGGGGCGGCTGGACATGTCGATTTTGCTTCTTTTCCCCTCCCTCTCTCTATTTGTGCGCAGGTGAGTGAAGCGACCGAGCGAAAAAAAGGGAGGGAAGAGTTGCCGCCGTGCGCGTCGTTCGCGCCAGGAAGTTTTCCATTAGGTTGGACCTCTTTTTTCTGTTCCTGCGAAATGTGAAGGAAATGAAGAAATCCTGTACAGAAATAGGATGGCATTCCTGTGAACCAAAGGCCTCCAAAGGATTATTTCCTACAAATATCCTGTCCTACAAAATTCCTATAAACCAAAGGAGGCCAAATGTGGCTCTTTGTTTCCCTATGCCTCCCATGATGACATGCTCAAACTGGTTCCCCTTGAATCGAAACAAGGAAGGAACATTGTACCATCAAGTTCTTCATATATCTTTAGTGGGTGATATTACATTTCAGTTTGATTGTGGCACGAAGAAGATAGGGACTGGATACTACGATTTATGCTTGATGACAATGATGATTCTGCGATGTATGTGGTCAGTCCTCCCATACATTGTGTACAGTGGTATACAAACACTTGTTGCAGGCCAACAAATAAACTTTGTAGTTTGATGGGCATATGTTGCTGGCCAACAAATAAACTGTGTAGTTCGATGGGCATATGTTGCAGGCCTGTGGAACCCCAATGTAAAATAATCAATTCTACATGTGACTCTCTGTTTCCCTATGCATCCCATGCCTACGGGATCAAAGTGGTTCTCCCTTGAAAAGAAACAAGGAGAGAACAACATACCACCAACTATTCCACTTAGTTTTAGTGGTGTTCGAGTTTTGAACAAAGAAGAGAGACCTATAGAATGAGACCGATGCCTTGATGGTGAATGAAAAGTCGTCCGAGTGCTCTTTTACATTTCCTATGATTCATTCAAACACATAGTACTTGTTGTAGACAACGGCGGTTGGATGGATGATAAAGCTTACTTCATTGCTACCCGCTACCAACACAAATAATAGTCTTTCTCTTTCTCATGGTCTAAATATAAAATTTGGCATGTTGAAAAAACAAATCAATGGTAGAAGAAATAATATGGACACGATTTAAAAAAATAAATTCAAGAGGATGGAAGAGAGAGCAGATCAACCAACAGGTCAACCCATTCGCCCCGGCTATTATTAAGCAACAAGATTGCACTTCCTACCTTCCACTTGTGTTTGTCCAGACACTGACTGAGGCACCAACAATTGCTCTCGGTCACTCACAATACGCAAGCACATTTCAGAAATGATCTCCCCATGTACTATCTCGCCGGATGAATCTTTTTCAAAACACATCTTAAAGTTTTTTTTTTTGGTCAAGTGCTAGTGGGAAGTGGTTAGATTTGTTTAGTGAAGCCGGCAAGCAAAGTGATGTCAGGTCAAGTAAACTATGGCATGTTCTAAAAATTCAGGCAAGGACTAAGTCAACGATGACTACACAATCTATAAATCATTTTTGTTGTTTGTAAGGAAGGTATTCAGGAAGGTTGGGCGACTTGTTAGTAGATTAACAGTTAAACATCAGTGTTAACTAGGAAGCTGCCTGGTGGGCTGGGGGCAGTTGTGTAAAATCCTATTTCCTTGAACCAAATTTCTTTGTGGCGACTACGACTACAAGGGATAGACAAAATGGGAGCACGATCTGCTTCCTTATTTACCCCCCCCCCCCCCCCCCCCCCCAATCCTCCCTCCTTGACGATTAGACCTCCATTGATGCTTTATCCAGTGAGAGGACATCATAAGCTTTTGGCTCCCATGCTGGCTTCACCAAAATATACCATGAAGAAACTTCAGTTGCACAACAAAACATACAGCAAGGTATTGCAGATGCATTACCTTGGCGCTGCTCTTGTGTTGCTGGTCTTCTGCTTGCCCTCTCCTACCAGTTCCTGCACGGAGCAGGAGAAGGACTCCCTTCTCCGGTTCCTTGCCGAGCTCTCCCAAGACGGCGGCCTCTCCGCGTCATGGCAGAATGGCACAGATTGCTGCAAGTGGGAAGGGGTCGCCTGCAGGCAAGACAGGACGGTCAGCCATGTCTCGCTGCCTTCGAAGGGCCTCAAGGGGCACATCTCACGGTCCCTTGGCGCCCTCACCGGGCTGCAGCACCTCGATCTCTCTGAAAACTTGCTGTCCGGTGGCCTGCCCCGGGAATTATTGTCTTCCGGCACCATCGTCTTCCTTGATGTCAGCCTTAACAAGCTCAGCGGAACACTCCGTCAGCTGCCATCTTCACCACCTGCCAGGCCTATGAAGTTGCAGGTACTAAACATCTCAAGCAACTTATTTGCAGGACAGTTTCCATCCGCCACATGGAAAGCAATGGAGAATCTGATGGCACTCAATGCCAGCAACAACAACTTTATTGGGCGGGTACCAGCTCAATTCTGTAACAGCTCACCATCCCTCACTGTGCTCGATCTGTGTTTCAACAAATTTAGTGGCAGCATCCCCCCAGGACTTGGTGATTGCTCCAAGCTGAGAGAGATCAAGGCCGGGCATAACAACCTCAGTGGAACGCTCCCAGATGAACTCTTCAATGCAACCTCTTTGGAATACCTGTCCTTGGAAAACAATGATTTACATGGAGTTCTTGATACTGCAAACATGGTCAGCCTCAGAAATCTCGTAACCCTTGATCTTGGAGGGAACCGATTCAGTGGCAAGATACCAGATTATATAGGCCTGTTCAAGAGACTGGAGGAGCTCCATTTGAACAACAACAATATGTCAGGGGAGCTGCCATATGCCCTCAGCAACTGCACAAATCTCACAACAGTTGACCTGAAGAGAAACAGACTTAGTGGAGAACTTACCAATGTCAATTTCTCCAATCTTCCCAAACTAAAAACTTTAGATCTAGATTCCAACAACTTATCCGGCACAGTTCCAGAAAGCATATACTCGTGCAGTGATCTGACAGCGCTGCGGCTATCTACCAACAACTTACACGGGCAGCTCTCGTCGAGAATAAGTAATCTGAAGCATCTGTCCTTCTTGTCACTTGGCAAAAACAATTTCACAAACATCACAAATGCACTTCAGATCCTTAAGAGCAGCAAGAACCTGAGCACACTGTTTATTGGGCACAACTTTAGGGGAGAGATCCTCCCACAGGATGAGACAATTGATGGTTTTGGAAATCTTCAGGTTCTCGATATACAAGGTTGCCAACTTTCCGGCAGAATACCTGTATGGATATCAAGGGCTGCAAACTTGCAGGTGTTACTTTTATGTGGCAATCGTCTCACTGGACCAATACCAGGCTGGATCAACTCTCTAAGTCATCTCTTTTATATGGATGTGTCAACCAACAGACTAACAGGACAAATCCCGTTAACCTTGATGGAGATGCCAATGCTAAAATCAACTGAGAACATAACTCATATGAACCCAAGGGTCTTTGATCTGACAGTTACCAATGGCCCATCACTTGAATACCGTACCATTACATCTTTCCCAGCAGTGTTGAATCTAAGGAACAACTGCTTGACAGGTGTAATTCCCCCGCAGATTGGCCAGCTCAAAGCGCTTGTTGTTCTTGATTTCAGTTTTAATAAGCTATCCGGGCAGATTCCACATTCGGTTTGCAACCTCACAAACTTACAGGTGCTAGACCTGTCCAGTAACAATCTCGCAGGTGCTATCCCAGTTGCATTGAACGCCCTGCACTTCCTTTCGGCGTTCAGCATTTCAAACAATAACCTAGAAGGGCCTATTCCATCTGGGGGCCAGTTTGATACATTTCAGAATTCTAGTTTCGACAGGAACCCAAAGCTGTGTGGCTCTGCTCTCACTCAAAAATGCAATTCAGCAGAAGCACATCAACCCATCATTCCGTCTGCAAAACAAGCTGACTACAAGGTGGCCTTTGTGATTGCATTCGGTGCATTCTTCGGTGTAGGGGTGTTGTATGATCAGTTAGTCTTGTCAAGGTATTTTGGCAAGTCCTACTTCGCCTCACATATTGGTTCAGCACGTTGATATTAGGCTGCTACTCAAGGTTTAGCAACACGTCCAACAAACAAAAGCTTATCCTGTAGGTGTGAGCAAAAAAATATTCTAGGGTGAAGAGTGATATCATTCTATGGTGATATCATTCTATGGAGATGTAAAAGTATGCAACAATGTATAATGACTTGAACTAGAATATGCACTCTTTATTCTTTATGTATTAATAGCTTTAATTTCATCATTTGCTTTGCTTCCTGGACAATAAATGTTGCATTGAGGCATGGAGAATTTCAGGGTGCACTAGTAAGCGTGCACGTGGAATGGATGTCTTTGCGGAAAGCAAATCTTTGCTCGTAGAATCATTCCGTGTCATTCTTCAGTTTAAACTGGTGTAATATCTATGATGCATTATCTACATCACATTTTCTTTCAAATGCACTATCTATGTCCCACTGGGTAATCTATAATTAACTGAATTATGGCTGCTCACTTAGTCACCTCAAATTGAAATACATCCAATGTGCTTTTTACCAATAAAGAAGACATGTTGAAACCAAAAAGAATGACACTCATGTCAGCTTTAAATTCACACAAGATAAAATGGAAAAGGGGAGCAGAGCATCTTTCCAGTAATCTGTTTGTTGGTAAATTTATCATATCACTAACCAATAACGCATTGTACAACTATTCCAGTAGAGTGTATTTAGTTTATCCAGTGGGTGGTGAGAGAATGTACAAGGTTGCTCTCATTTTACCTTGGAGCTTGTACATGGGTTATTGATTCATCCACATACAACCTTGCTCTCTCTCCTCATTTTCACAGACAAGCTTGAATATTATTGGTGCCGACAACATGACTCATTGGTGAAGATGTGCCATGGTCAAGCCGGTTCTGTTCTGAATCCATAGTCCACTCTTCTCCCTACGTTCCTGAGTCTGAAACATCAAACATAAGGCATCGTTTATATTGCCAAAAATAAAAAAGGGAAATAGGTGAAGATGATACATAAGGAAAATTCTTAAGGAACCTTAAACTTCTGGTTTCCTCTTCACGTACAAGAAGGCAAGAATAAATCTATATGATTGGTAGTTTAGTACTTAAGCACAAATCTCCATCTTACAAATAAAAGATCATAGTTCATTCACATATCTGATCTGAAACACAATGATGCCTACGGTCTGCCCCCACGGCTAAATGACTATGCAACAATGAAAACTCATAGAATGGACCCAAAAAACACGTATATGATCCTCCGTTCGTGGACACAAAAACGCCTGAAAGGAAGCAAATTTATGACTTTCACCCAAACACAGATTTTCATTAATACTCACGACAACTCAATGATGAAAATTTAGGAGGTAAATAGAAGCAGAAGGCGTGATCAAAACACAAAATAGATGACAATATAATCAATAACACTTCAATGATGCATTAACTAAGAAACTACTCCTGGAAGCAAACCATACCTCAAGATAAAGATGAATGTTCTGGTACTTGGATTCAAGAAGATGAATACTTAAATTGGAAGCACTTGCAAAACCTCCTTCAGTGTCCTCTTCGTGCCATTACGCAGTACAGCTCTCAACTTTATTAGCCCAACAGAACTGCTAAAGTTGGCTGCATAACATGCAAAGAAATCAGGAAAAAAGAAAAGGAATAGGTAGCCTATATGACAAGTACGCCTTACATTATATAGAGAGAATGTCCTGAGCTTGTGGGGCGTATACTGTCTTTTAACAGTCAGAAGACCACCAGGATCAAGGTTGAGTTGAAAAACAGCACACACTTCGGTACCTCCAGGGCTCCAGGACCAGGTCAATATCCCAATGCACTAAGGAAGTTCTACTACAAATCCAAGATGTGTTTCCAACTTGCTCAAATAGGTTGTTACTTATCTTTGGACCTGAATATCATGTACTAGTATTTGAAACAGACCAAAAGTCCAATCAAGAATTTGGACTAATGGGCAGTTACATAAGGATCAAGTTTCAGAGAATCAGAGACCAACAACTTTCTGATTGACATCTCGGTCGCACAATTTAACTTACCCGCACTATCAGGTTGTGTGATCCTTTTGCTTGCAAACTAAATCTATGGTGCTTCAGATAGCCTGAGGATTTGAACCAAAGCTAGAAGAGCGTTCAACCATTGGAGGTAAAATAGTTGTGACATTTTCTCTTCCCTGTAAATAAGTTTCAGAGATTCTTTCCATGTTACTCCCTCCATCCGAAAATACTTGTCATCAAAATGGAGCATTATCTAACTTTGGATGCTAAAATCTGAATGTGTCATTGTAGAACTGCAATCATTGACTGACTGCAAACTTACACTTGGTTGAACAGTTGAACTGTTGTTTTTTGCAGCTGACGCCAAAGCTGTCCTTGTCGCTGTAAGCAAACAATTAAGCAGTGCACATTTCAACTTACGACAGCATGAAGGATAATGGCAGATAAATTTAAGAGTTGGATGCTCTTAATTTCTTCATTTGCAAGAAAAATGATAATGCAAGGCAGATCATTTTATTGTACAATCAGCTCTCCAAAAGCACCTAAGTTTCAGTGTACAATCAGAATTGCTAAGATAAATTTGAAGCAACACATCACTGAAAAAATTAGTGACAAAACAAGATGCAAGAACTCCTGCGGCCGTGCTTGAAGGTGCTTTTGCGTCCACTGCTTGTGCAGATTGGGCAGACGCCAATGTGAGGCGCCAGGCCAAGGACTTTTTCACTATTCTGACCCTTTCAACAAACTTTGTCACAAAATGAACTCAACGTGAAAGTATTTAACGATCTGGCCCTTTTAGCAACGCCACAGCCCGCGGCGTTTTTGCCCAACATAGAAACGCCGAGGTAGGTAGCATTTCTGACCAAGAAGAAGCACCGAGGTAGCTAGCGTTGCGGACCAGGTAAGAAACAAGGCGCTGGCGTTGCTATCCATAATAGAAACTCCAAGGGACCATGGCATTGCTCCGCTTAACAAATAAGTGACAATAAAAGACCTTGCTCCAAACGCCACACACTGGCGTTTCATACTTGGGCACAAACGCCAAACATGCTGGCGTTCCCAGCAACGTCACAAGGGTTGGCATTTCTACATTGAAACCTAGCTATTTGACCAAGCCAGCAACGCTGGCTAGTTCAGCGTTTTTAAATAAAGCAGAAACGCCACGGCTAGTGGCATTACCAAAAGAGTTAGATTTGTGAAATAGTTTTCGAAGGAGTTTATTTTGTGCCAAGATTTGATGAGAAGGTCAAAACAGTGAACGGGGCGGCATTAATGGCGGCGAGCCAGTGGTTTCCAATAAGGTCGAGACAAGGTGAGGGAACGGAGCCAGGCAAAAGGGCAGAACTGGCGGCGTGAGATTAGGGGTGGCGTGGTGGTGAGCAATTTAGACCATAGATCACTTGATTTGTTGGATGAGATGACTACTGCCACAAAAACAAGTGTCCCAGTATTTTCCCAGTTTTCTGCAACGAATATGTTTTCCATGGTGAGATTTCAGATGGCGACTCATCCAGCTCTTCAAAAACATTGGTGCCTTGCTTGACCAGATGCTTTGTTGCTCATGTTCTGCATTACTCCCTCCGTTCCGAAATAATTGTCTTTCTAAAGATTTCAACATGTCTACATACATCCGTATGTTGTGACGGCTAGACAACCTGAAAACAGTTAATAAAAAATTTTGATTTCAATTATTTTGGAACGGAGGGAGTAGAATAAATTCGTGTTCTTTTCTTGTGACGACCTTAGGGCTCTAGACAACCTGAAAACAGTTAATACAAAATTTTGATTTCAAGGGATTAATACAGACCTAGCCAATACCACCTAAATGAAGAACCAAATTACTCCATGCACACCAAAGTTACTCAGGATAAACACAACCTGCATTACTCAGGATAAACTCCAGCTGAGCACAGCCAAACGCATAAATCCAAAGAGCCCTCATCTCAGGGCATGATTTATTTCCAGGTGGTGCGTAGTATATTTAACAAATGATCTGAGTTGTAACACCTAATTGAGTGGTTAGAACAGCAACAGCATGTAGTAACTGGGCTGATTATGAGCAGAAATTCAGTGCAGATCCGATTACCCATGTGGTGTATTGTCCGTCAAAAAAGTGACCTACTGACATAAGTTGATATGCAAAATATGTACATTGCAGTATCAGAACCAACTCTCGATAGCTGCATCCCGCTGAGCTTTGGATTTACAACTTTTCCAATATATGTAATTCCAACAAACGACAATACAATGTTGGAACACTCTGAACAGATATAAATTCCAATCATATCTTTGCAAATTACAATACAAATGGATGCAACAAAATCAGGCTACAGTTCATGTAAACAGAATGATATTCATATTTTCCTTTTCCAGCACCAAATGCAAATGCCTTGGCAAGCATCAGTAGAAAGGCCCCTGCAAGCACAAACATAAGAAGCAAAAATAGAAAAACACAAAAACATTAGTGATGAACCAGTGTAGTGATCAAGGTGGCCTCAGACCGTCCTAGTTCGAAAGTGTCGTCATTGTACAGACAATCTATGTTGCCTGTTCTGCAACCAATACTAATCATCACCGGCCAAGATCAACTTCACACTTACAAAAACCAAAAGTACAGGAAATAACAATCGAGCAATGCAGAATAAATTGTGTCAGATTGAAAGTATTCTCAGCACCCTTCCGAGGAAGTAAGACAGGGATAACTGTAATTTTACTTTGATCTCATCATCCACATACAAAACAATAAAAAGACACAAAAAGGAGTTGGGTGGAATCTATCAGATCTTCCTATCAAAGTGAAAGAACTGACATGGTCGCCACGGTGGACGATTTCCCTTTCGTAGTTTCGCATCATTTAGATCCCAAAAACACAAATACAAAGATTAAAAAGCACATGGTTTGGTGAAAATATACGAGGCGTTTCCAGGATAAGCTGGCACCGAGGACGCCACCAATCAGGATATCACCACACAAAAATCGTTTCTAGCGTCCGAGCCATTACCCCGTGAGGAACACAAATCATCCACCGGAATAGGTAATGGACACGCGCATCAACTAAATTAAACCAAGAAAAAATCAGCAAAGAATCGATCTAATCTACAGGTTAAAGGCATCGGTTTTGGGGGATCTGGGAGCTCAGACAGCCAAGGGGTTGTCTTCAAAAGCGCTGCTGAAGAGGCAGCATCAGAAACTCTAGTCCACATAGATGTCATCACCGCTACTCGGAACACCCAGCCAAAGATGCAAGCAGAGAAGAACACGGATGGGAAAGAAAGCAAGAAGAAGAACCGACGGATCGATGGCGTGAGATCTGGGAGCTCAGACAGCCAAGGGGTTGTCTGCAGATGCCGCTGAAGAGGCGGCGTCAGAAACTCTAGTCCACAAATTTGTCATCACCGCTGCAAAACTCTCATCGACCATCGAACGGAGCACGAACAAGAAACAAATCGAAACGAAAACCGAAGGAGCGCTGTGGATCGGGGGAAGGGAGAGAGAGGGGAGAGAGCCACAGGTGGATGATTCGTTGTGGGTTTGGATTTTGGAGGCGGCGTTGGTGGGGATTTATAGGTGCGGCAGAGTTTCTAGGGTTTTCCTCCTCGGCTGTAGATGGGCCGGGCCTATGCATTGGTCCGATGGGCTACTGCACGTGTGGGTGGGGGGTGGGGGGGGGGGGGGGGGGGCTTGACTAGTAGACTCAAAACAAAACAAAAAATAGACACATCTATTTGCCTCAAAATTTTCTTAAAAAATATATCTTTGCCTAAAAAACAAATATTGGGCGCATGGCTTCTCTTTTTTTTCTCTGCTCTAACGACTCTTTGTTATCTTGCACTTTTTTACCTTTCCGTAAAAAGAGGGTGTTATCTTATACACTCCCTGAACTAGAGGAGGATCGGAGCTTGCAAGACTGACTCGAAAAAGAAATGTCGTCATCCATCTGAACACGGCCCTCGCAAAGACTAAAACCCTACCTATCTACTAGCTGGAGTCAATGCACCGGGAATCATTTCCCTAACATCGGCCGCCGAAATGGCTGGCGGAGGGGAGGCAAATCCACGGGTTCATTGGTGGAGATCGAGGGATAAAGGTTTTCCCTAGTCGCCTTGGGGGGGGGGGGGGGGGGGGGTCAACTTCTAAGAAAATTCTCCCAAAATTCTGTTACCGTGCATTAATTTTTTTTTAAGACTCATTATAAGACTTATTGTTAAATTTTGCAAAACTAACTAAACTAGTTCAAAAATGTTGCACCAAAAAAAGTAAAAGCATTACAAATCTTGGCCACAACAATGTTTGTTCGGGCACACATAATTTGGCTATTGTTGTACTAGTCAATTGCCTTTCGCCTATACAATATTTTGTTCTTAAGAAGTGGCACAAGAAAATTTTCTATCCCATATGCACATAATTTTACAAAAAAAATATGACCGTCTTCCATATGAAGGCATTTAAATTCATCATTGATTGCGCCATCACGAAATTCATCGACAATGCCTTCACATTCCTCTTGGTTCTCCCTTGAGGTTTATAGAATTTTGAATTCTAATCATTTGAGTCATCAATGAAAACAAAAATATTTTTATTAAAAAAACACATCAAATCTAATGGTTGATTCTCCAAAGGACCAAGAGGATGTGCAAATGAAATCCATGATCACCTACTCTACAAATTATATTCCTTAAATATGCTTCTAAATAACATGTTTTATATAAACATACAACAATCAATAGTTTTAATAGGTTATCTAGTGTAAGCAAGTAGGTGTTGCAAAATGGCATATGGAATCATAGTAAGCGCCAAACTGAGCTTGTTGAGTAGAAACAAAAAGATGCTAGTAATGGATTATTATTAGACATTTATAGAGGTAGATAACCCCCATCTGGAAAAACAACGCTACATGTGGCTCATTGTTTCCCTATGCCTCCCACGACGGCATGCTCGAACTGGTTCCCCTTGAAGAGGAAAAAAAGGAAAGAACATTGTACCATCAAGTTCTTCATATATCTTTAGTGTACGGTATTACATTTCAGTTTGATTTTGGCACGAGGAAGATAGGGACTGCATACTACGATTTATGCTTGATGACAATGATGAGTGTGAGACCTGTGTAGTCAGTCCTCCTATACATTTTGTACAATGGTGGTCAAACCCTTGTTGCAAGCCAACAAAAAAACTGTGTAGTTCCATGAGCACATGTTGCAGGCGTATGGATTCCACATGTAAAATAATCAATCCTACATGTGACTCTTTGTTTCCCTATGCGTCCCATGACTACGGGATCAAAGTGGTTCTCTCGTGAAAAGAAACAATGAGAGAACAACGCACCATCAAGTATTATACTTAGTTTTAAGTGGTGTTCGAGTATTGACACAAAGAAGAGATAGGCTATATAGCCCGAGTGCTCTTTTACGTTTCTTACTACTAGATGACCTGGTTGCGCCAATGGCGCAAGAAGCGAATTAGAAGCAATGATGGTAGTGAGTAGTCCTGGCCATGGGTAGCCCGGTATAGATGGCCAAGTATAGTAGTGAGTAAGTAGGAGATGTAGATGGAAGTTAATGAGATGTGGATTGTATTACTAATAGTGTATATTAATTAACGATCATATACAGAGCAATATAAATGGGAATTTCTTATCTATATTGACCACAAAAGCACAAAGCTTGTCACCCAAACATAAGAAAATATTTGCTTAAACAACAAGGAGCGAACGCAGTTGGCATAGATATATCACATGGATCTAACATAGCATGGAGTGGAGAACTCAACAGATGGTTTAATTTACCTGTGCCATCACTATAGTAACAAATACATAGATATATAGATGGGTAGTGTATAGTTCAAAGTTCATCAACAGGACAAGAGAGGCGCATGAATAATTGGCACTTAAATCGTTGCATTTATTGTTGTAGCGGGTAGCATCCGCATTTTTCAAAGATACATAGGCTATGGAAGTACACTCTTTAAAACAGATAAAACCCTGTGTTTCAAATCAGCTGCACAGAGTCATCGATTGGTCAAGATGAGCAAGTTCATTCTGCACATCGACAAATTTGTTGTCTTGAAACAAAGCAGCAGTTTTGCCAAGGTCATTGTCGTTTGTAGAACTGGTTGAGCATACACCGTCTTTAGCTATGCGATAAATCCCGTCAAAAGTGTTTTTGACTTGATACATATAGTCTGCAAAGCCTTTGCTAAGCTCTCTGATCTTTGAATTATGTTCTTTGATCTCCTTTTCTTTCTCTCTTAACAAACCAATTAGATACTGTCCTCTTTCCTTTGTTTGTTTCAGTTCGTTGTAACTATAGTCCTTGAGAACCTTGCCACGCACAGTCTCCATGCATCTGATAACTCGAGCGCTGCAACATACATGCATCTTCTATGGAAATAGATATATACCAAAAATCTGCGATAGTGCCATTGCTTCGGCATCATGTCACCGATGTCGCATGCTGGTACAGAACTTGATTGTAACTGCAAACCATTGTCCAACTTTGCAGCAGAAAAACTGGTGGTGGGAGCTACAACTTGATAAACATGAGTATGAACTTGTCCGTAATGTCAACCATCTCCATGACAGGATCTGTGCACACATAAAAACAAAAACAAACCAGATACTGGAACCATTTTATGTGCGAGCAATAATGATCTAAAAGTAGATACTTACATAGCATATTTATACGTAATAAATCATATGTAGTTGATCTAAAGAACATGCAAGTACATACTCAGATAGTATCTTCATATACAATGGTTTATATTTCTAGTTAATGTTAGGTTCAGTTCATGGCTTCATGTGAGATAACCTGGCAACCGAGGCACAAATCATAGAGAGATAAAGCTGGCAACTAATCTGTATAATCATCTTCAAGGAAAGGCAAGAAAATAGTGTGCAGCAGCAAAGCTTCAGCTATTTCTTCAGCAAGGAACCAAATTCAGAAATCAAAGTCCAAACAGAGAATAAATGTTTCCCTATAGAGCTTATAGGCAAAGAGGTAAAAACAAGCATATCTAAATACCAAATGCTAATGTAATATTGGTATCCATAAGCAGTAGCTTCAGATCCTAAAATTCATCAGCACTGCAGCCACATAATTTTCACTCTTCTGTCTATTTCCCCTTTCATATCATTCAACTCTTTGTTTATTGGATTTTCATAAACACCAAAAATCTCAAGGATTTACATGCACATTAGAAATTAAACTTGCCTTAGCATTCTATTTGTAAACTGCACCAAAAGAGAGAAGCCACAGGCATCTAGGGCGAAGATGAACTCGCACGTATGTACACTGGGAAGCATGCATATGAAAGTTAGAAGCATAAGTTTACCTATGGTTGTAATCACTATGAATAGAATTAGCAACTACTATTTATTCGTTACTTGAATGGAATCAACAGCGACTTTCATGCATTGCATATACGACGGCTGGCCCTATATGCCTCCTCTACCTTATCTTGTAACTACTACTAATAATTGTTGACTGGGCTCGGCTGCTGTCTAAACAAAGACAACTGCGTTCAAGCACAGGGCAGTACCTCCTAAGACTGAAGCTTTAATTAACAGAAGCAAGCATCTCCCAATTTATTGAAGAACACCACGCCTGAAACACAGCAGGCCTATCAACTTAATCCAGACATATAAATCTGTGGTCACACCACCACCATCACACCTAAAAACTTAGGAAAAGTCTATAGTCCATGTCACAATTATAAATACTCTGTTTTCACCTTAAATTATCATAAAAGAGAAATAAAAATACAAGAGTAATATAATGCAGACCAATGCACAACACATCAGGTGAAGATTTCCAAAGATAAGCAATCACATCAGTTCAGTTGCACACAACATGTTCATACAACTACTTCCACAAACAGTTCCAGTAGGCTTTCATAAACTCACTTGCACCAATCCATCCCTTGCGAGTAAACAACAATCGCTACCCAATCACTTATCCAGAATGACCCAAAGCACCAAACTGAACATAACTCTATGACCACACTGTTCTGAAATATTTTTCTTCTTCAAGCTAATTAATACATTAATAAATTCACCCAAACTAAATTATCTTCTTAGCTGCTTTAATGGAGCATAGTAAGCACTTGTTGTTGCTGTCTGGACCCTTTTTTAGGCAGTGATGCATGCGCATTTCACACGGTAGCTTGCATAACCTGCTCAGCTTGCTTAACCCAGGGATATAATGACCACCAGGGTGGGCCCTGAGTAATAGAATAACTGTACGATCCCATGTGTCAGTAACCTGATCTGCAACCTAAGCGCACAAATAGACATGCAAGGAGAAGCAGAATGACACCTACCAATAGATACGATGGTGTGTTATAGAATTTAAAGGCAAAAGAACCAAATGGATTCATCTCAAGCAAGGCAGCAGGAATGCAACTAACCCTCGCGTCTTCCTTGCAGCACAAAGAGAACTTTAGAGAAGCAAAGTAAATGCAAAATAGGGACTCGGTGGGCTAAATCTGACAGATGGCATCAACCAAGATATTAAGAGGAGTTAACATGTTATTAGCCTCCTTGCAACTGTTCAGAGATCACCGTCATATTGCACTTGCTCAGCTGAACGATCCTCCCACCTGCCATAAGAGGAGCTTACCAAAGTAAGCTGACTAAAAATTAAGAAACAAGAACAAGCGGAACATCGCAAGGCAAAACACTCAAAGCACCAACCTGCTCATTGTCGCTTGAGCCCCAGTGCACTGTCACAAACATAGGCGGTTCTAGAGAAAGAGAAGAAATAACATTGTAAGAATCGTGAGGGGCCGGCTCGAGGAGTGTGGCGAGGTCGGATCAGGGTACCTGAGGTGTCCTGCACTTGCTTGATCATCAATAGTTTTAGATGACATTAAAAATTAATTGACCGCCTATGGCATGCAGAAATTGGTGGCTGGACATATTGTTTAAGCAAATAAATAGCCACTACTTTCTTGTGCGCAACGGAGCACGTACAAATTCAGGAACTAAGCTTTAGTAACGACCGCATGGTTGATGTGGGAAAAACAACATAGCTATTGCAGCACTGAGCTGTGAGCCTTGCATGATGTGCAGGTAGGCTAGCTTGATGGTGGAAAATCAGTGGCGATATGTCCACATTGGTATTGAAGAGCTTGACAGATGTAATCACTTTCAAAAGGAGACCACATGTGTTTAGATTCAGCTTTGAACAGGGGAGTTTATTTGACACGCCTCTCCTCCTTAATCAAATGGTTAAGGTCTAAAAATATATAATGGTGAGCACAAGAGCAAAGTAGTCATGGTTGAGCATGGCCAGTTAACTCTGAAAGAAGAAAGTCTGTGATATTACACTTAATATGTAAAAGAGGCTCAAACAATAAAAATTCAAAATAAAAATAATGCTCCTGCAGGATATTTTGTATTTACAACATCAGACAGTACCATCAAATGCTATATATTAGTTAGCTAAGTAGGAATCTCTCATCGGATTGTCCTCTAAATAATACCATGGAGGCATGAAACTAAGTATTTTTGGTCAGGAAAACAAAGATGCCAGCTTCCACCATGAATCGCAGAATTTTCATATAGTTGTGCTCACAAAGCTATTTAAACATAAAAGGAAACAGTAGTACCTTGTATATTTGTACAACCTATCAAGAACAGCGTTGTCAATTAATCTCTTTGTATTGATGCCCTCATCACCAGGCCCACTATCACTGATACCTTCTCTTCCGGAACCATAAGTAGTGTGGTCATTGTAGAAATATGACAAGTTATATTCTACTTGTGTCTATCTCTATCTTGTGATTCCACTGCCCACTGCCGTGGTTGCACTGCTCATGTAGGATTAGAGTTATGGTGCCCTGAGAAACACGAGCAAAGTTTGAATAATCCAGTGGTTATATTCTACTTGAAGGGGAGCCTTGGCGCAGTGGTAAAGCTGCTGCCTTGTGACCATGAGGTCATGGGTTCAAGTCCTGGAAACAGCCTCTTACAGAAATGTAGGGAAAGGCTGCGTACTATAGACCCAAAGTGGTCGGACTCTTCCCTGGACCCTGCGCAAGCGGGAGCTACATGCACCAGGTTGCCCTTTAGTGGTTATATTCTACTTAAAATGGGACCATTATGCATAATATTATGTATGAATCGCTATGAGAGAGAACTGAACAAATTATATAGCAAACTGAGTGTCGTATTCAATTATATCCATGGAAAATATATTACGATCTCTAAACTACAGCAGTGTACAAAGAAGCGACAACCAACTAAGGAAGCGGAAGCGGACGCTGACAAAGATGACAGACCCAAGTCTGGGAAGGATGACAGTCGGATAGATATCTCATCTCTGCTTCTGCTCATCTCCGTTTATTAAGATGTGACGACATATGTATTTATATGATGTGCACCCAACTCTGTCTTGAGCATTGCCTGTTGCTGAACCTGCACATGAAAAAACTGACAAATGTTCTTATTCTTGTTCTGCCTTATGCAACAGGTCCGATGAACCTACAGCTCAGTAAGTAGGTTATGGAAAGAAATATGGGGAATGATGGGGGAAAAGGTTGCAGCTAACCTGGAAGGGACACCGTGTCACCACCAAAAAGAGAGGCTATTTGTACAGCAACACAACTCGGTGTAGGAATCAACGGTCACCCAAACACTAATCATATATATTACCTGTTTTCCTGCAATTGTTAAGATCAAAATCAGCATCTGTTAACTAATGCAGAGCGTGAATTTCTCTGCAGACAAAAAAGGCTTGCAGATTCAGTATAGCTAACACAAACAAAATGCATTACCTGTTTTCCTCAAGAATCCGTGACTGAAAGCTGTGGAGAGCAAATTGCAAAATATGAGCATTAGTATCACAGAAATTCAATGGAACTTCAACAAGACCGGGGCTTGCTTTTCACACTATTGAACGCTCACGTCATTCATATTTGATCCACCTTTCAGCTGGGCAAAACAACAAACAGGTGGGGGCACAATATCTATTTATGCTCAGAAAAGAAATTACCAAATATCCGGACACGAGGGCGTGCGTGAGAGGACGGAGGCGAGGACGCGCGGACTGATCGCTCGGGTGGATGGACGGCAGCGCGAAAGCCGAACGGAGCCGGCTGTCTCTGCGGCCCACGCTCCTCCTGCCGACACCGGCGCCGTGGACCACCGCTGCAGCTCGAGCTCCTCCCGGGGTCGCCGCTGCACGCGTGGAGATGGAGGCGGGGTGCAGCCTCCCATGCATCGCGCCCGAGCCCCAGCCTCCTCGCAGCTCCCGATCCAGGAACGGATCGAGCCGCCGCCAACCGCCAGGTCGCGCCCGACCTCGCCGGCGCAGGCCGACGCCGGCCGCCACACCTCCCTTCCCTCTTTCCTCTCTCTTTCTCCCTCCTCCCCTCTCCTTCCTTCTCTCTCTCCCTCTCATCTTCTCTCTCTGCTAGGGTTCATGCGGGAGGAGGGGATTGGGGAGGCTAGGGTGGGGGCTGGGGATGACGAGACGACGCCGCGCATGAAGAGGAGAGGAAGGCGACGCGAGGAGCTGCGCCAGCCGGCGGGGGAGACAGGCGGCCGAGAGGGAGGGGGGAAGCAGTGGCGGCGGCGGCGGCATGAAGGAGAGGAGCGGGATGGGAAGAGACGAGGGAGAGAAAGGGGGTGACGAGGGAGATATTTCTGCAGCTGCCTCTGTCCGCTCTCGCTGCCAGAAAGGGGGTTCGCTCGCTGTGGCGCACTCTTCCCTCGCATGGTGCGCTGCGCCCTCGCTGTTTTGCGGTGGTTTTTTACCCTCGCGTGGTGCGGTGCGCTGGAGGCCTTCGTTCTGCCTATCAGTCTACCAGGGTTTATATGTTGAATGCATTCAAACCCATAGTACTTGTTGTAGACAACAACGGTTGGATGAATGATAAAGCTTACTTCATTGCCACCCGCTACCAATACAAATAGTGGCTTTTCTCTCTATTTGTGTTGAGAAATGCACAGAAGAATGCCATGTACTCATCCTTTTTTTTCAAAAAGCAGAATAATTCCTCGCCTCTGCATCAAGTGATGCACACAACTATCTTTATTAAATTATTCAACAACGTCTGATGAAAACAGGTACATGGATCAATTCAAGGCCACCTTCCCAATGATCTATGTCGTGACACCTACTAGCTTGATGATGTGCCCTCGCCACGTACCAACACACATCATCTAATCCGGTGGCCTCACCAAGCTGCGAGGAGCCGAGATCATCAACCGGTCTGGCAGACTTTCAGCGTGCACTGCATGCGCATGATCCAAAGTCCGGCCGCCATCTTTCGTTGTTCCAACCTTAGGAGAGATCCACGCATTGACCTTGCTAGGTCCAACTGTCGTCGACGCGACCACGACACCAGACAACGCTATCACCCTACATGCGTCCATCAACACACGTCCATCGCCAAGACACGCTGCGCCACGGTGTTGAAACTCACTGTCCTCGACACGGTAGATGCCACACCGCACCACGTCCCGATTCAGATCGCCACCAACACCAACCCAATGGTGTCCATTAGACAGCTATCTCTCAGGGCAGAGCCTTCAAGAAGGGAATGATGCCAGAGACGCATCGCTGCCCACCGTGATTAAGATTTTTCACCAGGAGGCAAATGACATGATGGAGGTGGAAGAAGATCTGACGAACGTCTCCATGGATAAAAAACAGCGCCCACATGCATCGCCGCCATCATGCCCGAGCAAGGCCGGCTAGGGATCTCTCCTGATTTGAATTCCCATCTATATCGAAGATCGACAAGTCCGTACGGAGGAGTACACCGAGCAAGGAAGAGTGAAGGCGCACGATCCAGATCAGGAACTGCCGGGTGAACACGACTACACTGTAGAGCGAGGCGGATACGCCGGACAGATCAGTCGTCTTCGATCCAGGTGTCCACCAGCACCGAGCACGGCCCTGCCGCCGACCACATGGACCTCCCCGTAGCCCCCGTCCTTGGTAGTCATGTGGCTTTAGCCGTGGTGCCTTGGGAGGAGACGAGAGGGGTAGAAGGAAGGGCGAATGAGGGGTCTGAGATGAGTAAGCAGAAAATGACGGTGTTAGGTTTCACGAGCGTCTGAGCGATGGGTAAGTAGAAAATGGCGACGGTGTTAGGGTTCACGAGCGTCTGAGCGATCCTTATGTCCTGGACAATCTTGATCCTTATCTTGTGGCACGTGAAGGAGGAGGGTATATGTCACGAAGTTGGTAGATGGCATCTTTATCGTGGGTGATCATAATTAGAGCATCTACAACCATACTTAGCAAAAACCTCCCCCCCTTCCCCGCCCTAAACCTCCACGAACACGCCTGGGCGCGCTCGCGGACAGTGACCAGTCACCTCTTAAATTTTCGATGCCACAGACGGGTACCTCATTTAGCAAAGCCCAAATCCATACAACCACATGCATCATAAACTAACTCTACAATCATCCATGGCTACTACGTTAATACATGCCATTTAACTACCAAAATTGGCATGCTCTACATGCATAGATGTCATTACTGCTCGAACACCCCAACCAGTCGACAACGCAAACAAGGGAGATGGAAAAGAAAGAAAGAAGAACAGACGGATCGATGGTGAGATCTTGGAGCTCAGACATCCAAGGGGTTGTCTGCAAACGCTACCTAAGAGGCGACATGAGAAACTCTAGTCCACAATTTGTCATCAGCGCTATAAACCTCTCATTGACCATCAAAAGTAGCACGGACAAGAAACAAATCCAAACAAAAACCGAAAGAGTGATTTGTATGGGGGAGGGAGGGGAACATGGGAGAGATGCATGTGGGATGAACTGCTGGGGATTTGGAATAAATAGGCGGCGTTGGTGGGGATTTATAGGTGCGGGAGATGTTTCTAGGGTTTGGGGGTTTCCTCGGGTGCAAAATGGGACGGGCCAACGAATTGGGCTGCCACACAACATGGGCTGGCCCATGCTTGGACGCGTCTCTGCCCGAGCAACTCTTTATTATCTTACACTCTTATCTAAAAAAGGATCTAAAAATGGCGTTATCTTGCGCTCTAAAACAACACAGATTGTATTTGATATTTTCTTCCAAAAATCTAGTTTTTACATTTCAGAAAATTCTGGAAAAAAATGCACACATACGTGTATATATATATATATATATATATATATATATATATATATATATATATATATATATATATATATATATATATATATATATATATATGTATCTACTTGTCTGTAAAATTTCATGGCGAAATATATTTTTATGCGAGCTACACAAAACAACAAAATCATGTATTTCTAGCACATGTACTATTTACTATAAAAGTACATGATTTTTTTTGTAAAGCTCACATCAAAACTTATTTCATAATAAAATTTTACACACATGTAGTAACATCGCTAAGTACTTGTGTATTTATTTTCAGTTTTTTTAAAACTTAAAAATCTGGTGTTTGAGTCTTTGAAATTTTTTGGGCTCCATGGACCCCGAGAGCCAAAAATCCACTCTCCTAGTATGCTATCGTGCATTAAAATAAAATAAAAACTCATTGGTCCTGTAAAAAAAGAAGACTCGTTGTTATCTTTTCCATAACTAGGTAAATACTCGTGTTGTTACGGAAGATAATTGATCATGCATTGTGATAGAAGTTTTTTCTTTTCTTTATTGTACTACCCCCATTCCAAAATATAAGAAGTTGGGGCAGCTTAAATTAAGCTGCCCCAATGTCTTATATTTAGGAATGGACATAATATAATAGAAGTCAAATGCTTCATCGCAAACATAAAAGAAGTTAAAGGCTCATGCATTGCTATAGAAGATCTTTCTTTTTGGTACAATGGAATTCAAATGCTCGTGCATTACTATAGAAGCTTTTTTAGCATGAGCTGTTTTAACGTTTCTGCACAGTTATCTCAAAACATACATCAATTGAACACACTAACAAAAGATCATAATACACGTGTGTACTACATAGAAAAGCTTACAATCCAAATGTGTGCTACATAGTCATGATACAATACACTGCCAAAAAAAAGAGTCACGATAGTATTTTTTTTCCGAGAGGGAATGAATGATGTGATAGTTGCAATTTATTTATTTTTGACAACTTAAGAGCTAATCTCCAAGCAGATATTCATATTACCAGAGTAAAGATAAAAATTCATGATTGCAAATTCCCTATCCTTGCATTCGAAAGTCTTTCAGCTCAAAAACAACTCTTCCATCTTTTCTTTCTTTTGAAATTGTTTCTTGCTTGCTAATGTAACAAGTTCCAAATTTGTCCATTGGCACTGCATAACCCGTTCTAAAGATGCATACATGTTACTCCCTCCGTCCGGCAATACTTGTCGGAAAAATGCATAAAAATAAATGTGTCTAAAACTAAAATACATCTAGATACATCCATTCTTCCGACAAGTATTTCTGGACGGAGGGAGTATATTTTTGCAAGACTATAAAAGGCTAAACTCAGCTGAAACTCACAGGTGAACATCACCGAGCTTGAATTCAATGAAATAGCCATGCAACTCCAGTACTTCAGTACAGTTGCCACAAAAAATACCGTTTCACCTTGTACAACAAAATTTAGCTACACAACACACCGACAGAAATTATACAAACGATTTTCCCTTCCCACGCATGAAACTGTACAATTTGTTACGCGGATGCCAATATCCATCCCTTCCATTCGGTGTCGTAGCACGGGGGAAACCTGACTGAACTGGTCTGGCGAGCCCAGGCATACACTGCTTGGTAATTACACTTGGACAAGAACCTGAAACAAGACAGGCGGGCTACTATGAAACAGCATCGGTAGAATTCCTATCACTGGGCGAATGATGCGAGTCATCAACAATGCTAACAATGGGTGCTTCCTGCTCGTGGTGAGAAGGCTGTAGCACATCGGATGGGATGTTGATGCCAGCAAAACCGACTAATACAGCAGCAGCTCCAATGTAGCGTCAAGTTCTTCATATATCTTTAGTGGGCGATATTACATTTTCAGTTCGATTTCGGCACGAAGAAGATAGGGACTACATATTGAGATACATGCTCGATGACAAATGATGAGCCTGAGATGTATGTGGCCAGTCCTCCTATACATTGTCTACGGTGCATTCAAACCCTCGTGCAGGACAACAAAAAACCTACGTAGTTCGATGGATGTTGTAGGACTGAGGAACCGCAATGTAAAATGATCAATTCTACATGTAACCCTCTGTTTCCCTATGCATCCCATGCCTACGGGATCGAAGAGGTTCTCCCTTGAAAGAAACAAGGAGAGAACAACATACCACCACCAAGTATTCTACTTAGTTTAAGTGGTGTTCGATTTTTGACACAAAGAAGAGAGAGACCTATATAATGAGACTGATGCCTTGATGGTGAATGAAAAGCCTAAGAGCTATATAGTCCGAGTGCTCTTCTGCGTTTCCTATGATTCATTCAAACCCACAGTACGTGTTGCAGACAGCAGCGGTTTGATGAATGATAAACCTACTTCATTGCTAGCCCCTACCAATACAAATAATAGTCTTTCTCTCTCTCTTTTTATGTTGACAAATGCATGGAAGATGCTCTATGGAAGTGGCATGTATTCATCCTTATTTTTTGAGAAGGAGAATAACCTGCCGCTTTATGCACACAGTCATCTTTATTAAATTATTCAACAACGTATGACAAAAACATATGCATGAATCAACTCAAAGGCACCTTTCTGGCGATCAATGTCGCTACACCTACTAGCTCGATGATGTGCCCTGACCACGCACGAATGCACATCATCTAATCTGGTGGCCTCACCAAGTTGCCCTACAACGCGCCGAGATCACCAACTGGTCTGGCAGGCTCTCAACGCGCACCACATACACATGCTTCGAAATCCGTAGCCGCCATTTTCCGTTGTCCCAACTTTAGGAGAGATTTACGCATTGACCTTGTCAGGCCCAACTGCCATCGACGCCACCACGACGATAGACGACGCCACCATCCTTGCGCATCCATCAACACATGTCTATTGTCGAGACCCCGTTTGTGCCATTGCTGTCGACGCAGTAGATGCCACACCGCACCACCTCCTCACCCGGATCACCGCCAACACCAACCCAATGGTGTCCACCAGTCAGTTATCTCCCAAGGCGGTGCCTTCAAGAAGGGAATGACTTCGGAGACATCATCGTCTCCCACGACAATTAGGGTTTTCACCCGGGAGACAAATGTCGTGATGGAGGTGGAAGCAGATCTGACAAACGTCTGCATGGAGAAAAAAGGTGCCCACCGGCGTCGCTGCCGTTGTGGCCGAGGAGTGCCGGCTAGGGATTTCTCCTGATCAAAATCCCCACCTCCAGCCCCATCCGCATAGAGGATTGGCAAGTCTGTACGGAGTAGCACACCGAGTAGGGAAGAGTGAAAATCGCATGATCCAAATTAGGACCCGCCAGTCAAACATGACCGCCGGACACCCGACGACACCGCGGAGCCAAGCGGATACACTGGACGGATCGATCACCTCCGATCCAGGTGTCCACCAGCACCGAGCACGGGCACTCCACCACACAGACCTTCCCGTCGCCCCCGTCCTTGGCAGCCGCGTGGCTTGGCCTGTGATGCCTTGAAAGGCGACAAGAGGGGTAAAGGGGAAGGGGTGAACGAGGGATCTGAGATGGGGAAAGAGAAAATAGCGGCGGCGCTAGGTTTCGCAAGCGCCCGAGCGTTCATTACGTCATGGACAATCTTGATCCCTATCTTGTGGCATGTGAAGGAGCAGGGTATATGCGAGGAAGTGTTGCTAGATAGTATCTTTATCGTGGGTGATCATAAGTTAGAGCATCTACACCCGAACTTAGGCAAATCCGCCACCCCTCAAATTTTCTATGCCACGACCGGGTACCTCATTTAGCAAACTCCAAATCCATACAACCACATGCATCGTAAAAGGCTAAACTCAGCTGAAACTCAAAGGTGAACATCATGAGCTTGAACTCAATGTAATAATCATGCAACTCCAGTACTTCAGTACAGTTGCCACAAAAAACACCGTTTCACATTGTACAACAAAATTTAGCTACACAACACACCGACAGAAATTATACAAACGATTTTCCCTTCTCACGCATGAGACTGTACAATTTGATACGCGGATGCCAATATCCATCTCTTCCATTGCGGTGTCGTAGCACGGGGGAAACCTGACTGAACCGGTCTGGCGAGCCCAGGCATACACTGTTTGGTAATTACACTTGGACAAGAACCTGAAACAAGCCAGGCTGCTACTATGAAACAGCATCGGTAGAATTCCTATCACTGGGCGAATGATGCGAGTCATCAACAATGCTAACAATGGGTGCTTCCTGCTGGTCCTGCTGGTGGTGAGAAGGCTGTAGCACATCGGATGGGATGTTGATGCCAGCAAAACCGACTAATACAGCAGCAGCTCCGATGTAGTTCAGCAGTTGGGGAGCATGACCAGTGAGCGTGTCCACAAGGGCAGCAATAGGAACTTGGATCGTGAGACCGGCTGTAGCAACGGTGGTTGTTGTGAGAAGGATTGCTTTTGCCCATAAGTAGTCACTTAGAACATTATCTAACAAACCTGCAAAGAATTAAACAGCTCATGGATTAGTGACAATTCCCAGTTAGTGTCTCTACAAGTCATTTCGATATGGTTTGTTTCAATGTCATGTATATAGCACTCATTAATAGCAGTCAAAAATTAATCATAGAATCATTCACTATTATAGCTGACATAAAGAATGAGCACCACAGGTTTCTAAAGAATAGCAACAAGCATGTAAATGAATAAATGTGTGAAGAGCCGACCTACCTTTCCCAACAATCAGGCCAACTTGCTCCCATGTCAGTGTGTGGAATGGCTCCAGCTTGGCAAAATTTAGCACCAACGCAACGGGAAGGAAAAACAACATATTGAACAGTCCCAGGAATCCAAGAAACTGAGCCATACTCACTTTGCCTTGACCTTCTTTTTCATCAGGCAACTTTTTCCGTATCAAGGTGATATACACGGCATATAAGCCAGCTGAAACAATAGAAAGGAAGTCTCCAAGAAGAGGATTTGTGGCAACAGCATTCAGTGTACTGCCTGAATCAGCAAGGCTAACTATAATTGTTCCTGCTATGCAGAGAAGCACGCTGATCAGCTTCAACCATGTGAATGTTTCTCCAAGAAATACCAATGCAACCAGGAAAGTGAAGAGGGTAGACGTGCTGCTCAGGATCGTGTTTGACTGCAAGCATCAAAAACAGGGAAAAATTGTAAGCCAATTATAGACAGGACTGATATGGAAGTAATGTACAGCTTTTCTTAGTATCACTTACTGTAACAGTGGTGTATCTTAGAGATAGATTGAATGTAAGCTGTGCGAGAAACCAGAAAGGGCAGACTAGCATGCTGACTCTGGCTGTACGAGCACGCGTCCAGCGCCCTTTTGCATCCAACCCCTTGCTGCAATCTGCAAGACCTAGCTCTGTATGGATAGGGAAGTTCGCATTTGAAGTCAAATTGTCTTCGGACAGGGGTGAGGCTGCATTACCCTCCTGCCCGCTTCTCTGTAGAAGATTCACACTCTCCAGATCAGCAAGCTGCTGAAGGCCTGCGCCATCCTTGCCTTTCAACTTTGACCACAAGTTGTCGATAGAATCCTCGAAGTACCGAGCAAACTCAACTATGGGGATGTAGACAATAAACAGAGAATTGCATATGTACGTGATCAAGAAGGGGGAAACACCGCCATCCACGACAGACTGAACGATGTAGCTTGCAGCGATCCATATGCCCGCAATAGCAACGATGTAAATCAACCCTAAACACCACCTCCAAGTGTCGTTACTCATCATTTTGCCCCATTTGCTTCTGCTACCGCTGCTGCTGCCGGGGTCATCAGCACACTCCATGTTTCCTGTTAGAGCAAAAAACAAAAATTAACATTTAGCATGGTACCGCAAACAGCAATTCCGTGTGGACAGCACGGCTTTGGTAACCCAATCCTGGAAGGAACTTGGGGTTGCAGCTGCAGCAGGTAAGCGACAGGCATGACTTGAAATAGAAATCCTAGGATAAACCCATAACAATCGGTCCAACAACCAGAATTCATGCCGAGTTTACGCCGAAAATTCAGTAAGCGCGCCGCTTCCTAACAAACTTTTCTGTGCCCAATCGCCTGACAGCAACGAACCATGCGTGATAACTAACCCATACCTCCGCAGCCCCACGGGCTGGGCATCAACTACTGAAGCAGCGCAAGGCAAGCAACCTTCTGCTCCTAACTTGAACCTCTACCGCTGGAAATCAGCGAATTTCTCTAGCATGATACAACCAATGATGGGGGGAAGCTACAGTGGAGCCGTGCGTTACCTGGCGCGGAGACGGAGTCGCGCTGGACGGCGGAGGAGCCCATGGATCCGATCTCTACGGAGCTCGCCACCTCTCCCGGCCAATTCGGATCCCGCCTCGTCTCTCTCTCCCCCTACCGCGCCTTCAGCTGCCGCGACTCCTCAGCGAGCCGCGCACGGGCACCCACGCGGCCCGGACGGCGGAGCGGTGGCACGCGGCGAGCCTCCGCGACCGTGTGACCGGCGGGGCGCACGGCTCCCGCGGCGAGGAGGGAGGGGGTGGCCGCTCGCCGACGGGGGGCACGCGGGATGCGGGGTGAGAGGAGGCGGACCCGCTCTCCGCTCGGGGGCTGGCTAAAGCAATGCGCGCGGAGGCTCTCGTTGGGGGTGGGGGCGGACGCGGAGGCAGTGCTCGCCGGAGACGCCGCGGCGGCCAGGAGCGGCGGGTGAATCTGGACGGAATCGCGCGCCGAATGTGTTTTTTTTTTGGAGGGATTCCGCGTGGTAGTTCGGGCGTGTGGCCTCGGGTCTCTGTGGTGGCGTGCGGGTCGCTTCGTTCGTTCCGGAAGTGGGCCCGCTGTCAGCCTGAGACTCGCCACCAAACTCGAGTATTATTGTTTCATGATTTTTGACGGATAAGCCAGTGTCGTGGAACACGTGGTGATGGGGGGTCCCGATTGTTTTGATGAGAAACCAAATGTGCAACGACCTGGGCCTTGCTGTGCCTTGAGTGTGTGGATGGCCGTTGGGCCGGTCTAGTGTGGCCTGTAATAGAATCGTTATATAGCTAGCGTGTGGAGGGAGGAAGGACAACCGGCAATTGTAAACATTATTCTCTGGAATTTCCTTCTGCCTCCCCAAGCAATTTCCTTCTGCCTCTCGTTACCACATCCTGGTGTGACGCAAGGAGTTGCTGCGATCCCGTAGCATCTGGTATTCAGAGCCAAGTATCGATCCGCTTCCTCTGTTTCCCCAATATTTTCATCCACATCTGGCGATCAATCCATCGATTAACTCCTAATTCCAGGCAAGGGTGCGGATCCCCTCGGGTGATTCCGCGCAAAACACCTCGGTGTACCTGCGTTTGGTTGAGTAGGTCGATCGGATCCAACGGCGCGGTCCAACAAGCCGACGATCTCCGCTCGCATGGCGGTAGCGGAGCTCTCCCTGGCGGATCTGCAGAAGCTGGTGCAGGACACGATCCAGCAGAGCAAGGCGGTGTCCGAAGCTGGGGTGGCCACGGCGAAACGCGTCAACGAGCTCCAGGACTCGCTTGACAAGTACGCCGCCTCTTCTGCCAAGGCCTTCGATGCGCTGGCACAGACGACCATCGCGTCGCTGGGACGCACTGAAGCGACTCTCGGCAGGGTCCTCATCGCCAACAATTCACTAGATGCAGCGATGGCCGAGATGAAGCAGGCGTTGGATGGTGTTGTGCGTCGTGTGGATCAACTCGAGCAAGCACCTCCGACGGGACAAGCGCAGCCACAGCCGCAGCAGCGATCCTCCACAATCCGCGCGGAAGGGCAGAGCAGTCTCCAGGCGCCTCAGGCTGCAGAGTACCGTGGACCTCGTCAGAATCGGCAGTCGACAACAGTGGGTGAGCAAAATCAGTCTCCGTTTCATACTGCTGAAGTTTTTTCGGATGAGGATTCAGACTTGTCACCAACTCATACTCATCGAGCACATCACAGTCAGTACAAACTAAGGATTCCTCACTCTGATTTTCCCAAGTTTGATGGGGAGGACCCCAAGTGGTGGAAGCAGCAGTGTGAAAAATATTTCCGCATGTATAAGGTCCAACAGGGAACTATGGGTTGATTTTGCCACAATGCACTTCGCAGGCAATGCAGCTCTCTGGCTTCAGACATACGAAGCCATGCACACGATCGACAGTTGGGCAGCGCTGTGTGTAGCAGTGTTTGCAAAGTTTAAGAGAAACAAATATACGAGAGCGATTGATGTGTTCTTTGCATTGAAGCAGACAGAGACTATGGATGAATATGCCCATGTGTTCGAGGAGCAGATGCACAAGCTGCTGGTATACAATCACTCCTATGATGAAACATTCTTCATCAACCGCTTTGTACAAGGACTGAAACCATCCATTAGAGCACCTGTCAAGTTACAACAGCCAACTTCAGTCGATATAGCTTACTCCTTAGCTCAAACACAAGAAGCACTGCTCGCAGAGGACACCACAAAATACAGCAAGAAATGGGAGCCACGTTTCAACTCCAAGCCATATATACATCAAGGTTTAATAGGTTCTTCACCAGCGGACAAAAGACCTGAAGAGCAACCACGGGTATCAGATAAAGTGGACAATCTCAGGGCTCAGCGCAGAGCAAGGGGAGAATGCTTCAAGTGTGGAGAAAAATATGGACCAGGCCACAAATACCCCAGTAAAGTGCAGTTACATGTAATGGAAGAACTATGGGATGCTCTGCAGTCACAAGATTCTGCCGTTAGTGACTCTGACAGTGAACATCAACCAACTGAACTGACTGACAAGGAGAGTGATGATTGTATGAAACTATCTGTGCAAGCAGCTACTGGAACATCTTCTAAGGAAAGTATCAAATTACAGGGCATGGTGGGGAAACGCCAACTGCTGATCCTGGTAGATTCTGGGAGTTCCACTAATTTTATTAGAGCAAATTTGGCCAAGGAACTAAAATGTTCAACAGAAGATATTCCTGCAGCAACCCAAGTGCCTAATTTACAGTGGTTTTGTCAGGGTCAAACGTTCAACACTCAGCTGAAGGTTCTACCACTGGGAACTTATGACATCATATTGGGCATGCAGTGGCTTGAAACTATGAGCCCCATGTGGGTGGATTGGAGGAAAAAAATCATGAGGTTCAAATATCAAGAAACAAGAATAACACTTCGAGGTGTTAAAGACCAACCCAATGCATGTAAGGCCATCTCTGGGAAACACTTGCAAGGGCTACTGAACACTGGAGCAGTTGAACAAGTTATTCATCTCTGCCATATGGCAGAAAGACCTATGTCAAAAACTGACATACCACCGACAGTACAACCCCTGATCAACAGGCACAAACAGCTGTTCAATACCCCTACTACCCTGCCGCCTCACAGAGAATTTGACCACCAGATACCTCTCATACCTGGAACAAAACCTGTGAATGTAAAGCCTTATAGATACAGTCCAATGCAGAAACAAGAGATTGAACAGCAAGTAGCTACTATGCTTCAACAAGGAGTGGTTCAGCACAGCTGCAGCTCTTTTGCCTCCCCTGTTCTGTTGGTCAGAAAGAAGGATGGCATATGGAGGTGTTGTGTGGACTATAGGATGTTAAACTCTGTCACAGTCCAACACAAATATCCCATGCCTATAGTAGAAGAACTACTGGATAAATTAGCAGGAGCCAAATACTTTACCAAATTGGATTTGAGATCAGGATACCATCAAATCAGGTTGATAGCAGGTGAGGAGCATAAAACAACATTTAAAACTCACCATGGCCTATATGAATTCAAGGTTATGCCCTTTGGGCTAACTAATGCACCTGCAACATTCCAAGCTGCAATGAACATCCTGTTTGTAGTGCTACTAAGGAAATGTGTGTTAGTCTTTATGGATGACATACTCATCTACAGTAAAACTCTAGAGGAGCACCTCCAACATCTGGAGCAAGTCTTTACAATTCTGTAAGAGAATCAACTGTATGTGAAGCTCAGCAAGTATTCTTTTGCCCAATAATAACTAGAATACTTGGGACATGTCATAAGTGGAGCTGGAGTTCAGACTGACCCAACTAAAATTGCAGCAGTCCAGAACTGGCCTGTACCAACCAATGTCAAGCAAGTGAGAGGATTTTTGGGACTAACAGGTTATTATAGGAAGTTTATCAAAAACTATGGGATTATCAGCAGAACTCTCTCTGACTTGTTGAAGAAGGATGTGATATTTCAGTGGACACCTACTACAGAAGCTGCATTTCAAAGCCTTAAAACTGCTCTAGCTCAAGCCCCGGTTCTAGCTCTACCTGATTTCAAGAAAACATTCGTCATTGAGACAGATGCTAGTAACAGTGGCATTGGAGCAGTACTCATGCAAGATGGACATCCTATCTCCTACTTGAGCAAAGCATTGGGCCCTAAAGCTCAGGCTCTGTCCACATATGAGAAGGAATGTTTGGCTGTCATCCTGGCAGTGGATAAGTGGAGAAGTTACTTACAGCATGCCCCCTTTACACTGTCAACCGATCACAGGAGTCTGACACACCTGCAAGATCAGAAAATCACTAGTCCTATGCAGCAGAAAGCTCTCTTAAAACTGCTTGGACTAAGATACACCATCACATATAAAAAAGGCCAGGATAATACAGCTGCTGATGCATTGTCCGGATCACCTGCTCCTGTTGAGCTGCATACCATATCATTCTGCACACCTAAATGGTTGAGTGTGGTAGCTGAAGGGTATCAGCAACATCAAGAGGATAAGCAATTGTTACAAGAATTGGCTCTGACTGGCTCTAATGAGAAAGGATATGTGCTACACCAAGGGATCATCAGATATAAAGACATAGTGTGGCTGGGTCACAACACTGAAGCTCATCAGGATATTATGTTGTCTCTACACTCTAGTGGAGTGGGGGGTCATTCTGGATTTCAAGGAACATATCAGAGAATTAAGGCACTGTTTGCTTGGCCAGCTATGAAACAGGACATTCAGAATTATGTGAAGGAATGCACTGTATGTCAACAAGCCAAAGCTGAGCATGTAAAAAAACCTGGACTGCTCAGCCCTTTGCCAGTCCCTAAAGAAGCTTGGAACATGGTCACCATGGACTTCATTGGTGGTCTTCCCAAGAGCAAACACTTTGACACTGTACTGGTTGTCATTGACAAATTCAGCAAATACGCTCACTTCATTCCGTTGTCACATCCATTCACTGCTCTCCAGGTGGCTCAACTGTACATGGATCATGTGTATAAACTGCATGGCCTTCCTCAAGTAGTGGTAGCGGACAGAGATCCGATCTTCACAAGCATGTTGTGGCAAGAGTTATGCAAGCTTTCTGACACGAAGATGAACATGAGTTCTGCTAGTCATCCAGAAACTGATGGCCAATCGGAGAAGCTCAATCAGTGCCTGGAAACATTCCTGAGATGCATGGTACACTCGGCTCCCAAGAAATGGGCATACTGGCTGCCTCAAGCCGAGTACTGGTACAATACAAACTACCACTCAGCTCTGGGACATACACCATTTCAGGTGTTATATGGCTATCAACCCAGACATTTGGGCATTTCCAATCTGCAGAGTTCTCTATCTTCAGATCTCTCCGGCTGGCTGGCTGAACGCACAATGATGCAAGGGTTGATTCGGGAACACCTCCTCCGAGCACAACATAGGATGAAAGTGCAAGAGGATAAACACAGGTCTGACCGGCAGTTTGCAGTGGGCGATTGGGTCTATCTGAAACTGCAACCGTATGTTCAGCAATCAGTGGTGAGATGCTCCAACCACAAGCTTGGATTCAAGTACTTTGGACCCTACCAGATCGTGGAAAAGATTGGAACTGTAGCCTACCGACTGGACCTTCCAGCATCAAGCAAAATCCATCCTGTAGTTCATGTGTCCCTGCTGAAACCGGCCAAACCCCTAGACCAAACTACAGTACAGTCAGAGACGCTTGATGCACTACTTCTGTCAACGTCTATGACACCGGCACAGGTATTGCAATCCCGTTTGGTGCAGGTTGGTGGACACACGCGATAACAACTGAAGATTGCATGGAGAGGCCTCCCTGTGTCCATGGAAACTTGGGAATGGGCGTCAGATGTGGCGCGAACGACAACAGCGTGATGGTGAACAGTCCGAGGGCGTCCTGTTGCTTAAGGGGAGGGGCATGCAATGACCTGGGCCTTGCCGTGCCTTGAGTGTGTGGATGGCCGTTGGGCCGGCCTAGTGTGGCCTGTAATAGAATCGTTATATAGCTAGCGTGTGGAGGGAGGAAGGACAAGCGGCAATTGTAAACATTATTCTCTAGAATACAATCCTTCCTCTGTGCTTCTTCTTCCTCCCCACGCAATTTCCTTCTGCCTCTCGTTACCACATCCTGGCGTGACGCGAGGAGTTGCTGCGATCCCGTAGCAAAATGGGGAATCAACCAGCAACAGGGATGTTATGCCTAATTCTTTCTATAATGTACTCCCTCCATTCCTAAATGTAAGTCTTTGTAGAGATTCCACTATGAACCACGTACGGATGTATATAGATGCATTTTAAGTTTAGATTCATTCATTTTGCTCCGTATGTAGTCTATCTAGTGGAATCTCTACAAATAGTTACATTTAGGAATTGAGAGAGTACTATTATTGTGGAAAATGGATAACATAATTATTCAAGATATTTAGTGAATGTTTCAATCATGTTATACATGGCTAGGTAGACCATAATTTTTAGGTTACTCACCGAGCTTTCATTTTTTTTGGGGGAAAAGAAATTTAAAAACACTAAGAGCATCTCCAACGGGCGCTGAATGCGCGGCACGCTAAAATCTGGTTTGCAGCGCGCCCATCGCCAGGTTTGGTGAGGCGCGCAGCGCTGGCTCCAGCAGCCGCGCTAAAATGTAGCACACGCGCAGCTCCAACAGTGCATTAAAATGCAGCGCGCGCGAGCAGCCGCACATCTACATTTGTTGCATTTTATCTCACAACACATCCACAAAACAAAGACATGTCATATTTAAATCAGAAACATCATTCAACCAAGTTTTAAATGAATAGTTCAATTTATTACAACTCGTCAAACAAATAGTATTTTGAGAAATACAACAAATAGTTCAACAATACAACATCAAACACACAGATCATGATGCTCTTTGGCGGCCATTCCAAGCCCACCACTCCTCAATGAGATCCTTCTTGAGTTCATTATGCGCTGCCGGACGTTGAATGACATGATAGGAGGCAACAAAACGAGCCACCCTTTCAGCCCTCCGCTGCACTCGCACGGGATGTCCCAAGAGCTCATAGTGAGAGTAGTCTACATCTTGGCCACGCTCATTCTCGATGATCATGTTGTGCATGATCACACAAGCATGCATTATGTACCAAAGCATTTTCTGATCCCAAAATCTAGCCGGTCCTCTCACAATAGCAAATTGGGCTTGCAAAATTCCAAAAGCTCTCTCCACATCTTTTCTAGCCGCCGCCTGAGCATTGTGGAAATCAAGATATTTCTTACCTTCCGGGTTTTTCAACGGCTTCACAAATGTTTGCCACTTTGGGTAGATGCCATCTGCAAGATAGTAGCCATGGTTGTATGTACGACCATTAGCTACAAACTGCACCGCTGGCAGTTCACCATTTGCAATCCTACTCATCAGTGGTGACCGGTTGACAATGTTGATGTCATTCAAAGATCCAGGCATTCCAAAAAAAGCATGCCAAATCCAAGTCTCTTGATCGGCCACCGCTTCAAGGATTATAGTGGAACCCTTTTTTTGTTCGTGGAATTGTCCATGCCATGCCTTTGGGCAATTCTTCCAACTCCAATGCATGCAATCTATTGAGCCAAGCATACCTGGGAACCCGCGAGCTTTGTTCATCTCCAATAGCCTTGCGACGTCTTCAGCATTGGGAGTTCTCACGTACTTCGGGCCAAACACTTGCACAATTCCGACTGTGAAGCGCTTGACACTGATAACACACAAGTGTAAGGGATCGCAACAACTTTCGAGGGTAGAGTATTCAACCCAAATTTATTGATTCGACACAAGGGGAGCCAAAGAATATTCTTAAGTATTAGCAGTTGAGTTGTCAATTCAACCACACCTGGATAACTTAGTATCTGCAGCAAAGTATTTAGTAGCAAAGTAGTACGATAGTAATGGTAACAGTGGCGAAAGTAAAGATAATAGTTTTGTAGTAATTGTAACAATAGCAACGGAAAAGTAAATAAGCGAAGCACAATATGTGAAAAGCTCGTAGGCATTGGATCAATGATGGATAATTATGTCGGATGTGATTCCTCATTTAATAGATATAACATAGGGTGACACAGAACTAGCTCCAGTTCATCAATGTAATGTAGCCATGTATTCCGAATATAGTCATGTGTGCTTATGGAAAAGAACTTGCATGCCATCTTTTGTCCTACCCTCCCGTGGCAGCGGGGTCCTAGCGGAAACTAAGGGATATTAAGGCCTCCTTTTAATAGAGAACCGAACCAAAGCATTAGCACTTAGTGAATACATGAACTCCTCAAACTACGATCATCACCGATAAGTATCCTGATTATTGTCACTTCGGGGTTGTCAGATCACAACACATAATAGGTGACTATAGACTTGCAAGATAGGATCAAGAACACACATATATTCATGAAAACATAATATGTTCAAATCTGAAATCATGGCACTCGGGCCCTAGTGACAAGCATTAAGCATAGCAAAGTCATAGCAACATCAATCTCAGAACATAGTGGATACTAGGGATCAAACCCTAACAAAACTAACTTGATTACATGGTAATTTCATCCAACCCATCACCGTCCAGCAAGCCTACGATGGACTCACGCACGGCGGTGAGCATCATGAAATTGGTGATGGAGGATGGTTGATGATGACGACAGTGATGAATCCCCCTCTCCGGAGCCCCGAACGGACTCCAGATCAGCCCTCCCGAGAGAGATTAGGGCTTGGCGGCGGCTCCGTGTTGTAAAACGTGATGAAACTTTCTCTCTGATTTTTTTCTCCATGAAACGGAATATGTGGAGTTGGAGTTGAGGTCGGTGGAGCGTCAGGGGGCCCACGAGACAGGGGGGCGCGCCCGGGGGGAGGGCGCGCCCCCACCCTCGTGGACAGGATGTGTGCCCCCTGGCCTTGATTCTTTCGCCAATATTTTTTATATTTTTTAAAACTTATCTCCGTGGATTTTCAGGTCATTCCAAGAACTTTTGTTTTCTGCACAATAAACAACACCATGGCAGTTCTGTTGAAAACAGCGTCAGTCCGGGTTAGTTCCATTCAAATCATGAAAGTTAGAGTCCAAAACAAGGGCAAACGTGTTTGGAAAAGTAGATACGTTGGAGACGTATCAACTCCCCCAAGCTTAAACCTTTGCTTGTCCTCAAGCAATTCAGTTGATAAACTGAAAGTGATAAAGAAAAACTTTTACAAACTCTATTTGCTCTTGTTGTTGTAAATATGTAAAGCCAGCTTTCAAGTTTCAGCAAGTATTATGAACTAACCATACACACAATAACACCTAGGTCTCACAATTACTCATATCAATGGCATAATCAGCTAGCGAGCAATAATAATAAAACTCGGATGACAACACTTTCTCAAAACAATCATAATATGATATAACAAAATGGTATCTCGCTAGCCCTTTCTGAGACTGCAAAACATAAATGCAGAGCACCTTTAAAGATCAAGGACTGACTAAACATTGTAATTCATGGTAAAAGAGATCCAATCAAGTCATACCCAATATAAACCAATAGTAATGAATGCAAATGACAGTGTGCTCTCCAGCGGGTGCTTTTTAATAAGAGGGATGATGACTCAACATAAAAGTAAATAGATAGGCCCTTCGTAGAGGGAAGCAGGGATTTGTAGAGGTGCCAGAGCTCGATTTTAAAATAGAGATGAATAACATTTTGAGCGGCATACTGTCACTGTCAACGCAACAACTATGAGATGGTGATATCTTCCATGCTACATACATTATAGGTGGTTCCCAAATAGAATGGTGAAAGTTTATACTCCCCCACCACCAACAAGCATCAATCCATGGCTTGCTCAAAACAACAAGTGCCTCCAACTAACAACAGCCCTGGGGAAGTTTTGTTTAATTATATTGATTTGCTTTGATCTTTTGGATCATGGGACTTGGCATCCCGGTTACCGGCCCTTTCTCGTGAATGAGGAGCAGAGTCCACTCCTCTTGAGAATAACCCACCTAGCATGGAAGATACAGACAGCCCTAGTTGAAACATGAGCTGCTCGAGCATACAAAACAGAATTTCATTTGAAGGTTTGGAGTTTGGCACATACAAATTTACTTGGAACGGCAGGTAGATACCGCATATAGGAAGGTATGGTGGACTCATATGAAACAACTTTGGGGTTTAAGGAGTTTGGATGCACAAGCAGTATTCCCGCTTAGTACAGGTGAAGTCTAGCAAAAGACTGGGAAGCGACCAACCGAGAGAGCGACAATAGTCATGAATATGCATTAAAATTAATTCACACCGAGTACAAGCATGAGTAGGATAAAATCTACCATGAACATAAATATCATGAAGGCTATGTTGATTTGTTTCAACTACATGCGTGAACATGTGCCAAGTCGAGTCACTCAATTCATTCAAAGGAGGATACCATCCCATCATACCACATCATAATCATTTTAATAGCATGTTGACACGCAAGGTAAACCATTATAACTCATAGCATCAAGCATGGCACAAGCAACTATAATCTCTAAATTTCATTGCAAATATGTTTACTTCATAATAAGCTGAATCAGGAATGATGAACTCATCATATTTACAAAAACAAAAAGAGGTCGAGTCATACCAACTTTTCTCATCTCAATAAGTCCATCATATATCATCATTATTGCCTTTCACTTGCACGACCGAACGATGTGTATAATAATAATAGTGCACGTGCATTGGACTAAGCTGGAATCTGCAAGCATTCAACTCAAGAGAGAAGACAAGTAATATGGGCTCTAAGTTAAATAAACAATCATGCATATGAGAGCCACTAAACGTTTTCAATATAGTCTTCTACTCTTGACCCCCAAAGGAAAGAAAAGAAAAATAAAACTATTTACACGGGAAAGCTCCCAACAAGTAAAAAGAAGAACGAGAAATCTTTTTGGGTTTTCATTTTAATTTCTCCTACAAGCATGGAAATTAAACTAACTATTTTTTTGGTTTTTCTTAAGGTTTATCAAACACACAAGAAGAAGGCTAAAAAAAGAAAATTAAACTAGCATGGATAATACAATGAAAAAGTATGAGCACCGACAACTAGAATAGTGTGTGAACATGAATGTAAAGTCGGTGAGAAATACGTACTCTCCCAAGCTTAGGCTTTTGGCCTAAGTTGGTCTACTGCCAAGGACCGCGGCTACTCTTGCCGGTGTACTGAGGGGTGTAATCAGGATACCACTGGCTGGCCATCTCCTCCGGATCCCACTGGTAAGATGATGCACGATAAGGGTCCAGTGAAGGTTTCGGCTCAGGCTCAGGCTCTGGAGTGGATGCTTGGCCTCGATGAGCATACACCGCTTTCGGTGTGACAAGATAATTAACTGCAGTCAAATCAAACAACAGAGGCGCACACAAAATAATAGTCTCATTGTGTTTCTTATTAAATCTCAAGTTATACAGGAGTGTCTTATCATCATTATGAACAATAAACTCATGTGCTACCATGCTCCTGTAATCTAAAATTTAAGGAGGCAATATTGTCTCCTCTTCCTCATGGTGCCAAATAGGTATCTCAAAATGTTTAGCAAGACGTGCAACATAGATACCTCCAAAGATGGGGCCTTTTATACGGTTCAGGCTTAGCCGTTTAGCAATAACAACACCCATACTAAAACTATTATCACCAAATAAGGCATGGAACAGAATAATAATATCAGGGACACTGAAGTTTCCACTGTTCCCACGACCAATTAAGCATCGACTAGCAAATATGGAAAAGTAGTGTAAAACATGAAAGTGTATGCTAGAGATTCTCGCATCGGAACCCTTCTTTGGATCCCCTATAGTAATGGTGTTAACAAAGCCATCCACATCTTTACGATGTGGTTCATCTAATTTACCCTCAAAGGGTATTCTACATACCGTGCAAAAATTCCGTAAAGACATTTCCTTGAATTCATCATATAAATGGAACGATACTGAAGGAGGCTATTTCTTAGGATAGTAATAAAAGTTTTGCACGTAAGTATTGGTGAGTAAGAGATACTGATCGATCCGGTCATGGAGGAAGTCGGTGAGGCCTGCATTCTCGATCAAAGAATAAAATTCTTCATAAATTCCGGCTTCTCTCAAGAAATTATCGCATGGCCATTCACACGGTCGTACTTCCGCTATGCGAGGAAGATTATACTTGGCCTTTTCCTTCTCTTTAGCTTGTTTTTCCTGGGAGCCTTGGCTAGAATAGCCCCTTAAAAATCTTCTTAACATTTTCTGAAATTTTCTAAAATTTTAGTAACTTCAAAATAAAAGTGAATAAAACTAAACAAGATTGGTAGCAACTACTCCTACAAGTGCCTAGAGCCTTTATCATGCATTAGAATTACTTGGGACCTCATAAATTTGACATGCAAGCTCAAGAATAGGGTCACCTATGCAGCAAAAATTTGCAATGAATAAAGCAGTAGAACAAAAACTAATTGGACCAATGGAGGAGTCACATACCAAGCAACAATCTCCCAAAGCAGTTTTGTGAATGGAGCTTTGAGCAAGAAGATCGAAAATCGCAGCAAAATGAGCTAGAACTCGTGCTTGAGCTGGATGAGGATTTTGTTTGGAAGAAGATGGAGTGTGTGGGTGCAGGAATAAGTGGAGGGGGTCCACCCTGGGCCCACAAGACAGGGGGGCGCACCCAGGGGGTGTGGGCGCGCCCTCCACCCTCGTGGCCAGGTGCTTGCCCCTCCTACAGTGTTTTCAGTGCCTAAAATCCTCAAATATTCCATAAAAAATTATACTAAATTTGCAGGGCATTTGGAGCACTTTTATTTTCGGGATATTTTTTATTGCACAGATAGTTCAGAAAACAGACAGATAATACTATTTTTGCTTTACTTATTCTAAATAACAGAAAGTAAAAAGAGGGTACAGAAGGTTGTGCCTTCTAGTTTCATCCATCTCATGATCATCAAAATGAATCCACTAACAAGGTTGATCAAGCCTTGTTAACAAACTCATTCCAAATAACACGGAACCGGAGAAATTTCGAATAACACTGGGTTACCTCAACGGGGATATGAACATTCCCGGCAATAAGAATATCATACTTCTTCTTGACATTTGGGAGAGGAAATTCAAAACCTCCAATAATGATAGTTGGAACTTTTCCAATAGAATTGATGTTATGAACTTGAGATTGTTTCCTCGAAAAGTGTATCGTATGCTCATTCCCATTAACATGAAAAGTGACATTGCCTTTGTTGCAATCAATAACAGCCCCTGCAGTATTCAAAAAGGGTCTACCAAGGATAATCGACATACTATCGTTCTCGGGAATATCAAGAATAACAAAGTCCGTTAAGATAGTGGCATTTGCAACCACAACAGGCACATCCTCACAAATACCGACATGTATAGCAGTTGATTTATCATCCATTTGCAAAGATATTTCAGTAGGTGTCAACTTATTCAGTTCAAGTCTACGATATAAAGAGAGAGACATAACACTAACACCGGCTCCAAGATCACATAAAGCAGTTTTAACATAGTTTCTTTTAATGGAGCATGGTCTAGTAGTTACCTCTGGATCTCCAAGTTTCTTTGGTATTCCACCTCTAAAAGTGTAATTAGCAAGCATGGTGGAAATTTTAGCTTCCAGTATCTTTCTTTTATTTGTAATGATATCCTTCATATACTTAGCATACGAATTTACTTTAAGCATATCAGTCAAGCACATACGTAAGAAGATAGGTCTAATCATTTCAGCAAAGCGCTCAAAATCCTCATCATCCTTTGTCTTGGATGGTTTAGGAGGAAAGGGCATGGGTTTCTGAACCCATGGTGCTCTTTCCCTACCGTGCTTCCTAGCAACAAAATCTCTTTTATCATAACGTTGATTCTTTGATTGTGGGTTATCAAGATCAACATCAGGTTCAACCTCTACTTAATTATTATTGCTAGGTTGAGCATCAACATGAACATTATCATTAACATTGGCACTAGGTTCATGTTCATCACCTGATTGTGTTTCAACATCAGAAATAGAAATATCATTGGGATTCTCAGATGTGTCTACAACAGGTTCACTAGAAGCATGCAAAGTCCTATAATTTTTGTTTTTCTTCTTTTTGGAAGAACTAGGTGCCTCCAAATTATTTCTCTGAGAATCTTGCTCGATTCTCTCAGGGTGGCCTTCAGGATACAAAGGTTCCTGAGTCATTCTACCAGTTCTAGTAGCCACTCTAACAGCAAAGCCATGTTTATTATTTAATTCATCAAGCAAATCACTTTGAGCTTTAAGTACTTTCTCAGCTTGAGTGGTAACCATAGAAGCATATTTGCTAATGAGTTTAAGTTCGCCTTTAACTCTAGCCATATAATCACTCAAGCGTCCTATCTCGAAAGCATTCTTCTTTAATTCTCTACCAACATAAGCATTAAAACTTTCTTGTCTAGCCATAAAGTCATCAAATTCATCTAAGCATGGGCTATGAAATTTAGTAGACGGCATTTCAACTTTATCATATTTATAGAGAGAATTAACTTTACTACCTGTGTCGGGTTATCAAGACAATGTGTTTCTTCAATAGGCGGTATATTAAGACCATGTATTTCTTCAATAGGAGGTAAATTCTTAACATCTTCAGCTTTAATACCCTTTTCTTTCATTGATTTCTTTGCCTCTTGTATATCGTCAGGACTGAGAAATAGAACTCCCCTCTTCTTCGGAGTTGGTTTAGGAATAGGCTCAGGAGTTGCCTCAATTGGTTCAGGAATTGCCTCAGGAATTGGCTCAGGGAGAGTCCAATTATTTTCATTAGTCAACATATTATTCAATAGTAATTCAGCTTGGTTGACTGTTCTTTCCCTGAAAACACAACCAGCACAACTATCCAAGTAGTCCTTGGAAGCATCGGTTAGTCCATTATAAAAGATATCAAGTATTTCATTTTTCTTAAGAGGATGATTAGGCAAAGCATTAAGTAATCGGAGAAGCCTCCTCCAAGCTTGTGGGAGACTCTCTTCTTTGATTTGCACAAAATTATATATTTCCCGCAAGGCAACTTGTTTCTTATGAGTAGGAAAATATTTAGCAGAGAAGTAATAAATCATATCGCGGGGACTACGCACACAACCAGGATCAAGAGAATTAAACCAAGTCTTAGCATCACCCTTTAATGAGAACGGGAATATCTTAAGGATATAATAATAGCGAGACTTCTAATCATTAGTAAACAGGGTGGCTATATCATTCAACTTGGTAAGATGTGCCACAATAGTTTCAGATTGAAGGCCATAAAAAGGATCAGATTCAACTAAAGTAATTATTTTAGGATCAACAGAGAATTCATAATCCTTATCAGTAACACAGATAGGTGAAGTAGCAAAAGCAGGGTCAGGTTTCATTCTAGCATTAAGAGATTGCTGCTTCCATTTAGCTAATAACTTTCTAAGGTCATATCTATCTTTGCAAGCAAAGATAGCTCTAGCAGCTTCCTCATTCATAACATAACCCTCAGGAACAACAGGTAGTTCATAATCAGGGGGAGAACTTTCATCATCACTATCATCAATAATAGCATCTTCAATAATTTCATTCTCTCTAACCCTAGCAAGTTGTTCATCAAGAAATTCACCTAATGGCATAGTAGTATCACGCACAGAAGTAGTTTCATCATAAGTATCATGCATAGCAGAAGGGAAATCATCAATAACACGCGACATATCAGAATTCATAGCAGTAGCAGGTTTAGGTGTCGCAAGCTTACTAATAACAGAAGGAGAATCTAGTGCAGAGCTAGATGGCAGTTCCTTACCTCCCCTCGTAGTTGAGGGCAAAATCTTAGTTCTTTCGTCTTTCAAGTTCCTCATAGTGATCAATAGATATAAATCCCAAGTGACTCAAAGAATAGAGCTATGCTCCCCGGCAACGGCGCCAGAAATTAGTCTTGATAACCCACAAGTGTAGGGGATCGCAACAGCTTTCGAGGGTAGAGTATTCAACCCAAATTTATTGATTCGACACAAGGGGAGCCAAAGAATATTCTTAAATATTAGCAGTTGAGTTGTCAATTCAACCACACCTGGATAACTTAGTATCTGCAACAAAGTATTTAGTAGCAAAGTAGTATGATAGTAATGATAACAGTGGCAAAAGTAAAGATAATAGTTCTATAGTAATTGTAACAGTAGCAACGGAAAAGTAAATAAGCGAAGCACAATATGTGAAAAGCTCGTAGGCATTGGATCAGTGATGGATAATTATGTCGGATGCGATTCCTCATGTAATAGCTATAACATAGGGTGACACAGAACTAACTCCAGTTTATCAATGTAATGTAGGCATGTATTCCGAATATAGTCATACGTGCTTATGGAAAAGAACTTGCATGACATCTTTTGTCCAACCCTCGGGGTCCTAGCGGAAACTAAGGGATATTAAGGCCTCCTTTTAATAGAGAACCGGACCAAAGCATTAGCACTTAGTGAATACATGAACTCTTCAAACTACGGTCATCACCGAGAAGTATCCCGATTATTGTCACTTCGGGGTTGTCGGATCATAACACATAATAGGTGACTATAGACTTGCAAGATAGGATCAAGAACACAAATATATTCATGAAAACATAATAGGTTCAGATCTGAAATCATGGCACTCGGGTACTAGGGATCAAACCCTAACAAAACTAACTTGATTACATGGTAAATCTCATCCAACCCATCACCGTCCAGCAAGCCTACGATGGAATTACTCACGCACGGCGGTGAGCATCATGAAATTGGTGATGGAGGATGGTTGATGATGACAACGGTGATGAATCCCCCTCTCTGGAGCCCCAAACGGACTCCAGATCAGCCCTCCCGAGAGAGATTAGGGCTTGGCGGTGGCTCCGTATCGTAAAACGCGATGAAACTTTCTCTCTGATTTTTTTCTCCGCGAAACAGAATATGTGGAGTTGGAGTTGAGGTCGGTGGAGCGTCAGGGGGCCCACGAGACAGGGGGGCGTGCCCAGGGGGAGGGCGCGCCTGAAAGTACATGTAGTCCCCATGTCTGGTTTTGGTAATTAATGAAAATCCTTATGGACTAATGTTTGCATTGAGATATACATTTGAAGGTTAGTCCCATTGGAATATGATTGAAAAATAATGGAAGACAACTCCTTTGAAGCAACAATTACATTGAGATGATCAAAACGAAGTTCATTGGAGTATCTCAAGGAGTGGCTCAAAGATATGATCATAATGGACTCATGTGTGAGTCATGATTGATCAAGTATTCAAGCAAGCTATTCAAGTGAAGAATTCAATATACACTTCAAGACATCAAGATTAAACATGGAGTAGAGATATAGGTTGACCAAGATGAAGCTCAAAGATCGAACTCTAAATGGTCAACACACGAGCGAAAGTGATGCACCACATAGGATCTTGTGGTATGATAAGAAATTATCAATTGCACTCTGTGTACTAACCCATACTACGTGTTTTCTATGTTTCTGAGGGTTAGGTGATTCTCATGGTCTCACATCGAGAAAGAGATTTCAAGTGTCTATGAGAGGATGACATCAAGTATTGGTGATCATGGTTGACAAGGGCAAGTTCAAGATAACCATCCCAAAGGATTACATGCTTGAAGCTTGTGGATGATCACATGATGGACAAGTGAAGATGAATACAAAGGAAAGCTTCCCCACATTGTGTATGGGGGAGAGACTTGAAGACTTCACCAATGTCTTGCCTTCATCTTGAGCCAAGAAGAAACATCAACATCACGCTCAAGTGAACGGCTCGTGTCAAAGGTATTAGTTCCTTTGATGTTAGTGTTGTGGAGTAATGACCACCAAAAAGAAACATATACACTCAAGAATGGATTTATCGATAGCTATGTAGTGTAGCTCTTTTATGATTCTTGAGTTATAGGGATCCCGCACAATTAAGAGGGGATCAAAGGGGTTTGTGATGGATTTGCTCAAGTCAACATCTTCTTTACACAATTCCACTCCTATCCTATATACCAAACAAAATCCAAAGCCAAATAGGTTTCCCAAATATATGATAACACCTTTGCATATTTGGCATCCTCAATTTTGGTTGATCTTGGTTGGTTCTCTATGTGAGGACCTGGGGTTTTTCCATAGCTTCAAAACGAGCCCAAGATCATCAAAATCGGAGCTCGTATGAAAAATTTATGTATGTTTTACTTTCGATATGTTGGCTATTTTCTACGGGGACGGAAGTTCCGGGCAGCCCGGAAGTTCCGGGGGCCGGAACTTCCGGGCAAGTTCCGGGGAAAGTTCCGGGTTAACCAGAGAGTTTGCACATATGTGTTCAATAGGGGGCCCAGAAGTTCCGGGCTTGCCCAGAAGTTCCGGGCTGCGTTTTTCTGTGCGTAACGGGCAGATTTGGTGGGGCACTATATAAGGCACCCTTCTTCCCCATCGAGCTAGAGTTTTTGGATCTGAGATTTCTCCATTCTTTTGAGATCTATCCTCATCCCCCAAGCCTCAAAACTCCAATCCATTTGGGGGAAAACTATCCCATGGATCTAGGGTTCATTGGTTGACCTCCTCCATTGTTCCTCTCCTCTCCCATCCCTCCATAGCATTAGTTGCTTTTGGTGGGATTTGAGAGAGAGGGATTTAAGCCTTCTCGTGCTACACCTCGAAGAGATTTGTGAGAGTTCTTGAGAGAGATTTCATCCAAGCATACAACCACTCCTCCTCTCTCTTTTTGACCAAAGCAATTTGTGATTTGAGCAAGTCTTGAGCATTTCCCCCTTGATCTTGTTACTCTTGGAGGTTGGAGACTCCTAGGCGGTAGGAGTGCTCCGGTGAGGAATCAACTTGTGATTTGTCCCCCGGAAAGTTTGTGAAGGTTTGGAGGCCGCCTCAAGGTCTACCACTAGTGGTTGGGAATCGCCTTCGTGGTGATATCTCAAGGAGAATAGGGTGAGCCTTCATGGCGTTGGTGTGCCTTCGTGGTAACATCCACCTCTCTAACGGTGACTAGCTTTCCTCCAAGGAAGTGAACATCGGGATACATCCTCGTCTCCGTGACTTTGGTTATCCCTAACCCTAACTCCTTACTTGTGGTTTACTTTGGTCATTTGACCGTGCATTCACTATATCTTGTTGTCCTCATTATATTGTGGTGGTTCATTATATTGTGTTGGTCATTTCCTTGTAGAGATTATTTAGGCCTACACTTCATATTCCACAATTCATACTTGCTACTATTGATATACTTTGTGATTAGTGTGAATTGCTAACTTGTGTCATACACGTCCATATATTGCGATATTGCTCAAGTAAGTTTGTGTAACTTACTTGAGTTTGCTTGTATCATTCAATCCCATATATTGTGATACAATTTGTGTAAGCTTGTATTGCTTACTTGTGGTTGTGTGTAATATTCATTTCCATATCTCGTGATATACATTGAGTAAGTTTGTGTGACTTACTTGTACTTACTCATATCCTCATTGTTCCCATCTTATTTATGCTAAGTTGTTGGTGCACTTAGTGAGCCTAGTATATTTAGGATTTGTGATTGAAAAGTATCCGCTTAGTTTATTTCCGCATTAGGATATAGCCAAATCCGTAAAAGATTTTAAAACGCCTATTCACCCTCCTCTAGGCGACATCGTGGTCCTTTCAATTGGTATCAGAGCTAGGTCTCTCCTTATTAGGCTTAATCGCCTAGAGAGTAACGATGTCGACTAGTGAACTAGTGCACGATGACACATTTTGTTTTAATGGCACAAATTACAGTATATGGAGATTACGCATGCTTTGTCACTTTCGGGCCATGGGTCCAAATGCTTTGCGGATTTTGGTTGTAGGGAACTCAAATCTAAAGGATGGACAATCTCCATCACTTGATGATATGCATCTTGATTGTGAAGCTTTAAGTGTCATTCACCAAGCTATAACCTTCGAGGTGTTCAAGTCAATTTCGTGTTGTTCGTTGGCTCATGAGGCTTGGACAAAAATTGAAGATATATATGGTGGGTCCAATCTTGATGAAGACAATATTATTTTTGGGGAGTTAATGGAGGAGTTCTCCACATTTCTAAATCATGAAGAGGTCTCTATTGCTTCCACCTCCGATTACTTGCATACCTCAACATCTTTCACTTCACCAACATGTGGCTTACCACAAGGTAATGACATGGTAAGTGAAGAAATATCTCGTGATGATGGTATTAAGATCTTCATTGATGATCTTGCTTATGTTGATATGAATGATGTATCTTCTATGGACACGAGCATATCTAACACCGAAAACATCATACATTCTTGTGTAGAGAGTCCTTGCATATCATCTAATGATGCACGCATAAATTCGTGTGATGATATGCTTGGTCGTTTGTGTTGCCATATTCAAAATGCCATGATTCCCTCTAGTTCTCTTTGTGAAACTAAACATGTAGAGGAAATCAAGAAAAATGAGGCACTCTTGGTTGATGAAGAACCCTCCTCTCCAAAAGAATCATCATCAACCCCTTGTGTTCACATGTGCCTCATGGCAAGTGGTAATGATGAGGTACCATCTTCTCTTAGTGATAATGATGATAGTTGTAATGAGGAAGATGATGAAGTCTTGACTCAAAATCTCTATGAGATTGGGAAAACTCTTCGTAGAGCTAAAAATAACACTTATAAAAGGCTCCAAGATGTTCTTGCTTGCTTTCAAAAACGTAATGACTTATTCCTTTACGAGCAAGCAAAAAGTGAACAACTTGAACATGAACTTGCTATGGCTCATCAACGTCTTAGTGACTTGAGGTTTTTAAAAGAAGAGATTGAAGTTACTCATTGTAAACTTAAAGAGGATTTTGAGCACCTTGACCTTGACTACAAGAAGGTCAAAGGAGAGCTCACCAAACTCTCTAAGTCTCATGAGGAACTTCAAGCTACTCATGCAGAGTCTTTAGCCTCTACACGCTCCTCTCATATTAATAATGATGCTTGTGCTACTAACTCTATCTTGTGTGAAGCATCAATATTAAAAGAAAATGTTGAGATAAGGACTCAACTTGATTTGCTAACTAGAAATTATGGGAAATTGGGAGAAAGTCATAAATAGCCCTCAGGAACTCATGAGGATCTTCTAATCTCTCATGATGAGTTAAAGTTAGCTCATGAGGCTACGGTCACCAAGGTAAAATCATGTGAGTCTCATGTGGATATTAGCACATCTTCTACTCGAAATGCCTTATTGTCATGTGCTAGTCCTTGCAATTCCTCTCTACATGATATTGGTACATCTTGTAATGAATTGCTCACCATGCCTTGTTGCTCTAACAATGAAGCTTCTACTTCCTCTAGTTCTTTTGTTAATACTAACCTTGTAAAGGAAAATAAAGAGCTCAAGGCCCAAGTCACTAGTTTGAAGAAAGACTTGGAAAAATGTTGTGATAATATCTTGAGTGTGCAAAAGGACCCTCAAGACAAAATAGAACTTGATTTCATCTCCAACAAGAAGAAGTCCAAGAACAAGAAGAAGGGACAAGATCAAGTCAAGAATTCGGCCAACATTACTTGCTTCAAGTGCAAGATTGTTGGACACCATGTGAGATCTTGTCCATTGAAGAAGAAGGATTCAAATGTGAAGCATCAAGGGAAGTGGCCTCAAGTTCAATATCAAGATAATGAAAGGCCTCTTCCCATGCCTAACCAAGATAATTCTCTCCAAGTTGAAAAGGTAAAGAAGAAGAGAAAGGGGAGCACATGTTGCTATATTTGCCGTAAGAAGGGACACATAGCTTCATCTTGTCCCAACGGTAACATATCTAAGCCTCCTATAGTCAATAATCATTATTCGCTAAGGAAGGATATTGTTGGCAATGTGTTTGCCAAGTTTGTGGGTTCCCAAAGAAGTTTGAAAGTGGACAAGACCATTTGGGTTGCCAAGCCTATTGTTACTAACTTCTTAGGACCCAACTTGGTTGGGGACCATCAAACTCAAACTTGATCAATAGGTGTGTGGAGGGCATTGGAGACTTGGCTACTTCAGGAAGAAAAACTATTTTCACCATATGTTATGGTTAATGTCCAGTCAAGTGGATTATCATCATATCTATCAATCCAATACTCCTCTTTGCGGTAACTTGTACTTGCATTGTTTACATTGAAAGTCACTATGTCCCTTGCATGTTTAGGTTTTGTACCTAGCATGTGCTTGTATAATTGTGCTTCCTAGTATGATTGATTTGTGTTATCTAGCATTTGTAGGTTGCAATGCACTTCATATATTTGTGTGTGTGGTTTCAAGCCTTTATTGCTTCATTAGTTGAATCTTCCTTGGCTCTTTTGAGATATTTACGGATATCACAAACCTTAAATGTGTATGTATGTGGGATACCACCTAGTATTGTTAGTGCAATATTATCTAGTTACTATGTGGTATGTAAAGCTCATTTGAAACTCAAATTCTCTCCATTAATTATCCATAGTTGGGTTTTATTTGCTTCTTGTTGATAATACATGGATCATCATATTATGGGGGAGTGATATGCTTTGTGCATATCACAATCCTTGTTACTATGAACAATTGAGGGATGCCACTTAGAATTTATATTTGAGATTATCTTATATCTCTGTGGCACGCAATGTCTTGTTTACGTATGGCATTCTTGTGCGGTTTTGCCCATGGTTATCTTTAAAATCATATTTGGAAAATCATTTGATTAAAGCTATTCCAGTTATTGCTTTGCATGATGATCTATCTAGTTGGAATGTTAATATTATGCTATCCAAGCATTATGTTTATTTCTAAACTCTCATGTTATGCTTGTGTTAGTATAGATGATCATGTACTTATTTGGTTTCTACACCGGATGATAACCCGAAATACCATTTTGTTCGAATTCATCTTATTGCTCTATATGAGAGTTTGTTATCTCATTGTTTATAGTGTCCTATATCTACTTGAGTGAGATATTCCTATGAGTATGTGTGCAATGCATATCTTATATGCTCATTGTTTTTTTCCTTGGTTCATATGTTGAACTTTGTGTGCTATCATATGTTGATTTGTCACTTTGATTCATCTTGGACAACATAAATGACTAGTAATGTTATTGGAAGTATTAACGGTTATGTGGTCATTTGCCCAATTTGTATCTCCCTGGATTTTGGTAGGCTTGTACATGCATATTTACTATGTGTAAATTCACATGCCTTGTTTGCCTTATTTGATCCAATATATATATGGTAAATCCATCAAATTCTTAATAGCTAAGATGTGCATGAAATTCAAATTCATATCAATATGCACATATTTAAGTGGTTTTACCCTATGTGTTGTAGTTATGCTAACTACTTCGGACCCAATAAGTTTGGGGACCATATTGTACTTAAAATGTGTTAGGTACATTTGAGAAGCATTGGGTGCTTGGCTTATTCATGAAGGTGGTGGCACTATGAGGAAATTAGAGCCAAGCTTGGACATTTTATTGATCTACGACTTCATACCAATGCTATCTCGGTAACAAGTATTTACTTCATGCATATATATAGAAATGGGGTCAACCTTGTGTAGGTTGCATCATGGCATGAATTTCTTGACTCATTCCTGTGATACTTGGTTCCTTTCTCAAAGCATCCCAACATGATCTCTTGTTGCTAGTTATGATGTCTTTTATGGTTGTGTGTTTGGAGTTCATTAATATACAATAAGATTATATTAAGCCACGTGCTATGCTTTCAAGCAAAGATATCATTGGTATATTTTATGACTCCCGTTTGGATACCTTATTCTTTCCTTTTGTAACTATTTTATGTGTACACCCTTCTTTGTGGATATCATCTACCTAGAATCTTATACACGTGAGAGAAGTTACATCTCTAGTTGATATCCCTATTCTTTCATGTCCACCATTTAATTCACTTTTTATATCTTTTTGGTGGCTCCATGGAAGCATTTGTTGTATGAGTGCATGTCTTACCTCTTTGCATCTTAGTGCACTCATGTTTGGTGAAGATTGTTGTCCTCATGCTTGTCTTGACAAGCCTATTATTTCCTATCTTCATCATGGGTTGTCACAAGCTTTGATTTTTAGTTTGATATTAGTGAGCTTGTGAACCCATTTTCTTGATGTGTGTGTGACCTTCTTAACTTTGTTTGTGTGGGAAGGACATGTCTTGCACCTTGTATCTCATTTACTCAAGGCTATGTTGATGCTTAATTCTCATCCTTATACTAGTCTTCTCAAGTGCTTTGATGTGACTCACACACATCATTTTGGTTGTGCCTATTCTTAGGTTGCCTCATTTACATGTTGCTCAACCATATGTTTGTTGCAAATGCTAGGCTTCTTTTCTTATCTATGACTGCTTGAAATTGTTTTGTGTTTCTATTGATTTTGGGGGAGTGATGATCCTATTTTGTGCACTTGCATCCAAATACAAAAAATTCTAAATAGTGCACAAATCATGGCGAGCTTCTCTATTTTCCTTAGAACACTCCTTTGCCCAAATCATAATATTCTTTTATCCTTTTGGCTTATCGGATCTTTTGATTGATTGCTTCACTTTGTGTTATGCAAATGAGATCAATTTGTGCCACGTGCCTTGCTATTATGACTAGGTTTCAGTTGTATAATAATGGATTCACTTATGTATATCATGTTCTTATCAATTGCGTCTATTTTGTGTATGCAAAGTTTCTTTGTGGATACATATCGTGATTATGATTGGACACTCAGAAATTTTTATACATGAGAAAGTTCATATCTTTCCTTGATATCATTTATTCCTTGCCGGCCACTTTGTTTGTTTCCTCTTATTCTTATGGTAGCTTCGGTAAGAGGTTGTGTCGTGGGTGCTTGTATGTTGGACATATAATCTTGCGCACTCATGTGTTTTGGTTGTTTCCCTCTCATCTCTAATGCTTGTTTTCATATCTTCATATCTGGTTGCATTCTATAGATTATGAGCTCCTCAAAATTTTAATTATTGTATATGTGCATTTGCGTTCACTCACATTTTGTGATATGCACACATCAAGGAGGAACTCATACTATATTGGTCTTCTAGATGTTTTGTCTTCCATTTTGGCATTTGTTGCCAATGGGGGAGAAGTTTAGAGGGTTTAAGATAAATATCTTTTGAAGTTCTTGCTGTCATTCATGCATATCCACCCTAGTTATATATGCTTGTTGCATGAATGAATATATAGAAAAAAAAACTCCAACTAGTTTATATCAACCAATATATGCAATGAAATTCAAAGTTCATTGACACATGCATATATTGTGGGGGAGCTTGCTCTATATATTGAGGCCTTACTAACATAAAATGCTTGTGTAGTGTTTTGATGTTAGTACAACCGGTTTTGATAAACATCAAGTTTGTTTGTGATAATTAATGCTATCAAAGTCACCGCAAGTATACAATTTATTCTAGAAAAAGTGCGTGCTTGTGTAAAAATTCATTATATAAACCCTCTTGTTGCGATTGTCATCAATTACCAAAATGGGGGAGATTGAAAGTACATGTAGTCCCCATGTGTGGTTTTGGTAATTAATGACAATCCTTATGGACTAATGTTTGCATTGAGATATACATTTGAAGGTTAGTCCCATTGGAATATGATTGAAGAATAATGGAAGACAACTCTTTTGAAGCAAAAATTACATTGAGATGATCAAAATGAAGTTCATTGGAGTATCTTAAGGAGTGGCTCAAAGATATGATCATAATGGACTCATGTGTGAGTCATGATTGATCAAGTATTCAAGCAAGCTATTCAAGTGAAAAATTCAATATACACTTCAAGACGTCAAGATTAAACATGGAGTAGAGATATAGGTTGACCAAGATGAAGCTCAAAGATCGAACTCTAAATGGTCAACACACGAGCGAAAGTGATGCACCACATAGGATCTTGTGGTATGATAAGAAATTATCAATTGCACTTAGTGTACTAACCCATACTATGTGTTTTCTATGTTTCTGAGGGTTAGGTGATTCTCATGGGCTCGCATCGAGAAAGAGATTTCAAGTGTCTATGAGAGGATGACATCAAGTATTGGTGATCATGGTTGACAAGGGCAAGTTCAAGATAACCATCCCAAAGGATTACATGCTTGAATCTTGTGGATGATCACATGATGGACAAGCGAAGATGAATACAAAGCAAAGCTTCCCCACATTGTGTATGGGGGAGAGACTTGAAGAGTTCACCAATGTCTTGCCTTCATCTTGAGCCAAGAAGAAACATCAACATCACGCTCAAGTGAACGGCTCGTGTCAAAGGTATTAGTTCCTTTGACGTTAGTGTTGTGGAGTGATGACCACCAAAAAGAAACATATACACTCAAGAATGGATTTCTCGATAGCTATGTAGTGTAGCTCTTTTATGATTCTTGAGTTATAGGGATCCCACACTATTAATAGGGTATTAAAGGGGTTTGTGATGGATTTTCTCAAGTCAACATCTTCTTTACACAATTCCACTCCTATCCTATATACCAAACAAAATCCAAAGCCAAATAGGTTTCCCAAATATATGATAACACCTTTGCATATTTGGCATCCTCAATTTTGGTCGATCTTGGTTGGTTCTCTATGTGAGGACCTGGGGTTTTTCCATAGCTTCAAAACGAGCCCAAGATCATCAAAATCGGAGCTCGTATGAAAAAGTTATGTATGTTTTACTTTCGGTATGTTGGCTGTTTTCTGCGGGGACGGAAGTTCCGGGCAGCCCGGAACTTCCGGGGGCCGGAACTTCCGGGCAAGTTCCGGGGAAAGTTCCGGGTTAACCAGAGAGTTTGCACATATGTGTTCAATAGGGGGCCCGGAAGTTCCGGGCTTGCCCAGAAGTTCCGGGCTGCGTTTTTCTGTGCGTAACGGGCAGATTTGGTGGGGCACTATATAAGGCACCCTTCTTCCCCATCGAGCTAGAGTTTTTGGATCTGAGATTTCCCCATTCTTTTGAGCTCTATCCTCATCCCCCAAGCCTCAAAACTCCAATCCATTTGGGGGAAAACTATCCCATGGATCTAGGGTTCATTGGTTGACCTCCTCCATTGTTCCTCTCCTCTCCCATCCCTCCATAGCATTAGTTGCTTTTGGTGGGATTTGAGAGAGAGGGATTTGAGCCTTCTCGTGCTACACCCCGAAGAGATTTGTGAGAGTTCTTGAGAGAGATTTCATCCAAGCATACAACCACTCCTCCTCTCTCTTTTTGACCAAAGCAATTTGTGATTTGAGCAAGTCTTGAGCATTTCCCCCTTGATCTTGTTACTCTTGGAGGTTGGAGACTCCTAGGCGGTAGGAGTGCTCCGGTGAGGAATCAACTTGTGTTTTGTCCCCCGGAAAGTTTGTGAAGGTTTGGAGGCTGCCTCAAGGTCTACCACTAGTGGTTGGGAATCGCCTTCGTGGTGATATCTCAAGGAGAATAGCGTGAGCCTTCGTGGCGTTGGTGTGCCTTCGTGGTAACATCCACCTCTCTAACGGTGACTAGCTTCCCTCCAAGGAAGTGAACATCGGGATACATCCTCGTCTCCGTGACTTTGGTTATCCCTAACCCTAACTCCTTACTTGTGGTTTACTTTGGTCATTTGACCGTGCATTCACTATATCTTGTTGTCCTCATTATATTGTGGTGGTTCATTATATTGTGTTGGTCATTTCCTTGTAGAGATTATTTAGGCCTACACTTCATATTCCACAATTCATACTTGCTACTATTGATATACTTTGTGATTAGTGTGAATTGCTAACTTGTGTCATACACGTCCATATATTGCGATATTGCTCAAGTAAGTTTGTGTAACTTACTTGAGTTTGCTTGTATCATTCAATCCCATATATTGTGGTACAATTTGTGTAAGCTTGTATTGCTTACTTGTGGTTGTGTGTAATATTCATTTCCATATCTCGTGATATACATTGAGTAAGTTTGTGTGACTTACTTGTACTTACTCATATCCTCATTGTTCCCATCTTATTTATGCTAAGTTGTTGGTGCACTTAGTGAGCCTAGTATATTTAGGATTTGTGATTGAAAAGTATCCGCTTAGTTTATTTCCGCATTAGGATATAGCCAAATCCGTAAAAGATTTTAAAACGCCTATTCACCCCCCCTCCTAGGCGACATCGTGGTCCTTTCAGCGCCCCCACCCTCGTGGACAGGGTGTGGGCCCCTGGCGTTGATTCTTTCGCCAGTATTTTTTATATTTTCTAAAACTTATCTCCATGGATTTTCAGGTCATTCCGAGAACTTTTGTTTTTTGCACAATAAACAACACCATGGCAGTTCTGCTGAAAACAGCGTCAGTCCGGGTTAGTTCCATTCAAATCATCCATGTTAGAGTCCAAAACATGGGCAAAAGTGTTTGGAAAAGTAGATACGTTGGAGACGTATCAGACACACATGATGGCTTGGCTCTCACCCATGGCCAAGTGATCATCAACTAGATCAGCGGGGATACCGTATGCCAACATACGCAAAGTGGCTGTCACCTTCTGAAAGGTGCTATGCCCGAGCTCTCCGGTGGCATTCCTCCTCTGCTGAAAAAACCGGTCACGACTCGCTAGTTTCTCTGCAATGCGCCTGAACAACTCGTGCTCATCCTAAACTGGCGACGAAAGTATGACTCAGAGTATGTGGGATTCTCCACAAAATAGTGCCTCATCAATCTGTTGTGGGCATCAATCCTATCCCTCCAAATTTTCTGCCGACCCATAACCGAACCACCGTGCTTCGGTTTTTTATTGATGTGCATAGCTAGGATCATTGCAAGATCCTCCTCCTCTTCCATATCAAATTCTTTTTCGGAAGAATCATATGACGAACTCATCTAAAATGTTCAAAACTAGGCTATAAACAACATGCACCAAATTTCATGCAAAAATGTGAAAGTTGGAAGCAATACATACCTTATGGGCCTTTTGTCGAACACCTTGCGGGTGCCAAGTGGCGGTGGGCGGCCGGGCGCTGTTCGTCGGAGACTGCCGCGCGCGACGAGCGGCGCTGACTAGAGAGAGAGGGAGGAACCCGCGGCCGTGCGGGAAGAGACTAGGGAAGCGTGAGAACGGTCACCGGAAAAATGGGGTGGCGCAGGCGGCGGCGGCGGCGCGACTGGATGGGTAGGTGGAGTTGCGCGCGAGTGCTCGACAGTCTAGCACGCGGGAGCGGGCGCAGAAAATAAGCGGCGTGCGATGGCGTTTCCGTTCGCGCGCTGAATTACATATGCCGCGCGCGCGGTTTTTGCGCGTCCGCTGGAGCGCCGGGAACGGTAGCGTGCGCTAAAACCACTACTTTTTCCGCGTGGCGCGTTTATAGCGCGGCTGTTGGAGATGCTCTAACGCCCACACGTGTGGCAACATTGCAACTCGCCCACATGCTTGGATCACCCTCCAGTTAAGTTTGCACGAATCTTGACACACAAAGGCAGTTTTTGCGTGCCACGTAGAACAAGGCCGATGTGTGGGCGTTGGAGAGGTCGCCCACACGTCCCACAACATGCGGTTGCCAGCTACGTTGTGTGAGCGAACTAGTTTCTGCCCACACAGCCACCATCTAGTCCACGCGCGTGTGGGCAAACTGCTTTTCGCCCACACGACAGTCATACGTTGTTGGATGGCAACTGCAGTTGCGCGTGCATGACAACTAGGTAAACACATATGGCAACTATGATTCGTTTGCTAGACGACAACTGCAGGTAAACATACATGGCAACTGCGATTAACCACATGTGGCAACTAGGTAAATACACATGGCAACTATTGTTTAACCTATGTGGCAAGTAGTTAATCACACACGACAACTATGATTTGATTACACGCGGCAACTACTATAAATTAGACATGGAAACTATAGTTAACCAAAACAGAGAGAGTTGCCATGCTTTTACAACCATATTTGCCATCTCGGATAACTACATCTGCCATCCCGGATGGCAACTAAATCGTCATCGCGCGGGTACCTATTGTAGCTGCGCCAGGACATGTGGGCATATTTGCTCCGTGCCACATGCGTGGGGTGAGGATGAGTAGTACTTGTTGGGCATGTGGCACGAAGTAGCTGCACCCACATGTGTGGGCAATTCTACTGTCCGTCCACACACAACCCGTGTGGGATGCCCCTGCTCATGCCACACACGGTGTGTGGGCGAATGTCTATTATGCCACACGTGTGGTGTATATCGGCGTCCAAGAAATTCTCATTACTCAAGGAGGCTTCTCAGTGAGAGCCAGGTTTACAACAAAGTCCATCCCGGCAGTAAGCCAGACTGCTATGCGCGGAGTGCTACGGCCATAGGCGAACAGCTCATGACTAATCATGTTCTGCTGACGGCTACAAATAGTAAAAGAGATCTCCCTAGCATCGCTTCCAGTCAACCTACGAATCTCCACTACAAGTGCATGATGTGACGTCTCGTGTGCTGTAATCATCGACACCACCTCCGCGCTATCCAACTCTTCCAGAATAGGTAGGTTGGATCGGTGCAAGGCTAGCACCAAGCCTTCTCTGCACGTTGCTAGCTCCAAGCCTTCTCTGCATCGAGCTTTCATTTGTTTGCATTTGTATTGTTCGTCACTAAGGTGATATTGCTCTCCATTGTCAGTTGCATGAACCATGGATACGTCATTGCCGACAAGTAGCTCAAGGGTGTCCGCGTCCCTTGCATAATAGTCCACCCTTAACTTGGTTCTCTACCTCCTTGGTGGTATGCATATATATCCATCAAGACCCTCCCTGCTAGACCATCACCTTGGGATGTTGAGTCGTCTGACAACATTGACAACATCAAGGTGAAGATCTAGGAGAAGGAGGGCATCCACCAGACCAGCGGCGCCCGATACTTACTGGTAAGCAACTTGAGGATGGCTGCACCTTGGCGGGGTACAACATCTAGAAGGAGTCCACCCTTCACTTGGTGCCCCTCCTCAGCGGTGCCAAGTAAGTGTTGTGGTGCAGCAACTATGGTTGAACGATTATGAATGAATAAGTGAGCCCTTAATATCGTGTGAAATTCCACCGTTCGTGCATGTTGTTATATCCTTCGCTAGCCAGAAAGAACTATGCCAATAATAGCATTTGTTAATATTTGTATTGGTTTCTCCTGAAAATATGTAGTCTGGATTTATTCTTGGTACTGCCATGTTGATCTGTTGGGGAACGTAGTAATTTCAAAAAATTTCCTACGCACACGCAAGATCATGGTGATGGCATAGCAACGAGAGGGGAGAGTGTTGTCCATGTACCCTCGTAGACCGTAAGCGGAAGCGTTATCACAATGCGGTTGATGTAGTCGTACGTCTTCACAACTCGACCGATCCAAGTACCGAACGTACGGCACCTCCGTGTTCAGCACACGTTCAGCTCGATGATGTTCCCCGGGCTCCAATCCAGCAAAGCATCGGGGATGAGTTCCGTCAGCACGACGGCGTGGTGACGATGATGATGTTCTACCGGCGCAGGGCTTCGCCTAAACTCCGCGACGATATGACCGAGGTGGAATATGGTGGAGGGGGGCACCGCACAAGGCTAAGGAACGATCCGTAGATCAACTTGTGTGTCCTAGGGTGCCCCTTGCCCCCGTATATAAAGGATCAAGGGGGGAGGCCGGCCGACCCCTTGGGGCGCGCCAAGGAGGAGGAGTCCTCCTCCTAGTAGGAGTAGGACTCCCCCTTTCCTACTCCTACTAGGAGGGGGAAAGGAAGGGGGAGAGGGGGAAGGAAAGAGGGGGGCGCCGCCCCCCTCCTAGTCCAATTCGGACCAGAGGGAGAGGGGGCACGCGGCCCACCCTGGCCGCCCCTCTCTCTTCCCACTAAGGCCCATGTGGCCCATTAACTCTCCCGGGGGGGAGGGGGGTTCCGATAACCCTCCGGCACTCCGGTTTTCTCCGAAATCACCCGGAACACTTCCGGTGTTCGAATATAGTCGTCCAATATATCAATCTTTATGCCTCGACCATTTCGAGACTCCTCGTCATGTCCGTGATCACATCCGGGACTCCGAACAAACTTCGGTACATCAAAACTTATAAACTCATAATAAAACTGTCATCGTAACGTTAAGCGTGCGGACCCTACGGGTTCGAGAACTATGTAGACATGACCTAGAACTATTCTCGGTCAATAACCAATAGTGGAACCTAGATGTTCATATTGGTTCCTACATATTCTACAAAGATCTTTATCGGTCAAACCGCATAACAACATACGTTGTTCCCTTTGTCTTCGGTATGTTACTTGCCCGAGATTCGATCGTCGGTATCCAATACCTAGTTCAATCTCGTTACTGGAAAGTCTCTTTACTCGTTACGTAATACATCATTTCATAACTAACTCATTAGTTACAATGCTTGCAAGGCTTAAGTGATGAGTATTACTGAGAGGGCCCAGAGATACCTCTCCGACAATCGGAGTGACAAAACCTAATCTCGAATTATGCCAACTCAACATGTACCTTTGGAGACACATGTAGAGCACCTTTATAATCACCCAGTTATGTTGTGACGTTTGGTAGCACCCAAAGTGTTCCTCCGGTAAACGGGAGTTGCATAATCTCATAGTTACAGGAACATGTATAAGTCATGAAGAAAGCAATATCAACATACTAAACGATCAAGTGCTAGGCTAAAGGAATGGGTCATGTCAATCACACCATTCTCCTAATGATGTGATCCCGTTAATCAAATGAAAACTCATGTCTATGGTTAGGAAACATAACCATCTTCGATTAACGAGCTAGTCAAGTAGAGGCATACTAGTGACACTCTGTTTGTCTATGTATTCACACATGTATTATGTTTCCGGTTAATACAATTCTAGCATGAATAATAAACATTTATCATGATATAAGGAAATAAATAATAACTTTATTATTGCCTCTAGGGCATATTTCCTTCAGTCTCCCACTTGCACTAGAGTCAATAATCTAGTTCACATCGCCATGTGATTTAACATCAATAGTTCACATCTATATGTGGTTAACACCCATAGTTCACATCAACATGTGACCAACACCCAAAGGGTTTACTAGAGTCAGTAATCTAGTTCACATCGCTATGTGATTAACACCCAAAGAGTACTAAGGTGTGATCATGTTTTGCTTGTGAGATAATTTTAGTCAACGGGTCTGTCACATTCAGAGCCGTAAGTATTTTGCAAATTTCTATGTCTACAATGCTCTGCACGGAGCTACTCTAGCTAATTGCTCCCACTTTCAATATGCATCCAGATTGAGACTCAGAGTCATCTAGATTAGTGTTAAAACTTGCATCGACGTAACCCTTTACGACGAACCTTTTTTTCACTTCCATAATCGAGAAACATATCCTTATTCCACTAAGGATAATTTTGACCGCTGTCCATTGATCTACTCCTAGATCACTATTGCACTCCCTTGCCAAGCTTAGTGGTAGGGTATGCAATAGATCTGGTACACAGCATGACATACTTTATAGAACCTATGGCTGATGCATAGGGAATGACTTTCATTCTCTTTCTATCTTCTGCCGTGGTCGGGTTTTGAGTCTTACTCAATCTCACACCTTGTATCACAGGCAAGAACTCTTTATTTGACTGTTCCATTTTGAACTACTTCAAAATCTTGTCAAGGTATGTATTCATTGAAAAACTTATCAAGCGTCTTGATCTATCTCTATAGATCTTGATGCTCAATATGTAAGCAGCTTCACCGAGGTCTTTCTTTGAAAAACTCCTTTCAAACACTCCTTTATGCTTTGCAGAATAATTCTACATTATTTCCGATCAACAATATGTCATTCACATATACTTATCAGAAAGGCTGTAGTGCTCCCACTCACTTTCTTGTAAATACAGGCCTTTCCAAAAGTCTGTATAAAACCATATGCTTTGATCAACACATCAAAGCGTATATTCCAACTCCGAGATGCTTGCACCAGTCCATTGATGGATCGCTGGAGCTTGCACATTTTGTTAGCACCTTTAGGATTGACAAAATCTTCTGGTTGCATCATATACAACTCTTCTTTAAGAAAACCATTAAGGAATGCAGTTTTTGACATCCATTTGCCAGATTTCATAAAATGTGGCAATTGCTAACATGATTCGGACAGACTTTTAAGCATCGATACGAGTGAGAAAATCTCATTGTATTCAACATCTTGAACTTTGTCAAAAACCTTTTTCGACAAGTCTAGCTTTGTAGATAGTAACACTACTATCAGCATCTGTCTTCCTCTTGAAGATCCATTTATTTAACATGGCTTGCTGATCATCGAGCAAGTCAATCAAAGTCCATACTTTGTTCTCATACATGGTTCATATCTCAGATTTTATGGCCTCAAGCCATTTCGCGGAATCTGGGCTCATCATCGCTTCCTCATAGTTCGTAGGTTTATCATGGTCTAGTAACATGACTTCTAGAATAGGATTACCGTACCACTCTGGTGCGGATCTTACTCTGGTTGACCTACGAGGTTTTGGTAGTAACTTGATCTTGAAGTTTCATGATCATCATCATTAGCTTCCTCACTAATTGGTGTAGGCATCACTGGAACTGATTTCAGTGATGAACTAGTTTCCAATTCGGGAGAAGGTACAAATTACCTTATTAAGCTCTACTTTCCTCCCACTCACTTCTTTCGAGAGAAAACTCCTTCTCTAGAAAGGATCCATTCTTAGCAACGAATGTTTTGCCTTTGCATTTGTGATAGAAGGAGTACCCAACAGTTTCCTTTGGGTATTCTATGAAGACGCACTTCTCCGATTTGGGTTCGAGCTTATCAGGTTGAAAACCTTTTTCATATAAGCATCGCAACTCCAAACTTTAAGAAACGACGGCTTAGGTTTACTGTTAAACCATAGTTCATATGGTGTCGTCTCAACGGATTTAGATGGTGCCCTATTAAATGTGAATGCAGCTGTCTCTAATGCACAACCCCAAAACGATAGTGGTAAAACCGATAAGAGACATCATAGATCGCACCATATCCAATAAAGTGCGGTTACGACGTTCGGACACACCATAACGTTGTGGTGTTCCAGGTGGCGTGAGCTGTGAAACTATTCCACATTGTTTTAATTGAAGACCAAACTCGTAACTCAAATATTTGTCTCCGCGATCAGATCGCAGAAACTTTATTTTCTTGTTACGATGATTTTTCCACTTCACTCTGAAATTCTTTGAACCTTTCAACTATTTCAGACTTATGTTTCATCAAGTAGATATACCCATATCTGCTCAAATCATCTTGTGAAGGTCAGAAAATAACGATACTTTCCACGAGCATCAACACTCATTGGATCGCATACATCGGTATGTATTATTTCCAATAAGTCAGTAGCTTGTTCCATTGTTCCGGAGAACGGAGTTTTAGTCATCTTGCCCAAAAGGCATGGTTCGCAAGCATCAAATGATTCATAACCAAGTGATTCCGAAAATCCATCTTTATGGAGTTTCTTCATGCGCTTTACACCGATATGACCCAAATGGCAGTGCCACAAATAGGTTGCACTATCATTATTAACTTTGCATCTTTTGGCATCAATATTATGAATATGTGTATCACTACGATCGAGATCCAACAAACTATTTTCATTGGGTGTATAACCATTGAAGGTCTTTTTCATGTAAACAGAATAACAATTATTCTTTAATTTTAAATGAATAACCATATTGCAATAAACATGATCAAATCATATTCATGCTCGACGCAAACGCCAAATAACATTTATTTAGGTTCACCACTAATCCCGAAAGTATAGGGAGTGTGCGATGATGATCATATCAATCTTGGAACTACTTCCAACACTCATCGTCACTTCTCCTTCAACTAGTCTCTGTTTATTCTGTAACTCCTGTTTCGAGTTACTAATCTTAGCAACTGAACAAGTATCAAATACTCAGGGGATACTATAAACACTAGTAAGGCACACATCAATAACCTGTATATCAAATATACCCTTGTTCACTTCGCCATCCTTCTTATCCACCAAATATTCAGGGCATTTCCGCTTCCAGTGACCATTTCCTTTGCAGTGTAAGCATTCAGTTTCAGGCTTTGGTCCAGCTGTGAGCTTCTTCGCGGGAGTGACAACTTGCTTGTCATTCTACTTGAAGTTCCCTTTCTATCCCTTTGCCCTTTTCTTGAAACTAGTGGTCTTGTCAATCATCAACACTTGATGCTCTTTCTTGATTTCTACCTTCGTCGATTTCAACATCACGAAGAGCTCGGGAATCGTTTTCGTCATCCCTTGCATACTATACTTCATCACAAAGTTCTACTAACTTAGTGATGGTGACTAGAGAACTCTGTTAATCACTATCTTATCTGGAAGATTAACTCCCACTTGATTCAAGCGATTGTAGTACCCAGACAATCTGAGCACATGCTCACTAGTTGAGCGATTCTCCTCCATCTTTTAGCAATGGAACTTGTTGGAGACTTTATATCTGTCAACTCGGGTATTTGCTTGAAATATTAACTTCAATTCCTGGAACATCTCATATGGTCCATGACGTTCAAAACGTCTATGAAGTCCCGATTCTAAGCCGTTAAGCATGGTGCACTAAACTATCAAGTAGTCATCATATTGAGCTAGCCAAACGTTCATAACGTCTACATTTGCTCCTGCATTAGGTTTGTCACCTAGCGGTGCATCAAGGACATAATTCTTCTGCGCAGCAATGAGGATAAACCTCAGATCACGGATCCAATCCGCATCATTGCTACTAACATTTTTCAACATAATCTACTCTAGGAACATATCAAAATAAACATATGAAAGCAACAACGCAAGCTATTGATCTACAACATAATTTGCAAAATACTACCAGGACTAAGTTCATGATAAATTTAAGTTCAATTAATCATATTACTTAAGAACTCCCACTTAGAAAGACATCCCTCTAATCCTCTAAGTGATCATGTGATCCAAATCAACTAAACCATAACCGATCATCACATGAAATGGAGTAGCTTTCAATGGTGAACATCATTATGTTGATCATATCTACTATATGATTCACGCTCGACCTTTCGGTCTCTGTGTTCCGAGGCCATATCTGCATATGCTAGGCTCGTCAAGTTTAACCTGAGTATTCCGCATGTGCAAAACTGGCTTGCACCCGTTGTAGATGGACGTAGAGCTTATCACACCCGATCATCACGTGGTGTCTGGGCACGACGAACTTTGGCAACGGTGCATACTCAGGGAGAACACTTCTTGATAATTAGTGAGAGATCATCTTATAATGCTACCGTCAAACAAAACAGAATAAGATGTATAACAGATAAACATCATATGCAATGAAAATAAGTGATATGATATGGCCATCATCATCTTGTGCTTGTGATCTCCATCTTCGAAGCACCGTCGTGATCACCATCGTCACCGGCGCGACACCTTGATCTCCATCGTAGCATCATTGTCGTTACGCCATCTATTGCTTCTACGACTATCGCTACCTCTTAGTGATAAAGTAAAGCAATTACAGTGCGTTTGCATTTCATACAATAAAGCGACAACCATATGGCTCCTGCCAGTTGCCAATAACTTCGGTTACAAAACATGATCATCTCATACAATAAAATATAGCATCACGTCTTGACCATATCACATCACAACATGCCCTGCAAAAACAAGTTAGACGTCCTCTACTTTGTTGTTGCAAATTTTACGTGGCTGCTACGGGCTTAGCAAGAACCGTTCTTACCTACGCATCAAAACCACAACGATAGTTCGTCAAGTTAGTGCTGTTTTAACCTTCGCAAGGACCGAGCGTAGCCACACTCGATTCAGCTAAAGTGAGAGAGACAGACACCCGCCAGTCACCTTTAAGCACGAGTGCTCGCAACGGTGAAACCAGTCTCGCGTAAGCGTACGCGTAATGTCGGTCCGGGCCGCTTCATCTCACAATACCGCCGAACCAAAGTATGACATGCTGGTAAGCAGTATGACTTGTATCGCCCACAACTCACTTGTGTTCTACTCGTGCATATGACATCTACGCATAAAACCTGACTCGGATGCCACTGTTGGGGAACGTAGTAATTTCAAAAAATTTCCTACGCACACGCAAGATCATGGTGATGGCATAGCAACGAGAGGGGAGAGTGTTGTCCACGTACCCTCATAGACCATAAGCGGAAGCGTTATCACAACGCGGTTGATGTAGTCGTACGTCTTCACGACTCGACCGATCCAAGTACCGAACGTACGACACCTCCATGTTCAGCACACGTTCAGCTCGATGACGTTCCCCGGGCTCCAATCCAGCAAAGCGTCGGGGATGAGTTCCGTCAGCACGACGGCGTGGTGACGATGATGATGTTCTACCGGTGCAGGGCTTCGCCTAAACTCCGCGACGATATGACCGAGGTGGAATATGGTGGAGGGGGGCACCGCACACGGCTAAGGAACGATCCGTAGATCAACTTGTGTGTCCTAGGGTGCCCCCCTGCCCCCATATATAAAGGAGCAAGGGGGGAGGCCGGCCGGCCCCTTGGGGCGCGCCAAGGAGGAGGAGTCCTCCTCCTAGTAGGAGTAGGACTCCCCCTTTCCTACTCCTACTAGGAGGGGGAAAGGAAGGGGGAGAGGGGGAAGGAAAGAGGGGGGTGCCCCCCCTCCTAGTCCAATTTGGACCAGAGGGAGAGGGGGCGCGCGGCCCACCCTGGCCGCCCCTCTCTCTTCCCACTAAGGCCCATGTGGCCCATTAACTCTCCCCGGGGGGGGGGGGGGGGTCCGGTAACCCTCCGGCACTCCGGTTTTCTCCGAAATCACCCGGAACACTTCCGGTGTCCGAATATAGTCGTCCAATATATTAATCTTTATGTCTCGACCATTTAGAGACTCCTCGTCATGTCCGTGATCACAACCGGGACTCCGAACAACTTCGGTACATCAAAACTTATAAACTCATAATAAAACTATCATTGTAACGTTAAGCGTGCGGACCCTACGGGTTCGAGAACTATGTAGACATGACCTAGAACTATTCTCGGTCAATAACCAATAGTGGAACCTGGATGTTCATATTGGTTCCTACATATTCTACGAAGATCTTTATCGGTCAAACCGCATAACAACATACGTTGTTCCCTTTGTCTTCGGTATGTTACTTGCCCGAGATTCGATCGTCGGTATCCAATACCTAGTTCAATCTTGTTACCGGCAAGTCTCTTTACTCGTTACGTAATACATCATTTCATAACTAACTCATTAGTTACAATGCTTGCAAGGCTTAAGTGATGAGTATTACCGAGAGGGCCCAGAGATACCTCTCCGACAATCGGAGTGACAAAACCTAATCTCGAATTATGCCAACTCAACATGTGCCTTTGGAGACACCTGTAGAGCACCTTTATAATCACCCAGTTATGTTGTGACGTTTGGTAGCACCCAAAGTGTTCCTCCGGTAAATGGGAGTTGCATAATCTCATAGTTACAGGAACATGTATAAGTCATGAAGAAAGCAATAACAACATACTAAACGATCAAGTGCTAGGCTAACGAAATGGGTCATGTCAATCACATCATTCTCCTAATGATGTGATCCCGTTAATCAAATGACAACTCATGTCTATGGTTAGGAAACATAACCATCTTCGATTAACGAGCTAGTCAAGTAGAGGCATACTAGTGACACTCTGTTTGTCTATGTATTCACACATGTATTATGTTTTCGGTTAATACAATTCTAGCATGAATAATAAACATTTATCATGATATAAGGAAATAAATAATAACTTTATTATTGCCTCTAGGGCATATTTCCTTCATGATCCGTCATGAATCGATCTTGAAATTCATTTATGTGTAACGCTTTAATTTTTTAAACCGTAGTTTTATCAAATAGTTTGCGCATATTTTGGGTATACAGATTGAGCGCTAACTCTTGCATATGTTGCTTAAAATTTGGAAGTTTCACCATTTCCCTTAGATTTGAAGTTCCAATTCATCATGTTGTTGTATTTGTATTGACATGGATCACCTATCCATGAGATGACACAAGACCAACAAAAACAAAACTCGGGCCACAATGCAAAAGTTGCGCCCCACTAGTCAATTGTTAGTGGCTGCCAGTGACACTGCAGTTGATCTCAGTGATGATGCTTGTCTTAACCTCATGCCACCCGTTTGCGTGGTCCTCGTCCGTGATGCTCTCTTCTATTGTTTTTGCTCTGACAGATTCATGTATAGGTGTGGTGCCATCCTCAGAGGCAAGAGCTATGAAGGGCATAATGATCAGTGTTGAGTTCCTCAACATCGAGCTCCTGTCACTGACAGAAAAACTGGCATGACTCTACCATGGTGTGTAGATTGTAGAGTATGAATAAATAAAACCGCAAGGGAATTCCAGCCAGACTTGTCGCTGACACTCTTCCGAGACCTATCACTCCCATCCAATGTCTAGGCTAGCGACATAACACGCGGAAAAGTGGAAGAGAAGAACAATTAATCTACCATGTGTGGTTCTGGGATATCAACGAGACGTAGGTGTAACGCCCCGGATACAACTTTCCATATTCGTAACTCCAACTCTTGCCTTTTCCGGAGATGTGATATATTATTTTCTCCGTGGTTGGGTTTTTGTCTTTCGTTTTGCATTTTGTTCATGTCATGCATCTCATCTCATAGCATCATGCGCATTGCATCGACATTGTTTTCTTAAACTTGCATCCGCTCGTAGTTGCCGCTCCTCGCTTATCTTTGTTGCATTTGTTGACCGTTCCGAGTCCAACCGGGTTTTCGACTCCCTCTTGCCTGACCATTTGGCCCTCTCTACACTTTGCTCAGACCCCCTCGCGCGCGTCCGTAAGCTGTCCCGAACCCGACCCGGGTGTTGTTACCGATGGGTCCGGATCATCCCCTAACATCTATAAAACATCTCTGTTTTCTTATTTGGACTCTGTAACCTATTTTTTTCTCGATTGTCTGATTTAATCGGAGGGTCCGAAAATATGTCTCTCTACCTATATAAATAGTCAAACCCTAGTCTGAGCCGTCCCATCCATTCCATCCATCCCATCCGCTGCCACTAGTTCCACCCCTTCCTCGGGATCTTGCCCGGTCCACCCTATCAATCCTGCCTTCTCCTCGTTTTCTCCATCCCACCAACCAGCAAACCCCCACCTATCCTTCTCAGATTGACTCTGCGCTCGATCCCGATCGGATCAAGGAGCCGCCTTCGCTCCCGTGCCCGAGCGCCCGCTAGAGCTCAACCTCGCTCGTCCTCGTCTCCTCTCGACCCTGAGTCAAGTCCTCTGCTCGCGGAGCAGCTTCTCGTCTCGGTCACCATGTGCCATCTCGACCAGGCCAGTCCCGTCTCCCCTGCCTTCTTCTTTTCTCCCATGTTCGTACCTCTGTCTCTCTCACTCTGTTTTGGACTAGGGGCCCCGCCATGGATCTCTAGCCGCCGTCAAGCTTGCCGCCGTTGCCTGGAACCAGCCGAATCCGATGACCCTCGCCGGGATCCACCTCCCCTCATCTAGATCGGTCGGTCTCCGCCATCCCCCTCATCGTCAACTACCAGGAGCGCCGACGCCTGTCTTCATCGCCACCAACAGGAGCAGGAGCTCCCATGGCCGCCACCGCCGTCCTGCCTATCCCGCAGGAGCTCCCCGCCCCCGGATCGGGTCGCCTCTGCCCGGTTCCTCTCGCGACATCGTCTCGCGATGCCCTGCCCTCGCCAAGTGCTGCCCCGAACCATCTGCATTGCCTCGCCAAGTCCTGCTTCCTCTACGTTGAAGACGAACGAGCAGCGCTCGCGTTGACTGCACTGCCCGCAGCTCTCTGCACCGAGCAGGAAACGAGCGAAGCCGCTCGCCCCTTTGACCGCCTTCCTCGTCCACATGTGCCACGACCACGTCCCTGCCCGGAGCCGAGCCGCCAGCTCGCCCGCTTCGGCCTGCCTCCTCCCCGCACCAGCCGGGCCAAGAGCCCATGGTGAGCAGCCCAGTCCGCCCACCAGATTCGGCCCGATGTTGTTTTTTCCCTGTTCTACGATTTTTCTAATTATCCAAAGAACGCCTGTTTTACAGAAAAGTCCTTGCACATCATGCATATAATAACTCATTAACCGTGCATCGGTTTAAAATAATTCAAACATGTAAAATGCTTAGAATTTCATCTAGTTTAATAATATGCAACTTTCATCCATGTTTGAAATGTTTAAGATGCTGTTTGATTAAACTTGCTTAAATGCCATGTTAAAATGATTTATTGCATAATTAAATAACCGTAGCTCCAAATTGAATAAACTTTATATGTAAATGGGGTGGAAAAATGCCTAGTTTAACATGGTGCACTCATCTTGCATGTTTAACAACTCTAAAATATGGTTTAGGGCAGAACAGTACCAAATTCATAATTTGCACATGGGGATTTTCCGGAATTGTTGTTTGATAGTTCCGGCCTCATTTAAACTTGCATAATTAGTTAGTTTACTTATTCTTCACCCCTTGCCATGTTTAACAACAGTTAATATTGTTGAGTACCTAAACGGGAGTGAACGAAATAATCAAATGTGGTGTTTCGTCAATATGCAACTTGTTACATATTGAGCTCCACTTAACTTGTAGTGTTGTTTGTGCACTTTGCCATGCCATGCCTCATTAAACCGGACATGCATCATACTTGCTTCTGCATTTACCATGTTGTTTGTTTCTTTCCGGTGTTGCTTCTTAGTTCCGGTAATGTTGCGATTGTGAGGATTCGTTCGACTACTCCCGTTCGTCTTCTTCATGGACTCGCTCTTCTTCCTAGCGGGATTTCAGGCAAGATGACCATTACTCTGGATGTCACTACTATCATTGCTATGCTAGTTGCTTCGTTCTATCGCTATGCTGCGCTACCTATCACTTGTTTATCTAGCCTCCCAAATTGCCATGTCAGCCTCTAACCTTTTCACCCTTCCTAGCAAACCATTGCTTGGCTATGTTACCGCTTTGCTCAGCCCCTCTTATAGCGTTGTTAGTTGCAGGTGAAGTTGAAGATTGCTCCATGATGGACATGATTATGTTGGGATATCACAATATCTCTTATTTAATTAATGCATCTATATACTTGGTAAAGGGTGGAAGGCTCGGCCTTATGCCTGGTGTTTTGTTCCACTCTTGCCGCCCTAGTTTCCGTCATACCGGTGTTATGTTCCTTGATTTTGCGTTCCTTAGACGGTTGGGTGATTTATGGGACCCCCTTGACAGTTCGCTTTGAATAAAACTCCTCCAGCAAGGCCCAACCTTGGTTTTACCATTTGCCTCACCTAAGCCTTTTTCCCTTGGGTTTCTGGAGCCCGAGGGTCATCTTTATTTACCCCCCCGCCCCGGGCCAGTGCTCGTCGTGAGTGTTGGTCCAACCTGTCAGCCGCCGGTGGCCACCAGGGGCAACTCTGGGCTGGCCTACCGGATTTTTGGACAATCCGGTGTGTCCTGTGATGAAGTCATGTACCTAGGGTAAGGTCACGGGCCTGTCCAAAGTACCCTCCCCAAGGACATCTTTAGAAGAAGCTACCTTCCAGTCGACCAAGAGGGATTCCACTCGAAGGCACTCGACGATGAAGACTCACTCTACCACCAAGAGACCAAGAGCCACTCTGCATCCAAACGGTCTGTAATTAAGTAGTCTTTATAGTCATGATGACACTTTATGTAAGGCGTTACCAGTAACGCCTATCTTTATGTACTTTAAACCCTGCATAACTGAGGGCCGGAGGGGTCGGGAAGACACTATATAAGCCACCCCCTCCTCGGTGTAAAGGGTTCGCACCCCTGTAGCTCATATGCACATAATCTAGTCGACCGCCTCCGGGCTCCGAGACGTAGGGCTGTTACTTCCTCCGAGAAGGGCCTGAACTCGTAAATCCCTTGCGTATACAACTACTCCATAGCTAGGATCTTGCCTCTCCATACCTACCCCCATCCTACTGTCAGACTTAGAACCACGACAGTTGGCGCCCACCATGGGGCAGGTGTCTTAGCGACTTTTTGGAGAAGTTGCAATTTGTCCGATTACCTTCATCATGGTTTCTGGCGGAGCTCTGGTGGAGGCCCGCGAGATCCGTCTCGGTGCGCTCGCTTTCATCGCCGACGACTCCGCTTGGCTCTAGGAGGCACCACTCGACATCGACGAGCTCCCCGTCCGCGGTGCGACGCACTTTCGGGCGTGTGTCTGCGGCGTCCTGCTGCGGCAGCCATCGACCCCATATCGATCGACTCCTGTGCCGTCCTCCCTCCCTGTCTCCCGCCAGCGCAAGCGCTCCGGTCGGTCGAGGCTCCAGTGATGGGTGAGACACGCAGTGGCTCGCCAATCGGCCACCACCCAAGTCGCGGCAATTGAGCCCGACGAATCTCTCCACGGCCTATTCGATCTGTCGACTGGCTCCGTAGAGACTGCATCCGAGTGCAACAGCAGTGATCCAGCGGCGGAGGTCTTGATGGTCAATGGACCTCGTAGCCCTCCTGGCTTCCCCCGCATCGACGGGGTGGATGATGGAGGCGACCCCGCTCAGGCTCACGAAGAATATCAGCCCGAGCCACTCACTTCTCAACAAAGAGAAGATCTTCACCGCCGGAACATGGATGCCCTACATACTCCTATCGCAGGAGAAACTCCTGAGGCTCGTGCCTTGGAAGAGGCATGTTTGGACAACTTGGCTGAACGCACTCGACTGGAGAACCTCCAGCGAGCACTCGACGAGCGTGCGCGGCAACGAGTACCCGACTCCAGCCGACGTCAGCTCTTTCCGCAACCCACTCAGGTATATTGAACCCCGATTCAGAATTTAGCAGCTGCAGCCCGTATTGTGGAGTCAATTCAACCCTCTCAGTCGGAGGCTGGAAGAGGCTTGATGCAGATCAGGGATTTGCTCTGGGCAGCAGGAGATCAGAATTCAGTTGTGTCACAGTCGCGCAACAGGATCCACAGTCGATCCGTCGCTGCGGATACTGTTCAGTCGGCTCACAGCCCAAGGTCACCTCCGAGGCGCGTGGGACGTGAAGGCCGGCGGGACCACTATGATGACCGATTTGATCCTGATGATAGGCGTCGAGTGCCCACTCCTCCCCCGAGAGGTGGGTCTAACGCCCATCGGCAGCAAGATGACAGGCGCTAGCTCAGTGTTGGGCGGAGAGCTCCGGTCGACCCTAGAGAACCAGGCTTTGACGCGAGATCCATCATCGTGCAAGGTTTGGTCGATCGGAACAGAGCTCATAGAGGTGGCCATGACAGAGATGTGCCCACTAGCAGTCGAGTCCATGTTTCAGGTCCAGAATGCTTTAGCAGAGCCATTAGAGCCACAGTGATACCCCCCAACTTCAGGTTGGCGACTGGGGTAAGTAAGTTCACCAGAGAGTCCAAGTATGAAACTTGGCTTGAAGACTACCGAGTGGCGGTACAGATTGGTGGCAGTAATGATGAGGTGGCCATGAAGCATTTGCCACTCATGCTAGAGGGTTCGTCCAGGGCGTGGTTGAATCAGTTAGCTCCTAGCAGCATTTACACTTGGGAAGATCTTTCCCGAGTGTTCGTCAGGACGATCGAGGGAACTTGCAAGCGACCGGCCGGATTGACGGAGCTGCAAGTCTGCGTACAAAAGTCGAGTGAAACATTGAGAGATTACATCCAGAGATGGATCACTTTGCATCATACCGTGGAGAATGTGTCGGACCATCAAGCAGTCTGCGCCTTCAAGTATGGTGTCAAGAACAGAGAGTTGAGCCTCAAGTTTGGTCGAACCAGAGATATGACCCTGAGTCGAATGATGGATATTGCCCCCAAATACGCTAACGGTGAAGAAGAGGACAAGCTCCGGAGTGGCAAGTATAAGCTGAGTCAATCGTAAAAAGGAAACTCCAGTCGGAAGCAGAAGTGGAAGGCCGAGCCAGCTGCTCCTGGAGAGGCTCTGGCCGTGACTCAAGGCAAATTCAAAGGGAAGCCCAAAGGATCTTGGAACCCCAAGAAGGTAAAGGATAAAGAAGGGAATGACGCGATGGATCTATCGTGTCACATCCACATGAAGAAAGATAAAGAGGGTAACTTCATCTACCCGAAACATACCACTCGCCAGTGTCGGCTCTTAATCCAGCAGTTTCAAGGAAAACAGCCCAAGGACAAAGAGAAGGAGTCGGACAAGGCCGAGGACAAGGAGGACAGTGATGGAGGATACCCTCATGTCAATTCCACCCTGATGATTTTTGCTAATGTAGAGAGCAAAAGTCGACTGAAAGTGATCAACCGTGAGGTGAATATGGTCGCCCCAACGACACCAAGCTATCTGAAATGGTTGCAAACTCCCATTACGTTTGACCAGTCCGATCATCCTACTCACATTGCCACCCCTGGGAGGCAAGCGCTGGTGGTCGACCTAGTCGTCGAAGGCACTCGACTGACGAAGGTATTGATGGATGGCGGCAGTGGGTTGAATATACTGTATGCAGAGACGCTCAAGGGAATGGGCATTCCGATGTCCAGGCTCAGCTCTAGCAACATGAGTTTTCACGGAGTCATTCCTGGAAAGAAGGCTAAGTCACTTGGCCAAATAGCTCTGGATGTAGTGTTCAGCGACTCAAAGCATTTCCGCAAAGAGAAGCTGACATTTGAAGTCGTGGATTTCCAGAGCGCTTACCACGCCATTTTGGGAAGACCAGCCTATGCCCGCTTCATGGCTCGACCATGTTATGTGTACCTCAAATTAAAGATGCCTGGCCCCAAAGGCGTGATCACTATCACTGGCAGCCGGAAGAAGGCAGAAGAGTGTTTCCAGAAAGGCTCGAAGATTGCGGACGCCCAAATAACAGTGGTAGAGCTGGAAGGGTACAAGAAAAATGCAGATCCGAGTGATTTGTTGTGGGCCAAGAAGCCCGCCACAGAGTCAGCATTCCAGTCGTCTGGGGAGACGAAGCCAGTTCATATCCACCCAACTGACCCCAGTGCAGCTCCGACCCATATTTCCACAACACTCGACTCTAAATAGGAAGAAGCGCTTATCCAGTTCCTCCGTGAGAACTGGGACATCTTTGCATGGAAGCCAGCTGACATGCCGGGTGTTCCCAGGGGGCTGGCTGAGCATCGCCTTAGAGTCAACTCAAAAGCGAAACCTGTTAAAGAACATCTTCGATGGTCTGCCATTCAGAATAAAAAAGCCATTGGCGAGGAGGTGGCTCGACTCCTTGCAGCAGAGTTTATACGAGAGATATACCACTCCGAGTGGCTCACCAATGTCGTCATGGTTCCCAAGAAGGACAACTCACTTCGCATGTGCATTGATTTCAAACATATCAATCGGGCCTGCCCAAAAGATCATTTTCCTCTCCCTCGCATCGACCAAATTGTCGACTCGACTGCGGAATGCGAGAGATTGTCTTTTTTAGACGCTTATTCCGGGTATCATCAGATCCGTCTGTATGGACCTGACGAAATCAAAACAGCTTTCATCACTCCATTCGGATGCTTCTGCTATATCACCATGCCATTCGGTCTCAAGAATGCCGGAGCCACGTTCATGAGAATGATTCAAAAGTGTTTACTCACTCAAATCAGTCGGAATGTGGAAGTGTACATGGATGATATCGTGGTCAAGTCACGAAAGGGTTCCGACCTATTGACTGACCTAGCTGAAACATTTGCCAATCTCAGGAGGTATGATATCAAGCTTAATCCATCAAAGTGCACATTCGGAGTACCTGGCGGAAAGTTACTCGGTTTTCTCGTTTCAGAACGAGTAATCGATGCTAACCCAGAAAAAGTTGGCACCATACTCCGAATGAAATGCCCTGTGCGTGTGCACGATGTCCAGAAGCTTACTGGATGCTTGGCCGCGTTAAGTCGATTCATCTCTCGCCTCGGTGAAAAGGCGTTGCCTCTTTACCAACGGATGAAGAAGGCGGACAAGTTCGAGTGGACTCCAGAAGCTGATGCAGCGTTTGCCGAGCTAAAAGCTCTGCTCTCCACCCAGCCGGTGCTTGCTGCTCCAATCAGCAAAGAGCCTCTGTTGCTTTACATTGCAGCCACAGGACAGGTCGTCAGTACAGTACTTACGGTCGAGCGGGAAGAGGAAGAGAAAAACTTCAAAGTTCAGCGCCCAGTGTATTATCTCTCTGAAGTTTTGACTCCATCGAAGCAAAGATATCCTCATTATCAGAAGCTCGTATATGGGATCTACATGACCATGAAGAAGGTTGCTCATTATTTCTCTGATCATGACATTACAGTCGTCAGTAACGCACCATTGTCAGAGATTCTGCACAACAGAGATGCAACTAGTCGAGTGGCTAAATGGGCGATTGAACTCCTTCCCCTTGATATCAAATTTGAGGCAAAGAAAGCCATTAAGTCCCAGGCTATAGCAAATTTCCTTGTCGAGTGGATTGAACAACAGCAGCCGACTCAAGTTCACTCGGAGCATTGGACCATGTTCTTTGATGGCTCTAAGATGTTAAATGGTTCTGGTGCTGGGGTGGTTTTGGTTTCCCCCCGAGGAGATAAGCTCAGATATGTGCTCCAGATCCACTTTGATTCCTCCAACAATGAAGCAGAATATGAAGCACTTTTGTATGGGTTGCGCATGGCCATTTCACTCGACGTCCGTCGCCTTATGGTTTATGGTGACTCAGATTTGGTGGTCAATCAGGTGATGAAGGAGTGGGACGTTAGAAGCCTAACCATGACTGGATACTGCAATGCAATGAGGAAGCTCGAAAAGAAATTCGAGGGGTTAGAGCTCCACCATATACCCCGACTGAAAAATCAAGCGGCTGATGATTTGGCGAAGATAGGATCCAAGAGAGAAGCCATCCCCAGTGATGTGTTCTTGGAGAATATCCATACTCCATCAGTCATAGAAGACCCTTTTACCGACGAAGCTCCGCAACCTAAGAGTGTTACAGATCCGACTGAGGTTGAAGTTCCAGCAGTGGTCGACCTAATCATGGAAGCTTTAGTGATCACTCCCGATTGGACAGTACCGTATGTCACGTATATCTCGAGGAAAGAGCTCCCAGAGGACGAAGAAGAGGCTCGACAGATCATCCGCCGATCTAAAGCCTTTACTGTGATAAGGGGGCAACTGTACAGAGAAAGCACGACTGGAGTTGGTCAGAAATGCATAACGCCGGAGGAAGGTCGAATAATCCTTGATGACATCCACTCGGGGACCTGTGGCCATCATGCATCTTCCAGGACCATTATGGCCAAAGCATATCGAGTCGGATTTTATTGGCCAAGAGCGAATGAAATGGCAAAGGAGATAGTCGACAAGTGTGAGGGATGTCAATTTTACTCCAATATGTCACACAAGCCCGCCTTAGCTTTAAAGACCATACCACTTGTTTGGCCCTTTGCAGTATGGGGGTTGGATATGGTCGGCCCTTTGAGAATAGGCAGAAGAGGTTTCACCCATGTGCTGGTAGCAGTCGACAAGTTCACCAAGTGGATTGAGGCCAAACCCATCAAGAACCTCGATGCGGGTACTGCTGTCAGCTTTATCAGAGAATTGATATTCAGATATGGAGTCCCGCACAGCGTCATCACTGACAACGGGTCAAACTTTGATTCCGAAGAATTCAGAGCTTTCTGCATGTCTCAAGGCACACGAGTCGACTATGCTTCAGTCGCCCATCCACAGTCGAATGGATAGGCAGAACGAGCCAACAACTTGATTCTCAAAGGGTTGAAACCCCGTTTGATGCGTGATCTCAAGCATGCGGGCGGTGCATGGGTCGACGAACTTCCCTCGGTGCTTTGGGGGTTAAGGACCACGCCCAACCGGTCGACTGGAAGAACTCCGTTCTTCTTGGTCTACGGAGCTGAAGCAGTCTTGCCGAGTGACCTTCTCCACAATGCTCCTCGGGTCGAGCTCTACACCGAAGCTGAAGCAGAACAAGCACGATAGGATGCAGTCGACCTTTTAGAGCAAGAAAGGGAGATGGCTCTGATCCGATCGACCATTTATCAACAAGACTTGCGTCGCTTTCACGCCAAAAACATGAAGAGTCGAGCCTTCCAGGAAGGAGATTTGGTTATCCGAGTGGATCAGTAGAAACCACACAAGCTTGCTCCTTCTTGGGAAGGTCCCTTCATCATCACCAAGGTTCTCCACAATGGAGCATACCGTCTTTACAATGTCGAGCATCAGATCGACGAGCCCCGAGCTTGGAACGCGGAGCTTCTCCGCCCATTTTACACTTAAGTATTCACTCGGATGAGTTGTAATAAAAGTACTTCTGTAGTTTATTTATCAAAGACAAGAGCTTCATAATTTTCCCAGTAATTGTTATTACTTTTGTCCACATAAAGCAATCCCCCAGTGGGTGGCTTGGCTGCGAATCTGATTCGCCTAAGTCTGTAAAAAATCCTAACCGAGTGGTGAGCCATCCTCCCACTTGAAGGCTTAGCTGCGAAATCCGTTTCGCCTAAGTTAAACAAAATCCTACCGAGTGGTAAGCCAGCCTTCCACTCGAAGGCTTAGCTGCGAAATCCGTTTCGCCTAAGTTAAACAAAATCCTACCGAGTGGTAAGCCATCCTTCCACTCGGAGGCTTAGCTGCAGTCCAAGTACTCGCCTAAGTTAAACAAAATCCTACCGAGTGGTAAGCCAGCCTTCCACTCGAAGGCTTAGCCGCGAAATCCGTTTCGCCTAAGTTAAACAAAATCCTACCGAGTGGTAAGCCAGCCTTCCACTCGGAGGCTTAGCTGCAGTCCAAGTACTCGCCTAAGTTAAACAAAATCCTACCGAGTGGTAAGCCAGTGCTCGCCTCCTACCGAGTGAAAATCCTACTGACTGGAGAGCAAACCTCCTACTCGAAGGCTTAGCTGCAGCCCAGTGCTCGCCTAAGTTTTTGAAAATCCTACCGAGTGGAGAGCAAACCTCCCACTCGGGGGCTTAGCTGCAACCCAGTGCTCGCCTGAGTTTATGAAAATCCTACCGAGTGGAGAGCAAGCCTCCCACTCGAGGGCTTAGCTGCAGCCCAGTGCTCGCCTGAGTTTATGAAAATCCTACCGAGTGGAGAGCAAGCCTCCCACTCGGGGGCTTAGCTGCAGCCCAGTGCTCGCCTGAGTTTTTGAAAATCCTACCGAGTGGAGAGCAGACCTCTCACTCGGAGGCTTAGCTGCAGCCCAGTGCTCGCCTAAGTTTTTGAAAATCCTACCGAGTGGAGAGCAGACCTCCCACTCGGGGGCTTAGCAGCAGCCCAGTGCTCGGCTAAGTGTATTGGGGAACAAGTCGATTGCAATGAGAGCCTCACTTTAGCCTGCAAAAGACACCTCAAACCAAATGCAAACATATTCAACGTCGAATCCAAGTTCGGATAACACCTAACGGAACCGAAAGTGCTCAGGCGCTAAGCCTGTTAAGGTTTGTCGGTTACAAAACTCACTTGGCATACCGAGGCAAATTTAAAGTATCAAGCTCAGAAGTTTTTTACCCCTCCTGTGGAGGGCTGGAAGGTGCAACAAACTCATCCAGGTCGATTCCATCTGCAATCCGAGTGGCAGCGGCGATGAAGGTCTCCATGAAAGATCGGAAATCATGCTTCTTGGTGTTAGCCACCCTAAGGGCCGCCAGCTTGTCCTCCCGTGCATCCTTGCAGTGAACGCGGACCAGAGACAGGGCAACATCCGCGCCACACCTGGCAGAAGACTTCTTCCACTCCTGCACTCGACTTGGGACCTCGTTCAGTCGAGTCATCAGAGACTCGAGGTCGTTCTGGAGCGTCCCTCTTGGCCAGAGTGTTGTGTCGATGTGAGAAGTTGTGACCTTCAGCCTTGCGAGATAGTCGACGATAGCAGCAACGCGAGATTCAAGCCGGAGCACGTTCATGGCGATTTCATCTTTCACGGGAGAGTTGATGGGATCCAGGTTTATTTCCAGTCGACCAGTCTCCTCTTCAAAGTTCTGGCAAAATTCTGCAAGCACAACCACTGAGTCAAGACAACAGTCGGATGGAAAGATCACAGTTAAAATGTCTGTTTGATACAAAAGATTACCTTCAAGCATGAGGAATAGTTTCTTGGCGAGTCCACCCAGATAAGCCTCCAGATCGTTCTTCTTTCCCACCAACTCACTGGCCTTGTCATTCAGGGCAATCTTATCACTTTGCAGTCGACTGACCTCCTTGTTGGCAGCATCAAGAGCAGCTTTCAGATTGGTTTTTTCTTCTTCAAGCTTGGTGACTGAAGCCAGCTTCTCATCTGCGAGCTTGGTCTTCTCTAAAGCCGCTTTCTGCATCTCAGCCAAGTCAAGGTCTTTCTTCTTCAGGGCATCCCTCACTTTGTCTGCAAAGTTACTGTGAGATCAGATTCTGAAACAAACGAGAGGCAAAGGCAGTCGTCGAGGGCCTCACCAAACATACCTTTAGCTTCCTCCTTCACCTTCGTTAAGTTCTCTTGGGCCAGTTTCAGATCAAGCTCGAGCTGGATGTGTTTGTTCTCCAACTCAGTATAACGAGCCGCAAGGTCGCAGGATTTCTACGAAGAACCAATCGACAGATGTCAAAGACAATTCACTTCCGAGTGGCTAAGGAAAAATCATAGCGTTTCTAAGACTATGGCCAAATGCAAACATTTAACCATAGTCTCGGGGACTACACCCAGTGGGTGCACTCAGCGTGCCCCCACTAGTTTTACCAGTTAGAGTCGACCAGTCGACCAACGAAAAAGAAACGGGAGGTGTTCTTCAGACTATAGTCGACTGCCAGCAGTCGACCACAGTCTCGGGGACTACACCCAGTAGGTTCACTCAGCGTGCCCCCACCGGTCTATGAATCCATTCGACCTAGTCGAGTAAGGAAGAAACTTAAGACATAAAGACTATGGTTTACTGCCAGCAGTCCACCATAGCCTTGGGGACTACACCCAGTGGGTGCACTCAGCGTGCCCCCACTAACCCGGAATTTCAATCGACACACCCAGTGGGTGTAGGACAAACTCTAGGAATTTCAGAAAGAAGGGTTTTCAGATATCATATCCTAACAGAACAGGCGGTGACCAACTGACCTGAACATTACTCTGAAGAGCTGAACTGGCGTCATAGGCTGCCTGGCTGGCTTCTCGGATTGCCTTCACTTGCTCCATCATGACCCCCGCTTGGCGTATTGCTTCTTTAGCAGCACTAGCTTGGTCTTCTGGGACGTGGTGGGTTGAGAAAAGCGAGGGTTGAGAAGCACTCAACGATGAAGGACGAGCACTCGTCAACGGCACCGCAAAGGATACGGTAGGCCGAGTGACATTGCCTCCCTCCACGACCAATGTCTCGGGTGCTAGCACGTCTTGAGTCGCCTTGCCAGCAGACGCTTTCCTATTCCTTCTCTGCCTCAGTGGTTCCTCGTCGTCGTCGTCGGGAAGGTCGATAACAACGTCAGATGAAGCTGCAGAAAAAGAATCAAAATTAGAGATAAGAAGTCAATCGACTGAAGACGGAACTACAAGAGTCATACCAGGTTTCGAAGTAACAGCATCCTCCATCTCCTGATCTTTAGCCCTGACCGAGGTATCAGAAGTAGCAGCACTGCAGTTCCAGAAGTCAGTCGATTAGCTCATGAGTCGACCAAGAATAGGTTCATGTGGAACAGGCAAACTCAAGTTACACCATTACCCTGAGATAGTGGGGATCACCATCTTCATCTTCGGCAAGACCTTCGCTGACTTCGACGGCGCCACTTGAGATTGCTTCGGAGCTTTCTCAGTTGGCACCGGAGAAGTAGTCCGAGGGCGCTTGGTCGACTGCGTGACGGTTGCGACCCCCTTACCACGCTCGGCCGCGGGATCATGGACAAGCTTCGAGCGTCTTTCTGAGCGAGGAGGTACAACTTCCTCCTCCTCCTCCTCCTCTTTCTCCTCACCAGAGTCATCACCCTCATCATCGTCATCAGCATCCGAATCCCACTCCTCCGGGCTTTCGCCCCCACTTCCTTCCTCCTCCTCAGTCGGCGTTTGCGCTCCATTGGGCATCGAGTATAACTCAGTGGTGGCCTGTCAGACAACAAAACAAAACAAAAGTCAGTCGACCAATTCGCAGCGAAGCAGAATGAATAAAACAAGATTACAATTGGAGATAAGCGGCCATACCGTGTCCAGTGTGTAGGTATTGTCGAGTGGTGGGATCCTCCTAGCCCCTCGAGGGTTGTCCTTATTCCCTGTGATGGCGGTCACCCACCTCTCCCGTGTGGCGTCGTTGACCACTTCTGGATGGACCCGAGTGGTGTCTTTGGTACCACAATACAGCCACATCGGATGGCCTCGGTACTGAAGCGGTTGGATGCGCCGTCTAAGGAAGACCTCCAGAAGATCCATACCCGTCACTCCGTCCCGAACGAGCTGGACTACGCGTTCCATCAATATTTTTACCTGGGCTTTCTCCTCAGGAAGCACCTTCATAGAAGAGGGTTTGTCCACTCGGTCCATGGAGAACGGAGGGAGACCAGTCGACTGCCCCGGCGTCGACTCGTCTTGGCAGTAGAACCAGGTCGACTGCCACCCTCTGACCGACTCAGGAAGGGTCATGGCCGGGAAAGTACTCTTACTCCTCATCTGAATCCCAAGACCCCCGCACATCTGGATAACCTTAGTCCTCTCATCATCCGGACTCGCCTTTTTCACCGTCCGTGAGCGACAGGTGAATATGTGCTTAAAGAGACCCCAGTGTGGTCGACAACCCAGGAAGTTCTCGCACATGGACACGAAAGCAGCAAGATAGGCAATGGAATTGGGAGTGAAATGGTGGAGTTGCGCCCCAAAGAAGTTCAGAAACCCTTGGAAGAAAACACTCGGCGGCAGAGAGAATCCACGATCTACATGAGTGGCTAGGAGAACGCACTCACCCTCCTGCGGCTGCGGTTGCCACTCGGTCCCCGGAAGCCTTGTTGACCCATGGGAGATCAGACCTTCGTTGGCCAGGTCATTGAGATCCGCCTCGGTGATGGTCGAGCGGATCCAATCCCCTTGGACCTAACCTTGCGGCAGACGGGACCTTGACTAAGATTCGCGCCGACTGGACGCTCTTCCCGTCGCCTTCTTCGCGTGCTCCAAGGCCGCCATCTTCTCCTTCACCATTGTCGCCGGTGAAGCACACGAGGAGTGGATAGGCGGAGGCGAGAGCAGGCACAGCGGGCGGAGGCAAAGAGGGAAGAGAGGGGAATGAGAAGGCACTGTTCAAAAACCCTCGCCCGGCGCTTTATATAAAGACGCTTCCGAGTGACTGACAAGTAGGCCCGGGCGGTCCTGTCACATCCCAAAACAGTCGCGCACGCATGATACGTGGTGAAAAAGGTGGCGCGGAAATCGAGGCATCCATGCCTTATCCCATCCGAGTACCGCGGTCCGTCCCGCTTCGCGCGCTTCCCAAAATTCGGATCCCACAAAATCCGCTAACGGCAGATCAATCTGTCAGACGGTAGATTTCCTGCGATCCGTCGCTCGTAAGTTCACTAAGTTCAAAGGTTCACTTGACAGAAGAAAGGAATGGATCAAGGCGACTGAAAGAAAGGTTGCTGCCATCATTACAAAAGATTATTGATCCAAGATGAGACATGTTCAGAACACAAAAACTGGTCGGAAAGATTATCAACTCCCTCCTTACTCAAACCTCGATCCATTCGGGGGCTAATGATGAAGTCATGTACCTAGGGTAAGGTCACGGGCCTGTCCAAAGTACCCTCCCCAAGGACATCTTCAGAAGAAGCTACCTTCCAGTCGACCAAGAGGGATTCCACTCGACGGACTCGAAGGCACTCGACGATGAAGACTCACTCGACCACCAAGAGACCAAGAGCCACTCTGCATCCAAACGGTCTGTAATTAAGTAGTCTTTATAGTCATGATGACACTTTATGTAAGGCGTTACCAGTAACGCCTATCTTTATGTACTTTAAACCCTGCATAACTGAGGGCCAGAGGGGTCGGGCAGACACTATATAAGCGACCCCCCTCCTCGGTGTAAAGGGTTCGCACCCCTGTAGCTCATACGCACATAATCCAGTCGACCGCCTCCGGGCTTCGAGACGTAGGGCTGTTACTTCCTCCGAGAAGGGCCTGAACTCGTAAATCCCTTGCGTATACAACTACTCCATAGCTAGGATCTTGCCTCTCCATACCTACCCCCCATCCTACTGTCAGACTTAGAACCACGACATCCTGAGAACGAGATATGTGCAACTCCTATCAGGATTTGTCGGCACATTCGGGCGGCTTTGCTGGTCTTGTTTTACCATTGTCGAAATGTCTTGTAAACCGGGATTCCGAGACTGATCGGGTCTTCCTGGGAGAAGGAATATCCTTCGTTGACCGTGAGAGCTTGTGATGGGCTAAGTTGGGACACCCCTGCAGGGTATGAACTTTCGAGAGCCGTCCCCACGGTTATGTGGCAGATGGGAATTTGTTAATATCCGGTTGTAGAGAACTTGACACTTGACTTAATTAAAATGCATCAACTGTGTGTGTAGCCGTGATGGTCTTTTTTCGGCGGAGTACGGGAAGTGAACACGGTTTTTGGGTTATATATGAACGTAAGTAGTTTCAGGATCACTTCTTGATCACTTCTAACTTCTCGACCGTTCCGTTAGCTCCTCTTCTCGCTCTTGTTTTCGTAAGTTAGCCACCATACTTTGCTTAGCCGCTGCTGTAACCTCACCACTTTACCCCTTCCTTACCCATTAAGCTTTGCTAGTCTTGATACCCATGGTAATGGGATTGCTGAGTCCTCGTGGCTCACATATTACTACAACAACAGTTGCAGGTGCCAATGATACCAGTGTAGGTGATGTAATCGAGCTCATATGGGAGCTCAACGAAGATCTTGGTCGTTGGTATGTTTTGTTTCATGTTGATCAGTAGTGGAGCCCAGTTGGGACGATCGGGGATCTAGCAGTTGGGTTATCTTCTTTTCTTTTGGCTTCGTCCGTAGTCGGTCTGTGTGTGTACTCTGAATGATGTATGATTTATTTAAGTACTTGTGTGAAGTGGCGATTGTAAGCCAACTCTCTTTATCCTATTCTTGTTCATTACATGGGATTGTTTGAAGATGACCCTTCTTGCGACAAAACCTACAATGCGGTTATGCCTCTGAGTCGTGCCTCGACACGTGAGAGATATAGCCGCATCGTGGCGTTATAGGGAGGATATGCAAATAAGTAGGCGGTAGTCTAGGTGAAAAATTTCTGTAATAATGTTGGGCGATTTGATGGCATGGAGAGCATGGATCACCTATAGTATTAGGTGCGGAGAGTTATTCCAGTTCCAGGTTAAAAATATGAATAATTTGAAGCTACAACATCAATTCTTTTAAGTTGGCAACTAGCTTTTCCCTTTATCAAAGTGTACATGCTTGCTGTGAGAAGAAGAGGACCCATAATAGGATTCAGGTCTTGATTTTGCTCCTCTCGTATGCCTCTTATGACATGCATACAATGAAGCTGGGTGTACAAACTAAGTTGTACTTTTTTTTTTGAAACGCCTCCCAACTTGGGAGCCAGATTTTATTACTTATCATAACGGAACAAGGTTCATAATATACAAAATAAAAAGGAAAAAAAACAAGTTCAGACATAAGCCACTACAGATCAACACCCACTGAAGTAGTTCAAAGGGACTGGTGCCCAAAACATGTGCCAAAAGCGGCTACAACCTGAAGCAAGACCCAAAGGGATCATAAAGTATTGACATGAAAGACCCAGGACTAAGAGATGATCTTTTTCCGCATCATTCTTTTAGACGATCATCTTCCTGGGCGACTACTCCCCATTATCATCATCACCATCATGCACCACCTCCGTGAAGTAGTACTTTCAGGATAGTATATGACACTCTCATATTTATCTAGCATACTATTAAGGCCCTGTTCGGTTCAAAGGGAGGAAACCATAGGTTGGGAGGAAATGATGGGAAAGGAAAGGAAACAAGGTGTCAAACACATGGATACATAGACCATGTAGGAACAACGGCACATGTGTTCAGAATGCAGGAAAATGAAGTACGTGAATCTAGATAAGTTGGTCCCACGTGATGACTTTTTCTACGTAAAAAATGCTAACATGCCGGTTGAGTTCAGGTTAATGGGTCCCAGCATGCACAGATCCATCTTAACGTGAACTTCATGTGGATCCCAACGTGTGTAGTTGAGGGGCTCTGCCTCGGGCCAACGCACAAAAATGAGCTGGGAGTGGATGCATGGTTTTCCTCAAAAGTACAGGCCCAGAAAAACTTTCCAAAGGATTGAAAAACATACCCGTGTCCCGAACGCAGCTACAGTAAAAAAACCCGTGGGAAACGATTCCTTTGAAGTTTCCTTCTCTTTTCCGGTGAAGCGAATAGGCCCTAAGTGCAGAGGACCTACGGTAATTAGTGCAATCACCTGCACTTTGCTGCTGAGTTTTCTCCTTGTCGGCTTATTTTGCCTGTTGTTATCTGATTATGTTGAACTTAGTTTGATCTAAGTGAAAGTGAAACCGACTAAGCAAGCTTTTTGCGAAATATGTAATTTCGATCGAATACCTGCTCTCACAAAAATTGTAGCAGAAATATTGTGAGAAAAGGACACGAAATTTAACTATCGTCTTCCGTAGCAGTTTCAATCATCTTAGTCTCAGGGCCATGCTTGTTCACAATCTCAGCACTATAGTTCGCTGCATTTTCTCTCAAAGCACCTATGTTGTCGTTTGCAGCTCCGATGTCAGAGATTCCAGCTCCTGGCGTACACAGTTGATGACTTCGTCAACATACACCCAGAGTTCATGTTGCTACCTCTCTCCTGATACCTATCACTCCCATCCAATGGCTAGGCCATTGAGACAGCGAACCAAAAATTAAAAGAGAACAACAACGGATCTATCATCACTAGTTCTTCCAATGCTAGGAAATCGTTATCAATCAGACATCAGGTCAACAAGGAATCGCTTATAGATATGTAGGTGGTAGTCGAACTAATAAAGGTGATGGATTTGATGGCGTGAAGAGCATAGATAATGTACGATGTTAGATACGAAGAGTTATTGCACATGTTTTGCCAATGGCTTGGCAAATATAGAGCTACCCATTCATGGTTCATTTTTACATAGGCCAAGAAAATTCTTTTTATAGAATAGATCATCATGTGAGCATTGATTCTTTATCTAATGCCACTTGACAAGTTTTTTTTTGCGAATACACAAAGTTTGCATATGATTCCACGCACTTGACATGTTGCATAGACTTGCGTGCAATTTGATTGGTTTAAATTAACCTTGTCTTAATCCGATGTTTAAAATTCTGAATGTTGCACATAATAGCAGACACTTTGCATGTGGTAGGCATGCAGAAAGTTTGGCAGGAATATTCCAAGTCAAATTAGACAAGGCACCCTAAATCATCTAAGAAAACATAACAGATGATTGCTATGGACAAGAAAACCAACATAATCATGCTGGGTACACTATACTTATTAATACAAGGCCCAAAACGATGGGGAGAGGTTCCCCATGTGAATTTATATTTCCACACCGTCCCTTAGAGGAATTTGCATGATGTGGCGGGTTTTCTCTGCACAAAAAAGTATCTCTCACGAGTCTTTCGTCCCATTCACCAGTAATCGAGAAGATGAGCTCTTCCGCATGAGTTAGCAGGCCTGCTCCCTTCGGGGCGATGATCCACCATGACCAAGGCCTCGGTAGCCAAGGATCGTTCCAAATATCCTCTCTGGATCCATCACTAATTCTTACACCGTTAGGAAATTGATATCAAATAGACATCACTACAGGAAGGAATGGCTTATAACTATGTAGGCGGTAGTCGAACTTGAAAATATCTGTAATAAAGGTGATGGATTTGATGCCATGAAGAGCATAGATCATGTACGATATTAGATGCGGATAGTTATTCCACATGTTTTGCCAATGGCTTGGCAGATATAGAGCTACCCGTTCATGGTTCATTTCTATATAGGTCAAGAAACTTCTTTTTATTGAATTGATCATAATGTGAGAATTGATTCTTTATCTAGTTGCACTTGAGAAATTGCATAGACTTGTGTGCAACTTGATTGGTTTAAGACAACCATGTCTGAACCCCACGTAAAAAACGTGTCAATTCGATGTTATTATTTTGGCTAGCATTGTTGTGCAGTGAAGGAAATTCATAGCTGGAACCTAAATTCAGAGATTGAAGAACACTAGTACTTCCATGTCAATCTTTAATAGATCCGCGCCTCTGCGAAAGCAATGCCCACGGCGACTTCAAAACCAACTAAAATCTCTCAAGGAATGTCATTAGCAACTGCTGCCTTGTTTTGTTCGTGTGTACATTCAACGACGTCTGATGGACATATTAGAAACCGATAAACTTACCCTCGGTGGATGCCTACCACAACATACTAATAGAGAACCATATCCATCATTAGAACGGTACATTGCTATGGTAGAGGAAACGGTTCTCCTCGCCTCTCTTTTGCTGCAACTAGATACTACCACAGTTGCCTGTACTAGAGCTTCAATTGAGCTTCATGTTCTTGCTTTAAGTTTTGCAGTTTTTTTTTCTTGAAAAGAAGGATGACCCCCGGCCTCTGCATCAATCGATGCATGCAGCCATATTATTAAATAAAAACATAACAAAGTATTAAGGTCCAAAGAAACTCATAATCTGAGCAGATGTCGAGAAGAAAACTGAAAAGTGGGTTCCTTCAATTCTGCCTTCTCACCAGCCTCTCTTCTATTTGTGTTTGTTTCTTTTTTTGCTTTGCAACTGTTTTTAGTCAACGAAATAAATTTCAGACATTTGAGTGCTTTTATTGCAACTTCGATGTTACCTCAAGCCCCTCAACTGTTATAGTTATCAGCTCTCAACCAGTTTAATACCCATGTCATTACACGTGAATATCTATAGATGGATAAGATATATGTAGTTTGTTGTGTTGCAAGGTCAGTGTTGAAACTTAACTTCTGTGTAACAGACCATCCTGAACCGATGTTATCTGACTATGCATGGTTACTGAATCACATTTTAGTAAATAATAAAATTTAGTGACAAACATAGGAAAAGATCTAGTAAGGTCATTACTGTAGTGCACGTGTACCACATGGTCTTTTGTTGCTTCAAGTAACAACCTAAAGGCTTCAGACTTTAGTGATGCTTGAAAACTTCATGCTACAACTCTAATAACAAACTCATGTATCGAATAGGCAATTGACTATTTGTCCCTTGCATCATCTAACAATTTTTTTTGGAAGTCAACCAATTCACTGAATAACTAGCAACAAATAGATCTCTTTGTCTCCATGTTGCTTTGTGTAATCGGCCTCTCCACAGTACAACACGTCAGTTGATCGGACGCATTATGATGGAGGCGTTTTCTAACACACTTTCTTACATGTCCGGAGGCATTTTTAGGGATTGCCTCAAAAGACCAGAGTATTTGAGGCATTTTTAGAAGAACACTCCAAAGCAAGATGCAACGGCGGCAAAAATCCTCCCCCCCCCCGCCCCCCCCCCCCCCCCCCCCCGAGCCAGATTAGGTCGCCTGGTGGCTCTGTGGCGTGTGTGTTTTGTGTTTAGCCTTGTTGTGTTGTGCCCTCAGCATTGACCCTTATGACTACTTTGTGTTCTTGTAGACCTCCGTGTGCGTGTATATGTGTGCTATGTTGAATCTTGTTGGATGTTTGGTTTGGGCAATTTGCTTTATAATATAAAGCGGGGCGAAAGCCTTTTTCGGTAACGGCGGCAAAATTTCAGAACGCCGTATTTCCGCAACATACAAAGGCGCATCAGAAGAATGCCGTGGTTGGATATCTTTTGGCGGCATTCTGCAAAAGGCCTGCCTGTATGCTGCATTTAACTAGAAGGTGTTCCGAGGCAAGGTATGCAGGTTAGCCGCGGAGCTGTCGCAGCGATGGTGGTCTGTGAATGGACTTGGACGGCGATCAGTACGACAAGGACAGCTGCAAGCTGGCCCGTACTGCGGCCGATGAGGTGACAGTAGGCTGGTGGCCGACCCGCTGCAGTCATGCATGAGAAAGGCGCCGAGTCGCTGACCCGCGTGGCTCAATCTCCTGGCGTCGTCGTTTAATCCTAAGCATTCGGACCGTCGGCGATACTGATTTAGATGTAGAGACATGCATACATGCTTAGTACGTGGTTAAATAAAGTGATAGTACTTTTAAAGTTAAATAAAAATAGGTCAGGTGGTGTTAGTGGTAATTGTCAAGCAACATTCTCTATTCGATGATGTGTTCGAATCCTTCGTGCGACAAACTTCCACAGATTTTTATTTTCTCGCACGCGACCTCACACTATGATCAGTTTAGTCCCATACTGCTTTTTTTTTTGGAACCAATAAAACTTTATTTCTCAAATAATAGCTAGGTCATTTACAACGGAGTGGGAAATAAAGTCAAGGATAGTCGATTCCTAGAAAATAGAAGTTTTATCATTAAAGGATTTATGCGCTAATGTGTGTGCCACCTCATTCGCCTCCCGGATACATCTGCTTTGTTTCAAGGATGGGAACTGTTAGAATGAATCAAGTCTCTTCTTTATTAGATGCCATCTGCTATTTATACAAGGGAAAGGACACCACTGGAAAAGGTGTCTGTTCAGAGGAGGTGCCTGTTCGGCGGGAACCGACGGGGCAGTTTTACAACGGCCTGCGGTTAGTACAAGCAGGGATTAATCCCATAATTAACACATGGTTAATTAATTCTAACACTCCCCCTAATCAATGCTTGATCTTGTGAGCAGACGTCATCTTGATAAAGTTTCCTCCAAAAACCCTGTGGGAAAAAATGAGGATAGAGGTGTTTGATATGTTGCCAAAACTCCTTCAAACTCAGTAGGAAAAATAAGGAGAAAATGCTGCAACATATAATGATTATTGTCTGTGTAACTCAATATGAGAAAAAACCCATAAAGTTTAGAGGACAATAAATATGTCTAATATACTTTCTTAAAAACCCCGGTGGGGAAAACAGAAAATATGACATATGGTCTTGTGTTGATATTACCTCATTAAAAACCTTTATGAGAACCTATAAAGTAAACTCATGAAGGGAAAAAGAGTATAATATGATGCTTTCAACAGGAACAATTCAGGAAGATACTGCCCCTGATTCTTGCATATTCTGAAGTCGTTATATACCAATTCCATGAACACATTTCTAGAACATAGAAGTTGGTAGAGACCTGGTGAACAAATCAGTCGCATGATTTGACTTGCAAGATATGCAATATAGCGATATTGCTTATTATGTAACCTGTTTGCATCCGGGCAACACAAGAAACATTATCCTTGAGATAATGGTTGGTGGATGTAGCCATGAGGTCTGTCTCGAAGACTCTTCATGAGAGGGCTACCACACCTAGTAGGAACACTAAGGTTGTCTACGATCTGATATAGTGGGATCTGATCGATGTATCCAATGATATCGGTGTTCACATTTCTGTGAAACTGAAAAACCAGGACAAGATGTTTGATGCCTTGAAGATATCGAAAGATATTCTTGAGTACCAACCAATTGTGTTTGGTGGATCCAATGGCATTAAGGAACGTTGAGTCCCAATATTTCATTTCCATCATCTCTTGGTCTAAATAGATCTTTCTCTGCGTCTAGAGAATGAACCACCATGAGAGTTATGGATGTATAAGACTTGTCCACAATGATTTTCTCCAATATATTTTGGATATAGACAACATAGTGTACAAAAATGTATGAGTGAAGGTGCTCAAGTTGTAGTAACGAGCGGTATCTTGGTTTTACCCAAATCCTTCATTTAAACTCCGTCGTTTAGATGATTACATGTATCGTCATTGCAGGAGTAATCACTGTGTATGACAGACAAACATAGATAACCATCATTGTAGGAGTAATCCTTGTGGAAAGGAACTCACTATGTCGGTTGTACCAAATGTACCGACAACAATAAGTCATATGGTGACTTACTGATTTTTACATAATGTATGTTGCATTTTGTATTTCGATTCAGAATTGAGATTCCATTGGAAATCAATCATACATGTCTGAATCTAGTGAGCCACATGGATATGTGATCACTACATCTATCAACTGCAGAGATAGATGATTTTGTACTGCCAATGATATAAGTTATCAGAATGAGATTCCACCTCTGGAGAATAGTTAGGTATCTGCGTAAACCCTTGTCCTACAATACTTGCTCTTTGTTTCACCACCTCGTTGTTCTCAATTCTGTTTCCAGAAGAAAATTAGTGTAGGTATTGCTTATGAATACCTTCCCATTATTGAGCAAGATTATTTCTACCTAGATTATACCCTTTGCTTGAGTTCAGTCCGAGTGTTGTTCACACTTTGCCATGGCCATGGTCTTTGGACCTGAATCATGTGAAAGGTTTTGCAATCTAGTTGAGAAATGTATGTCGACAATTGTAGACTTTCGGCTATATGTTTCTCCAGAATCTATATATCAATATAGAGTTGATGGAAATATCGTTACCCAAGGTGACCGCTCGCGATTTCCCAATGCGGCTAAGTTGGGTATTCCAATATCCCGGTCATTGTGTGCACTATGACCTGGGTTGGTGGAGGTTTCCCGTCCACTGGGTGTATACTACCCATTAGGTGTCTGTCAACGTGAAGTTGACTTGCATTTACTGATTCACAGGCCTTGATATCCTTGCATACGAGAAGCTGAATCCTGATGTACTTCTGCCATACATCTCCCCCTGTTGCTTTGAACGGGGAGTGGAGTGGATTTTCTTGGTACCTCCACTCTTTCAGGCATACTTTGCAGGATTGTAGGATTGTGTGACACCTTTATAGTCAGTAAATGAATCTGGCAGGTTATTTGCAATATGTTGCAAATCTTCTGAACACATGGTTCAACTCTTTGATTACGTGGATATGAGGCAGAAATGTGTTGAACATTCCACTAATTTCCTGGCATTCTTTATGGTACTTGAATTATCCCCCTAATGCCTGGAAATATTCCTCATTGAATCAACATACTGGCCTTGAATAACTCCCCGTGTGAGGGGATTGAGGTATTGACGGTAATACAGTTATTCCTCACATAGATCCCAACTATATGTTGAGGGGCCAATGATGTATGTCGGGGTGATGATATCGGTGTGTAACCGAATTACCGCAGATAGGAAATACTTGGTAGATTTCCACGTATCAAAGATAGAGGGGAATAAAATTATGCAGTTTGGTCATGAGCGTGTAAAACTCCATGACTCTAACATAAAGTTGGTAAGTTGCAATTTCAAAGTAAAGATCATGCAATGAGCTCAATTCTTTGGATGGGATTCTACCAAACCATTTTGAGTCTAGACATTAGGACAAATTGCTAAACTTCAATCCGAGGGCCATAGAAAAAGGCACTCAAGGAGAATTCTGCAAATGCTATCCATTCGATTTGCTTGAAATCGATGTCAGGATAATGAGTCAATGGTTTCGTGTGAATAAAGCACACTTGAGACCATCAAGTAGGCGTGTCTTTGGAAAAACCATGGATACCTGAATAGTCTAGTAAATGGTTGGGAAAAACCACTTACCTCGACTTGATGCATTCAAGGAGTCTGAGTGGTTCAGCGTAAACTTTAAGGTGCGCAATCTTTAAAATTAGCTTCCCTGTGTCATATGTAGTGCACACAAAATCCAAATATTGTTAGAATTTAGCATCATAATAATCATAAACCAATGAACCCAATGTCTCGGTGACCAAGGCGAGTATGCCAAGTTTGTCATGTACAAGACACTCTGAAAAACTATCACGTACGCAACATGTGCTACGGGTTGTGTCGTATGTGTAGTACAATCCAGATGATACACAGAGAATGTGCTTGCCATATCCGTTGCATATAGTAAAGAGAAGTTATTTCTCTTTGTTGTCATCATAAGTTTCGCTATGGAAACTATTTTGACGGATACCTCCATAGTTTAGTAGGGTACGAATTGAACCTGAGAAGCAATAAAGCATCCCGACGTTACTCGAGTACCCACAGGGATAGTAAATATGACTCGGGTTGAGCCAACAAATACTTCATCACGTCTAGCGATTTTAAAATATCCCTTTTCTCTCAACGAGAGTGGAAATAGTTCACTTCCCTAAGTATGGAGTTCGTGGTGCATATGTCCACAAGGCACATATGATCTTTCATCAGATTGACCCCAGTAGAAATCTATATATAGATTTGAAGATTCTCAATATGAAAATCACTCAGATATATAGAATACATACAAATGTGTTGTACCAAAGTGCTGATACAATATATTGTGATACACAATATATGATGACAACAATAATCATGTTCGTATTAGAACATCAGAAATGGACATAAATTAACAGATCACTAAGGAGATTGAGGGACTAAATGTAGTCTCCAAACATGTCAGTTGATGCATATCCAACCTTCATATTCTCCGTGCTCATAGGGTCCGGTGATAGCTGGATAGTCATTTTATTGCTCGGATCTAGAAGAACATCATGCAAACAACTGACTTTCATGATGGTGTCAGGTTGAAGGTTTGAAGTGAGCTTCAAACCTTTACCCTTGAGGTAATTTGTGTCCCGGTGGCGTGGCTTAGATTACACGCGCTATCCCATGAGAGGCAAGACTGATCTTGATGTCCATGACCCGCTTAAGCAAGTTCTGGCCATTGAGGGCAAGAGCCTCAAATTACTTCCATCGATTACTTAAAGGGGCAAACCAGAGATAATTAATTTACGAGTAGTAAATTAAAGACCATCATGGTTAGTGTTGTAATGAATTTTGCAAAATTGATGGGTATTTCAAGAAGTTATCTTGAAACCATTAGTGTGAACTTCAAATTGCTAAGTATGACATCTTGAAGATAATCTCCGAAAGGGAGTAGATTTTGCAGCACTAGGGAGTATAATCTGATACTCACTCCTAATGCCTTATGTCATGACTTAGTAAAATGAATGGGAGTGCACAATGTTGTGCAATCATAATGTCAAATATGACAAAATATAGGCTTTATCAGTAGTCATCAATAATCTGCGTAGGCAGTAGATCCATATGACTACCTTGTGATCCCCAAGCATCAATTTGACGAATCACTTTGAATTTTGCATTTGTATTTGCAAGGAATTGAAAATCTCAACTGCAAATAGAAGTATTAATCTCGACATGTGTTTAACATGGAAATAGATACATCATAGAAATATTCCGGAATACATCGTACTCAACGGAGAAACAATACTGCAGAGGTACTGAGTTTATCTTTGCAAAAGATGAGAAATCTCAATTGCAAATGAACGTAATTAATCTCAACACGTGGCAAACGTGGAAATATATTACATCAACTTAAGATCTGGAATACATCTCGGTACTCAACAGATACACACTACTATCGTAATGAATAGTAATGATGTTGCAAACTTGATGTTCAAGTGAAAAACTTGAATTGTATGGACCACAAATTAAAATGAGATGATCTTGTATCAAGTTGCAAGATAATTCAGCGAGGTGAATTAATAATTTGCGAGAGAAAATTGATCTCAATCGCAATGGATTGTTTTGCGAGAAAATGATAATTCTCAATCGCAAATCTATATTGTTGTGTGAGAAAACTTAATCTCAATCGCGGAAAGCTTGTTCTAGAATTTTAAAACTCAACAAAAAATGCATGTCAAGTATCAACATACACATATTTCTGGAATTTTAAAACTCAACAGAAAATACAGTAACTAACAGGGTCTAACACAGGCAAATACTAGTAAATAGTACTGTTAGCATTGTTCAAAATTAGCCTGGACCACTGTTTTACACATTTTGCAAATTTCGCAAAAACAGGGACCTGCATGCAAAAATGGCAAAGGGATAAGATTGCCTCTACTCTCTCTCCTGTGCGGTTCCGCGATGGGGATTTTTCTACCGCCGTCTCGAGCGGCCTCGAGGGCTCGCCGGAGAAAGGAGAGGGAGGATCTTGCCGTGCCGGAACTCGCCGCCGCAGGGCGCTGGAAAGCGCCGTCACGGGCTTGAGACGCCCAGACGCGGCCGCTTCGGGCTGTGCGGGAGGCCGCCCGGTCGCTATGTCTTGCCGCGACGTGCCGCCGGAGAGCGCCGTTGGTGGCGGCAGGACTCAACGCGGAGGTGTGATCCGGCGGCGCGGCAGGAGACGAAGCCGCTGGAGCCGGCGTCTTGGTCCAGCGGGAACTGAAACCAAGCGATGTCTCTTGCCGTGGATGCCTTCGTCCTTCGTCCAGCGTAAGGCAAAATTCTGTTCATGGTAAAGCAAATTTGTGTAGCCATGAAGAAAATTGGAAAAGTAGCACCTTGTTTCTTTGTAGCAATTAGATGAAGTTGGTACTCCAATTTGCGTGGTGCTTGACTCCAGTCTCCGATTCTCTTTCCATCTTGGAGTTTGTTCGTCGGATTTGCTGGCGCTCTCCATCGGGGACGCTGCTATTCGCCCCGTTCTTCTCGAGTGGCATCTCTCTCGGGAGAGTTGTGCGCCTGTTTTCTCACACGCGCAGCGAAGGAAGTAGTTGCGGATGGCCGGACGAGAGTCGTGGCCTCGGACGCCACCGCCCGGGAAGGGCTCTCCATGCACATCCGCCAGGATGCGGTCTGGACGTGCGCCAAAGCCGTCGCAGGCAGGGCGCTGCTGGAGTTGTCGCGCGGGAGCGTGCTGATAACGTGTTAGAATGAATCAAGTCTCTTCTTTATTACTCCCTCCGTTCCGAATTACTTGTCTTGGATTTGTCTAAATACGGATGTATCTAGACTCATTTTAGTGCTAGATACCTCTGTATCTAGACAAATCCAAGACAAGTAATTCAGAACGGAGGGAGTAGATGCCATCTGCTATTTATACAAGAGGAAGGACATCACTGGAAAAGGTGTCTGAGGTGCCTGTTCGGTGGGACCGACGCGGCAGTTTCACAACGGCCTGCGGTTAGTACAAGCAGGGATTAATCCCATAATTAACACATGGCTAATTAATTCTAACAGGAACTACTGAAGACAATTCGCATGCTGAGGTCAGTTAAGGAGCTGATTGGGCCACGGTAGCTCCATTGTCAAGCGGGTTTCGGGAAGTTTAGCAACGTCTTCTGAAAATGCCTGCAAAACGTTCGAGTTTTGGAGACATTTTTAGAACGCCGCGGATCCTCACACCTTTGGCGGCGTTATTGGAAAATGCCTTCTTTGACTTTTCCCTTCGCTGTCACTTTTAGTGTTTCTCGTTTTGGAGAAACGCTGCAAAAAGCTTACAAAGGCGATTCTACGTCGTTTTTTTAGAAAAGGAGGATGACTCCTGGCCTCTGCATCTGGGCGATGCATACAGCCATTTTATTAATTATTCTCACAAGACCTTATAAAGTGATACAACAGTAAGACTAAAGCCACCATCTAAGCAACATACTGTCGCTACACCTATCCAGCTGATGAATGGACGCAGATAGCCTGGGCCTAATACCAAACAGACATCGCAACCAAGCCTAACATCTAAGACCTGAGACCCCAACCTAGCCACTTGCCGGGTCTGGGGCACACACTGGTCCGGCGTGCTCTTAGAGGCCGCCGCCGCCAACTGCCACCACTCCATCTTCAGAACTGTACTGAAGCATCAACTTTGCTCGGTCTAGCTATCGTCGACGCCACCACGGCGCCCAACGGCACCTCCTCCCTGCGCGCAAACAGCTGAGCACGTCGCGGTCGCCACTGATACACCTCAGCGCCATGCTGCCAAGTACCACCAGCCGACACAGCTTGAAGTCCTTGGAAGATCTGTCGTGCGTAGCACCTGCCGACCAGGCATGACAAAGCGTAGCACCTGTCGGTCAGGCATGACTTGACATCTCCACCGAAGCTCCGTGCAAGACGAAGCCGCTCCACCTCCTGCCTCTGGCTTCCAGCGCTGCTCTCAACAAATGATGCTCCCAAGAGAGAAGCGACACCGCAGTACCGCCATCGTCCGATCTGGAAAACCAGATCATAGGGTTTCCCCCGGAGCAGCACGAGTGGGTCGACAGTAGTTATAGAACGATGCCTTCATCAAGGTAACGCCGCCATCGTCCGCCATCGGCTCGGTTTTCACCGGCAACTATGTCTCCCCAACTCGTAGCCGGGACTAGATTACAGATCTCGAGATCCGATCATCCAGTCTCAGGTCGACCACCTCCGACGTAGGAGATGACCACCACCGCCATAATCCTCGTGATGCGATGCAAACCCGGAGTGCTTTAGCGAGCCGTCGCCGAATCCGATGAGATGCAGCGGTTTGAGGACGTAACGGCAGCCCGGGACGCGCCCCGTCCGCCGCTGCCGCCATCTCGTACTACTCCCGCCGGGTGCAGCCAAACCCCCCGTCGCGCCCCGGCCGCCGCTGCCCGCCATCCTCGTCGGGAGGGAGATCCAAATCAGGCCGTCGCCGCCTCAGATCTCAGGACGCCAGAGGAGGTCCGCCGCCGCCGCGCCACGGGGCCTTCGCCCAGCGACGTTGCCGGCGGCGACGGAGGGAGGGGGGTGCACGGGGAGTCGAGGGGAGATCGGGATGTGGCCGCCCGGTGCGGCCCGGCGGCGGCCGCACGGGGTCGGGAGGGGCAGGGGCGAAGGCAAAGAAGATGCTGCGCAGATCTCTAAAAATGGGGAGATTTTCACTTCCCGGCCTCTGCACCAACTAAGGATGCATACGGCCATTTTAGTATGAGTACCAAGATAAACATGGTTCTCAGAATTTTTTAAATGAGTATCAAGATATTTCTTGGTGAGTGATTCCACCACACATCAAGCTTGATCCTCAATAAATGGAAAAAAACCCATGTGCATCACCTGTCAATTCTGGAAATTGAACTCGGGTCGTTGGGTTGCGCAACCACATACCCAACCACTGAGCCAAGGCCCTCTCTACATTGGAGGCATTTAAAACACCTCGTAATATTGGCCGTGTTGTAGTGTCAGGAACAACCAAGCACTCAAGTGAACCAATTACTTGGTTAATCTCCATTTTGAATCCAAGAAAACCATGTTCGGCGAAGTATTACATTAATATAAATATATGTGTTCTCTTGTAAATTGAAGCGAGCTAGATGCTGCTCGTGTTTGGCTTCTGACCCTTTCAAGGTTTCCAGCATGTACTCTGCATATACAAAGCTTCTTTTGACTTTTCTTTTGTTCTTGACTATTGAAGAAGTCGTACTTTAGGAATATCTAGCATGTATATCACCGTGCTTTGCTGTGGGGTTTCCTCTGGTCTTGCTCGTTGTGCTCTGACTATGTTGAACTTGGTTTGATCTCGGCGAAAGTGAAACTGACTAAGCAAGCTTATTGCAAAATATGCAATTTCTATCTGAGTGCCTGCTCTCACAAAAATTGTAGTAGAAATACGGTGAAAAAAGGACATCACATTTAACTAACGTCTTCCGTCGCACTTACAATAATGTTATTCTCGGGGCGATGGTTCTTCACCATCTCAGCACGCTAACTTGCTACATTTGCTGTCGCAGCATCCACGTTGCTGGTTGCAGCTCCTGCGTTGTTGTTTCCTGGTCCCGGCATACGCGATAGTTCCGAGAGCTAGGAAACACCCATCATCTGTGTTGCTACAGCTCTCCCGATACCTATCACTCCCATCCAATGGCTAGGCTGTTGTGACAGCGAGCAAAAAAATAAAAGGGAACAGCAACAAATCTATCATCGCTAGTTCTTTCAACGCTAGGAAAATGATATCAAATAGACATCAGGACGGGAAGGACTGGCTTATGAATACGTAGGTGGTAGTCGAACTTGAATCTTTTTGTAATAAAGGTGATGGATTTGATGCTGTGAAGAGCATATAGATCATGTAAGATATTAGGTGTGGAGAGTTACTGCACATGTTTTGCCAATAGCTTTGCAAATAAAGATCTGCTTATTCATGGTTCATTTCTACATAGGCCAAGGAACTTCTTTATAGAACGATCATCATGTGTCAAGATGACAACGGAGACGAAACCCATCGGGTTTTGCCTTCCCAAACCCATCCCCACGAGAAAATCGCAATCCCGTCCCTGTCCCCGTCACCGTGCGCGGGGCTAGCTTTTTGCCCGTCCCCTAAACCCATCGGGTTTTCTAAACCCACGGGAAACCCACGGGGAAATCGACATATTTAAGAAAACATAAGGACTAGAGCTCTGCCGCTTAGAATTAGAACTCTACCACTTATGCTAAATGTTGATTTTGAGGCAACCGTGCTGACCAGAGTTGCAAAAATATCACGTGCTAACAGCCTCAAAGTTGGATAGCGTGATCCACAAAATTTCCACCAATCTAACACACTAAATTTATCTTTGGACAATGGAACTAGCTCATTTTCCAAGGAACGCTCTAGCTCATATTTCATCTTAAAAGATGTTGGTTATTTATTAGCAACACATTCATTGAAGAGTGAACATAAGGACTAGAGCTTGCAAAGTAGAGAATGAGCAAGATGGATGTCCATGATCATCATCACTCTCAAGATTGTACTCTTCGAATATGCTTATTGTAGTATTTTGACGGGGATGGCGGGTTTCGGGTTCGGGTATTATTGAAACGGGTTTGAACCCATGAAACATGTCAGGTTTTATACTTTACCCAACAACAGCCTCGCGGGGTTAAAAAGACACCCATCCCCGTCCCCTAATAGGGTAAAAACCCGCGGGGACGCGTGTTTCGGGGCTCATTATCATCTTGAATCATGTGAGCATTAGTCCTTATGAACTTTTGCATAGTAGCGTTCTCCTCTGCGAAATGGATGGATTACATCTCGCATACCCGCGGGGACTCGAGGTACATAGGTAGAGGAGTCCCGAGGCCGGCAAGTTCCCCAACATGGCGACAAGTGTGAGGAGGCATTGTCTGCGGCAGGCCGTTGAAGCAGGCGGGTTGGCAGGAATCCAAGTCAAATCGGACAAGAGCGAGGAGGTAGAGTAGAAGGATACACACTGAATTTGTTTCTATATACACAGTGAACTTTCTTTTAATGTACACTTTTTTTTAAACATATGTTGAACATTTTTTCATACAAACCGAACTTTTTTAAAAGAATGATGTGCTTTTTAATATATTTTGAACTTATTTTAACATACAAAGACCATTTTTCTACAAACTGAACTCTTTTTAATGTACGCTGAACTTTTTCTAATATATGTTGAACATTATTTAAATACACATGAAACTTTATTTCCTTTTTAGAATGTTTAGCGTGCGTTTGATAAAGGAAGGAAAAAACCAAAAAGAAAAGCATCCGATTGTAATTAAAAAAACAGAAAAAACGAGAACCAGAAAAAACCCAGAAAAAACAAACAAAAAATGAGCAGGAATGAACAAAAACATAACAACAACACCAATGAATGAACGCAGCACGCTGCCGAACTAGGCCAGCCCATTTGTGCTCAATAGCGCGTAGCCTCTCCTGTTTGGCACATTACAGTGTTATTTGCAACTTGGTGCACACCCCCGTCGTCCTGGACTCAGCCCATTTTTGTTTTCTGTTTTCCTAACCTTCAAAAATACAAGTGCATTGAGGGAGATTCGAACTCCAATACGCCACCTCCATGTTTAGTCCCAGATGCGATAACACATCACAATTTTTTTTTCTTTTTTTTTTGCGAATAAAATCTTGCATTACTCAAAGTTTAGGATTACAATCACGTCCAACAATTTCCAGGACCTCATTCGGACCAGAGCCTAACCAAACCGCAGTTCGGCGTTGCAACCTACCAAAATTAGTCATGAAATGACTAGCACTATTACCGCTCTGACAAATGTGAGTAATGCAAGAATCTCTCTCTCCCATATTGCTGATGATCTCCCTGATCAAGAAAGCATACCTCCCATACTGCTGATGATCTCCCCGATCAAGAAAGCATACTTAGACATGTTGTGTTCATTTCCCTTGATCATTGTGTCTGCCTCCATACAATCAGATTCTATATCAACTAGCGGGATGACCGGCGCATTTACGCGGCTAGGTTTATTTTTATTTGTACATTTATGTTGTTTGTTTATTTATTAAATTAGTCCTGAAATTTGAATATGCTTTTGGGTACATACTTATGAAGACATATAGCCAAAATTTAGCATGGTGAAACTCATTTGTCATTGTAGAATAGTCAACCCTTAACCCTGCCTCCTTGATGGTATGCATTGTAGAATAGTCAACCCTTAACCTCATTCTCTGCCTCCTTGATGCTATGCATATATCTGTCAAGATCCTCGCCGCAAGACCATCACCTTGTTCAATGTTGAGTTGTCTGACACCATTGAAAACATCAAGGTGAAGATCTAGGACAAGGAGGGCATCCACCAAACCAGCAAACCCTGATCCTTACTGGTAAGTAGCTTGAGCAGGGTCGCACGTCGGCGGGGTACAACATCCAAAAGGAGTTTGCACTTCACTTGATGCTCTGCCTCTGCGGTGCACATTGTTGTTTAGCAGCTTTGGATGAACGGTTATGAATAAATAAGTGAGCCCTTAATATAGTATGAATTTCGTTGGTCGTGCCCGCTCTTATGCTCTTCTTTGGTCAGGAAGAACTGTGCCATGAATAGCGGACAACATTTGTTAATACTTGTATTGGTTTCTCCTGAAAATGTGTAGTCTGCATTTCTTCCTGGTACTGCTAGATTGACATTCATTTATGTCCAACACTTTAAATTTTTAAACCATATTTTTTTTTTTTGAAAAGGAGGATAACCCCCGGCCTCTGCATCAATCGATGCATGCAGCCATATTATTAAATAAAAACATAACAAGGTCTTAGGGTCCAAAGAAGCTCATAATCCGAGCAAAAGTCAAAAAAATAAATCTAAACGATAAAGAACAGATTACGATGTCTACCCACCTAGCCTATTATTAGCTCGCCATTCAAATCGGTTGAAGATAGCCCGTGCTACCGTCTCCCGCCAGTTGCACCCAATAACCAAAAGCTACCTGAAGTCCGCATGAGTGAGTAACGACCACATACGGATCCAAGCTGTAGCTTTGTAGATAACCTGCAAAAAATTATTGAATTTTGTCGCACTAAAAATCATATCATTCCTAGTATTTCATATAACCCAGAATAGTGCACATATCCCTATCCGAATATGTTTAGCTATGTGTATGTCCACTTCATTAAGACATGATCCCAAATAACGTGTTTATGCTCGTTGGGGGATGAACGTTAAAATCTATATGTATTGATCGCCATAATAATTTTGCAAGTGGACACTCGAGAAAGAGGTGTTTAATCGATTCATTTTGATCACAAAAACAACACCTGGAGTTACCAACCCGATTCCTTTTCACCAAGTTATCTTTGGTCAGAATGACTCCTTTGTGGACGAACCACATAAAGATTTTAATTCGAAGCGGAACTTTAATCTTCTATATGTGCAAAGACATCGACAATGGCCCAGAATCAATTAAGTCCCAATACATGGATTTCACTGAGAAGATTCCATTCATGGTTAATTTCCAGCGAATTGTATCAACCTGTCTAATAGTTGAACATCCATCAACCTACGGACCAGGTGCAACCAAGCATTCCAACGTTCCCCTACTAGGGATCTCCTAAATTTTATATAAGCGGTACCGAGTTTAATACTGTGGCGACATAATCCTCCTTACGTTGCACAGTATTATATAGGGAAGGGTATTGCAAAGCCAAAGGCGTCTCCCCTAGCCATGTATCCTCCGAGAATCTAGTAGTGGTACCATTACCAACTAGGACCTTCACCCATTCAAAGAAAGTAACCTTTGTCCTCATTAACCCCTTCCAAAAGGGTGAGTCCGCTGGCCTAGCGGTAACCTGGGCCAAAGTCTTAGAGTGTAGGTACTTATTCCGCAAGATTTGTACCCACATACCCTCGCTCTCAATAGATAGTCTGTATAGCCATTTGCTAAGAAGACATATATTCTTCACCTCAAAATTTTTGACCCCAAACCCACCCTGGTATTTTGGTCTACAAATGATATCCCATCTAGCCAATCTGTATTTCTTCTTGGCCTCATCACTTTGCCAAAAGAACCGGGATCTCTAGAAATCTAGTCTTTTTCGTACCCCTACCGGTACTTGAAAGAAAGATAAGAGGAACATCGATAGACTCGTCGAAACCAAATTTTCAAAACCAGTCGACCTCCGTAAGGCATTAGCTTGCCTTTCCAGTAACTTAGTCTTTTTTCAAATCTATCTTCTATAAATTTTCATTCCTCGTTTGTTAAACGTCTATGATGAATTGGGATCCCTAGATAACTAAAAGGTAAGGATCCCATTTCACAACCGAACAATTTTCCGTAATCGTCTTGTTCCTATTTGGCTCTCCCAAAGTAGAACAATTCACTTTTATTGAAGTTGATTTTTAGCCCAGACAGTAGCTCAAAAAAGGCATAACACAAGCTTCATATTCCTAGCTTTCACAAGATCGTGTTCCATGAATATAATAGTATCATACGCGTATTATAGGACGGAGACACCCCCATCTACAAGGTGGGGGACGAGTCGTCCTACTTGGCCACTCTCTTTGGCCCGACCAATATGTACTGCCAACATATCCGCTACAATCACTAGTAGAAAAACACCTATTAGTCCCGGTTCGTAAGGGCTTTTAGTCCCGGTTCATGAACCGGGACTAATGGGTCGTTACTAATACCTCCAACCATTAGTCCCGGTTCAAACACAAACCGGGACAGATGGGCCTCCATGTGGCCGGTCCGCCGAGCCCAGTCAGGGGGGCCTTTGGTCCCGGTTGGTGGCTCCAACCGGGACCAAAAGTTCATTTTTTTTTACAAATGTGGCTGCTTTAGGGGTTTTGGGGGTTATTTTTAAGTTGTTATTAGCTAGCTAATAGAGAGTTCTCTCTTATATAATAACAAGTCCTATGCATCATCATACAACTTCTACTCGTTATTAGTAATAAGTCATACGATCATCCTCATAGTCATCGAACCCAACCCTACATAATTGTTCTTAGCACATGATCATCAGTATCGGGTAGGACCTAAACACCCTTAAGGTAAAATAGCATAAAACAATATAGACCCTGACTCTCCATTATGAAGAATGGCGATCATCCTGTCTCCAATTCTTGCCCTTCGCTGCTTGTTGCTTACAAGAAGCTCCTTACGACTGTCCATGCATTTTTTCCATTCTTTGATTGTTATGTCTCCACTTCTTTTAGAAACCCGGTATGGACAATTGAGATTCGTAGGACGACCTGGTTGTATGTTCAAAACATGAAGGCTACCATGCGTATACATCAGATGAGGCACACAATCATTCGGGATTATCTGTTGAAAAACATAGTAATAACTTCGTAGTTAGCAATGATGTACTAGTTTTAGAAGTGTGCAAAAATATCACGGATGTCGTAATAGTAAAAAAATCTTACCAGGGTATCTCCATGGTAGTTACCGTAGTTCAACACGTGCACTAGTGGCACGTATTGACCATAATGTTGAGGAGTTTGATTGTAGATATTGTAATTCTCAAGATCAGTACAAAATACGACCAGATGAGTTTTCTCCTGATAAGTTAATTCAGAGCCTTCGGTGTAGTAGGTTCTGTCTACCATCTTCCGCACATTCTTTGAAGAATGAAAATAAGCTGTCAATGGAGATAAGTTGTCAACTATTTTGAAATAAACAATATAAATTACTTAATAACTATGTTAAGCTCACATGGGGAAGAATTGGAGGTGTATCAACAAGGACCCAAATCGAAGGTCTCTCTTGCTCGATTGTAGGATCACCAAGATCCATGGTGACAAACATACCCTTATCAAGACCATACATCTTGCAAAGTGCTACCCAATTTTTGCAACCAAAATGGGTTACACTCTGAGCATTGTACAACTTTACTTGAAAATCCACACCATGATGGGTACTTAGGATAATTTTTTTGGTTTCGAAACTTTCATGGTCTTCAAAACCCATCCTCTCCAAGACATAGCGTCTTGCAAAGCATGGGATAAGCTAGTCGAATTGGAAAAGATGAAAAATATTGTCATGATTAAAATAGTTGAAGTCATGAGTAATTACGAAAAAGAACTATTGTCGTCGGTTGCGTACCGTATGAACATCGAAGGTCTCCTCGAGCTTAATGCTGAAGCGACGATCTTCGTCCAGCTCAATGAACCTGTCGCAGATACCTCGGTCGTCGTGGCACTAGTCGCACTCCCCCGGGCGGTTTTCGTCGTTCGAGTATGACATATCCGGCCTATGTTCATAATTCAAATATTAAACTAGATTATTAATCACGGGTTGACTATCGGTGATGTACGTAGCTCCTCCTTTCATTCCTGAGTGCATTATTACATCAAATTGTCTAGCACACGGGAATGAAGGAGAACTTATCCAATATGAGCATTCAATAAACAAAACCAAATCATAAAATAAGCAAAACCAAATCATACAATAATACAAAGTAGTATTCAAATTAGCATGCATTCAATAATTATAAGCAAAAGTACATCATCTCTTGGTGTCCGTACATCGTCGAATATTATCACTAATATAGCATCACTACAACTAGAACCGTAGCGCCCGACGGGTATCGACGCGGGCGGTGGACACCCAAAGATAAGGAACCATCACAGGATCATAGCTCCAGTGAGATCCCTGAAGAACCTGCCAGGTATTGTCGAACCTGCCCTCCAATGCAACCATGTAGCGACGGACGTGCTCGTCCTCCTCGCTGACACGGTGACATACCACCTCCGCGGTGTCCGAAAGCCTCGGCACCGTCACTAGCCCACGCGACCGCCACCAAACAAGGATCGGGTCAACAATGGGCTGCCTCCTCACCAACCTATGTCCCCCGAAAGGTAGCACCTCCCAATACCAGCCCGGCGGAGCCCAGTCCCGAACATGGCCCTGATCAAGCAAGCCTCCACCGCCGAGTCGACGACGACGAGGATGCGGGATAGGCATCGCCGACGTCGATGCGGGAACTACTTCTATATATAGTTAAATAAAGTAGTTTTATTAATTAAATCAACTAGCTAGTTCAACTACTAAACACTTACTATAAATAAATAAAGTAGTACTTACTAAGAACAAACTACTTCTATATATAGTAAAATAAAGTAGTGTATTAAATCAACTAGCTAGTTCAACAACTAATTATATTAAACACTTTCTCTTCTTATTTTTTTATTTTTCTAACTAGTATTTTTCTAACTAGTTTTTTTCTAAAAATAAAGTAGTTTCATTTTTCTAACTAGTATTTTTCTAACTAATCTAACAAAAATCATAAAAAGTCTAACAAAATCTAACAAAAAAAATCTACTAACAGAAAAAAAATCTAACATAATATGAACAAATTAATTACACAATCTAAATTACACAATATGAACTACATATCTAAATTACACCACATCTAATCTGCCAAATAAATCTATGAACTAACAAAAAATCTAAACAAAATCTAACAAAAAAATCTACTAACAGAAAAAAAATCTAACATAATATGAACAAATTAACTACACAATCTAAATTACACAATATGAACTACATATCTAAATTACACCATATCTAATCTAACAATTAAATCTATGAACTAACAAAAAAATCTAAACAAAATCTAACAAAAAAAATCTACTAACAGAAAAAAAAATCTAAAAAAAATCTCACGGCCGACGACGGCGACGGCGAGGTGCCGCAGGGCGGGCGGCGACGTCGGGGCGGGGCGGCGACGGCGCGCGTCGGGGCGGCAGGGGACGGCGTCGGGGCGGGGCGGCGACAACAGCGGGGGCGGGCGGCGACGGCGTCGGGGCAGGGCGGCGACGGCGAGGTGACGGCAGGGGACGGCGCTCGGCGTCGGGAGAGATCGAACTCGGGGTGGGGCGACAGTGCTACTTATATAGCAAAGGCTTTCGTCCCGGTTTGTACGACAAACCGGTATCAATGCCGGCCTTTTGTCCCGGTTGGAGCCACCAACCAGGACCAAAGGCCTCTTTTCGGCAGCGCAAAGGGCGGGAAACGAGGACCTTTGGTCCCGGTTGGTGGCTCCAACCGGTACCAAAGACCGGCATTGGTACCGGTTCGTGCCACCAACCGGTACCAATGGACCCGTCTAATTTTTTATTTTCTGCAACTGTTTTTTAGTGGATTCTTTCTGCAGCTGTTTTTTTAGTCCCACCTCGCCAAGGGAGAGGCACTCACAGCTGTTTATAAGCCTTGAGTGCAGAGACGATGAAGAAGAGGCTCAATGCTCACCTGCACGTTGGTTAGCTTCAAGCCTTGAGGAATAGAGTAGACTGCACAGAGCTATGTGCAGTGCAGTTGACACTATTCCGAAAGGCTTGAAGCAAATTAACGAGCATTGCGCCTCTTCTTTATTTTTAATGACTTATTTTTAATAGTTGTGATTAACTTAACTAAAAAATGAGCATAGATGCTTATTTTTAATGACTTATTACAACTCAGAAATAAAAAGAAAAAATAAATATAGCAGAAAAAAAACTATATAAAAAACTACTCAGAAATAAATAGAAGCAAAAATAGTTGTGATTAACTTTACTAAAAAAATGAGCTTAGATGCTTATTTTTAATGACTTATTACAATTCAGAAATAAAAACAAAAAAATAAATATAGCAGAAAAGGAAAAAAACTATATAAAAAACTACTCAGAAATAAATAGAAGCAAAAATAGTTGTGATCAACTTAACTAAAAAATGAGCTTAGATGCTTATTTTTAATGACTTATTACAACTCAGAAATAAATAGAAGAAAAAATAGTTGTGATTAACTTAACAAAAGAATGAGCATAGATGCTTATTTTTAATGACTTATTACAATTCAGAAATAAATAGAAGAAAAAATAGTTGTGATTAACTTAACTAAAAAATGAGCATAGATGCTTATTTTTAATGACTTATTACAATTCAGAAATAAATAGAAGAAAAAATAGTTGTGATTAACTTAACTAAAAAAATGAGAATAGATGCTTATTTTTAATGACTTATTACAACTCAGAAATAAAAAGAAAAAAATAAATATAGCAGAAAAGAAAAAAAACTATAATAAAACTACTCAGAAATGAGCATAGATGCACTTATAGAGAAAATTAGACCTAAATTCATAATATATTTCTACTAACTTCAGAGAAATTCAATATGAATTTAGGTCAAATTTCCTGTATAAGGGCATCTATTTTCACTTTGAGAGCAGCTTAACAAGGCAGAGAGGGAGGGACTTATAAACCGGTGTGAGCCCCCTTCGGTTGGCGAGGTGGGACTAAACTCTAGCCGTAACGAGGACCAATACTTTAGTCCCGGTTGGTGGTATGAACCGGGACTAAAGGGAAACCTTTGGTCCCGGTTCATGCCACCAATCGGGACCAATGGTGGTGGCCCAGGAGCGAGGCGCATTGGTCCCGGTTCGTCCCACCAATCGAAACCAATAGGTCCAGACGAACCGGGACCAATAGCCAAGTGGCCCGGCCGGCCCCCGGGGCTAACGAACCGGGTCCAATGCCCCCATTGGTCCCGGTTCTGGATTGAACCGGGACTAATGGGTTGACCTGGCCTGGACCATTGCCCCCTTTTCTACTAGTGAATGTTAAACAACACAGGAGATATGGAGTCCGCCTGTCATAACCCCTTATGTGTATGGAAATAAAGACCTGTGTCATCATTGACTTTTATTCCGACACTGCCTTTCTATATGAATGAATCCACCTGAGACCTCCAAGATTCATTGAACCCCTTCATACGTAAGGCTTGCTAGAGGAAGGGTCATTTGACCTTATCATACGCCTTTTCAAAATCCACTTTGAAGATAACACCATCTAGTTTCTTTGTATGTGGTTGAGCAGATTTTTTGGTAACCGGGTTGAGTGCTAACTCTTTTATTATGCTGCTTCAAGTTTGGAAGTTTCACCATTTCCCCTCAATTTGGAGTTCCAATTGATCATGCTATTGAATTCATCTTGACATGGACCACTTATCCATGAGACGAAGCAAGACCAACACCAACAAAATGTAGGCCATAGTTGCAAAAGTTGCATCCCTAGTCAATTATTAGTTACCACCGGTGACGCCGGAATATCTTAATGATGTTGCTGCTCTTGACCTCATGCCACCCCTTTGTGTGGTCCTCGCCCGTGATGCTCTCTTGTGTATTTTGTGGTCCAGCAGATGCAGATGCAGGTGTGGTGCCATCCTTGGAGGCAGGATCCATGGATGATGCAATGATCAGTGTTGAGTTCATCACCGTCAAGCTCCTATAGCATGTGAAGAAATGCAGGTACGACTCTACCAGGATGTGTACAGTAAGGATGAATAAAACCACAAGCTAATTCTTGGCACACTTGTTGCTAACACTTTCCCGAGACCTATCACTCCCACCAAATGTCTAGGCTACTGACATAACAACCAAAAAAGTGGAATATAACAACAACTAATCTAACATCCGTGGTTCTCCCGACGTTGCAAATTTGACATACCAAATAGACCTAGGGAAGGGAAGGGAGGTTCTGCAACTAAGTAGGCGACAGTCGAGGTCAAAAATTATATAATAAAGGTGAGATATTTGATGGCATAAAGAGCATGGATCACCTACATTATTAGGCGTGAAGAGTTATTCCAGTTTCATGTCAAGTATATGAATAATTTGAAACCACAACATCAGTTCTCTTAGGTTGGCAGCTAGCTTCTCCCTTTACGAAGCGTACATGCATGTTGTGAGGAGAAGAGGACCCATAATAGGGTTCGAGTTTTTGCTTTTGCCCTCTCGTATGCCTCTTGTGACATGCACACAATAAAGCTATGGATATAAACTAAGTTGACTACAATGTCAGAATGAAGGAAATGAAAGAAGAGTATTTGTGGATAAAGATGCCAACATGACAACAATAAAGAAACGTGAATTATGTGAAACTTCCCATACACCAGTCAAGCAACAATAAAGAAACATAACAATCTGAGTATAAAGGAGTACTCAGACTCACATATCTTCTGAATTGCAACATAAAAAAATGTACTTCTGCTATCTGAGTTGAATTTGCAGCTAAAAATGACTCAAGTTGCGACAGTTCAAAATATTGTTTATAATAAAGACCTTGTGTTTTGGTTATCTTGCCATTTGCAGAAAAAACTTGGTTTTGATCTTAGTGAACGTGAAATTATGTAAGAAAGTTTGTTGGTAAATACACAATTTATATTTAGTAGCTACTCTAGAAAATTACAGTGCAAATATTTGTGAACAAAAGACACCAGATCCTTCTTTATTCTAAAATTGAGTCCTAACACATAATCTATATTAAACCATGTCACTTCTAACTAACAACCATTCGATTCAACTTAAAAAATGTTGGACTAGTTGTTCGAGATTCTATGAAAAACCAATTCTTTCTGAGCTGGACCAAATATATAGGAAAAATTATGAACAACTGTAATGTTGAAGAATTACATTATATAAAGATATCAGTATCTCAATGGAATATTCTCGTCTCTTCTAGCTTCACTGAGGCATCACCACGGCTGACTGGTTGAGATAATCCTACATCAGCCATTCTTGGATGAATTCATGTGCCCCTCTTGTAGATCTAGAGTTCTGGCCTACCTCCGGTCGAGATATGATACGCGAACCTCGCCGCATCCCTGTCCTGTGTGTTTCCACCCCATCACGGTCATCTCCGTCCAGATCTGGGTGTCCCGCTGCCAGATCTGGAGCCCTGCTTCTCCTCTCAGTTGATCTTGGCCAGGTGAAAGCACAAGTGCTCCCTGGGTGATTTTGGTAATTAATGTCAACATATATTTTGTTGGACTAATAGTTTTATCTAGTGCATTTCAGATAAGTCCAACAGTGGAGTGGAAAGGACAAGAGGATGTGGAACCCCTTCAAAATTCTAAGGACAAAGATTGGCAAAAGCTCGAGACTCTTCATTTCTATTCAAGTGATCCAAGATCACATTCAGTCCATAGGAAAGCCAATACTATTAAAAAGGGACGAGGTGTTGCTTAATGGTCTACTTGCTCAAAGTGCTTAGTGATATTGATCCAGAACCCTCAGCCAGTTTCTACATCCAAATATGTCCAAACCCCAATTCCAAACTCGGTCACACAGATTCTTTCTACCCGGAGCCACCAAGTTCATTTGACATAGCCACTGGTAGAAAACCCTAACAATGCGGTCACACCGATACGGATCTCGGTCCCACCGAGATGGCCTTGCTAGCACTCTGTGATCTATTGCATTCACTTTGGTCCCACCGAGTCTATGCATTCGGTCACATCGAGTTGGTTTGACAGATTCTCTCTTTCTTATTGCTTCACTTCGGACCACCAAGTTGATGCAATCGACACCACCGAGATGAAGTTTGCCCTAAGCCCTAGCACATCGGTCCCACCGAGTTGTTCTAGTCGGTCCCACCGAGATTCCTAACGTTCATATTTTTGAATAGATTGGGGCCACCGAGTTTCCTAATCGGTGCCACTGAGATGAGTCAAAAGTGTGTAACAATTGGATTTTGTGTGGAGGCTATATATACCCCTCCACCCCTTCTTCCTCATTGAGGAGAGCCATCAGAACATGCCTACACTTCCACCATTCATTTTCTGAGAGAAAACCACCTACTCATGTGTTGAGATCAAGAGATTCCATTCCAACCATTTGAACCTTGATCTCTAGCCTTCCCTAAGTTGCTTTCCACTCAAATCCTTCTTCCAGCATAGCCAAATCTGTGAGAGAGAGTTGAGTGTTGGGGAGACTATCATTTGAAGCACAAGAGCAAGGAGTTCATCTTCTACACATCATCTATTACCTTTTGGAGAGTGGTGTCTTCCAGATTGGTTAGGTGTTGCTTGGGAGTCTCCGTCATGATGTGGAGTTGAACCAAAAAGTTTGTAAGGGCAAGGAGATCTCCTACTTCGTGAAGATCTACCCAAGTGAGGCAAGTCCTTCATGGGCGATGACCATGGTAGGATAGACAAGGTTGATTCATCAGGGACTCTTAGTGGGTGGAGGCCCCCGTGGACTCGCGTAGACGTTACCCTTCATGGGTTGAAGTCTCCATCAACGTGGACGTACGATAGCACCACCTATTAGAACCACGCCAAAAATTCTCCGTGTCTTCATTGCATTTGCACACTCCATTCCCATCCCTTTACATTCTTGCAACTTGCATGCTTTACTCTCTTGGCTGCCTATACTCTTGTCATGCTTGCTTGACATGTATTCTGTGTGCTTTAACATGTGCTAGACTCAACCTTAACTTGAAGAAATTAAAAACTACCACTTTTTCTTGTTAAGGGTCTAATCACCCCCCCCCTAGACCCCTCTTATCGATCCTTTCACCAGGACACATCCCTCCCATCGTCCCACCTTCCCCCTCGTCCTTTTGTCATCGGGTTCTGGTCCACATCAGTTCTACCGCGCCGGTAAACGGTCCTTGGCATATCTGGTTGAGTTTTTGGCTTGCTGCTGGCCGGATTATTGTCATTGGTTGGTCGTTCGTGGCATCCGTGGCTTGGGTTTGTGATGGTGTGTTCGCCAGGCGGTCTAGCCTCCTATTCTTTGGCTAGGCAGGATTGGGGCATGCTACCTCTCTCCCCACTATAGCACGATGAACAATCATAGGCATTTTAAGGTGGCATATAGGTAAATTGCCTCAAATTCTTTAGTACTCCCTCCATCCGGAAATACTTGTCATCAAAATGACTAAAAAGGGATGCATCTAGACGTATTTTAGTTCTAGATACATCCGTTTTTATCCATTTTGATGACAAGTATTTTTGGACGGAGGGAGTATATAGAAGGCAATTGTGAGTAATTCCTCATAAGATGGTGCTTATGTAGGCATTTTAATGAAACGCCTCTGAAGCTCCCTGTATTTCCCGGCACATGTCAAAACGCCTCAATATTGCTTACTATTGGGGGCGTTCGGCAAAAGCGCCAGTAGCATTTAGGACATCTCCAATGGTAACCTGCAAATTTCCTCCCGCATCCGTCTGCGGACATGGGGGACTAGTCCGCAGATACGGATTGGGAAGGCCGCCATCCAATCGTAGCCGCATACATGCGGCCTTCTTCTTTTTTTTAAACCCGATGATCAAATAGCCGCATACAAAGTGTAGAGACGTTCGAATAGCCGAATGCAGCAACCATTCAAATTTAATATTTGTCAAATATTACATCCCAACATTTTTTTTCCCTTTGACCATCCACCGATGCTTAATCATATCTTCCTTCAGTTGCTCATGAGTTGGTCGATGCCAAATTTGTTGATGCATTTGAATATACTCTTCAAATGTGGCCGGATTTTGGTCTGGAAGTTGGATAGGATCACCCATATTCTCAAATTCTAGAGTTGCGTCAATATCATCACCTTCATCCTTGACGATCATGTTGTGCATGATCACACCACATGTCATCACCTCCCACAAGGTCTCCGGATCCCATTGGTTAGCAGGTCCATGAACAACTGCAAAACAGGCCTGCACAACGCCAAATGCCCTCTAGAATTCCTTTCTAGCCGCTTCTTGTCTTTGGGCAAAGCGAGCATTTTTCTGGCCAACTGGGTTAGAGATTGTGCTGACAAAGGTAGCCCACGGAGAATAGATATCGTCAACCAGATAATAGCCCATGTTGTACTCATGTCCATTGGCAGTACATTGGCAAGGAGGAGCTTTTCCTTCAGTCAGCCCCACAAACAATGGTGATCACTGCGGCACATTGATGTCATTGTGAGACTTGGGCATGCTAAAGAAAGCGTGCCACAAAGATCTTGTGATGCAATTGCTTCAGGAATTATGGTGGACTTCTAAACATGACCCTGATATTGTGCTTGTAAAGCATTCGGGAAGTTCTTACATTTTCCAGTGCATGCAGTCAAGAGATCCAAGAAAACATGGCCACCTCTTACTTCTGAGATTGCCAAGAGCCTCTCTGTGTCTGTCTTAGTTGGTTCTCTTAGGTACTAAGGTCCGAACACCTTGACCACTTCAGTTGCAAACCTTACCATGGCATCTCCGCATGTGCTCTCAGAAATTCATAGGTACTCATTCCACGAATCAGTGGTCGTGCCATATGCAAGCATATGGAGTGTGGCCGTGCACTTCTGGTAACCAGAGAACACAATCATTCCCATGGCGTCCTTCTACAAGATGAAGTAGTCATCATATGACCGGATGCCTTGGTAGAAACAATCGAATACAGTGTTACACATCCGAAAACATCGTCTAAAATGGTCAACAAAGAGTACATTGAGTGCAAAGTAGTCAGCCATCAGTGTCGAATGGCCGTGCACCCTGTTACGTTCAAGCACTCGATGACCCTTTATCGAGCCCTTGAAGTTGAGAACATGCTCCCCCGCACGCTCCGCGTCTTCAAGGGCCACCGCATGAATCATTCCCGTCTCATCGGAGTACTCCTCCTCGTCCAACAAGCTGTCAGACGACTCAACAAATTACTCGTATATGTACTCCAAATGGGAATCCATTGCTATGAAGAAGAAGAAGGGAAAACTTTTTTAGCTCCACCAATTCATCTAACAGTTTCCAGCCATGGTAAGTATAGCAGCGGACGGTACCTGGCAGCGGGGGGGGGGGGGGGGGGGGGTTGTACGGCCACGAAGGAGAAGCGGGGTGGAGCCATGCTGGAGCGCTGGAGGCGACAAAGACGTAGATTTCCGGTAGGGGTGTGGCGTGACAGCCGGGATGGTGGAGCGGTGACGAAGGCAAAAGAGGAAGGATGAAGAAGAGAAAATGGGAAGAATGGAGGTGCGGGGTCTGGGAAGGGTTTTGAGTGGGTGTGGGGGGGGGGGATTAGAGTCCTACGTGTCTTATGTTCGGACTCCTGCAAACCTCCCCTGGTGTTGACTTCGGTTTGCGGCAGAAAACGCGTCTGGATCGTCTCATGGACCGATATAGACTCATGTGGAATGGTTTCGACGGTTCGGACGTGGGTGGTTTGCATGTCCACCTAGGAGACGGCTTAGAAGATATTTTTTGGGTGGAATGCTTCCAATGTAACACAATCTTTCATTTAGACAGTTTCATGGATGAGAAAATAATAATTAGAAAACCAAATTGTCCTCATCACCAATAGGGAGCTCCGCCACTGCCAGTCAGGATCCAAGACCGGCGTTGCTTCCTGTGCTCACCAGCACAGCCCCTAGAGACGTGCTGGTTGACGAGCCGAAGTCCCCTGCCGGTCTCCCTGCTGGTTCGTCCTCCACCAGTGTGGTAGGACCCGGAGAGTATGGAGAATTTCTAAGAATTTCTATGGAAAATTGAGACGGATCTCGTATGAGTTTGAGGAACTCTAGGGTTACAATATACTAGCCATGACGGCAATAAGAGAATATCATCCAAAAGCATATTAGTTCATGCCACAACCCGGCTAGTTATAGGGGAGGGTTTAACCCGAATAGGAAAATAGTAACTCTCAGCTCACACACTGTTACAGCGGTAATAACCATCAACGTCTGTGATGAGTCTATCGCCACGGATTGTTCCTAGCCATTGGATAACTGAATCGTTACCTGCTACCCACTGAACTAAGGCAGCTATATATCAGGACCTGACATTGCTCCCCTCTTGAGACACAACGTGTCCTCACGTTGTCTGTCCAGCCGCATGTCAAGCTTGGGTAGTCTCTTTGAAGAACTTAGGGAAAGTGTATTTGATGAAATATGCATCCTCCCATGTCGCTTCTTCTGGCGATAACTTTTGCCACTGAATGAACCACTGAACCACTGGCATGTTGTGTCTGGGCACTTGTCGAACTTGTAGAATAGCCTCTGGTCTAGTTTTTATAGTGCCATCTTCATTTACCATTGGCAGATAAGGACTAGGAATAGACTTAGGTCCAATATGCTTCTTGAGCTAGCTCACGTGAAAAACTGGGTGGATCTTGACTTCAGCAGAGAATTGTAACTTATATGCATATTTGCCAATTTTCTGACTTATTAGGAATGGTCCATAGTACTTGTTTTGTAGTTTAAGAGCTCCTCTGAACCCAAAGGCAGTGAGCCTGTATGGTGCAATTTTCAGGTATACCAAGTCTCCCACCTCAAATGTTCTTTCCACTGTTTTCATATCAGCATAGTGCTTCATTCTTTGTTGTGCCTTGTGCAAATTTTCCTTGATTTGCTCCAACATTTGTTGTTTAGAAGAGAGGAATTCTTGAGCTTCTGTGTCTTCTGGACAAGGAATTGCTAGCTCACTAATTAAAGGAGGTGGAAACTGTAACGCCCCAGTTTCGATGCGCCAAGTGTCAGCCAGTTATTCGCCGTCGTTGCCATGTCATTTGCTTGCGTGTTGCATTTTATCATGTCATCATGTGCTTTTCATTTTGCATACGTGTTTGTCTCATGCATCCGAGCCTTTTCCCCGTTGTCCGTTTTGCAATCCGGCGCTCCTATGCCCTCCGGCGTTCCCCTTTCGTCTCTCTTCGTGTGCGGGTATTAAACTTTCTCGGAATGGCCCGAGTCTTGCCAAGCGGCCTTGGTATAACACCGGTAGACCGCCTGTCAAGTTTCTTGCCATTTGGAGGTCGTTTGGTACTCCAACGGTTAACCGCGTAGCCCGAAACCCCCCTTTCTCTTTGCAGCCCAACACCCCTTCCAAATTGGCCCAAAACCCATCTAACTCCCCTCCATGCTCTCGGTCGTTCGATCACGATCGCGTGGCCGAAAACTGCTTCTCATTTGGACTCTCCTAGCTCCTAGAAACTATAAATATGCCCTCTCCCCCGAAATCCCGGGTCCAAACCCTAGCCCCGCTCCCCTCGCGCGCCGGACATGTCCAGCCCCGCCGGACATGTCCAACCGCCACGTCGCCCGACCAATCCGGAGCCGCCACGTCATCTCCGCCGCCTCCCCAACCAATCTGGAGCCGCCACCTCACCTCCCCCGCGCCCACTTCGCCACAGGGCCCGCGGAGCCCATCTCCGGCCCGCTCCAGGCCACGGCAGGCCCGATCCGCACGGTCAGCCCGCGCACGCGCCCGAGCCCCGTAGCTCCTCCGTCCGCCCCGTCGCCGACGAACCCCGCCGTCGCGACCTCGGCCTCGCCGCCGCAGTTGAGCGCCGCCGCCACCCGACTTCGCCGGAGCACCGCGCGCCTCCGCCCGGTCGCCTCCCTCCACCTGCCGCCTCGACGGCGCCTCCTCACCCCGGCCGCCCGTGCCCGGTGCCGCGCTCAGGCCGCCCGCCCGCGCCTCGCCTCCTCTCGCTCCGGCCGCGCCTCCCCGCGCCTGCCGCCCCGCCCGTGAAGCTCCTCCACCGCTGGATCCGGTGCCTGGAGGCCCGATCCACCGGTTCCCGGCCTCCCTTGCCGCCGCCTTGCCCGGATCAGGCGGATCCGGCGAGGTCTGCTGCCGCCGCCGCCATGAACGAGCTCGAGAGCGGGCAGAGGAGCTGCTCCTCCCGTGCGCCGCTCGGGACGCCCGCGTGGGCCTCGGCCCAGCCAGCTCCAGCCGGAGGCCCAGCCCAGCGCCCGGCCTGCCCCGGCCTCTCCACTTCTGGGCTCAGCCCATGGGTGAGCTTTGCCCCTATCCCGTGCCCTGTGCGTCATATAGCCATATAGCGCCCGTCTGTTTTTTTTCCAGTAAACGACAGTCCCAGATCTGTGTAATTTTCTTGCCATGTTCGTCATCCCGTATCTCTGCATCCGTAGCTCCGTTTCGTGCGTGTAATATGTCAAATTGTTCGTCTCAATGAGTACATCATTTAATTCCATTGCATCATATTCATTTGAGCTCATCTTGATGCCTTAATCATCGTTGTAAGAGTGCTTCATGATGTTATCTGCTGTCTGTTAACAGAACGAGCTCATTTGTCATTTTTGCCATGATTGATATGTGCATCCTATGAGGTTGATGTCTACATGTGTTTTGAACTATGCCATGCCTTATTTACAGAGGTGCTTACCATGTATTTTTGTGATCAATGTGGTGACTAGCACAAGCATGCAAACTAGGCATCGTGATGTTGCTGATTTCAGTCCCCGTTCTGCTGTTATTTTGATGCCATGTAAACTTGATGCTACAGAGAGATCCATGCATATTTAGAAATAGTTCAGTAAGGATGTTCTGAACATAGGGTTATTGTCTATCCATCCCTGCCCTTTGTTGCAATTATGGAGTAGTCTAGCATGTCATTTGAGTTCTCTACTTTTGCTTCAAAATGTTTCCTGGCAGATTGTTTACATGTTATTCAATTTGGCCGAGGTTGCTATAGTTGATCCTTGCATGCTATGGACTTGTTCTTGACTTGGTTTGTTTCACAAACATGTCTTCTTGATGATGCTATGCTTATATTGTCATGCAATGATTTGTGGTGAGTGATTCAAGCTTGTTAAGTAGTGTTCATGATGTTGTTGTTTTGCTAGGCTAAATCTGATATTTCGTGATGCTATATAAACATGTTGCTACTAATCATTCTATGCATAATCTGGAGATGCTCTATAAATATGTCTTGAACTACATGGCATGCCCTATTCATCCATGCCCCTGGTAGCATTTATAGCCTGCTGTAGCTTGTTCATATCTTGCTCCAAAGTTGCTTCATAATGTTGTTGTCAGCCTGTTAACATTAAGTTCAGTTGTTTCCATGTGTTCTGCTAGTGTTCCATGCACCCTATGGACTTGCTCTTGCCATGCTTAGCTTCACAAACATGTCTTCTTACTGTTGGTTGCCTTGCCATGCCATCGTTTGCTCTGTAGTGAGTTGCACAAGCTCATCTACATGCCTTCATAATTCTGTTCCTGCCATGTTTGAATCTGTATTATAACTTGCCATGTTTACATGGGTGCCATCATATCTTCTGATCCTTTTTGGCTTATGGTCAGTAAAGGACATTTGATCTATGCATTTATTAGATTCATGCCATGCCTTTGTTTGCCATGACAAGTTCCTGTAACATGTTGTTTGATAGCTCTGAACATTGCATCGTGATATTATTTTCTGCAAAGTCTGGAATTGTTATAACTGGCAATCTTACCATGTGTGTTTGAGCATGTTCTAGTGATTTCTGGAGTTAGCTCAGTGTTCATGTTTTGTAATGCTTTACCTATAAATCATGCCCATGTCTTTTGTTTTTATGTTAGGATGCTATAGCTTATTGTTTTGATACTTGCAATATGCCTAGTTGCTGTTTTGGACAGCTTGTCCTTTAAACTTGTTTCATGTGTGTGTGTTGAACCGTTGCTCCGTTTTGAGTGTGCTCTATATGAAACTTGCTTAGAATTGCATGTAGCTTCATATTATCATGTTGCATCCTTGTTTTGAGGTGTTTGCTTGATGTTTGGGTGCATTTTGCATCAATGCCATGTTGATCTTGTTTTGCTCATATCTTCTAGGCCGTAGCTCCGAACTAAATGAACTTTATATGTAACTTGACTAGAATCTCGTGTAGATCATCTTGGTGCATCTTAACTTGCTGTTTAACAACTTGAACATAAGGTTTATTCAGATCTGGACCAACTTTGAAATATGCATATGAGGACTTACCGGAATTGTTATATGTTGTTCCCGGCCTCATTTAAACTTGCCTTGATGTGTTGCTCTTGTTTGAATCATCTCTTGCCGTGAGTAGCTTCATGTAGCTTTGCCACGCATCATGCCTTGTTCATGTGTGGTGTGTTTAGTATGTTGTGTGCTTCTTCTCGATAGTTCCTGTTCCGTTGCGATCGTGGGGATTCGTTCGTCTACGCTTGGTTCGGCTTCATCCGTTCATCTTATTCATGGACTCATTCTTCTTCCTTGCGGGATTTCAGGCAAGATGACCGCTACCCTGGATCTCACTACTATCATTGCTATGCTAGTTGCTTCGTTGTATCGCTATGCTGCGCTACCTATTACCTGTTTATCAAGCCATCCCAAATTGCCATGAACCTCTAACCTTTGACACCTTTCCTATGCAAACCGTTGTTTGGCTATGTTACCGCTTTTGCTCAGCCCCTCTTATAGCGTTGCTAGTTGCAGGTGAAGTTGAAGATTGCTCCATGGTGGACAGGATTTTGGTTGGGATATCACAATATCTCTTATATTATTAATGCATCTATATACTTGGTAAAGGGTGGAAGACTCAGCCTTATGCCTGGTGTTTTGTTCCACTCTTGCCGCCCTAGTTTCCGTCATACCGGTGTTATGTTCCCGGATTTTGCGTTCCTTACGCGGTCGGGTGATTTATGGGACCCCCTTGACAGTTCGCTTTGAATAAAACTCCTCCAGCAAGGCCCAACCTTGGTTTTACCTTTTGCCTCACCACCACCTACTTTTCCCTTGGGAGTCGCTCTCTCGAGGGTCATCTTTATTATAGCCCCCCGTGCCAGTGCTTGTCTAAGTGTTGGTCTGAACCAGAGCCACTTGCAGCGCCACCTCGGGGAAACTTGAGGGTTGGTTTTAGTTGTACGTAGTGTTCATCTGGTGTTTCCCTAAGAACGAGATATGTGCAGCTCCTATCGGGATTGTCGGCGCATCGGGCGGTCTTGCTAGTCTTGTTTTACCATTGTCGAAACGTCTTGTAAACCGGGATTCCGAGTCTGATCGGGTCTTCCTGGGAGAAGGTCTATTCCTTCGTTGATTGGGAGAGCTTGTCATGGGCTAAGTTGGGACACCCCTGCAGGGTATAATCTTTCGAAAGCCGTGCCTGCGGTTATTGGCAGATGGGAATTTGTTAATGTCCGGTTGTAGATAACTTGACACCAGATCTGAATTAAAACGCATCAACCGTGTGTGTAGCCGTGATGGTCTCTTTTCGGCGGAGTCCGGGAAGTGAACATGGTTTCTGGGTTATGTTTGACGTAAGTAGGAGTTCAGGATCTCTTCTTGATCATTACTAGTTGACGACCGTTCCGCTTGTTCTCTTCTCACTCTTATTTGTGTATGTTAGCCACCATATATGCTTAGTCGCTACTGCAGCCTCACCACTTTACCCCTTCCTTTCCCTTTTAGCTTTGCTAGTCTTGATACCCATGGTAATGGGATTGCTGAGTCCTCGTGGCTCATAGATTACTACCACAACAGTTGCAGGTACAGGTTTTGCGATGATCGCTCACGCGAGAGCGATGCTTGCTTGCGTTGAGTTCTTCTTCTGCTTCTTCTTTGATCAGGGGATAGGTTCCAGGTCGGCAGCCTGGGCTAGCAGGGTGGATGTCGTTTGAGTTTCTGTTTGTGTTTCATCCGTAGTAGGATGATGCTCTTGTATTGTGATGTTGTATTCGTGTGGCATTGTATGCCTTTTGTACGTATCCCCATCTATTATGTAATGTTGATGTAATGATATCCACCTTGCAAAAGCGTTTCAATATGCGGGTCTATCCTTGGTGGGACCTTCGAGTTCCTTTTGGATAGGGTCACATATTGGGCGTGACAGAAACCCATATAGAGCTTGGAAGGGGGACGTCTTCAGAGCAGTGTGATATGTGGAATTGTTCCAGTACTCAGCTAGAGGTAACCAAGACATCCACTTCTTTGGTTCATTTGTGGTCATGCACCTTAGATACGTCTCCAAACATTGATTGACTCTTTCTGTCTGACCATCAGTTTGAGGATGGTAAGCTGTGCTATACCTCAATTCCACTTTCAATGCATTGAAGACATCTCTCCATAGTTTACTTGTGAGTATTCTGTCTCTATCTGATATGATCAACTTAGGAGGTCCATGCAACCTAATGATTTGATCCACAAATGCTTGAGCAACAGTGAGGACAGAATAAGGATGTGACGGTGGAATAAAGTGAGAATATTTAGTAAACCTATCCACTACCACCATTATGACTTCTTTTCCTTGGGAATTTGGCAACCCTTCAATAAAATCCATTGTCACATGCTAACAAGCCATGTCAGCCATAGGAAGGGGATCTAAAAGGCCAGGTTGCAGGTAGTGCTCATGCTTTGCTCTTTGGCAAATATGACAGGAAGCAGTGAATTTCTCTACCTCTTGCTTGAGACCAGGCCAGTAGAATATGTTTTTAATTCTCTTGTAAGTTTCTCTCACTCCTGAGTGTCCTCCCACAGGTGAATTATGTAGTGCTTGAATTAACTTAGTTCTTAAAGCAACATTAGTTCCAACCAATACCTTGCCCTTGTTTCTGATAATTCCAGCATGAATGGTGTAATCAGAAGTAGCAGAAGGCTGTTTCAGCAGCAACTGTTCCATTAACTGCTGTGACACCGGGTCTTGTTGGTAACTTGCAATGAGATCTTCTGCCCATACAGGTGTGATAGTAGACATAGCTAGGCAACTTGGAAGTAGTCTTGACAGAGCATCTGCAACTCTGTTTTCACTCCCCTTTTTGTACTGGATTTTGAAATTAAATTCCAGAAGCTTCATCATCAGTTTGTGTTGTACTCCTTTTGTAATCTTATGATTAGTAAAGAATTTCAATGACTGCTGATCTATTTTAATGATTAGCTCATTTCCTAGGAGATAGTGCCTCCATTTCTTGAGTGCTTCCAAGATAGCAAGAGCTTCTTTTTCATATGTTGATAATGCTGCATTTCTAGGACAGAGAGAAGAATTATAGTATGCCAGTGGCCTGCCTTGCTGCATTAGAACTGCACCTATGCCTTTTCCTGAAGCATCTATTTCCAATACAAATGGAAGAGAAAAGTTTGGTAGTGCTAGTACAGGGGCTATGGTTAGGGCCTTTTGAAGCTGTGCAAATGCCTGATCATGTTCTTGTTTCCATAAGAACTGCCCTTTCTTGAGAAGATCATGTAGTGGTGTGCAAATCATGCCATAAACTTTGATGAATGTTCTATAATACCCAGCTAGGCCCAAAAAACTTATCAACTTTGTAACAAAATCTGGTATTGGCCATTCAGCAATAGCCACTATATTTTTAGGATCAGTTGCTACTCCCTTTTTAGATATGATATGTCCCAGATACTCCACTTGTTGCGCAACAAAGACACATTTTGACATTTTTGCAAACAGTTGGTGCTCTTTTAGTAATTCTAGCACTATTTGCAAATGTTCTTTGTGTTCCTGGAGACTTTTGCTATAAATTAATATATCATCAAAGAAAACCAGCAAAACATTTCTGAGATATGGACCAAAGATACTGTTCATCAGTGCCTGAAATGTCCCTCGACCATTTGACAGACCAAATGGCATCACTAGATATTCAAAATTGTCCAAATAAGTTCTGAATGCAGTTTTGTATATATCCTCAGGATGCATTCTTATTTGGTGATAGCCTGATCTTAGTTCAATTTTGGAAAAGTATTTTGCTCCATGTAATTCATCCAAGAGGTCTTCAATCACTGGTATGGGAAATTTGTTCTTCACTGTCAGAGAGTTGAGTTTTCTAAAATCAGTGCACAATCTCATTGAGTTATCTTTCTTTTTAACTAGCAAAACTGGAGCTGCGTAGGGACTCTGACTATGTCTGATGAGGTGTGCAGCCAGTAGCTTCTTGATTTGATCTTCCATTTCTTGTTTCTGATGTTGGGGAACTCTATATGGTCTCACATGAGGAGGGGCTGCACTAGGGACTAATGGAATAGTGTGGTCTAGAGCTCTTTTTGGTGGTAGTTCCTTGGGTTCCTCAAAAAGATCAGCATACTGCAATAGCAGCTTTTGAATTTGAGGAGGTGTTAGTGTTCCTTCAGGTGCTTCCATCAATATATTATGCACTTGTAACAAAAATCCTTCTACTCCTTTATCTAGCAACTTGTTCATTTCCTCAGCTGGCACTTCTTTCACATTGTCAGAGTTATTGAAAACTGCAGTAGTTACAGTTTGTTTCCCTTCCTTGGTGAAACTAAATGTTTTCTCAGGTATGTTGAATGAAACAGGGCTGACCACAGTCATCCAATCATACCCCAGAATAACATCATGACTTGGCAGTGTCAAAACCCTGAAACTATGAGTAAGTTTTAACTTTGCCTTTGAAATTCACAATTTGGAACCGCTGCTGCAGATAGTAATATCCCTCCCCCTGCTACTACTATTGTTCTTTCCTTGACAGGTAGCAGCTGGCAGTTTGCCATAATAACAAAGTATTGACTAATGAAAGAAGAGGTACTACCCGAATCAAGTAGAGCTACTGCCCTCTTGCCATTGATATAGATGATAGCTGTAGGAGCTGGAACTGCCAATTGATGTCCAATTGCATGAGCAGATATAAACATTGCTTGTTCTCCTTTTTCTGTGTTTTCTTGCTGTTCTGGTTGTTGTATTTCTTCATTGTCAATCACAATTTGTTCTGGACTGTCTTGTTGCAGCAAGTGAATATTAGGAATTAACTTGCATTTGTGTCCATGCATCCATTTATCTCCACACCTCCAACACTCTCCCACTTTTTTGATTTTTTTGAGTATTGTTAGCTGTTGCTTCAGCTTAACTGATAGGAAATTGCTATTGTGGTTCAAGGGCACTTTGTTTGGTCTGAGCTGTCCCACTGGATTTCTGGTAAAAATTGTTGAATGTTGTACCCTGTTTCTTAGCAACAACAGCTACATGTGGATGATTTGGTTCTATGTCCTTGGCCATACAGTAAGCATCTATTAATGTTTGTGGCCTAAATGGTCTAAGATGGAATTTAATTCCCTCTCTTAACCCATTGACATAGCACCTGACAAACCAGAGCTCTCCTAGCTCAAGATTTTCCTCTTGGACATCTGCCATCAGATCCTCAAAGATGTTTGTATATTCAGTTACAGTATGATGCAACTGCTTGACTGAATTAAATTTTTCTGTCAAGTCATAAGAGCCCTTGTCAGAAAATCTTTTAATTACTTCAGCTCCAAACTGTTGCCAATTGAGTTGTTTCTTCAGCAGACCAGATCTCTCCTGAGCCACACATCTGCTTCATCCACTATGCACATTTGAGCTAGTGATACCTTGTACTCCTTTGGAGCTCTAGCCATTTGAAAGTATTTATTACATTGTCTTATCCATCCCACTGGATCTGTTCCAGCAAACCTAGGAAAATCAAGAGGTCCTTTAGTTACTGATTTCATAAACTGAGCTTGCATATCCTGCTCATAGGTTTTGTAATAACCTTGCCATAACTGCCTGTCTCTGTTCTGCTGATAGAACTAATTAAATGCATGAGTTTGTGCTCTGTCTCTAGCAGTAATAGGCATTGCTATTGCACTGGCTTTATCCTGCCTTCCCTATTGTAAGGGCATATTTATCCCTAAGGTGTTTTGGTGATAGATGACAATGCTTTTACGGACTAATCGTGTGCCTTGATTTTCTCAGACGCTTCATCGCTAGGCACAAGACGGTTCGGTGCCCCTCGAAGACTATTGAAGATCGCGTCTCTCTACATTTCTTTTTGGTGGATTTGAGTCATAGGAGAGCCGTTCTATTAAGAGGGGGTCCACATCGGAATGGTTCGGGTGGAATCATCACGTACACGTTTCCCTCCTTGTCTCCACCATTCCCTTGCACTTTGGAGCATCCCCCGGTTATCCTCTTTGCGATTGTCTTGGCTGCTATTGCTGAGCTTGCGGTAGTACGGCTCCCTGGAGCGGTAGTACCGCAAGCACCTGCGGTAGTACCGTGCAACTGCATGGTAGTACCGCTGGAGCCCACGGTAGTACCGCTCCTCTGAAGTCGTAGTACCGTGGCTCCCAGGCCAAGTGCCACTACGTTGCGGTAGTAGGGGCGGATGTAATTTTTTACATCCGCGCCCCCACGGTAGTACCGCACGTCGGGCGCGGTAGTACCGCGGGAGCCCACGTTAGTACCGCTCCCCTGGAGTTGTAGTACCATGGCTCTCAAGCCTAGTACTGCTGCTTCGCGGTAGTAGGCGGATGTAATTTTTTACATCCGTGCCTCCACGGTAGTACCGCACTTCGTGCGCGGTAGTACCGTGCGCGGCCTAGTTTAGCTGCCATGCGGTAGTACCGCGTCAGATATTTGCATCTTTTGTTTTCCAGCGGAAGTAGGCATGGATGTATTTTTATTCATCCGCGCTATTTCTAGGCTAGGACTTTCCTATCTTGCGGTAGTACCGCAAGAAGGAGCGGTAGTACCGCGCTCACGGTAGTACTGCTCTTTGTCAGGCATGTTCTAGCCTCTGCAGCTACCGCGGTAGTACCATGGTCCCTCACGGTAGTACCGCATGGCCTTGCGGTAGTACCGCGCCTCTGGAGCGGTAGTACCGCATGTCACAGGGTGGATATGTGGATAACGGTTGGATTTTGTCCATAGCTATAAAAGGGTTGTCTGCTACCTCTAGTTGACTACCTCTTCCATCCCTAAGCTCCATTGTTGCTCCAAGATCCATTTTCACCCGATCTCTCTCCCTAGTCAATCAAACTTGTTGATTTTCTCGGGATTGGTTGAGAAGGCCCCGATCTACACTTCCACCAAGAGATATTTGATTCCCCCACTAATCCCTAGCGGATCTTGTTACTCTTGGGTGTTTGAGCACCCTAGACGGTTAAGGTCACCTCGGAGCCATAGTCCATTGTGGTGAAGCTTCGTGGTGTCGTTGGGAGCCTCCAATTAAGTTGTGGAGATTGCCCCAACCTTGTCTGTAAAGGTTCGGTCACCGCCTTCAAGGGCACCAATAGTGGATTCACGGCATCTCGCATTGTGTGAGGGCGTGAGGAGAATACGGTGGCCCTAGTGGCTTCTTGGGGAGCATTGTGCCTCCACACCACTCTAACGGAGACGTACTTCCCCTCAAAATGAAGGAACTTCGATAACACATCCTCGTCTCCACCGGCTCCACTCTTGGTTATCTCGCACCTTTACTTTTGCTAGCTTACTTGTGTTATATCCCTTGCTTGTTTGTGTGCTTGCTGCTGTTGCATCATATAGGTTGTTCACCTAGTTGCATATCTAGACAACCTACTTTGATGCAAAGTTGAATTTGGTAAAGAAAAGCTAAAAATTGTTAGTTGCCTATTCACCCCCTCTAGTCAACTATATGGATCCTGCCATTTTCTTTATTAAGGACTTTGTCGTCCGAAGAGTATGGTTGACACCGTAGACCATGGGGAGGAGGAGCACTCCGGTGTGAATCCGATTTCCTCTACGGGTGATGGGGAAACCATGCCGTCCCGTGAGGAATTCAATGTGGCCTTGGACACATTGAAAACCTCCATGACAACCACGGTAGAAAGCATGTTTAATAAATTCTTAGAAGGACTTAAACTACCTACCTCGCCGTTGAAAGTGGGTGATCCCACTAACAAGGTGACGGATGCTAACTCCGACAAGGGGGAAGCTAATAGTGAGAAGGGTCCTTCTACTAGTGGTAGAAATGGCACTGACATCTTTGCCCATGTGGAACCTCCAACTTATGGAGGACCGATTCCCTCTACTCATTTAAATCATGCCGGTCCTCCTCCTAAGATTGTGAAAAATGAGGATTTTGATTCTTGGGTGTATCGCTTCAAGCGTCATTTAAATCATGTGAATACTTATCTTTGGAGAATAATTGAAGAAGGTTTCTATCCACATGACCGAAGCAACTTCACCCCGAGAGAAGTGGTGGATAATCAATTCAATGAGAGTGCTCTCTTCATCATCCAAGATGCAATCCTTCTCGAAGATCTTCCTCATATTCGACCCCATGCCATGGCCAAAGACGCATGGCAATGCGTTGTGTCTCTCTATCGAGGAAGTGCTAGCATTCAATGCTCCAACTATGAAGTGGTGCAAGATGAAGCCGATGAGTTTGCAATGAAAGAAGATGAAGAACCTCGTCAGCTCTTTCGAAGAGTGACCAAACTCGCGGTCTCACTCCGAGATCATGGGAGCAAGGACATGGATGACAATTGGATCAAGTGCAAGTTCCTCAAGGCCATGATGGCGTACAATAAGTCCCTGTCCTCCGTCATTCGTCAAAGACCGGACTTCCACTCCATGACCTCAAGTGAAATGTTGGATGAGTTCGTTGCAATGAGCATCTTGGACAAGACCGCCGACAATGCAGTGCTTCGTTCTCAAAGGGCAAAGAAGCCCAACCTTGCCTTGAAGGCCAAGGTTATTGTGGAAGAAGAGGAAGATGAGGAGAGCAACCCCGAAGACACAAAATATGATTATCATGAGCACATGGCTCTTGGTTCAAGGCAATTTTGGAGCAAGAAGAACTCAAGACCCAACTTCAACAAGAACAACTCAAGTGGCTTCAAGGGCAAGCAACGAGTTAGAACTTGTTTCAACTGTGGCAATGTGAGCCATTTCGTTGCGGATTGTCCTTACGAGAAGCGGGAAGACAATGGTGGCAAATTCATCCGAAAAGACAAAGCCAAGTCCTTCCCCAACAAGAACAACTTCACCAAGAAGACTCCTACTCGTGGGTTGGTGGTTCAAGAAGAATACCATGAGGATGACGATGATGATGAAAATGGAGAAGCAATGGTCATGGCCTCCGTTGCCATTGCTACCACTCCCCGGGTGTCTCTCTTTGATTCACCCAACGAGAACAACGCCGCCAAGTGCCTCATGGCTAAAGCCACTAACAAGGTAGCCCCCAACATCAAAACCACCATCATTACTAATCCTTATTTGATGGGTTGCATTGATGAAAGTGAGGGGCCTAATGAAGATTTGAATGAGTTTGAGTCTTTTATGAGTAAACTCAATGGCAAATCCAAGAAGCACTTTGTTGCTCTCTTGGAACAACTTGGTGAAGCTAATGACATGATCGAGGCTCACGAAGAAACCATCTCTAAGATGGAAGGTCATAGTCGTGACTATGATGATGAGATATCGGATCTCTCTAATGCTCTTGAGAAAGAGCGTGGGCATCGTTTGACTCTTGAGGAGTCACACGACGATTACCATGCTAAGTTAAAGAAAGATCTTGATCATGCTCTTGTTGTGTCTCGTATGTTAACATCCGAGAAGGCTAAACTTGGGGTTGATCATGCTAGACTCAAGGAGGAGTTTGATGTACTTGAAAAGGCCCACAAGGTCTTGAAGGGTGCTCATGCTAACCTCAAGGAGTCTCATGCTCAACTCCAAGTTAAGCTAACCAAGGAAAAGGCCACTTTTCCTCATATGGTATTAGTTGATAATGCATATGCTACTAACCCGTGTTGTGAGCATGTGCATCTTGTGGAGGAGAATGCCAAGTTGAAGGATCAACTTGAGAAAGGCCCTGTGACATGCATTCAAGGTTAGAAGAACCTCAACGACCTTTTGAGCAATCAAAAGGAAGTTGTGGCCAAGAAGGGAATTGGGTTCGCACCCAAGTCCAGGAACAAGAAGAAGAACGACAAGACCAAACGACCTCCTCCTCTCAAGCAAACCTTTGTGAAAGAGGGAGAGGGTGCTCCTAAGGATAAGAAGGAAAATGTGAAGGGTGTTGATGTCAAAAAGGGCAAAACCATCTCCTCCAACAAAGCCGGCGACTTTAATCCTTCATATGTGTTGTGCCGTGCTAGTGATGGGCATGTTTATGCTAAATTTGTTGGTTCTCCTTATGAGTACATTGAATGGTATATTTGGGTTCCTAAGACCCTTGTTACTAACATCAAAGGACCCATTACTAAATGGGTACCTAAAACCAAGCATTGATCTCTTGTAGGTGTTTGCTTCCGGTGGGGGATCATGGTTGCTCGATAGTGGAGCAACAAATCATATGACCGGGAACAAGGACTTGGTGGTGGACGTGCACAAGATTCCTTTTATGCCCACCAATGTCGAGTGGGGTGATGCCTTGTCTTCTAAGGTATTGGGTCTTGGCAAGGTTGTCATTTCTCAGGATTTAACGATCGAGAAAGTCATGCTTGTTGAGTCCCTTGCATTCAATCTTCTTTCCGTTCGTCAACTTGCACTCATGGGCTTTGCCACTTTCTTTGATATTGATACTGTGGCCCTCTTGTGGAGCAAGACTCTTAAAGTAGCCTTTGTTGGGCATGTCGAGAATGGTCTTTATGTGATTAAATTTTCGGAGCAACCCACTAAGACCGCGACATGCCTAATGGCTAAAGTTGATGTGGGATGGCTTTGGCATCGCCGTTTAGCCCACGTCAATATGAGATCTTTGCAAAGTCTCCTTAAGGAGGACCATGTCCGTGGACTAACAAATGTTAGTTTTGCCAAAGATCGTGCTTGCAGTTCTTGTATTGAAGGAAAGCTTCATGAGAAGGCTCACCCTCTAAGGGAGTCCTGGACTAGGGGGTGTCCGGATAGCCGAACTATCATCATCGGCCGGACTCCAAGACTATGAAGATACAAGATTGAAGACTTCGTCCCGTGTCCGTATGGGACTTTCCTTGGCGTGGAAGGCAAGCTTGGCGATACGGATATGTAGATCTCCTACCATTGTAACCGACTCTGTGTAACCCTAGCCCTCTCCGGTGTCTATATAAACCGGATGGTTTTAGTCCATAGGACGAACAACAATCATACCATAGGCTAGCTTCTAGGGTTTAGCCTCCTTGATCTCGTGGTAGATCTACTCTTGTAATACCCACATCATCAATATCAATCAAGCAGGACGTAGGGTTTTACCTCCATCAAGAGGGCCCGAACCTGGGTAAAACATCGTGTCCCTTGTCTCCTGTTACCATCCGCCTAGACGCACAGTTCGGGACCCCCTACCCGAGATCCACCGGTTTTGACACCGACATTGGTGCTTTCATTGAGAGTTCCTCTGTGTCGTCACCGATAGGCTCGATGGCTTCTTCGATCATCAACAACGACGCAGTCCAGGGTGAGACTTTTCTCCCCGGACAGATCTTCATATTCAGTGGCTTTGCACTGCGAGCCAATTCGCTTGGCCATCTGGAGCATATCGAAAGCTACGCCCCTAGCTGTCAGGTCAGATTTGGAAGTTTGAACTTCACGGCTGACATTCGCGGAGACTTGATCTTCGATGGATTCGAGCCACAGCCGAGCGTGCGGCACTGTCACGATGGGCATGATTTAGCTCTGCAGCCGGACAGTGCCCTAGAGGCCGCACACGAGCCCGCTCTGACCCTCGATTCGGAGCCGGCTGCGCAGATCGAGGACGGGTCGCTAGACACCGCCTCGGGGGCTGCAACCTTTATGGTGATGGAGCCGAATACTGGCCTTGTCCCTTGTGAAGCTCGTGACTCCGAGGTGCCAGACTCCTCGCCGGACTCCGTACCTCCCGCGACCCCTTCAACCGAATCCGATTGGGCGCCGATCATGGAGTTCACCGCTGCGGACATCTTTCAACATGCACCTTTCAGCGACATCTTGAGTTCGCTAAAGTATCTCTCATTATCAGGAGAGCCCTGGCCGGACTGCGCTCAGGACGGTTGGGATGCCGACGACAAAGAAATTCAAAGCCCACCCACCACCCACTTAGTAGCCACTGTCGACGATCTAACCGACATGCTAGACTTCGACTCCGAAGACATCGACGGTATGGACGATGATGCCGGAGACGACCAATAACCAACACCTACTGGGCACTGGAAAGCCACCTCATCATATGACATATACATGGTGGATATCCCAAAGGATGGGAATGGCGAAGGAACAGCGGAGGATGACCCCTCCAAGAAACAGCCCAAGCGCCGGCGTCAGCGGCGCCGCTCTAAATCCCGCCACAGCAAGAATGGAGATTCCGGCACCGGAGATAATAATACCCCAGACAGTGCCGAAGACAACCGCCTCCAGCAAGATTCAGCACATGAGGACGGAGAAGCCAACCCTCATGAGAGAGCGGCAGACGAAGAGGTAGAGGATGATAATTACATGCCTCCCTCCGGAGACGAGGCAAGCCTCGACGACGACGAATTTGTCGTGCCTGAGGATCCCGTCAAACAAGAGCGTTTTAAACGCAGGCTTATGGCCACAGCAAACAGCCTCAAGAAAAAGCAGTAACAGCTTAGAGCTGATCAAGATCTGCTAGCCGACAGATGGACTGAAGTCCTTGTGGCCGAAGAGCATGAGCTCAAACGCCCCTCCAAAAGCTACCCCAAATGCAAGCTGCTCCCCCGATTAGAGGAGGAGGCATATAAACCTGCATCACCAACGCACAATACGGCTGACCGACCACCCCGTGGCCGCGACAGAGAGGCCTCTAGGCCCCCCACTAGAACCGTACCCCAGCATTGCTTGAAAAGCACAAGGCCACAGGGGAACGCTCTGGACTTGCGAGATATATTCGAGGATAAGGCAAGACAATCAAGATCGATCTATGAATCGCGTGAGCGCCCCATGATACGTGACGACAACCGTCGCGCCGGACACAGCAAGTCCGGCCGGGCCGAACACAATAGACAAAGCTCTTTTGAGCTTCCTCGTGATATAGCCCAATACAGAGGCGCCGCACACCCACTATGCTTCACAGATGAAGTAATGGATCATCAAATCCCTGAAGGGTTTAAACCCGTGAATATTGAATCTTATGATGGCACAACAGACCCCGCGGTTTGGATCGAAGACTATCTTCTTCATATCCACATGGCCCGCGGTGATGATCTCCACGCCATCAAATACCTCCCACTCAAGCTTAAAGGACCAGCTCGGCATTGGCTTAACAGCTTGCCAGTAGAATCAATTGGGTGTTGGGAGGACCTGGAAGCCGCATTCCTTGATAACTTCCAGGGCACGTATGTGCGACCACCAGACGCTGACGACCTAAGCCATATAATTCAGCAGCCAGACGAATCGGCCAGACAATTCTGGACACGATTCTTAACTAAGAAAAATCAAATCGTCGACTGTCCGGATGCGGAGGCCCTCGCAGCCTTCAAACATAATATCCGCGACGAGTGGCTTGCCCGGCACCTGGGACAGGAAAAGCCGAAATCCATGGCAGCCCTCACATCACTCATGACCCGCTTCTGCGCAGGAGAGGACAGCTGGCTAGCCCGCAGCAACAACCTCAGCAAAAATTCTGGCAGTCCGGATATCAAGGACCGCAATGGCAGGTCGCGTCGCAACAAGAACAAATGCCGCATTAACAATGACAATAATGAGGATACGGCAGTCAATGCCGGATTCAGAGGCTCTAAACCCAGCCAGGGGAAAAAGCCATTCAAAAGAACTACTCCGGGTCCGTGCAATTTGGACCGAATACTCGATCGCTCGTGCCAGATACACGGCACCCCCGAAAAGCCAGCTAACCACACCAACAGGGACTGTTGGGTATTCAAGCAGGCAGGCAAGCTAGTTGCCGAAAACAATGACAAGGGGCTGCATAGCGATGATGAGGAAGAGACCCGACCGCCGAACAATAGAGGACAGAAGGGTTTCCCCCCACAAGTGCGGACGGTGAACATGATATACGTAACCCACATACCCAAAAGGGAGCGGAAGCGTGCACTCAGGGATGTATACGCGGTGGAGCCAGTCGCCCCGAAGTTCAACCCATGGTCCTCCTGCCCGATCACTTTTGATCGAAGGGACCACCCCACTAGCATCCGCCACGGCGGATTCGCCGCATTGGTTTTAGACCCAATCGTCGATGGATTTCACCTCACCAGAGTCCTGATGGACGGCGGCAACAGCCTGAACCTGCTTTATCAGGATACAGTGCGCAAAATGGGCATAGACCCCTCAAGGATTAAACCCACAAAGACGACCTTTAAAGGTGTCATACCAGGTGTAGAGGCCAATTGTACAGGCTCAGTTACACTGGAAGTGGTCTTCGGATCCCCGGATAACTTCCGAAGCAAGGAGTTAATCTTCGACATAGTTCCGTTCCGTAGCGGCTATCATGCTCTGCTCGGACGTACCGTGTTTGCAAAGTTCAACACGGTGCCGCACTATGCATACCTCAAGCTCAAGATGCCAGGCCCTCGAGGAGTCATCACGGTCAACGGAAACACTAAACGCTCTCTCCGAACGGAGGAACATACAGCGGCTCTCGCAGCAGAAGTACAGTGCAGCCTCTTAAGGCAATTCTCGAGTCCGACCGTTAAGCGACCGGACAGGGCTAAACGCGCCCGGAGTAACCTACAACAAGACCACCTGGCACGTTCTGAGCACGCGTAGCAATGCGGCCCCAACCCCAGCCCCTGCAAAATTGCAAGGCTGGTCCTTCGTGTACATCATTACGCTCTGGAGATACCATGGGCATAGGGGGAGGGGCACGACGACGATAGGCCCAGAATGCGGCTTAACCACACCAGGGGCTCTCAAGTGTGTTGTTCTCTTTTTTTTTCTCTTTTTCTTTTTTTTTCTTCCCCACAGGACTCCGTTCATCAGAGGCCCTGTCCGGCAGTAGACCTGCCGAACTCACGATGCAACAGCCAGGGAAGGAGAAAGGCTACGACGAATATCCAGGTGGTCTCCATTACGAGCATTAAATCTGTTTTATACACCATTCCGCAGCCTACCCCTGGAGGGGGACATGTTTAATAGTCCCATCCCTTGCTTACCGCACTATTTGTATCATTCTGCATTCACGGCAGTATTTCTTGAATAAACAATGCAGCACCTTTTTGCTTATAATTGCATTTCTTTCTTATACATATGTTCATTTATGACATGTTGCATCCGTACACTTTGGTACGGCTAAATACACCAGGGGCTTATGTTTCTTGCATCATGGTGTGATAAGTCCGAACACTTTCACAAGTGCGGCACCCCGAACTTATAGCATTATATGCATCGGCTCCGAATCATGTCTTGGGTCAATAGTTGGGTTTGCCCGGCTTCCATGTTTTGGTACCTTACGTTCCGTTGTATCGGCTAAGGTAGCACTGGGAGAACCACTGCGATTGCGCCCCAGTTGAGCTGGGCGAGCGCCTCAGTGGAGAAAGGTAAAACTGACCGTCATGATGAGGCGAGAGCCGGTCGCTGTTCGAGAGGTTTTTTCGAGTCCCTAAAGACTTATGCCGCTTAGAGCGAGGAACCGGCTTTGTCCGGCCCAGGCGTGGATAGCGCCCCAAATTCGGCCTTCCGAACACTAGGGGCTTCGCCGAAATTTAAAATTATAGAATTCTATGGCTAAGTGAGAGTGTTCAAGCATTATAAGTCCGGTTGCCTCGTTCGTTGTGTTGAGCGCCTCCCTAGATGGACCCAAAAATGGGAACAAGAGTGCTCAAATTTATCCCGAACACCCCAGCACTCGTGGCATGGGGGCTGAAGCCGACGACTTGCCATCTCTCAGATTTGATAAACGGCCGCACAGAAGGTAATATTTTAAATTAACAAGCGTTGCTTAGCGCGTATGAACAAAGTTTTCAGCGCACAGGATAACAAAATGCGAGTCTACTCAAATATTACATCTTTGGAGCACTCACCCGCAATAATGCGGGCACCCTTCAGGACACTCTTATAATACATCTCGGGCATGCGATACTCCTTGCCCGGCGATGGCGCATCCGTCACAAGCTTCTCAGCATCCATCTTCCCCCATTGCACCTTTGCGCGGGCAAGGGCCCGACGGGCACCTTCAATACAGGCGGAGTGCTTGATGACTTCAACCCATGGACACGCATCCACCAGCCGTCGCACCAGGTTGAAGTAGCTCCCAGGCATGGCCTCCTTGGGCCACAACCGAACTATGAGGCCCTTCATGGCCTGTTCGGCCACCTTGTGGAGCTCGACCAGCTGCTTCAGCTGGTCGCTAAGGGGCACCGGATGTCCGGCCTCAGCATACTGAGACCAGAAGACCTTGTCCATCGAGCTCCCCTCCTCGGCCCTATAGAAAGCGGCAGCATCGGACACGCTGCGGGGCAGATCTGCGAACGCTCCTGGAGAGCTCCGAATTCGGGTAAGTGATAGGTAATTCACACTCACATGCTTGCTTTGCATGAGAAATGCCTTACCCGCCGCTATTTTCTTCAACGCCTCGATTTCCTGGAGGGCCTTGTAGGCTTCGGCCTTAGCGTCTTTGGCACTCTCAAGAGCCGATGCAAGCTCGGACTCTCGAGTCTTTGAGTCGCGCTCCAAACTCTCCTGTTTTTCCACGAGAGCCTGGAGCTCTTGCTGTACCTACGCCACCCGCGCCTCCTGTTTCTCTTGCTCGGTGCGCTCCACGGCCGCATTACGTTTGGCCGCGGACACCGCCTCCTTCAGGGTCGCCACCTCGTTCGTGGCCCCTGCAATACCCACGTTATCCTTGTCATTCTTCTTGCAACCAAATCCTTTTCTGTAAGGTACAATTTTAATAAGGTGTTACTCACCTTCCTTGTCCTCGAGCTGCTTCTTGGCACGACCGAGCTCGTTCTCGGACCGCTCGAGGCTTTGCTTCAAAGTATTGACCTCTGCAGTCAGTGTGGCAGAGGTCAGCAGCACAGCCTGCAATCCCATATTGACATATTTTTTATGACTCCTGCGTATATCTTTTTAGATCCTCAGTAGGGCTTTTCTTTCCGAACACCGAACCGAGCATCAGGGGCTACTGTCTATGCGGTACTATTTTACATATATCAAAATTCTTACCTCAAAGCCTGTTAGAAGGCTGCTGTAGGCTTCGGTCAGCCCGCTCTTGGCGAGCTGAACCTTCTGAATCGCCGCACTCATGACGGTGCGGTGTTCCTCTTCGATGGAAGCGCCGTTGAGCGCCTCCAGCAAGCTATCCGGCGCCTCCGGTTGGATGGAGGCCGCCGGCGTCACGGTCTTGCCCTTCTTACGAAGGGGCCGCCCGCCGGTCTCCGGAGCCACTACAGGTTCCGGTGCGGAGTCCGGTGCAAAGTCCGGGAGGTTGCCCTGCGGCAACTCCGGGGCCTCCTCCTCCTGGCGGGTCCCTTCCTGGGATCCCACCTCGGCATCGTCCGCATCACGGGGGGTGGAGGCTGTCGGAAGGGAATCCATATCCAACGCACCCAAGGACCCGCTCGACGAAGCGGGAAGATCATCCTTGGGCGGACTGCAGGGTTGTATGCGGCATTAGAAAGACACCATGTGGCGAAAAGAAAAATCATGAAGTTATTCGGGAGTCCAGATACTTACGATCTCGCCAGGGGCTTGGCCCTTGAAGGCCAATCCTCGTCGTCGTCGCCTGCATTGGCAGAGCAGTCCGGGCGAAGAGTCCTTCCCTTCTTGGACCCTTCGGCCTCCCTCGTTGGGGAGGCCTTCCTTTTCTTCCCTCCCCCCGCTGGGGGAGAGGCCTCTTTCTTCTCCTCCTCATCTTCGTGGGAGGAGTCCGCCTCGGAGTCATCGGACGATAAGTCCGATGACACCTGAAAATGGGAACTCTTTCGAGTGCCCGTGGCCTTCTTCTTGGCCTTCTTCTCCGACACCACGTGGGGTGCCGGAACCAGCAGCCCCGTTAAGCGGGCGTCCGCTGGGTCTTCTAGCAAAGGGGCCGGACAGTTAGTCCGCTCGGCCTTCTTCAGCCAGTCTTGTCAAAGGAAAGGGAGTTTAGATCCTGCATAGAGTCAAACTATGGAAAACAAGTGTCCCGTAAAGGGTAAAATCGCTTACCTCGCTAGCCGGACGCTGCGAGCTGACTTCGGTAGCAGATGCGGGAGTCTCGGCGCCCTTAAACAGCACCCTCCAGGCCTCTTCATATGTAGTGTCAAAGAGCCTGCTCAAAGTCTGGTGCTGCGTTGAATCGAACTCCCACATATTGAAGTCCCGTTGTTGGCACGGGAGAATCCGGCGGATGAGCATGACCTGGACTACGTTGACAAGCTTGAGCTTCTTGTTCACTAGCTTTTGGACGCAGGCTTGGAGTCCGGTCAGCTCCTTCGAATCACCCCATGTCAGGCCACTCTCTTTCCAGGAGGTGAGCCGTATGGGGATGCCAGATCTGAATTCGGGGGCCGCTACCCATTCAGGGTCACGCGGCTCGGTGATGTAGAACCACCCCGATTGCCACCCCTTAATGGTTTCCACGAAGGTGCCCTCGAGCCAAGTAACGCTGGGCATCTTGCCCACCATGGCGCCTCCGCACTCCGCTTGGCTGCCCTTCACAACCTTCGTCTTGACACTGAAGGTCTTGAGCCATAAGCCGAAGTGGGGCTGGATGCAGAGGAATGCCTCACACACGACGATAAACGCCGAGATGTTGAGGATGAAATTCGGGGCCAGATCATGGAAATCCAGGCCGTAGTAGAACATGAGCCCCCAGACAAAGGGATGGAGTGGGATGCCCAGTCCGCGGAGGAAATGGGAAAGGAATACTACCCTCTCATGGGGCCCGGGAGTGGGGATGAGCTGCCCCTCGTCGAGGAGCCGGTGCGCGATGTCGCTGGACAGATATCCGGCACTGCGCAGCTTCTTGATGTGCCCCTCCGTAACGGAGGAGGCCATCCACTTGCCTCCCGCTCTGGACATAGTTGGAGAAGGTTGAGGTAAGATGTGCGGACTTGGGTGCTAGAGCTCGAGTTTGCGGAGATGGATAAGCAAAGGAGGAAGAAGGCGTAGGTAAAAGGGTGGATCTTTATCCCCTTATATGGGCGGACGAAACCATGCGTCCCCACCGGCCTGATAAAACTCGCTTATCTCCCAAGCGCCGCAATCAATGGCGTGGTTGGGTTACCCACGTCCGTATTGATGGGAATCCTGGAATAAGGGGAACACGATCTCTGCTTCGACAAGACGTGCCAAGGAAACCGCTTCGCTAAACGCGCTGAGTTGGTACAATAAAAACAATTCGAGTAAAGGCTTGGTGGTGGTGTGACGTCACGCCACAAAATACGTCAGTAGATTGAATTTTTTTAAATATTATTCTCTCTACGGTGGTATGTGGAATTTATTTTGCAGAGCCGGACACTATCCTGGTGTTCACAATCTTCTATAAATTATTCGGAGGAGGAACCCGCCTTGCAATGCCGAAGACAATATGTGCACCGGACTCGTCGTCATTGAAGCCTGGTTCAGGGGCTATTGAGGAAGTCCTGGACTAGGGGGTGTCCGGATAGCCGAACTATCATCATTGGCCGGACTCCAAGACTATGAAGATACAAGATTGAAGACTTCGTCCCATGTCCGGATGGGACTTTCCTTGGCATGGAAGGCAAGCTTGGCGATACGGATATGTAGATCTCCTACCATTGTAACCGACTCTGTGTAACCCTAGCCCTCTCCGATGTCTATATAAACCGGATGGTTTTAGTCCATAGGACGACCAACAATCATACCATAGGCTAGCTTCTAGGGTTTAGCCTCCTTGATCTCGTGGTAGATCTACTCTTGTAATACCCACATCATCGATATCAATCAAGCAGGACGTAGGGTTTTACCTCCATCAAGAGGGCCCGAACCTGTGTAAAACATCATGTCCCTTGTCTCCTGTTACCATCCGCCTAGACGCATAGTTCGGGACCCCCTACCCGAGATCCACCGGTTTTGACACCGACACCCTCCCACGACCATCATCTACTCGAAGAGACCCTTGGAGCTCCTTCACATGGATCTCTTTGGGCCTCCATCCTTTGATAGTCTTGGAGGTAGAAAGTATTGCTTGGTGATTGTGGATGATTATTCAAGATACACTTGGGTATATTTCTTCAAGAGGAAGAGTGAGACTCAACAAACCATCATCGACTTTGCAAATGAAGCTCAACGTCAACATGATGCAAAGATCTTGACAATAAGAAGTGACAACGGCACCGAGTTCAAGAACTACACCTTGGATGAGTTTCTTAGTGATGAGGGGATCAAGCATCAATATGCTGCTCCATATACCCCTCAACAAAAGGGTGTCGCGGAGAGGAAGAACCAGACGTTGATGGATGCGGCAAGGACCATGATGGCGGAGTTCAAGTCTCCATACAACTTTTGGGCCGAAGCCATCAACACAGCATGTCATGCATCCAATCGGCTCTATCTCCGCAAAGGCTTGAACAAGACTCCTTATGAAATACTCATCGGTAACAAGCCCAATCTCAAGTACTTCCGGGTGTTCGGGTGTAAGTGTTTCACTCCCAAGAGAGGTGTTCGTTTGTCTAAATTTGAGGCTAGATCTTATGAGGGCATATTTGTTGGTTATGCTACAAACTCTCATGCTTACCGTGTCCTCAACAAGTCCACCGGACTCATTGAGGAGACGTGTAACGTGGAGTTTGATGAAAATAACGGCTCCCAAGTGGAGCAAAGTGGTACTTGTGATGTAGGTGATGAAATTCCTCCCCAAGCCATAAGAAGAATGGGTATTGGTCATATTCTACCCATTGAGGAACCCCTTGTGGCCGAAGGAGAAGGACAATGCTCCACTCAAGTGGAGCCATCACCTCCCCAAGACCCACACGCTTCCGAAGAACAAAGTGAAGGCCCTCAACCTCCTGAACAAGACCAAGGGCAAGATCAACCTCAAGATGGTGGTGATACATCAAATGATGCCCAAGGTCAAGTTCTCCCCCTCGAGCAAGTTCAAGATCAAGAACAAGCTCAAGACGGCGCTCAAGATAATCAAGTTAACCCTCCTCCTTCCACATCCGAGGAGGAATTAGAGCGTCATGCCGCGAAGATTGCTTCCAAGATCACCACCAAAGGTCATCTCATGGAGAATGTGGTTGGAAGCCTAAGAAAGGGGGTAAGCACTCGTAGACAATTAGCAAACTATTGTGAACATCATGCGTTTGTCTCTTGTGTTGAACCCCAAAAGGTCTATGAGGCGCTCGAAGATTCGGATTGGCTCAATGCCATGCATGAAGAACTCAACAACTTCGAGTACAACAAGGTGTGGAGATTGGTGCCAAGGCCTTCGGGGAACCACAACGTCATTGGAACCAAGTGGATTTTCAAGAACAAGCAAGATGCTCATGGGAACATCATTCGCAACAAGGCAAGATTGGTAGCACAAGGCTACTCCCAAGTCGAGGGTATCGACTATGGTGAAACCTTTGCTCCCGTTGCTCGCCTTGAATCCATTCGTTTGTTGATTGCTTATGCTTCCCATCACAACTTTAAGTTACAACAAATGGATGTGAAAAGTGCTTTTCTTAATGGTCCTATTAATGAGTTGGTTTATGTCAAGCAACCCCCCGGGTTAGAGGATCCCCACTTCCCGGATCATGTGTATCAACTCGATAAGGCACTCTATGGCCTTAAACAAGCCCCACGTGCGTGGTATGACCACCTTACCGAGTTTTTACAAGATCGTGGATTTGAGGTTGTGAAAATCGATCCCACTCTTTTTACTAAGAAGGTCAAAGGGGAGTTGTTTGTATGCCAACTATATGTTGATGATATTATCTTTGGTTCCCCTAACAAAGCCTTCAATGGGGAATTTTCCGCTCTCATGACCTCCAAGTTCAAGATGTCTTCGATGCGAGAGTTGAAGTTCTTCCTTGGTTTTGATATAAAACAAAAAAGAGAAGGTACCTTCATCAACCAAGCCAAATACACTCAAGACATGCTAAAAAGATTCAAGCTAAGTGATGTCAAGCCGGCTTCCATTCCAATGCCTACCAAGTGCCAACTTGACTTTGATCCCAATGGTAAAGCAGTGGATCAAAAGGTATATCGCTCCATGATTGGCTCCTTGCTCTACCTTTGTGCATCTAGACCGGATATCATGTTGAGTGTGGGAATATGTGCACGGTTTCAAGCCGCACCGAAGGAAAGCCACTATGTGGCGGTCAAGCGAATCTTTCGATATTTGGCTCATACCCCAAACTTTGGCTTATGGTACCCAAGAGGAGCAAACTTCAAGCTTGAAGGATATACGGATTCCGATTGTGCCAGAGACAAAGTGGATAGGAAGTCCACTTCCGGAGGGTGCCAATTTCTTGGTTGCTCTTTGGTGAGTTGGTCTTCCAAGAAGCAAAGTTTTGTGTCTCTCTTGTCCACCGAAGTGGAATATGTGGCGGCCGGTAGTTTTTGTGCACAACTCTTATGGATGAGGCAAACTTTAAAGGAGTACGGTGTCATTTGTGACAAAGTGCCTCTTTGGTGTGATAGTGAGAGTGCCATCAAGATTTCTCTCAACCCGGTGCAACATTTCAAGAGAAAGCATATTGAGATTTGGTATCACTTCATCCGGGATCACATTAGGCGAGGGGAGATCGAGCTCAAGTATGTCAACACTCATGATAACCTTGCAGATATTTTCACGAAGCCCTTGGATGAAGCAAGATTATGCGAGTTAAGGCATGAGGTAAATATCATTGATTCAAGCAATGTGACTTGAACCCTTGCACCTCCCACCACACTCAACTTGTTATCTAGTTTAGGTGTAGGCATGGACATAGGGGGAGTGTTGTTCTCTCAATGAACTCTCCATCCCCCCATTATGCATAAATCGATCAACTCTTTCACATTAGCCATGTTTGATGGTACTTGTGCCTCAAAGACGAGTTTTGGTCATGGGCCCAAGGATAATTCTTCGCAGTGCCATACCAATTGATCACACATAGGTGGCTCCGGCCACCGCCCTCTCATTTGAGAGGTGGTGACGCGTGGTTGTTTCTTGTTGACATTTGCCTTTCTGCCTTTGTGTTAAGCGTGTTCTTGTGGTGTCTATTGTGCTCAAAGTTTCCTTGCGAAGACCTCTTTTGTGTGTTGAAACCTGTTTTTTCTTGAGCTCACGGTACTACCGCAGCCTGCTACGGTACTACCGCGTTTGGAGAGAACATTACTATCGCCCCCGCGTGGGAGTAATTTTTTACTACCGCCTGGGAGAGCGGTACTACCGCTTTGGTGCGGTACCTCAGCCCAAGCGGTACTACCGCGATGATGTGTGGTACTACCGCGCCGTCGCAGATGCGTGCGGATAAGGACGGGTAGGGGGAGTTCTAACTCCCCCATACCCATTGGTCAGTTTTCCCCACTTTGTCTCTCTCTCCCTCGCTCAAGAAAGGGGCCGGAGTCCATCACCGGATCTCCGCCTCCGGCTGATCTCCTGCGATTCCGTCCGGTGGGATCGTTCCCCACCACGTGCTCTTGCCATGGAACAAGGTCCTTCCCAAATCCCTCTCGTTTTGGTTGTTTTCTTTGCCTCTAGGTTTTTGGGGGAGATACATGTGTTCTTGAGATTTTAGGCTAAATCTATGCAAGAGTAGGATGTAGGAGAGTAGTATTGCATAGGGATTATACTTGATATGTTGTCCTGTGCTAGATTTGATCAACCGCAGTACCGCCGTGGTTTCGCGGTTCCTCTCAGATTCAAACTTTGGTTCGGATCTGACGTGGTGCGGTACTACCGCGCCACATGTGTGGTACTACCGCTTGTCCGGTACTACCGCCCGTCCGGCGCGGTACTACCGCACGCGCTGCGAAACTAGGATCTTACTACTGCTCCCAACCCCGGTACTACCATGACCTCACACGGTACTACCGCGACTAGGAGCGGTACTAAAATTTTAGTACCGCAGCATCCGACAGTACTACCGTTGGGTCCAATCTATCTCATGGCAACTACCACGTATACTTTCTATGTGTTTCTTGTGCTTTGCCGTGGTCTTTGCAATGATCCTTTTTACTTGTCGTGGGTGTTTTGCACTCTGTGTCTCAGGTGGTGGCTCTTGGCATTCCAATTCCAGTCGTGACACTGGCTCCAAGCATCTGCGCAATCAAGGTGAAGCACCAGAGGACTCCACTGCCCCCAAGCGCCATGTCAAGACAACCGCTAGCAAGCACAAGGAACCCGCTAAGGGCATGTATGTGATACCCCAATCTGAGTTCGTCCGTTTCAGGCAGATCAACCCATATGTGAATCCTCGTGCTACTATCGGAGGCAGTGAACTATTTTGGAGCAAGCAGCAGACTCTCACTTATCTGGATGTCATCAAGAACAAGCAAAATACCTACGTGGATGTCAAGTGGATAGACATGCATCACCTGAGGAAGGACAAGTTTCGTGAGTACTTTGGAGAAGCTCTGGACTTGGTGGAGCAGTTTGGTATTGAACATGTGATCTCTTTCCACCTTGGCTATGACCCTGAGCTTATCTGTCAGTTCTTTGCCTCAGTTTACTTTCACCCTGGGAAGGAGCGGAGGATGACCTGGATGACCAATGGCCGTAAGTTGACTGCTACCTGGAAGGAGTTCATGGATCTGCTCCAGGTTCCTGATGACGGGCTCGACACTCCCGTGGGTGTTCGCCCTCATGCCAATTCTGAGTCTGCTAACAAGGACAAGATTCAGCCATTCTATGTTGAGAAGGTGCTTCCCAATGGCAAGTCGGCGTGGGTGCTCAACTCTTTTCTGGATATCATGTATCGCATCTTCCGCAACTCTCAGTTCCCTCGCATTGGCGACAAGGACAAGGTTCATGCCTATATGGTGGATATGATGCTCCTATGCGAGGAGGCTCGTGTGTCTCAGACTCAGCCACTTGATGTCTCACACATCATGTGGTGTGAGCTTCGGTTTTCGGTGTTCAACCGCAAGGTGCCTATCTATGCATGGACCATATCTTTTTCTGTTGATCTCCAAGACTTGGGAGAAGATGTACCTGGTGATGAGTTCATTGCTCCAGACTGGAGTCGACATGATCCCATCAGTCTCCGTGTCAAGCCCAACTGGGCCAACACTACTACTCGTGCTGAGGCGTCTGCTGCTAGGAGGGCTGTTGATGAGGAGGAGGCTGGAGCAGAGGATGTTGCTGAGGACCGTGCTGCTAGGTCTTCCCATAGTTCCTCTGAGCCCTCGTGGGCCAAGAAGCTGAAGGACAAGATGAAGACTCTTTTCTGCATGCAAGCTAAGGGGCAGTACATGACTCACGTGGCATCCAAGGAGAGTCGCCGCCGGGACAAGAAGATCATGAAGCTGTATGGAGAGGACGTGTCTGGCGGTTCTGAGGATCGCATCACTCCAGAGTCCGAGTGGATGGAGAAACAAGGCTACAGGTGGATTGATTCCGAGGAGGACGTCGAGGAGACTATTCCTGCCGCCGAGTCTGACGAGGAGCATTGGGATGATTTCACTGCTTGAGCCACCCCTTGTGTGTAGGTGTCCTCTCTGCCTTTTTGGCGTCTCGATGCCAAAGGGGGAGAGAGTGTAGGGATTTGGGAGTCGTGTGTCGTCGTTCGTGTTCGGTGTGTTTGCTTTCTCGTTTGAACCTCGTTTGAACCTCGTTTTGGTTGCTTTGGGTTGATTTCCTTCATATAGTGTAAGACATATGCACTCTACCTATCTTAGCGAGCTTGTGATATATTGTGCTACCTTTGTGTTATGCTCTTGCTTAGATGTTAGTCTTACTCATGCAAGATCATGCCTTGTCTCTAAAATATAGGGGGAGTGTTGATCCTAGTTTGTGTGCTGTGCAGTCCAAAGCATCCATCTAGATTGCACACATCTAGGGGGAGCCCGTTTATATTCTAGAGAGGAGGGGTTTGCCTCTGCTCAATATTATCTCCCTTTTGTGCAAATTCCGTATTGTCATCAATCCACCAAAAAGGGGGAGATTGTAAGGGCATATTTATCCCTAAGGTGTTTTGGTAATTGATGACAATGCTTTTGCGGACTAATCGTGTGCCTTGAGTTTCTCAGACGCTTCATCGCTAGGCACAAGAGGGTTCGGTGCCCCTCGAGGACTATTGAAGATGGCGTCTCTCTACGTTTCTTTTTGGTGGATTTGAGTCATAGTAGAGCCGTTCTATTAAGAGGGGGTCCGCGTCGGAAAGGTTCGGGTGGAATCATCACGTACACGTTTCCCTCCTTGTCTCCACGTTTCCCTTGCACTTTGGAGCATCCCCCGATTATACTCTTTGCGATTGTCCTGGCTGCTATTGCTTAGCTTGCGGTAGTACAGCTCCCTGGAGCGGTAGTACTGCAAGCACCTGCGGTAGTACCATGCAACTGCGCGGTAGTACCACTGGAGCCCACGGTAGTACAGCTCCTCTGGAGTCTTAGTACCGTGGCTCCCCGAGCAAGTGCCGCTTCGTTGCGGTAGTAGGGGCGGATGTAATTTTTTACATACGCGCCCCAACGATAGTACCGCATGTCTGGCGCGGTAGTACCGCAGGAGCCCACGGTAGTACCGCTCCCCTAGAGTTGTAGTACCGTGGCTCTCAAGCCTAGTACCGCTGCTGCGCGGTAGTAGGAGTGGATGTAATTTTTTACATCCGCGCCTCCACGGTAGTACCGCACTTCATGCGCGGTAGTACCGCGTGCGGCCTGGTTCAGCTACCATGCGGTAGTACCGCTCCCTAGCGGTAGTACCGCGTCGGATATGTGCATCTTTTGTTTTCCAGAGCAGTAGTACCGCGTCGGATATTTGCATCTTTTATTTTCCAGCGGAAGTAGGCACGGATGTATTTTTATTCATCCACGCTATTTCGAGGCTAGGACTTTCCTGTCTTGCGGTAGTACCGCAAGAAGGAGCGGTAGTACCGCGCTCACGGTAGTACTGCTCTTTGTCAGGCATGTTCTAGCCTCTGCAGCTGCCGCGGTAGTACCATGGTCCCTCACGGTAGTACTGCATGGCCTTGCGGTAGTACCACGCCTCTGGAGTGGTAGTACCGCATGTCGCAGGGTGGATATGTGGATAACGGTTTGATTTTGTCCACAACTATAAAAGGGTTGTCTCCTACCTCTAGTGTACTACCTCTTCCATCCCTAAGCTCCATTGTTGCTCCAAGCTCCATTTTTCGCCCGATCTCTCTCCCTAGCCAATCAAACTTGTTGATTTGCTCGGGATTGGTTGAGAAGGCCCCGATCTACACTTCCACCAAGAGATATTTGATTCCCCCACTAATCCCTAGCGGGTCTAGTTACTCTAGGGTGTTTGAGCACCCTAGACGATTGAGGTCACCTCGGAGCCATAGTCCATTGTGGTGAAGCTTCGTGGTGTCATTGGGAACCTCCAATTAAGTTATGGAGATTGCCCCAACCTTGTTTGTAAAGGTTTGGTCGCCGCCTTCAAGGGCACCAATAGTGGATTCACGACATCTCGCATTGTGTGAGGGCGTGAGGAGAATACGGTGGCCCTAGTGGCTTCTTGGGGAGCATTGTGCCTCCACACCGCTCTAACAGAGACATACTTCCCCTCAAAAGGAAGGAACTTCGGTAACACATCCTCGTCTCCACCGGCTCCACTCTTGGTTATCTCGCACCTTTACTTTTGCTAGCTTACTTGTGTTATATCCCTTGCTTGTTTGTGTGCTTGTTGCTGTTGCATCATATAGGTTGTTCACCTAGTTGCATATCTAGACAACCTACTTTGATGCAAAGTTGAATTTGGTAAATAAAAGCTAAAAATTGTTAGTTGCCTATTCACCCCCCCTCTAGTCAACTATATCGATCCTTTCACCTGTGGAACAAAACCTGGAGGGACTGTGTTTCTGTTTGTTCTGATTGGAGGTTAGTTCTGCAGCTATACATCCTCTAACTGTTTAGACTTTTCTTTCTCTGCTGCAAGTTGTTTCCTCAACTGCTCTATTCTCTCTTCCTGCTCTTGTGTGTGTTCCTGATGTAGTGTAGGAGATCGAACCATAGGTGCAGAACTGGAAGGATTATCCTGTTGGTGCTCTGGGTGAGATCATTTGACCAGCGTTTGCAGAACATTACTGATAGTCAACAATTGCTTGCTCAGGTCTAGAACCATTTTCTCTACTGTTCCCACTTTTGCTGAGATTTGTCCTTGTTTAGCTCCAATTACCTGAACTTCCTCTTGCAGTTTGGACACTTGATTCTGCATCTGGATGTTGTCTTGCTGCATAACGCTGAAACCATCTCGCAGAGACAGGACCTCTTGAAGATCCACGTCATCGGTCGCTTTAGAGCGCCCCTCACCTGATGTGAAGCAAGAGGTAGGAATTTTACCACTGGAGGACCAGCAACCTGAATCTCACCTCAGACCCTGCCGCCGCCGCGATCCATGCCTACCTGACACACGGATCGGAGTTGGAATGCAGAATTTTACCGATCGAGCGATGTGCTCGAACAACCGCTCCCGCTCGGCCGACCTGCGTCCGATGATCGCTGCTGCCAACACCACCCGACTGCGCCTCACTGCAAACTCCGCCACAATCCCCCACCCCGCCATTGTCGAAGGAGAGAAGAGGGTGGGACAAGGGTGGGATTCGCCATTTGGAGAAAAAATTCTGCTTCTGCGCGCGATTCCGCCGAAGAACGAAGGCTCTGATTAGCAATTTGTTAGGACCCAGAGAGTATATGGAGAATTTCTATGAAAAATTGAGACAGATCTCGTATGAGTTTGAGGAACTCTAGGGTTCCAGTATACTAGCCATGATGGCGATAAGAGAAAATCATCCAAAAGCGTATTCGTTCCAGCCACAACCCGGCTAGTTATAGGGGAGGGTTTAACCCGAATAGGAAAACAGTAACTCTCAGCTCACACACTGTTACAACGGTAATAACCATCAACAGCTGTGATGAGTCCATTGCCACAAAATGTTCCTAGCCGTTGGATAACTGAATCGTTACCTTCTACTCACTGAACTAAGACAACTATATATCAGGACCTGACACACCGCCGATGGACGCACGGCTGACCCGAGATCTCTGTGGCCGGAGGCACCGCCGAGGCCTACCGCTGGACGCGTCGCTGTGAGCTGTACGGAGCACCTATTTGGCCTTGTTCGACACCATCGAGCATGACCAAGTCGCTCTACCTAGGATTGCAACTAGAAGTTTCCAGTCTGCACGCCAGCTATTTGTGGTAATGTCTCTTCATCCGTGATGATTTTTTCAACTCGATTTTGCACCATAGTATACTCCGAATTTATTTATTTATTGCTATATGCATTCCACTTTCATCTATTATCCTCTTAGATTAGTTGTCTTACACCACTTTACCGAAGCTCTATTTGTTAAGAGCCATATGATGTAGTTGGTTCTGGTAAGTGTTTCAGATACTTGATGAGTTGTGGCTAAAGGTGGTTGTGGAGGAGGATGACGCCATGGGAGGAGGTTCGCTATATGTGATGGAAGAGAGGGTCTCTTTATATACCATGTAAATGATGATGAAGCTTCTCAACCCTTCAAGGAGAGCCCGAGTGGTCTTATATTGATTGTACTAGAGGAACCCCGTCATAGGTGTTTAAATAATCGTATTAGAGAAACCGAAGAAAAGATAGAAGAGGAACCCTCTCGTAGGTGTTTACAGAATCGTATTAGAGAAACAGAAGAAAAGGTAGAAGTTCAAACAGAGAGAAAAACATCTAACTGTCGGTGGGAAATGGCACCTATGGGATCACAAGAATCCCTACTACGGTTGCCGGGGCACAGAGCTGTGAGAAGAGCAGGATTAGCAATCAACACAAGGATCATTTACCCAGGTTCAGGCTGCGAGGATGCGTAAAACCCTAGTCCTGCTTTGGTGGGTGTATTGAGTGTTCTTGAGCTCTTGAACTAGCTACCGTGGCTGCGTGGTTCCGAAGAGCCGAATCCCTCTCCAGTACGCCATGGGCCTCCTTTTATAGTCGAAATGGGCTGCCACAATGGCATATAGGAGGTGGAAAGGCCTACAGTGCTATGAGCTTATAGCTCGTATTACAGGACAAGGCACATTTAATGGATAGCTTAGGTGTCCTCTTGCTTTATCGGGGATGGGAGCGAGGCCCGTCCCGTCCGTCGCCGCTCCTCCTCGCTTCGACACGCGCCCTGGCCAGCGCTGCATGCGGTGCCATGTAGGCAGGCAAGCAGCTGAGGTGGCGCGGTGGTGGAGCCTCCATGAAGATCTGCATGTCACCATGCAGGCATGTGCTGAATTGGCCTAGAAGCTGCATGTTGCCACGCAGGTGCCTGCCCAGCTGGTTGGGCTGGCAGCTGCATGTGAACGGCGGTGGAGACTTGGTTGGCATGGGCTTGGCAGTGGCCCCGCTGACGCCCTTGGCAAGGGCCTTGCAGGGTGGCCCGGCAAGGGTCTTGTCGTGGCGCGCTATTGTCCCCGACAAGGATCTTGCAGGGGGTCTTGCGGGTTTCCTTGGCAAGGATCTCGTCGAGGATTGTTGCCTTCCAATCCTCATCTGATCTTGAATATTCTTTGTCTTCACAAAGATCTGCATGCCACCATTGAGGTGCCTCCCGAGCCCTGGCCCAACGTGGTTGATGGTGTTGGAGACCGTGGGCTCGAGGGTGGCTCACTCCACTGGTGTGGGCGAGCCACCCGGGCAAAGAGGCTTGCCGGGGCTGCTGAGGCTGCCCCGGCAAGGGTCTTGCCAGGGAAACCTGCTTGTTCCATCTGCTCTCCGTGGTCTTGGTCTTTGGCGTTGCGCTGATTGTTTTGCGGCTTCGACTCCTCCCTTTTGCCCTGATAAGTGTTTCTTCGGCCCGTGGCTCTGACTGCCCACGCACAAGTAAGGGGTACAAAGGAGTGCCACTACTTTAGTACACCATCAGGAGCCCCCGCGCCTGGGCCACACATAGGCGCAACGCGTTGTTGGGCCAGGCCCAAAATGGTGCGCGGGCAGGCGGGGAGGTTTTTACCGCGGTAAAACTTTTAATTTCGTCCGTTGCGCTTCCCCACGACCCGCATTGAATACGCGACGTGGGGGTTGCGCGCGCGTGCATGACCGAAGTACGCTGGCGTCATCTTGCGAAGGATAGTAAAGAGGCGGCTTGTGTGTCCCCTTGAGACCGCAGGGCCACCGGTCATTTACCGCCCTTACTTGGGAACCGTCACTCCACGCATCCCATTGCGCCCATCTCTTGCGCCACGTTTGCTGCATGCATGATGCAGAGCGAATGACAGGTGCGCGGGATACGGGGAGTCGCGCGCGAATGGGTCGGTTCCCCACGCGCCTTCAATTGGGCGGGGAGGGCGGTCGACGGACCTGCCCGTTGTCACTTCAATGAGCTGGATTGGCCGAAAGGGGTGGCCGAGCCCCGCCCCGGCACTTTAATTATAAAGAGGGGAGCGGGAGGAACGGCGCCTCTCAATCCTTCTTTCTGCCATGGCGAGGGGGTGTGGCGACGCTTCATCGGTGGTGGCGAGGGTCTCGGCTAGACAACGCATCGCTCCTCCCCAAGAGCTCGTGGCGGCAGAGCCAGCCGTTAGAGGAAGGGGGAGGGGGCGTGGTCGAGGCCGTCGCGGTGCTCGGGGAAGAGGAGGACGGGGCGGCGCATCGGCTTTGCCTCCACCAGCGGCCTCTCCCCCGATGGAGGGCCACGTCAGGGACAACCCCTACAAATTCCTCCTTAGGCTGCGCCAGCCGCCGCGCCATCGTCTTCATCTCCCGACCACATTTACGCGGGAGATAGAGCTGGACCCGCCGCAGGCACTGCGGCTGCATATGAGGGGCTGTGGGAACAACGGTACATGGGCCGATGTTGAGTTGCCCGCCCCTCACGTCATGTATCTTCACCGAGGGTGGAAGACCTTTTCCCGTATCCACAGCCTGACAGAGGGGCTCACTATCCATTTCAAGTTAATGGAGAGCGGCCTCCTCTCCGTCAAGGTCTTTGGGCACTTCGGGACTCGCATAAGGTGTTGTGTGGAGAGATCCTCTAATGACGAAGACTCTGCTCGAGCGAGAGTGACGAGGAGGACAGCGGCAGCGACGACATGGGTAACGGGCGGCAGGATGACGGGTCCGACTAGGCGTTGGGCATGCCACTCTGGGGCGACACCGGCGACCCCATCATCCGTGTCGCCGGCTCCCTGAACTTGTCGGGGCCGTCTCCTTGGGAGGCTGGCTCGGGAGGCAGGAGAAGATGAAGAGGGCAGGTGGCGGGCCGTCAAGACGGAGTACGCGGGCACCGACGCCTTCGTCGCATACTGCCGGTCCTACCGCCTCATCTTCCAGCTCTTCTCCTGTCATCATCATCACCAGCTTCCCTTCGAGGTGGCCACCGTGATGCTCTCCTGGTGCCTTCTGCTGCTCATACCTTGCCTAGGCGCCCCTTTTTCCCTTTTGCTTTCTTGTTTCATTTCCTGAGGAGAGGGACAAGAAAGGGATTACTGGCACCTTATCTTTTCTCAACTTGTAAGCCTACGGGCCTTACTTAGATCTAAAACCTGTAATCTCCCTGTTCATGTTTATGTTCCATACTTACTGTACCTGTATGGAACATATTAATGGAAAAAGGGTGCTTGCCGAGTCTTGTGCGTGCATGTGAGCAAATCCCATACCAAGGAACAAGTCCTTGTTATTTTTAATATAAGCATCATTGCCCGGCAGCATGCCTTGCCGTTCCCCCACTCCACTCGTCCACACTCATGCCTTTGGCGGAGGCAAGGACGAAGTGGGGGTGGGCCCTATGCTTGCTTCCTTGCTGCTGCGGCTACAACCATATTCCGGACCAAGAAGCTCTTGGGTGATAGGAATGAGGGGAGCACGGCAGCTTTGGAATAAAACGAGGTTCCCTATGTCCCAAGTTTCATACGGAAATGCATGACAGGGGATTGGAAAACTTATCTGAATCTGCAGCCCCCGGCAACCTTGACTTGCCGTGGCTGGACCTTCGTGTCTTCTGCCCTCGGCAAGCTCATCTTGCCGGGCCTGGAGTGCTGGCTTGTTCTCTTCCTTCCACTTGGCTTGGCGGAAACATATCACATAACCTGCGTACCAAAAAGGATGGATAGGAACAAAATGATGCAAACTCGACCTCTAGGCTAGGGGTTAGTCGCAGCTAAGCACTATCAACCCTAACCGAGGGAGAGACTCAATCTAGCATGCATGCTATGACTTAGGGCGCCAGCGCTTCATTTATTTATGCTTAGGGTCTGTGCCTGGCTTTGTACAAAGGGTTACATGCCTTGCCGGCAAGGCTTGTACAAAAGGTGGCTTGCCGGGAGGCCCGGCAGCCGCGCCTTATGGGTTAAACTTGCGAAGATGCTTGATGTTACAGGATTTGCTCACTGGAATGGCATCTTCGGTCTCCAGGCGGACTCGCCGGGCCTGGTGACTCGTGTGTCCCGATAAGAGCCTTCCCACTTCGGCGTCAACTTGTTGGAATTCTTGGCCGACTGAACGTACCGAAGAATATGGTCGCCTTCCTCAAAGCTCCGGGCATGAACCTTGCGGCTATGGTAGCGGCGCAAGGCTTGCTGGTAGCGCGCTGCTCTCACAGCCGCCCGGAGACGATCTTCCGCAAGGAGCGTTGCATCATCTTGCCGCAATCGTTCTTGCTCAAGCTCATCATAAGCAAGCACTCGAGGTGACCCATATATGAGTTCCGTGGGGAGAACTGCTTCTGCCCCGTAACCAGGGCAAAGGGTGTGTGGCCGGCGGCTCGATTTGGCATGGTTTTGATCGATGAAAGAACCGCCGGCAACTCGTCAATCCAGCGCCTTCCACTCTTGCGCAGCCTGTCAAAAGTCTTCATTCTTAAGCCTCGCAGAACTTCAGCGTTTGCTCTCTCTGCTTGGCCGTTGATACGTCTCCAACGTATCTATAATTTTTGATTGCTCCATGCTACTTTATCTACTGTTTTAGGAAATATTGGGCTTTATTATCCACTTTTATATTATTTTTGGGACTAACCTATTAACCGGAGGCCCAGCCCAGATTTGTTGTTTTATGCCTATTTCAGTGTTTGGAGGAAAAGGAATATCAGACGGAGTCAAAACGGAACGAAATCAACTGGAGAAGCTAATTTTGGAAGGAAACCAACCTGATGGTCTTGGAGTGCATGCCAGGGGAGTCCCGGGCTGTCCACGAGGGTGGAGGCGCGCCTCCTGGGCGCGCCCCTACCTCGTGAGCAGCCCGGAGGTCCACCGACGTACCCCCTGCACCCATATATACCTACGTACCCTAAAACTTCCAGAACAGAAAATAGATCGGGAGTTCCACCGCCGCAAGCCTCTGTAGCCACCAAAAACCAATCGGGACCCTGTTCCGGCACCCTGCCGGAGGGGGATACCATCACCGGAGGCCATCTTCATCATCCCGACGCTATCCATGACGAGGAGGGAGTAGTTCACCCTCGGGGCTGAGGGTATGTACCAGTAGCTATGTGTTTGATCTCTCTCTCTCTCTCGTGTTCTCTCTCGTGTTCCCTCTAAGGCACGATCTTGATGTATCCCGATCTTTGCTATTGTAGTTGGATCTTATGATGTTTCTCCCCCTCTACTCTGTTGTGATGAATTGAGTTTCCCCTTTGAAGTTATTTTATCGGATTGAGTCTTTTATGAACACTTGATATATGTCTTGCATGGGATAACCGTGGTGACAATGGGTTATTCTATTGATCCACTTGATGTATGTTTTGGTGATCAACTTGCGGGTTTCGTGACACTTGGGAACCTATGCATAGGGGTTGGCACACGTTCTTGACTCTCCGGTAGTAGCTTTGGGGCACTCTTTGAAGTACTTTTATGTTGGTTGGATGAATCTGAGATTGTGTGATGCATATCGTATAATCATGCCCACGGATACTTGAGGTGACAATGGAGTATCTAGGTGACATTAGGGTTTTGGTTGATTTGTGTCTTAAGGTGTTATTCTAGTACGAACTCTTTTACAGATCGATCCGAAAGCATAGCTTTGTGGTGGTTTCGTACCCGACCATAATCTCTACGTTTGTTCTCCGCTATTAGTGGCTTTGGAGTGACTCTTTGTCGCATGTTGAGGGCTTGTCATATGTTCTATCTATGTTATTATTGTTGAGAGAACTTGCACTAGTGAAAGTATGAACCCTAGGCCTTGTTTCCTATCATTGCAATACCGTTTACGCCCACTTTTACCACTTGTTACCTTGCTGTTTTTATTATTTCAGATTACAAAAACCTATATCTACTATCTATTTTGCACTTGTATCTTCATCTCTTCACCGAACTAGTGCACCTATACAATTTACCATTGTATTGGGTGTGTTGGGGACACAAGAGACTTTTTGTTATTTGGTTGTAGGGTTGCTTGAGAGAGACCATCTTCATCCTACGCCTCCTATGGATTGATAAACCTTAGGTCATCCACTTGAGGGAAATTTGCTACTGTCCTACAAACCTGTGCACTTGTAGGCCCAACAACGTCTACAAGAAGAAGGTTGTGTAGTAGACATCAAGCTCTTTTCTGGCGCCGTTGCCGGGGAGGCTAGGTAAGTGAAGGTATATCTTTAGATCTTGCAATCGAATCTTTTTGTTTCTTGTTGTAGTACTAGTCTAGTTTATAAAAGAAAACTACAAAAAATGGAGTTGAGTTTGTCTCATATGCTTGACCTTTTTAATATCTTTCGTGAGTATGATGGAAAGGATAATTGTGCTCAAGTACTAGAAGAAGAAATCTATAGAATGTTTGGTACTAAATCTTTGAATGATGAGCATGATTGCAATGTTGTTAATATGAATTCCTTGAATATCCATGATGCCAATGATATGCAAAGCCACAAGCTTGGGGAAGCTATGTTTGATGAATATGATATTTTTTGTCCCCCAAGCTTTGATGAGCAAATTTACTATGATGAAAGCATGCCTCCTATTTATGATGATTATTGTGATGATACGTATGCTATAAAGAAGAAGTTTGCTTATGTGGAGAGTAGAAAATTTTCTATGCTTGTAGATCATGAAAAGAATGCTTTAGGTGCTGGTTATATTGTTGAATTCATTCATGATGCTACTGAAAATTATTATGAGGGAGGAACATATGCTTGTAGGAATTGCAATAATGTCAAGTTTCCTCTCTATGTGCTTAAATTCTTGAAGCTATGCTTGTTGTGCCATCCTATGCTAGTTGATTATTGTTCCCATAAGTTGTTTGCTCACAAAATCCCTATGCATAGTAAGTGGTTTAGGCTTAAATGTGCTAGTCATATGCTTCATGATGCTCCCGTTATGTTTCAATTCTTATCTTTTTAGTGAGCATCATTGTCATCATCATGCCTAGCTAGAAAGGCATTAAAGAAAAGCGCTTGTTGGGAGACAACCCAATATTTATCCTTACTGTTTTTGTGTGTCCACATGATTATTCTACTGTATTAATCATGTTTTATTGCTTTTGTTTCAATAAAGTGCCAAATAGAACCTTTGGGAAGACTTGGGTGAAGTTTATGTGATCTTGCTGTGAAAAACAGAAACTTTTGCGCTCACGAGAATAGCTTCCATTTTTTACTGGAGAGTGATTTTATCTTGATTCTTTTTTAAGATGATTAATAGAAAAATTTCCCAGGTCCAGCAGTTTATTTCATAATTTTTGGGGTTCCAGAAGTATACGTTTTATACAAATTAATACAGACTGTTCTGTTTTTGACAGATTCTGTTTTCTATGTGTTGTTTGCTTATTTTGATGCGTCTATGGCTAGTATTAAGTGGTATGAACCATAGAGAAGTTAGAATACAGTAGATATTACACAAATATGAATTTAGAATGAGTTCATTACAGTACCTAAGTTGTGGTTTTATTTTCTTATATTAACGGAGCTTACGAGTTTTGTGTGGTTGAAGTTTTCAAGTTTTGGGTAAAGATTCGATGGACTATGAAATAAGGAGTGGCAAGAGCCTAAGCTTGGGGATGCCCAAGGCACCCCAAGTTAATATTAAAGGACAACCAAGCAACTAAGCTTGGGGATGCCCCGGAAGGCATCCCCTCTTTCGTCTTCGTTCATCGGTAACTTTACTTAGAGCTATATTTTTATTCACCACATGATACGTGTTTTGCTTGGAGCGTCATTTTATTTTGTTAGTTTTTGCTTGCTGTTAGTTAGAATAGTGTTTTTCTTCTTTAGTTTCAATAAAAAGTCAAGGATAGCCTTTGCCATGCTTATTTTGCTAGTTTGAATGTTGCTGTTGAAAACAGAAAGTTTACCGCTGTTGCAACATTCCCTAGAAAAGTCAGAGCATGGTCTAATGTTGAATCTTTTTGCATAATGAGCTCTGGTAAATTTATTACAGTGGGAATTTTAGTTCATAATTTTTGGATTCAGGGAAGTATTGATACTCTTGCATTCTTTACAGACTGTATTGTTTTGACAGATTGCTGTTATGGTTGCATTGTTTGCATATGTTTGCTTGTTTAATGATTCTATTTGATGATAGGAGTATTAAATATGCAGAGGAATTTAGTATGAAATGTTGAATAATAATGTTAGTGATTTGTTACAGTAGAAGATGATAAGGTTTTGTATTGGTTTATACTAACCTATCTCACGAGTTGTTGTTGAGTTTGTTGTGAATGAAGCTTTTGATAAAAAGAGAGACCATGATATGAGAGGAATTAAGGAGACACAAAAGTTCAAGCTTGGGGATGCCCAAGGCACCCCAAGATATTATTTCAAGAAGTCTCAAGCATCTAAGCTTGGGGATGCCCCGGTAGGCATCCCACCTTTCTTCTTCAACAACTATCGGTTAGTATCGGTTGAGCCTAAGTTTTTGCTTCTTCACATGAGTTGTGCTATCCTTGCATTGTAGTTTTCTTTAGCTTTGCTTGCTTTTTGAATAAAGTATCAAGATCTGAATTTCTTTAATGAGAGAGAGCCTTACACAAATTGGAATTTGCTAGAATACTCTATGTGCTTCACTTATATCTTTTGAGCTTGATAGTTTTGCTCGTAGTGGTTCACTTATATCTTTTGAGCGTGATAATTTTTGCTCTAGTGCTTCACTTAGATCTTTTAGAGCATGGTGGTAGTTTTATTTTGAAGAAATAGATGAACTCTCATGCTTCACTTAGATTATTTTGAGAGTCATTAATAGCATGGTAATTTTCTTAATGTTAATATTACTTGGTATTCAAGATATCTGAAACTTTCTTTTGAGTGCGTTGAATACTAAGATAAGTTTGATGCTTGATAATTGTTTTGAGATATGGAGGTGATAATATCAAAGTCATGCTAGTTGGGTGATTATGAATTTAAAGAATGCTTGTGCTGAAGTTTGCAAGTCCTGTAACATGCACATATGGTTAAAGTTATGTAACAAATTTGAAACATGAAGTGTACCTGGCTTGTGCATCCTTATGAGTGGTGGTCGGGGACGAGCGATGGTATTTTCCTACCAATCTATCCCCCTAGGAGCATGCACTTAGTACTTGATTTTTGATGACTTCTAAATTTTTGCAATAAGTATATGAGTTCTTTCGACTAATGTTGAGTCCATGGATTATACGCACTCTCACCTTTCCACCGTTGCTAGCCTCTTCGGTACCGTGCATTGCCCTTTCTCACCTTGAGAGTTGGTGCAAACTTCGCCGGTGCATCCAAACCCCGTGATACGATACGCTCTATCACACATAAACCTCCTTATATCTTCCTCAAAACAGCCACCATACCTACCTATTATGGCATTTCCATAGCCATTCCGAGATATATTGCCATGCAACTTCCATCATCATCATCATCATGACATACATTACTTTTGTCATATTGCCATTGCATGATCATGTAGTTGACATCGTGTTTGTGGCAAAGCCACCATGCATTATTTTTCATACATGTCACTCTTGATTCATTACACTATCCCGGTACACCGCCGGAGGCATTCATATAGAGTCATATCTTGTTCTAATTTCGAGTTGTAATTCTTATGATGTAATCAATGAAAGTGTGACGATCATCATTATTAGAACATTGCCCAAAAAGAAAAAGAAAGAAAGGCCAAAAGGAAAAAAAAGGAAAGGCCCAATAGAAAAAAAAGAGAAAAAAAGAAAAGAAAAAAAAAGAAAATAAATAAAAAGGGCAATGTTACTATATCTTTTTCCACACTTATGCTTCAAAGTAGCACCTTGTTCTTCATGTAGTGAGTCTCATATTTTGTGCTTCAAAGTAGCACCTTGTTTTTCATGTAGTGAGTCTCATAAGTTATATTTTTCATACTAGTGGGAAATTTTCATCGTAGAACTTGGCTTGTATATTCCTACGATGGGCTTCCTCAAAATGCCCTAGGTCTTCGTGAGCAAGCAAGTTGGATGCACACCCACTAGTTTTCTTTTGTTGAGCATTCATAGCTCTAGTGCATCCGTTGCATGGCAATCCCTACTCCTCATGTTGACATCAATTGATGGGCATCTCCATAGCCCCTTGATTATCCTCGTCAATGTGAGACTTTCTCCTTTTTTGTCTTCTCCACACAATCCCCATCATCATATTCTATTCCACCCATAGTGCTATATCCATGGCTCACGCTCATGTATTGCGTGAAGGTTGAAAAAGTTTGAGATTATTTAAGTATGAAACAATTGCTTGGCTTGTCATCGGGAGTATAGAAGTTGGGAACATCTTTGTGTGACGAAAATGAAGCATAGCCTAACTATATGATTTTGTAGGGATGAACTTTCTTTTGCCATGTTATTTTAAGAAGACATGATTGCTTTGATTAGTATGCTTGAAGTATTATTATTTTTGTGTTAATATGAACTTTTGTCTTGAATCTTTCGGATCTGAATATTCATATCACAATTGAGAAGATTTACATTGAAATTATGCCAAAGTATCACTCCGCATCAAAAATTCTTTTTTATCATTTACCTACTCAAGGACGAGCAGGAATTAAGCTTGGGGATGCTTGATACGTCTCCAACGTATCTATAATTTTTTATTGCTCCATGCTACTTTATCTACTGTTTTAGGCAATATTGGGCTTTATTATCCACTTTTATATTATTTTTGGGACTAACCTATTAACCGGAGGCCCAGCCCAGATTTGCTGTTTTATGCCTATTTCAGTGTTTCGAGGAAAAGGAATATCAGACAGAGTCAAAACGGAACGAAATCAGCTGGAGAAGTTAATTTTGGAAGGAAACCAACTTGATGGGCTTGGAGTGCACGCCAGGGGAGTCCCGGGCTGTCCACAAGGGAGGAGGGCACGCGCCCCCTGGGCTCGCCCCCCTACCTCGTGAGCAGCCCGGAGGTCCACCGACGTACCCTCTACACCCATATATACCTACGTACCCTAAAACTTCCAGAACAGAAAATAGATCGGGAGTTCCGTCGCCGCAAGCCTCTGTAGCCACCAAAAACCAATCGGGACCCTGTTCCGGCACCCTGCCGGAGGGGGATCTCATCACCGGAGGCCATCTTCATCATCCCGACGCTATCCATGAAGAGGAGGGAGTAGTTCACCCTCGGGGCTGAGGGTATGTACCAGTAGTTATGTGTTTGATCTCTCTCTCTCTCGTGTTCTCTCTCGTGTTCCCTCTAAGGCATGATCTTGATGTATCCCGAGCTTTGCTATTGTAGTTGGATCTTATGATGTTTCTCCCCCTCTACTCTGTTGTGATGAATTGAGTTTCCCCTTTGAAGTTATTATATCGTATTGAGTCTTTTATGAACACTTGATGTATGTCTTTCGTGGGATAACCGTGGTGACAATGGGTTACTCTATTGATCCACTTGATGTATGTTTTGGTGATCAACTTGCGGGTTTCGTGACACTTGGGAACCTATGCATAGGGGTTGGCACATGTTCTTGACTCTCTGGTAGTAGCTTTGGGGCACTCTTTGAAGTACTTTTATGTTGGTTGGATGAATCTGAGATTGTGTGATGCATATCATATAATCATGCCCACAGATACTTGAGGTGACAATGGAGTATCTAGGTGACATTAGGGTTTTGGTATATTTGTGTCTTAAGGTGTTATTCTAGTACGAACTCTTTTATAGATCGATCCGAAAGAATAGCTTTGTGGTGGTTTTGTACCCGACCATAATCTCTATGTTTGTTCTCCGCTATTAGTGGCTTTGGAGTGACTCTTTGTCGCATGTTGAGGGCTTGTCATATGTTCTATCTATGTTATTATTGTTGAGAGAACTTGCACTAGTGAAAGTATGAACCGTAGGCCTTGTTTCCTATCATTGCAATACCGTTTACGCCCACTTTTACCACTTGTTACCTTGCTGTTTTTATTATTTCAGATTACAAAAACCTATATCTACTATCTATTTTGCACTTGTATCTTCATCTCTTCGCTGAACTAGTGCACCTATACAATTTACCATTGTATTGGGTGTGTTGGGGACACAAGAGACTTTTTGTTATTTGGTTGTAGGGTTGCTTGAGAGAGACCATCTTCATCCTACGCCTCCTATGGATTGATAAACCTTAGGTCATCCACTTGAGGGAAATTTTCTATTGTCCTACAAACCTGTGCACTTGTAGGCCCAACAACGTCTACAAGAAGAAGGTTGTGTAGTAGACATCAGCCGTTGCTTCGTGGGTGTGCCACGGAATCAAAACAGACCTTGCTGCTGAGATCCTCAATGTACTGCATGAAGGCATGGCTTGTGAATTGTGTGCCGTTGTCGGTGATGATCCTGTTGGGTACCCCAAAACGGCAAACTAGCCCCATGAAGAACTTGATGGCTGACTGCGCTGTCACCTTCCTCACCGCTTCCACCTCTGGCCACTTTGTGAACTTGTCGATTGCAACGTACAAGTACTCAAAGCCCCCGACGACACGAGGGAAAGGGCCCAATATGTCGAGCCCCCAGACCGAGAATGGCCAGGAGAGAGGGATGGTTTGAAGAGCTTGAGCTGGTTGATAAAGCTTCTTCGAATGAAACTGGCACGCTTCACACTTGGTTACTAGTGCCGTCGCATCCTGGAGGGCAGTGGGCCAGAAGAAACCTTGTCGGAAATCCTTGCCAGCAAGGGCCCTCGACCCTATGTGGGAGCCTCATATGCCTCCATGTATCTCTGCCAACAGCTCTAGTCCTTCCTCTCGGGAGATGCACTTCAATTTCACCCCATTCGGACTTTTTCTGTATAAGACATTGTCAACGAATTTGTACAGAGCAGACCAGCGGGCTACTCTCTCTGCCTCTTCCTGCTCCTCAGGAAGCTCTCCTATTTGGAGGAATCGAACGGTGTGTTGCGCCCATGCCGGAGCCCGTGGCTCGACGACAAGGACCAAAGGCATCTCTTCTGCCATGGGAGCAGCCGTCTCTACGGTCATGGCCTGAGGCCCTGCCGGAGTCGGTTGCCCCGCGGCAGGATCGGCATCCACGGCAACATCTTCGCCAGCGGCTCCGGGGAGCTCGGTGGGGAAGTACTTGTCGGGGCCTAGCTTCCTCTGCTTGTTCTGCCCGATTGATGGTTCGATGGATGGTTGAGTTAACCGAAGCACGAAAGTACCTGGTTCCATAGGTAGCTTGAGGGAAGCGCGCTTTGACAGGTAGTCGGCGATATCGTTTTCTGTTCGAGGGACATGCTCTACTCGTATACCGTCAAAGCGCTCCTCTAGTTTCCTCACTTCATTCACATAAGCTTCCATCAATGGGCTTTGATAATCTTTGTTGATCTGCCTGACGACGAGCTGCGAATCGCCCCTGACGATGAGCTTTTTGACTCCGAGGTCCACCGCGATCCTGAGACCGGCAAGCAAGCCCTCGTACTCGGCAGTGTTGTTAGTTGACATCTCCCGGGGAAAGTGCATTTGGACGACATACTTGAGGTGCTCTCTGGTGGGTGCGACAAGCAGCACACCACCACCGGCACCTTGCAGCGAAAAAGCCCCATCAAAGTACATGATCCAGTTGCGGCTCATTTCCTTGCCGGGGAGAGTGGTCTCCTGTACCTATTCGTCGGGCATCGAGGTCCATTCTGCAACGAACTCCGCCAAGAATCTGCTCTAAATCATCGAGGTGCTTTCGAACTTTAAACCGAAACTCGACAGCTCCAGGGCCCATTCCATGATCCTCCCGTTGCATCTGGGTTATGCAGTATTCGTTGCAACGGGAGGCGGGTGACCATGGTGACCTCATGCGCTTGGAAGTAATGATGCAGCTTCCTCGAGGCCAAAAGGAGGCCGAAGAGCAATTTTTGCACACCTAAGTACCTCAACCTAGCCCCCTGCAAGAGGGAGTTGACGAAGTAAACTGGGTGCTGCACCATTTTCTTCTTCTATGCCACTTCACCTAGTCGCACGGGCCCTATCGCACTAGCGTCAGCCTCTGCCGGGGACTCAGTCTTGCCGTGACCGAGCCCTGCCGGGGAGGGTTCCGGCTCGCCATTGATACGTCTTGAGCTTGCGTTGGTTTTCCCCAAAGAGGAGAGGGTGATGCAGCAAGTGTAGCATAAGTATTTCCCTCAGTTTTGAGAACCAAGGTATCAATCCAGTAGGAGGCTCCTCAAAAGTCCCACGCACCTACACAAACAAACTGAGAACTCGCAACCAACGTGATAAAGGGGTTGTCAATCCCTTCACGGCCTCTTGCGAAAGTGAGATCTAATAGAGAGATAATAATATATTTTTGATATTTTGTAATAAAGATGCAAAAAGTAAAGATGCAAAATAAAGTAGATTGAAAGCAAATATGATAAGAGATAGACCCGGGGGCCATAGGTTTCATTGGAGGCTTCTCTCGACATAGCATAAGTATTACGGTGGGTGAACAAATTACTGTCAAGCAATTGATAGAAAAGCGCATAGTTATGAGATTACCTAGGCATGATCATGTATATAGGCATCACGTCCAAAACAAGTAGACCGACTCCTACCTGCATCTAGAGTATTAAGTTCATAAGAACAGAGTAACGCTTTAAGCAAGATGACATGATGTAGAGGGATAAACACATGCAATATGATATAAACCCCATCTTGTTATCCTCAATGGCAACAATACAATACGTGTCTTGCAACCCTTTCTGTCACTGGGTAAGAACACCGCAAGATTGAACCCAAAACTAAGCACCTCCCATGGCAAGAAAGATCAATCTAGTAGGCCAAACCAAACTGATAATTCGAAGAGACTTGCAAAGATAACTCAATCATACATAAAAGAATTCAGAGAAGATTCAAATATTATTCATAGATAAACTTAATCATAAACCCACAATTCATCGGATCTCGACAAACACACCACAAAAAGAGATTACATCGAATAGATCTCCACAAGAGAGGGCGAGAACATTGTATTGAGATCCAAAAAGAGAGAAGAAGCCATCTAGCTAATAACTATGGACCCGTAGGTCTGTGGTAAACTACTCACAACTCATCGGAGGGGCTATGGTGTTGATGTAGAAGCCCTCCGTGGTCGATTCCCCCTCCGGCAGAGTGCCGGCGAAGGCTCCAAGATGAGATCTCGCGGATACAGAAGGTTACGATGGTGGAAATTGTGTTTCGTGGTGCTCCTGGATGTTTTCGGGGTCCGTAGGTATATATAGGAGGAAAAAGTATGTAGGTGGCCACCCGAGGGGCCCACGAGACAGGGCGCGCCATAGGGGGGGCGCCCTCCTATCTCGTGGGGCCCTCAGAGCTTTCTTGACTTGCACTCCAGGCTCTCCAGATCAGATTTGTTCCAAAAATAACGCTCCCGAAGGTTTCATTCCGTTTGGACTCCGTTTGATATTCGTTTTCTTCGAAATACTGAAATAGGCAAAAAAAATAGCAATATGGGTTGGGCCTCTGGTTAGTACGTTAGTCCCAAAAATGATATAAATATGTAAAATAAAGCCCATAAACATCCAAAAGGGGTAATATAATAGCATGGAACAATCAAAAATTATAGATACGTTGGAGACGTATCAAGCATCCCCAAGCTTAATTCCTGCTCGTCCTCGGGTAGGTAAATGAAAAAAAAGAATTTTTGATGTGGAATGCTACCTAGCATAATTCATAGTGTAATTTTCTTCATTGTGGCATGCATGTTCAGATATAAATGAATATAAAATAAAAGTTCATATTGACATAAGAAATAGTAACACTTCAAGCATACTAATCAAAGTAATCATGTCTTCTCAAAATAACATGGCAAAAGAAAGTTCATCCCTACAAAATCATATAGTTAGGCTATGCTTCATTTTCGTCACACAAAGATGTTCCCAACTTATATACCCCCGATGACAAGCCAAGCAATTGTTTCATACTTAAATAATCTCAAACTTTTTCAACCTTCACACAATACATGAGCGTGAGCCATGGATATAACACTATGGGTGGAAATAGAATATGATGATGGGGATTGTATGGAGAAGACAAAAAAGGAGAAAGTCTCACATTGACGAGGATAATCAACGGGCTATGGAGATGCCCATCAATTGATGTCAACATGAGGAGTAGGGATTGCCATGCAACAGATGCACTAGAGCTACAAATGCTCAACAAAGGAAAACTAGTGGGTGTGCACCCAACTTGCTTGCTCATGAAGACCTAGGGCATTTGAGGAAGCCCATCGTAGGAATATACAAGCCAAGTTCTATAATGAAAAATTCCCACTAGTATGAAAAAGACAACTTATGAGACTCACTACATGAAAAACAAGGTGCTACTTTGAAGCACAAAATATGAGACTCACTACATGAAGAACAAGGTGCTACTTTGAAGCACAAGTGTGGAAAAAGAGATAGTAACATTGCCCTTTTTCTTTTTTTTCTTTTTTTTCTTTTCTTTTTTTTCTCTTTTTTTTCTTTTGGGCCTTTCCTTTTTTTTCCTTTTGGCCTTTCTTTCTTTTTATTTTTGGGCAATGTTCTAATAATGTTGATCACCACATTTTCATTGACTACAACATAAGAATTACAACTCGAAATTAGAACAAGATATGACTCTATATGAATGCCTCCGGTGGTGTAGCGGGATAGTGTAATGATATCAAGAGTGACATGTATGAAAAATATTGCATGGTGGCTTTGCCACAAATACGATGTCAACTACATGATCATGCAATGGCAATATGAGAAAAGTAATGTATGTCATGATGATGATGATGGAAGTTCCATGGCAATATATCTCGGAATGGCTATGGAAATGCCATAATAGGTAGGTATGGTGGCTGTTTTGAGGAAGATATAAGGAGGTTTATGTGTGATAGAGCGTATCGTATCACGGGGTTTGGATGCACCGATGAAGTTTGCACCAACTCTCAAGGTGAGAAAGGGCAATGCACGGTACCGAAGAGGCTAGCAAAGGCGGAAAGGTGAACGTGCGTATAATCCATGGACTCAACATTAGTCAAAAGAACTCATATACTTATTGCAAAATTTAGAAGTCATCAAAAATCAAGTACTATGCGCATGCTCCTAGGGGGATAGATTGGTAGGAAAAGACCATCGCTCGTCCCTGACCGCCACTCATAAGGATGCACAAGCCAAGTACACTTCATGTTTCAAATTTGTTACACAACTTTAACCATACGTGCATGCTAAGGGACTTTCTAACTTCAACACAAGCATTATTTGAATTCATAATCACCCAACTAGCATGACTTTAATATCACTACCTCCATATCTCAAAACAATTATCAAGTATCAAGTTGATCATAGCATCCAATTCACTTCCTATGATAGTTTTTATTATACCCAACTTGGATGCTCATCATTCTAGGACCAACTTCATGAAAATAGAAAATACCATGCTGATCTAAAAGACTCTCAAAATAATATAAGTGAAGCATGAGAGACTAGAAATTTCTTCAAAATTAAGACACCACCGTGCTCTAAAAGATATAAGTGAAGCACTAGAGCAAAAACTATCAAGCTCAAAAGATATAAGTGAAGCACATAGAGTATTCTAGCAAATTCTAATCAAATAGGCTTCCCAGAAGGTGTGTATAGCAAGGATGATTGTGGTAAACTAAAAAGCAAATACTAATATAATACACGGCGCTCCAAGCAAAACACATATCATGTGGCGAATAAAAATATAGCTCCAAGTAAAGTTACCAATGAACAAAGACGAAAGAGGGGATGACTTCCCGGGGCATCCCCAAGCTTAGGCTTTTGGCTATTCTTGAATATCTTGGGGTGCCATGGGCATCCCCAAGCTTAGGCTCTTGCCACCCTTTATTCCATAGTCCATAAAAGCTTTACCCAAAACTTGAAAACTTCACAACACAAAACTCAACAGGAAATCTTATAAGCTTCGTTAGTGAAAGAAAACAAAACCACCACATAAGGTACTGCAATGAACTCATTCTTTATTTATTTTGGTGTTAAACCTACTGTATTCCAACTTCTTTATGGTTCATAAACTAATTTACTAGCCGTCGATGCATTGAAATAAGCAAACAACACACGAAAAACAGAATCTGTCAAAAACAGAACAGTCTGTAGCAATCTGTAACTAACGCAAACTTATGGAACTCTAAAATTCCTACCAAAATAGGACGTCCTTGAAAATTTATCTATTGAACATCAGCAAAAAGAATTAACGCAAAAGCACGTTCCTGTGATTTAACAAAATTATATTCGTGCGCGCAAAGTTTCTGTTTTTCAGCAGAATCAAATCAACTATCATCGTAGGTTATCCTATAGGTTCTACTTGGCACAAACACTAATTAAAAGACAAAAACACATCTAAACATAAAGTAGATGCAAGATTTATTCCTAAACAGGAGCAAAAACAAAAAACGTAAAGAAAAATTGGGTTGCCTCCCAACTAGCACTATCGTTTAAGGCCCCTAGCTAGGCATAAAAGCGAAGATAGATCTAACTAGTGCCATCTTTGGCACTAGATTCATAAGTAGCACGCATGATAGATTCATAAGGTAATTTGAATTTCTTTCTTGGAAAGTGCTCCATGCCTTTCTTTAAAGGAAATTGGAATCTAATGTTCCCTTCCTTCATATCAATAATCGCACCAATCGTTCTAAGGAAAGGTCTACCAAGAATAATAGGGCAAGAAAGATTGCAATCTATATCAAGAACGATAAAATCTACGGGCAACAAATTTATATTTGCAACAATAAGAACATCATTGATCCTTCCCATAGGCTTTTTAATGGTGGAATCCGCAAGGTGCAAGTTTAAAGAGCAATCATCAAGATCATGGAAACCTAGAATATCACATAAAGTTTTCGGAATCGTGGAAACAATAGCACCCAAATCACACAAAGAAAAACACTCATAATCTTTAATTCTAATCTTGATAGTAGGTTCCCACTCATCATTAAGTTTTCTAGGTATAGAAACTTCCAAATTTAGTTTTTCATCATAAGATTGCAACAAGGCATCAACGATATGTTTGGTAAAAGCTTTATTTTGACTATAAGCATGAGGAGAATTAACAACGGATTGCAACAAGGAAATACAACCTTTTAAAGAGCAATTATCATAATCAAATTCCTTGAAATCCGAGATCGTAGGTTCAATATTATTAGAAGTTGAACCTTCTCCAATCTCTCTTTTACCAAATTTAGCATTAAGATCTAAAGACTCTGAATTTTTGGGATGCCTTCTAGGCAAGGTTGATTCATCATCACTCCCATAATCATCAAAATTCATATTGCAAAACATAGATCTAATCGGAGATGCATCAATAACTTTAAGATCTTCATCATTATTTTCATGTAGACTAGAAGAACACGCTTTTATAAAGCTTTCTTTTTTAGCACGCAATCTAGCGGTTCTTTCCTTGCACTCGTCAATGGAAATTCTCATTACTTTGAGAGACTCATCGATATCATGCTTAGGAGAAGAAGATCCAAGTTTAAGAGAATTAACATCAAGCGAAAGTCTATCAACGTTCCTAGCCAAATCATCAACTTTGAGCAATTTTTCTTCAAGCAAAGCATTAAAATTCTTTTGAGAAATCATAAATTCTTTCACACTATTCTCAAAATCAGAGGGCATCTTATTAAAATTACCATAAGAATTATTGTAGGAATTTCCATAATTATTAGAGGGATTACTAGGGAACGGTCTAGTATTAAAATTTCCTCTATAAGCATTGTTTCCAAAACTATTCCTACCAACAAAATTCACATCCATAGATTCATTACTATTCTCAATCAAGGAAGACAAAGACATATCATTGGGATCAAGAGGAGTATTTTTAGTAGCAAACATCTTCATAAGTTCATCCATCTTTCCACTCAAAACATTGATTTCTTTTATAGCATGCACTTTTTTACTAGAAGATCTTTCGGTGTGCCATTGAGAATAATTAGCCATAATATTATCAAGCAATTTTGTAGCATCTCCTAACGTAATTTCCATAAACGTGCCTCCCGCGGCCGAATCTAAGAGATTTCTAGAAGCAAAGTTCAAACCGGCATAAATTTTTTGTATGATCATCCATAAATTCAAACCATGAGTAGGGCAATTGCGAAGCATCAATTTCATTCTTTCCCAAGATTGGGCAACATGCTCATGATCTAGTTGTTTAAAATTCATAATATCTTTCCTAAGAGTGATGATCTTAGCGGGAGGAAAATACTTAGAGATAAAAGCATCTTTGCACTTGTTCCAAGAATCAATACTATTTTTGGGTAAAGATGAGAACCAAATTTTAGCACGATCTCTAAGTGAAAATGGAAATAACATCAATTTGACAATATTGTTATCCATATCTTTCTTCTTTTGCATATCACACAAATCAACAAAATTGTTTAGATGAGTAGCGGCATCTTCACTAGGAAGGCCGGCGAATTGATCTTTCATCACAAGATTCAGCAAAGCAGCATTGATTTCACAAGACTCAACATCATTAAGAGGAGCAATCGGAGTACTAAGGAAATCATTATTATTGGTATTCGAGAAGTCACACAACTTGGTATTATCTTGTGCCATGGCAACAAGTAATCCAACACACAAGCAAACAGAAAAACGGCGAGCAAAAAAGAGAGGAGGAGATTGGGAAAGAGAGGGCGAATAAAACGGCAAGGGTGAAGTGGGGGAGAGGAAAACGAGAGGCAAGTAATGTAAATGCGAGGGAGATGGGTTTGTGATAGGTACTTGGTATGTCTTGACTTGAGCGAAGGCCTCCCCGGCAACGGCGCCAGAAATCCTTCTTGCTACGTCTTGAGCTTGCGTTGGTTTTCCCCGAAGAGGAGAGGGTGATGCAGCAAGTGTAGCGTAAGTATTTCCCTCAGTTTTGAGAACCAAGGTATCAATCGAGTAGGAGGCTCCTCAAAAGTCCCACGCACCTACACAAACAAACTGAGAACTCGCAACCAACGTGATAAAGGGGTTGTCAATCCCTTCACGGCCTCTTGCGAAAGTGAGATCTAATAGAGAGATAATAATATATATTTGGTATTTTGTAATAAAGATGCAAAAAGTAAAGATGCAAAATAAAGTAGATTGAAAGCAAATATGATAAGAGATAGACCCGGGGGCCATAGGTTTCACTAGAGGCTTCTCTCGAGATAGCATAAATATTACGGTGGGTGAACAAATTACCGTCGAGCAATTGATAGAAAAGCGCATAGTTATGAGATAATCTAGGCATGATCATGTATATATGCATCATGTCCAAAACAAGTAGACCGACTCCTGCCTGCATCTACTACTATTACTCCACACATCGACCGACTCCTGCCTGCATCTAGAGTATTAAGTTCATAAGAACAGAGTAACACTTTAAGCAAGATGACATGATGTAGAGGGATAAACACATGCAATATGATATAAACCCCATCTTGTTATCCTCGATGGCAACAATACAATACGTGTCTTGCAACCCTTTCTGTCACTGGGTAAGAACACCACAAGATTGGACCCAAAACTAAGCACTTCTCCCATGGCAAGAAAGATCAATCTAGTAGGCCAAACCAAACTGATAATTCAAAGAGACTTGCAATGATAACTCAATCATACATAAAAGAATTCAGAGAAGATTCAAATATTATTCATATATAAACTTGATCATAAACCCACAATTCATCGGATCTCGACAAACACACCGCAAAAAGAGATTACATCGAATAGATCTCCACCAGAGAGGGGGAGAACATTGTATTGAGATCCAAAAAGAGAGAAGAAGCCATCTAGCTAATAACTATGGACCCGTAGGTCTGTGGTAAACTACTCACAACTCATCGGAGGGGCTATGGTGTTGATGTAGAAGCCCTCCATGGTCGATTCCCCCTTCGGCAGAGTGCCGGCGAAGGCTCCAAGATGAGATCTTGCGGATACAGAAGGTTACGGTGGTGGAAATTGTGTTTCGTGGTGCTCCTGGATATTTTCGGGGTCCGTAGGTATATATAGGAGGAAGAAGTACGTCAGTGACTGCCCGAGGGACCCACGAGACACGGGGCGCTCCCTCCTATCTCATGGGGCCCTCGGAGCTTTCTTGACTTGCACTCCAGGCTCTCCGGATCATATTTGTTCCAAAAATAACGCTCCCAAAGGTTTCATTCCGTTTGGGCTCCGTTTGATATTCCTTTTCTTCGGAATACTGAAATAGGCAAAAAAACAGCAATATGGGCTGGGACTCCGGTTAGTAGGTTAGTCCCAAAAATGATATAAATATGTAAAATAAAGCCCATAAACATCCAAAAGGGGTAATATAATAGCATGGAACAATAAAAAATTATAGATATGTTGGAGACGTATCAGCCATCCGTTGAATTTGCCGCTGCCGCTGCCTCTTCGTCGACCTCTCTCTGCGCCACTAGTGCGGCGCTAACCACCTGATTCGTTGCCGCTAGGTACAGCAGCAATGGTTCTTGTGGTCTGGGCGCAAGCATCACCGGGGAAGAGGAGAGGTACTTCTTCAAATCCTGCAGCGCTGCCTCGGCCTCCGGGGTCCATGATGACCCACAAGTGTAGGGGATCTATCGTAGTCCTTTCGATAAGTAAGAGTGTCGAACCCAACAAGGAGCAGAAGGAAATGATAAGCGGTTTTCAGTAAGGTTTTCTCTGCAAGCACTGAAATTGTAGGTGATAGATAGTTTTGTGATAAGGTAAATAGTAAAGAGTAACAAGTAAACAAAGTAAATAAAGTGCAGCAAGGTGGCCCAATCCTTTATGTAGCAAAGGATAAGCCTGGAAAATTTCAAATAATGAGAAAGGAGCTCCCGAGGACACATGGGAATTATCGTCGAGCTAGTTTTCATCACACTCATATGATACGAGTTCGGTACTTTGATAATTTGATATGTGGGTGGACCGGTGCTTGGGTACTGCCCTTACTTGGACAAGCATCCCACTTATGATCAACCCCTATTGCAAGCGTCCGCAACTACAAAAGAAGTATTAAGATAAACCTAACCACAACATTAAACATATGGATCCAAATCAGCCCCTACCGAAGCAACACATAAACTAGGGTTTAAGCTTCTATCACTCTAGCAACCCATCATCTACTTATTACTTCCCAATGCCTTCCTCTAGGCCCAAATAATGGTGAAGTGTCATGTAGTCTATGTTCACATAACACCACTAGAGGAAAAGACAACATACATCTCATCAAAATATCGAACGAATACCAAATTCACATGACTACTAATAGCAAGACTTCACCCATGTCCTCAGGAACAAACGTAACTACTCACAAAGTATATTCATGTTCATTATCATAGGGGTAATAATATGCATTAAGGATCTGAACATATGATCTTCCACCAAGTAAACCATTTAGCATCAACTACAAGGAGTAATCAACACTACTAGCAACCCACAGGTACCAATTTGTGGTTTTGATACAAGATTGGATACAAGAGATGAACTAGGGTTTTGAGAGGAGATGGTGCTGGTGAAGATGTTGATTGAGATTGACCCCCTCCCGATGAGAGGATCGTTGGTGGTGATGTTGGTGATAATTTCCCCCTCCCGGAGGGAAGTATCCCCGGCATAACAGCTCCGCCAGAGCCCTAGATTGGTTCCGCCAAGGTTCCGCCTCGTGGCGGCGGAGTTTCATCCCGTAAGCTTGCCCACGATTTTTTCCAGTGTAAAAGCCCTGATATAACAGAAGATGGACACCGGAGGGCCACTAGGGGGCCCAGGAGACAGGGGCGCGCCCAGTAGGGGGGGGGGGTGCTCCCACCCTACTGGACAGGGTGTGGGCCCCCTGGTGTACTTCTTCCGCTCAATAATTCTTATTAATTCCAAAAATAGGTTTTGTGGAGTTTCAGGATTTTTGGAGCAGTGCAGAATAGGTTTCCAATGTTTGCTCCTTTTCCAGCCAGAATTCCAGCTGCCGGCATTCCCCCTCTTCATGGTAAACCTTGTAAAATAAGAGAGAATAGCCATAAGTATTGAGATATAATGTGTAATAACAGCCCATAATGCAATAAATGTTGATATAAAAGCATGATGCAAAATGGACGTATCAACTCCCCCAAGCTTAGACCACGCTTGTCCTCAAGCGGAAGCCTATATCGAAAAATATGCCCACATGTTTAGAGATAGAGGTGTCGATAAAAATAAAATACGGACATGAGGGCATCATGATCATTCTTATAACAACAACATATATATAGATTTTATCATATGATTTCTTATGCTCAAGTAACAATCAATTCACAATGTCAAGTATGGTTCAAAAACTTCATTGAGAACTAACAAACTATAATCTCAGTCATTGAAGCAATCGCAATTTATCATAACATCAGAAAGAGTCAACAATAGAGCTTTTCAGCAAGTTCACATACTCAACTATCTTGTAGTCTTCTACAATTTCTAACACTCATGCAAGACTTGTGGTTATGCAGTTTCAGCCGGACACTGAGAAAGATAGGGGCTTATTGTGTTGCCTCCCTACGTATTCACCTTTAGGTGATGTCAACAATAATAGCCCATGTAAACACGAAGAGCTTGCCAAAGGATAAAATGAAAAAGGGGAAAGGTGAGGATCACCTTGACTCAAGCATAAAGTAAAAACATAAAGTAAAAGATAGGCCCGTCGCAGAGGGAAGCAGAGGTTGCCATGTGCGTTTAGGGTTGGATGCACAAAATCTTAATGCAAAAGAACGTCACTTTATATTGCCCCTTGTATGTGGACCTTTATTATGCAGTCTGTCGCTTTTATTGCTTCCACAACAAGATCGTACAAAGCTTATTTTCTCTGCGCTAATAAGTCATACATATTTAGAGAGCAATTTTTATTGCTTGCACCGATGACAACTTACTTGAAGGATCTTACTCAATCCATAGGTAGGTATGGTGGACTCTCATGGTAAAAACTAGGTTTAAGGATATTTGGAAGCACAAGTAGTATCTCTACTTGGTGCAAGGAATTTGGCTAGCATGAGGGGGAAAGGCAAGCTCAATATGTTTGGAAGGTCAATAACAATATACTTTAACTGAGATGTGAGAAAACATAAACCATTATGTTGTCTTCCTTGTCCAACGTCAACTCTTTTAGCATGTCATACTTAATGAGTGCTCCCAATCATAAAAGGTGTCCAAGATAATATATTTATATGTGAACCTCTCTTTCCTTATCACTTCCTATTAATTGCAATGATGACCAAAACAACGTTTATCAACTCTCAACAATTTTCATGCCTCATACTTTCTATATGTGAAGTCATCACTAACCATAAGATCAATATGAACTCTTTAATTCTTTCTACTTTATCAAGATCATAGCAATATAGCAAAGCCCTTGACACAACACTAATCTTTATTATAGATAGCTCACGGTCTCGATTACAAAAATAGATCACTAAGCAAAACTCAAAACTACTTGATATCAAAACTTCAATCTACTAGATCAAGATACTACTAAAAGCATCGAACTAAATAAAACGGTAAGGGTAGGAGTGTGATGGTGATACGATACCGGGGCACCTCCCCCAAGCTTGGCAGTTGCCAAGGGGAGTGCCCATACCCATGTGATTATGTCTCCTTCTTCACGGTTCGTGTTATGATCTTCTTGGAGATGATGCCCTTCAGGATACGGTTCTCCTCCTCGAGCTTATTGACTTGTTGTTTGAGGTCCATGATTTCTTTATGGAGCTTGCCCGTAACGGCCAAAGCTTCCTTTACCCAAGGATGCTGCATAGCTTCTGGAGAACAAGTGAAGCTCTTTTTCATATTTTCATAAGAAAGAAATCTAAAGTTGGAAGGGATGACCGAAGTTGGGATACCCAAGCTAGGTAGTTCCCCCATCATGAATTCTGCTTGGAGACGAGAGGTAACTTCTTGATCTTCCTCCATGGCATCTATCCTTTTCAAATCAGCCTCCATCTCATCCTCCGTTGATGGTCCAAAGTGATAAGCATCGCTATTTGCCCATGGACCTGGTGTTGGGTGAGACACCCGACTCTCCCCAACTGACTCCTAAGAAGACATCTTGCTTTAGATCTGTAATAGGAACAACTCGAAACAAAAATAGAGGATATTTGCATGATACGGTGGTCAAAACCTTCGGGAGTATATATAATGAATTTTTACCGACCAAAATACATAACGTGCAAGAAAACAGAGTCCAGGAGGCACACGAGGTACCCACGAGATAGGGGGGCGCACCCAGTAAGGGTGGGCGCGCCCTCCACTCCCGTGGGGGCCTCGTGTCCCTTTCGGACTGCTTCTTTCTTCCTAAAATTCTTAAATATTGCAAAACTGGTAAAAATTGCCATTGAAGTTGTTTTGGAGTCGGTTTACTTACCGTACCACATACCTATTCCTTTTCGGAGTCTGGAACGTTCTGGAAAGTATCCCTTATGTATTCCTCCGGGGTTACGCCTTCAATAATATTAGTTTCAACATTGGTAGGATTACCTGAAATATAATGTTTAATTCTTTGACTGTTTACCACCCTCAGACTTGTGCCTTCGAAGTTGTTGAGTTTTATGGCACCAGAACGATATACCTCCTCGATAACATAGGGACCTTCCCATTTAGAGAGAAGCTTTCCTGCAAAAAATCTTAAACGAGAGTTGAATAATAACACATAATCTCCTACGTTAAACTCACGCTTTTGTATCCTTTTATCATGCCAGCGTTTGACTTTTTCTTTGAATAGCTTGGCATTCTCATAGGCTTGGGTTCTCCATTCATCAAGTGAGCTAATATCAAACAACCGCTTCTCACCGGCAAGTTTGAAGTCATAGTTGAGCTCTTTAATAGCCCAATATGCTTTATGTTCAAGTTCAAGACGTAAATGACATGCTTTTCCATAAACCATCTTATATGGAGACATAACCATAGGATTTTTGTATGCAGTTCTATAGGCCCATAATGCATCATCAAGTTTTTTGGACCAATTCTTTCTAGATCTATTCACAGTCTTTTGCAAAATTAATTTGAGCTCTCTATTGCTCAACTCTACTTGACCACTAGACTGCGGATGATAAGGAGATGCGATTCTATGATTGACATCATACTTAGCAAGCATCTTATGGAAAGCACCATGAACAAAATGTGAACCACCATCAGTCATAAGATATCTAGGGACTCCAAACCTCGGAAAAATAACTTCTTTAAGCATTTTAATAGAAGTGTTCTGATCAACACTACTAGTTGGAATAGCTTCTACCCACTTAGTAACGTAATCAACAGCAACTAAAATATGTGTGTAACCACTAGAGGCAGGAAAAGGTCCCATATAATCAAAGCCCCAAACATCAAACGGTTCAATAACAAGAGAATAATTCATAGGCATTTCTTGACGTCTACTAATGTTACCTATTCTTTGGCATTCATCACAAGATAAGACAAACTTACGAGCATCTTTGAAGAGAGTAGACCAATACAAACCAGATTGTAGTACCTTGTGTGCAGTTATATCCCCAGTGTGGTGCCCTCCATAGGACTCAGAGTGACACTTGCGTAGGATATGTTCCTGTTCATTCTCAGGCACACAACGTCTAATAACACCATCCACTCCTTTATAAAGGTGAGGATCATCCCAAAAGTAATGTCTTAAGTCATAAAAGAACTTTTTCTTTTGCTGGTATGTGAAACTAGGAGGTATAAATTTAGCAACAATGTAATTAGCATAATCAGCATACCAAGGAGCAGTACGAGAAGCATTAATGACCGCTAATTGTTCATCTGGAAAGCTATCATCAATAGGCAGTGGGTCATCAAGAACATTCTCTAACCTAGACAAGTTGTCTGCAACGGGGTTCTCAGCTCCCTTTCTATCAATAGTATGTAAATCAAATTCTTGGAGCAGGAGAACCCATCTAATGAGCCTAGGCTTAGCATCTTTCTTTTCCATAAGATATTTAATAGCAGCATGATTAGTGTGAATAGTAACTTTGGAATCAACAATATAAGGTCTAAACTTATCACATGCAAACACAACTGCTAAGAACTATTTTTCAGTAGTAGCATAATTTCTTTGGGCAGTATCAAGAGTCTTACTAGCATACTGGATAACATTCAATTTCTTATCAACCCTTTGCCCTAGAACAGCACCTACAGCATAATCACTAGCATCACACATAATTTCAAAATGTAAATTCCAATCAGGTGGCTGAACAATAGGTGCAGTGATCAAAGCTTTCTTAAGTAATTCAAATTCTTCTACACAATCATCATCAAAGACAAAAGGGATATCTTTTTGCAATAAATTAGTCAGAGGCCTAGAGATTTTAGAAAAGTCCTTAATGAACCTCCTATAAAAACCGGCATGACCAAGGAAACTTCTTATACCTTTTATGTCCTTTGGACATGACATCTTTTCAATAGCATCAACTTTAGCTTTATCAACTTCAATACCTCTCTTGGAAATCTTATGCCCCAAAACAATGCCTTCATTAACCATAAAGTGACACTTTTCCCAATTCAGAACGAGAAGTCATCCATAAACCGAGAAGTCATCCATGAATACCTCACAAATCTTTTCACAATAATCAGAGAATATAGCCATCATGCATCTTTGAAAGGTAGCAGGTGCATTACATAAACCAAAAGGCATACGTCTATAAGCAAAAGTACCGAAAGGGCAAGTAAAAGTAGTTTTTGATTGATCCCCCGCCGACACAGGTATTTGAGAGAAACCAGAATAACCATCTAGAAAGAAAAAATGTGTGTGTTTGGATAGTCTTTCTAGCATTTGATCAATAAAAGGTAGAGGGTAATGATCTTTCGTAGTAGCCTTATTTAATTTACGGAAATCAATTACCATCCTATAACCTGTAGTGATTCTTTGCGGGATCAATTCATCTTTATCATTAGGAACGACAGTTTTACCTCCCTTTTTAGAAACACAATGGACAAGACTTACCCATTCACTATTAGCAACGAGATAAATTATACCTGCCTCATGGAGCTTTAGTATCTCCTTTCTTACCACTTCTTTCATCTTGGGATTTAGTCGTCGTTGAGGATCTCTAACTGGTTTGGCATCGTCCTCCAATTTAATTTTGTGTTGGCATAACGTGGGACTAACGCCCTTAAGATCATCCAAAGTGTATCCAATAGCAGCTCGGTGCTTCTTCAGAGTTTTCAATAATCTTTCTTCTTCTTGCTCTGAAAGGTTAGCACTGATAATAACAGGATATATTTTCTTTTCATCAAGACAAGCATACTTAAGATTATCAGGCAAAGGTTTGAGTTCAAACACGGGATCACCCTTGGGTGGAGGGGGATCCCCAAGAATTTCAACGGGTAGATTATGTTTCAGCACAGGTTCCTGTTTAAGGAACACTTCATCTATTTCCCTTCTTTCCTTCATAAACATATCATTTTCATGGTCTAGCAAATACTGTTCTAATGGATCAGTAGGAGGAACAACAATGGAAGCAAGACCAATAATCTCATCCTTACTAGGTGGTTTCCTATCACGAGGTTGTCTACGAAACTTAGCAAAGTTAAACTCATGAGACATACCATCTAAGCCAATAGTGACAGTATCTTTTTCACAATCAATCTTAGCACTAGTTGTATTCAAGAAGGGTCTACCAAAAATAATGGGACATAATTCATCTTGTGGGAAGCAAGAACACGAAAATCAACAGGGTATTTAACTTTCCCACACAAAACTTCACCATCTCTAACAATCCCAACTCGTTTAATGGTATCCCTATTAGCAAGCTTAATAGTAACATCAATGTCTTCTAATTCAACGGGTGCAATGTCGTGCATAATTTCTTTATATAAATCATAAGGTATCGCACTTGCACTAGCACCCATGTCACATAAACCATGATAACAATGATCTCCTATTTTAACAGAAATAACAGGCATGCCTACGACAGGTCTATGTATCTTAGTATCTGGTCTAGCAATATTAACAGTTTCATCACAGAAATAAATAACATGCCCATCTAAATCATCATCCAAGAGATCTTTAACCATAGCAATACTAGGTTCAACATTGATTTGCTCAGGAGGTGTATAAGTCCTAGTATTACTCTTACGAACAATAGTCGAAGTTTTAGCATGATCCTTTATCCTAACAGGAAATGGAGGTTTCTCAACATAAGTAGTAGGAACAATAGGATCACTATAGGTAACAGTCTTTTCTTCAACTGTAATAGGTGCAACTACTTTCACTTCAACAGGAGGATTATATTTAAACCACTTCTCTTTAGGGAGATCAACGTGAGTAGCAAAAGATTCACAGAATGAAGCTACTATCTCAGAGTCAAGTCCATACTTAGGGCTAAATCCATGAAAAGCAAAGATATCCATAAAAGATTTAACACAATCGAACTTAAGCGTCATACCTGACTCCTTACCATCGTCGGAACCCCAATCTTCAGAGTTACGCTTAATTCTCTTCAATAAGTACCTTTTGAAATCAATAGTCTTCAACATATAAGAACCAGCACAGGAAGTATCGAGCATGTTGCGATTATTAAGAGAAAGCCAAGCATAAATTTTTTGAATAATCATTTCCTGGGAGAGCTCATGATTGGGGCATGAATATAACATTGACTTAAGCCTCCCCCAAGCTTGAGTGATGCTTTCTCCATCGCGAGGCTAGAAATTATATGTAATTATGATCATGATGAACAAGATGCATAGGGTAGAACTTCTGGTGAAATTCCAACTTCAATCGCTTATAATTCCAAGATCTCGTATCATCAGATAGCCTATACCATGTCAATGCATCTCCCTTCAAAGATAAAGGGAAGACCTTCCTTTTGACAACATCATCAGGAATACCTGCAAGCTTAAATAATCCACAAACTTCATCCACAAAGATAAGGTGTAAATCGGGATGCAATGTTCCGTCTCCTGTAAATGGATTAGCTAGCAGTTTCTCTATCATGCCCGAAGGAATCTCAAAGTAAATATTTTCATAAAGTTCAGTAGGTTGAGGAGAAACTCTTTGCTCTTCTGGGATTAGGTTAGTTTTAAACTGAGTAGTATAGGATTAGGTTAGTTTTAAACTTATTTTTTGAGGGAAACTAAGATCTTTATTTAAACAAAGTTCTTAGAGATCAAATTCCGATTTGCCATACTAGTGTGAGTGTCAGCTCCCCTCCCTCCCTGAGAGCCCTCCCTCCCTCTCCCCTGCGCGCAGGCTGCCACTCCAGCCCCGGCGACCACCCCCTCCGCCGGCCACCGCTCCGGTGCCGGCGTCAACCCTCTCCGCCTCGGCCATGGCTTCATAGGTCTCGCCGTCGGGCTGCTCCTCCTCCTCCTTCGAGGGGTCGCCGTCCCCTCCACCCCTCCCTCCTCTTCGCTCCATGGTCTTGGTGCCCGATGTGCTCGGCACGGCCTTTGGCCCCATCGTCCGCCCTGCTATAGACGGTTGCCCCACCCCGCCTGTCCCATCGGAGATTGGAGCCGGGCCCGTCGGCTTGGCAGACGCAGGTCTCTCATCGCCCGCGCAGTCCTGTGGTGCGTCCCCCGCCTCGCGCACCCAAGAACCCGTAGCTCAGCCTGCCTCCATGGGTGTTGCTACAACTGCAGGGACGATATGCACATCTCGCGCGACTGCCGCAACGAGACTCTATGCGTCCCTTGTGGTGGTGCGGGGCACATCGCCCGTGGATGCACGCGGCGCCGGAGCAACTCACCTTCGGAGGGCCGCGCTCGCCCGCCGCCCGCCCTGCGCCGGGGCGCTCCCTCCTTCCCGGGGCCCAACCTGCGGACTTCCCATCCCTCGTGTCACCGGCCCCCTCCCGGCACCATGCTCCTCCTGCGTGGCCTGGTTCGTCGCTCCCGCCCCCGTACCCCCCCCCCCCCCCCCGCCCGGCGTGGTGAGGGTGCTGAGCCCGTGGAGTCCTTCTGGGTGCTCTGAGTCTATGGCCAGCGTGGAGGACCTGGATTTCTCGGTCCCATTTGCACGACTGGCGGTGGCGCCGCTGCGCCCCGCCCCGACGGTGCCCATGGAAATGGTTGAGTGCTGTTTCTTGGAATATTCGGATGAGATTCGACGTATGGAGGGTGATCTGGCGCTTGTGGTGGTGGTCACCGTCACGGGAGCGCGCCCTACGGTGGACCTGGTGGATGCTGCGGCGGCCCTGCACGCTGAGTTTGGGATTGGTCCGGCGGACATGTCGATTCGGCCGTTCTTCCCGGAGGATTTTCTAGTCATTTGCCAGCAACCTTTCATCAAGCAACTCATGGTGGAGCACGGGCTGCTTCCTCTGTGAATTTCGAGCTCTCCCTCAGGCCATGGCTCCGGCCAGCCGAGGTGACGGGCATGCACACCCTTTTCCTGGTGCCCTTGTGGCTGGTCGGAGTGCCGGCGCATGCGTGGAGTAGGCGGACTGCGGAGGTGCTCCTGCGCGGTCTCGGTTTCATGGAGCGCGTCGCGGAGCGCACGGCGAGCCGCTCCGACATGTCGGGATTCTACGTTTGGCTGCGGACGCTGGACCCGGCGACGATTCCGGCGAGTCGTCGGCTCTACATTGTGGAGCCTTGCCTGGGGCATGGTGGAGGCGTCTCTGATGCACCAACGGCGCTACGGTACCCAGTCTCGATCTTGATGGTAGTGCCGCCCATGAGGCTCAACCCCGCTGATGAGGCCCCCGCGCCCGCCTCCTCCGCCCCCTCTCTGCCGTCCGAGGATGATAGCCCGCATGGTGGCGGCCCTACGCATGATCTTGGAGGAGCTCGTCGGCGCCCTGTCCAGCGGGAAGCCCGTGCTGGCTTTGTTGTCTCCTCTGCCGGGTCGGCATCGCCAGGGCATGGCTCGGGCCAGTCGGCGCCGGGGGCGGCTCGGCTGCTTTCGCGCCAAGGGATGGGCCAGCCTTCCAACTGCTTGGCTGTCGTCACCTCTGCGGCTGTCGTGGATGATACGGCCGTTGGGCAAAGCGAGGCGCCCTGCTTTTTAACCGGACCGTCCATCGGGTCATGTGCGGATCGGGCTTTGGGCGCGCAGGCTCTGGAGAGTTCTGCCTCCTGTGGCAGACCAATGAGCAGCCGTGTCACAAGGATCGGCGTGGATTCAAATGGTGGGTCTCCTAGGTCGATCATGCTGCCACGCTGGGGTTTGGTGGGAGTCCGAGTGTTGAGGGATCAGCCGTTGATGGTGGGGTCTATCACTTTGTCACCGCCTGGGGAGGCGGATGCTTTAGCCCCACAGACCCCAGCTGGCAGCTTGCACCTCCTGCCTCCCGGCCAGGACCAGATCATGCCATCGGTGGGCACGGTTAGCGAGGAGGATCTCGGGACTTTGGTGGCAAGCGGGCCCAGCTTCGGATTGGGCGAACGGTTGTCTCCTGCCGGTTTCCAGGGGGACATGATCACGATTAGCCTCTCGGTCCACTGTGAGGGTGCCACTTGCCCTGTGCGCGCTGGTCCCCAGCCATGCACACCATGCAACTCCTGTAGCTCGCTGGACGTGTTACGTAAAGAACTGGCTGCGACTCTGTCACCGATTCTATCAAGGCTGCCTAGCAGAGAACCACCGGCTGCGACAAAGCGTCTGCGCAGGAGGAGGGAGCCAATTTCAAACCCCCACAGAAGCGTGTGATTGGCAAGAGGCGTGGGCAGAGGATCTGAGGCCACGAAGCAACAAGGAGTTCTGATTCGTAAACTGTGCATTGCAAATGAGGGAGACGTCATCTCCGATGAGGCGCTGTAGGCGTACGTCCAGTTGTTCGACTAACCCCTGACGGATGCACACATCAAGGTCATCTTGGCGCTGTTTGGATGGGAGCCCTCGGTGCTACCTTTGTTTGAGGGCAGAGACGTGGTGGTGAGCGGGCATTAACTGCCTCGCTGTGGATGCATTGGTAGGCTGCGCTCATGACGACTGTTCCTCTGAAAACTTTGGTGTGGAATGTCCAGGGCCTCAATAGCCCTGGCCCTAGGTTGGCCATTGCCCAGGTAGTCGCAGTGGCAAATCCGTGTGTGGTTTTCTTGCAGGAAACCAAGTTGGAAACTGTAACGGGGGATGTTGTTAAGCACTGTCTTGGGAATAGATTTGGGCACTTTTATTACTTGCCGACGAGTGGTACGAGAGCAGGAATCCTCATTGCTTGGTACGCATCGGCGGTGTCCCTCTCCCACCCCCACTACACGAATAACACCCTCATGGCCCTCGTCAAACCACTGGGTGGTGTGGATGGTGGGGAGTGGTGGTTCACTAGGGTCTACGGGCCACAGGCGGATAGTGAGAAGCTTGAGTTCATGCAAGAGATTGTGGACGTTCGGGAGCTGCAGGCAGGACCTTGGCTAATAGCGGGTGACTTCAATTTGCTAGTTAACCCGGAGGACAAAAGCAATGACAGGATTAACAGGAGGATGATGACTCGGTTTCGATCTAAGCTCAACATCTTGGAGCTGAAGGAAATGTATCTAAACGGAAGGCAATATACCTAGTCAAACGACCGAGCGGAGGAAACTCTGGAGAAGATAGACCATGCGTTTTGCACGAACTCATGGGAAGATTTGCACCCTTCTAGCCACCTCATGGCCTTGGGCTCGGCAGTTTCTGACCACTGCCCGATGCTGCTGGATCTCAATGCAGACCTGACCATGGAAAGGCGTTTCAAGTTCGAAGCCTTCTGGACTAGGGTTGAGGGGTTTATGGAGGTGGTCAGCGAGGCATGGGGCTCCATCCCCGCGGTAGGTAACCCATATGTGGTTCTGGACGCCAAGCTCCAGGCGACTGCTAAAGCCCTTAAGAAGTGGAGTGACAGGAGAGTTGGCAATATAAAGATGCAAATTGCCATTGCATTGGAGGTGATCCTTAGGTTGGACAAGGCAATGGATAGTTGGCCTCTCACATAGCCGGAGCATGCACTACGAAAACTGCTGAAAAAGAAGCTGCTCGGCCTTTGCTCGTTGGAGAGAATGATCGTGCGCCTGAGATCTCGCATGCTCTTCCTCCGCGGGGGAGACGCAAACACCGGGTTCTTCCATAGTCATGCGTGGCATCGGCAGAGAAGGAACATGATCGCTTCCTTGGTGCACGGGTCAAGCATTGCCACGGGGCAAGATGAGCTCTCGGCCATGGTGGATGGATATTTTCAAGGGATCTTGGGTACCCCACAAGACAGAGACTGCTCGATCAATCTAGAGCGTCTGCAGCTGCCAAGGAGAGACCTCTCGCACCTTGAAGCTCCGTTCTCGGAGGAGGAAGTAAGGAAGGTGGTCAATGCCATGCCTTTCGACAAAGCGCCGGGCCCGGACGGCTTCACAGAGCAGTTCTATGTTGTTTGTTGGCATATCATCAGAGAGGATATCATGTGGGCATTTGAGCTTTTCCACCGAGGAGATGTGCGGGGTTTGCCTTTGATCAACAAAGCTATAGTTTCTTTGCTCCCCAAGATTGATGGCACAGTGCAGCTTAAAGACTTCCGGCCGGTCAGCCTCATGCATGGTGCAATAAAGATCTTTGACAAGGTATTGGCAACAAGGGTGGCCGTGGAGCTGCCGAACCTGGTGGGGCATCACCAGAGCGCCTTCATCAGAGGGCGCTCGATACATGACAACTACATGCGGGTACAATGCGCGGCCCTACGTCTCCATGTACTGCGAGAGGCCACTGTCATGCTTAAGGTGGATATCACAAAGGCCTTTGACACGGTAAATTGGGCCTTCCTCGTTGAAATCCTTTGTGCAACGGGTTTTGGCACTAGATGGATCGACTGGGTTTGTGGCCTTTTGGGAAGCTCTTCCACGAGGGTTCTGGTAAATGGATTGCCGAGCCGGCCCATCTTCAACTGTTGTGGCTTACGCCAAGGTGGCCCTCTATCCTCAATGTTGATCATTCTGGTCATGGAGCCTTTGCACAGAATGATTGAGCTCGCCTCGTCTCAGGGCATCATGGCGCCGCTCGCGCGGGCAGGCCTCAAGCAGCGCATCTCTATGTTCGCAGACGACGTCATGCTATTCATCAAGCCCACCGACCTCGATCTTCAGGCCACCTCCTTCATCCTGGACCTCTTCGGCCGTGCGTCTGGGCTACGAGTCAATCTCTCTAAGAGCGAGGCACTGCCAATCCGATGTGATCAACAAACCATGCTGCGGGTGAGCGCAATGCTGGGGTGCCCGATCCGTTCGTACCCGTGTAAGTATCTCGGTCTTCCCCTCACGATCAGAAAACAGATGGCAGCACAACTTATGAGCATAGTGGATATTCTAGTGAAGAGGCTTCCGAAATGGCGGGCGGCCATCATGCCGAAAAGTAGTCGGCTTCTGCTTGTTAAAGCTGTTCTATGTGCCATCCCGATCCACGCAATGATGGCCCTCGACATTCCTCAAAAAGTGATCACGGCAATGACAAAAATCTATAGAGGCTTCTTATGGTGCGCTAAGGACAGGGCTAACGGGGGCCAATGCTTGGTCGTGTGGGACAAGCTGTGCACGCCAAAGTGGGCTGGCGGCCTGGGGATCCCGAACTTGAGCTGGCTCAACACCGTTATGCAGGCACGATGGCCTTGGCTGCAGCGAACGGACACATCCAGGCCTTGGGCAGAGTTTGACATCCACGTCCCAGAGAAGGCAAGGGCGCTCTGCGAGGCTGCTATGTGTGCAACCGTTGGGAACGGACGACAAACTCTCTTCTGGGAGGATTAATGGCTTGGTGTATTTCGGCTGCAAGAGATTGCGCCTCACGTCTATGAGTCTGTGAGCCGATCTGCGAGGCGCACTAGAACGGTAGATCATGCACTGAATGATGTTGGCTGGGCTAGGGACGTTGGTCCTGAACACTCTGCGGAGGCTCTGCAGGAGTACCTGCATTTATGGACGCGGGTCAGTCAGGTGACTCTGACCCCGGAGGCCACCGATGAGTTTAGATGGGCCTGGGAACCGGATGGTTCATACTCCCGCAGATCTGCCTATCAGGCTAACTTTTGGGGTCGTGAAGTTTTGCCGACTGCTGTCTTCACGTGGTCGTCCAGGGCTCCGCTACGTTGTCGCTTCTTCACCTGGCTTGCGGTCCAAGGTAGATGCTGGACGGCAGACATGCTTGCCCGACATGGCCTGGATCACCACCACACCAGTCCTTTCTGTGCCCAACAGGAGGAGTCCATTGGGCATATTTTGCTGAACTGCGTCATGGCTAGGGAAGTCTGGACTATTGTCTGGACGGCTCTGGAAAAGCCGGATTGGATTCCGACTAGCGAAACAACATTGGTGGAGTGGTGTGCGATGATGAATGGCACGAGCAAGAGCATGAAGAAATTGAGGACGATCATCCTCCTCGTCGTTTGGGAGCTTTGGAAGCACCGAAATGCCATCGTCTTCGATGGTGCCACACCGTCCTTGCAAGCCTTGCTGCAAACCATTGTCAAGGAGGGCCCAAACTGGAAGGAGGCGGGTCTTATCAAGGGAGAGGTGGAGGATCTCTTCAGAGCTGTAGCCAGGTGGGAGGGTATGAGAGAGTAGAAGTTTAGGTGTTTCTTTGCGGTGGAGTCTGGGTTTCATGTAATGTAATCTCATGTAACACCAAACGTGGAGGGGTTCTTTCCCCCTTTCCCTTCTTTAATATATAGTGCGCACGCTCGTGTGCATTCGACAAAAAAAAGAGATATCTGAGGAAATAATCTGAAGAATAAAATTTAGGGGAGCAATGTCCCAAACCACACTACCATCAACACAAATTCCCTCTCTTCTAGATTGTGAGTAGCACCATTAGCCTATCTCCGAACCCAGGTCACCTTTGCTTCCCGATCCCGTGAGTGTTTTCCTACAGAATTGATCCAGGGATTCGCTAGTTTTACGCTGTGCAGCCGGCGGAATCCATCAGCTTGCTAGCCGTACTAGTGCATCTCGTATACGTCTGGGTCTCCGCTCGACCGGTTGGAACGAATCGGCTGCAATGAACTCAGTACATGCGCCCAGCCTGAAGGAATCGGCTGAAGTTAACTTAGTACATGCACATCGCCAGAGAGTACTAGTCACTAAAGACTGGCTTGTGTCAACAAGGGAGGAGGTGGATCGGGAGCCGTGTCTACCGCGTCCCGGCATCATACCACGCTGGCTCACAGCACCGGCGTCGCTGATTCCAACTGCCGGCGTACACAGTTTTTGAGATACCAAGCAAATTGCCAGCCTTTGTGTTGCTACCTCTGTCCTGATGCATCTCACTCCCACCCCGGGGCTAGGCTGTTGAGCCGGCGAGCAAAAAAGTAAAAGAGGAGAACAAAAGATCTATCATCGCTAGTTATTCCAATGCTAGGGAATTGATACCTCAAATAGACATCGGGGTGGGAAGGGAGGCTTATAAATATGTGCGCGGATGTTGAACTTGAAAATTTCTGTAATAAAGGTGATGGATTGGCCATGAAGAGAAAATGTACAATATTAGGAGTGGAGAGTTATTCCACATGTTTTGTCAATGGTTTAGCAGATATATAGAGCTACTCATTCATGGTTTATTTCTACATAGGCCGAGAAACTTCTTTCTATAAATCGATCATCACATGAGCATTGATTCTTTATTTGAGGAGTTGCATAGACTTGCGTGCAACTTGATTGATTCGAAATAACCATGTCTCAACCCTTCGTCAAAAAACATATCAGTTCCATGTTATTATTTTGGCTAGCATTGCTAGTGTAGGAAATTCCGTGCTGTAATCTAGATCCAGAGACCTAAGAATAAATCTAACTACAGTTTGCGGTCAGTATACACCAAACCCGTTAAGGATTACGAATACTTGTACGCCCTCACTCGACCTTTAATGGATCGGTGCCCCCGCGAAAGCGATGCCTGGCGACGACGTCGCAACCGACTGAAATCTCTCTAGGAATGTCATTAGCCTTGTTTTGCTCGGCTGTACATTCATTGATGTCTGATGGATACATTAGAAACCGATACAATTACCATCGGTGGATGCTTACCACAACATACTAATAGAGAACCATATCCATCATCAGAACGGTATATAGCTGCGGTGGAAGAAACGGTTCTCCTCACCTCTCTTTTTCTGCAGCTAGATACTTCCACAGTTGTCTGTACTAGCTAGAGCTTCAGTTGAGCAGCGTGTTCTTGTTTTTAAGTTTAGCAGTTGACAGACATCTATATATCTCCAGTGGGTTCCTTCAACTCTGCCTTCGCACCAGCCTCTCTTCTATTTGTGTTTGTTTCTTTTTTGCTTTGCAAATGTTGTTTGTCAGCAAAATAAAGTGCAGACATTTGAGTGCTTTGATTGCTATGGCGATGTTTCCTCAAGCCCCCCAACTGTTATAGTTATGAGCTCTCAGCTAGTTTAATACCCATGTTATTACGCATGAACATCTATAGACGGACCTGCTATATGTAGTTTGTTGTGTTGCAAAGGTCAGTGCTGAAACTTAACTTATGTATAAACATGCCATTCTGAATCGATGTTATCTAACTATGCGTGGTTACTGAATCACTTTTCAGTGAAATGTAAATAAATGTAGTGACAAACATAGCAAAAGATATAGTAAGGTCACTGCTGTAGTGCCGCCACATGGTTTGCTGTCACTCCAAATAATAACCTACAGCCTTCAGACTTCAGAGATGCATGCAAACTTCATGCTACAACTCTAATAACAAACTCATGTATTGAATAGGCAAGGCAGCTGACTATTTGTCCCTTGCATCATCTAACAATTTTTTGGAAGTCAATCAATTCACTGAATAACTAGCAACAAGTAGATCCCTTTGTCTCCATGTTGCTTTGTGTAATCAGTCTCTTCAGGAACAACCAAGCACTGAAGTGAACTAATTACTCCCTCTGTAAAGAAATATAAGAGCGTTTAGATCACTTGGTTAATCTCCATTTTCTTTCCAAGAAAACATTGTTTGGCCAAGTATTACATCAAGATAGATGTATGTGTTCTATTGCAAATTGAAGCGAGCTAGATACTGCCCGTGTGTTTGACTTCTTACCCTTTCATCTAAGGTTTCCAGCATGTACTCTGTACATACGAAGCTTCTTTTGATTTTCCTTTTGTTCTTGAGTACTGAAGTAGTACTTTCCGGATAATATATGACATATTTATCTAGCATACAATTAAGTGCAGAGGAGCTACGGTAATTAGTGCAATCACCCCCCGCTCGGGCTAGCGCTCGGGCTAGAGCTCGGGTCGCCCACCGCTCGGGCGACTCGGGTGGCTCCCCAACCCTAGCCGCTGCCGGGGCCTAGCCCATCCTCCTCCCCTCCTCCCGTCGCCGCCGGAGGACGCCGCCGGCTTGCGCCCGGAGGCCGATGGCCGTGGCGGGGGCTCTTCCTCCCTCCCGCGTCTCAGGGTTGGCGGGACCCCAACATGCGTGGAGGTGCGACCGATCTACAAGCGACGGCGTTGGCTTCGACGGCGGCGGCGGTCGGCCCTGCCTCGGGCCACGGGCGGCTGCTGCCGCGGCTGGCCTGGATCGGGCGGCGGCGCGATGCGGTCTTCCGCGGCATGTCATCTGGCTTTAGATCGGCGGCGGCGTCGAGGGCCTGGTGGACTGCTTGGCGGCACCCATGGCAGATCTGTTCTGGACAGTGTAGCCAGTGGTGGTGGTCATCTTCTTCGTCGGCGGTGGCCGGCTAGAAGCTTGGTGATCGGACCTCGAGATCCATCATCTAGTCCCGGCTGCGAGTTGGGGAGACATGGTTGCCGGTGAAAACCGAGACGACGGCAGGCGATGGCGGCGTTCTATGCTGTTACCTTGATGAAGACATCGTCGTGTAACTACTGTCGACTTACTCGTGCTGCTCTGGGGAAAACCCTAGGATCTGGTGTTCCAGATCGGACGATGGCGGCACTGCGGTGTCGTTTATCTCTTGGGAGCATCGTTTGTGGAGCAGCGCTGGAAGTCAGAGGCAGGAGGTGGAGCGGCTTCATTTTGCACGGAGCTTCGGTGGAGATGTCAAGTCATGCCTGACCGACAGGTGCTACGCTTGGTCATGCCTGGTCGGCAGGTGCTACGTACGACAGATCCTTCAAGGACTTCAAGCTGTGTCGGCTGGTGATACTTGGCAGCATGGCGCTGAGGTGTATCAGTGGCGACCGCAACATGTTCAGCTGTTTGCGCGCAAGGAGGAGGTGTCGTTGGGCGCCGCGGTGGCGTCGACGATAGCTGGACCAAGCAAGATTGATGCATCAGTACAGTTCTGAAGATGGAGCGGTGGCAGTTGGCGGCGGCGGCCTCTGAGAGCACGCCGGACCAGTGTGTGCCCCAGACCTGGCAAGTGGCTAGGTTGGGGTCTCAGGTCTTAGATGTTATGCTGCGATGTCTGTTTGGTATTAGGCCCAGGCTATCTACACACCTTCATCAACTGGATAGGTGTTGCTACAGTTGGTTGCTTAGACGGCGGCTACAGTTGGTTGCTTAGACGGCGGCTTTGGTCTTACTGTTGTATTGATTTTGTAAGGTCTTGTGAAAATAATTAATAAAGTGGCCGTATGCAGCCCAGATGCAGAGGCCGGGGGTCATCCTCTTTTTCTAAAAAAAAAAATTAGTGCAATCACCCGTGCTTTGCTTCTTACTTTTCTCCTTGTTGGCTTATCGTGCCAGTTGTGTTCTGATTATGTTGAACTCAGTTTGATCTTGGCCAAAGTGAAACTCGCTAAGCAAGCTTGTTGCGTAATATTCAATTTCTATCGAGTACTTACTCTCAGGAAAATTGTAGTAGAAATATTGTGAGAAAAGGAGACAACATTTAACTGAAGTCTTCGGTCACAGTATCAATCATGTTAGTCTCAGGTCCATGGTTGCTCACCATCTCAGCATGCTAGCTCTCGCTGCATTTGCTGTCGCAGCAAGACGTCGCCTGTTGCAGCTCCGACGTCGCAGATTCCAGCTCCCGGCGTACACTATTGTTGACTCTCTCAGCAAACACCCAGAATTCGTGTTGCTACGTCTCTTCGGATACCTATCACTCCCAGTCCCATCCAATAGCTAGACCGTTGAGATAGTGAGCCAAAAATTCAAATAGAACTGTTAGAATACGTTTCTGTACAAGACTAGGACTTGGACTAGGACTTGGAGTCCATAATGTATACGGGCTTTGACAGCACCGTTCCGATATGTAAACGATCTCTGTATCTATATGATATAAATATACGGCAAGGTGAACCCACCAGGGCACCACGCCTCAACCAAATCAATCGCTAGATTTTACATGGTATCGGAGCCTTCTCTTCTGAATCGCATCTAGATGTCTCTCGTTCCCTACAGCAGTTCCTCGGGAGCTTCTTCCTCGACATTACAGCCCATGGCGACCCTCGGCGACAACTCCCGCGAGAAGCTCGGCCGCGACAACTTCCTTCTGTGGAAGGCGACGACCCTGCCCTCTATTCGTGGTGCACAGCTAGATGGATACCTCGATGGAACACTTCCAGCTCCGGCCAAGACTCTGGAAGTTCAGAAGGCTGATAAATCCGACACCGAGACGGTGCCCAATCCCGAGTACGCTCGCTGGATAGCCCAAGACCAGCAGGTTCTTGGATCGCTACTGACCTCTCTCTCGCGCGAAGTTCTGACTCAAGTCATCTCCATGAAGACGTCCGCGGAGGTCTGGTCAGCCCTTGAGGAGATGTACTCCTCCGTCTCTCGGTCACGAGTAATCCAACTCCGGACCCTATTTGCCGGCACTCGAAAAAACGAGATGTCAGCCACCGCGTACTTCACGAAGATGCGGGGCATTGCCGACGAACTTACAGCAGCAGGGAAGAAGATAGAAGACGATGATCTCATCTCTCAAATTCTTGCTGGATTGGATGCAGAATACAATCCCTTTGTCTCATCTATTGCTGCCAGAACAGACACCTACTCCTTGAGCGAAATTTATGCTCAATTCATTGCCTTTGAAGCGCGCCTGGAGTCACAAAATTCCGGGTCGCAGCAGTACAACTCCTCTGTGAATCTTGCTGCAAGAGGACGTGGCAAAGGAAATCGCGGAGGTAAAAGCAACGGTGGAGGGAATCGCGGTGGCTACGGCAACAACAACCGCAGCAGCTACAACAACTATGGCAATAGCAGCCACAACTACAGCAATAACAATAGCTACGGCACCAACAACTACCCCAACAACAACCGCGGTGGAGGACGATCAGGAGGTGGAGCGAGTTTTCCCCGCGGTGAAAGACCTACTTGTCAGATCTGTGGCAAGGTTGGGCATCCAGCTCATAAGTGTTGGCATCGGTTTGACCCAGAGTATGTCACCGAAGAGAGATATGGTGGAGCAGCCACTACTTCATATGGAGCTGACTCCAATTGGTACTTTGATACCGGAGCAACTGATCATATTACAGGGGAGCTCGACAGGCTGACAACACGTGATCGCTACAATGGTCCTGAGCAAGTTCATGCAGCCAATGGTGCAGGTATGGACATTAGTCACATCGGTCATGCAATCATTAATTCTTTTGATCATACTCGAAAATTTCATCTTAATGAAGTTCTTCATGTTCCCCAAGCCACTAAAAGCCTAGTTTCAGCAAGTCGTTTTGCTTCTGATAATAATACGATTGTGGAAATTCACCCTCATGCTTTTTTTGTAAAGGACCCAATAACGAGGGCAATTCTTCTAAGCGGCCGATGTGAGCAGGGTCTTTACCCGGTGAAGTCATCTCCTTTCTCCGATAGTCAAGTCCTTGGTGCTTCAAGACCGTCGTTGACAAGGTGGCACGATCGCCTTGGTCATCCAGCCTCTCCAATAGTCAAACAAATCCTTAGGAATTTCAATTTGCCATGTTCCGTTGAGTCCACTAGTGAGTCTGTGTGTGATTCATGCCAAAAGGCTAAAAGTCACCAACTTCCGTATCCTAGGTCTTCGAGTATATCTAGTGCTCCTTTAGAGCTCATTTTCTCTGATGTTTGGGGTCAAGCACCCGAGTCTGTTGGTCGAAATAAATACTATGTAAGCTTCATCGATGACTATAGTAAATTTACTTGGATATATCTCTTACGCAACAAATCTGATGTATTCCAATGCTTCCATGATTTTCAACATTTAGTTGAGCGCCTTTTTAACACCAAAATCCTAGCCATGCAAACTGATTGGGGTGGTGAGTACCAAAAACTCAACTATTTCTTTCAGCGTGTTGGCATCACTCATCATGTTTCGTGTCCTCATGCGCACCAACAAAATGGTTCTGCTGAGAGAAAGCATCGTCATATTGTTGAAGTTGGGCTTGCATTGCTTGCCCGTGCCTCTATGCCTCTAAAGTTCTGGGATGAAGCATTTCTTTCCGATGTTTATCTTATTAATCGTGTTCCCAGTCGTGTCATCAATATGCTTTCCCCGCTTGAACGACTCTTCGATGAAAAACCCAATTATTCATCTCTTCGTGTTTTTGGTTGTGCATGTTGGCCTAATCTTCGACCATATAATACTCGCAAATTAGCTTTTCGCTCTATTCGGTGTGCTTTCCTAGGCTACAGTAACAAACACAAGGGGTACAAGTGTCTTGATATCTCATCTGGTCGTATATATATCTCTCGTGACGTTATTTTTGACGAGTCGGTGTTCCCTTTTTCGCAACTTCATCCCGATGCCGGAGCACGTCTTGGAGCTGAAATTCTACTTTTGCCTCCAAATCTTCAAAATCCTACAAGTATTGATCAAGGGGGTGATGATTTGCATGTTCATGTAACTAATCCTACTAATGAACCTGATGCTTGCGATGATAGTACTCAGGAACAGGAAAATCAGAGGCAAAGTTCGGTGCAAAACAGGTCCGGTGACCCTGATTTTATGTGTACAGCAGATGGCACGGGGTGCGAGGCAGACTGCAGCGAATCGCGCCCATCTGCAGGTTCTACGGCGCAGGGGTCCGCTCCTTCCGCGGGCCAGCGTGGAGACCACAGGTTGATCTCCAGCTCCCAGCCGCTGCGTGGTGCACGCGGCTCCGCTTCTTCAGGCGCTGAACCGAGCACGCCCACCCGTGGAAACCGTGGGGCTCGTGCCCAATCAGAAACACCTGCACCTCGGTCTTCTACGTGTGGTGGCGCTACTGGTGGGAGTGCATCTCCCGCGCAAGGCAAACAGCCAGCCTCGGGGGCATCTTTTTCTGGATCACCAGCCAACGAACAGTGCTCAGGTGACAACAGCGATGGATCTTTTATGGTCTCCCCTGTTCAAGAAATAGTGCAGCAGCCTGGATCTTCTGTGGCTCCTCCTGTTCAACAAACAGTGCAGCAGCCTTACGTTTCGGAGCGCGCTGTGACCCGCTCACGGAATAATATTTTCAGACCCAAGATTATCACAGATGGACGAGTTCGATGGTGCAAATTGTGCACGACAGGTGAACCAAATAATCTCACTGAAGCTCTTCAGGATAAAAACTGGAAAGAAGCTATGGACGAGGAATATTCTGCATTGATAAAAAATAATACATGGCATCTTGTGCCACCTCAGGAAGGTACAAATGTTATAGACTGCAAGTGGATCTATAAAATAAAAAGGAAATCCGATGGAGAGATTGACAGATACAAAGCACGTCTTGTTGCCAAGGGATTCAAGCAGAGATATGGGATAGATTATGAAGAGACTTTTAGTCCGGTTGTCAAAGCAGCAACAATTCGGTTAGTTCTTGCTTTGGGAGTGTCCAACAATTGGACTCTTCGTCAGCTAGATGTGAAGAATGCGTTCCTTCATGGTGTTCTAGAAGAGAATGTGTACATGAGGCAACCTCCAGGATATGAAGATCCAACCAAGAGGCAATATGTGTGTAAGTTGGATAAAGCTCTGTATGGCCTAAAACAGGCTCCTCGGGCGTGGTTTGCTAGACTCAGCTCAAAACTATTGGCTCTGGGATTTTCCTCTTCACGGGCGGACACATCATTGTTCTTCTTTAAGCGAGGTGGAGTTACAATGTATCTTCTTATCTATGTGGATGACATCATAGTCGTGAGTTCGTCTGATTCTGCGGTTGAAGCGTTGCTCAAAGATCTTCGATATGATTTTGCTCTCAAGGATTTGGGAAATCTCCATTATTTTCTTGGTATTGAGGTGAAAGGAAGAAATAATGGAATATTGTTGACACAAGAGAAATATGCTAATGATATCCTCAAACGAGTTGCGATGCAACATTGCAAGCCGTTGGATACACCACTCTCGGTTTCAGAAAAGTTGTCAGCTGAAGATGGTGATCGGCTGAGTGATGAGGATGGAACTAGATACAGAAGTATAGTGGGAGCATTGCAGTACTTGACCTTGACAAGACCAGATATTGCTTTTGCTGTGAACAAAGTTTGTCAGTTTCTTCATTCACCCACTAGCACACACTGGACTGCAGTTAAGCGAATTCTACGATACATCAAAGGTACGCTTGGAGTAGGACTAAAAATTACCAAGTCAAAGTCTACCCTTGTGAGCGCCTTCTCAGATGCAGACTGGGCTGGTAGTCCTGATGATCGTAGATCCACAGGAGGTTTTGCTGTATATTTTGGTGACAATCTTGTTTCTTGGAGTGCTCGGAAGCAGGCAACAGTGTCGAGGTCAAGCACGGAAGCAGAGTACAAATCCCTAGCCAATGCAACAGCTGAAATCATTTGGATCCAAACACTTCTCAAGGAGCTCGGAGTCTGTCAACCTAGGGCAGCATGTCTATGGTGTGACAATCTTGGAGCAACATATCTCTCAGCTAACCCAATATTTCATGCTCGGACTAAACACATTGAAGTTGATTATCACTTTGTTAGAGAGAGAGTTGCAGACAAGCTTCTTGAGATCAGATTCATCCCCTCTGGCGATCAGGTAGCGGATGGCTTCACGAAAGCTCTTGCTACTAGACAATTAGAAGAATTCAAACCCAATCTTAACTTAGATAAGTTATGATTGAGGGGGTGTGTTAGAATACGTTTCTGTACAAGACTAGGACTTGGACTAGGACTTGGAGTCCATAATGTATACGGGCTTTGACAGCACCGTTCCGATATGTAAACGATCTCTGTATCTATATGATATAAATATACGGCAAGGTGAACCCACCAGGGCACCACGCCTCAACCAAATCAATCGCTAGATTTTACAAGAACGACAGCATATCATTGCTAGTTCTTCCAACGCTAGGACAGGAAAGAATGTCTTTTAATACGCAGGCCGTAGTTGAACTTGAATTTTTTGGTAATAAAGGTGATGGATTTGATGTTGTGAAGAGCATAGATCATGTACGATATTAGATGCGGAGAGTTATTGCACATGTTTTGCCAGTGGCTTGGCAAATATAGAGCTACTCATTCATGGTTCATTTCTACATAGGCAAAGAAACTTCTTTTCAAAGAATGGATCAGTATGTGACCATTGAATTTTTATCTAACTAGATGACCCGTTGCGCAAATGGCGCAAAGGGCAAGAGGAAGCCAAGTATTGAAAGAGTACACATAAAAAATATTTAGAGACACATTGAAACATATGGAAATAAAAATTGCTATTGGCAATGTCATGATTTTTTATAACCAGTGTAAGCATACATAAATAGTCTTCTGAAAATATTAGTAGAAGGGCAGTTGATTACATATATAGAACAAGTGATCACAAACTTCTTTTCACCACAGAGACAGTAATGAGGTCTGAAGTGTACATGCAGTATCATACACAAATGTAAATGTAAAGGATATACATATCTTGCTCAAAGCAACGCCAAAAGGGGAAAGATACTGGATCGATTGATACGAAATAAAAGGTGGCTGCTGTTGGTTAGGACATATAGACTGAAGGTCACTAGAAACTATCTTATGTAGTATTCAGGCGCTGCTCTAACTTCATGCCAATATAGGGTAACCTCTGCGTCAAATCTTCAATGCTTGGATTAGCTACTACTTTAGTTCTTTTGATAAAATGGTTTTTACACCAGTAGCAGCACCCCTAAGATTAGCAAATTTCCAGCAAAAGGATCACATGAGAATCACATATCTGTATCCTATATGAAGAGAAACAGAAACCCAACAAGATGATATAAAGAAACAGAGGTATGAAAATTGTAATTGCTATAAGAACAGAAGCTTGATTGCACATGGTTTCTTATTGCTATAAGAACAGAAGCTTGATTACAGTGTGATGAAAATAACAAGCACATAAGATTGGACACAGCAAATAGAACACAACATAAATAAGCAGTAGATGTATCAAATCTTAATACGTAGCTAATTTAACTATATGGCTAATTAGTTTGAATGACGAAGCAAGTTACTTTTGATGCAACAGGAAGAGTTGCCTGGAAAAAAATAAAAGTATATTAGATTTTGAAGGTAAAATGATGTTTTATTGGGCATATGATCAATTTGAATATAGCTGTGGCAGAAAAGATAGTTTGATCAAATGGCATAACATGCATCGTGTGAAGAAGAAAGCATTTTTAAGAGCCACAGAGAAGGATGCTTTGGTTGTCAAAGAAGACAAGGTAAATGATGAACAAGAGGCGGCACGCCATATCTTATGTTGAACTGGTTGGATGTAACAGACTATGTGTCTTTACCTCTTGGCTTTAGCCTGTTCAGCAAGAATGTTCTTTGGCTCTTTCAGTAGCTGCAGCTTCAGTTTCCTGACCAACCCATTTAGTTTGTTGCTATTAAATATCATTGTACAGGAAGCATGGTTTGTGCAAAAGAGGAAAGGTATTTGCATATAAAACATAGGCATGGACACTTGACACAGCTTAGGTACTCTCTCACTGGTAGGCACTATAGATAGAACACGCTCGTTTGTTTTTTCGGCTACTTGGTTCGTTGGTGTTAGAATTGCCCTTTCTTTTAGATAATCAACATCAGAATACCTAGTAGGAACATCTTTGTATACAGCCTGAACAATGGCATCGATTTTGTCACCATCAGTGTGTATTAAAAGCTCATCAGGGATGGTTATCCAAGATGGGTCTGACTCCCCCTCACAGGCAACAGCAGGCAACAAGAAATTAATGAACAACAAAAAGATTCAGACAAACAAGCAGAGCATTAAAGCAGTGCACATGAGCATTAAAGCATATATTATCTTAACATTGTGAAAATTGTGCATAAGGCCTAAAAACTGAATCAATTCAGCATTATTGGTCAACTCCTACTGTTGGTATATTTTTTTTAAAAATCGATACATCTGGTCTCAGCAGCTTATATACCAGTTTAAAAGCATGATCCATTATGGTCTTAGTAGTAAGCAACTCGGATAGAAGCATAGGCTAATGTGAGGCAGTTACACATGCCACAAAAGCATCCTAAAGACGGATGTTTTTCACGCAAGCTATATTAGTAGAGAAACTATTGCCCAGCTTTGTAAATTGTAACCAGAAAAAGGAAAAAGAAGCCTATGAAAAATTGCACAGGAGAGCACATATTAACAGAAGGAAAATCAGACTAAAATATAAAATCCTTTAACTTAGTCCTAGAATCCTTTCGTATAAGGAGTGAAGAAATGTTTGTAGTCTCAAGAGCCTCATCGGTATGAAATCTTTCAACTATTTTGTTACCCTTATCAGCATCCCTCTGTTCCAGAGGCAGCAATCAAGAGTCAAGAATAAATCAGATTGGTAATTAAACAAATGACAAATTTAAGCTCCAGTTAAGTCAAGCATACATAAAAAAACATGCCCCTGAACTTAATTTTTGTCATTTGGGGGGGGGGGGGGGGATGTATAGCATGGAACTGCAGATATGCCAATGGGGAGTTCTAATTCAGAGCATCTATGAATCAAAAGTGTGCAGTAAGAAATGATAGCAGTATGTATACTCAGGGTCGCCGGAGACATGCATCAAAGGAAATATGTGCATTGTACCACCATATTTCTTGGCTGCCTCAACCAAGTCACATACTTTCTCCTGCTACCGGCGTCTGTGTTCCTACAAGGGGAAGAAAAACGTTCAACTATTACCACTCCACTTTCAGTATATATACGGTGCCAACAGCTTGGCATAGAACCTAATGTTTTTCTGTGAGTTCATGGATCGGCCATTGGGAGAATATTAGAGGGTGGAGGCAGAAGGAGAATAATCAAATAGCAAGACTATATAAGAAAATAAGCTGCAACTTGCAACTCATGAAATTTTGTTTAAATTTACTAGTCATATTAGATGCATAGGAAGCACAGGTAAATACAGATGTTCAGCTTCAAGCCAATCATCAAATATGGGGGACCGCCCTTGCTATGCCCGTCCCAACAAAAAATGAACTGTCGATACGACCGGACTGACAAAATGAACTATTGAAAGGGAAACCTACTTTTTTTGCAGAACATTTTCAATTTGACAATGCAAAAAGTAGTAAATACCACAAGATGTGATTTTTTTTCTCATTCCTCAATCAATAGCATCTTCAACACCGAGAGTAACGATCAACAACCAGCTCATGTTGCAAATATATTTCAATTGAACAAAGCAGGGTACATCCAACAATAACTTGAGCTAAGTTTCAACTCTTGACCTTTTATAGTGCTCGTTTATGCCATGAACAATAAGTAGTGGAAATTATGCCGAACCAATATTTCAGAATTTGTAAAGGCCAAGTAATTCATTAATCTAATGTTTCCTGGTGAGACACACCATTCATTCATAGCAGGTTAGGCAAGCAAGCTTAACTAACCTACTGCAATGGCCGCTGCTGCACCACGAGCGTCGAGGAAGACGTCTAGGGATGAAGGCGGCGGCGCGAGAGGCCGTGCGGCGGAGGGTTGAGGAGCAGGGGAGGCTGGAGATGCTGAACGGCGTGGACTCGAATGGGGCTCGAGGAAGGGGAGGATTGGTCCTTTGTGCGCTAGGTTTTCGGGACGCATTAGTGCCTTTCGTGCTGGACAAAATAACTTGCAAATCAAAATCTGTATAACTTTAGAGCCTGGCCAACATTAATTAGCATGGTCCTTTTTGCTCATATTTGGTACGTTTAGTCGGCAAACCTTTCAGAAATTGTATCTGAAAGAAACTGCTACCATCTTTTGCTTGTTCTCGCAAAGAATTCAATCCATAGTATGCCAAGAATCTAGGAAAAATTTGCAATTGCTTCAAAGAATATAATACATTGCAGAAATAAAATACTCTATCAGAGAGATGGCACGCGAGGTAGTAGGGACAAGAGCAAGAACTAACTTTGAGAGGAGATGGGCAGACTCTTGCGTCGTGCCCTGGCTGACCCCTACGCTTACGCCATGCCTCATGTATCCATTCCTCATTCCTCTATGCTGTGATAGAAATGTAGAATGGAAAATAAAAGTATTCTTAGATTGCAGCCTTAATTTCTTATCCTTTAGTAGATGCACATTTGATTCTGAAGGAAGATGGGAAATATGCATATAGCAAGGAATAGTAAACAGATGTTCTTTCAAACTTGCATGGCTATTTGTTTTTCCTGTAAACATGGCAATCCACTGCCATCTCGCTGGCCTTAATTTCTTACCTTTTCGCAGCCTTATTTCTTATCCTTTAGTAGATGCACATTTGATTCTGAAGGAAGATGGGAAATATGCATATAGCAAGGAATAGTAAACAGATGTTCTTTCAAACTTGCATGGCTATTTGTCTTTTCTGTAAACATGCCAATCTACTACCATCTTGATGGCCTTAATTTCTTACCTTTTCATAGATGCAAATTTGATTTTGAGTATGTAGAGAAGCAATATACGATAGCATACATCAAGAAATAGTAGATGGATGTTCTTTTCAGCCTTAATTCTTTTCAGCATATATATGACCATTGTTTTTTCCTGCAAATACACTGAAGTACTACCATCTCATCATTGCAAATTATGTATTGTGCCAAGGAAAAATCGTTTTACTTTTCAGCATATATATATATACGATCATATGGTAGTCACACGTATAAGCAGCACCACAAAAACAAACACACAAACACGGCACCCGGAAAAACCAGGAATACAAAGGAATTAACACGATAATAAGCAGTAAACAAATAGGGTAGAAAATTGCAGCGCTTAGGGAAGAAGGACAAGGACAAACCTAACAAACTATCAAAAGGGGTGAAACAATAACCTAAGAGGGTGAGGCGGCATGGTGCAGATTTGGTTCTCTGAAATAAAGCATTAGAAATTAACAAAAAAATCATCACACATGGCTAGAGATATGAATGACCAACATATTAAAATCTCCTTCTTAAAGCTTGCAAGACAGTAATATAGGTAGCAACGATGAAGCTGTGTGACGCTGCCAGATAACCAATCACCGGAGAGTGAACTTCTAGTGCTGTGCTTCGGAGCTTGGAGTTCTATGTTCTCATTGCTTCAGTAGGGTGTTTTTTGGGTCTGTTGGAGTCAGTATGGCCCCTGGATGCCGTTTCTGTAATAGTTAGTTAGACTTAAAAATATTTGTGTTGCTCAGGTTTTTGCCCCATAGCATTCGTCACGATGTCGGTCGAATGTGGTGGGTTTTCTGGCAGTGCTTGAACTCGCTTTTCCCTTTCCCTTCTCCCTGAACATGTTTCTTGAACTGTTGTATTTCCGTTCATTGTAATGGAAAGGGGTTAAGCCCAGTTCAAAAAAAAGGTACCAAGGATGTATTCCCCGGCACATTGAGGGAGGAAAGGAGAAACACATGGTCTGTGAGGAGAACGAACAACTACAATCATGAAGGACCAACGAATCTGACACGTACCTCAACCAGCTTGCCGGCGGCGCCGCCTCCATGACGAACCACGACGGCCTCCTCCATCTCCCCAGCAACTCAAGCCCACCGCGACCAACCTGTTGCTTCCTGTCCTCGGGACCTATCTCCCTGCTCCTTGCAACGATGGCGGCATGGGAGAGAGAGAGGAGGAGGAGAGGTGGGAGCGCAAAGATCTGCACCCGATCCAGAATCACGGCACCCAGCGAGTGGTGCCGGCGACCTGCGCCCGACCCGGCTGGACCGAGAACTGCCGCACCCTCTGTTGCACCTCGAGCGCCGGGGAGAGAAGGCCGCGTCGGCCGCTGCGTGGAGCCGGCAGCGCGACGGTAGGATCACGGGAGAGAAGGCAAGCGAGGAAATATTTTCACGGGTGGGTGCAAACGAGGATGGTAAAAAAATGCCCATCCAACCCACGAACGCTCCCGGCAACCCACGATCGATCGCCCAGTCTTTCATCCGGACACAGGCATGTACACACGCTATCGCTGCAAGGCTGGCCCGCATGGAAGGCTGGCCCATGCATCCGTGAGTCTAGCCCGGCTATGCGGTGTACAGATGAATGAGCGTCCAGATATTAACCAGGTCGACAGAAGGTACGGTGAAAACGCCAGCGAGGTAGATCGAGCGTACAGGATTAGCTGGAAACGTCGATGGCTGTGGGATGGCGGGTTGGCTAGAGGTGTTTATATGTTCGATGGCAGTTGATCAGTTGCGTAGAATTGTATGCAACTTGATTGGTTTAAAATAACTATGTCTGAACCCTATGTAGAAAAACGTGTCAATCTAATTTTATTATTTTGGCTAGCATTGCTATGAAGTGAACGAAGTTCGTCGTTGGAATCTAGATTCAGAGACCGGAGAACGCTTGTACTTCCCCGTCGGCCTTTAATAGAGACGCGCAACATCACAAACGACTAAAATCTCTCAAGAACGTCATTAGTAACCACTAACCACTGTCTAGTTTTGCTCAGGTGTACATTCATCAAAATGTGATGGACACGTTAGTAACCGATCGATGCACTTACTATCTGTCACTAGAGCGGTAGCTCTTTTTTTAGAAATGGAGGAGGACCCCTAGTCTCTGCATCTAGATGATGCATGCAACCACTTTATTAATTATTCACACAAGACCTTACAAAGTCATACAACAGTAAGACTAAAGCCACCGTCTAGGCAACATCTGTCGCTACTCCTGTCCAGTTGATGAAGGGATGCTGATAGTCTGAGCCTAATACCAAACAGACCCCGCAGCCAAACCTAACATCTAAGACCCAAGGTCCCAACCAGGACGTCTGCCGGGTATGGGACACCCACCAGTCCGGCGCACTCCTCAACCAGGACGCCTGCCGGGTATGAGGCCGCCGCAACCACCTGCCATCAATCCATCTTCAGTGATGTACTGTTGCATCTACCTTGCCCGGTCTAGCTGCCGTCGACGCCATCATGACGCCAGACATCGTTACCAACCTGCGCGAGTCCATCATCGCACATCAGACGCCTAATCTTCAGAGCGCCAAGCCATCGAGATCTCTCACCATCAATGTGCATGATGAAGCACTACTCCACCAAACACGTCATCCACTGGTCCCTCGAGCCCACATACACCTCCAAGAAAGACGCCCCCAAGGGGGAACGACACAAACACGCCGTCGTCTTCTGATCTATCGATCTAGGGTTTTCCCCGGAGGTAGCAGATCATAGTGTAGAACTTCTCCATGGTGATGCCTTCAAAAAGGGAACGACACCGTAGAGCGCCGCCATCACCGGCTTTGGCATCTAGCCGAGAGCAGGTTTTCACCCAGATCTGTTCGAAGAACTTCATCTGCTTCTTGTGCACGGATCGCCGCCTTATCTGTCGAAGACTAGACCAAGGGTCCAGCCGTCGCCGCCAGATCCATGTAGCCAGCACCGGGAGATGACGATTATCTCCCTGTACCAGATCTAGCACGAACCGAAGCAGACCGAGTCGGAGACGATGATGCCCCTGGATCTCCGGCAGACCAGCGAGCCGCCGGCCCAACTCCATCCAGATCGCTGGCCACGCCAGGCCGCCGCCACCCCCCGTGCCGTCCGGGTCGGAGAGGGAGCCGCCGACCGCGCACAGGGGCCGCCGCCACCTGCACACGTCGGAGCGCCGCCACGAGCCTAGCGCCTGCCACCACCTGCCGAGGCCCGCCGTCGCGCGCCCCACGCCCTGCACCGCTCGCCGAGTGCCGAGGAGGAACACCACCAAGCTGCGGGGCCGCCGCCCCGGCATCCGGTCGCCGCGAGAACCGGTCGCCGCCCCCAGCCGCAACTGCTAGCCTCCAGGAGCGTTGAAGGCGACCCCGACATGCGAGTAAGGCACAGGACCGTGCCATGCTCCTAGGCCCGCATGGCCGATGTACAAGCATCAGCCGCCGCTGCTCGAGATCCGTCGAGGCCCGCAAGAGAAGACATTTCCGCCGCCGCCCACGCCGTGCGGGCTTTGCCGCCGGCGCCCTATGGCGGCTGCGAGGTGGGGGAGGAGGCAGGAGGGAGCCGGCCGCGGGGGCGTGCAGGTCCGCCAGAGCCACTCCTGGGAGATCGACGCGGGGTCATGTACTGTTGATCCTGACGCCTATTGTCGGTGTCAAAACCGGCGGATCTCGGGTAGGGGGTCCCGGACTGTGCGTCTAGGCGGATGGTAACAGGAGACGAGGGACACGATGTTTTTACCCAGGTTCGGGCCCTCTTGATGGAGGTAAAACCCTACGTCCTGCTTGATTAATATTGATGATGTGGGTTACAAGAGTAGATCTACCACGAGATCAAGGAGGCTAAACCCTAGAAGCTAGCCTATGGTATGATTGTTATTCGTCCTATGGACTAAAGCCATCCGGTTTATATAGACACCGGAGAGGGCTAGGGTTACACAGAATCGGTTACAATGGTAGGAGATCTACATATCCGTATAGCCAAGCTTGCCTTCCACACCAAGGAAAGTCCCATCCGGACACGGGACGAAGTCTTCAATCTTGTATCTTCATAGTCTTGGAGTCCGGCCGATGATGGTAGTTCGGCTATCCGGACACCCCCTAGTCCGGGACTCCCTCAATAACCCCTGAACCAGGCTTCAATGACGACGAGTCCTGCGCGCATGTTGTCTTCGGCATTGCAAGGCGGGTTCCTCCTCCGAATAATTTATAGAAGATTGTGAACACCAGGATAATGTCCGGCTCTGCAAAATAAATTCCACATACAACCGTAGAGAGAATAATATTACACAAATTCAATCTGCTGACGTATTTTGTGGCGTAACGTCACACCACTACCAAGCCTTCAAATTGTTTTTATTGTTCCATCTCAGCGCGTTTAGCAAGGCGGTTTCCTTGGCACGTCTTGTCGAAGCAGAGATCGTGTTCCCCTTATTCCGGGATTCCCATCAATACGGACGTGGGCAACCCAACCGCGCCATTGATTGCGGTGCTTGGGAGATAAGCGAGTTTTATCAGGCCGGTGGGGACGCATGTTTCCGTCCGCCCATATGAGGGGATAAAGATCCAACCTTTTTACCTGCGCCTTCTTCCTCCTTGGCTTATCCATCTTTCGAACTCGAGCTCTAGCGCCCGAGCCCGCACATCTCACCTCAACCTTCTCCAAATATTTCCAGAGCGGGAGGCAAGTGGATGGCCTCCTCCGTCACGGAGGGGCATATCCAGAAGCTGCACAGCGCCGGATACTTGTCCAGCGACATCGCGCATCGGATCCCCGACGAGGGAGAGCTCATCCCCACCCCTAGGCCCCATGAGAGGGTAATATTTCTTCCCCATTTCCTCCGCGGACTGGGCTTCCCACTTCATCCCTTTGTCCGGGGACTCATGTTCTACTACGGCCTAGATTTCCATGATCTGGCCCCGAATTTTATCCTCAACATCTCGGCGTTTATCGTCGTGTGCGAGGCCTTCCTCTGCATACAGCCCCACTTCGGCTTGTGGCTCAAGACCTTCAGTGTCAAGCCGAAGGTTGTGAAGGGCAGCCAAGCGGAGTGCGGAGGCGCCATGGTGGGCAGGATGCCCCACGTTACGTGGCTGGAGGGTACTTTCGTGGAAACCATTAAGGGGTGGCAATCGGGGTGGTTCTACATCACCGAGCCGCGTGACCCTGATTGGGCAGCGGCCCCCGAATTCAGAGGAGCCTCACCTCCTGGAAAGAGAGTGGCCGGATCTGGGGGGATTCGGAGGAGCTGACCGGACTCCAAGCCTGTATCCAGAAGCTGGTGGACAAGAAGCTCAAGCTTGTCAACGTAGTCCAGGTCATGCTCATCCGCCGGATTCTCCCGTGCCAACGACGGGGCTTCAACATGTGGGAGTTCGATCCGGCGCAGCACCAAACTTTGAATGGGCTCTTCGACACTACGTACGAAGAGGTCTGGAAGGTGTTGTTCAAGGGCGCCGAGGCTCCCGCATCCGCTACCGAAGATCGCGGATTCATCTCGCAGCGTCCAGCTGACGAGCTAAGTGATATTGTCCTTTACGGGACGCTTGTTATTCATAGTTTGACTCTGTGCGGGATCTAAACTCCCTTTCCTTTGACGGGACTGGCTGAAGAAGGCCGCACGGGCTATTTGTCCTGCCCCATTGCCAGAGGACCCAGCTGACGCCCGCCTAACGGGGCTGCTGGCTCCGGCACCCCACGTGGTGCCGGAGAAGAAGGCCAAGAAGAAGGCCACGGGGACTCGGAAGAGTTCCCATTTTCAGGTGCTATCGGACAATGAATCCGAGGCCGACTCCTCCCACCAAGGCGAGGAGGAGAAGAAGAAAGCCTCTCCCCCAGCGGGGGGAGGGAAGAAAAGGAAGGCCTCCCCAACAAGGGAGGCCGAAGGGTCCAAGAGGGGAAAAACTCTTGCCCCGGACTGTTCCGCCAACGCCAGTGACAACAACGAGGACTGGCCTCCAAGGGCAAAGCCTCTGGCGAGATCGTAAATATCCGGACTCCCGAATAACTTCAAGGTTTTCGTTTTCCGCCATATTATGTCTTTATAATGCCGCATACAACCCTGCAGTCCGCCTAAGGATGATCTCCCCACTTCGTCGAGTGGGTCCTTAGGGGCGTCGGATATGGATTCTCTTCCGACTGCCTCCACCCCCCGTGATGCGAACGATGCCGAGGTGGGATCCCAGGAAGGGACCCACCAGGAGGAGAGGGCCCCGGAGGTGTCGCAGGACAACCTCCCGAACTTTGCACCGGACTCAGCCCCGGAACCCATAGTGGCTCTGGAGTCCGGCGGGCAACCCCTTCGTAAGAAGGGCAAGACCGCGACGCCGGCTGCCTCCGTCCAACCGGAGGTGCCGGATAATTTGCTACAGGCGCTCAATAGCGCCTCTATTGAAGAGGAACACCGCACTGTTATGAGTGCGGTGATTCAGAAAGTTCAGCTCGCCAAGAACGGGCTGACCGAAGCCTGTAGCAGCCTTCTAACAGGCTTTGAGGTAAGAATTTCAATATATGTAAAATGGTACCGTATAGACAGTAGCCCCTGATGCTCGGTTCGGTGTTCGGAAAGAAAAGCCGGACTGAGGATCTTTAGAAAGATAAACGCAGGAGTCATGAAAATATGTCAATATGGGATTGCAGGCTGTGCTGCTGACCTCTGCCGCACTGACTGCGGAGGTCAAAACTTTGAAGGAAAACCTCGAGCGGTCCGAGAACGAGCTCGGCCATGCCAAGAAGCAGCTCGAGGAAAAAGAAGGTGAGTAATACCTTATGAAAATTGTACCTTACAGAAAAGGATTTGCTTGCAAGAAAAATGACAAGGATAACTGGGGTATTGCAGGGGCCACGAACGAGGTGGCGACCCTGAAAAAGGCGGTGGCCGCGGCCGAACACAATGTGGCTGCGGAGCGCACCGAGCGAGAGAAACAGGAGGCGCGGGTGGCGGAGGTACAGCAAGAGCTCCAGGATCTCGTGAAGAAACACGAGAGCCTGGAGCGTGACTCTCAGACTCGAGAGTCTGAGCTTGCAAAGGCTCTTGAGAGTGCCAAAGCCGCTAAGGCCGAAGCCTACAAGGCCCTCCAGGAGATAGAGGCGGTGAAGAAAATAGCAGCGGGTAAGGCATTTTTCATGCAAAGTAAGCATGTGAGTGTTAATTACCTGTCACTTACCCGAATTCGGAGCTCTCTAGGAGCGTTCGCAGATCTTCCCCGCAGTGTGTCCGATGTTGCCGCATTCTACCGGGCCGAGGAGGGGAGCTCAACGGAGAAGGTCTTCTGGTCTCAGTATGCTGAGGCCGGACATCCGGTGCCCCTTAGCGACCAGCTGAAGCAGCTGGTCGAGCTCCACAAGGCGGCCGAACAGGCCATGAAGGGCCTCATAGTTCGGCTGTGGCCTAAGGAGGCTATGCCTGGGAGCTACTTCGGCCTGGTGCGGCGGCTGGTGGACGCGTGCCCGTGGGTTGAAGTTATCAAGCACTCCGCCTGTATCGAGGGTGCGCGTCGGGCCCTTGCCCGCGCAAAGGTGCACTGGGGCAAGATGGATGCCCAGAAGCTTGTGACGGACCCCCCACTAGAGGGCAAGGAGCATCGCGCGCCCGAGATGTATTACAGGAGTGTGCTGAAGGGCGCCCGCATTATTGCGGGTGAGTGCTCCAAAGAAGAAATTTTTGAGTAGACTCGCGTTTTGTTATCCTGTGTGCTGAAAACTAAGTTCATATGCGCGAAGCAACACTTGTTAATTTAAAATATTACCTTTTGTGCGGCTGTTTATCAAATCTGAGAGATGGCAAGTCATCGACTTCAGCCCCCATGCCACGAGTGCTGGGGTGTTCGGGATAAATTAAATTTGGGCACTCTTGTTCCCATATTTGGGTCCATCGAGGGAGGCGCTCAACACAACGAACAAGGCAACCGGACTTATAGTGCTTGAACACTCTCACTTAGCCATAAAATTCTATAATTTTAAATGTCGGCGAAGCCCCTAGTTTTCGGAAGGCCGAATTTGGGGCGCTATCCACGCCTTGGCCGGACAGAATCCGGCTCCTCGCTCGAAGCGGCATGAGTCTTTAGGGACTCGCAAAGAACCTCTCGAACAGCGACCAGCTCTCGCCTCATCATGACGGTCAGTTTTAGCTTTCTCCACTGAGGCGTTAACCCAGCTCAACTGGGGCGCAATCGCAGTGGTTCTCCTAGTGCTACCTTAGCCGATAAAACAGAACGTAAGGTACCAAAACATGGAGCCGGGCAAACCCAACTATTGACCCAAGAACATGATTCGGAGCCGATGCATATAATGCTATAAGTTCGGGGTGCCGCACTTGTGAAAGTGTTCGGACTTAACACACCATAACGCGGGAAACATAAGCCCCTGGTGTATTTAGCCGTACCAAAACGTACGGATGCAACATTTCATAGATGAACATATGTGTAAGAAAGAAATGCAATTAGAAGCAAAAATGTGCTGCATTGCTTTATTCAATAAAAACTGCTGTAAGTGCAGGACGATACAAGTGGTGCCGTAAGCAAGGGATGGGACTATTTAACATGTCCCCCTCCAGGGGTAGGCTACGGAATAATGCATAAAACAGATTTAATGCTCAAGATGGAGACCACCTGGATTTTCGTTGTAGCCTTTCTTCTTCCCTGGATGTTGCATCGTGGGTTCGGCATGTCTGCTGCCGGACAGGGCCTCTGACGAACGGAGTCCTGTAGGTAAAAAATAAAAGGAAAAGAAAAAGAAACGACACACTTAAGAGCCCCTAGTGCGGTTGAGCCGCAGTCTGGGCTTATCGTGGTCGAGCCCCTTGCCCCATGCCCATGGTATCTTCAGGGCGTAATGGAGTACGCGAAGGGTCTGTCTTAACGTTTTACAGGGGCTGGGGTTGGGGCCGCACTGCTACGCGTGCTCGGAACGTGCTAGGTGGTCGTGTTGTAGGTTACTCCGGGCACGCTTAGCTGTGTCCAGCCGCTTGGCAGCCGGACTCGAGAATTGCCTTAAAAGGCTGCTTTGTACTTCTGCCGCGAGAGCCGCTGTATGTTCCTCCGTTCGGAGGGAGCGTTCAGTGTTTCCGTTGACTGTGATGACTCCTCTAGGGCCTGGCATCTTGATCTTGAGGTATGCGTAGTGCGGCACCGCGTTGAACTTTGCGAACGCGGTACGTCCGAGCAAGGCATGATAGCCGCTGCGGAACGGGACTATGTCGAAGATTAACTCCTCGCTTCGGAAGTTATCCGGGGATCCGAAGACCACTTCCAGTGTAACTGAGCCTGTACAATTGGCTTCTACACCTGGTATGACGCCTTTAAAGGTCGTCTTGGTAGGTTTAATCCTTGAGGGGTCTATGCCCATTTTGCGCACCGTGTCCTGATAAAGCAGGTTTAGGCTGCTGCCGCCGTCCATTAGGACTCTGGTGAGATGAAATCCATCGACGATTGGGTCTAGAACCAATGCGGCGAACCCACCATGGCGAATGCTGGTGGGGTGGTCCCTTCGGTCAAAGGTGATCGGGCAAGAGGACCATGGATTGAACTTCGGGGCAACTGGCTCCATCGCGTATACATCCCTGAGTGCACGCTTCCGCTCCCTTTTGGGTATGTGTGTGGCATATATAATGTTCACCGTCCGCACCTGTGGGGGGAAACCCTTCTGTCCTCTATTGTTTGGCGGTCGGTTCTCTTCCTCGTCGTCGCTATGTAGCCCCTTGTCGCTGTTTTCGGCAATTAACTTGCCTGCCTGCTTGAACACCCAACAGTCCCTATTGGTGTGGTTAGCTGGCTTTTCAGGGGTGCCATGTATCTGGCACAAGCGGTCGAGAATTCGGTCCAAATTGGACGGACCCCGAGTTGTTCTTTTGAATGCCTTTTTCCGTTGACCGGGTTTAGAGCCTCTGAATCCGGCATTGACTGCCGTATCCTCACTGTTATCGCCGTTAATGCGGCATTTGTTTTTGTTGCGATGCGACCTGCCACTACGGTCCTTGATATCCGGACTGCCAGAATTTTTGTTGAGGTTGTTGCTGCGTGCTAGCCAGCTGTCCTCACCCGCACAGAAGCGGGTCATGAGTGATGTAAGGGCTGCCATGGATTTCAGCTTTTCCTGTCCCAGGGCCTCGGCATCCGGACAGTCAACGATTTGGTTTTTCTTGGTTAAGAACCGTGTCCAGAATTGTCTGGCCGATTCGTCTGGCTGCTGAATTATGTCGCTTAGGTCATCTGCATCTGGTGGTCGCACGTACGTGCCTTGGAAGTTATCGAGGAATGCGGCTTCAAGGTCCTCCCAACTCCCGATTGACTCTGCTGGCAAGCTGTTAAGCCAGTGCCGGGCTGGTCCTTTAAGTTTGAGTGGGAGATATTTGATGGCGTGGAGATCGTCTTCGCGGGCCATGTGGATGTGGAGGAGATAGTCCTCGATCCAGACCGCGGGGTCTGTTGTGCCATCATAAGATTCAATATTGACGGGTTTAAACCCTTCTGAGATTTGATGATCCATTACCTCATCTGTGAAGCACAGTGGGTGTGCGGCGCCTCTGTACTGGGCGATATCGCGACGGAGCTCAAAAGAGCTTTGTCTGTTGTGTTCGGCCCGGCCGGACTTACTGTGTCCAGGGTGAAGGTGATCGTCACGTAACGTGGGGCGCCCACGTGATCCATAGATTTATCTTGAATGTCTTGCCTTATCCTCCAATATGTCTCGCAGGTCCGGAGTGTTCCCCTGTGGCCTTGTGCTTTTAGAGCGATGCCGGGGTACGGGTCTAGTGAAGGGCCTTGAGGCCTCTCTGTCGCGACCACGGGATGGTCGATCAGCCGTATTGTCTCCTGGTGAAGCGGGATCATATGCCTCCACCTCTAATCGGGGGAGCAGCTTACGTTTGGGTTAGCTTTTGGAGGGGCGTTCGAGTTCATGCTCTTCGGCCGTGAGGACTTCGGTCCATCTGTCGGCTAGCAGATCTTGATCAGCTCTAAGCTGCTGCTGCTTTTTCTTGAGGCTGTTTGCCGTGGCCATAAGCCTGCGTTTGAAACGCTCCTGTTCGACGGGATCCTCAGGCACGACGAATTCGTCGTCGTCGAGGCTTGCCTCGTCTCCGGAGGGAGGCATATAGTCCTCTACCTCTTCTTCGGCCGCTCTCTCATGAGGGCTGGCGTCCCCCTCCTCCTGTGCTGTATCTTGCTGGAGTGGGTTGTCTTCGGCGCTATCCAGTGTATTATTGTCTCCGGTGCCGGAATCCTCATTCTTGCTATGGCGGGATTTAGAGCGGCGCCACTGACGCCGGCGCTTGGGCTGTTTCTTGGAGGGGTCATCCTCCGCTATTCCTTCGCCGTTCCCATCCTTTGGGATATCCACCATGTATATGTCGTATGAAGAGGTGGCTTTCCAGTGCCCGGTCGGCGCTAGTTCTTGGTCGTCTCCGGCATCGTCGTCCATACCGTCGATGTCCTCAGAGTCGTAATCTAGCATGTCGGTTAGGTCGTCGACAGTGGCTACCAAGTGGGTGGTGGGTGGGCTCTGAATTTCTTCGTCGTCCGCATCCCAACCGTCCTGGCCGTAGTCCGGCCAGGCCTCTGCTGATAACGCGAGGTACTTTAGCGAACTCAAGATGTCGCCAAAAGGTGAGTGCTGAAAGATGTCCGCCGCGGTGAACTCCATGATCGGCGCCCAATCGGATTCGACTGGAGGGGGCGCGGGAGATCCGGAGTTCGGCAAGGAGTCCGGCACCTCGGAGTCACGAGCTTCATGGGGGACAAGATCGGTGTTCGGCTCTATCGCCGTAGAGGTTGCAGCCCCCGAGGTGGTGTCTAGCCATCCATCCTTGGTCTGCGCAGCCGGCTCCGAGTCGAAGATCGGAGCGGGTTCGAGTGCGGCCTCCAGGGTACTGTCCGGCTGCAGAGCTAAATCATGCCCATTGTGACAGTACGGCACGCTCGGCTGTGGCTCGAATCCATCGAGGATCAAGTCCCCGCGGATGTCAGCCGTGAAGTTCAAACTTCCAAATCTGACCTGACGGCCAGGGGCGTAGCCTTCGATCTACTCCAGCTGGCCAATCGAAATGGCCCGCAGTGCGAAGCCGCCGAATACGAAGATCTGTCCGGGGAGGAAGGTCTCACCCTGGACTGCATCGTCGTTGATGATCGAAGAAGCCATCGAGCCTATCGGTGACGACACAGAGGAACTCTCAATGAAAGCACCAATGTCGGTGTCAAAACCGGCGGATCTCGGGTAGGGGGTCCCGCACTGTGCGTCTAGGCGGATGGTAACAAGAGACAAGGGACACGATGTTTTTACCCAGGTTCGGGCCCTCTTGATGGAGGTAAAACCCTACGTCCTGCTTGATTAATATTGATGATGTGGGTTACAAGAGTAGATCTACCACGAGATCAAGGAGGCTAAACCCTAGAAGCTAGCCTATGGTATGATTGTTGTTCGTCCTATGGACTAAAGCCATCCGGTTTATATAGACACCGGAGAGGGCTAGGGTTACACAGAGTCGGTTACAAATGGTAGGAGATCTACATATCCGTATCGCCAAGCTTGCCTTCCACGCCAAGGAAAGTCCCATCCGGACACGGGACGAAGTCTTCAATCTTGTATCTTCATAGTCTTGGAGTCCGGCCGATGATGGTAGTTCGGCTATCCGGACACCCCCTAGTCCGGGACTCCCTCACCTATGATAGAAGAAATGGTTCTCCCCGCAGATAGATACTACCACAGTTTGCCTGTACTAGAGCTTCAGTTAAGCAGCATGTTCTTGCTTTAAGTTTAGCCGTGCCAAATTCTGAACATGCACGTTAATACCAGGCAGTTTGCATGTGGTGGGCATACAAAAAGATGGAATGAATCCAAATCAAATTAGACAAAGCACTCTAAATCATCCGAGAAAAAAATATGGCAACAATGGGTCGATGGTAGAAACTGGAGGGGTTGTCTCTAAACAAAATGCAGAACTGTAGACAAATCATAGATGCACTGAAACCCTACAAAAATCGAGCCACTTCAACATCATTATATATCATTGCAACGAACTACCTTTTGCTTAATTAACACACACCCTTTGTTTAGTTTTATTTTCAAAAAGAGAAAGAAGACAATATTTGAATCAGTAAAAAAATCAACCTTTAAAAACGAGAGAAAAAAAACAAAAAATAAATACACATGATTCTTTTTTAACTGAACATACAAACACCTGCCCTAGAAGTTTGAGATCGTGCCCGGCCGTTTTGGAGTCTATTCAAGAGCTCCTTCAGCGCCTAGGGATTCACGCCAGACTGGAGTTGGATCGTCCATGTGTTACCAAGAACCCACATGTAAACCCACAGACGAACTATGGGACGCCGTTTTGATGTTTGGGTTGCACTGAAATTTTGGCTCGCACGAAACTTAAAGAACTGTTGAGATTGGGTGAGCACGAACGCTCGAATCAACCGTTTCTACTCAGCCAGGCTCCAGCGAGACGCATGTGGCCCTTGCCTTCACGCCTTGGAGAGCGCGGGAGATGAGACAAGGCGGCCATTACTCCCCACTCTCTCCCCTCACCTCCCCAAAACCCCCCATTCACACACCTCTCTTGCCACTCCTTCGTTAGCATCGTTGGCCACCGCAGCTACACAACCCGGCCACCTGACTCTTTGCCCCGCTAGCGGCAGTAGTCACAACCAATGGGTTGCCTCTATTACGAAGGTGGACCTCACCCCCTCTAAGTTGGCGAGGATGCTGAAGGCCCCTTTCCCCATCTGCACTAAGCCGCCGACAACGGCAAGGACTGCGTTGACCTGTAGTTCAGCTATTGCGTCGTGGACTACAACGAACGCACAAGGGCGGGGAGATCGGCTGTGTTCCCGTGACCCTGGAGGAACCCTAGCCGCAACCGAAGCTCCTTTCCTCGCTTCCTACTCCTCCCGCGGTTGCCGGAGGGTGTCGCCAGGCAAAGCACGCGGGGCACTGACGTCGACTAAGACGAATCTCCTCTTTCTAAGGTGGCGCGGTGCGGGGACCTCTACTGGCGGTGGGGGCTTGTGAGCAGCCCGGGGCGCGAGGAGACGGCGCCAGTGACAAGGTAGCGTGGGCGGTTGTGTTTTGGGTCAGTTGCATCGAACTTGGGGAGGTCCTTGCCCAGATCTGGCTCCCTTTCAGTGGCAGCTCACTCGCACTACATGTGCTCCCTATGACCTCGTCCGGAGGATGATCGTGGGGCGGAGATGTTGGGTGGTTTGGTGTGGTTGCACGGACAGCAAGGTGGAGCAGGTGCGCTCAGATCTAGCTTTCCACTGTGGCAGTAGCTCGCTCGGTTGGCAGTTTCCGTGGCCACGGTCGGGTTGTCAGCAGTGGATGCTGGTGGCGGGGTAGGATGAGGTGGTGGCAGAGATGTGCGGACGATAGTGGGGGTTGGGTGTTGGTGGCAACCGAAGAAAATCTAACTCCATCTATGCGGGTGCTCGAGGTGAGCGGCCGTCTCTTTGGAGCTTCCTGCTAGGCCTGGAGGGACGCTCGTCGTGAATGGAAGGAGGTTAGGGATTTCTCATGCTGCCAGAGTCGAGGTTCGACATTCATGGAGATGACCGGGATGGGGATGCTTCAGGCGAAAACATTGTGCCGACCTCGTCAGCAACGATGACGGCGATGATTTTCGGCGTTGTTTCCCTTCTTGAAGGCAATGATTGTATCTTAGTGAGCATCTATGCTAATGATCTATTGATAACTAGAGTAGTTGAGGAGGAGATTGTTACATTCAACCTAAAAATAAAGGAGCTATTCAAGCTGGGTGATCTAGGGCTCCTAAGTTACTACCTTGGAATCAAGGTACAACAAAAGCCAGAGGGGATCACAATATGCGATGAGGCATATGTAAGAGAGGTACTTGAAAGCGGTAGCACTTGCAATCCAACTCATGTTCTAATGGAGCCTTGTCTTAAACTAAGCAAGAAGAATGAAGCACCCGTGGTTGATGCAACGGGGTATGAAGGTGCGCTCGAAATATTGAGGTATCTCACAAATACAAGACCTGACTTGATCTATTCTGTTGGCATAGTGAGTCGCTTCATGAAAGCATCCACGATGGAACATTGGGCAGTAGTGAAAAATATACACATGTACATCAAAGAGACAATAAACTTCAGTTGTGTCTATTTGAGAGAGAAAAAGAAGTAGATCGTGGAGCTACTTGGCTATATTGATAGCAACATGACTGAAGATATTGACGACCGTAAGAGTACCTGGGGCGTGGGATATTTCCTTGGAAGAAAGAAAAGTAGAAACGTGGCCGCATTATCCTCCAGTGAAGCATAGCATACTGCAGCTAAAACTAGGATGTCAAGGCGTATTGGCGCCGCCTCTGGCAGCGCCGCTCTTCTTCTTCTCGCCAACTCTTTCAGCTCACGGAATAGACTCAAGAACAAGGAAGAACACAAGTATTTTGGTGGCCGCCTGCCTCACACAGCCGTCCCTTTTCTTCTGTTCTTTTCACTCTTGTTCTCAAAGAAACATGCTTTGCTACACTTAAGTACTCGGACGCACGCATAGCCTGGGCACAACACTTGCCCACTAACATCACCAACTAACTAGGCCATGCACGCACTATCCTAGGCCACTAACTACACACGCACACATGCAGCTAACAAGAATTGACCACATCTACTCTCCAATCCATCAGCTCAAACTTGTGCAGGTGCTGGCTTCAGACCTTCGTGCATCACCGTTTCACACGGCAAGCCATCCTCACGCGGCAGCTTGGACTTCATCCATGCATGATCTTCTAATTGAAATCATCTGCTTGAATGCATCACACTTAGCCCGTCACGATTCAGCCTTGGTCGCGCCTTGCCGCTTCTCACGGCACTGCCGTATCGCACGGCATCATCGGCATCTCACCGTGCTCGCCGCATCGCACCTTCTTCGCGCGCTCAACCGAAGTTTCGACGACTAGCTACTCCTAGACCATCTAAGTTACATGCATAAAAAAAACTAAAATGCTGATACAATAATATCAAGATTAAATCTAACAAGGCGTGTGCCTAGGAAGGCCGCTCGGGTGACCTCACAACTAAGGAAGCAGAACGAGTGATGCTGAAAGTTGACAATAAGTCTACAATCTTTTCGTGGAAGAATAAAGTGTGTCATGATAGAAGCAAGCACATCGATACGAGCTATTGCAACCTAAGGGAGTGTGTGTGGAAGAAAGTAAGATTGACATCAACTATGCTTGCATTCGTTATCAGTTTGCAGATATCCTAAATAAATCTTTGGGACGATAGAAATTCTCCAAGATGCGGCGAAGTCCAAGCTGTGACGTGAGGACATCATGTTTATTGGGGGGTGATTGTTGAAATAAAGCATGATTGTCTTGTCCGGCTTGGAATGTATAATCACCGAGTAGTATAGTGTTAGATTAGCTCTAAATTGCTATATATCCAGCGATTTTCCAGTTTTGTACGTTGTGCCACCGACCGAATCTCATCGTATATGTCTGCGTCACCGCTCGACTGGCTAGAAGGCACCGATTGCAGTTAACTTGTACGTGTGCATCGCTGGAAAGTGCTCAGCAGTTGTGTCGTCAAGGTCGGGCCTATGTTACCAATCCGTATTTAATTCGCCTCAGGGTTCATACTGGCGCGGGAGCAATTATGCTCACGTGCAATTAAACCCCACCCTACGAATCTACGAGTCTCACAGGCGTTCGAGTTGTCATCGGGGAGCCCAACCGTCCGCCGCACGTGTTGATTGCTTGGAATCGATTGGAGAGGGCGCCTCGCCTCAATTCCCATAATATAAAAGGATGGGGATCAAGGACGGCCCCTCCACGTTCTTCTTCCTCCTCCATCTTCACCGTCTGGTAGCCGCACAAGCCCCCGAGTCCTCTGAGCAAGCGAGCCCTTTCTTGCATTGTCTTCACCGTAGCCCTTCCTCCTTCGTCACCATGTCGCACGAGGTCAACTGCTAAGAATGGGAGTAGATGCGGGCCAACCTTGCCGCTAAGGATGCTGAGATCAGCGAACTCCGCGACGTCCTCAGTGGCACTGCTCTTTGCCTAAAGAGCGAAACCACGAAACTCCGAGGCTGCGTGGAATTGGAGCAGATCCCCGTCATGAAGCGGGGCGGATCTTCGCTAACCTCCACGCTAAGCACTACATGAGCATGGTGTCGCTGCAAGACATGTACGTCTGCCGTTTGTCTGCGTGGCAACACCCAGCTAAGAACTTTTTATTTACTTCTAAAATGATTTACGTACTTTTTCAAGTGCCATGTTCCAAATACTCGGCAACCTACTTCCCACCTTCTCTCTTTATCACCTTCTGCCCTCTGTTTCCCGTCCTTTTCCCAAATATTTGAGCACTTTATTCCGCTCGGTTTCTACTGTATTCCCTTTGCCTCCCCTTATCCCTCTCTCTCCCTCCCTCCCTCCCCCCCCCCCCCCCCCCCGCCTCTCTCTCTCTCTCTCTCTCTCTCTCTCTCTCTCTCTCTCTCTCTCTCTCTCTCTCCTTCCAACCTTTTCCAGTCCTTGTTCCACCTCCACATTCTGAGCTCGAAAATAGTTTGTTGTCAAAGTTGTGATCGCTTGAGCCATTGTGGTTGGTCTCTGAACAATTTCAGCCTAGAGCGCATGTCTACCTTCCCACTGGACATACCAGCGTGTAGCAATTATTAGCTCGCACAAACCACGACAACGAGTAAAGGCACATTGCCCCGGGGGAGTGTGCATCACTATTGAGATGGTTACCGGTGATGATCCATTTTGCATGCTTGTCACTGCCATGAAGTTCCAACTCATGAGCAAGCCGGTCACCACTAGCAGCTACTTACTAGTGCTAAGTCACCATTGACAAGCGCCTAGCTCTCTATTGAAGTGCAAACGGCGTTCATAACTATTGAGCCTTCCAATGTCCATGTAGTATCCTATTCCATGGGCAGACTAATTGTAAAAGCCTATGTCCATCCTTGATTAACCAAGAAAATTTCGATGCTCATTCCCATGTGTGGCCTTGCATGTGATCGTCACTCGGGTTGATTTCTTATGTGTTGACTGACATGCTCCTCCTGCTTAGTTAGTCTTCAATATTGAGCATCTTACCTCACCTATCGTTGTCATGTTGACTACACATATGCATTTTTAATCTAATGACTACTGTAAATATTACTTATGACAACATGTGCTGATATTTTAGGTGAGTCATTAAACCTTAGGTGGGTTTCTAGGTTAATTTGAAATAGAACCATTCTCTAGATTTCTGAATTTTGAGCATTGCTCTCTAACAGAGGTCAGATTTTCCATTTGATATCCCACTAGCATAATGGATGAAGGAGTATGCACATGAAAAAAGTTGGAGGTGCCCCTAGCATCATCCCTACGAACCGCAAATCGAATGGTGACCCGGCCGCAGGAAGACATCCACCTCACCCTGTGATACCTCTGGTTGATCAGTGTAGACAACATCTAGAAGGACATACACCCTCAACTCGTCCTTGGCGCTTTCCCTGGGGATTACTACCACTTGGATACCCACAAAGTATGACCCCCTCCTCTTTTGTTGGTGTTTTTTTACATAAATGTATACATATGGATAGCTTACTTTTCTTCTACATACTTTGTAATTGCAATGATGACACATACATGTCAACTATGGGTGTTGGCTCCAACAATTCTCATTGGTCTCAAACCAATGAAGTGAATGAAGATGATCATGAATGGGAGGTGGACGAGGATGGTGAGCAGTGGTGTAGTCAGGCCCCAGGCAAGGAGGGCCATGGCCTGGGGCGTATGACTAAAGTCTTTCGTTGACTGTAGCAGGATAGTTACTGTAGCACATGCCGTTAGCCTGGGGCGTGGCTCAGTCCTGCCTACGCTACTGATGGCGAAGGTATCATCGATGCACCGAAAGGAAGAGCGAACAACTACACCATGACGAAGACATCTTGCTATGCAATACATGGTTGCATGCGTATGGATACCAACGTTGGACGGGATCAAAGTAGAGATGCATATTGCGACCGGATGAAGGAGCACTTTGATTTACACAACAAGAGTGGAATTGGCCGCACGGATAGATCTCTTCGCTCCCTGTGGTCGATAATCAACAAAGATTGTCAAAGGTGGGTGGCGACACTTAAGGCGGTTGACACAATAAACCCAAGTGGCACTAATGATAGAGATAGGGTAAGTGTCATTTCTTTATGTTCCTTCCATGTTCATGCTTCTTTTTTGGTGTTTCAAGTGCTAACTTGTTTGTTTATTTGTAGCTCACTATTGCACAAAACTTATTTCAAGGAGAAGAGAAGAAGACCAAGAAAGGGAAGGTCAAGAAAGGGAGACCATTTGTGCTGGCCCATTGCTACAATTTGTTGAAGGATGAAGAAAAATGGAAGCCCCATGATGACCAAGAGGAGAGCAAGAAAAGTAAGGATGAAAAGAAATTTTGTCTATCTAGTCTTCTCCTAGTATTCTCCCTCGATGTAATCTCTTCTTCTCCTTCTCTTTTACAATTTATGGAGAGTCCTAGTGACCTCCCAAACTTGTAAGTCACGACAATGATTCAATATATACATGCCGCCCGAGATCAAAGGGTTTGACGCTTCCTTACACCAACAGCTAGGAAACACCCATCATTCGTGTTGCTACAGCTCTCCCGATACCTATCACTTAGGCTGTTGTGATAGCGAGCAAGAAATTAAAAGAGAAGAACAACAAATCTAGCATCGCTAGTTCTTCCAAAGCTAGGAAATTGATATCAAATAGACATCAGGACGGGAAGGAATGGCTTATAAGTACGTAGGTGGTTGTCAACCTTGAATTTTTTTTGTAATAAAGGTGATGGATTTGATGTTGTGAAGAGCATATATTGATCATGTACGATATTAAATGTGGAGAGTTATTGCACATGTTTTGCCAATGGCTTGGAAAATATAGAGCTGCTTATTCATGGTTTATTTCTACATAGGCCAAGAAACTTCTTTTTCTAGAACGATCAGCATGTGAGCATTGATTCTTTATCTAATGGCACTTGAGCAGTTGCATAGACTTGCGTGTAACTTGATTGCTTAAAATGACCATGTCTCAACTCCAAGTAAGAAATGTATCAATCTGATGATATTATTTTGGTTAGCTAGCATTGCTATGCGGTGAAGTAAACTCATAGCTGGATGCAGAGACCGAAGAGATTCTCAATCAACTAAAAGACCAGAATAGATGATTCATATGGATTAGAAGACCAACCAAATCATGTTGAGTACTAGTACTTAACACCACAGCCTTGAGCGTCCTACATACATGAAAACCAGTTCTAAACTTACTCTGCACTTTCACTATCCTAGATAAAGATGAGTAAATTGCACAAAACCATCATTTTAAAGGCTAGATTTGCGAAAAACATTACAATACATTTTTTTTTTTGCAAAAAAACACCACGTCTGCAAAAAACACTGGTCGACAGATCGGTCGCAGTTAAGTGCGTTTATAACTGGGCCCGCCAGTCAGGCTGTCGTGGCACTTGGAAACCTCTCAAATATAACGGCGACGTTTGATAACGTTATCCTCATGTGGGGCCCTACGGGGTCTACCTGTCATCCAAAGAAAAAAAAAAGAAAAAGAAAATCTACCTCCTACTCGACCCCGTACAAGGTCCTGGTGCTAGAGACGCATCGCGCTGCCGCCGCCCAACCTGCGTACGCCACCGGCCGGCGACCGCAGCAGCAGCTCCAACTCGGGTAGGAATCCCGCACCAGGACAGCGGCCGCCCTGCTCGGCTTCACCTGCGCGTCCCTCGTCACCGGACGCGCCCCGCCCCGCTGCAACTCCCTCCGACCCCAACGGCAGGCCGGCGTTCCGTCGCACGGCTCTTTCCGACGCACGGTGTGCCGCGACTGCGACGAGGCAACCGACCGCCTAATCCCGGATCTCCAACCGTTCCCGCCTCCCCGGCGTGGCCACGCCGCCCGTCGACGACCATCTCCGCGTCCCGCTGCAGTCGGCCGGCCGAGGAGCTCGAGGTGGCTGCTCTCCAGCCGCCACCCCAAGCCTCCACGGCTTGTTGCGATGCAGACTCCTTCCCCCAGACCCCGATGGAGCGCCTCCTCGCCGCGACGAGACCCATGGGCGCGGCGCACTGCTGCTCTGCTCGCGTGCTTGCGCAGGCCAAATCCATGGAGCTGATTGCTTTTATGTTTTTGATTGAAGGGTGTCCCTGTGAAATTGTAGGGGCTGGTTTGTAAAATGTTGAAGAGAGGAGTGTGACGCTGACAAGCGGGTCACATGTCTAGCAATCGATTTAATGTAACGGTGTGAGAACTTTGTGACAAGTAAGCCAGTCACGCACTTAACCGAGGCAAAGCCTCCGATCAGTGTTTTTTGCAAAAAGATTACCGTGGACGTGATGTTTTCTGCAAAAAAAAGTATTGTAGTATTTTTCGCAAACCTAGCCTTCAAAGTGATGGTTTTGTGCAATTTACTCGGTAAAGATAGTTCAGTGCAGGAAAAGTAAGTCAAAGGAACATAGATCCTCATGACTACCAACAAGAGTTCATATAGAAGGAAATCAAGCAGCAAAATTTTGCAGAGGAGAACGCTACTAACAATTTGTCACGACTGACAACCATCAGTAGTCCGAGAAAAGAGCAAAACGGCCCCACGTTATCACTTGTATTTGATACCTCCTCCATTCCAATGAATAAGAGGCACACACACCACAAAATTAAATTTTGACCATATATCAGACCAACAAAATATGGGTTATATGTGATAAAAACTATACCATTGAATTTGTATTGTAAAGAAGTTCAATGATATAACTTTCAAGTCACAAAAATATGCATTATTGATCTATTTTACTGTCAAAATTAGGGTTTGGGAAGCGTGTACGCCTCATTCAATGGAATGGAGGGAGTATCCATCTATTCTAGATCGTTATCTCAGGTTATTGTAGGTTCAAAACTTAAAATGAAGGTTTTGGAATATGACAAATGGATGGATTACATCTCGGATACCTGCTGAACTTGAGGTACTGAGGTAGAGAAGTCCCGAGGCCGGCAAGCTTCCCAACGCGGCGACAAGCTCGCGGAGGCCGAGTCTGTAGCTGGCTGTTGAAGTAGGCGGTTTGGAAGGAATCTAAGTCAAATCGGACAAGAGCGAGGAGGTAGAGTAGAAGGATGCACACTGAACATGTTTCTGTATACACAGTGAATTTTCTTTTAATGTATAACTTTTTTGAACATATGATGAACATTTTTTCACACAAACTGAACATTTTTTGAAAGAATGTGTTCTTTTTAAATATATTTTGAACTTATTTTAGCATACGGTGACCATTTTTCTACAAAGTGAACTCTTTTTAGTGTACGCTGAACAGTTTTTTAATGTATGTTGAACATTTTTTAAATACACATGAAACTTTATTTCCTTTTTAGAATGTTTCGCGTGTGTTTAATAAAGGAAGGAAAAAACTGAAGAGAAAAACATCCAATTGTAATTTTTTCAAAAAAAAGAGAAAAACAAACAAAAACCATAACAAGAAAGAAAATATCAGAAAAAACAACCCAAAAATCAGCAGGAACAAACAAAAAATGTACAACAACACCAATGAACGAACGCAGCCGCTGGCCGCTGCCAACCTGGGCCAGGTCCTGGAAACGTGTTGACTATTTCTAGCTTTAAGCGAGATGGAAAGGATTGCTCGCTCAAGAGTCTATGTTAATCTGGCCGGCCCATTCTCGTACGCGCAGAGCAAAAGGAAAAGCACGCATAGAGAATGGAGCGCGCGGCGGGGATTCTAGCCGTGGTTTCAAACGGTTAGAGCAACTGCGTCAAGCCACTGGGCTAGCTTTCGGTTCCTGACAGCAATATGGGAACTCTACTTATAGAGAAAAAGAGCTGGGTTTTCTCTTTTTTTTTGGTTTTCTTTTGTTTTTGCTTCTGTTGTTTTTTTCATTGTTTATTCAATTTCCTTTGGTTTATTTTGTTACTTTTTTGGTTTTTATTTTTTTATTTTTGTTTTTTTCTTTGTTTCTTTTTGTTTTTCATTCTACATTCTTATATACATGATAATATTTTTTAAATACTTGTTCAACATTTTTAAATACTTGTTCAATATTTCTAAACACCTGCCCAACATTTCTATATACATGATCAACATTTTTTCAAATACTTGTTCAATATTTTCCTAATACTTATTCAACATTTTCCGAATACTTGTTCAATTTCTTTTTCAAATACTTGTTCAAATATTTCTAATACTCGTTCAACATTTTTCAAATACTCGTTCAACAGTTTTAATACTTATTTAACATTTTCAAATACTTGTTCAACATTTTGTCAAATGTTTTTTTGAAGAGTGTTTTTTGTAATATATGTATACATCAAAGTATAAAAATAAACCAAAAGAAAAGGCCGTGGCCTCCCGCGCGGTTGGGCCGACTCATTTGGGGCTCCCCCGACGCGTGAGCTTCCCACTGTCTTGCTTAAAGCGAGACATAGGGGCGCCCTATTAGAAATCCCAACTCCTATTTGACACATTACAGTGCTATTAGCAACTTGGCGCACAGCCCCATCCATCTTGGATTCGGCCCATTTATGTTTTTTTCCCAACCTTCGAAAAATACAAGTGCGTTGAGGGAGATACGAACTCCAATACTCCACCTCCACATTTAGTCCCAGATGCGATAACAAAGGACAACATACTGTTTTTTACGATAAAATCTTGCATTACTAAAGGTTTAGGATTACAATCACGTCCAACAATTTCCATTACCTCATTCGGACCAAAGCCTAACCAAACTGCAGTTCGACCGTGATAATTGTGTCTGCCTCCATACAGTCAGATTCTATATCAACTAGCGGGTGACCCGCACATTTGCATGGCTAGATTTATTTTTTATTTGTACATTTATGTTTTTTGTTTATTTATTAGATTATCCTGAAATTTGAATATGCTTTAGGTACATACTTATGAAGATATGAAACATATAGCCAAAATTTAGCAATGTTAAAGTTATTTGTCATTGTACAATAGTCAACCCTTAACCTGGTTCTCTGCCTCCTTGATGGTACGCATCTGTCAAGATCCTCGCTGCAATACCATCACCTTGTTGGATGTTGAGTTGTCTTACACCATTGCAAACATCAAGGTGAAGATCTAGGACAAGGAGGGCATCCACAGAACCAGGAAAGCCTGATCCTTACTGGTAAGCAGCTTGAGCAGGGCCGCACCTCGACGGGGTACAACGTCCAGGAATCCGCTATTCACTTGCTGCTCTGCCCCTGCGGTGCACGTTGTTGTGTAGCGGCATTAGATGACCCGTTTATGAATGAATAAATGGGCCCTTAATATAGTGTGAATTTAGTTGTTCATGCCCACTCTTATGCTCTTCATTCGTCAGGAAGAACTATGCCATAAATAGCAGATAGCATTTGTTAATACTTTATTGGTTTCTCCTGAAAATGTGAGCTTAAAATTCATCTATGTCCAACAACTTAATTTTTTATAACCATAATATCATCAAATGGTTTGAGCAGATTTTTTGGTAACCAGGTTGAGTGCTAATTCTTGTACTATGCTACTTAAAGTTTGGAAGTTTCACCATTTCCCCTCAATTTGGAGTTCCAATTTACCATGCTATTGAATCCATCTTAACATGGACCACTTATCCATGAGATGAAGCAAGACCAACACCAACAAAATGCATGCCATAGTTGCAAAAGTCGCGCCCTTAGTCAATTATTAGTCGTCACCGGTGATGCTGCAATATCTTAATGATGTTGCTGCTCTTGACCTCATGCCACCCCTTTTGTGTGGTCCTCGACCATGATGCTCTCTTGTGTAGTTTGTGGTCCAGCATATGTAGATGTAGGTGCGGTGCCACCCTCGGAGGCAGGATCCATGGAGGATGCAATGATCGGTGTCGAGTTCATCACTGTCAAGCCCCTAGCACCTGAAGAAACGGTAATACGAACCTACGAGGATGTGTACAATTCGGATAAATAAAACCACAAGCCAATTCTCTCCACACTTGTTGGTAACACTTTCCAGAGACCTATCACTCCCATCGAATGTCTAGGCTGCCGACATAACAATCGGAAAAGTGGAAGAGAATACCAATTAATCTAACATCGATGGTAGTCCTAGCGTTTCAAATTTGACATATCAAATAGACCTAGGGAAGGGAAGGGAGGTTGTGCAAATAAGTGGGCGCTAGTCAAGGTTGAAAATTCTGTAATAAAGGTGAGATATTTGATGGCATAAAGAGCATGGATCATGTACATTATTAGGTGCGAAGAGTTATTCCAGTTGCATGTTAAATATATGAATAATTTGAAACCACAACATCAATCCTCTTAGGTTGGCAGCTAGCTTCCCCTTTACGAAGTGTACATGCATGATGTGAGAAGAAGAGGACCCATAATAGGGTTCGGCTTTTTGATTTTGCTCTCTCGTATGCCTCGTGTGACATGCATAAAATAAAGTTGTGGATACAAACTAAGTTGACTACAATGTTGAATGAAGGAAATCAAAGAAGAGTATTTGTGGATAAAGATGCCAACATGACAACAATAAATAAACGTAGATTATGTGGAACTTCCCATACACCAGCCAAGCAACAATAAAGAAACATAACAATCTGAGTATAATGGAGTACTTAGACTCACATATCTTCTGAATTGCAACATTAATAAAATGCATTGTTGGTATATGAGTTGAATTTGCAGCTAAAAATGACTCAAGTTGCGACATTTCAAAATATTGTTTATAATAAAGATCTGGTAGAAGTTAACTCAACACCGAAATTCAGTTATTCCTCTTTGTTTAAGCAAGCAAGCAAGAAAATCATCGTTCTAAGTGATTATCTTGTGCCTAATGGTTTTTACAATGTATTGTAAAGTAGTTCAATAATTGCATCTTCACGAGCAATTTTCTCAAGTAGCCGGGTAGTACACCATTATGTTATAGTGATAAATATATATACAACACCACCATAGTGATTTGCTTATAGAAACAATATTGATGTGTTCTGCCAACTTTTTGTTTCCTTGCATCCTTATTCAAAACTTGCGATGACTCTAGCCTGACAAGCGCTTGTTGCTTTGTAGCTTCGTAAAATTTGCTACCAAGGGAAAATAGAAAATAATAGTTATTGCTTCTCTAGGAAACTGACTATTCATCCCTTGCATCATCTAATAATTTATTGGATGTCAATCAATTCACTGAATAAGTAGCAACAAATAGATCCTTTGTCTTCATGTTGCTTTGTGCAATCAGTTTCTTTAGGAACAACTTACATTAAGATAGATGTCTATTTTCTCTTGCAAATTGAGGTGAGGTAGATATTGCTCGTGTTAGGTTTCTCACCATTTCATTTACAAAATTTTTAGTATGTACTCTTTATTGAGGAAGCTTCTTTTGACTTTTTGTTTGCTTTTGGCTACTCAAGACTCGGAAAGTGTATGCCATGTTTATTTAGCATATTATTAGGTGGAGATGTCCTATGATAATTACTACCATTCACTACTAGGAAAAAGTCTAGCAGCAGCGCGGGTTTTAGGGTTATCAGTAGTGCGGGAGGCGGCGCTACTAATAAGGCACTACAGCTAAACCATCGCAGCAGCGCATGCGAGCCCACGCTACTGATATACAAGTGTAGCAGCAGCGTTCTTCTGTGGAGCTCGCTACTGCTAATAGCTATAGCGTGCTTCCCATGTGCGCGCTACTGATACTACCGTGCTGCCGCTAACTTTTCTCCACTCGCTACTGCTAATTTTAATATTTTTTCCTGCATATTTGTTTTGTATTTGAACAGGCTTTATAGAAGAATCTTTAGCACATACAAATGTCATCATGATACACATACAAATGTCATCATGATACACATACAAATGCCTGCGAGACCACAAATGTAATCATAGCATATACATACAAATAGTCTCATCATAATCATCATCCAACACAAAGTGGTATTTTGTCATCATCTCGAAAATAGCGATACATGCAAGTCTCGAATACTTGCAACTACAACGTCATCCATCTAAACAAAGGTATACGCGAGAAGAGCTATCACTATGAGTGAGAGCGAAACTATGCAGTATATGAGGCGGCGGTTACGAGTCCTCTCTCGCGCTAGTGTGAACCTCAAGTAACTAGCTTCTCCTTCTTGTCTGCTTTTGAAGCCTTTATGGCTGGCGCCCGAGAACCCATTCACTTGCGCCTGACACTCAGGCCACTCGTTATACACCCCCGGAACTTTCCCTTTGTACACGACATAGCACTTCCATCTCGCCATCAAGAAACTAGGTACCTGTTAGAGATGCATGTTCATGAAGAGGATGTACAATCATATATATGCAACAAAATATACTAGAGCAACACCGAAAAAGAAAGGGTTAGCAACTAGATGCAACATACAGTACGTAGACTAATTAAATAGAGGTACGCAGGTCATCGTACGCAAACTAACAAAGTAGCGTTACGCAAGTTCGGAAGGGACCGACATCACAAAGTTTCATCGCTACAAAAAGTATACAAGTTCAACCGACACATATCATCATCATCGGCATCATAAATCACTAGAAGTTCCATCCTTACATATCATCGAGGATGGACCCTAGCTTCTTGAATGCGTGAGGTCTAGACGTTGCATGCCTATGCGAGTTTGTACGTCAGCTCGCGATATAGGGCCATGGTGGAACATCCCCTTATCATCGACGACTTCTTTCATGATGATCGTCACAATGTCCCTTTGGATGCGAAAGAAGTCATCTCTAAGTTTATAATCTACTTCTTCATGAGATTCTAGCCACTTGTGGATATGATCATCATTTCTGCTTCTCATGCGAAGCTTTTGGTGATCCGTGTTGAACTGAATCATGAGATGGACGATGTAGAATCCATCCTTTTTGCTTGGTTTTGGGACATGGATGTAGGAGAAGTTAGTTTTATGCGCGAAACCCATCTTCTTGTTCCTTTGTTTCCTGATCTGCATGTGGCCACCTCTAATACTGAAGCCTTGGAGAGCATCATCTAGAATATTCATTATGTGGGTGTAGTCTTTTTTCTCGTAGTCTCTGGAAGGGTCAAAATACACGGCGTGGGAGACTTGCGGGTAAAGAACGATAAGGACGACGCGCCAGTTGCTGCGGGGAAAAGACACCTCAAATTATTCCCCATATGAGAGAGAAGGAATGATTGAAATGTAAGAAAGGGTTGTCCGGAACTGACTTACTTTCGATGATAAGGCACGAGGACAATTTCCCGGTCCTTATTCTGTACCATGAAGTTTTGGAGGTACTCCCTAGCAGTTTCACGCTCAAAGTTGCCGAGACTCAAGAAAGACTCGTGCATGTAGTACGGATCTGCCATACAAATTTGCGAGACTTCTTCACTCTTCATGATGGAGCTCATATGTAGCACAAAAAGGCGGACCATTGTAAACTCGAGCCGCCTTGTCAAAAACATCTCAAAGATATGGTCAAACCACAGGAAGAACACATCCGCGGGCCGTGTCTTGACGTAGCACTTCCCCTCAGACACACGAGCCGCGTATGTCGGATATCCTGGATCCTTTGAGGCTAGTAGGCTTTTCTCAGTCGACAGCACATGGTCGTGCAGTCTCCTGAGATCCCCTGATAGTGCCTCCAGCAGTTTCGGTAGTAGCATCGGCTCGTCCGTGAGATGGAACATGGCCGCACCTTTCACGGGTACACGCTCTTCAGAATGCATCGTCTGGCTGCTTTGTGCTCTGGCTTGTTTGGAGGCAGTTATCTTCCCCGATCTCTTCCTCTCCTTTTTCTTGGGCACACCTTCCAGACCCTTCCTTAACCCCTGGCCCAGGGTTCCCGGGCTAAGCATTGTACGACCCTCGGCTAGTTGCGCCTGTGTTGAGGCGACATCTTCAGGCATGTCCTGTGAGGAATTCATGAAGAGAGACTTTTTGCAATCCTTCCAACGACCTTCCTGCCCGGCCATATCATCCATATCCTCATTAGCATGCTGATAGCCTGATTCGTCATATGGTTGACTCATCATATCTATGTCACAATCATACGCGTTTGTATTGAGGAAACCCATAGGGTCGACCTCCGTCTCATCATCCATTCTCTGTTCTACAGGACCGATTACATCAGCCAGTACTATTGCACCCTCTTCATCACGTCATCCGCCGCTCTCACCCGGCACTACAAGAGCTGGTAATTGCATAGGCGGGGTGATGGTCTCCGCACATGCTTGTTGATGTGTGGTTATTGGTGTGCTCTCGGCTGGCTCTAGACGAATAAGATTCTTCGGCCATAGCAGCACCCAACCCTTGCAGCTTCCAATCCACGGCCGGGTCTCGTCGTCCTCTCCCACATGCTGTACTGGAGGAGGCAAAGCCTCGTGCCCCGATTTCACACTGGACAAGCTAACCCTGAAGTTCCCAGCGGGGATCGGCTGGTTGTGGAACGTGGGTTTCAAGGGGTTCAATATCATCCCCTTTCCCACGTCGACCTTCTGGCCTTTTATCAAGTAGAGTATGGTGCACGGGGTTTCTTCACCCTGCAAACACATATGTCTGTGGCGTAAAACATCCGAAAGGCAACGAAAATTGAATATTCTATATATATATATATATAGAGAGAGAGAGAGTTAATTACATTTTTAGTACAGAAAACTTGCGCAGCGAGTACAAATTCATACATAAAGTTGTAAAATGACACAAATTACCCCTACAACTTGCGTTTGAGGTACAAATCCATACATTTCCGTCAACTCTCCGTTAAGTAAGTCTGTGTGGCAGTTCGCTGGCCCCGCTCTCTGATGTGTGGGTTCCACTTGTGAGTGAGGAAAGAATAAATAGAAAAATAAAATTACACACACATGTAGCTAACTGGAGTCAAACACAGTACCTCATGTCCTGCTGCGTGAAGTGCTAACCAGTGCTTGAAGTGCCCATCAACGATGCTAGAAGGACCGCCGGAACGGGTGCTAGATGGGAAGACATTTATTCCATCTTCACGGAGCCGCCAGTCTCGTCTTTCTAAGAAGGACACAAAACCTAAGATCATCTTCAACAGTGGCTGCAAAAAATGCGCGCGCGTGGTAAAAGTCAACTTTAGCGCGCGCGGGGGCGGTTTCACGCGCTCCAGCGGTGGCGGGAAACTCAGGCGCACGGGAAGATATAGCGCGCGCGTGAAAAGGCGGCAGGGCGCGCACTAGTTTTGGCGCACGGCGTTCGGCGCGCCTATAAAATGCAGCGCTCGCCACGCGCCCTCCCATCGCTCTCCACCTTGCCACGCGCCCTCTGCCGCTTCCTCGCCTCGCCGCCGACGCGCCACCATCGCGCCGCCCCGCTGGGGACTTTCGGGCTACCGTGGCGTCTGCGCGCGCCCCTCCGGCTCCTTCTCCGCCAAGATTCGGTCCAGCGAGATGCGCCTCGGCCTCGGCACCTTCGACACCGCCCACGAGGCCACTCGCGCGTACGACGCGGCGGCGTGGCACCTCCGGCGGTCCCGTAGGGACATGAACTTCCCAGAGGTGCACGTGGGAGCTGGTGCCTCCCCCGCGGCTTATCACCGACGAGGATCGTCGCGAGAACCAGAGGCGGGAGCGGCGTCTCAGCCTCGCCGAGATGGACGAGGAAGCCATGGAGCTGTGGCGCCAATGCTTCCCGCAGGACGTCATCAACAAGCAGCAGTTCTTCGCCCAAAGGAGGGCGGAGAGGGAGGAGAGGAGGGCACAGCGAGCCGCCTATCGCGAGGACAGGCGTACACGGATGCAGGTTGCACTATTCAACATCGAGCTAGGAGTAGAGTCGTCCTGGGACTCCGAGGACGATCGGTATCTTGACCTCTTCATTCAGACGTCGGAGGAGGACATCACCACGGCGGAGTTCGAGTTGGAGGATGAGGACGACAAGGAGTAGTTTTTTTATCTATCGTTTTATATCTATCGTAGGAGGAGGCTATGAACTATCTATGCACTATCTATGTATCGTTTTTACCTATCTATGTACTATCTATCTATCATTTTTATCTATTGTTTTCTATGTGACTATGCCTATAGAGTCGGAGCCGAATATGTATCGAGTCACGGTAGAAAAGAGAATAAATATAGCGCGTCTGCTGCAGCGGCTCGCGCGCGCTATATTTTGCAGCGGCGCTCCAGCGGCCGCCCAAAAACTCACGATTCCGGCGCTGTAAACATTTTTTAGCGCGGCACGCGTTGCGCGCCTGTTGGAGATGCTTTAACAAAACGGAAAAACTAACTAGAATCAGAGCCCTCCTGCCGGCCCTTGCCAGAATCCACCACGCCGCATGGCCCTAGGGCCACCAGAGACGAGGCGGACCTGCGACGGCGCCAGCAAGATAGTTATGTCGCCAAACCTAGAGTCGTTTTGCGATTTAGGTTTGAATCCTACTCTGTGCATTTTAATTTTATAAATTACGTGCGTATGACTGGTTCGACGTCCTAGTTTTGACCACCAGTTTGTAAAAAATTGTCCGGTTCAGTGAGCGCATTATACAGCTTCTATTGCTCGAGTGCCATCTCCTTCTGGTAAGAAGGGAAATTTAAGGTGGCACACTGACTAGGGCAACCAAGCGCGAGGCGTGAGCTCTCTGGTTCGACTCCTTGCAGTAGTTCTTGCGCATCTCTGTAATTTCCCCCCTTATTTATTACTTACAGATGGGACCCACACATAGGCGCGGGCATGGCCATGCTGGCATGCCATGTAGACATAGTTAACGGAGCTTTTAACGGACAGCGATGGAAATGTATGAATTTGTACCTCAAACACAAGTTGTAGGGGTAATTTGAGTCATTTTTCAACTTTATGTATGAATTTGTACCCGATGTGCAAGTTTATGTACTAAAAGTGTAATTAACTCACATATATATATATATATATATATATATATATATATATATATATATATATATATGTTGGTGCGACATGTAATTACCATGACGGCGTCGAGCTCAGCCAAAGACGAAGGCCCACCTAGCGTGCCAGAGACTGAGGACGGGCTGCTATAAGCGGGAGCGGCCGCGAGAGAAGGCCCGGTTGCGTGAGCAAGTGATGGTGCGGTGTTGTTGTTGTTCATGGAGTTGCTCTCGACGAAACTCGGCATCGGGAAATCATGTACCGTCTTGTCTGGATTTTCCTTCATCCAGTTGATGATATCTGGAACCAAGTTAGTAGCGAAATCATTTCTGCAGGCAGTTACACCTGCATTGACTGCCTGCTGTAGCAACTCATTTTTCTCCGCGGCTGTTTTTTCCGCGTCCTCAGCTGCTTTTTTCTCGACCGCAAGCTTCACCTTCGCGTTGATGTCCGCCTGACTAAACTTCTTTTTCTGCTTCTTGGCCTCCGGGCCCTCATTGTAAAACACTTTCCACGTGGCGCCATCTCCAGCACTGTGCACACGACCATATTGTGGCCGCTGGCCCAAAGGGAGTCCCTTAAGTTCGTTCAAGGCCCGGTTGAGAGGGGTGTCCCATTTGGGCCTCATCGGAGAAGTAGGGCTTTCGGCTGCAAGCTGGTGATGCTTCTCCAGTAGTCTAATCAATTTCCTTATGATCTGGTCCATGTAAAAAACCTTTTTCTCCTTGTCCAACTTGTAGCGGGCCCTGATGAAGTCACGCTCCAAGGGGTTGGTGAACTTCGCGAAGGGGTCTGGGAGACCCGCGGCTTCACATTCCGCGTCCTCCTTATCCCATATGGGCCTTTTACCGAGGTAGCCACGGCTTCTGAGGTGATGCTTCCCCGTGTTCCTTTGCTGAAGGCTCTTGAATTTCGCAGCCTTAGTCGTGGCTACCTCGGTAGCGCAAGTGTCCTTGAACTTTTCGAACTCCTCTTTTGTAAGTGTCGGATTTTCCTCCAGAATCTTGGACAGGGGTTCCTCAGCCTCAATAGCTCGTTTCACCCTCCCTTTCCAGGAGGCCAAATCATTGCTGAACATGCCCATGGCGTGATTGTTAATCTTTTTCATCTTCGGATCATCCCACGGGTGTTCTATGTTATCATCCCAGTCGGGGAACTTGAATCTCTTATGCAACTTCGTTAGGAGCAACTGCGTCAAATGTTCTTTACTCCTTAAGTCATCGTCGTTGATGCTCGCGCATTCCCGTAGGATGCATCCTACTTGGTTCCCATAGCACTTGCGAGGTTCTTCCGGCTCTAATGGCTCAAACTTGCCAGGTGACATCTTTGTGATCACAAGTCATCCAATCCCTAGTTTGTTAGGTTTTCGTATCCTCTGCTTCTTATGCTTCCTCTTTCCGGTAGCGGCATCGGCGCCGGTACCTTCCCCGCCAGTATCTTCCCTGCCGGTACCTTCCCCGCCGGTCTCGGCGCCGCCATCGGTGCCGGCGTTGTCGGTGTCAATGTCGGCGTCAGTACCATCATTGAGGCCGACCTGAAACCTTGCTTAGCAGTTAAATAGTCGAGGTACTCTTGTTCACCTCATAATCCATCTCGTCTGCATCTTGGTCAGAAGGCCTAGTTTCTTCATTATTCGACATGTTTCCTATGATTAAGTGTCCTCGTTTATTTCTAAAAGTATGAAAAAAATGAGAAATGACATAAAAAAGAAATCTATGTGCTAGCACTCGATATGCCAACTATGTAGCACAAATCATGCCAAAATTCACGGCAAATTTCGGCACGACCTTTGCTAAAAAATGGACATATCGAGCGCCTGAAATTCACCGGAACAGAAATGAATCAACATTCCGGCGTAACATAGGCCACTCGGATCATTTACCAAAATTGAACCAAAACATCACATGTCCAAATGCATGTTCAAATTCCAAACATAACATGTCCAAAACATGACATATCCACATATCACATGTCCAGTTCAAATTTGCATATAAATTCAGCCTACCTAAATTTGCTTTAACAAGGGATGTTGATTTGGACAATTGCTTAAATGCTGCATTTTCTTTTAACTACAATTGCTTAACCCTAAATTTTTGTCCTATTTTAAAACCTAGCTAAATTCATAACTAAATAGATAACCTAATTAACCTACTGCCCTAACTAAAACCTAAGTAAATTAACCGAAGAACCCTAGCTAGCAGAGAGAGGGGAGGGGGGTTTACAGAGGGTGCAGGGGTGAGGAGGGGAGGAAGCAGAGGAGGGAGGCAAGGGCCGAAGGGTCGGGGGCGAGCGTGCCGGGGTCGGGGGCGAGGGCCGGGTCGGGGGCGAGCGCCGGGGTCGGGGGCGAGGGCCGGGTCGGGGGCAAGCGCCAGGGTCGGGTGTGAGGGCCGGGTCGGGGGCGAGCGCAGGGGTCGGGGGCGAGCGCCAGGGCGCGGCGATGCAACGAGGGAAGAGAGAGTGGGGATTTGGGGGAAAAGAGGCGGGATGAAGCAGGGATCGTCGTGTTGTGCAGTCTAGAGTAGTCAAGCTCCCAGATCTCCTCGACCCTTCCATAAAATCGTTCAGTTGCGCCGTTGTCGCTGTCGGTCATGCATTCCATTGTCACCCCTGAGTTCTGATCATCACTGTCCATATCTTTGGCCTACGTGTAGAACGTGTATCCATTGATATCATATGCCTGATAGGTTACGAGGTTGGGCAAGTGGCCATGTGCTAAGGCGTATATGAGCAATCCGTCCTTAGAGCCCTCCTCCGGGGGATTAGCAATAATATGCTCTTTGAACCAATGCAGGAAAGTGGAGTTGTGCTCTTTAGTAACTTCGGCATCCGTCCTGCATATCCCCCGGTCACGATACTTCTTTATGATAATTTCTTTGTGCAGTGGCACGAAAGGATCTACCTCGTCTAGGTGTTGTAGCACTACCAAGTTTGCTCTGTCAAAGTCGCTGCATCGATCTAAGTATGCCATGTGCAGTTCCCATGCGACCGTTGCAATGACCTTCTCCTTCGAGCCTCCCATCGTGCTTGTTAACGGGCAAACCAACACTAACACCAGGTGGCTGGTCTGCGCTATATAGAAAATTCTCACAGAAAAAGATGCACTCTTGTGTCACATAGCCCTGGACGATGCTTCCATCCAGACGGGACATGTTACAAATGAATCCTTTGATGATCCCATTCATCCTCTCAAACGGCATCATGTTGTGCAGGAATGATGGCCCCAGGTCTATTATGTCATCTACAATATGGACACACAGATGCACCATCACGTCAAAGAACGCGGGCGGGAAGTACATCTCAAGCTCATTTAGTATCACAACGATCTCTTCCTGTAGCCTTCGGAGCTGCTTCACACTGATCGACTTTTGAGAGATGACGTCGAAAAAGTTGCAGAGACTAATAACTGTGTCATGGACGTGCTTGTCCATTATCCCTCTAAGGGCAGCAGGTAGTATCTGCATCATCATCACATGAAAGTCATGGGACTTCATCCCGCTGAACCTTTTCTTGTCCGTGTCTAGATATCTGCTTATCTTGCCACAGTAACCGGAACTAACTTTGACTCCGGTAAGACACTTAAAGAATTGATCGATCTCAGCCTGACTTAAGGTGAAGCAAGAAGGGGGGCAATAATCCTCTTTCTTTATTTTCTTTCCCTTCTTCTCCCGTGCCTCTGTCTCCGTCTCTGTCTCGTCTGACATTTTACGGGGCGGCATGTGCAGATCTTCCCTGATTTTCAAATCTTGCAAGTCTTTTATTGCCTTCGGCCCATCCTTGGTCTTATCCGGCATGTTCATCAGTGTTGCGAGCAAGCTCTCAAGGACATTCTTACAGATATGCATTTGATCAAGGCAATGAGGTGTATCGAGTTTGTGCTAGTACTCCAAGTCCCACAACACAGACCTCGTCTTCCATACCTTCAGCAGCGGCTCCGGCGCCTTTCTCATCGTATTTCCTGACACGGGGCACTCCTTCCAGTTTTTCAACAGCTCATCGATTTTGGCACCGCTTCGCTTACGTGGAGGTCCTCGATGCTCAGTGTGACCATTGAATAGATCTCCACGGTTTCTCCACGGGTCGTCCTGTTCGAGCCATCTTCGATGCCCCATGTACACGATTTTCCCAGGCCCGCCATCTTTCCTTGACGTTAGCTGCTGAGATGCCGTATCATCCATGCACCGCGTGCATCCACAATATCCATGGCACACCTGGCCTGCCACATATCCGTAACCGAGATAGTCCTGCACTTTCATGATCAGCGCGGCTCTCATGTTGAAATACTCGCCTTTGCTGGCATCCCATGTCTTGGCCGGTGTTTTCCATAACGTGTCTAACTCCTCTTGAAGTAGCCCAAGATACAAATTAATATTATTTCCTGGTTGTTTTGGCCATTGAATAAGCATGCTCATGTGAATGTACTTTGATTTCATGCACAACCAGGGGGGAGGTTGTACATCCATACAAACATGGGCCATGTGCTATGGTTGGTGTTCTGGTTGCCAAACGGATTCATGCCATCGGTACACGCGCCGAGCATGATGTTCCTTGCATCACATTCAAAATACCGATAGAAGATGTTCAACGCTCTCCACTGGCTTCCATCCTTGACGTGTCTCAGCTTCGGATCATCTCCATCGTCGGGCTTCTTCCTCTCCGCGTGCCAGCGCATTAGCTTTGCTTCCTTGGGATCTACAAAATACCTGTGGAAACGGGGAGTGATCGGTAAGTACCATACAACTTTCTGGGGACATTTCTTCCCGACCTTCTTGTATCGAGAAGCATTGCACACCGGACAGCTTGTTTTTTCCGCGTGCTCCTTCCGATAAATTATGCAATCGTTGATGCATGCATGGTATCTAACGTGTGGCATATCAAGAGGGCACACGTTCTTCTTGGCCTCATCAACAATACTAGGACATATATTACCCGCGGGAAGAACATCCTTTTGGTACTTGAGATGCTCATCAAGGCTAGTGTCGGTCCATTTGTTTTTAGCCTTCGTCTTCAGGAGTTGGTGCGTGAAACTCAAGCAGGTCACCTCAAGATTGCAACCATCATACAATGGAGTGTTTGAGTCTACCACCAGTTGCTCCAGCTTAGCCTCCTCTCTAGAAGCAGCTCTCTCAGTACTCGTCTCCTTGCGATGCAATGCTTGAACATGAGGGTCCCGCACGACTGAACTTAGTACCGATGAACTCTGCTGCGTGGAGTCCATGTCGTTCTCTCTACCGCCATGTCCGGCCCCTTCTCCTCCGCCATGTCCGACCCCTTCTCCACCGCCATGTCCGGCCTCTTCCCCGCCGCCATTATCGATCATCTCTTCGTCTTGCCCCGTGTCATCATTGCCTGCCCCGTCGGCATCCTCAACATTGTCATCCTCATCTTCAATTATCCACCGAGTATAGCCATCCATCAAACCAGTCATGAGCAGGTGCGCTTCGACACGACCATCGTCATGGGAGTCGAGCCAAACTATTCCTTTGCACTTTCGACACGGACATAAAACCTCTATCCGGTTATTTTCTTTCATGTCCTGCACCGCCGACCGCAACCACCTGTCCACCATCGTTCCACTGACCATCGTCAACTCTGCACGGTAATAATAAACAAATTGATTATAAAAATGCATGCATGCATCAAAGTCATACAAAATTCGGCATGACCTTCCTTAAAAATAGGACATATACAGATCTAGAGTTTCCCAGAATTCGCCGAAACGGAAATAAATTGACATTTCGGCAAAACATAGGCAACTCAAAAGCACAATTTGGCGTCAACTCATGCCACACACACAATTTCCATAAACATATCACACACACATAAACATATTTCCATTTTGCAAAAGCATGAAATTTTAATCACCTCTATCTCGAGATCGAGCACACGGTGATGAGATAATGATGTAGGGAGATCAAAAGTGCACAAAGCTCTTCTTGACAAAGATAGATCTAGTTAGGGTGCAAATAGGTCACTTAACTAAATGCTATATCTACCTAGCTACCTAATTTGGGAGGAGACAACTTCAGCTAGTGGAGGGGGAAGGAAAAAGAGAAAGGAGATGCATTAATGGAGATGGTGTAGTTAGGTAGGAGTAATGAAGAGAGAGAAAGGTAGGTAGAAGAGGGAGAGTAATGGGGGAGAAGTGTTGAGGAAGAAGAAGAGTGAGAGTGGGAGGATGTGGGAGGTAGGGGAAAGGGAAGAGAGGAGGGGGAGGGGAGGGGACGGGTGGGGAAAAGGTGGTGGGTTGGTGCGGATTAGCAGTAGCGCGGGACGTAAAACGCGCTGCTGATAAGAAAGTAGCAGCAGCGCGCTTTAGGCAGAAGCGCTACTGCTAACCGGGACAAAAAGTGTGTCCAATTTGAAAATTAGCAGCAGCGTCCTCAGAAAAACCACGCTACTACTAAAGCTTTAGCAGTAGCGCAGCACGCGGCACTGCGCTGCTGCTAAATGAAGTTTGACGGGCACTGTCGGTCGATATTTATTGCAGCGCAGGTAACACCAAGCGTGCTACTGCTAAACGCTTGTCAGTAGCTGGTTTTACACACCCGCGTTACTGCTAATTAGCATCAGCGCTCCTTTTTGAGCCGCGCTGCTGCTAAGATTCTGTGTATAGGGTTTTCCCTAGTAGTGATTACCCATGCTTTAGCATGCATATTACTCCATGGTTTTACCCTTATTGGTTTATCTTGACCTTGTGTTTTGGTTATCTCGCCATTTGCAGCAAAAACTTGGTTTTGATCTTAGTGAACATGAAATTGGGTAAGAAAGTTTGTTGGTAAATATGAAATTTATATTTAGTAGCTACTCTAACAAAATTAGTGCAAATATTTTGTGAACAGAAGACACTAGATCCTTGTTTATTCTAAAAATGAGTCCTAATACAAAATTAATACTAATCAATTAAAAAAATTCTTTCTGAGTTGGTCCAAATATATAGAAAAAATTATCTACAACTCTAATGTTGAAGAATTACATTATATAAAGATATCGGTGTCTCAATGGAATATTCTCGTCTGTGAGGCATCGGCACGGCTGAGATCTTCCTACATCAGTCGGTCTTGGATGGATTCATGTGCACCTCATGCGGATCTGGGGTTCTTGCCTACCTCTAATCATCCTCGGATACCTATGATCCATGACCCTCGTCGCATCTTTGTCAAGTGTGTTTCCAACCCACCTCGGTCATCTCAGCCCAGCTCCTGGTGGCCCGCAGCTGGATCTGGCGCCCTATTTCTCCTCACTGTTTGTCTTGGCTAGGACATCCCCTCCCATTGCCCACCTTGCCCACTCGTCCCGTGGTTACTGAGATCTACCGACATCGGTTCTTCTACATTGGGAGATTGGACTTAGCATATGGTTAAGTTTTTGTCTTGCTGTTGGTCGGATTATGGTCGTTGGTGGCTACAGTGGCTTGTGTGTGCGGTAGTGCATTCGCCCCATGGTCCAACCTATTCTTCTCTGGCTGAGCAACATTAGGGCACACGGCCTATGTCCCCTCACCCCCCTACCCCACTTTGCCGTTGGTCGTGGCTGACATCGTCATTGATGCTCATGCGAGACCCATGCTTCCCTTGGTTTGTACTCGTTCTAGATTGGCCCTCCTATGGCTTGGATGTCAGCGTGTAGGTGGGACAACCCACGGGTGTCCTGCATCCTTCCACATGTTTCCACATATCTAAGTGTGTTTAAGTGGGCTGCCCACATAATATATGTGGTATTTTGTCGGCTGCCACATGCTCACATAATTCACAAACACGACAATACAAAATTTGAGATATAGCACAACTTAAGACAGTAAGTCTAGGTTGAAGTACATAATGTGTCCACATATTACACAAACACGTACTACAATGTTCAACGGTACAACGACTGGAGCCTGGAGGTTAACATAGACGACATCCATTTCTTTAGTATTACAAACATATTACATAAATGAGCAGGCTAGTACACGTACTACAATGTTCAGCGGTACAACGACTGGAGCCTGAAGATTTCTTATCCATATCTTCAGGATGTATAAACATCAATCTGTCCATTTCACCAGGCTTACTTGCTTCTTCAACTCAGATGACTAAAAGCTAACAAAAGAGAGAATAAGAATGAACACTCGGAACTTGCAAAATTGTAGAAGTAAAACACAGAAAAATGAGACCTTTTGCACAACTACAGAAAACAAGGATGCACCAGCTAGTACTATATGGTTAGCACTAACTTCTCCAGCTTAAAATGAACCAAGTTAAATAAAAGTACATAACAAAGATGTGACTTTTTAGACAATCACACAACATGTTGATAGCATTGTGAAGGGGTCTCCACCGTGAAGAATTTTATAAAAGAAATGCTCACTGCAAAAATATTTTCACTAATAGATCACGGAAAACAATAGATAATAGACAGGAACGTGCCACGAGTCCTAGATAAGTAGATATCAATGATTTTTTTAGATGGTTAGGAAATGTGGCTTTTTCAACATGATAGTAAAGTAAGCACACTTCCCTGCAGGTAATAGCTAGTGAAAGTGATAAAAAATAACATGAGAATGATATAGAACAATTATTATCATCAGAAACACAAAGCAAGAGAAGCACAACAAGGCACTATTTAACCAAAATTCCTGGAGAGGAAGCTGCTCAGTTCAGCATCAACATTACCTTATGACAATGATATGTGAGGTTTCTGCATTCGTAAAACATGATATATAAATAACAAAGCCCTACTGACAAAGCATCTTTGTCGCCTCTAGTAAACCTTCAGCCTTTGTTGGCAACATCGGAAAACCTAAAATAAGTAGTATGATGGAGCTATAGGAAAGGGGTAGAAAAGAGTTAATCCCATGACAAAACATAACCAACGGCTACCACAAAGCCCAGAATCACAATACTTGGCGTTGTGGACATCTATTTTTTTACTGACCATTTGTTCATTCTGGACGTTGTGGACAAATGTCACTAATACTCCCTCTGTTCACTTTTATAAGGCCTTGTAGACATTTCAGACAGCATGCAAAACATGTCATTCTCAGTTGTCTGAAATTATTTATAAAAGTGAACAGAGGGAGTAACACCATTTGTTTATTACTGATTATGGACAATACTTGGCATTGTGGACATTTGTTTAAACAAATGGCCAGTATCCCAAAATCGATTCTAGAATATGAACTGCCATGCAGCAAAATACGGAACCTGTGATTTTGGTGATTCCAGTGATTTTGCAGTTTCCTGCAAAAGGAACTGATTAGTTTTTAGTCCTTGCCCCTATTTCCAGTCATAATTACAGCCAAAGTGCCACCGCAACCCTCACCTGAGTGAACCGTCCTATCCACTCATCTATCGTCTCTCCCAAGCGACTCACCTAGCCGCCACCACTCTCACCCTTTGTCATTGCTCGTCCTGTCCCAGGGATGACTGTCGTTTGCCTTCTCCCCTTTTTCCTCGACCTCACGGGTTCATGGCCATGGAGATTGGTCGTGTCCTGCTAATCGCCGTCCAAATCTAGACGAGGTGGTGCTCGGCGGCTCAGGAACCACGTAGGACAGTGGTGATGATGCTCTGCTGCGTAGCACCCACGTACTATTGGAAATATGAGCAATTTACCATATGATTTTATTAACGGAAATACTAGATAAAGCATGACTAAAATAGGAGAGATAAAGCAAGTCATGCGATCTGACAGAGAAAAGGAAAATAACATATGCAAATATGAACTAGAACCGAACATCTCTAGAGCAAAGAGTAGAGCAAGTTGCATATATAAAGTAGAGCCTAACATGTCTAGGGTAAATACTAGAACAAGGAACAGTGGCAGGACCTCTAATAGGAAAAACAAGAACACGTACGGGACAACACCAGGAGCAGAGGCACTGGACTTGGGGTCGACATACTCGGTAGCCATGTCGTCGAAGAGGTTGTCGATGTCGGGGAAGAAGTTGTTGTTAGGGAACTGGTTGTCGGTGTCCATGATGAACAAGTTAGTAATCGCGCAGAGTGCTCCCCAAAAACCTTATCACCCTTCTCCCATATAGGACTCAAAGAGGAGCGGTTTCGGAGGCCTACTATCCCGACCTGCGGTGCATGCCGCAAGCCGGGATGAGGAAGATCGTAGCAGCAGCGCGGTGTTTAGGAACCAGTGGCGAGAGGAAGAAGTAGTTCTGGTGCATCTCTCTGAGAGGAGCGACCTCCCTTTGTTAGGTGCAAGAGAAGGAGGCGAGAGGGCAGCGACGGGAGGCGGAACAAAGAGACGGAGATGAAGTGAACAGCCAGCAGTCGAAGGGCTGCACCGTTCGCATTCGAACTCCACTATCGCAAAAATCTTTTCAGCTTTCGTGTGCTTCGTATACCCGTAGTGCGTGGAAAATTTTTCGACATCGGGTCGACTCATTCCCGCTACCGGCGGCGCATCATGACAAGGCATGGCGTGGCGAGGCGGGCGGTGCAGGAGGAGTGTGCGTGGATGTCCTTCTTGTTCTCATGCTCATACAAGTGGGGAAGGAACCTCCCTTATAAGGAGGTCCAACTCCCACTAAACTAGCAATGTGAGACTAAACTTTAGTAGTATCCCTTGCCTTGCACGAATGGGCTAAGTGGGCCTCTTGGATTTATTAGGAATTTATGAAATAGTTATTGGGCTGTCCCAAAATAGACTAAATTCCAGCAATCCCCCACCAGATCCCAGAGGCACACAAGAATTGCCTTTGGATCCAAAACACTGTTTTATATACCGGTACTGCAGTGGAGACTGTTAAGTTAAACTTCCACCTAGAACTCTGTTCTACACTAGTAAGCAACTTGAACAGTGTACTGGGGCTTGAACTGCAAGTTTTTTGCGAATCTAGCTTCACACAAAGCCTTGACCGATACTGGGCTACCATGGGTCTTCCCCGCGGGTGGAGCTTATGCATCATACTATGAGACCTTTAATGAGTTTACTAGAGAGAACCCTATTCTCATAGATTGTGACATTTAACAATCAGACTCATATAGGTGTGTTCTTCAAAAGATGTTCTACAGGACAAAATCTCTTCTTAAAGAGCCACTTAGAACATATTAAGATATACATCAACCTGCCATGCAGATTAGGAGAGTATTGCATCTTTATGTAGTGGTATTGTTAATAGTAAGGATACTCTCGTCCCAGTTGATCAAGAGCTTGTCTTCCACATCTAATTCACGGGATCTCCGATCACAAAGAATAGGTTACCACTGTGAACAACTCATATTGTGGGTCTCATACCCATCTCCCTCGATGCATTATCTATCACATTCGGTGATAAACCCTTAGTAAAAGGATCTTCCAGATTTTTAGATGTTTGGAAATAATCCAATGCAATAACTCCAGAGTTTCTCATTTTTCTGACAGACTTTAACATTCTTTGAACGTGTCTTGGTGACTTCATGTTATCCTTTGAGCTGCTCACTTTCGTGACCACAGTTTGATTGTCGCAGTTCATAAGGATTCCCGGTACATGTTTCTCAACAACCGACAAGTCATTCAAGAGACAGCGAAGCCAATCTACTTCGACCGTAGCTGTATCTAGTGTTGTGTGTTCTGCTTCCATTGTTGACCTCGTTAAGATGGTCTGCTTGCAAGACTTTGAAGAAACAACGCCACCTCCATGAGTGAATACATATCCGCTCGTGGCCTTTATCTCATCAGCATCTGAGATCCAGTTTGAGTCACTATACCCTTCAAGCACCTTTGAGTGCCCAGTGTAGTGAATTCCATAATTTGCAGTGCCTTTCAAATAACACAAAACTCTCTCTTGAGCTTTCCAATGAACATCTCCTAGTTTTGAGACAAACCGGCTCAGTTTGCTAACAGCAAAAGATATGTCAGGCCTTGTAGAACTGGTTAAATGCATAAGTGAGCCAATAATCTGAGAATATTTCAATTGGTCTCTAGCAATTCTTTGATTCTTTTGAAGCAACACACTAGCATCATATGGTGTTCGAGAGGGCTTGTAGTCACTGTAGCCAAAGCGACTCAAGACCTTTTCCACATAGTGAGATTGAAGCAATGTAATCCCACCATCATGCTCTCTCAACAACTTGATGTTCAGAATGACATCAGCCACTCCTAAGTCCTTCATCTCAAAGCAACGAGATAGGAAATCCTCAACCTCCTTAATAACCTTCAGATTTGTTCCGAAAATTAGCATGTCATCAACATACAAGCAAAGGATAACTCCCTTGCCCCCACCATGGCGATAGTACATAAATTGACCAGCTTCGTTTACAACAAAGCCGACGGCTGTTAAAGTTCTTTCAAACATCTCATGCCACTGCTTGGGTGCTTGCTTAAGTCCATACAAAGACTTCAGTAACTTGCACACTTTTCCTTCCTGACCATCTACTACACACCCATCTGGTTGTTCCATATAAATTTCCTTTTCCAACTCTCCAATTGGGAAAGCACTCTTAACATCCATTTGATGAACGAGAAGACCATGTGAGGCAGCTAGTGAAAGTACTACTCGAATAGTGGTCAGTCGCGCCACATGTGAGTAAGTATCAAAGAAGTCTTCACCTTCCTTTTGAGTATATCCCTTAGCCACGAGTCGTGCGTTGTACTTTTCGATAGTACCATCAGGCCTAAGCTTCTTCTTGAATACCCATTTACACCCTATAGGTTTGCACCCATAAGGACGATTAGTTATCTCCCAAGTTTCATTTGCCAAGATGGAATCCATCTCACTACGAACCGCTTCCTTCCAGTAGTCAGCATCTTCAGATGCATAGGCCTCTGAAATAGAACTGGGAGTGTCATCTATGAGATACACAAGAAAATCATCACCAAAGGACTTTGCAGTCCTCTATCTCTTGCTCCTAGTAGGACTTCATTGTTCTTCTCCACGGGACTTTCAAAGTGCTCCATCGAAATGGCAAGTTCAGTACTTGTAACTGGTTCTTGATCGATGAATTTGGCATCTCCTGATTAGACGAGGTAGCCATATTGTTGTAGGGTGGAAACCTAGATGGAGATCTATCACGAATTGGAGGGGAAATCCCCAAGAACATGAAGAACGCGAAGAACACAAGAGAGGGAAAACGCTCAAATTGACTACATCCAATGACACATATGCTAGATCCAAGAACACACAAGAGAGCTACAAAGGTCCAAATCCAACATAAGAAGATATAAGAGGAAGCTAGTTCATCCCAATCCTATGTGGAAAGAGGTCTTGATGATCCTATGATGGGGATACTTCTCCAAGAGGAGGGCTTGATCTCCAAGAGGAGCTTCTCCAAGAGGGGGTCTAGATCTCCAAGAGGAGAAAGATGATGCAAAATGTTAGCAAGAGTCAATAATGTTGGAAAAGATTCACAAATTCGCAAGTGAAACAAGTAGACCAATAGCAATGGGTGGCACACGGAAACACACACACGGATAGAGAAATGGGGTCGTGCAACCAAGGAATGAGCACAAAATGTGGAATCCACAGAAAACGCTCGTGTTGCACAACTCAAGAGAGTTGCTAGCACAATTGCTCAATAGGCGGATACGACACTTGTGCACAACCTATAAGTTGCAAAATGTATGAGCTTTCTATCCCAAGTATGTTATGTGTATGATGTTCCCGATGTTCTTCTCAAGGTGATCCAAGATGATCGGATATGACAATCTTATGTGCAATGTGGTATGATGCTATGGGTCTTGCTCACAAGCTCTTTGCTCTCTTTTTGCCTAAAAGCGTATTCTCTCTATTTTTTCTATATGGCCACTTATGCAAAATGCACAAACCAAGATAGCAATTGTGTATATGCGGGAGCAATCTTGTGACATAAGGGATGATATGATGATACCAAGATGATACCAATATGATATGGTATATGTGTCATGGAAGGTACGGATCACTAATGTGCACAAGTAACGTTGCCGACAATACTCAATGGCTAGTCTTAATAGGCAAGTGATGCAAAATTGGCTAAGGGGTTAACAATGCAATTGCAAGAATGTACAATGATGGGATACCACGATACCAAGGTGATATGGAGGTTACCATTCTTGCTTACGGTTAGGGTGTCAAATTGGTGAAGTTGTCGGTGCCGAATCATTGTCGAAGGTGAGCGGCGGTGTTGTTGATGTCGAACCATTCCTAGTTAGCCGAAACACCCTAGGAAACGGAAAAAACCGCAAACTCAAAATCTCAAAGGAAAATGTCAAATGGTAGTAGCGGAATGCGTAGGTGGTTCCAGAGTTAGCAATGCGGAAGTGGTGGTGGTGGGTGATGGATAAGAAACCGTACCTAAGTAGCCGAAACACCTTAGGAGACTCAAGTCACCTCTCAAGCAACCACAAATGCTATAAGGGTAAAAAATGGGTTCGATGGCGGAAATCGATGGTGGTTTTGTGAATGATATGGTGGATGGCCTATGCAAAGATGCCAAAATGTCAACATTTGTATGGAGTGAAATGATGTTGGAACCTATCTAGAAGGATGGGGGATGTCAATAGCTACTCAACGAGCTAAAGAACGTCAAAATCGGACTCCGGGAGTGAAAGTTATGGCCGAAACGATTTTTGTCGGGGAGCTGATTCGGGGAGGTGCGGGTGCCCGTGGGTGGAAGGTGCGGGCACCCGGGGTGCTCAGCGAGGTTGCGCGGAGAAGATGGCCCGGGGGTCCGAGTGCCCAGGGTAAGGGGTGCGGGCACCCGGGTTGGTCAGCGGGGATGCACGGGGGGTCCGGGTGCCCGGGGTTCGAGGTCCGGGTGCCCAGGGGTCACGGATTTAGGCGGAAATTCGTGGGAAAATGGGAGAAATTGGTGGATTTCGTAGAGGGAAAGGTGGAGATGGAAAGGGGGGAAAGCTAGATCCACTTGAAACCAAGAAAATCCATGGATCAAATCCAACAAAACCTCATCAAACCAACAAATCACAAAAAAAAAATTGGGGCTATTTTTGGTGGGGAATTTTCAAAATTGGGGAAGAACACAACAAAATTAGGCTAGAGAACAAGAAGGGGGCTCCAATTTCATGAGAAACCATGGCTCATGATACCAAGATGTTGTAGGGTGGAACCCTATGTGGATATCTTTCACGAATTGGAGGGGAAATCCCCAAGAACACAAAGAACACGAAGAACACAAGAGAGGGAAAACACTCAAATTGACTAGATTCAATCACACATATGATAGATCCAAGAACACATAAGAGAGCTACAAAGGTCCAAATCCAACATAAGAAGATACAAGAGGAAGCTAGTTCATCCCAATCCTATGAGGAAAGAGGTCTTGATGATCCTATGATGGAGGTCCTTCTATAAGAGGAGGGCTTGATCTCCAAGAGGAGATTCTACAAGAGGAGGGCTTGATCTCCAAGAGGAGATTCTCCAAGAGGAGGCCTTGATCTCCAAGAGGAGGTCTAGATCTCCAAGAGGAGGAAGATGAGCAAAGCTCTCTCTTGGTATATCAAATACTTTGTTATCCCTCTAAATGAGCTAGGGAAGGGGTATATATAGTCTAGGGACGAAATAGAGGGGAGAGGGGGATACACGGGTCAATTGCCCAAAATGCACGCAGGCATATTCGGAGTCGTCTGGGCACCCGGGGTGCGGGGGACTGGGCACCCGGACCGGTCAGGGAGCAACACTTAGGTTCGGCCGGGCACCCGGGGCGAAGAGGGTTGGGCACCCGGACAGGACATGGGCCGGATGGAGGGGGGCACCTAGGGGTCCCAAGCCCGGGCACCCGGGGTGGCGCCATGCGGCTGGGCGCAGGGGGCCGGGCACCTGGGGCTCAAGGCCGGGTACCCGGTGGTGGCTGGGCCGGACCAGGCGGAAGGTCGGGCACCCGGGGCAATGAGGCCGGGCACCCAGGGTGCGACCCAAGCGGCGGTTGGGCAAGTGGCCGGGCACCCGGGGTAGGCAGGGGCGACGCCCGGGTGGGGGCCGGGCACCTGGGGTCAACGTGGCTAGGCACCAGGGGTATTCTGGGGACTTGGCCCTTCCGTGGCTTCGTGTCCGGGAACTCCGTCTCCTCGCACGTCTTGATGCTTCCCTCCTTCTCCTTCCTCGATGTGTGCACGAGTCTCCCTCCTAGCTTCTTCATGGCCAAGTCCTTAGTACCTAAGAAGGCACAACGAATCCATCTGAAGTAGAACCCGACTCTCGAGTGAATTCTAATGGAGTTTGAAGAGGAAGGAGTCAACCTCGGTTTCGGTGGCACGTGCGTGTGCTCTTATCATCGGTCTTCTCCGTCCTTGCGGTGGTGGTGTGACGTCCATGGTGATGGTCGATGGATGCTCCGCATCACATATCCTTCATGGGAAAGATTTCTTCAAAGAAAGTGGCATCATTGGACTCCATGATCGTACCGACATACATGTCAGGTACCTCAGATTTTACAACCAAGAATCTATAACCAATGCTATGAAAAGCATATCCCAAGAAAACTCAATCCACAGTCTTTGGTCCAAGCTTGCGCTTCTTTGGAATTGGCACATTGACTTTCGCCAAACAACCCCAGGTTCGTAGATATGAGAGCTTTAACCTTTTCTTCTCCCATTCCTCGAATGGAGTTATCTCTTTGTTTTCTGTGGGAACTCGGATTAGGACATGACATGCAGCCAATATCGCCTCCCCCCACCATGCCTTGGAGAGACCCGGTGTGTCTAACATGGCGTTAACCAAATCAGTTAGAGTACGGTTCTTTCTTTCGGCTACCCCATTTGACTGGGGTGAATAGGGAGGCGTCCTCTCATGGATTATACCATGTTCCGGCACAAAAAGAATCAAATTCATATGAGAAATACTCTCCACCATTATCGGAACTCGGCCTCTTGATCTTTTGATCAAGTAGGTTTTCCACTTCACCTTTATAGATCTTGAAATAGTTCAAAGCCTCATCCTTAGATTTCAGAAGATACACATGACAGTATCTAGTGGAGTCATCAATTAACTTCATAAAATACTTCTTTCCACCTTTTGTCAAAACACCATTTATTTCACATAGATCTGAATGGATGATCTCTAGTGGTGCAAGATTTCTCGATTCCGCAGTCACATGAGACTTATGAGGTTGCTTAGCTTGCACACACACTTGACACTTAGATCCCTTGACAGTAGTGAAATTAGGGATTAAGTTTAACTTCGCTAGTCACGACATGCAACCAAAGTTAACAGGACAGAGACGTGAATGCCACACATTTGATTCACTATTATTGCAAAAATGATTAACAACTTTATTGCATATGTCTGATAAGGATAAACGAAACATGCCTCCTAACTCATAGCTTTTACCAACAAAGGTTCCATACTTGGATATTGCAAATTTATTCGAGTCGAAGACAAGCTTGTAGCCATCTCTACACAGAAGAGATCCGCTAACAAGATTTTTATTGACGGAGGGGACATAATGCACGTTCTTCAGCCGCACAATCTTCCCCGAAGTAAACTTCAGATCGACCGTGACAACACCACGAACAGAAGAACTTGAACCATTGCCCATCAGCATGGTGGAAGTCCCTGCGGTCTGATAAGATGAAAACAGGGAAATATCACCGCATACATGCACATTAGCACCTGTGTCAATTAACTAATCAGGAGAATGACATACTGAAAGAATAGTGAGAATATACCATACCCAGCATCCTTCATGTCAGTGTCTCCAATGACAACATTAGAGGTCTTGCTGCCTTTCCCAAGATGACGCTTGTCATAGCGATTAGGGCAACTAGGAGCCCAATGATCAGGATCTCCACACAAATGACAAACACCTTTCTTCTTGTCATTCTTTTTCTTGAAGTTCATGTGTTGTACAGCCTTATTCTTCCCATCAAACTTTGCTTTACCACCAAACTCCCCTTGTTCTTGAACTTGTGGGACTGGAAGTTTTTCTTCTGTACCAGATTGGCACTAGAACCTCCCTCAATACCTCGAGCACGGTTGTCCTTTGCTCTCGCCTTTTCTTCCAAATCAAGAGTACCAATGAGATCCGGAATAGAAAACTCCTGCCTCTTATGCTTCAGTAAGGTAGCAAAGTTCCTCCACGTGGGAGGAAGCTTAGTGTTGATACCTCCGACAATAAACTTGTCCGGTAGGATAAAATTGAAGAGCTCAAGTTATCTAGCAAATGACTGTACCTCATGAGCTTGCTCAACCATGGAGCGTTCTTCAGTCATCCTGTAATCATAGAATTGCTCCATGATGTACAGCTCAGTGCCAGCATCCGAGACTTCAAAGTTGGCCTCGAGTGCGTCCCACATATCATTTCCATTATCAATTGACGCATAAGCATCAACTATGTTCTCACCAAGAACACTCAAAAGAGCAGCCTTAAACAGAGTATCCATTTTCTAAAAAGCTTGTGCCTGTTGAGCATCATGCTCTCCTTCAGGTTTTCCAAGAGTGGCGTCATAGCAGCTCATGGTTTGAAACCACAGAACATCTCTCACGCGCCACCTCTTATAGTGGATACCCTCAAACATAGGAGGTCTCATGGAAGCAACAAAACCACTTGGGGTAAATTGCCTATAATAAGGTTTTTGGATTGTTGGAAATATGAGCAATTTACCATATGATTTTATTAATGGAAATACATGATAAAGCATGACTAAAATAGTGGAGATAAAGCAAGTCATGCGATCCGACAGAGAGAAGGAAAATAACATCTGCAAATATGAACTAGAACCAAACATCTCTAGAGCAGAGAGTAGAGCAAGTTGCATATATGAAGTAGAGCCTAACATGTCTAGGGTAAACACTAGAACAAGGAACTGTGGCGGGACCTCTAACAGGAAAAACAAGAACATGTACGGGACAACAGCAGGAGCAGAGGCACTAGACTTGGGGTCAACATCCTCGGTAGCCATGTCGTCGAAGAGGTTGTCGACGTCGGGGAAGAAGTCATCGTTGGGGAAGTGGTCGTTGTTGTCTGTGATGAAAAAGTTAGTAGTCACGCAGAGTGCTCCCACCCTTCTCCCGTATAGGACTCAAAGAGGTGCAGTTTTGGAGGCATACTGTACCGACCTATGGTGGACGCCGCAAGCCGGATGAGGGAGATCGTAGCAGCAACACAGTGTTCAGGAACCAGTGGCAAGAGGAAGAAGTAGTTATGGTGCATCTCTCTGAGAGGAGCTACCTCCCTTTTATAGGCGCAAGAGAAGGAGGCGAGAGGGCTGCCACGGGAGGCAAAACAAAGATACGGAGATGAAGCAAACAGCCAGCAGCCGAAGGGCTGCATCGTTCACATTCGAACTCCACTATCGCAAAAATCTTTTCACTTTCGTGTGACCTTTCGTATACCCGTAGTGTGTGTTAAAAATTTAGACATCGGCTCGGCTCATTCTGGCAACCCGCGGTGCGTTGTGACGAGGCGTGTCGTGGCGTGGCGAGGCGGCCGGCGGAGGAGGAGCACACGTGGATGTCCCTCTTGTTCTCATGCTCATACAAGTGGGGAAGGAACCTCCCTTATAAGGAGGTCCAACTCCCACTAAACTAGCAATGTGGGACTAAACATTAGTAGTATCCCTTTCCTTGCACGAATGGGCTAAGTGGGCCTCTAGGATTTATTAGGAATTTTTGAAATAGTTATTTGGCTGTCCCAAAATAGACTAAATTCCAGCAATCCCCCACCAGATCCAAGAGGCACACAAGAATTGCCTTTGGATCCAAAACACTATTTTTTATACCGATACTACAGTGGACTGTTAAGTTGAACTTCCACCCCCTATTCAAGAATTCATCTGATTAACCAGTTAACTTGCCGATGAATCCCTACTCGTAGGGTCGTCGAGTAGTGGATAAACCGATAAATCGTCCGATTAATTGATTAAATGGCCGATTAACTTGCCGATTAGCTTATTAATCCCCTACTCGCAAGCCAACCGAGCAGTTACCAGTTAACGATTTCCTTAACAATTCTTCCACCTAGAACTCTGTGCTACACTAGTAAGTAATGTGAACAGTGGACTGGGCCTTGAACAGCAAGTTTTCTGCGAATCTAGCTTCACACAAAGCCTTGACCGATACTTGGCTACCATGGGTCTTCCCCACGGGTGGAGCTTATGCGTCATACTCCGAGACCTTTCATGAGTTTACTAGAGAGAACCCTACTCTCATAGATTGCGACATTTAACAATCAGACTCATATATATGTGTTCTTTAAAAGATGTTCTGCAGGACAACATCTCTTCATAAAGAGCCACTTAGAACACATTAAGATATACATCAACCTGCCATGAAGATTAGGAGAGTATTGCATCTTCATGGAGTGGTATTGTTAATAGTAAGTATACTCTCCTCTCAGTTGATCAGCAGCTTGTCTTCCACATCTAATTCACGGGATCTCCGATCACAAAGAATAGGTTACCACTGTGAACAACTCATATTGTGGGTCTCATACCCATCTCCCTCGATGCATTATCTATCACATTACGTCATAGACCCTTAGTAAAAGGATCTTCCATATTTTTAGACGTTTGGATATAATCAAGTGCAATAACTCCGAAGTTTCTCATTTTTCTGACAGACTTTAACCTTCTCTAAACGTGTCTTGATGACTTCATGTTATCCTTTGAGCTGCTCACTTTCGTGATCACAGTTTGATTCTCGCAGTTCATAAGGATTCCCGGTACAGGTTTCTCAACAACCGACAAGTCATTCAAGAGCCGGCGAAGCCAATCTGCTTCAACCATAGCTGTATCTAGTGCTGTGAGTTCTACTTCCATTGTTGACCTTGTTAAGATGGTCTGCTTGCAAGACTTCCAAGAAACAACGCCACCTCCATGAGTGAATACATATTCGCTCGTGCCCTTTATCTCATCAGCATCTGAGATCCAGTTTGAGGCACTATACCCTTCAAGCACCTTTGGGGTGCCCAGTATAGTGAATTCCATAATTCGCAGTGCCTTTCAAATAACGCAAAATTCTCTCTAGAGCTTTCCAATGCACATCTCCTGGTTTTGAGACAAACTGGCTCAGTTTGCTAACAACAAAAGAGATTTCAGGTCTTGTAGCACTGGATAAATACATAAGAGAGCCAATAATCTGAGAATATTTCAATTGGTCTCTAGCAATTCTTTGATTCTTTCGAAGCAACACACTAGCATCATATGGTGTTGGAGAGGGCTTGCACTCACTGTAGCCAAAGCGACTCAAGATCTTTTCCACATAGTGAGATTCAAGAAATATAATCCCACCACCATCGTCTCTCAACAACTTGATGTTCAAAATGACATCAGCCACTCCTAAATCCTTCATCTCAAAGCAACGAGATAGGAAATCCTTGACCTCCTTAATAACCTTCAGATTTGTTCTGAAAATCAGTATGTCATCAACATACAAGCAAATGATAACTCCCTTGCCCCCTCCATGGTGATAGTACACACATTTATCAGCTTCGTTTACAACAAAGCCTGCGGCTGTTAAAGTTCTTTCAAACTTCTCATGCCACTGCTTGGGTGCTTGCTTAAGTCCATACAGAGACTTCAACAACTTGCACACTTTTCCTTCTTGACCATCTACTACAAACCCATCTGGTCGTTCCATATAAATTTTCACTTCCAACTCTCCATTTAAGAAATCAGTCTTAACATCCATTTGATGAATGAGAAGACAATGTGAGGCAGCTAGTGAAAGTAGTACTCGAATAGTGGTCAGTCACGCCACAGGTGAGTAAGTATCAAAGAAGTCTTCACCTTCCTTTTGAGTATATCCCTTAGCCACGAGTCGTGCCTTGTACTTTTCGATAATACCATCAGGCCTAAGCTTCTTCTTGAAAACCCATTTACACCCTATAGGTTTGCACCCATAAGGACGATCAGTTATCTACCAAGTTTCATTTGCCAAGATGGAATCCATCTCACTACGAACTGCTTCCTTCCAGTAGTCAGCATCTTGATATGCATAGGCCTATGAAATAGAACTGGGAGTGTCATCTATGAGATACACAAGAAAATCATCACCAAAGGACTTTGCAGTCCTCTGTCTCTTGCTTCTAGTAGGAACTTCATTGTTCTCCTCCACGGGACTTTCAAAGTGTTCCATCGAAATGGCAGGTTCAGTACTTGGAACTGGTTCCTGAGTCGATGAACTTGGCATCTCCTGATTAGATGAGGTAGCCATATCCTTCATGGGAAAGATACCTTCAAAGAAAGTCGCATCATTCGACTCCATGATCGTACTGATATGCATGCCAAGTACCTCAGATTTTACAACCAAGAATCTATAACCAATGCTATGAAAAGCATATCCCAAGAAAACACAATCCACAGTCTTTGCTCCAAGCTTGCGCTTCTTTGGAATTGACACATTGACTTTCGCCAAACAACCCAGGTTCATAGATAAGAGAGCTTTAACCTTTTCTTCTCCATTCCTAGAATGGAGTTATCTCTTTGTTCTTTGTGGGAACTCGGTTTAGGACATGACATGCAGTCAATATCGCCTCCCCCACCATGCCTTGAAGAGACCCAATGTGTCTAACATGGCGTTAACCAAATCAGTTAGAGTACGGTTCTTTCTTTCGGCTACCCCATTTGACTGGGGTGAATAGGGAGGCGTCCTCTCATGGATTATACCATGTTCCACACAAAAAGAATCAAATTCATTTGAGAAATATTCTCCACCATGATTGGACCTAAGCCTCTTGATCTTTCAATCAAGTTAATTTTCCGCTTCAGCTTTATAGATCTTGAAATAGTTCAATGCCTCATCCTTAGATTTCAGAAGATACACATGATAGTATCTAGTGGAGCCATCAATTAACGTCATAAAATACTTCTTTCCACCTTTTGTCAAAACACCATTCATTTCACATAGATCTGAATGGATGATCTCTAGTGGTGCAAGATTTCTCGTTTCCGCAGTCACATGAGACTTACGAGGTTGCTTAGCATGCACACACAGTTGACACTTAGATCCCTTAACAGTGGTGAAATTAGGGATTAAGTTTAAGTTCGCTAGTCGTGACATGCAACCAAAGTTAACATGACAGAGACGTGAATGCCACACATTAGATTCACTATTATTGCAAACATGATTAACAACTTTATTGCATATGTCTGATAAGGATAAACAAAACATGCCTCCTGACTCATAGCCTTTACCAACAAAGGTTCCATACTTGGATATTACAAATTTATTTGACTCGAAGACAAGCTTGTAGCCATCTCTACATAGAAGAGATCCGCTAACAAGATTTTCTATTGACGGAGGGGACATAATGCACGTTCTTCAGCCGCACGATCTTCTCCAAAGTAAACTTCAGATCGACCGTGCCAACACCACGAACAGAAGCACTTGAACCGTTGCCCATCAGCACGGTGGAAGTCCCTGCGGTCTGATAAGACGAAAACATTGAAATATCACTGCATACATGCACATTAGCACCCGTGTCAATTAACTAATCAGAAGAATGACATACTGAAAGCATAGTGGGAATATACCATACCCAGCATCCTTCATGTCAGTGTCTGCAATGACAACATTAGCGGTCTTCCCGCCTTTCCCAAGATGACGCTTGTCATAGCGATTAGGGCAACTAGGAGCCCAATGATCAGGATCTCCACACACATGACAAACACCTTTCTTCTTGTCATTCTTTTTCTTGAAGTTCGTATTTTGTACAGCCTTGGTCTTCCCATCAAACTTTGCTTTACCATCAAACTTGCCCTTGTTCTTGAACTTGTGGGGCTGGAAGTTTTTCTTCTATACCAGATTGGCACTAGAATCTCCCTCAATACCTAGAGCACGGTTGTCCTTTGCTCTCGCCTTTTCTTCCACATCAAGAGTACCAATGAGACCCAGAACGAAAAACTACTGCCTCTTATGCTTCAGTAAGGTAGCAAAGTTCCTCCACGTGGGAGGAAGCTTAGTGATGATATCTCCGACAATAAACTTGTCCGGTAGGATATAATTGAAGTGCTCAAGTTCTCTAGCAAATGATTGTATCTCATGAGCTTGCTCAACCACGGAGCGTTCTTCAGTCATCTTGTAATCATAGAATTTCTTCATGATGTACAGCTCAGTGCCAGCATCCGAGACCTCAAACTTGGCCTCGAGTGCGTCCCACATATCTTTTCCATTATCAATTGACGCATAAGCATCAACTATGTTCTCACCAAGAACACTCAAAAGAGCAGCCTTAAACAGAGTATCCATTTTCTGAAAAGCTTGTGCCTATTGAGCATCATGCTCTCCTTCAGGTTTTTCAAGAGTGACGTCATAGCAGCTCATGGTTTGAAACCACAGAACGTCTCTCACGCGCCACCTCTTATAGTGGATACCCTCAAACATAGGAGGTCTCATGGAAGCAGCAAAAACACTTGGGGTAAATTGCCTATAATAAGGTTTTTGGATTGTTGGAAATATGAACAATTTACCATATAATTTTATTAATGGAAATACTAGTTAAAGTATGACTAAAATAGCAGAGATAAAGCAAGTCATGCGATCTGACAGAGAGAAGGAAAATAACATCTGCAAATATAAACTAGAACCAAACATCTCTAGAGTAGAGAGTAGAGAAAGTTGCATATATGAAGTAGAGCCTAACATGTCTAGGGAAAACACTAGAACAAGGAACTGTGGCAGGACTTCTAACAGGAAAAACAAGAACACGTACGGGACAGCAGCAGGAGTAGAGACACTAGACTTGGGGTCGACAACCTCGGTAGCCATGTCGTCGAAGAGGTTGTCGACGTCGGAGAAGAAGTTGTCGTTGGGGAAGTGGTCGTCGGTGTCCCTGATGAATAGGTCAGTATTCGCGCAGAGCGCTCCCCAAAAATCTTATCACCCTTCTCCCGTATAGAACTCAAAGAGGTGCGGTTTTGGAGGCCTACTGTCCCGACCTACGGTGCACGCCGCAAACCGGGATGAGGAAGATCGTAGCAGCAGCGCATTGTTCAGGAACCAGTGGCGAGAGGAAGAAGTAGTTCTGGTGCATCTCTCTGACAGGAGCGACCTCCCTTTTATAGGCGCAAGAGAAGGAGGCGAGAGGGCAGCCATGGGAGGCGAAACGAAGAGACGGAGATGAAGCGAACACCCAGCAGCCGAAGGGCTGCACCGTTCGCGGCAAAAAGGCAAAAATTTGGACATCGGCTCGGCTCATTCCTGCAATGTGTGTCACGTCGGGGCGTGGCGAGGCGGGCGGTGATGGAGGAGCGCGCATTGATGTCCCTCTTGTTCTCATGCTCATACAAGTGGGGAAGGAACCTTCTTTATAAGGAGGTCCAATTCCCACTAAACTAGCAATGTGGGACTAAACTTTAGTAGTATCCCTTGCCTTGCACGAATGGACTAAGTGGGCCTCTAGGATTTATTATAAATTTCTGAAATAGTTATTGGGCTGTCCCAAAATAGACTAAATTCCAGCACGTACGACGCTCGCTTTGGCCTGAGGTCGCAGTTATGGTCCTCATCGCTTGCTTGGACGAAGGTGAGCAATGGCTGCTGCCCGGAGGCGAATAAGACTGATGCTCGGACGCAATCACGGCCACTTCCTCCATCCTCCCGCCCGTCGCCATACACCAGCATGTTTTTTAGAGGACGTCAAAGGCGTACCATATCCTATATACCTAAAAGATTCATCCCCATTATCTTATTTATCTTGACATGCAACCTATCCACATGATCAAGTAGGTCCGCCAAATAATTAATTCTCACTAACTCACTTATCTTAACATGCAACTATGCCAACTCACCATGCCACAATGCATGCCCCACTAATTTAATTATCTCGACATGCAAACTATGCCAAGTCAACATGTCATTATGCAGGGAAAACCCACATTAACATGCATCATGCATGCTACTCATATTCAAAAAATATTCTGCAAACATATAATAATATATCATATGAACCTTAGCTTCTATTCTCACATGCTAATACAGAAACTAAAGTAGCATACTGTCAAATCATATAGAAAGAGCTGCATCCAATTCCCGCAGCAATGCGTAGGGTATGATCTCTAGTTTTTATAGAAAAGAGAGTCAAATAATTACAAGAAACATGATGGAGGTGCGGACATCCCGTCAAGTCGAACCCACTCAACACCTCACCACCCAAACACTAAGGCTACTCTCGCACAAATCGTTGCAAACCACCAACACCAACACCTGCACGTCGCCATTCCACAATTTCTTCTAGGATCAAGCATCTAAGATAATGTGCCGTCTTGACTTGGTTCTCGCTCTTGAAAACCCGTGTGCGTTCAACACCCATGCATTGCTATTGTTTGTAACCTGTCTACCCCTTCTGTTGCTCGGCATTTGTTTTTCTTCTTTAATGGATTTTTTTGCTCAGATCATGTGCGTGTGATCCCAGCCAGAATGTGCACGTATGCATGAAAGAATGAATTAGAAAATTTATTAATTGTTCGATGAATGTGATAAGTTTTTGCAAGTTTTATTACTGACCATTTGTTCATTCTGGATGTTGCGGTCACTTCACAATATTTGTGGGTTTTTCTATATCAGGGTAAACAAACAGCCAGGTTCTGATTCTCAAAATCCACAGCTATAATTGATTCTTAGTAGTCCGTAGCCCAAACAAAGGGGGCCTTAGTGGACACCATGGGCGGCCCGTGTCCACCTGTAGTCTGACTTGGGTGATGGCTGGTCTAGTGGCGTTGGGCTATGGCCTCATTGTGTGTGGTGATAGCGTCCTTCATTGTGCTAGTGATGTTGACTTAGGCCGTCTTTGCCATGGTGCTATTGCTTTTGCAAATTGGGTCACTTGTGCCATGGTGCTATTGCCATGCTACTATGCGAGAGGGGGTTGGCATCTTTTCCAGGGAATCAATGACATGATGTGCAACTCTGTGCACTCTGGCAGTCTCAATTTCAGACTGGTGGAAGATGATCTGTATGCAACAAGGTGCGCCAACCAGGGCTGTTGAGGAGATAACCCTATCAGCTTACATTGCTTGGCACCTTTGAAAGAAGCGAAATCCGAGAGTTTTAGAAGATAAAGAGATGACATCGCTGGCCTTGGCAAATCTGATTCGTGATGATGTGAAAATGTTCACTGAGGCTATGTGTCCTACCACTACGGTGGCTGGGTAGTGCAAGCAACTGGGAGTGAGTTGTTTTGAAGCCACACGATTGAGTGTGTATCTTGTACTCTTGGTGTTTAAACCCCTCAAATTGTACCGTTGTAACCTTTTCCCTCGCAATAATGCAAAGACGGAGCTCCTACTGTTCTCGTCAAAGCGAGTAGGGTCACTTTGGCTGATGGTTGTGGCCGTAATGGCACATCCATAATGGAGGACTTGAGATTTTGTTGCCGTGGTCGTTTCTCTCGAAAGTTGCTAGCTCATGCAATGTGTGGTCAACGCTTTCATGCTTCTTTATGGTCTTTACTTGTACGACTTGTGTGGTTGCTAGTGTTACTGTGTTAGAGCATCTCCAACAGACGCCCAAAAAATCGACGCGCTAAAATAATTTTACAGCGTAATTTTAGTAATTTTAGTGCACTGTGGCCAATTCAGTTTTCCAGACGCACAAAAATATAGTGGGCAGCGCGCAGCAGTCTAGCAGACCCACTAAAAAATAGAGTACCACAAATATGTCTACAATAAACAGATCCCTAACATTTACAAATAAGTCCATCTGACCAAAACAAAAACGCAATTAGGTACCCAATCATTGGAGCAAGCTAGCTTGCAAACCATCTTCCGCCGCCGGCCACCGCACGCGAGCTAGCTTGCTGATGGAATCGCAAGCTCCGCACGCGCCCCTCGCCTCCGGCCACCGCACGAGCTCCCGGCCGGCGAGCTCGAGGTTGCGAGCTACAGGGAGGCGACGAGCTCGAGGCGGTGAGCAGAAGTGCAGCGGGACTCCTGGCCGGCACACGCTCCCGGCCGATGAGCTCGAGACGTCAAGCTGCTGTAGGCGAGCAGAAGGGTAGCGGCCGCTCCGCCCTGTGCCGGGACGAGCAGAGGACGAGCACGCAAAGGAGTGACGGCGGCCGGTGGCGGCGAGCTGGAGGGAGTGACTGCAGCGGCGAGCTCGAGGCAGGACGAGCAGAGGGAGCGGAGCGAGTCGGAAGATTCATGCGGCAGTTGGTCTTCGTCCGTCGTCTCCAGATTGTCCAGCGCGCTGTACGCCGCAGACCAAATATCCCGCGTGTGATGCAGAAATTCCCAGCGCGTTGGATGAATTTTGCAGCATGCTGGATTTTCCAGCGCCTGTTGGAGAGCTTTTTTCCCCTCCCGCGCGCTAAATGATCGATTTTTTCAGCACGAGCTACTTTTAGTGCCTCTATTGGAAATGTTCTTATGTCTAGGTCGTTGGTTGCCAGCGGTTGTGCTTGGATCCCTAGTTTCTTCACCGTTGTTTAGGTTATGGTTTTATTAGTTGGGCCGTGCCTGCTTTGGCATCCTACGATGCCTTCTGCGTTGTACTCTTCTATCTAACTAATGAAATACATGCATCTCTTATGCATGGTTCAAAAAACATTATAAAGATATATTTGATGATGAATTATAATGGTACTGATTTGATATCTTTATCTCCATATATATTTTTATATATGCTGGTTCAAACTTAGAAATCATTCACTTTTTGGGCGGAGGGGGTATTAACTAATGAATTTGACCAAGCAGTTTACTTGTTTTCGTTGTGGCTATAAAGTTTTTTCTCCTCACTAGTGAATGATTTCCAAATTGAGAAAATTTGCAATTAACCACACATTTTATAGTTGAGAGAATGGTGATCTTTATCTTCTCTATCTGATTGAGCAGTAGACGAACTGCAACAGGTTGAGTGCAGCCATGAACCAGTAGAAGTAGCCGAGGTGGCCTTCGTCGATGTTGTGCGAGATCCACCCGGTGGCCGACGCGATGGCGCTGAGCAGAGCATAGTTGAGCGCCCAGGCTCTTCATGGACACTGGGGACTGGTCGTCGAAGAACTCGAGCATGCCGATGCTAGTGAACACCTCTGCCGCGCCCAGCACGAAGTAGCACGGCGCCACCCACATAAAGTCCTAGACCTACAAACAACTACAAACGTTTTTACGTAAAGTTCCAACTAACTAACTCTCTCTCCCACTGATTTCAGGGAGGGTGGGCCTCTTCCTCCCCGATCTTCAATCACAAACCGCCATGTTGTTGATTACATTAATTACGTAGCTATTATTACGTAGGTGTAGCATTACTCATTCAGAGACGTTGCATTTTATAACCGATTGAATGGCAGATGTTGTCGCACTTACTAACGCGTAAATGGAGAGGAAAAGTACTCCCTCTGTCCGGAAATACTTGTCAGCAAAATGGATAAAAGGAGATGTATCTAGATGTATTTTAGTTTTAGATACATCCCTTTTTATCCATTTGATGACAAGTATTTTCGGACGGAGGAAGTACAATTGTAGAATGAGTGTGTCGCAGTCGAGTGTGGTGGGCTTGACGGCGCCAGCTGTTGGCACCATGGTGGTGCCACAGCTGGTCAGACATTACCGGCCTGGATCCCTTTCGTCCGGTCCCCGACAGAGATGGCGGCGGTCCGTGCACAAGAGATGGAGGCTCTTCGAACAGATCTGGAAAAAAACTTGTGATTGGCTGCTGCAATGGCTGGTGGTGGCGGCGCTTTCTGCGTCGCTCCCTTCTTGAAGGCATCGATGTGAAGAAGTTCAAGGTCACTCTCTGCTACCTCCTGGGAAAACCCTAGACTAGTAGATCGGATGACGGCGGTGCTTTGGTGTTGTTTCCCTCTCGGGGGTGTCATTCTTGGGGTACACACGGGCTCGAGGAACCAGAGCAGAATTTCTTTGGTGGAGTAGCGCTTCATCTTACACATTGGTGGCGACGGATCTCGGTGACCTAGTGGAGTGAAGACACGACGTCCAATGCACGGAGATGGACTCGCGCAGGAGGATGACGTTATCTGGCCTCATGGTGGCGTCGATGGCAGAGAGGCCTGGCAATGTCTGTGCGTTAGTTTCTGCTCTAAAGATGAATTGGCGGAAGATGATGGTGAGGACACATGAGAGTACGTCAGGCCGGTTTGTGCCCCAAACCCAGTACATTGCTTGGTTGGGGCCTCTGGCTTTAGACGTTAGTCATTTGTGCGATGTATGTTTGGTATTAGGCTCGGACTATCAACAACCCTTCATCAAGTGGATTGGAGTAGAGACAAATGTTGCTAAGATGGTGGCTTATACTACCTGATGTACTACTTTGTAAGGTCTTTGTAAATAATTAATAAAACAACTGCATGCATCGCCAGATGCAGAGGCCGGGGTAATCCTCTTTTTCTAAAAAAAGGGTCTCAGTTCACTGAGACTTAACCAAGTCTAAGTCAAGTGACATAACACATAAAAAGAAAAAAAAGATAAACAAAAATAAAAATTTGCACGGATCTCCATCTAACATCCCGCAGATATAGCATCGACTGAGACTTGATTAAGTCTCAGCCGACTGGGATTTAGCAATCCCGTTGTCGAATATCTTCCCCAAGAAGAGTCGGCCAAGAAGGCCCCGATGACCAACCAACATGAGAAAGAAGCTGCCGACCCAGGTGGACACATTCCTCACAGCGCCGACGTTGCTCTCATGGAGCACCGTCGTAAGGTAGGTGACCAAGTTCTTCGAGACGGCGAAGAAGCACAAGTATTCACTGAATTCGGCACCTGATTTACGTCCAAGGCTCAACATGTTACTTATGTATGGAAAACTAGATCATTGATAACGCGCGTTGCCGCGCCCGTCTATTTTGAATGTTGTATGAGAGTGTTAGAATTTAATGTAAAATCATGGAGTCCAAATATGGAAAGACTGAAGTGAAAAGAAGCTTGGAAGAATGAAGTGAAGACACGTAGTCCAAATTTATGTAGAAATCTGGCTATGTAGGAAGAATGCAAAGAAGAGAATCGGTGCACAGATGTAATGATATATACATAGAAAATTTCACAAAAAGTACAGTAAATAATAGTCTACGAGGGGGAGCAAATCAACAGTAGTCCATAGATAGATGTAATACAAAGGAACAAGAAAAGAAGACCCAACAAAGAATGGGCTAGAGGGATTTCCAAAGTAATGAAGTCATATGTATTTCTCACTATAAGAAAGTAACAAGTTGTGCGAGGATCCATGTTGCAAAATTGATGGTCAGCCACACTTCCACAAGGCTTAATTGAAATGTGAATACTTATAGCCAATTGATGGGTCTTGGATGGAACTTAACAGGAAACAACAAGCACAGTTGAATTTAAATAATTGAAAGTACTTAGCAGAAGCAAATGTTGCTATTCTCACTCTGAATCAACATCATGTTTGTCTCTCTTGAGAAGCATAAATTTTATCTGATAAAAGCACACAACAGCAAATGTTGCTATTCTCATTCTGAATCAACAGCAGTTTGCCTAACAATATTCAGTTTCGGTCCCTCTTTCTACTGCATTGACAACAAATGTAATCGAAAAAATACATCGTTGTAGTGACCAAAAAAAAATGCGGTCTAGCACCTAAAGGAAATATGCGATGGCAGAGGACAACGAATTAGTTGACACACATGAGGAAACAAAAGCTATAAGAACAAATATGGGACCAAAAAAAGAAACGCCACATCACCTGTTATACTGTTATGTATAGCCTGTCATACATGAAAGTGATTTGTTTAAAACTGAGTTTATGAACACTAGCCGGGTCCCATATGACATAAGCTTGCCGTTCCAGCAACTTAGTTTTTTCTCAAATCGTTCTTCAAGGCACTTCCACTCCTTATTCGATAATTTTTGATGATGAATTGGTATCCCTAGGTAAGTAAACGGTAGGGATCCCATTTCACATCCGAACAATTGTCTATACGCATCTTGTTCGTCTTTGGCCTTTCGAAAATAAAACAATTCGCCCACTCCCTGCAGATTACCATGTGAACCGGTAAAAAGAATTTTTTTTGCGGCGGGGGAGGGGGGGGGGGGGGTAAAAAGAAATTAATGACACCAAAGAATTAATACTAACATCAGAGATTGCGGGTAACAGGCAAGATAGGGTAAACCTACAATCTTGAGAGATTTTTGGGCATGCAGGGTGGTGAATCAGGCTAAGGCGGACATGCGCTTGACTTGTTGCATTTTAATTGTGAAGTAAGAATAATGGTAGTACATCGACTCATCTTGTTCCGGTATAACGGCTAGGTTATGTAACATCAACCTCATCAAATATATAGGGAAATTTATAAGAACTTTTTGGGTCATTCTCTGCTTGCTTCCAACTATCTGACACCAAACTTCAGCAAGCAATGGAAATTTTAGTAGGATATCAAGTAACAAAAAGAATGCAACCAGAGTTCATAATGGCCTAAGATGTGATTGCTATTATAAAATACAGTTTTTTTTTCAAAACGGAGGCAAAAGATTTGCCTCATCGATTAATTAAGGAGAAGAGAGTTGCCCAGTTAATTAATGGAAAACCGGGCGAAAACCGATACAAACCGACCACACGAGGACTACTCACATAACATGTAACCCCCTAAGCACACAATCAGCCCGACAATCATACCCAACACATAACGACCACCAACCTTCACACAACTACATCGCATAGACACCCCTAATGAGAGTACCTCGGTTGGAGACCACGAGCACCACCAAGACCACAGAGACAAGTCAGGCCATATGGACAACTGAAGAGACTGATGACCATACATCAAGCAGCTGTGGACGCCTTTCCTGCGCCACCACTCTTCTTACTTTTGCTCTTGATGAGAGCCTCCTCCACAATCGCCTTGCCGGATCTAGGACAAGCCGCCTCCAAACGCTTGAGCAAGCTGTGAACCTCTAACTCGAAGAGGATCTCATCGACCTTGTCACGCACAGACACCACCTTCCCAGTGGCCACCTGCGAGTGGGTGACCGCAACGTCGGAACCTCCGCGGTCCACAAAGGCGAGCGGCTGGCTGGGCTCCCAAGAATCAGGCGCCAACATACAGACCACCTCAACATCATCAGCCACAGAAACCACCGGCAAGACAACATCGCCCATGGGAACCACTGACACTGACTCAGGCACCTCCAGTTGCTCACATGACAGAGGCGAAACATACCCCTCACACGAGGTCATCGAAGAGTCCGCCTCCACGCGCTTCACAGACAAAGGCGAAACATGGCACAAACATAGCTCTTGTAGGTCGGGCATAATCTGCAGAACTGGAGCCTCGGGCACGGCCATGGGCTCACCCTCACTAGTACGCAACACAGGAGACAAGGTCAACAGTGCCGATGAGATATCTCCAACACGAGGAGAGAAACACCCATAAAGCTCTTGGCTCCCTTCCTCCATGGAGGCAACACTGACCAAACCAGGAGGGCATGACGTCAGAGCGGTCGGCAACACAGTCGACACAAAGGTGAGCTTTCTCAAAGCAGCCTCTGCTCTCTCCAAAAAGCCCTCGGCCCGTGCCATCCAACCCTGCAGCAGTGCAGTCTGATCAGCCAGAGCAGCTTGCAACATCACGTCAGGCTGGGTTGTCGAACCAACAGTAGCAGAGATGACAGACGCCCAAGACCCATGAGGAAGCACCTTGGATGGGAGCGTGGATTTCATCGGACTCTCACATGAAGCTGAAGCAGGACGATGGACGGTACCAACTAATGGCTGCACAGCAAGGCAAGACAACGAGCTTAGAGGATGCCATGGATTGCGGCATCCGCGTGCACGGTGACCGTTCTCCAAGCAACGGGAGCACCGAAATGGATCTCTGCACTCAGCCGCACGGTGCCCACGAGCGAGGCATCTACAGCATCGACCATGCATCCAAGCAGGGATGGGGCGAGGAGTAGTATCCAAGAATGGTAACATCAAAAGAGAGCCTTCCCTTAGCAGGAGTAGTATCCAAGAATGGTAAAACTGAGAACATAATACTTATGTTTTTCACCAAGGATTTTTTTTTGAACCGGGCTAACCCCCTTTCCATTATAGAGAACGGAAATACATCAGTCTTACGTAGTATCAGGAGAAACGAGAGGGGTAGGGCGAAAGCGAGTTCAACGCAATACTAGGAAACACACTGCATCCGCCCGTCATCGAAACGAATGCTATGGGGCGAAAACTTAGCAGCACCAAAATAGTATTTTTCACCAAGGAAATGAAACATTGATATTCATTGTCCAATTGAACAAAAAATATGGTGCACTATTAAATGTATCTAGTCTATCTTATGTAACTAAACCCAACAAATGAGTATGCTACAACCTCTCTCTAACAGGTCGAATTACAGGAGCACCAAAATTTTGTATCATATATGAAGTAAATTCCATTATGGTCACTAACAAACAGTTAAAGCGTTAACTGGAATCAGGAAATTGTGTCAAAGTGGTATGGAAAAATGATGGAGATGCTTGAGAAGATCGGATATAACATTAAAGTTAAATTAGACTTCTAAAATATGCATGTGCCTTTTCAAGTCCTGTTTCCTCGTGCTCAGCCTTTATCTCTAAATCTCAAGTCGTGTTGCCTATTTCACCTGCAAAAAAATGAACAGATTGCCCTGCAGGGAATAAGTTTCCTATACAACAAAACATCACTTCCGATCGAACCCATAACCTTGACCGTTGGTGAACACGACGCTAGCCATTGGGATAAACTGAATTTGGTGACACATATGCGGCGCTATATACCATCTAATAGAATTGACGTACTGTAACTAGGTTGTTTTTTCTCGGACGAATTTTTTGGAAACCGGTCGAACCGGATTTTCCATTACCCCCGAGAAAATACGCTACCGGACAATTTTGTTTTTAAAATATTTGAATTTGATCTGTCCAAATGATCATATAAGATACCTATGCAAACTATTACTGTTCAGATGATTTGGCGTACTTGCTGTTTGTGCCAGTAAAGGCCACGATGGGTAAGGATCTAGGTCCTACTATTGCACATTAATTTTTACTAGATTTTTCCCGTCCGGTGGGCTATTTGCGTTTAAATAAAAGCAAAAAGAAATGGGCGACCGCAAGGACTCGATTCCAGCTAGTCCGTGGAAGATGTGTCGCGTACTGACAAACACAAACATTTTTTTTCAAAATTTTGAGCATTGAAACCGCAATTTTTTTTCCAAATTACAAACATTTTCTGAATACATGTTTTTATTTTGTAGGGCATATCTATTTTTTGTTCTCTATTTTTTGGTTCTTCTTCTCTTTTTCGTTAATTCATTTTTCTCCTTCTTGAACTTTATTCTTCTTTTTGGAACCTGTTCAAACATTTGAAATTTTGTTTAGAATACCAGATTCTTTTTTCAAAATATGGTTTACAATTAGAAAATATGCTATGGAATTTCACAACATGTGCCGTTTTGAATTTTTTGTTCACAAATTTTGGAAATGTTTGCATTTAATAAAAAAAATGATGATTTTTTTTTAAAAAATTACATGGTTTACAATTTTCATCAATTGTTGGGATTTTGTTACAATTTTGGAAAAAGTGTTCAAGTTTGTAATTTTTTCATATACAATTTGAAATTTCAAAATTGTCGAGAAATTTCAATAAATTGTTAGGACATAAGAAAACCTTCATATTGATTGATAATGACAAAATTGCAATTAACAAAAGCAATCAATTAGGAAAACAACATGCTCAGGGAGGCCTTGTGTGGCACACTCTTTTCAAATGGTGTTTTTTTTGGATTATGGATAAATGCCCCCAACTTCTTGAAGTAGCCTACCACAGACATATGAGCCATTCATGTCAGGTATTAATAAGTTCCAACGCGTTTACATGTTGCGACACTTCTGTCCATTTACCAGCCCTTGTCACCAAGAAAACTTCAGAAAATGCAAAACTTATCAAAAATGAACCCGAACACCCTTCATTGAACATCATCTGTTTTTGGACATCTTAAAATGACCCAACTTTTGCAAGATGGTGGGATGCCCACGGTAGGCATGCATGCAAGGTTGAACGCAAGTTGCGACACATCCAGCCATTTATCGGTCTTTTCTATCTAAGAAAACTCCGAAAAATGCAAAATTTGTCGAAAACCAAAACAACTTGACATGATGCCTTGAATTGGTCATACAAGGACATGAAAAAATTGAGTTCATTTCAAGGATGTCGAGAAACAAGCATGCTCTCGCAAAGAATCTTCTGGGCCTACCCAACCACCCTCCGTTGAACATGGTCATGTTTTGGACATTCTTCAAATGTTCCTAAATTTTGCCAGCAGGTATTTACGTCCATGGTAGGTACCTATGCCATGTTTGAACGAATTCTGACACCATTTGTAAGTTGTGTCACGTTCCGCCATATCCACGAATTTTTATCGAGAAAACTCCATAAAATGCAAGAACTATAGAAAACTCAAACAACGTGACATGGTGAGTTGAATTGGTCATATAATCTCGTGGAGAAAATGTTTTTTAAATCATTTACTAAATATTTGAAGGAAAAAGGAATTTAAAAGCAATTTAAAATAGTTAATTAAAAGTGCTCTTTTGGTATTCCAAACAATATATTTTTTTAAGATTCCAAAAATAATAATGAAGTTCCAAAAAAATAACGAAGAAAAGAGAAGGAAAACAAAAAAAGTAGAAAACCAGAAAATGAGAGAAAAACAAAGAAAAAAAATGTAGAAAGGCAGCAAAAAAAATCAGATTGCCGCTGTTTCGTATAAGGTGAGCGTCCGAGAGACGTATTTGGGCCGGCCATTTCTGCAGATAGCGTAGGAACTACTCCCTCCGTTCCGATTTACTCTGTCGTGGTTTTAGTTCAAATTTGGGCCGGAGGGAGTACCCTTCTAATTGTTCACACTATTGAAAATGTTTGGGCCGGCCATTTCTTCAGATTGTTTTCTGAAAACTGTTCACATTATGAAAAAAATGTCCTGTTTCCATATTTTCTCAAAACTAATACTTTTTGGGAATTTTAAAAACTGGTCGCTCTTTTGAAAAAAATTCAATATTTCGAAAATGTTCCTTTTAACAGGTTTTATTCTCTAAATTTCCAATTTTTTTGAATTTTTCAGAGAATGTTCAGGGTCTAAAAAAATATGTCAAAAAAGGCACCTTTTTCAAAAAAAAATTGAGTTTTGAAAGTTTATTAGAGTGGTTCAAAAAACTGTCAGCTTTTCAGACATTACTTGGTTGTGAAGATTTTTCACAATTTCCAAGAAAGGAGAAAGAGATCCAAAAACTGCCCAGATTCTGTATAGTAGTTCTTTAACGGGCGCGCTCAGTTTTTGTCATCAAAGCTTCTCAGTTGTACTGGTTCGCTACAATCCTTCGTGGGCTAGAGGTGCAGAGTTTGAATCATTGTGTGGTTGCTTTTTATTCCTCTATACACATTAGATCGCTGACGTACTATATGCGTGCGGTCTCTACTGCAGAAACCTTCATGGGCCGGCCCAGTATGGGGCATCATACATACAAAGTAGGAATACCATGTGAAAAGTCTATACTGCCCCTTTATACGTTTTATGGGGGGTTATACCGAAGCGGAACTCACAAAACATATACTCTGCAACAAATAAGTTTCCTATATACGACCGGGTTGTATAGGAATTTTTTCATGTATGGTACAACAGCTAAGATGTACAAACTCCATTACCTCCCAGTTTACCATGTGCTTGGTTTCCTCGGTCTGCGCGTAGGGGAGCACCAACACGTTGCTGCCTGCGGCGAGGTCCGGCAGCGCCGAAGGCGGCGAGAGGAGACAGCGCAGCCGAAGGCCGCGAGCTGGAGCCGATATTGCCCAGCCCCACGATCCACACCCGCTTGCCGCTCACCTGCCATTGAAAAATATTCTGCCCAGCTTCTCTTCTTGTTCGTCCTCTTTGGAATAATTTGGTATGGCCAAAAACAGAGTTGGTCCAAAACAGAGTGGTCAGAAACAGAGTCGTACCAACCTTGGTGGCGAGAGCCGAGAGGGTACATGCCGTCGGGCGTTGGTCTTCCACCTGCCGCTGCGGAGGTACGCGTGGGCTGCGCCCACCTTCCGGAGCACGGTGACGAGAAAGCCCGACGGCGTGGACGGCCGAGTCGGCCGCGAACACGGCGCCGTCGATAGTCACGACGAGCCCGCTGCTCCGGCATGCGTCCTTGTCCACGTGGTTGTGAGAGAGATGTGCGGATCCAATTCTTGCTCGATGGGCTTTGTGTGACGGCAGTGTGTACAGGAGGTGCGGATCCAATTCTTGCGCCATGGGCTTTGTGTGAGAGCATCTCGAGACGCCCTATCTTATCCGCACTTTGGAAAAAACTACTTCTTTACTCGCGCAGAGTCGAAACGGACGCTCCAGCAGATGCACAATAATAACGCGCACGGTATAATGGGTTCAGCGCGTGGAGGAAAACGGCATCACGTGCTGCTTATTTCATGTGCCTGCTCCCGCGCGCTGTTTGCTCGAGCGCCCACGACCAACTGCCGCCAACCTCTCTGGCCGCCCCGCCTTCGCCCCGCCCTGTGCCGTCGCCGGTGAAATTCGATCGATGGAAGGCCACGCTGAGATCCCCCCCAACACCTCCCTACACCCGCGACCCTTCCGCCGCTGCCGCCGCCGCTGCAAACCCTAGCGCGGGGTTGAGCTTTGGCTTCGCCGCCGGCGGCCCTCCTCCAAGCACCGGTCTTGCGTGCGGCCTTTTCATGGCACCACGGGCGACCTCGCAGGGTGGCGTCGCGCCGCCGCCCGCCGTGAAGCCACGGGCCCCCGTCTCCAAGCGACCGAATGCAGCGGCGACGACGGCGGGGAAGGTGTCCGGAAAGAAGAACAAGGCGGATGGCTCTTTTAGGTGGCCGAAGAAGAAGCTTGCAGGGCGTCCGGCCGCGCCTCCGCCGACGAAGCGTCGGAGAGCTCACAATTTGTTGCGCAGACAGCCGATGCGCACAAGGTGTTTGGTGAAATGCCCACAAAGTATGACCCCCCCTCTTTTGTTGTCGTTTTTTTACATAAATGTATACATATGGATAGCTTAGTTTTCTTCTACATACTTTGTAGTTGCAATGATGACACATATATATCAACTATGGGTGTTGGCTCCAACAATTTTCATTGGTGTCAAACCAATAAAGTGAATGAAGATGATCATGAGTGGGATGTGGATGAGGATGGTGAGCAGTGGTGTAGTCAGGCCCCAGGCAAGGGGGCCATGTCCTGGGGCATATGACTAGTCTTTCGTTGACTGTAGCAGGATAGTTACTATAGCTACTGTAGCACGCGCTGTTAGCCCGGGGCGTGGCTCAGTCCTGCCTACGCCACTGATGGTGAGGGTTTCATCGATGCACCGAAAGAAAGAGCGAACAACTACATCATGGACAAAGCACTACTAGGAAAGGGCTATAGATGATATGGCCACTAATGGCGCATCAGACATGTGGTGCGCCACTCTTATATAGCAGTGGCGCACCATGTGCTGGTGCGCCATTAGTGTGAAGGACACTAATGATGCACCAGACACATGGTGCGTCACTAGTAACAATTTTTTTTTCAAACATACTAATGGCGCACCAGGACACAGTGCGCCATTACTAGTTTTAACTAGTAATGGCGCACCAGCCACACAGTGCGCCACTGCTATATTTTTTTTTGCAAAACTACTAATGGCGCACCAGGGTATAGTGGCACTGTGCTCTGGTGCGCCATTAGTGTGTGTGTGTATATATATATTTGGACAGCCACACCTACCCACTCATTTTCCCACTTCATTCTCTCCACCTACTCCTCCAAGCTTGTCTCGGCTGCCTCCTCCTCCTCACCTCATTTGCACCATAGATTCCTCCAAATTAAGTGGTTAAATTACCTTTTTTTTATAGGTAAGTAAGGGGGAAGCTATCTTTATGTTATAGATCTACTTTTTTTCTCCCTCCAACAACGTGCACATGCACTTTCTATGGCCTAGCTAGATCTATGTATGTTTGTGGTGTTGCATATGTTTGTGGTGTTGCATATATGTTTGTGTTTGCAGATACCGGTATTTGAAATGTGATAGTTGCCAATATTTTGCCGGAATGTTGATTCATTTCCGTTTCGGCGAGAATTTTGGCACTATGCATTCTTTTTGGTCCTATTTTTAGGCAAAGTCATGCCAAATTTTTTCTTGGTTCTAAAATATCGTTTTGCTCTACCCCGCAGGCGACCATGGTCCGCACGATGACCGAATGCATCGTGAATAGGTTTTTGAGCTCCCGCAGGACGAGATGCTTCAAAAGAACGAGACGGAGATAAGATGTCCATGTCGAAAATGCAAGATGAAGAGCCTTATTGCGGACCCAGATTCCGGGCAGGTGCGGGTGCGTGGTTTCATGGATGTCTATCGGTGGCAAGGTGATGAAGATGACTATGAAGTCGTCCATGGGGGCCGGGCAAGAAGTGAGGAAGGACAGCAAGACAACCACCGCGGCTCGGGCGTGCGAGAAGACGAAGAATCTCCAGGACATGATCACGACGGTGATGATGTACACAGTCATCATGTAGAAGATGCAGGACATGATGATGAGGAAGATGCCGGAGCAGACGAAGGGCATGATCATGAAGATGAAGATTCCGGAGCAGACGACGATGGGCCATCGATGGGCTGGGTGCAGGATCCTCATATTCAAGAGCTGCTTCTCAAGCAGACGGATAACGCAAGAGCTGCCGCCCGAGAGAAAGCCAAGCTGGATTAACTAGAGATAGACACGGTTACTCCATTGTATGAAGGATGAAGGCCCGAGGATACCCGCCTGAAAGTAACGCTCATGGCTCTGGAGATGAAGGTAAAACACAAAATGACCGACACATGCTTTGACGAGAACATGTCATTCTGGCACGTGAAATACCATATGTCATTCTGACTAGTTTCGAGGAGGCGAAGAAAATTGTGTGTCCTCTGGATTTACCGCACGTGAAATACCATGCGTGCATGAACAATTGCATCATTTATCGGGACGAGCACGCGAAGTCTACCATATGTCCGGTGTGCAGCCACTACTAGGGAAAAGCATAGCAGCAGCGCGGATTTTGGGCCTATTAGTAGCGCGGGGGCCGGCGCTACTAATAAGGCGCTACAGCTAACTTATAACAGTAGCGCGGGTGCCACCCGCGCTACTACTACGTCCTTTAGTAGTAGCGTGGTAAAAACCCGCGCTACTACTACCATCGCGTTTTTTTTGAATTTTTTCGAAAAAATATTTCGATTTTTTCCCTAATTTTCAAATTTCTGAATTATTTTAACCTCAAATCTCTAATCACCCCTCATCGCTGCTCAATTTATTCTCTAATCACCCCTCATCATTCCAAATCATCTAACTTCTCGGATGGTCACCCATCCTCTCACTACTCTAGCCTGAGCACGCTTAACTTCCGGGTTCTATTCTCCCTCGTTTCCAAGTCTGTACTTGTTGTTTTCCTGACAATAGTAAGATGTCAATCCTATTAACCTCAGGAATTTAGCTTGAGCATGAAGTCACACATTTCACTATTTGAGTTTGAAACTATTGTTCTTAAAAATTAGTAACACTAATATTTCTTGAATAATTAGTTTGACCACAGTTTGACCATAGTTTGACCAGATTTGACCAAAATTCAAAAAAACCAAAATAATTATTTAGTAACACTAATATTCTAGAATAATTAGTTTGACCACTGTTTGACCACATAGTTTGAATTTTTTTCGATTTTTTTCACTCTAGATCTTAAAAGCCCCGTAACCTTTTTTCTGTTTGGTTTTCGAGTTTTTCTGTTCGGATGTAACTTTTCGAGTAGATGATTTTTCATATAAAAAACTTTTTCATCCGAGTTAGTATGCAAAAGTTATGCCCATTTTTACAAATTCTCGAGAGATTTTGCAAATAAAGTCGAAATTCATATTTGCAATTTTTCCCAACAACTAGACCACATATCACATGGGAAACTTATTTTCTTTTATTTTTTGACATTTTCATCATTTTCTTTTATTTTTTAAAAAACTGAAAAGGCGATCCCCCCCCGGGGGGGGGGGGGGGTAGAGTTTGAAAATGGGACCTTTAGTAGCAGCGCGGTTTTTTACCCCCTCGCTACTACTATGGCACCACTTAGTAGTAGCGAGGGCTAAAAACCAATGCTACTGCTAGCAAACTTAGTAGTAGCGAGGTTTTAAAAACCCGCGCTACTACTATGGCATGTCCCGGGGGGCACGGTAGAGACCGCTTAGTAGTAGCGAGGGTTAAAAACCCGCGCTACTGCTATAAACTTAGTAGTAGCGAGGTTTATAAACTTGCGCTACTGGTAAGTAGCAGTAGCGAGGGTTTTTAACCCTCGCTACTAGTAACTTTCTGTGTATAGGCTTTCCCCTAGTAGAGCGTCACTCGATACAAGAAGAGGAAGAAAGCTCCTCGAAAAGTGGTGTGGTACTTTCCGATCACTCCTCGTCTGCAGCGGTATTTCACGGACCCTAAGGTAGCAAAGCTCCTGCGTTGGCACGCGGATAGGGAGGAGAAGAAGCGAGAAGATGACACAAATGATCCGGAGATAAATAAAAAAGACAAGATGCTGAGTCACCCTAAGGATGGGAGCCAGTGGCAAGCGTTGAGCTTCGAACACCCAGAATTTGGGAAGGATCCAAGGAACATCGTGCTGGGCGCGAGCACCGATGGAGGAGATCGACCAGTTTTTCACCTGCCTCGTAGGAGTAAAACTTCCTTACGGTTACGCGGGGAAGATAAGCAGATACCTAGACCCAGGGAAGCAGAAGTTCAGCGGGATGAAGTCTCACGACTGTCACGTGCTGATGACGCAGATACTTCTAGTTGCAATCCGTGGGATCATGGACGCGCACGTCCGTGAAATGCTATTTGTCCTATGCAACTTTTTCGACGTCATCTCTCGGAAGTCGGTTGGCGTGAGATAACTCAGAAGACTACAGGAAGAGATCGTGGTGATACTATGCGAGCTTGAGATGTACTTCCCACCCACATTCTTCGATGTTATGGTGCATCTACTGGTCCATATCGTGGAGGATATCATCCAACTCGGGCCGACGTTCCTGCACAGCATGATGCCATTCGAAAGGATGAATGGTGTCATCAAAGGATACGTTCGCAACATGTCACGTCCAGAGGGAAGCATAGCCAGGGGCTTTCTGACCGAAGAGTGCAGCTCCTACTGCACAAATTATCTAGGCATCGAGAACCCCATTGGTCTGCTCGTCACCAGGCACCTCGGCATGCTCGCTGGATGGGGTCACCGTGAGGGTCGCCGCGAAATGCATGTTGACTTCGAGGGTCGACTCTCAGACTTTGAAAGAGCAAACCTAGTCGCGCTACTACACATAGACGTGGTCGATCCTTGGGTGGTAGAGCACAAAACCTTTATTGAGAAGACGTACAATGATCGAGGCCAACAGAGGACGGACGGAGATATAATCAAAGAGCACAACTCATGTTTCACGCGTTGGTTCAAGCAGAAGCTTCTGTCATACCCTTTACATGAGGATTCTTCCGCGGAAGAACAACTCATATTCGCCTTGTCACAGGGCGCCGAGCACAATCTGATGACGTATGAGGCGTACGATATCAACGGCTACACATTCTACACCGAGGGAAAGGACATGAATAGCGATGGCTATCAGAACTCCGGGGTAACGATGGAATCCTACACCGGTAACGACAAGGACAGATACTACAAAAGGATCGAGAAGATCTGGGAGCTGAGCTACACTGGAGAGAAGGTCCCAATATTCCGTGTCAGATGGGCCAAGAGCATCATAAAAGAAGACCGGTATTTCACCACCATGGTTATACCCGAAGCCAAATGCAAGACCGTGGGCGCAAACGTCACCGCGAAAAAAGAGCCATGGGTACTGGCTTCCCAAGTGGACCAATGCTTCTTCATTACCGACCCGCCAAAGCCCAGTCGTGTTGTCGTGAGGAGAGGCAAAAGGAAGATCATTGGAATGGATGGAGTTGCCAATGAGCAAGACTTCGACAAGTACGGCGACCCGAAGATGGAACATGACGATGATGATGAACACTACAGGAATCTAGTACTTTGCCATCTGCCATGGCGGACGGCAAAGGCAGGGACGGATGACGGCAAAGCTCTTTGCCGTCCGCCGCGGACGGCAAACACAGACGGCAAAGATAGGGTCGGCAAACAAGTCCTTTGCCGTCTGCTTTCCAAGGCGGACGGCAAAGAGCCCTTTGCCTACAGCGGCGGACGGCAAAGAGGGGGGACGGCAAAATGTGGCACGTCCGCCATTGTCACTCCGTTAGGCGGCTAACGGCGGCCTTTGCCGTCCACCAGCGGACGGCAAATTAGTGCACCTCTTTGCCGTCAGCCAGGTGACATCAGCAATACCTCAGTGCCCTTTTTTTTGCCGTCCGCACGGCGTACGGCAAAGGCGAAGTCTTTGTCGTCAGCCAGGCTTTGCCATTCGCCACTGTCGGCAAATTGGCCAAATGGTCCACCCCAGGAAGCATAGGTGGGCGCCACGTGCCCCCTTTGCCGTCTGCCACCGACGGCAAAGGGCTCTTTGCCGTTTGCCGCGGACGGCAAAGAGCCTGCACTGCCTCTTTTTTTTTTCTGTTTTTCTTATATCCAACAATTATCACAACAAAAATTTCACAGCACATATATATCCATCACATAAATATCCATCACATAGTTCCATCACATCACATATATATCCATAAAAAATTTCACATCACATATATATCCATCACATAGTTCCATCGATCCATACATATTACAATATGCAAAGTTTCTTCATAGCAAGCCAGCAGAATACAAGTGCATCAAAGGAAAAAACAGGAAAAAGCAAGCAATCCATCATAGGAAGCAGGCTTCCGTGAAGTGAATGAAACCTACAAAATGACAAATAAGAAAGTTAGAAAAAGAAGACTAGAAGAAGAATTAGACTAGATGAAAAAGAATAGAAGAAGAAGACTAGAAGAAGAAGTATATGCCATATATTAGCTAACTTAGGTGAAATGTATCGTATATGAGCTAACCTAGGTGAAATGGGTAGTTTATAAGCTATCCTAGGTGAAATGGATCATTTTGGAGCTAAGTTAGGTGAAATTGGTCATTTATGAGCAAACCTAGGTGAAATGGGTCGTTTATGAGCAAACCTAGGTGAAATGGGTCGTTTATGAGCAAACCTAGGTGAAATGAGCCGTTTATGAGCAAACCTAGGTGAAATGGGTCGTTTATGAGCTAAGTTAGGTGAAATGAGTCGTTTATGAGCAAACCTAGGTGAAATGGGTCGTTTATGAGCTAACCTAGGTGAAATAGGTTGTTTATGAGTTAACCTAGGTGAAATGGGTCGTTTATGAGCTAAGTTAGGTGAAATGAGTCGTTTATGAGCAAACCTAGGTGAAATGGGTCGTTTATGAGCTAAGTTAGGTGAAATGAGTCGTTTATGAGCAAACCTAGGTGAAATGGGTGGTTTATGAGCTAACCTAGGTGAAATAGGTTGTTTATGAGCTAACCTAGGTGAAATGGGTCATTTATGAGCCAACCTAGGTCAAATGGGTCGTTTATGAGCTAACCTAGGTGAAATGCCACGTTTTTGAGCTAACTAAGGTAAAATGGATCGTTTTTAGCTAACTTAGGTGAAATGGGTCATTTTGGAGCTAACCTAGGTGAAATGGGTCATTTTGGAGCTAACCTCGATGGAATGGGCCATTTTAAAGCTAATGTAGGTAAAATGGATCATTTAGGAGCTAATCTACGTAAAATGGGTCATTTTCGAGCTAACTTAGATAAATTGGATCACTTGTAAGCTAACTAAGGTAAAATGAGTCATTTTAGAGCTAACTTAGGTAGAATGGATGGTTTATGAGGTCAGTAAGCTTATTAAGTCATTTTGGAGGAAAAGAAGCTAACTCTAGGTCATTATGGTAAGCATATTGGAGGAAATAAAGCTAAGTCTAGGTCTTTATGCATTTGTTAAGCAAAACCCTAGAGAAACTTACCGTGATCACGGAGGTGTAGGAGCGGGCTGGCTCGCGCCGGTAGCTGGAGAAGGAGTGGGCTGGCTCGCGCCGGTAGCTGGAGAAGGATCGTGCGATGCGTTTCTGGAGTTAAGCTGCACCAAAGATCATTTCCAATGTCTCGTTAGCATTATGACACTCAAATGTTAAGACAAGCAAGTAATGTCCATTAAAATTAAACTCACCGTGCTCCCAGGAGCAATCACTGGCATCGGCGTAGCGGTCTGACCGGACTTCTCGCACACAGACTGCACATTTGGTTTTCACAACAGAGTCATACTAGTTAGTAATGAGACTCAAATGTTAAGACTAGCAAGTAATCTGCAGAAGAAACTTACCACAAGGAGCTCGTACATGGCCCTTGCCTGCATGTCATTCCGTGCCCTCTCCTCCTCCAACATCTTTATCGTCTTCTCCTCCAAGTCCCGCTGCCTCTCCGCCGCCTCCGCCAAAAGTTTCTCCGTTCTATCTCTCTCACTCTGTATAGCAGCCTGCAACACCACTCACATGACCATTTGTAATCATTGATGGAAGCGCACACAATGTAATGGAGAAAGATAGCTGAGTACGTATAACTAACCTTGATGGCGAGTTGGACTGGCCGTTCACGAGGCCTTATCTCAAGAGCGGAGCTCGACTAGCGCGCCTTGATCTCCGGGGGAGTGCTAGGACAACAGATAAGTCCATCTCCCATGGCTATGGAGCCATGGGACCTCCCGCCAGCAGATATCATCAGCAGCTCTGTATCAATGGGACCCTGGCTCGGGTTAAAGTCCTCCCCTTTCCTCGCCTTCCCCTGATCTCTATATTGCACGAGCTTCTCGTGGGCGGAGATGTTGGTGAAGTTCTTTGGATCATCGAGGTCAGACGTAGAGAATGCCTTGACTTTCTTGCAAGGGCCAGTGTGGGCCATGGCATACAGGTCGTACACCTCTGGCACCTTATCCGCCTTATTGTAGCGTGCCTGAAAGAGAGAAACAAAGTAAATTAGTAATTAAAGGGCTAAAGCTAGCATGATGAATGAATTGCATGAATCATGAAGCAAACCACATACCCAGTTCCGCCCGTACTGAAATAAGTTGGAGCTGCCTTGGTGGTGTGGCACACCTTCCATTTGGGCACGTTTGTCCTTGGCCTCTTTGTGGGTGGCCAGCCATTCTTCTGAGAACCACGCATTAACCAACACCTCCCAACAATCCATCCGATCCGCACACCATCTCGGAGGGGCCTAAGTTAGCAAATAGAAACTTGAGCGCTAAGGCTATGAATTACTAAATGAAGGAAGTAAGTACAAGGCCTTAAGAATTACCTTCATGTACTTATCCTTACTCAAGAACTTATCGCGGCACTCCTGCTTGGGCTTCTTGATACCACGCCCGGCGTAGTAGTCTCGAACAGCCTGCACCCGAACCTCATGCCGTAAGTTCTGAAGTAGGCGCTTGCACTCCTTGTGGATAACATGATCCGCCTCCTCCTCGTATCCCTCCTCACACTTGTAGAATGTCTGCAATCAAATGAGACAATATTTATTAGTACAATTAATAACTATCTAGTTGAAGATTTTAAATTGCGTAAAGGAGCAATTACCCAGAACTTTCTGATCACGACGTCTGCCCTCGTCTTGCACAAGACACCGTCGATAATCTCACCCGGCGGGGCCGGGGCAGCCAAGTAGTGCTCCCAAGTCAATCCAACCTCTGGAAGCCGACCCTCACTAGGCAACGTGACAAACCCCGGGAAGTTTTGCCGAATCAGAACTCGAAGGACGGAGTTGGGCCGGCGGACACTTTCATGGTGGTCCCAACCCCTGCAGCATGACAAGGCCAACACATCAGTTATTTGAAGAAACGTGAATGCAGAAGGTACAAAAAGATTAAATGCACTTACCTCTCCCCATCAGGGAAAATCAACCACCTCTGCTCGCGGGTCGCCGGCACGGACGGGAGCCGTGTAGCACCATGCTGGTAGACGTTGCCCCCCTCCTCCCCCTCCTCATCAGTCGGCTCCCCGCCATCATCAGCATGGCCACTCGGCTCCCCGCCATCCTCAGGCTGACCCGACCAGGTACCCCATCCAGACGTGTGCTCCTCCGGGGTCTCGTGGGCCGAAGGCCCGTCGACCCGAGGCTCGTGGGCCGAAGACCCGTGGACCGGAGGCTCATGGACCGGAGTCCGTGCAGCCTCCTCCTCAGCCGAGTCCACCCTAGCAGTCACGTGCTCGGGTGAAACAGCTGGGGGCGGTGGCGAGGAAGGCGCCATAAGAGTCACCCTACCTCCTCTCCCGCGACCACGTGCTCCACCTCCTCTCTTCTTCTTACCTCGTCCCCTGCTGGGCACTGCGGTCGACGAAGAAGGGCCCGGCGGTGTCGCCATACTATCCAGCAACGCTCGGCAGAGAGGTGTGGGTGGAATGGAAGACCTCGCACGCGCCGACGAAGAAGGGGCCTCAGCGCGCTCCCGACCAGCGCCCACCATCTTTCAACACCTGCCATGACAAAGAATAAACAAAATTAGTACAACATAAAAAAAGTACCGACATGAATAATAATATGTATATCACTTAAGTGTATCATCATCAAGTACAACATAAAAAAATTGAATACCTGACACTACTAATAATCTCGATCAGTATCATCAATATATGCATAATCATCATCATCACTATAATCAATGATGGGCTCATAAGGTTCATTGGCATCAACATGTGCAAGGCCACCTTGACGTAATCGGTTAAGCATTGACATGTCATCCGCAGCAGTAACCTCTTCTTGTTCCGGCTCTTCTTGTTCCTCCTCTGGGGTGATGTCGGATTCATTGTCGCTGTCTACTTCAATGTTTTGGGGTGAAGTATAGCGGTTCTTGAAACGCTTTTTGGAAAGACGTGTCTCTTGGAAGAATTCTCCTTCATATGTGTCTGGGTTAATGTGAGGTTCATAATCCTCTTCCTTTGGGGGAGAAAGTCTAGCACGTGGCGGCACTTCATAAACGACATCCCAACCTTTCAGATTTGGATTAGTTTGGCAGGCCCATGGTAGATAGAATACTTGGGTCGCCTGTTGAGCCATAATATAGACATTAGGAACATCTAAATGAGTGCTTTGGTTGATTTCAACTAGCCCTATATGTTCATGAGTCCTTCTAGTCTCCTTCGGCTGAAACCAATAACATTTGAAGACTACGACATTCGGTGGGTTTTCACCATAGAACAGAAGTTCATAAATTGCTTCAACTCTCCCATAATACTCGGTACCTCCTTCGCCGATAGCAGATACACAACAATTTGTAGACTTTCAGTCGGCCATAGATAGCTCTTTGCCATAGGTACGAAAGCGATACCCGTTGATGTCGTACTTGTCAAATGAACGGACCTTATAGTCAAAACCATTAGCGACTTGTCTCAATTCGGCGTCCATAGACTCTGAATTAGCCTACAAGTTTAATATGAAAGGGGATTGTTGCATTATGCACAAATTAGCGAATGTAATGAAATTGTCTAATAGAAATTACCATTTGTTTGAACCAAGAGATGAAACCGGGATAGCCACCTCCTTGCTTTGCGAGAAGCTCATACTCTTCGACGGAATCCTTTTGGATCTCCGCTCCATACAAGAATATGGCGACGTATTGACTGTATGACATATCCAGGAATAAGAGTAGTTCAAAGGAAATAGAAGTTGCGAAACAATGTACCGAGAACTTACTCGATGTACGGCCGCACTTCTATCAGGTTGTTGAAGATATACAACGAAATGGTCCGCCATTCTTCGTTATCCAAAGACACTGGATGTGAAACACTAGCTGGTGCGAGATTCCCTTTGAATAGGCTGAGGTTGGATCCACCCTTTTTAGGCTCGTCAGCATTGTACCGAGGCTTCGGATTATGCAAATGATGATTTTTGGCTTCGTAGTGCGCTGTTACGAAGTTTGCCGCCTCCTCTGTGATGAATGCCTCAGCCATCAATGCTTCAATTCTACGTTTATTTTTACATTTTTCTCGAAGCATCTTCTGCATCCTCTCAGTTGGGTAGCACCAACGATTTTGCACGGGCCCCCCCAATCTTGCCTCGGTCGGGAGATGCAAAATCAAATGCTGCATTGGATTAAAGAAGCCCGGTGGAAAGATCTTCTCTAACTTGCAGATCAACTCCGGCGCCAACTCTTCCATTTCTTCTAGCACGCCAGGCGATAGTTCTTTCGCACAAAGAACACGGAAGAAATAGCTTGGTTCTGCCAGTACTAGCCATTCATCCTCAGGGATGAAGCCACGCAACATCACCGGCATTACCCGCTCAATCCATATGTGCCAATCATGACTCTTGAGACCAAATATCTTCAGTTTATCAAGATTCGCTCCCCTCTTTAGATTCGCTGCATACCCATCGGGGAACATCAACTGCTGTTGCACCCACAAGAGAATTTCCCTCATAGCTGGCCTTCCAAGATTGAACCATGCCTTTGGCTTTGTCCAGTTCTACTTTCCTTTCGGTTCTTTCATGTTTTGTAACGGCCTATCACATAGCGCCTCCAGATCGACTCTAGCCTTAGTATTATCCTTTGACTTCCCATCTATGCCGAACAATGTACCAAAAAGTGCCTCGGCGATATTCTTCTCAGTGTGCATCACGTCGATGTTGTGTGGGCAAAGGAGGTCTTTGAAGTAAGGCAGATCCCATAAGAATGTTTTGTGAGTCCACGCGTGCTTAGTATTATAACCCTTGAAGTACCCTGGACGTTGTGGATTTGGCTCGAGAGCGTTTAACTGATCCAGGGTCTGTTGGCCTGTCAATGCAGGTGGTGCAGAGTTTTTGACAACTCTACCCCTGATGAAGTTCTTCTTGTCTTTCCTGAACTTATGGCGAGGATCCAGGAACTGTCTATGCATGTCGAAGCAAGAAAACTTGCGACCGGCCTGAAGCCAATGAAACTCAAGAGCTCCCTTGCATGTGGGGCACGGGAATCTTCCATGCACACACCAGCCAACGAATAGCGCATACGCCGGCAAGTCATGAGTCGAGTACATGTACCAGACATGCATTATGAAGTTCCGTTTGCTAAAGGCGTCGTATGTCTTGAACCCATTATCCCAGGCTTCTTGCAATTCGTCCTTAAGCGGCTGCATGTACACATTCATATTTTTGCCCGGATAGTTGGGTCCTGGAATTATGAACGTCAGGAAAATGTTCTTTCTTTGCACAATCTGTCTGGGGGGAGATTGAGTGGAAAGACAAATACGGGCCAACAACTGTATTGGGTTGCCGTCATACCAAACACACTGAACCCATCCGTGTTGATGCCGACTCGAGGATGCCTCGGATCTGCCGCTTTGTCAGCATGTAATTCATCAAACTTTTTCCACGCAACACCATCCAATGTGTGTACCATCATCAGATTCCCATCTGCATCTAGTTCGGTTCGTTTGCCTGTTTTGTGCCATGCCATCTGTCTGGCCGTCTCTTCGACCATGAAAAGACGTTGAAGTCTTGGTACGATTGGCATATACCGAAGAACACTAACGGGGATTTTGGTCTGTGTCTTCTCACCCATACCGTTGTCTACCACAATATACCTGGAAGACATGCAAATGGGACAATAGTTCAAGTCCGCATAGTCAAGCCTAAATAAGGCACATCCTTTCTCACAGGCATGTATCTTCTCATAGGGCATCTTCAGTGCATGGAGGATTTTGTCCGACTGGTACAGGTTTGCAGGCATTACATGGCCTTTGGGTAGAAAGCGTCCAAATACTGTCATAATTGCGTCATAGCATTCTCTACCCAAGTTGAACTGAGCCTTCAGAGCCATTACTTGTGAGATGGCATCCAACTGACAAAGCTCAGTGTGCTCGTGGAGCGGACGTTTTGAAGACTCCAGCATTTAATTGAAAGCCTTTGCAGATTCCTCTATCTCCTCGTCTGAATCCCGAGCATCATCATAGCCTTGCACCATGTTTTCCATCCCGGTACCATGCTCGTCGGTGCGACGATGATCCACCTCAGCTCGGTCACATTGGGCAGACTCACCATGAAATGTCCACACCGTATAATCGGGCGTAAAACCACTCTTCTGCAGGTGTCTGCCCATTTCAGCCTCTGTCTTCGTATCCCAATTGCCGCACCGAAAACAGGGGCACCAGGTTTCTTTTGGCCATTTGCAAATGCGGCTTGCACAAACCCCTTGGTTTTTGTGAACCATTCAGCGCTCCATTTGTTCTGACCAGTGTGACCGGTATACATCCACGCACGGTCACTCATCTTGACTTTCAGAGCTACTGGACACACAACAATTATATATGTAATTCACCATGTATATATTCATCAGTTTATCTATTTTGTCAATTTTATTACGTCCATGCAACCTACACTCTAATAGGTAATGATAGGTCCTAATCCCACCCGTGTATGTGTAGATTGAGTTCATTTTCCCATGCTATGCTCCGGATTCGGCGCAAAATTTCGGCAGCACCTCCCCGCTGTTCTCCTGATACACGTCTCTGCAATAAACAGAGAGGATGTGTACCCGGAGAACAACAGGGGAGGCACTGACGAAATTTATGCGTCGGATCCGGAGCAAAGCATATGGGAAAACGAGCCCAATCTACACATACTCGGGCTGTCCATGGATAGCGTTGGACAATTCGAAAGAATCAAGGTTATAAATATGCAAATGCATGCATATTTATAACTATGACGCTTTCGAACGGGAGACACATATTGGTTACGCATACTGATGATTCAAGACACATATATAGGTAGCTATCAAGTTTCATCGAAATAGATCAAATAATTAGTGAGGGAGGAGGACTTGTCATTTGTGCTCACCCACGAACGAAGGGGCAGAGCTCGTCAAACGCACGACGAGGTCATCGAACACCAAACCTCGCAGCGATGAAACAACTGCACATTTAAAACTACATGATCAACACAATTATATATGATGTTTTTCATAACAAAATCGAGAAATATATGATCTAACTAATAATTCACAAATATATGACCCCGTCGGCCTCTGGAAGCCAAAAAACACCTTTTCGGGAGGTGTCGGTGGTCGGGGTGTCCTGTCGGTGTCGGGGTGCCGTGTCGGGGTCGGGGTGCTGTTTCGAGGTCGGGGGGTCGGGGTCAGGGGGTCAGGTTGTCGGGGTGTGGTGTTGGGGTCGGGGTGTCGGGGTCGGGGTGTCGTGTCTGGGTCGGGTGTCGGGGGGTCGGGGTGTCGTGTCGGGGTCGGGGCGTGGTGTCAGGGTGTCGGGGGCTGGGGGTCGGGGTCGGGGTGTCGGGCCGGGGTGTCGGGGTGGTGTGTCGGGTTCGGGGTGTCGGGGGTCGGGGTCGGGGTGTCGGGGGTCGGGGGTCGGGGGTCGGGGTGTCGGGCCGGTGTGTCGGGGTGGCGTGTCGGGGTCGGGGTCGGGGTGTCGGGGGTCCGGGTCGGGGTGTCGGGGGTCGGGGTCGGGGTCGGGGTGTCGGGCCGGGGTGTCGGGGTGTCGGGGGTCGGGGTCGGGGTGTCGGGGGTCGGGGTGGGTGTGTCGGGGGTCGGGGGTCGGGGTCGGGGTGTCGGGGTGGCGCGTCGGGGTCTTCTTCTTCTTCTTCTTTCTTCTTCTTCTTTTCTTTCTGCTTCTCCCTCGTCCTCTTCCTCCTCCTCCTCCTCCTCCTCCTCTTCTTTCTTTCTTCTTCTTCTTCTTCTTCTTCTTCTTCTTCTTCTTCTTTCTTCTTCTCCTTTTTCCTCTTCTATATTGTTATATTTTTTAACTCTTTTCTTATTCTTCTTCCTTTTTTTCCTTTTTCCTCTTCTTCTACTTCTTCTTTTTTTCAACTTTCTTCTTCTTCTAATAATCTAAAACTATATCTAGCACTAACCTAAAACAACCACTAACCTAAACCTATCAATAACCTAATTAAACCTAAACAGCAAAGAAAAACAGTAGAAAAAACCAAAAAAAATGCTCACCTTGGCTCCTCTCGATGGAGGATGGAGGGGGCGGCGCAGGCGCAGGGGCGGCGGCGAGCCTGGCTTCGGGGCGGGGGGCGCGAGGCGGACGCACTGGCGGGGGGGGGGGGGAGCGCGAGGCAGACGCAGGCCTAGGGGCGAGCCTGCCTCCGGGGGCGGCGCGGGCGCAGGGGCGGCGGCGAGCCTAGCTCCGGGACGGGGGGCAAGGCGGACGCAGGGGGCCCGCGGCAAACCTGGCTCAGGAGCGGGCGACGGGATGCCGGGGTGGTGGCGGGTGGTGGGGGCGACGGGGCGAGGGGCGGTGGGGCCAGGGGCGGTGGCCGGTGGCGGTGGTCGTCGGGGAGGAGAGGGGGACAGATCGAACAGAGAGAGATGGGCGGGGTGGGGCGCCGTTAGTAACCTAAACGTTTGCCGTCCGCCCCACTTTGCTGTCTGCCACTTGCTCTTTGCCGTCCGCTAGCGGACGGCAAATAGGGGGTGCCGTTAAGTTTTTTTAAACCAGCTCGTCGGTGGGGCCCCTCCCTCTTTGCCGTCCGCTAGCGGACGGCAAAGAACTGGCTGATGGCAAAGAAGTACTTTGCCATCAGCCAGTTCTTTGCCGTCCGCTTTTGGGTAGCTGATGGCAAAGAGCTTCTTTGCCGTCCGCTAGTAGACGGCAAAGAGCTGGCAGATGGCAAAGTAGCTGTTTCCAGTAGTGGAAGTATCAGCATACACCACAAGAAGAAGCAGGACCACCCTACGTAAAGGACGTCCGTTCAAGAGAAGAACTCAATTTATGAAAAATAAGGGCAAAAAATATTGAGAATAGATAGCTAGCTAAGATCGATTGTATTTAAATGGTAGCCTTCATTTCTCGATTGTATTTCATGGGCAGTTTTTGAACTCATGAATATTTTTGAATTTCGTGGGCACTTTTTGAATTCATGAATATTTTTTCAAATTTGATGATATTTTTTCATATTCAGTATGAAAAAATATTGAATATTCATGAGGACACTCGATCTCGACCCCCCTCCATCTCGATCGCTATCCCACCTCACAAGATCCCCCTCGCCGCCGAGCACCCCCCGCACCCTCTCCCTCGCTCCACCGGCCGCCGCCGACGACCCACCGCACCCTTCCCCGGTCCACCGCCACCGCCGACCCCCCGCACCCTCCCCCACTCCACCGCCGCCGCCAACCCCCTGCACCCTCCCCCGCTCCACCGTCACAAATGAATGCAACTAAAATTCAAAAAAAAAACAAATTTGATTATATTTTCAAATAACATATTTGATGATATTTTCAAATAATAAATTTGATAATATTTTTTCATATTCATAAATATTTTCAAATAACAAATTTGATGATATTTTTTTAAAAATTATTACTATTTTTATAAAAAATTATTATTGTTTCATATTCATATTCATTTTCTAAAAATTATTAGATGCAACAAAAAATAATAATAATAAAAATTACTTATGGCGCACATCTGGCTGGTGCGCCATTGCTATTTAAAATAAAGATTACTAATGGCGCACCGCTCGGGGGTGCGCCATTGCTATCTAAAAAAACATACTAATGGCGCACTGATGCGGGGTGCGCCATTAGTAATCTTCCCCCCTAACTAATTCCTCCCTCTCCCTCGCCAGATCCCTTCGTCCCTCTCCCTCACCAGATCCACCCGTTGCCCCGACCCACGATGCCGCCGCCCCGACCCCCGCCGCCCCCGCGCCCCCACCACAGCAGCTCCTCCGCGCCACCGCCCCCGCGCCCCGAGCCGGAGGAGGAGGACCAGGAGGAGGAGACGGAGGCAGCCGACGCGGAGCAGGAGGCCGCGGAGGACGCGCTGCTGGACCGCGCGTAGACCCTCATCTCCCACGTCGTCGAGCAGGAGGCTAACCCCAACCCATTCCTCATCCACACCCTCGCCACCATCTGTGAGGACCAGGAGGCCAGGTAGTCCGCCCATCCCCTCCCTCTCCCCGCACCGTACCGGAGTCCTTCGTCCGTGCCAGGTTGATCCCTTCTTCCTCCCTCCCTAGGCCCTAGCTTGATGGCGGGTTGATTAGTAGGGGAGTGGGAGGAGGCGGTGGGTGAGGAGCACATAGTAGCTCAACGGCGTGTCCTCTCTGAGATGGCACGCCCTCGCCGTCGCCGGTGAGGTAGGGCCGGCCGATGGGGGGAGGCGCCGGTCGAGTGAGAGAGCTGGGACGCTGCTTGCTGCTCAGCTTCTTGTTCTGGTTGCTTCCGTTGCTTGTTGCTCTACTTCTTATTCTGGTTGCTGCTGCTTGCTGCTCTGCTTCTTATCCTATCCTAGTGTTGCAATCTGTACTAAAATTATTGTGGTGTATCATTGTGTTGTATGGTATAGGCATTAGAAATATTTTGGTAGAGCAGCCTCTCAAGTGATTTGACAAAGGAAAAAACTTGATAGAAAATGAAAATTGTGAAGATCATGGACTGAAAACATCTAGCGTCACGAGGTTCGGACTTGGGACCTCCAAGGGATATGCCTCTGATAAACTCTACACTGTAGTTGTATATACTGTCATAAAGTTCAGCAAGAACAGGGCATCAATAGTGCTACTCTAGTATCTAGTTGGGGAGGGACAAATGGACAGGGCATCAATGTAGCTGTACTGCACAACAAACTATTAGTCTTAGGATTAACACTCCTCATATGAGATGAGAGGATTTTTTTTAAATGGCTTCTTGCAGTTTTGAAAATTCAGTTTATTCGGTTACTGAAAATTCAGTTAATTCAGTTAGGCACACAAATTTTAGAACTTTTGTGTGCCCTAGTACTTGGTGTTTGTAGAAAACCAGGAGTGTCAATGTGACTAGAATTCACTTGTTCTTATATGGGTGAAACTTCACTTGTGTTTAGGCTAGTGCAGGGTGTTGCTTTATTCTGTCATCATTTGTAACTATGTCACAAATAAATTGTTCCTTCTTCTGTATTTGACAAGTAATGACTGTTGATAAGCTGAGGCATGGATTAAGCTGTTTCTTTGCTGTAACATACTGTATATCACTCCACAATGAAATATAGTACATATTGATGTGCTTTGTAAAACTTGTTCATGTACTGAACTACTAATGCCTTGTCATGCTCTGAATTACTTGTGATGCCTCTGAATTACTTGTGATCACATTGAGAAAGACTTGTAAAGATGATGATCATCTTTTACAGAAAACAATTTCTGTAAACACGCCAGTAACTTTGCTAGTTTGCTGGGTTTTGTCTACGACCATCATGTCGTGATGATTTTGCAGGTACCCCGAGAGGCCCTTGAGTTTGCTGGAATGTCGATTAACTTCTCTTCCCGCAAATTTGGGTACTCCATATATCCTATTTTCAGCAAAGGTCATGCTGAATTTTTCCATGAATTTTAGCATGACTTTGCTAAAAATACGACATATGGCGTACTTGTCACTAATGCATGGGCCGGGGTCTTAGTACTTAATTAAGTAGGATCAACTGCCCCTTTATTCTTGCTGCATTAAACCATAGGTAGTAATAGAGCCAAGTGATTAGGCCCAACTTAGAATTCACCTTCCCAGCTTAGCTTTTAGGGTGCCTCGGCATCGACAAACCCTAAATTATAAAACCTTGGCTTTTAGGGTGCCTCGGTGTCAATAAGAACCTAAATGATGAAAGCTTAGGCTTTTAGGGTGTCTCGGCGTCGATAAACCCTAAATGATAAAAGCTTAGCTTTTAGGATGCCTCGATGTCGACAAACCCTAAATGATGAGACCATGATCTTGTTCCTTGACAATAACCAACTTTTTGACCAAGCTTTTTTCCTGTTTAGACCGAAACATGGCCCACAACGATGAGGCCGGCGGTTCGGGCGGCAAGCAATTCTGGGAGCACTCCTAGGAGATGGAGGAAAAACCTCACCGCTATGAGGACACCGCGGAAGACACCGATCCTGACTACACAACCCCTAGTGGCATCGGGGATGACACGACTGATGGTGCCGCCGAGGATGCCACCACAGATGATGGCGGCGCACGCACAGATGGCAGCCAACCGAAGAGGCAACGGAAGGACCGGCGCCCGAACGTGCTCGGCACCATCAAGGAGGAATTTACTGAAGTGAACTCTGACGGGCATCCAACGACGCCCAAAGAATTAGTCAAGGGGTACTCGATTCAGCTCGGGTGCATTCTCCGGAGCACCATCTCGATCAACACCGAGAACCTAAGGCATAAGGACCAAGGGAATTTGCCCAGCCTCCTCTTCACGAAGCTGCACGAACGATACAAGTTCCCCGCTGACTTTGCAAACACACACCTCTCATGGAATAAAGTGAACAATGCTGCCCTCACGAGGATGTGCACGTCCCTTTCTACTTGGAGAAGCACGGTGAAGAGAATGATCGACAAAGGTGATAGTTATGAGAAGATCAGGCGAAATATCCTTCGATCAGCGAAGAGGTACAAGGAGTTCAAGATCAAGTGCGAGAGCAGCGCAACCGTGGAATCAAGTCAATGGGGGAAAGAAATGCGGGAGTTGAACTTAGGGGTCCACCAACTCGGTACCGGCGGTTACAGAGTGGCGCAACCTATATGGGACAAGGAGGACGCGGAGCGTGCCGAGCAAGGACTACCGCCCCGCTTCGAGAAATACCGTGACAAGCAGACCAGGAACTTTGTCAGGGCCCGGTACAAGGAGGACCAGGTAACAAAGGAGCTTACCACGGATCCGAAGACCAGGGCGCTTGAGCTTGTTCTGGTAAGGAATACACCCCCGTGTAACTAGCTCCATATGTTGCATTCTAATTAATGAAGCCAAATTTCTAAATGGTTCACATTCCTTCCGCAGGAGACTGAATGCAGTAGCGCGGGGTCATCTTAGAGCTCCCCTGCTTGGGACAACACTCTAAATAGGGCGTTGAACATAATGAAAAACAAGGATAAGCTCAGTAAGCCGTCGTCTGCTGGTCGTGTGGCCGGTAAAGGCTTGTCCACAAAATGGTCGTCATACTATACCGCTGGTGGGTGAAAGGAGAGAAAGACCATCTCGGAAAGCCAGTCGCGCGAGGTTCAAGAACTCAAGGCACAAGTGGCGCGGATTCCGGAGATTATCCAAGAGCAAGTGCAACAACTACTGGGAATGACGCTCACCGCCATGGTGCCTACCTTGATTCAGGGGCTGACGACGTGGATTGAGGGCGGCCAACAGGGGCCGCCCCCGATTCCCAGCTTCACGGCCAGTAACTCGCACAACGCGTAGGCGGCGCCATTGGTGTCTCCGGCGGAGGCGGTATTCGTGTCTCCGGCGCTGGCATGGGCATTGGAGCTTAATGCACTCGGCTGTACGCCGGCCGGCACCTCACCAGCAAGCGGCCCCTCCGTCAGTTGCACGCCCGCCATTGGCGGTGCCTCGACATTAGCCGAGCTCGACGGTATCACGGTAACTAAGCCTCTCGGCCGATGACTTCATCTCCTTGCCTTTGACTGGGCATCCCTGACGCCCTACATGTTTTCGCAGGGCGCCGCCGACGTTCCATGCACTCTCCTGCACTTCGTGGGCGGCGAGTTGATCGATGTCACCAAGGGCAGAATCGTTCAACAGGGAAACCCCGTGTTCCACGGTAATCCGATGCACCCACCGTGTATAGGGTTGAATTGGTTCGGGTGCTGCCAGGCTGCGACGAGTTGTTACCTCTGATTCGACCCGCTGGGGCGGACGAAGATGATGTGATGACCCTCAGCGCCTGCGTAAGCTGGTCCCTGCTTTAGCCGAAGAGCCATATTCGTTTGGGGGCGGGGGACACCACCCCACAGACAAGACCGCTAGTCGTGCTGGCACCAAGCAATGGCAAGAACGCCGCAATGCTACCGGACATGCCGGACATCCCTATGGCACAGGATCCGGACATGCATATGGCACAGGATCCGGACGACGACGGCAATGATGATGGTACATTTACCAACGTCGATAAGTACTTTGCCAAACAATGGTATTGTGACGAATTCTGCGGGCCTCCTTCTCAAGAAACCAACCCTGAAAAAGACGACCGCGATCTAGCTAGTACCGCGGAGAAACCCAATTGCAACAGGCGTTGTCTGGCGTTCAGTTCTCAGGAGATGCCTCCAGCTGCCGCCTTCACAGAGCCTCAGATAGCCGAGGTGCGAAATATTATCAGCCCCAACACGCTCAAGAAGGCGGTCTGTGAGCAAAACTCGATCCCTTTACAGCATATCAAGAAGAATGGACGGAAACGAAAGACGAACAAGGGCGCCGGTGCGAGCCAGCCGGCACTGAGTATGATCCATGCTCAGGACGGGCCACCTTCACCTAAGGATATCTCGAGGAGGGTGCATGTGGTGGGTAGGGCGATGCTACCGACAAATATGCTCAATGCTGCATCCGGTGCTATGCGGAGTCTGCATGACAGTGTTCCTTCTTTGGAGAAGCGGCGTCTCTCCCAGAATGATGTGGCATACCCGGTTTTCATGGCCAAGGTGCCAGAGGGCAAGGGCTTTGTAGATAACACCATCGGGGGTACGATCGTCCTGCGGTTTGATGACTTCTTCGCTATGTTTAACCTTCATCCGCTGCACTACACCTTCGTTTGGCTGTTTTCGCTGAGTATGGAGATGCGGATCATTAGAGACAAGACCCCAGACATTGGGATAGTCGACCCCTTCTACATGCTTGCCAAGATCTTGGGCAGCGCTGGTGCCGGCAAGTCGCGAGTTCACACCTTGAAGGCGTCATTCTCGTAAACCCAGATAAGGATAACTTCCTCGTGCCTTACTTTCCCGAGTAAGTCATCCCCTCACCGCCCCATAACATATGATTTCTTAGATTTCGATCGTTCTTTTTTTTCTAACATTCCGTGTTTTGTGCAGTGACACACATTGCACACTCATCCTCTTAAGCCCGAAATATTCCATGGCCACGTATTTCGACCCGGACCGTGATTCGAAGATAGACTACACAAATATCAAGAAAGTTCTTGATGATGCTCTCCCCGGCTATGCCACATCTGGAGGCACCTACAAGAGGCCAGTTCGTAGCTACGGCAAGCACGTGTTCACCCACAATACGACGTTCCCCTGTGTCAAGCAGACGCCTGACAGTCAGATGGATGCCTATTACACCCTCCATCACATGCTGGCGATCGTACGGGACCATAATCACCTTCTGCTGCCAAATAATCTCAAAGATTGGGCCACAAGCTTATCGGCAATCCAGGACGCGAACATCAGACAAGAATTCTTTCGCATCCAGTCAGAGTTTGTAGAAATCATACATCAAGATGTCCTTCGTACCTCGGGGCAGTTCTACCTCAGATATCAACCGTCCAACAGTGAGATTGAAACAACGCTACAAATGCAGGCTGACAACACCTGCGATTTCATGACCATCATGAAAGACGATGGCTTCATCCACGCTCTGGTCCCATGAGTCGAGTCGAAAGTAGTGATGCTATGTGTAGTTCTGAAACATCGATTAGCTCATGTTGTAATTAAACTTTAATGAACTTGTATGTCTCTTTGGTTTGGACAGTCGTTCAACTTAGATGTAATCGATGCTATTTATTAGTAGGACCATGAATCGTGCTATTAATGTCTTGCTTTTCTCTTCCAATCCTTTTCTTGCATACTTATATATTGCTTATGTATTGTCTATGATTTGCCACTAACGTTTTGTTTGGCTAGTGCATAGAGATGCCGTCGTATGTCGTGTACAAGGGTAAGGTTCCCGGAGTCTACGACGACTGGGAGGAGTGTCGGAGACAGGTTCACCGTTACAGCGATAACAGTTACAAAGGGTACACCACTAGGGCGGAGGCAGAATCTAGATACGCGCGCTATCTAGCGGGAGAGAGGAGGGAGCGTTGGAGGAACCGTATGAAGACCAGTTTCATCGCGATGATGCTCATCGTGATGACCGAAGCTCTCTTCTATGTGATGGTAGTTTAGATGATCGATATCGACTTGTAATGTGAAGACAAACTCGCTACTCGCGGTCTCGAGACTTGTAATGTTCTATCTTTGTTCGGTCTTTTGAATTCGGAGACTAATATGATGAATTGTATTCGGATATTAATCTTCTATTGTATTCGATGAATCTGCTGTTGCTGTGTGGTGCTGTCTATATTCTGTCCAATAATATATTTTGTAACCTGAGCAAATATGAGAAAAAAAATAACCCCTAATATTCATACTAATGGCGCACCAGTCAACACTCTAATGGCGCACTGCAGAAAGGATACTAATGGCGCATCGCACCCAAGTGCGCCATTAGTATGCCAAAGCACATGGGTAAATATAGCCCCCTGGGAGGCATACTAATGGCGCATGTTGGGCTATACTAATCACGCATTGCGTGGTGCGCCATTAGTATTTAATACTAATGGCGTGGTGCTAGTGGCACACCAGTAGTGCGCCATTAATAGGAAAAACTGGTGCACCAATAGCAGGCCTTTTCCTGGTAGTGAAGACATCTTGCTATACAATACATGGCTGTATGTGTATGGACACCAATGTCGGATGGGACCAAAGTAGAGATGCATATTGGGACCAGATGAAGGAGCACTTTGATTTACACAGCAAGAGTGGAATTGACCGCACGAATAGGTCTCTTCGCTCCCAGTCATCGACAATCAATAAAGATTGTCAAAGGTGGGTGGCGGCACTTAAGGCGGTTGACACGATAAACCCAAGTGACACTAATGATAGAGATAGGGTAAGTGTCATTTCTTTATGTTCCTTCCATGTTCATGCTTCTTTTTTGGTGTTTCAAGTGCTAACTTGTTCTTTTGTTTGTAGCTCACTATTGCACAAAACTTATTTCAAGGAGAAGTGAAGAAGACCAAGAAATAGAATGTCAAGAAAGGGAGGCCATTTGTGTTGGCCCATTGCTACAATGTGTTGAAGGATGAAGGGAAATGGAAGCCCCGTAATGACCAAGAGGAGAGCAAGAAAAGTAAGGATGAAGAGAAATTTTGTCTATCTAGTCTTCTCCTAGTATTCTCCCTCGATGTAATCTCTTCTTCTCCTTCTCTTTTAAAATTTCTGGAGAGTCCTAGCGACCTCCCAAACTTGTAAGTCACGATAATGATTCAATATATACATGCGGCCCGAGACCAAAGGGTTTGATGCTTCCCTACACCAACAGCTAGGAAACATGCACCCATCATTCGTGTTGCTACAGCTCTCCTGATACCTATCACTCCCAATGGCTAGGCTGTTGTGATAGCGAGCAAGAAATTAAACGAGAAAAACAACAAATCTAGCATCTCTAGTTCTTCCAAAGCTAGGAAATTGATATCAAATAGACATCAGGACGGGAAGGAATGGCTTATACATACGTAGGTGGTAGTGAAGCTTGATTTTTTTTGTAATAAAGGTGATTGATTTGATGTTGTGAAGAGCATATTGATCATGTACGATATTAGATGTGGAGAGTTATTGCACATGTTTTGCTAATGGCTTGGAAAATATAGAGCTGCTTATTCATGCACTACTAGGAAAAGGGCAATAGATGGGATGGGCACTAATGGCGCACCTGTCAGGTGGTGCACCACTACTATATACTAATGGCGCACCATCTAGTGATCCGCCATTAGTGTGGAAGACACTAATAGCGCACCAGACACACGGTGCGCCACTAGTATTAATTTTTTTTCCATTTTTCCATACATACTAATGGCGCATCCGGTCGAAGTGCGCCATTACTAGTTCTAACTAGTAATGGCGCACCGGGCAGACAGTGCACCAGTACTGTATTCTTTTTTTTATTCTTTTTTTGCAAAACTACTAATGGCGCACCGTTTCACAGTGCGCCATTACTAGTTTAAACTAGTAATGGCGCACTATGACTCGGTGCGCCATTAGTATATATATATATATATATATTTACTTTTTTGCAAAATTACTAATGGCGCACCACCTGCAGGTCTGCGCCATTAGTAACCAGGCATACTAATGGCGCATTTGCAGGTGGTGCGCCATTAGTAACCTGGGACCCCAACAAGAAATTTTGGACAGCCACACCTACCCACTCACTTTCCCCACTTCATTTCCTCCACCTCCTTCTCCAAGCTTTCGGCTGCCTCCTCCTCCTCACCTCATTTGCACCATAGATTCGTCAAAATTAAGTGGTGAAATTACCTTTTTTTGGTAGGTAAGTAAGGGGAAAGCTATCTTCATGTTGTAGATCTACTTTTTTTCTCCCTGGCTCGCTCCAACAACGTGCACATGCACTTTTTGTGGCCTAGCTAGATCTATGTATGTTTGTGATGTTGCATATGATTGTGGTGTTGCATATATGTTTGCGTTTGCAGGTACCGGTATTTGAAATGCGATAGTTGCCAATATTTTGCCGGATGTTGATTCATTTCCGTTTCGGCGAGAATTTTGGCACTATGCATTCTTTTTGGTCCTATTTTTCGGGAAGGTCATGCCAAATTTTTTCTTGATTCTAAAATATCGTTTTGCTCTACCCCGTAGGCGTCCATGGTCCGCACAATGACCGAAGGCATCATGAATAGGTTTTTGAGCTCCGCGAAGGCCGAGATGCTTCAAAAGAACGAGACAGAGATAAGATGTCCGTGTGGAAGATGAAAGCTGAAGAGCCTTATTGCGGACCTGGATTCCGGGCAGGTGCGGGACCACCTGCTCTTGCATGGTTTCATGGATGGCTATTGGTGGCAAGGTGATGAAGATGACTATGAAGTCGTCCATGGGGGCCGGGCAAGAAATGAGGAAGGGCAACAAGACAACCACCGTGGCGAGGGCGGGCGAGAAGACGAAGAATCTACAGGACATGATCACGATGGTGATGATGTACACAGTCATCATGTAGAAGATGTCGTACATGATGATGAGGAAGATCAAGACGAAGGGCATGATCATGAAGATGAAGATGCCGGAGCAGACGACGATGGAGGCTAGGTGCAGGACCCTCATATTCAAGAGCTGCTTCGCAAGCAAACGGATAATGCAAGAGCTGCCGCCCGAGAGAAAGCCAAGCTGGATCAACTAGAGATAGACGCGGTTCCTCCATTGTATGAAGGATGTAGGCCTGAGGATACCCGCCTGAAAGTAACGTTCATGGCTCTGGAGATGAAGGTAAAACACAAAATGACCGACGCATGCTTCGACGAGAACATGTCATTCTGGCACGAACGTCTTCCCAAGGGGAACGAGTACCCGACCAGTTTCCAGGAGGCGAAGAAAATCGTGTGTCCTCTGGATTTACCGCACGTGAAATACCATGTGTGCATGAACAATTGCATCATTTATCGGGACGAGCACACAGAGTCTACCATATGTCCGGTGTGCGGTGTCACTCGATACTAGAAGAGGAAGAAAGCTCCTCGAAAATCGGTGTGGTACTTTCCGATCACTCCTCGTCTGCAGCGGTATTTCACGGACCCTAAGGTAGCAAAGCTCCTACGTTGGCACGCGGATAGGGAGGAGAAGAAGCGGGAAGATGATGGAAAAGATCCGGAGATAAATAAAAAAGACAAGATGCTGAGTCACCCTAAGGATGCGAGCCAGTGGCAAGCGTTGAACTTCGAATACCCAGAATTTGGGAAGGATCCAAGGAACATCGTGCTGGGCGCGAGCACCGATGGAGTCAATCCGTTTGGCAGCCAGAGAAGCACACATAGCACCTGGCCTGTGTTTGTGTGGATGTACAACCTTCCCCCCTGGTTGTGCATGAAGAGGAAGAACATTCACATGAGCATGCTAATTGAAGGGCCGAAACAACCAGGGAACGACATCAATATGTATCTGGGGCTGCTAAAGGAGGAGCTAGACACACTATGGAAAACGCTAGCCAATACGTGGGACGCCACAGAGAAAGAATATTTCCCTATGAGAGCCGCACTGCTCACGACGGTGCACGACTATCTCAGTTACGGATATCTCGCGGGGCAGGTAGTTCTCGGATTTTCTGGATGCGTAAGGTGCATGTATGACACAATGTATCGCCAGCTAGATAGAGATCCCGGGTCTTCGAAAACCGTGTTCATGGGACATTGAAGGTGGCTACGCGATGATGACCCGTGGAGGAAACGCAAGGATCTGTTCGATGGTTAAACACAACCCCGAAAACGCTCGCGTATGAGGAGCGGCGAGGAAATAGACGAGCTGTTGAAAAATTGGAAAGATTGCCCACTGCTGGGAAAGAAGCAAAAGGCGCCAGAGCCGGGAAAGAAGCGAAAGGCGCCAGATCCGCTGCTGAAGGTATGGAAATCGAGGTATGTTTTCTGGGACTTTCCGTACTGGAAGATCCACTATGTGCCTCACAGCCTTGATGCCATGCTTATCACGAAGAACATGTGTGAGAGTCTGCTTGGTACCCTGCTCAACATGCCAGAGAGGACCAAAGATGGGCCGAAAGCAAGGGCAGACTTGAAATCAATGGGCATCAGGTAGGAGCTTCACGCTAATGATGATGATGATGATGATGATGAGGCGAAGCAGGACACAGAAAGTCGTCGCAAAGGCAAAAAGGCCAAGAAGACCGGAAATGACTACCCTCCCACGTGCTTCACTCTAAGTCAGGAGGAGATCGAGCAGTTTTTCACCTGCCTCGTAGGAGTGAAACTTCCTTACGGTTACGCGGGGAAGATAAGCAAATACCTAGACCCAGCGAAGCAGAAGTTCAGCGGGATGAAGTCTCATGACTGTCACGTGCTGATGATGCAGATACTTCCAGTTGCAATCCATGGGATCATGGACGCGCACGTCCGTCAAATGCTATTTGGCCTATGCAACTTTTTCGATGTCATCTCTCGGAAGTCAATTGGCGTGAGGAAACTCAGAAGGATACAGGAAGATATCGTGGTGATACTATGCGAGCTTGATATGTACTTCCCGCCCGCATTCTTCGACGTTATGGTGCATCTGCTGGTCCATATCGTGGAGGATATCATCCAACTCGGGCCCATGTTCCTGCACAACATGATGCCGTTCGAAAGGATGAATGGTGTCATCAAAGGATACGTTCGCAACATGTCACGTCCAAAGGGAAGTATAGACAGGGGCTTTTTGACCGAAGAGTGCATCTCCTACTGCATGAATTATCAAGGCATCGAGAACCCCATTGGTCTGCCCGTCAACAGGCACCTCGGCAGGCTCGCTGGACGGGGTCACCATGAGGGTCGCCACAAAATGCATGTCGACTTCGAGGGTCGACTCACCGACTTTGAAAGAGCAAACCTAGTCGCGCTACAACACATAGACGTGGTCGATCCTTGGGTGGTAGAGCACAAAACCTTTATTGAGAAGACGTACAATGACCGAGGCCAACAGAGGACGGACGGAGATATAATCGAAGAGCACAACTCATGTTTCACATGTTGGTTCAAGCAGAAGCTTCTGTCGTACCCTTTACATGAGGATTCTTCCGCGGAAGAACAACTCATATTCGCCTTGTCACAGGGCGCCGAGCACAACCTGATGACCTATGAGGCGTACGATATCAACGGCTACACATTCTACACCGAGAACAAGGACATGAAGAGCGATGGTTATCAGAAGTCCGGGGTAACGATGGAATCCTACACCGGTAACGACAAGGACAGATACTACGGAAGGATCCAGGAGATCTAGGAGCTGAGCTACGCTGGAGAGAAGGTCCCGATGTTCCGTGTTAGATGGGCCAAGAGCGTCCTAAAAGAAGATCGGTATTTCACGACCATGGTTATACCCGAAGCCAAATCCAAGACCGCGGGCGCAAACGACACCGCGAAAAATGAGCCATGGGTACTGGCTTCCCAAGTGGACCAATGCTTCTTCATTACCGACCCGCCAAAGCCTAGTCGTGTTGTCGTGAGGAGAGGCAAAAGGAAGATCATTGGAATGGATGGAGTAGCCAATGAGCAAGACTTCGACAAGTACGGTGACCCGAAGATCGAACATGACGGCGACGATGAAGTAGCAGCACACACCACAAGAAGAAGCAGGACCACCCTACCTAAAGGACGTCCGTTCCACAGAAGAACTCCATTTGCGAAAAAGAAGGGCAAGAAGATTGTGAACAAATAGCTAGCTAAGATCGATTGTATTTAAATCGTAGTCTTCATTTCTCGGGCACTTTTTGGTATCATGAATATTTTTAAATTTCATGGGCACTTTTTGAATTCATGAATATTTTTTCAAATTTGATGATATTTTTTCATATTCAATAGCTATCCCCTCCCTCTCGATAGCTATCCCCCTCGCCAGATCCCCCTCGCCGCCGAGCACCCCCCCGTACCCTCCCCCGCTCCACCGCCGCCGCCGACCCCCCGCACCCTCCCCCGCTCCACTGCCGCCGCCGACACCCCGCACCCTCCCCCGCTCCACCGCCGCCATCGACACCCCACACCCTCCCCACTTCCTCATGAAAATAACAAATTTGATAAAAAAACAAGTTATTAGATGCAACAAGAAATAATGAAAAAAAAGTTACTAATGGCGCACCCTATGTGGGTGCACCATTGCTATCAGAAAAAGAAAAGTTACTAATGGCGTACCAGATGAGGGTGCACCATTGCTATCAGAAAAAAAACTACTAATGGCGCACCAGAGGCTGGTGCGCCATTGCTATAGTGTCTAGCTGGATACCCCTTCTCCCGATCCCCCCTTTCCCCTCCCTCGCTAGTTCCCTCTCCCTCGATCCACCGCACCGCTCCTTCCCTCGTCCCTCCCTCCATCGCGCCGCCGCCACCGCTGCCCCGACCCACTGCGCTGCAGCCGCCCACATGCCGCCGCCGCCTCCCTCTCCCCTTCCTCCCCCTCGAGCCCGCGACCTCCCCGCCACCACCAAATCTCTCTCGTCGGAGCTGCCCCTCGACAGCGGCTAGCCTCGTCGGACGCGGTCCTCGACGGCGGCGCGAGCCTCCCCGCGCGGCTGCTGCTCATCGACGACGGTAGTCTCTGTCCCTCCCTCCCTCTATCCCCCGCTCATCCCCATGCCCCCACGGGGCGGCGACCTAGGGTTAGGAGCAGGAGCTCGCCGCCGCCGCCCCGTCGTGCCGCTGCTGCTGCTTCTTGCAGCATGCCCTTGCATCTGGGAAGCGATCAAGCTCATTAAAGGTGCCCCTCCCCTTCCCCCTATGGATCCGATTTGATGGTGAATTGCAGGTCCAAGCCATTGTCTTTGATCAAGATTATAGATTTCTGATAATTATACTGAATCTTGAAGTGTAATGTCAACTGAATCTATTGGCAGAGTTCATATTTAGACTGAATGTTTACTAGTCCTATCAATAGCATACTGAATATTTAGACAGTTTAATCTTGAAGTATAGACTGAATGTTTAGACAGAGTTCTTATTCATGTCTAATTGTATTGACAGAGTTCAATGTACTCCCGTCAATAGAATCAAAACTAATTTATTACCTTTCCATATGAACTTTACTGAAAAAATCAATTAAATTCAGTCACCATTCTGAATTTTGACAGTACTCTACAAACTGCTTCAAAATTAGTCCACACAAACAAGTGCATTTTTCTAGACCTGCTTGTAAATTATTCCAGTTTGAAACTGAGATCTGCATGTACTGTCATAATTTCCAGTTTGTATAATTAGAGTATTGAAGATGTGTATTTTCAATTTAGATAGGGGTAGGTTTGCTCAACAACAATCAATAAGATCTCAATAATACTCATGCCACAACAATCAGTAAGATTGAGATCTTCTTGCAATCTTTGTTTACAGCAGCACAATGAGATTACCAGTGAACTTTTACACACAAGCATGAATTTGTGTACTGTGACTATCTACCTAGCTACTGTTCTGAATCTCCTATGTACTGCTTCTTCCTTCTCCAAGATTATGACATGACAAGTGCTTAATAGTTCAATTTATCAATAGCTCCATCTTAGAAATTTATTTGTAAAATGGCAAAGATTATGACATGACAAATGCCTAACATGTTCAGTAAACTACAGTGAACATCTTTCTCCAAGTAATTATTTGTATACCATGTGATTTATATATTTGAGGTGCACAACCTTTATGTTGTGAATATCTTGTCCACAGATTGTTCAAGTAGTTACAACTTGGTCATCACTGTCTTTACCTGACCTATTGCAGATCTTGTGAGAATTGTAGTGCTCAAACTGTCTGATTTAAGAATCAGCTAGGAGAGTGCCTGCTGATTAGTGTTTATTTGCTTTTTTGGCGCTTAATTGGTTATTTGTCTGAAGTAGTGTTAGTTCTGATCATGATTGTTGTGCTTATGGCTTTAGAAAATGATAAACTGTTTGAATCTGATAGGCACGTGTCCTTTTAGATTTTGTTGGTAAATCTGTTTTATTCAATTGTGTACCTAAATTACTCTAGTGATAGGAGTAGTAGTGGTGGCCATCTAGTTGGACTACTACTGCTAGGACTTGCTCCAGATTTTAGGATTTCTTTTATTTTAGGATTTATTTTCTTCTAGGACTAGGTTTTTATTATTTTTCTGTTGTGATTGTTTTTTGAGCTCTTTCTTTTTCATTTCCTACTATCCTTATCCTAATTATCTTAAATTGTTATGATGTGTGTAACAGGATTATATCTTGGATTTGCTAGTGGACTTTGGGAGTTTCTTAGCCAGCTTGGTGACTCCATATTTTCACTATTTCAGCCAGTCTTTTGTAAGCATTAAACTTTCAGCACTATATATGTGTATGACGATCCTCCTTTCAGCAAGTCTGTTTGCTTCCTAAAATAGGAATGGGCCTCCTTTCCTATATATGTGTATGATGATCCTCCTTTCCTACAGTAGTATAGCACTTGCAGTAGTATGGCACTTGCAGTAGTATGGCACTTGCAGTAGTGGTGCCTACACAAGATACAGTTCAGATTTGAATTGTTTCAGAAATTAGTATGACCAAAGATGCTATTTTATATAAATGGGCTGCTGTAGAACTGTTCTTCATCTTTACAGTGATGTTGTATAGAAATATGCTGAATTTTCTGCTCTGATTGTTGCTCAAAGAAATTTAGCAAAAAAATGGGGTCCTGGGATACGCCGCTGCTGCTTATTGAGGCCCTTGAGAGGCCCTTCATGTCGTGATGATTTTGCAGGTACCCCGAGAGGCCCTTGAGTTTGCCGGAATGTCGATTAACTTCCGTTCCGGCAAATTTGGGTACTCCATATGTCCTATTTTCAGCAAAGGTCATGCTGAAATTTTCCGTGAATTTTAGCATGACTTTGCTAAAAATCGGACATATGGGGTACTTGCTACTAATGCATGGGCCGGGGTATCTTAGTACTCAATTAAGTAGGATCAACTGCCCCTTTAATCTTGCTGCATTAAACCATAGGTGGCAATAGAGCCAAGTGATTAGGCCCAACTTAGAATTCTCCTCAGCATCGATAAACCCTAGATGATAAACCCAACACATGTGGCAATAGAGCCAAGTGATTAGTGCCAAGTGATTAGGCCCAATCTAGGGTGCCTCGGCATCTAAACCCTAAATGATGAAAACTTAACTTGGCTGCCCCGGATGCCTCGGTGTCGATGAGAACCTAAATGATGTACGCTTAGGCTTTTACGGTGCCTCGACATCGACAAACCCTAAATGATAAAAGCTTAGCTTTTAGGATGCCTCGGTGTCGACAAACCCTAAATGATGAGACCATGATCTTGTTCCTTGACAATAACCAACTTTTTGACCAAACTGTTTTCCTATTTAGAGTGAAACATGGCCAACCACGATGAGGCCGGCGGTTCGGGCGGCAAGCAATTCTGGGAGCTGTCCCAGGAGATGGAGGAAAAACTTCACCGCTATGAGGACGCCGCGGAAGACACCGATCCTGACTACACTACCCGTAGTGGAGTTGGGGATGACACCACTGATGGTGCCGCGAGGATGCCACCACTGATGATGGTGGCGCACAAACAGATGGCAGCCAACCGAAGAAGCAAAGGAAGGACCGGCGCCCGAATGCGCTCCGCACCCTAAAGGAGGATTACTCAAGTGGACTCTCACGGGCATCCAATGGAGCCCAAACATATAGTCAAGGGGTACTCGCAGCATCTCGGGTGCATTCTCCGGAGCACCGTCTCGATCAACACCGAGAACCTTAGGCATAAGGACCACGGGAATTTGCGCAACCTCCTCTTCATGAATTTGCACGAACGATACAAGTTCCCCGCCGAATTTGAAAACACATGCCTCTCAGGGAATAAAGTGAACAGTGCCGCCCTCACGAGGATGAGCACGACTCTGTCTAGTTGGAGAAGCGCGGTGAAGAGAATGATTGATAAAGGTGATAGTTATGAGAAGATCAAGGCGAAAAATCCTTCGATCAACGAAGATGACTACAAGGAGTTCAAGATCAAGTGCGAGAGCAGCGCAACCTCCGAATCAAGTCAGTGGGGGAAAGAAATGCGGGAGTTGAACTTAGGGGAACACAAACTCGGTCCTGGCGGTTACAGAGTGGCGGAGCCTATATGGGACAAGGAGGACGCGGAGCGTGCCGAGCAAGGCCTACCGCCCCGTTTCGAGAAATACAACGGTGACAAGCAGACCAGGAACTTTGTCAGGGCCCGGTACAAGGAGGACCCGATAACAAAGGAGCTTACCACGGATCCGAAGACCAGGGCGCTTGAGCTTGTTCTGGTAAGGAATACACCCCCGCGTAATTAGCTCCATATGGTTGCACTCTAATTAATCTCCAATATTTCAAAATGGTTCACATTCCTTTCGCAGGACACTGAAAGCAGTAGCGCGGGGTTGTCTCAGAGCTCCCCTTTCGACACCCCTTTAAATAGGGCGTTGAACGTAATGAAAAACAAGGATAAGCTCACTAAGCCGACGTCAGCTGGTCGTGTGGCCGGCAAAGGCTTGTCCACAAAATGGGGGTCATACTATACCGCTGGTGTGCGGAAGGAGAAAAAGACCAGCTCGGAAAGCCAGACGCGCGAGGTTGAAGCACTCAAGGCACAAGTGGCGCGGATTCCGGAGCTTGTCCAAGAGCAAGTGGAACAACAACTGGGAACGAAGCTCAACGCCATTGTGCCTACGTTGATTCATCGGCTGACGACGTGGATTGTGGGCGGCCAATAGGGGCCTCCCCCGGTTCCCAACTTCACGGCCAGCAACTCGCACAGCGCGCAGGCGGCGCCATTGGTGTCTCCGACGACGCCATTGGTGTCTCCGGCGGAGGCGGTATTCGTGTCTCCGGCGCCGGCACGGGCATTGGAGCTTAATGCACCCGGGTGTACGCCGGCCGGCACCTCGCCAGCAAGCGCCCCCTCCGTCAGTTGCATGCCCGCCGTTGGCGGTGCCTCGACATTATCCGAGCTCGACGGCATCACGGTAACTAAGCCTCTCGGCCGATGACTTCATCTCCTTGCCTTTGACTGGGCATCCCTGAAGCCCTACATGTTTTCGCAGGGCGCCGCCGACGTTCCTTGCACTCTTCTGCACTTCGTGGGCGGTGAGTTGGTCGATGTCGCCAAGGGCAGAATCGTTCAACCGGGCAACCCCATGTTGCACGGTAATCCGATGCCACCCACAGTGTATAGGGTTGACGTGGTTCGGGTGCTGCCAGGCTGCGACGAGCTGTTACCTCCGATTCGACCCGCTGGGCTGACGAAGAAGATGAGATGACCCTCAGCGCCTGTGTAAACTGGCCCCTCCTTTGGCCGAAGAGCCAGATTCGTTTGGGGGCGGGGGACACCACCCCACAGACAAGACCGCCAGTCATGCCGGCGCCAAGCCATGGCAAGAACGCCGCAATGCTACCGGACCTGCCGGACATCCCTATGCCGGACATCCCTATGGCACAGGATACAGACATCCCTATGGCACAGGATCTGGACGACGACGACAACAACGATGGTACATTTACCAATGTCTATAAGTACTTTGCCGAACATGGGTACGCTGACGAGTTCTGCGGGCCTCTTTCTCAAGAACCCAACCAAGGCGACCGCAATCTAGCTGGTACGACAGAGAAATCCAATTGCAACAGGCGTCGTCTGGCATTTAGTTCTCAGGAGACGCCTCTAGCTCCCGCCTTCACCGATCCTCAGATAGCTGAGGTGCGAAATATTATCAGCCCCAACACGCTCAAGAAGGCGGTCTGTGAGCAGAACTCGGTCCCATTACAGGAGATCAAGAAGAAGGGACGGAAACAAAAGACTAACAAGGGCGCCGGTGCGAGCCAGCCGGCACCGAGTTCGATCCGTGCTCAGGACGGGCCACTTTCACCTAAGGATATCTCGAGGAGGGTGCATGTGGCGGGTAGGGCGATGCTACCGCCAAATATGCTCAATGCTGCAACCGGTGCTATGTGGTGTCTGCACGACTGTGTTCTTTATTTGGAGAAGCGGCGTCTCAGAGAGAATGATGTGGCATACCCGGTTTTCGTGGCCAAGGTGCCAGAGGGCAAGGGATTTGTGGATGGCGACATCGGGGGTACGATCGTCCTGCGGTTTGATGACATCTTTGCTATGTTTAACCTTCATCCGCTGCACTACACCTTCGTTCGGCTGTTTTCGCTGAGTATGGAGATGCGGATCATTAGAGACAAGACCCCGGACATCGTGATAGTCGACCCCTTCTACATGCATGCCAAGCACTTGAGCAGCGCTGGGGACCGCCAAGTTGTGAGGTCACACCTCGAAGGCGTCATTCTGGCAAACCCAGATAAGGATAACTTCCTTGTGGCTTACTTTCCCGAGTAAGTCATCCCTTAACCGCCCCGTAACATATGATTTCTTAGATTTCGATCGTTCTTTGTTTTCTAACATTCCGTGTTCTATGCAGTGACACACATTGCACACTCATCCTCTTAAGCCCGAAATATTCCATGGCCATGTATTTCGACCCGAACCGTAACTCCAAGGTAGACTACACAAATGTCAAGAAAGTTCTTGATGATGTTCTCCCCGGCTACGCCAAATCTGGAGGCACCTTCACCAGGGCAGTTCGTAAGTACGACAAGCACACCTTCTCACACAATACGAAGTTCTGCTGCGTCAAGAAGCCGCCTGGCGGTTAGAAGGATGCCTACTACGCCCTCCATCACATGCGGGCGATCGTAAGGGACCATCATCACCTTCTGCTACCAGATAGTCTCAAAGATTGGGCTGCGAGGTTGTCGGCAACCCAGGACGCGGGCCTCAGACAAGAACTCTTTCACATCCAGTCGGAGTTTGCGAACATCATCCATCAAGATGTCCTGCATACCTCGGGGCTGTTCTTCCGCAGATATCAACCGTCCAACAGTGAGATAGATGGAAGGCTACAAATGCTGGGTGACAACGACCGCGATTTCATGACCATCACGACAGACGGCGGCTTCATCCACGCTCCTGTCCGATGAGTCGAGTCAAAAGTAGTGATGTGTAGTTCTGAAACATTGATTGGCTCATGTTGTAATTAAACTTTAATGAATTCGTATGTCTCTTTGGTTTGGACAGTCGTTCAACTTAGATGTAATCGATGCTATTTATTAGTAGGACCATGAATCGTGCTATTAATTTCTTGCTTTTCTCTTCCGATCCTTTTGTTGCATACTTACATATTGCTTATATTGTCTGTTGTTTGGCTTGTGCATAGAGATGCCGTCGTATGTCGTGTACAAGGGTAAGGTTTCCGGAGTCTACGACGACTGGGAGGAGTGTCGGAGACAGGTTCACCGTTTCAGCGATAACAGTTACAAAGGGTACACCACTAGGGCGGAGGCCAAATCTAGATACGCCCGCTATCTAGCGGGAGAGAGGAGGGAGCGTTGGCGGATGAAGACCAGTTTGATCGCGGTGATGCTCATCATGATGACCGCAGCTCCCTTCTATGTGATGGTAGTTTAGATGATCGATATCGACTTGTAATGTGAAGACAAACTCGATACTCGCGGTCTTGAGACTTGTAATGTTTTATCTTTGTTCGGTCTTTTGAATTCGGAGACTAATATGATGAATTGTATTCGGAGACTAATCTTCTATTGTATTCGATGAATCTGATGTTGCTGTGTGTTGCTGTCTATATTCTGTCCAATAATATATTTTGTAACCTGTGCAAAAATCAGAGAAGTAAAACAAAAACAAAAACAAATATTCATACTAATGGCGCATCACCTCCAGGTGCGCCATTAGTATGCCAAAGGATACTAATGGCGCATCACCATAGAGTGCGCCATTAGTATGACAAAGCACATGGTTTCGTATGCCCCACGGGAGGCACACTAATGGCGCATGGTGTTACATACTAATGGCGCACATCTTGCTGCGCCATTAGTATACCAGATACTAATGGCGCACCAGTGGTGCGCCATTAGTAAAAAATACTAGTGGCGTGGTACTAATAGCGCACTGGTAGTGCGCCATTAGTAGACAAAATCGGTGCGCCATTAGTAGGCCTTTTCCTAGTAGTGATGGTTTAATTCTACATAGGCCAAGAAACTTCTTTTTCTAGAACGATCATCATGTGAGCATTGATTCTTTATCTAATGGAACTTGAGCAGTTGCATAAACTTGTGTGTAACTTGATTGCTTAAAATGACCATGTCTCAACTCCATGTAAGAAATGTATCAATCTTATGATATTATTTTGGTTAGCATTGCTATGCGGTGAAGTAAATTTATAGCTGGATTCAAAAACCGAAGAGACTCTCAATCATCTAAAAAACCAAAATAGATGATTCATATGGATTAGAAAACAAACCAAATCATGTTGAGTACTAGTACTTAACACCACAACCTTCAGTGTCCTACATACCTGAAAACCAGTTCTAAACTTACTCTGGACTTTCACTATCCCAGGTAAAAATACTTCAGTGCAGGAATAGTAAGTCAAAGGAACATAGATCCTCATGACTACCAACAAGAGTTCATATAGAAGGAAATCAAGTGGCAAAGTTTTGCAGAGGAGAACGCTACTAACAATTTGTCACAACTGACAGCCATCAGTTCAATAGGACAACAAAATGTCCAAGAAAAGAGCAAAACGGCCCCATGTTATTACTTGTATTTGATACCTCCTCCATTCCAATGAATAAGAGGTACACACACCCCAAAATTAAATTTTGACCATAAATCAGGCCAATAAAATATGGATTATATGTAATAAAAATTACACCATTGAATCAGTCACAAAAATATGCACTATTGATCAATTTTAATGTCAAAATTAGGGTTTGGGAAGCGTGTACGCCTCATTCAATGGAATGGAGGGAGTATCCATCTATTCTAGATCGTTATCTCAAGTTGTTGTAGGTTCAAATGTCCCAGGTGGGATTCCATGTTTCCTAGGGCCTCCCTCGTCGCCAAATGCATAGTTGGTTCTGATCATACCCCCTTAATCCTTGACAATGGTTCTTTTAATCTTAGACCTCTGGCTAGATTTCAATTTCACGCCTCTTGGCTGATTGTCGATGGTTTTGTAGAGATGGTGGCCTCGAAGATATCCCTCCTTCTCTCCTCCAATGCTCGCTCCTTTGGGCCTCTGGATGACTAGCACTCGTGCTCTTACAACCTTCGTAAATTTCTTAGAGGTTGGTCTCGCAATCGTGCGGTGGAGCATCGGCATTCCAAATTATTCCTTGAGGCACATATCGCGTCTCTTGATCTCGCGGCCGACTCCACTGGGCTCTCTGATGATGGCTGGGCGGTTCGATATAACCTTGAGGCCGCATTAATGCAGTTGCACCACCAGGCTGAGGTTTATTGGCGCCAGCGGGGCACTCTCAATTGGACTCTAAAAGGTGACTCCCCTACGGCTTATTTCTTTGTGATTGCGAACGGTAGGAGAAGGCACTATGGTATCAATAGCCTGATTATTAATGGTGTGCGCTCTTCGGATCAGTCTGCTATTATGGATCACGTGGTGGAATTCTTTTCTTCGTTGCTGGGGGCTGAGCCTCATTCGGGCTTCTCTATATCCCCTTCCCTCTGGACCATTGGCCTAAAAATTTCTCCTAAGGAAAATGCTTCTTTGATGATTCCCCTTTCTGATCAGGAAATATAGGATGTTGTTAATTCTGCTAATCTTAATGCTGCCTCTGGGCCAGATGGCTTCTCTATCCCTTTGTTTCGGAAATTCTGGCCTCAGCTGAAACAGCTGGTTTGCAATGTCATCCAGGGTTTTTGTCTTGGTACTATCGATATCTCCAGCCTGAACTACGCAGTGATTTCCCTGATCCCCAAGGTTAAGGGTGCTGAATTAATCTCTCAATTCCGACCTATTGCTTTGATCAATAACTTTGCCAAATTTCCGGCTAAGGGATTTGCGAATTGACTGTCCCCGGTTGCGCATAGAGTTATCAGCCCCTTCCAATTTGCATTCATCAAAGGTCGTTTCATTCTAGATGGTATCTTATCTTTGCACGAGATTGTGCATGACCTTCACTCTCGAAGATCTAAAGCGATTATCCTTAAGTTAGATTTTGAGAAAGTTTATGACTTGGTTAGTTGGTCTTTCCTCAAACAGGTCTTGCTTGCGAAAGGCTTCGATGGAGCTTATGTGCATCATGTCATGCAGTTGGTCTCGGGTGGCCATACTGTCGTTTCAGTGAATGGGTTCATTAGTAATTTCTTTGCCAATGGCAGAGGTCTCCATCAAGGGGATCCTGCCTCCTCTGTTCTTTTTAATTTTGTGGCCAATGCCTTTTCTTGCATGCTCACTAGGGCGGCCCAATGTGGCCACATCATTCCAGTGGTCTCCCATCTACTCCCGGATGGGGTTTCTCATTTGCAATATGCTCATGACACAATTATCTTGGTGGATCTGGACGATTCATGTATTGCCAGCATTAAATTCATCTTGCCATGTTTTGAAGCTGTCTCGGGCCTTAAGATTAATTTCTCGAAAAGTGAGGTCTTAGTGACGGGTGTTGATGACGCGGAAGCCTTGCGGGTGGCCATGCTTCTTAATTGTTCCTTGGGCTCCTTCCCCTTTAAGTATTTAGGCCTTCCAATCTCTCTTGTCTTGCTTCACTCTAAGGACTTTGCTCCGGCGGTGGCTAAGGTGGGTAAGAGGGTGCTTCCTTGGAGGGGGAGATATAGTACCAACGCTGGCAAAGTTGCTCTAATTAATTCCTGCTTATCTTCCCTTCCTATGTTCCTTATGGGCTTCTATCTTCTTTCGGGTGGCGTTCATGCTGGCTTTGACAAACATAGGGGAGCCTTTTACTAGAACTCCACGGACAACAAATGGAAATATAGGCTGGTCAAGTGGCAACATATGTGTAAACCTAAAAACCTCGGGGGGTTAGGCATTATTAATATGCAGGTGATGAACAAATGTTTGCTTATTAAGTGGTGGTGGAAAATTATGACTAGCGGGGCGATTCCCTTTGGTTTTTGATTCTCAAGGCTAAATACTTCCCACACTTTAGCCCGCTGTTTGCCGCCGCTCGTCGCGGATCTCAATTCTTGAAGAACCTTGTCAAAGGTAGGCCTATTTTCCTGGAACATGTAAAATTTATCGTGGGTAACTAGACTGCAGTCCGCTTCTGGCTGGACTAGTGGTCTGGGGATCCCCCTCTAGCTGTTAGTTTTCCGGTTCTGTTTTTGTATTGTCCTAAACCGGACATCTCCACCGCAGAGGTGGCGGCAAATAACTGGGATCTGGCTTTTCGTCATTCCCTGTCTCCTGAAGGGTTGGAAGACTCACAAAGTTTCTCTGCCCTCTTCCCTGTGCTCTCAGAGTCGTCTGATACTGTGGTTTGGCCTTACTCGGCCTCTGGCAGGTTTTCGGTTAAGTCGCTGTACTCTAGGCTTATCGGTAGTACCCCTTCGAGCAGATTTTCTTGTGTCTGGAAATCCAAAGTGCCTCCTAATATTAAAATTTTCCATTGGCAAGCTTTTTGAGGCCGCCTCCCAGCAGCTGACCAGATTCACAAGCGCAATGGGCCAGGCTCAGAGTTCTGCCATCTGTGTGGTGCCTTGGAAAACTCGAAACACATCTTTTTCCATTGTGTGCTGGCCAAGTTGGTTTGGAGTTGTGTCAAATCTTGGCTTCAGGTTTCTTGGAACCCTTCCTCATTCTCTGAGCTTAGAGACCTAGCCAAAGTTTTGGTTGGGGTTACCAAGAGGGTGTTCTGGGTCGGCATGGGTGCCTTATGTTGGGCTCTTTGGACTATTAGGAACAAATTTACTATTGAGCATATATTCCCTTCTAAGCCTGCTGACGTTCTTTTCAAATCATGTATACTATTGCAGCAGTGGAGATTATCGACTAAGGAGGAAGATCGGGATGCCCTGGACTTGCTCATCGCCAAAATTCGGGCTTCGACATCCCACATCTTCGGGCTGGATCACGTCGTCTAATCATGGTGTCGCTGTCCTCGTCGTTTGGTTCTAGTCTTCTCCCTTCCGGCCTGCGCGCCGAGTATGGCAGGTTGCCTCTACACCTTACTTCCGTTTGATGGTCCCAAACTTTCTGTTCGATGATTCACTTTGTTTCGCCTGTTGGCTATGTTTATGTTCGGGTCTATGACGCTGCCGTGTGGCTTTATTTATAAAGTCGGGCTATGGCCTTTCACTAAAAACTTATAGAGAAAAAGAGTCGGGTTTTCTCTTTTTTTGTTTTCTTTTGTTTTTGCTTCTCTTGGTTTTTCATTGTTTATACAATTTTATTATTTTCTTTTTCCTTTGGTTTATTTTGTTTCTTTTTTGGTTTTCATTTATTTTTTCTTTGTTTCTTTTTGTTTTTCATTCTACATTCTTATATACATGATAATGTTTTTTTCAAATACTTGTTCAACATTTTTAAATACTTGTTCAATATTTCTAAACACCTGCCCAACATTTCTATATACATGATCAACATTTTTTGAAATACTTGTTCAATATTTTTCAAATACTTATTCAACATTTTCTGAATACTTGTCCAATTTTTTTTCAAATACTTGTTCAACAGTTTTAATACTTATTTAAGATTTTTCAAATACTTGTTCAACATTTTTTAATAGTTATTCAACATTTTTTTAAATAATTGTTCCACATTTTATCAAATGTGTTTTTGAAGAGTGTTTTTTATAATATATATGAATATTTTAAAGTATACATGAAAGTATAAAAATAAAGCAAAAAATGAGAACAAAAAAAAAGGTCGTGGCCTCCCGCGTGGCTGGGCCGACTCATTTGGGGCTCCCCCGACGCGTGAGCTTCCCCCTGTCTCGCTTAAAGCGAGACATAGGCTGCACTGCCAGCGGTCACGGCGATCTGGATCAGGGCGGCTCGCTAGGAGCGTTTGAATTCGCTCCTGGGCCGAGATGAGTTGCGCAATGTTGTTGGGCCGGTGAGTATCAGTGGGCCGGGGTCCGTTGGGTATGAGGGCCAGTAGGAACCGGTACTGCTCAATAATGAGGGAGTCGAGGCAGGCAGTGCGTTTAGATCGACGTTGCCGTCTCCCTCACCGTGTCCTAGGGTTTTTGTTTGTCGGACTCCGCGACTATGCTCCGCGGGGATTGGCCGGGCTCGCCGCATCTTGCCTCTCGGTGCCATGGCGGGGCGTGGTGGAGATCCACCGCCCGGAAAGAAACCGGCTGCGCCTGGCGGGGTGAGTCGCGCTGGTGGAGCGCCGCCGCCGGGTGCAGGCAGCAGCTGAGGCGTTGCGCCCGTGCCGGCGACTGGCGCTGGGTGTCAGTGTCAAAATCGGCGGATCTCGGGTAGGGGGTCCCGATCTATGCATCTTAGGCTGATGGTAACAGGAAGTAAGGGACACAATGTTTACCCAGGTTCGGGCCCTCTCGATGGAGGTAAAACCCTACTTCCTGCTTGATTAATATTGAAGATATGAGTAGTACAAGAGTAGATCTACCACGAGATCGTAGAGGCTAAACCCTAGGAGCTAGCCTATGATGGTATGATTGTAATTGTGATCGGCCTTCCAAGGACCATCCTCTCCGGTTTATATAGACACCGGAGAGAGCTAGGGTTTACATGGAGTCGCTTACAAGGAAGGAAATACAATATCCGGATCGCAAACCTTGTCTTCCACGCAAAGGAGAGTCCCATCCGGACACGGACCGGAGTCTTGAGTCTTGTATCTTCACGCTTCAATAGTCCGAACGATGTATATAGTTCGGCTGTCCGGATACCCCCTAATCCAGGACTCCCTCAGTAGCCCCTGAACCAGGCTTCAATGACGGTGAGTCTGACGCGCAGTCTTGTCTTCGGCATTGCAAGGCGGGTTCCTCCTTCCGAATACTCCAAGGTTATTATCGAACAAGTAGACTGTGTTCGGATCTGCAAAATGATCTTCACATACCACCATAGAGAGAATGATACTTCAGCTGACAACTTTTTAGACGATGTGATATGTCATTATGGTCGGGACATTATTCGAACCATTTTCCCACAACCAGCCACATCGTGTATTACGAGGCGGTTTCCTTGACACGTCTTTTCAAAGAAGAGATCGTGTCCCCCTATCGCGGGATTCTCATCAATACGGGTATGGGTAATCCCACCGTGCCATCAGTCGTGGCGCTTGGGAAGTAAGTGATTTTTAATGGGCAAGTGGGGAGGTGCACCATTTTCATCGCCTCTATAAAGGGATAAAGGACCCTCATTTTTACCCACGCCGTCCTCCTCCTTTGCCCCTCCTTACCTCCCCGAGCTCCAGCACCCTAGTCCAAGTCTTCTCCGCATAGCTAAACATGTCCGGAGCAGGAGGCAAGTGGGTGGCCTCCACCGTGATGGAGAAGCACATCATGAATCTTCGGGCGGCCGGATACTTGGCCGCAGACATAGCGCACCGGCTACCAGACGACGGGCAGGTCACTCCAACTCCGGGACCCCACGAGAGGGTCGTGTTTCCCGTCCACTTCGTCCGTGGACTGGGGTTTCCACTTCACCCCTTCGTCCGCGGGCTCATGTTCAACTACGGGCTAGATTTCCATGATCTAGCTCCGAACTTTGTCCTCAACATCTCGGTGCTCATCGTCGTATGCGAGGCCTTCCTCTGCATCAAGCCTCATTTAGGCTTGTTGCTGCAAATCTTCTGCGTGAAGCCGAAGATCATGAGCGGCCAGCAAGCAGAGTGTGGAGGAGTCATGGTGGGCAAGATGCCCAACATCACCTGGCTTGATGGATCCTTTGCAGAAACCATGAAGGGGTGGCAGTCAGGGTGGTTCTACATCACCGAGCCGTGCAACGCCAACTGGGCAGCGGCCCCCGAATTCTGATCCGGAACCCCCATGCGGCTCACCTCCTGGGAAAAGAAGGGCCTGTCCTGGGGCGAATCTACAAAGCTGACCGGCTCCAAAACCGTATAAAGAGCATGAAAGACAAGAACATCAAACTTGTCAACGTGATCCAGGTCATGCTCGTTCGCCGGATTCTGCCGTGCCAAAGACGATCATTCAATCTGTGGGAGTTCGTTCCAACCGAACACCAGACGCTTCAGAGCTCTACGGCATGAAGCACGAAGACGCGTGGAAGGCGTTGTTCAAGGCCTCCGAAGTACCTCCTCTCACATCCGAGGACGGCGGGCTCCACGCCACGCGGCCTCCTAATCAGGTGAGTTTTCAGGCTACCACCGGATTCAGTTCTTCCCAATATATTCATGAGGGAGCCTCAAGTAATTGTGCATATTTGTTCAAGATTACGTGGCGATAGCGGAGCAGATTGACTGTCCAGCTCCGCTGCCAGAAGACCCGGCTGATGATCTCCTGACGGAGATGCTGGTCCCGGCGCCCTACAAGGTGCCGGAGAAGAAGGCCGGAAAGAAGGCCCCAGGGATCCGAAAGGGTCTTCGGTGTAAGGTCGCATCGGAAGCCTCGTTCGAAGATGACGAGGCACACTCCTCCCCCGAAGAGGAGGAAGAAGAAGAAGAAGAGGAGTCCGCCCCATTCGGAGAGGACGGGGGGCCTGAGAGGGCGGACCAGGGGGCCAGGAGAGGCCCCCGGTGCAAGGCCGTCAACCCTCGTCGTCCGATGACGACGAGGCAGATTCCTCCCACGGAGGCGGGGGAAAACAAGAAGAAACTCCACCTCCCCGTATTTGGGAGGGGGGGGGGGAAGAGGAAGGCCGCCCCGGAGGGGGAGCCTGGGACGTCCAAGAAGGGAAAGGTGTCCCTTCCGGACTACTCCGCCACCACCGCCGATAGCAAGGAGGGGTGGTTGCCCAGGAAGAAGCCCCTAGTGTAATCGTAAGTATCCGCACTCTATCATAATTCTGCTTCATAGCTTTGTTATAACGCCGAACTTGTATTTAGTCCGGCCAGGGTCCATCCCGAGGTGTCGTCATCGCATGGTTCCTTGAGTGAGTCGGCAATGAACTCACTTCCGATGGCCACTAGAACTCAGCCTGCGGATGACACAGAGGTGTTGTCCCAAAGGCTCCCAGAGCGGGGGGAGGTGGATCTGGAGGCGCCCCAAGGCGGATTCCATACGTTGGACACGCGGGGTTCAAGATCCCCACGGATCGTGTTGATGAGAGCCGCCGTAAGCCGGACTCTCAGCCGAACACTGTTCCGGAACCTCCCGTGGTTCCGGACTCAGGCGGGCAGCCCCTCGTTAAGGAGGGCGAGCTGTCTGTGCTGAGGACTTCCGCTATGCCCGAGGCGTCGGATTGTCTGCTCGAAGTGCTTCGAGGCGCTTCCATGGATGAAGAGCACCGTACTCTTATGAGTGCGGTGATTCAGAAGGTTTTGTCTGCCAAGAGCGGACTAACCGAAGCTTGCACTAGCCTACTAACAGGCTTTGAGGTAAGTAATAAAAATGTGTGAAATTACCACCCGATAGGTAGTAGCGCCTGATACTCTGTTTGGTGTTCAGAAAGAAAGACCAAACGGAGGGTCAATTATAATCCGTAGGAGTCGAACAATAAGTTTGAATGTGAATAAACAGGCTGTGCTGCTTGCCGCTGCTGTCCGTACGACCGAGATCGCCGGATTAAAACAGGACCTGGAGCAGGCGCAGGGAGAGCTCGACCTTACGAGGAGGCAGCTTGAAGAGAACAAAGGTGAATGATTCCCCTCTCTCATGTAATGAAGGATAGATAAAATTGGTCATTCTAACTATGAAGCGTCGTGAATTTGTAACAGGGGCCACCATCGAAGTGGCATCTCTAAAGAAAGCGCCGTGCAAGGCCAAACACAAGGCGGCCTTGGAACGCAAGGAGTGCGAAAAACAAGATGCTAGAGTGGGCGAGGTACAACAAGAGCTCCAGGAGCTCGGCAAAAAGTTCGAGTCTGTGGAGCATGAGCTTAAGGCGAAAGAGGCCGAGCTTGCGAAGGCCCGTGCAAGTATAAAAGACGCCAGGCCGAAGCCGAGAAGGCACAACAGGAAATCCAGGAGGCCAAAAAGATAGCGGCGGGTAAGAAATTCTTTATGCAAAGCAAACATGTGGAGGAGGCGTTTCTTTTACTTACCCGATTCCGGAGCTCTCCAGGGGCATTCGCAGATCTGCCACGCATCGTATCAGATGCCGCGGAGTTCTACCGTGCCTAGGAGGGGAGCTCAGTGGAGAAGCTATTCTGGTCCAGTATGTTGGGGCCGAACATCCAACGCCTCTGAGTGACCAACTGAAGCAGTTGGTCGAACTCCACAGGATGACCGAAGTGGCTATGAAGGATTTCATAGTCCGGATGTGGCCCGGTGAGCTCCTGCCCACCAGCTACTTCGGCCTGATCAAGCGGATGGTGAATGCATTTCCGTGACTCAAAGTCGTCAAGCGATCCATTTGCATTGAGGGTGCCCGCCGGGCCTTTGCCCGTGCGAAGGTGCATTGGGGCAAGCTGGATGCGGAGAAGCTGGTGAAGGATGGGCCGCTGGAGGGCAAGGCGCATCGCTATCGGGAGAAGTATTACAATGGCGTTATGAAGGGCGCTCGCCTCGTGGCCGATGAATGTACCAAGGACACCATTTTAGAATGAATTCACTTCTGTCATGTTTGTAATATAAGGGCGAAGTTACTTGCGCTATGTAGCGCTTTTTTTATTTAAAATATTACCTTCTGTGCGGCTGTTTATAAAATACTGAAAGTAGGCCAGTCGTCGGCTTCCGTCCCCATGTAACTAGTACTGGGGTGTTCGTGGAAAACCCGGACACTCTTTATCCAAATGTTTGGTTCCTTAAGGAGGTGTCCGGCGCCGCGAACAAGGAAATCGGACTATGCGGCTTTATAACCTTCACTTAGCCATAGAAGTCTACAATTTTAAATTTCGGCGAAGCCCCTAGAATCCGGAAGGCCGAATTGGGGCGCTATATACGCCTAGATCGGACGAAGCCGATTTATCGCCTGAAGCGGAAAATTCTTTAAGGATTTGAAGACCTCTCGAACAGCGACCAGCTCTCGCCTCATCATGTCGGTCAGTTTTCGGCTTTCTCTACTGAGGTGCTCGTCCGGAAGAACCGGGACACAATCTCAGTAGTTCTCCCTGCGCTACCTTAGCCGATATAACAGAACGTAAGGCACCAAAATAACGGAGCCAGGCTAACCCAACTGTAGATCCAAGACATGATTCGGAGATGATGCATATAGTGCTATAAGTTCGGGGTGCCGCACTGTGGAAAGTGTTCGGACTTGTCTTGCCGTATTATGGGGCGCCATAAGAATCCCCTGGCAAACTTGAACGTACCAAGGTGTACGGATGCAATATCAAATAAACATTTGTAAGAAGAAATGCTCAAATAAGAATAATAAGCTGACGCTATATATGGTCTCCCTTGATGAATAATACGTTTAAGCGTATGTTTACAATGAATGCATTAAGTGGAGATAAATAGGATTATTTGACATATCCTATCCAGGGGCAAGCTACATACAGATAGATAAAACAGGTATAACAATCGTAAATAGATTCCACCTGGGTATTTTCTTCTGTACGCAAAGCCTGTTGCCTCCTTGGTTTTCTCTCCTATGTAAGTCCGACAATCCGGCTCTTCTGGAGAAGCTGCACTAAAGCAATGTCCTGAAAGGTAAAAGGAAAGGTTATGAAGGTATGTTGCGGTGATACCGCACTGTTGACCGAGCCACTACTGCGCCTCCGCCTGTGCCCATGGTATTTTGAGTGCGTAATTGTGTACGCGTGACACGAATGCTGCTTTGATGGGATCTGAGCGGAGGCCGGACTGCTAGTCGTGCTCTTGGCGTGCCTCGTGATCCTATTGCGGGGTGCTCCGAACTCGCTTGACGGTGCTTGAGGTTGTCGTCGCCAGATTGGTGGTTTGCCGGAGGAGGCTGCATTGTACTTCTGCCGCGAGGGATGCAGTATGCTCTTCTGTACGGAGAGAGCGGTCCATGTTTCCATTGACTGTTATGACCCTGCGCGGGCCTGGCATCTTGAGCTTGAGGTATGCATAGTGTGGTACCGCATTGAATCTAGTGAATGCGGTTCATCCGAGCAGTGCGTGGTAACCACTGTGGAAAGGGACGATATCAAAGATTAACTCCTCGCTTCGGAAGTAATCCGGAGATCCGAAGACCACTTCCAATGTTATAGAGCCCGTACAACGGGCCTCTACTCCAGGAATTACACCTTTAAAGGTGGTTTTGGTGGGCTTGATCCTTGAAGGATCGATGCCCATTTTGCGCACTGTGTCCTGGTAAAGCAGGTTCAGGCCGCTGCCGCCGTCCATAAGGACTCGCGTGAGGTGGAATCCATCGATGATTGGGTCTAAGACCAATGCGGCTGAGCCACCGTGACGGATGCTAGTAGGATGATCCCTACGATCAAAGGTGATCGGACAAGCTGACCATGGGTTGAATTTGGGGACGACTGGCTCCAGCACGTAGACATCCCGTAGTGCTCGCTTCCGTTCCTGCTTTGAGATGTGAGTGGCGTAGATCATGTTGACCGTTTTCACCTGGGGGCGAAATTTCTTCTGTCCCCCCGTGTTCGGACGCCAGGGCTCCTCGTCATTGTCGTTGTGCAGCCCCTTGTCCTTGTTTTCGGCGTTTATTTTGCCGGCCTGTTTAAATACCCAGCAGTCTCTGTTGGTGTGGTTGGCTGGCTTGTCCGGGGTGCCATGAATTTGGCATGAGTGCTCCAGTATACGGTCTAGACTGGACGGTCCCTAATTGTTTCTTTTGAACGACTTCTTTCGCTGACCGGATTTGGATCCGCTGAATCCGGCGTTGACTGCCGTGTCTTTGGTGTTGTCGCCGTTGTTCCGTCGCTTATGTCTGTTGTGCCATAGCTTTCCATTATTGTCATGGACGTCTGAAGTGCCAGAATGTGGCGTAGTGCTGCTGCGAGCCAACCAGCTGTCCTCGCACGCGCAAAAGCGGGTCATTAGTGTCGTGAGAGCTGCCATGGACTTGGGTTTCTCCTGGCCGAGGTGTCAGGCGAGCCACTCGTCGCGGATATTATGCTAGAAGGCCGCCAGGGCTTCGGCGTCCGGACAGTCAACTATTTGGTTCTTTTTAGTTAGGAACCGAGTCTAAAATTTCCTGGCTGATTCTCCGGGCTGTTGAGTAATGTGGCTCAAGTCATCGGCGTCCTGAGGTCGCACATATGTGCCTTGGAAGTTGTCAAGGAATGCGTCTTCCAGGTTTTCCCAACTGCCAATGGAATTTGCGGGCAGGCTGTTTAGCCAGTGCCGGGCGGGTCCTTTGAGCTTAAGGGGAAGATACTTGATGGCATGTAGATCGTCTTCGCGGGCCATGTGGATGTGGAGAAGGAAATCTTCAATCCATACCGTGGGGTCTGTTGTGCCATCGTATGATTCGATGTTTACGGGTTTGAATCCTTCTGGGAATTCATGATCCATCACTTCATCGGTGAAGCAGAGAGGGTGTGCGGCGCCTCTGTGCCGGGCTATGTTGCGACGCAGTCCGGCTAGGTCTGGCTGGTTGTGTTCGGCCCGGCCAGATTTACTATTAGTGTATCTGCTATAATGGTCATCCTTATGTGCCGCAGTGCGCCCGCGTGATCCGTAGATCGATCTTGGTTGTCATGCGGTGCTGTCCAATCTATCGCGCAGGTCCTGAGCATTGCCCCGGGCCGTAGTAAACTGGCACGGGGGTGCGTGTTGGTATTCGGGCTGATATGCCATTTTATCCCGACCTCAATGCGGCCGGTCAGCCGTGTGGCGCTCGAGTCCATATTCCTCGGCTGCCAGGACTTCTGTCCATCTGTCTGTGAGCAGGTCTTGATCAGCTTGAAGCTGCTGCTGCTTCTTTTTCAGGCTCCTCGTAGTGGCAATAAGCCGGCGCTTAAAGCGCTCCTGCTCCGTGGGGTCCTCAGGCACGCTGAACTCGTCGTCGCTGAGGCTAATCTCGTCTTCGGAGGGGGGCATGTAGTTGTCCTCCTCCGGATACCCATCCATTGCCTGTTCATCTGGGCTGTCCTGCCCATCTTCCTGCTCGACCTGCTCGAAGGCGGGCTAATCGGGATTGTATTCATCTTCGGCACCATCCAGATTGTTTTCGTCACCGGTGCCGATATTGCCGTGGCGGGGCTTGGAGCGGTGCTGGTGACACCCATGCTTTGTCTTCTTCTTGGAGGGATTATTCTCCGTTGCCTCATCGCCATTGGTTTCTTTCAGAGTGTCCACCATATATATATCATATGAAGAGGTGGTTGTCCACCGCCCACATACTTCTCCTGCGTCATCATCCATACCGTCGATGTCTTCGAAGTCGAAGTCAAGCACGTCGGTTAACTCATCGACGATGGCAATGAAGTGGGTGGTGGGCGGGCAGTGAATTCCTTCGTTGCCTGCTTCCCACTACAGCCGGACATAGTTCGGCCCAGAGCCTCCTGACAGAGACATAGACTTTAATGAGTACAGCATGTCGCCAAAGGGCGAGTGCTGGAAGATGTCCGCAGCGGTGAACTCCATAACTGGAGCCCAGCAAGGCTCGATGGGCTCAGGAGCGCGCGGACTGGAACCTACAACCGGATACTAGTCTAGGGGTACGAAATCACATGCGTCTCTAGGGGTGAGGCCTGGGTTCGGCTCTACCGCCAATGAGTGTGCGGCCTGCGGAGCAGGGTCCATCCACCCGTCCTGGGCCACGCAGTCTGCTCCGGATTTAGGTCCGGGGCCCTACAGGGGTGATATCCCGAGCATTGTCCGACAGTAGGCCTAGGTCGTGTCATCGCGACTGTTCGGTGCTCCTGGCACATGCCAGATTCCATCAAAGATCAAGTCTCCACGGACAACGGCCGTGTAGTTCAGGTCTCCGAACCTGACCTGATGGCCGGGGGCGTATCTATCGATCTGCTCCAGATGGCCAAGCGAATTGGCCCGCAGTGCAAAGCCGCCGAACACAAAGATCTGTCCGGGGAGGAAAGTCTCTCCCTGGACCGTTTTGTTGACGATTAAAGGCGCCATCAAGCCTCGAATCGACGACACATAGGAACTCTCAATGAAAGCACCAATGTCGGTGTCAAAACCGGTGGATCTCGGGTAGGGGGTCCCACTCTATGCGTCTTTGGCTGATGGTAACAGGAAGCAAGGGACACAATGTTTACCCAGGTTTGGGCCCTCTCGATGGAGGTAAAACCCTACTTCCTGCTTGATTAATATTGAAGATATGAGTAGTACAAGAGTAGATCTACCACGAGATCGTAGAGGCTAAACCCTAGGAGCTAGCCTATGATGGTATGATTGTAATTGTGATCGGCCTTCCAAGGACCATCCTCTCCGGTTTATATAGACACCGGAGAGAGCTAGGGTTTACACGGAGTCGGTTACAAGGAAGGAAATACAATATCCGGATCACCAAGCTTGTCTTCCACGCAAAGGAGAGTCCCATCCAGACACGGGCCGGAGTCTTGAGTCTTGTATCTTCACGCTTCAATAGTCCGGGCGATGTATATAGTCCGGCTGTCCGGATACCCCCTAATCCAGGACTCCCTCACTGGGCGCGGCGGTGTGTCGCCCTCGATTTCTGCTGCGGGCTATGGAGTTGGCGTCCTCGGCGGGGCGCCCAATGCAGCGGTGGGTCGCGGTGCTGGCGGGCTGCCCGCTACTCGGCCGCCAGCGCCGGGTCCGGTGATTGTGCTTTTGGTTGTGCGTGGAGGGCCGGTCCTCGGTCCTTGTACGGTGGCACCCGGCATAGGTAGGGTGGCCGTTGTGGGCCGGGGTGCTGCACCGCCCAGGCCACCTGCGCCGGGGAGTCAGGGGGTGACAACAGGCCCGCAGCCTCAGCCGGACACGCCACCTCATTTCATTGCCCGGCCGCCTCAGAATCGGGCTGCGCCGGTGCTGTCGCAGGCACCGCCGCCGCAAAACAACGCCATTAGTGGTGCTTCAGCTACACCCCATGGTCAATGGGTGGATGATAGTTACAATGCCTATGGAGTTCGTCAGCACTTGGGTTCTTTGCCCATGGGTGGAGGCCGTGGATATGCTTGGCAGAGCGACGGTTCGGCAGAGAGGCCGTTTTTGGGTCCTACAGGTGGTTTTGTCGACGGGGCATCTAGCCCGGGATATTGGCAGCGGGGTGGTTTCCGTGGTCATCGTGGTGGTCGAGGCGGTCGAGGTGGCCGGTACCGTCCACGACAACCTCCTCCGACCGTTGTTGTCAAGCAGACGACCGCTGATGGGGCTACCGAGGAGCCGTTGTTGACCGGTCAGGCTATGGAGGTAGTGACGGCTCTCGCTAATGTTCAGGTTCCTGAGAATGAGACTATGGGTGATGTGTCCGTGGACATGCCGGACAGGGCTGATTCACATAGGGCGTCCAAGTGGGCGCGCAAGAAGGAGAAAATGCTTTGCTATCGTTGTGGCGACAAGGGTCATTTTATTGCTGAGTGTGTGGCTGTGTTATGTGATACTTGTGGTAAGCCGGCACATGATTCGGGGGAATTCCCGCTTCTGCGAGATCATGCACCGTATCTTATGATGTATGGAGTGTATTGTGCTAAACTCACGTTTTTTGAGTCTCCTAATGAGAGGGAGGTTCCTGATGAGGCCCATAGCATGACTACTGGGATTGTCAAGGTGACCAGAGGAGATGTCTCTGAGACCCAGATCGTGCAGAGGTGTTGATGCTCAAAAGTGGCAATTCATAAAAGTTGCTTAAAGCCATGTCAAGATTAATTCAAAGTTATGATTGGAAGTCACCATGGGATAGCTCTATTAGAGAAGATCAAGATGGATTTGAAGATGGTCTAAAGCGGAGCTTGGATGCAAAAGTTATGACAAGTTCGGAGATGTGCATATTGACATCAGATTATAAAATTGCCATAAGCTCAATTAAGATGGCCTCTGATGGAAAATCTTTCAACATCAAAGTTGTGCGTATCGTCGAATTGGTTGATTTTGATATAAAAATCGTCTTAATCCGAGGTCGTATGCAACATGTGGAGGCAAAACAAGGACCGAAACAGAAGCTGCAGAGTCATTTCAGACGGACCGAGTTGATTGACTCGGTGAGACCGAGTTGATCCGGGAAATTACAGAAAGTTACAGAAAGTTGACAACGCTCACTCGGTGGCACCGAAGCAAACTAATCGGTGAGACCGAGTTGATCCGGGAAATTACAGAAATTTACAGAGAGTTGGCCACGTTCACTCGGTGGGACCGAAGCAAACCAATCGGTGAGACCGAGTTGATCCGGAAAATTGCCAAAGACTCTTGTCCGAGTTAGGTTAGGGTTTTTGACGTTTTGGATGGACTTTTTAGTCCTTCTCTTGTACGGGAAGTCCACCCGCCTCATAAATAGATGAGAGGTGATGGCCGATTGAACAACACCAATCGAACCAATCAATTTATTACACTTTTGTGTTCATCTATCTTTATTCCCTACCCTTGTATCTTTCTTTCTCATTCTTTGTTCGTTCTTCGCGTTGGATGGCAGCGATCCACGAGGCTCTAGGGGCGAGCGAATCGACCTAGGGCAGCCCATAGCCGCCGCACTCCCTGACGGGGTCCTTCCCGGGTGTGTGGGGTTTCGGGTCTGCAAAAGCACCCGCCGACTGTCTTGCATATCGCGCTATCGGTCGGGTCTCCTTCGACATGAGCTGCGGTGCATCACCCCCGGCGTCGAGGGTACACATGACGTCTTTGTGTGTCAACAAGAGGCTCCGGGAGTTAGCCCCTAGGGACTTCCAGTGGGCGTTCGTCAGTCTCGCGGATAAGATGTTCAGGGTTGAGTTCCCTTCGGTGGAGGATTTGCAGAGGCTTCTGAGTTTTGGGATGTGCAAAGTGCCGGGTACAGATTGCATCCACGAGTTCCATGAGTGGAAGCAGGTGGAGCCTCCTCAGGGCAAGCCACTTACTTAAGCGTGGTTGCGTTTCTCCGGGGGGCCCTCGAAGCCGATGCAGGATGCTAGGGTCATGGCTAGCTTGGTCATTATGGTGGGGAAGCCTGAGCGAGTGGATATGGGTTTTACCAGAGCACACGGGATAGCTCGCTTACCGTTTAGTATTTTGGACATTGAGTATGTGCCTGAGGTCGTCAAGTGGACTTATCGAGGCAAGATTTATAACCTTCTGATTGACTTTGAGGATGAGACCCTGTTGGCCGAGGCGGCTAATGGGACTGACGTGGATATGCATGAGGGAGATGACAGCGCGGGAGCGAAGGAGACTCCGGTCGATGATACTGGACGACAGTTGTCCAAGGGACCGGGGTCCGTGTCTACGAAGACCGAGGATGGGGCGGTTCCACCCTCCTCGGTGCCTACAACGACTCTGAGATTTGGGTCCTTCGAGCCTTTTTTTGCACCCCTGAGGTTGTGGAGTGATCGAGTGGAGTCGGACAAGGCTTTTGAGCTCGTGTTACCTGCTTTGGTTTTTGAGGATGTTGTGAGCCCCGCTCCTGGGGCTTCAACGGTCTCGGTCAGGGGAGAGGAGGAGGTGCGTAGGCAGGTGGCCACTCCCTCACGTGCTCAGCACATTGTCTCTCCTCAGGACTTGGTTTCGGTGTTGGAGGCTTTGTCTTCGGGAGGGGTCGCGGGGCAGGCGGCCTCGGCTCTCTCTTCTCCTGTCGAGGGGCAGGTGCTGCAGGGGGCGGTACCGCCTTCTATAGGGGACTCAGGTCATGTGGCACCCGTGTCCTTCTTTCCTCCAGTGGTGGACGAGGCCTTGGCGGTGGCGGCCTTACCTTTGGGAGGGGGTCCAAGGCATGTGGCCTCGGATCCTCCTTTTCCCGTCGTGTCGTCCCCTCTACAGGTAGCAGCATCGCCGTCGAGAGGGGGCTCGGGGCAGGTGGCCTCGGAGCCCTATTCTCCTGGGGCGCCTATGGTGGCCGCCCCTCCGGTACTGGGTGGGGAGTTCTGGCAGGTGGCCCATGCACTCCCTTCCCCCGGTGCGCTGCCGTCTCCGCCCTGTGGGGCGCGACTGACGTCTTCGACGCTGACGAGTGTCTCACTGCGTCCTGGCGTTACCGCTGGGGCATCCATGGAGGCTGACCAGCTTCGCGTTTGGGGTGAGGCAGGACACCCCACCTCGAGTAGGATCTCTCGGGAGGAGGTTATTGCATTTGGAGGGATCCCGGATCCAATTTCTGAGGGACGACGGTTGAGCTGCCATCTCCAGAATCATCTGGAGGTGGAAGACATTCAGCAGCGGTGCGCCATGAGGGCGGCCAAGCTTCGTGATGTTGAGGTCACTACTGGTATGTCGGTTAATACTTCTAATTCCATTTTGCATTTTTCTAATGATGAGATTGTTGATAATGCAAATCAATTCGGAGTTTCACTAGGTAGTAATGTTAGTGAAATTTCAAATTCTGTTAATGATCTCCTGGATTTAGAGGCTGAGCGGGCTTTAGAGATGATTCGCAACTTAGCAGCGGTTAAGCCCATGAGTGATTCTGAGTTTGATGCTTTGGGGGTCAGGGTGCTCGATAATTTTTGTGTGGATCTTATTCCTCCCATGCCTGAGTCGAAGGAGGAGGATGATACATCTGAGAATGTTGTGGTTAGACCTTCTGAGACTGGTTGTGAGGACCGGTTGCAGAGTCAGAATATTACTAAACGCAAGTGGAAGCAGAAGGTTCACCCAGTGTCCGCAGTGCGTAGGAGTGCTAGGATCTGTACGGCTAAAAAAATTCCATGATGAATTATGAAAGGAATCTTTTGGAATAGCAGAGGTCTAAAAGACTTGGCTAAAAGAAGGTTTCTTGCAGAGGCGTCTGTCGAGCATAGATTAGATTTTATCGCTTTATTGGAAACTGGTAGAGATAATTTTGCGCCACAATTTCTAAATACTTTGTCGGGAGGTATTGATTTTGACTGGCACTGTCTGCCACCGAGAGGGAGATCGGGTGGGATCTTACTCAGAGTTCGATGCAATTCGCTCGAGATTCGAAGTGTGGTAATGGGAGATTGTGCAGTCAAGTATCGGCTGCGGTCGAAGGCCGATGGGTTCAATTGGGCTTTGGTAGCGGTATATGGTGCCGCACAGCCCGAACTCAAGCCCGAGTTCTTGGCTGATCTAGTTATGATTTGCGGCTCTGAGCAGCTTCCTATCCTGGTGGGGGGTGATTTCAATATCATTAGAAGGCGTGAGGAGAAGAACAATGATAACTTTGACGGCAGATGGTCGTTCATGTTTAATACTATCATTGAAAGCTTGGATCTGAGAGAGATTGAGCTCTCGAGAAGAAAATTCACTTGGGCTAACGCGATGCCAAATCCGACGTTTGAAAAGTTGGATCGAGTGTTGGCTAGCGTCGAATGGGAACATAAGTTTCCCTTTGTAACAGTTAAGGCTCTTTCCCATGGGATTTCTGACCACATGCCGTTATTTGTAGACTCCGGTGAGGCCACCCACTTGGGAAACAAAAATTCATTCTCTTTTGAGCTTGTTTGGTTTGAACGAGACGGCTTCTTTGATCTCGTAGCCAAAGAGTGGGCTAAGGATACCGGAGGTAAGACTGTGCTTGAGCGCTGGCAGAATAAGATCAGGCATTTGAGAAGTTTCCTGCATGGATGGGCTAAGCATCTTAGCGGGATTTATAAGGTCGAAAGGAACGACTCCTTACCCTTATTCAGTCCTTAGATGTAAAAGCAGAAACCACAGTTCTGCCAGCCTCGGAGCTTCATGCCAAGCTTGACGCGGAGATGAGGCTGAAAGAGCTTCTTCAAGAGGAGGAATTGAAGTGGGCGTTGCGGGCCAAGGTCCGACGAGTAGTCCAGCGGGACGCGAACACTCAATTCTTTCACATGATCGCTAATGGTAAACACAGAAAGAAGAGGATCTTTCATCTTGAACGAGATGAAGGAACAATTTTAGGACAGGAAAACCTAAAATTATACATTACCGAGTATTACAAGCAGCTGTTTGGACCCCCAGAGGATAACTGTGTGTCTCTGGATGAGTCCAGGATTGAGGATGTTCCTCAACTAGCAGCAGTGGACAACAATATTTTGGCGGCTCCTTTTACTGAGAAAGAAGTGTTTGAGGCCATATCTCAAATGAAAAATAATAAGGCTCCCGGCCCGGATGGATTTCCGACTGAGTTTTATAAGAAGTGCTGGCATATTATTAAGGGGGATGTGTTGCCTTTGTTCAATGATCTCTTCTCTGGGCAGCTTCAACTTTTTCAACTGAATTTTGGAACGATAACACTTCTTCCTAAGAAAACAGAGGCTGTGAGAATTGAGCAATTCAGGCCCATCTGTCTTCTTAATGTTAGTTTCAAAATTTTTACCAAGGTCGGGACTAATAGGCTCACACAGATCGCGCATGCTATGGTGCAGCCTACCCAAACTGCGTTCATGCCGGACAGGAACATCCTTGAAGGGGTTGTGGTCCTTCATGAAACGCTCCATGAGATTCACACAAAAAAGCTAGATGGAGTTATTTTCAAGGGGGATTTCGAGAAGGCGTACAACAAAGTCAAATGGCCTTTCCTTCAACAGGCCGTATGCATGAAGGGTTTTGATGAAGCTTGGCGACGCCGGGTAGAATATTTCACGCAAAAAGGGAGTGTTGGAATTAAAGTGAATGACGACATAGGTCATTATTTCCAGACACACAAGGGCCTAAGACAAGGTGATCCAATGTCTCCTATTCTGTTCAACATTGTGGTTGACATGTTGGCAATTCTGATAGGAAGGGCAAAAAAAGCCGGTCAGGTGGGTGGCTTGGTGCCTCATCTAGTTGATGGTGGTGTGTCCATCCTGCAGTACGCTGATGATACAATCATCTTTATGGAGCACGACTTGGCAAAAGCGAGAAATATGAAGGTTGTGTTATGCTTATTTGAACAATTGACCGGATTGAAGATCAATTTTCATAAAAACGAGTTGTTCTACTTCGGTAGAGATAATGAGGAACAAGAGGCTTATAGGCAATTGTGTGGATGCGAATTGGGGGCGTTACCTTTCATGTACTTAGGTATACTCATTCACCATCGTAAGCTGACAAACAGAGAATGGAAGAGCATCAAAGACCGGTTTGAGAAGAAACTCAGCTGCTGGAAGGGCAAACTCATGTCATATGGAGGCCGACTGATCCTTATTAATTCGGTGCTCACGAGTATGCATATGTTTCTCTTATCTTTCTTCGAAGTCCCAGTTGGTGTTAGGAAAAGGCTAGACTTCTATCGATCCCGGTTCTTCTGGCAGGGTGATGAACTAAAGAGAAAATACCGACTCACCAAATGGGATATCATCTGTGGACCAAAGGACCAGGGGGGCCTTGGTATTGAGAATCTTGAAGTAAAAAATAGATGTCTTCTCAGTAAGTGGCTGTATAACTTTCAGTTGAAACTGAGGCCACGTGGGCGCAGATTCTACGTAGTAAGTATCTGCAGTCCAAGACGTTGTCCCAGGCGACAATGAGACCGACAGACTCGCCGTTTTTGAAGGGGCTTATGAGAGTCAAAGATGCCTTCTTCAATAGATCAAAGTTTATAGTTGGTAATGGTAACACCACTCGCTTTTGGGAGGATATTTGGCTTGGTGAAACGCCGTTGGCGATTCAGTATCCGTCCCTGTATCGTATTGTTCAACGACGTGATGCTCTTGTTTTCATGATTCTGCAGTCCATTCCCCTTAATATTCAGTTTAGGAGGGCGCTTGTGGGCGACCGGTGGGAAGCATGGCTTCATTTGGTGAGTAGACTGATGGAGGTTCAGCTATCTCATCAGCCCGATCAGTTGTGTTGGAAGCTTACTAGGTCTGGAGAGTTCACAGTTAAGTCGATGTATATTGATGTCATTAACTCTAGTGTTATCCCTAGTTCCAAAGAGGTTTGGAAAGTCAAAGTTCCTTTGAAAATTAAAGTGTTTATGTGGTTTGTACATAAACAAGTCATTCTAACAAAGGATAATTTGGTTAAGCGCAACTGGACAAGATCTACTAGGTGTAGTTTTTGTGATCGAGACGAAACCATCAAGCACCTCTTCTTTGACTGCCCATTGGCAAAGGTTTTGTGGCACACGATGCATGTTGCCTTTAACATTACTCCTCCGAATTCGGTCAGTACGTTATTTGGAACGTGGCTTGTTGGGATAGAGTCCGTAACAGCTAGACACATTCGTGTAGGAGTATGTGCTTTGTTGTGGGCAATTTGGAATTGCAGAAAAGATTTGGCTTTTAACAGGACAACAAATATTCATTTTTGCAGGTTTTATTCCGAGCTACTGCGCTGATCCGTATGTGGTCGTTACTCAGTCCGGCGGAGGCCAGGGAGCGTTTGGTTACTGGATCTGTCCGGTGGGAGATGGTAGCGCGGGATATATTCAACCGATTTGGATGGCGGTCATGTAATAGGATAGGCAATTAGTTTACCTATCTTTGTTTTGCCAGCCGGTTGTGGCTTTTGGACCTTTTGTTTTTGGCGTTGTGGCTCTTTGTGAGCTCGCCGTTATTCTGTTTTCAGACTTTATGACCTTGTTGAACACCTTTATTTATCTATAAATGTGGCTGTATGCATCGTTCTGATGCAGAGGCCGGGGAGTCCCTCCTTTTCGAAAAAAACGAACTCCAGTACTCCACCTCCACATTTAGTCCCAGATGCGATAACAAAGGACAACTTATTGTTTTTTATGATTAAAATCTTGCATTACTCAAAGTTTAGGATTACAATCACGTCCAACAATTTCCATGACCTCATTCGGACCAAAGCAACCAAAGCCTAACCAAACTGCAGTTCAGTGTTGCAATCTACCAAAATTAGCCATGAAATGACTAGCACTATTACCGCTCCAAGGGATGTGAGTAATGCAAGAGTCTCTCTCCCATACTGTTGATGATCTCCCCGATCAAGAAAGCATACTTAGACCTTTTGTGTCCATTTCCCTTGATCATTATGTCTGCCTCCATATAGTCAGATTCTATATCAACTAGCGGGTGACACCCGCATTTGCACGACTAGATTTATTTCTTATTTGTACATTTATGTTGTTTGTTTATTCATTAGAGTAGTCCTAAAATTTGAATATGCTTTTGGTACATACTTATAAAGATATGAAACATATAGCCAAAATTTAGCAAGGTTAAAGTTATTTGTCATTGTAGAATAGTCAACCCTTAACCTGGTTCTCTGCCTCCTTGATGCTATGCATCTATCAAGATCCTCGTTGCAAGACGATCACCCTGTTGGATGTTGAGTTGTCTTACACCATTGAAAACATCAAGGTGAAGATGGAGGACAAGGAGGGCATCCACCGAACCAGGAAAGCCTGATCCTTACCGGTAAGCAGCTTGAGCAGGGCCGCACCTCGGCATGGTACAACATCCAGGATCCACTATGCACTTGTTACTCTGCCCCTGCGGTGCACATTGTTGTGTAGTGGCATTGGATGACCCGGTATGAATGAATAAATGAGCCCTTAATATAGTGTGAATTTAGTTGTTCATGCCCGCTCTTATGCTCTTCATTGGTCAGGAAGAACTGTGCCATGAATAGCAGATAGCATTTGTTAATACTTGTATTGGTTTCTCGTGAAAATGTGAGCTTCAAATTCATCTATGTCCAACAACTTAATTTTTTTAACCATAATTTCATCAAATGGTTTGAGCAGATTTTTTGGTAACCAAGTTGAGTGCTAACTCTTGAATTATGCTGCTGAAAGTTTGGAAGTTTCACCATTTCTCCTCAATTTGGAGTTCCAATTTACCATGCTATTGAATAAATCTTAACATGGACCACTTATCCATGAGATGAAGAAAGACCAACACGAAAAAAATGTGGGCCATAGTTGCAAAAGTCGCGCCCTTAGTCAACTATTAGTCGTCGCCGGTGATGTCGCAATATCTCAATTATGTTGCTGCTCTTGACCTCATGCCACCCCTTTGTGTGGTCGTCGACCATGATGCTCTCTTGTGTAGTTTGTGGTCCAGCAGATGTAGATGCAGGTGTGGTGCCACCCTTGGAGGCATGATCCATAGAGGGTGCAATGATCGGTGTCGATCTCATCACTATCAAGCTCCTGCACCTAAAGAAACAGTGATACAACTCTACGAGGATGTGTACAATATAAATAAATAAAACCACAAGCCAATTCTCGCCACACTTGTTGGTAACACTTTCCAGAGACCTATCACTCCCACCGAATGTCTAGGCTGCAGACATAACAACCGGAAAAGTGGAAGAGAATAACAATTAATCTAACATCAGTGGTTCTCCCAGCGTTGAAAATTTGACATATCAAATAGACCTAGGGAAGGGAAGGGAGGTTGTGCAAATAAGTGGGCTCTAGTCGAGGTTGAAAATTCTGTAATAAAGGTGAGATATTTGATGGCATAAAGAGCATGGACCATGTACATTATTACGTGCGAAGAGTTATTCCAGTTGCATGTTAAATATATGAATAATTTGAAACCACAACATCAATCCTCTTAGGTTGACAGATATCTTCCCCTTTACGAAGCGTACATGCATGATGTGAGAAGAAGAGGACCCATAATAGGGTTCGGGTTTTTGATTTTGCTCTCTCGCATGCCTCGTGTGACATGCATAAAATAAAGCTGTGGATACAAACTAAGTTGACTACAATGTCGAATGAAGGATACCAAAGAAGAGTATTTGTGGATAAAGATGCCAACATGACAACAATAAAGAAACATAGGTTATGTGGAACTCCCCACACACCAGCCAAGCAACAATAAAGAAGCATAACAATCAAAGTATAATGGAGTACTTAGACTCACATATCTTCTGAATTGCAACATTAATAAAATGCACTGCTGCTATATGAGTTGAATTTGCAGCTAAAAACGACTCAAGTTGCGACATGTCAAAATATTGCTTATAATAAAGATCTGGTAGAAGTTAACTCAACACCGGAATTCAGTTATTCCTCTTTGTTTAATCAAGAAAGCAAGCAAGCAAATTGTCGTTCTAAGTGATTATCGTGTGCCTAATGTTTTTTTTACAATGTATTGTAAATAAGTTCAATAACTGCATCTTCACGAGCAACTTTCTCAAGTAGCTGGGTAGTACACCATTATGTTATAGTGATAAATATATATACAACACCAACATAGTGATTTTCTTGTAGAAACAATATTGATGTGTTCTTCCAACTTTTTGTTTCATTGCATCCTTATTTAAAACTTGCGATTACTCTAGCCTGACAAGCGCTTGTTGCTTTGTAGCTTCGTAAAATTGGCTACCAGGGGAAAATAGAAAATAATAGTTAATGCTTCTCTAGGAAACTGACTATTCGTCCCTTGCATCATTTAATAATTTGTTGGATGTCAATCAGTTCATTGAATAAGCAGCAACAAAAAGATCCTTTGTCTTCATGTTGCTTTAGGAACAACTTATATTAAGATAGATGTCTATGTTCTCTTGCAAATTGAAGTGAGGTAGATATTGCTCGTGTTTGGTTTCTCACCATTTCATTTACAAGGTTTTCAGTACGTACTCTTTATTTAGGAAGCTTCTTTTGACTTTTTGTTTGCTTTTGGATATTGATGACTCAGACAGTGTATGCCATGTTTATTTAGCATATTATTAGGTGTAGAGGACCTATGATAATTACTACCATTACCCATGCTTTAGCATGCATATTACTCCATGGTTTTATCCTTATTGGTTTATCTTGACATTGTGTTTTGGTTATCTTGCCATTTGCAGCAAAAACTTGGTTTCGATCTTAGTGAACGTGAAATTAGGTAAGAAAGCTTGTTGGTAAATATGCAATTTATATTTAGTAGCTACTCTAACAAAATTAGTGGAAATATTTTGTGAACAGAAGACAACAGATCCTTCTTTATTTTAAAATTGAGTCCTAATATATAATTCATACTAAACCATGTCACTTCTAACTAACAACCATTGGATTCAACTTAAAAACCATTGGATTAGTTATTCAAGATTCAATTAAAAACCAATTCTTTCTGAGTTGGACCAAATATATAGAAAAATTATCAACAACTCTAATGTTGAAGAATTACATTAGATAAAGATATCGGTATCTCAATGGAATATTCTCGTCCTTGAGGCATCGGCACGGCTGAGATCTTCCTACATTAGTCGGTCTTGGATGGATTCATGTGCCCCTCATCTGGATCTAGAGTTCTTTCCTACCTCTAATCATCCTCGGATACCTATGATCCATGAACCTCGTCGCATCTTTGTCCAGTGTGTTTCCAACCCACCTCGGTCATCTCAGCCCAGATCCTGGCAACCCGCAGCTGGATCTGGCGCCCTGTTTCTCCTTTGTGTTTGTCTTGGCTAGGACATCCACTCCCATCGCCCACCTTGCCCCCTCGTCCTTTGGTTACTGAAATCTACCGACATCAGTTCTTCTACATCGGGAGATGGGCCTTGGCATATGGTTGAGTTTTTTTCTTGATGTTGGTCGGATTATGGTCGTTGGTGGCACCGGTGGCTTGTGTGTGCGGTAGCGCATTCGCCCGGTGGTCCGACGTCTTCTTAGCAACATTGGGGCACACTTCCTATCTCCCCCTCAACCCCTACCCCACTTTGCCGTTGGTCGTGGCCGACGTCGTCATTGATGCTCGTGCGAGACCCATGCTTCCCTTGGTTCGTACTTGTTCTCAATTGGCCCTCCTTCTATGGCTTGGGTGTTAGCCTATAGGTGGGACAACCCACGGGTGTCCCACATCCTGCCACATGTTTCCACATATTTAAGTGTGTTTAAGTGGGCTGCCCACATAATATATGTGGTATTTTGTGGGCTGCCACATGCCCACATAATTCACAAACACGACAATACAAAATTTGAGATATAGCACAACTTAAGACAGTAAGTCTAGGTTAAAGTACATAGTGTGTCCACATATTACACAAACACATACTACAATGCTTAGCGGTACAACGGCTGGAGCCTGGAGGATAACACATACGACATCCATTTCTTCAGGATTACAAACAATATTACATGAATGAGAAGGCTGGTACACATGAATCAGCAAGATTGCTTGTCCATATCTTCAGGACGTATAAACATCAATCTGTCCATTTCTCCCGGCTTACTTGCTTCTTCAACTCAGCTCACTAAAAGCTAACAAAAGAGAGAATAAGAATGAACACTCAGAACTTGCAAAATTGTAGAAGTAAAACACAGAAAAATGAGACTTTTTGCACAGCTACAGAACACAAGGATGCAACAACTAGTACTATACGGTTAGCACTAACTTCTCCTGCTAAAAATGAACCAAGTTAACTAAAAGTACATAACAAAGATGAGACTTTTTAGACAATCACACTACATGTTGATAGCATTGTGAAGGGGTCTCCACCGAAGAATCTTATAACAGAAATACTCACTGCAAAAATATTTTCACTGATAGATCATGAAAAACAATAGATAATAGACATGAACGTGCCCCGAATCCTAGATAAGTAGATATCTATGATTTTTTTAGATGGTTAGGAAACGTGGCTTTTCCAACATGACAGTAAAGTAAGCACACTTCCCTGCAGGCAACAGCTAGTTAAAGTGATAAAAAATAACATGAGAATGATATAGAACAATTATTATCATCAGAAACACAAAGCAAGAGAAGCACAACAAGGCACTATTTAAACAAAACTCCCGGAGAGGAAGCTGCTCAGTTGAGCATCAACATTACCTTATGACAATGATATGTGAGGTTTCTGCGTTGATAACACATGATATATAAATAACAAAGCCCTACTGACAAAGCATCTTTGTCGCCTCTAGCAAACCTTCAGCCTCTGTTGGCAACACCAAAAAACCTAAAATAAGTAGTATGATGGAGCTACAGAAAAAGGGTAGAAAAGAATTAATCCCACGACAAAACATAACCAACGGCTACCGCAAAGCCCAGAAACACAATACTTGACGTTGTGGACATCTGTTTATTACTGACCATTTGTTCATTCTGGACGTTGTGGACAAATGTCAGTAATACTCCCTCTATTCACTTTTATAAGGCCTTGTAGACATTTCGGACAACATGCAAAACAGGTCAATTTTAGTTGTCTGAAACGACTTATAAAAGTGAACGGAGGGAGTAACACCATTTGTTTATTACTGATTATGGACAATACTTGGCATTGTGGACATTTGTTTAAACAAATGGCCAGTATCCCAGAATCGATTCTAGAATATGAACTGACATGCAGCGAAATCCGGAACCTGTGATTTTGGTGATTCGGGAGCCACTACTATAGAATCTAGGCATTGGGTGCAAAAATAGAAAAACGATCCTGGACTGTTGGATCTGAGATGAATGGCACAGATCTAGATGGACGAATCTGTACTCACAGTTACATCATTCTATGCAAAAGGATCCCTTTTCTCGTCACATGTTTTTGCTTCGGATCCTTCAACTCCAAACGATCCCCAATGGACGAGCGCCGCCGGCGCCGGCCGAGTCCAGATCCGGTGCGTGCCCCCTCCCACCGCAGCTGCTCCCTGCCTCCTCCTCCTCCCCCTCCCACTCCGGTTTCCAGGTCCCCTGTGTACACCTCCCGTGCTGTCGCGCGAGACAACATAGACAGGGATTCGTCCGCCGTCGCCAGTCCTCCTACCCGGTGGCCGCAGGTGCCTCGCCCGCGCAGCTGCCCGGAGGAACAATCTGGCCTCCTCCGTGCCGGACTCCCACGGGTTGGCGACGGATCTGAAGATCAGTGGCACAGAGTTGTTGGCTAGTAAGCAGCCCGACATCTGCACATGCCAGGTCGTCTTCCTTGCCTCCATCTCCTCACAAGATCTGTGTAAAAGGTATGCTCTCCCCCTTCCCCCATCTCCCGTAGATTTCTAGTTCTAGATACATCCATTTCCAAGACAAGTAATTCCGAACGGAGGGAGTATGTAATTGGAAAGTCCGCTTTGTATTTGAATCCAGGCACTTGCCCAGCCAACGGAGCCACCGGTTTACCACATGCTCTATGTTGCGCATGCATTTGACTTCACGAGTAGTTTATTACAAGTACTCCACTGCACATGTCTTTGATTGATTTGGCTTTGGATATTTCCCGAGCATACGAAGCTCCATGAGCAAAGAGGCAGTATAAATGCAGACAGAAGGATAGAACTTTTCTCTCATGTACCATCAGGAATATCAAGGTTGATGTAGTTTTTGAGAGCAGTGCTTGTTCAGTGGTGAACATTTGAGTCCTTCACACTCATTCTTACTGGTCATGCACTAGAAAGGATCCTGTCGTGTTATCTGTTATGTATCACTTCATATGTATGTACGCATGTCTCTTGTGTATGCACAGATATTTGTGACTAGGAAGGTCTAGTTTGACAAGATCTGTGCAAGTGATGGTTTGTCATGTACTCAGATATTTCAAATATTTGTATCCGGAATGGTCCAGTTTGTCATGTACTTGAAGGAGATGGCTTAAATTTCTCATCTTCTCAAATGTTTGTGATATATATTGACACTCGTTGTGGTGATCAACATCTTTAAGTTTTCTTGAATAATTAGTGATATAGTAGAAGCAAATATTGTACTGGAATATACATGCAATGGCTATGTGCAAAGATGAAGCATCAACACTGATGATTTGAAAATTAGTCTTATGTGCAAAGGACAAACGAATAGATATGAGACTTGGGGTGTTCACTGCAAAAGTTGTGACTTATATCTAACTATCTGCAGGGGGGTTTCCGTGAAATGTACATTAAATGACATGAGCTCCCTCAACTAGAATATGTGCCATTCATCTTCGATCCAATGGTCCAGAATGCATTTTTCTATTTTTGCAACACAAGTCCAGATTCTATCCTAGTCTCTCCCTAGTGATTCCAGTGATTCTGCAGCTTCCTGCAAAAGGAAATGATTCGTTTTCAGCCCTTGCCCCTATTTCTAGTCAGAATTACAGCCAAAGTGCCACCGCAACCCTCACCCGAGCGAATCGTCTTATCCACTCATCTATCGTCTCTCCCGAGCTACTCACCCAGCTGCCACCACTCTCACCCTTTGTCGTTGCTCGTCCTCTGGCTAGGCTACGCACCAGGGATGACCGCCGTCTGCCTTCTCCCCTTTTTCCTCGACCTCACGGGTTCATGGCCATGGAGATTGGTTGTGTCCTGCTACTCGCCGTCCAAATCAAGACGAGGTGGTGCTCGGTGGCTCAGGAACCATGTAGGACGGTGGGGATGGTGCTATGCTGCGTAGCACCCACGTACGACGCTGGGAACGGTGCTTTGCGGCTTCGCTTTGGCCTGAGGTCGCCGTTATGGTCCTCGTCGCTTGCTTGGACGGAGGTGAGCAATGGCTGCTGCCCGGAGGCGAGCAACGACTGATGCTCGGAGGCAATCACGGCCACTTCCTCCATCCTCCCGCACGTCGCCATACACCAGCATGTTTTTTAGAGAACGTCAAAGGCGTACCATAACCTATATACCTAGGAGATTCATCCCCACGATCTTATTTATCTTGACATGCAACCTATCCACATCATCAAGTAGGTCCACCAAATAATTGATTCCCACTAACTCACTTATCTTAACATGCAACTATGCCAACTCACCATGCAACAATGCATGCCCCACTAATTTAGTTATCTCGACATGCAAACTATGCCAACTCAACATGTCATATATGCATGGAAAACTCATATTAACATGCATCATTCATGCTACTCATATTCAAAAAATGTTCTCCAAATATATAATAATATATCGTATGTACCTTAGTTTCTAATACAAAAACTAAAGTTGCATACTATCAAATCATATAGAAATAACTGCATCCAATTCCCGCAGCAACGCGTAGGATATGATCTCTAGTTTTTATAGAAGAGAGAGTCAAATAATTACAAGAAACTTGGTGGAGGTGCGGACATCCCCTCAAGTCGAACCCACTCAACACGTCACCACCCGAACACTAAGGCTACTCTCGCACAAATCGTTGCAAACCACCAACACCAACACCTGCACGTCGCCATTCCACAATTTGTTCTAGGATCAAGCATCTAAGATAATGTGCCATCTTGACTTGGTTCGCCCTGTTGAAAACCCGTGTTCGTTCAACACCCATGCATTGCTACTGTTTGTAACTTGCCTACCCCTTCTGTTGCTCGACATTTGTTTTTCTTCTTTGATGGAAATTTTTGCTCAGATCATGTGCGTGTGATCCTAAGCAGAATGTGCACGTATGCATGAAAGAATGAATTAGAAAATTGATTAAGTGTTCGATGAATGTGATAAGTTTTTGGACGTTTTATTACTGACCATTTGTTCATTCTGGGTGTTGCGGTCACTTCACAATACTTGTGGTTTTTCTATAACAGGGTAACAAACAGCCAGGTTCTGATTCTCAAAATCCACAGCTACAACTGATTCTTAGCAATCTGTAGCCCAAACAAAGGGGGCCTTAGTGGACACCATGGGCGGCCTGTGTCCACCTGCAGTCTGACTTGGGTGACGGCTGGTCTAGTGGCGTTGGGCTATGGCCTCATTGCATGTGGTGATAGCGTCCTTCATTGTGCTAGTGATGTTGAATTGGTCGTCTTTTCCATGGTGCTATTGCTTGTGCAAATTGGGTCACTTGTGCCATGGTGCTATTGCCATGCTGCTGTGCGAGTGGGGGTTGGCATCTTTTCCAGGGAATCAATGACATGATGTGCAACGCTGTGCACTCTGGCAATCTCAATTTTAGACCGGTGGAAGATGATCTGTATGCAACAAGGTGCGCCAACCAGGGCTGTTGAGGAGATAACCCTATCAGCTTACATTGCTTGGCACTTTTGGAAGGAGCGAAACCAGAGAGTTTTCAAAGATAAAGATATGACACCGCTGGCCTTGGCAAATCTTATTCGTGATGATGTGAAAATGTTCAATGAGGCTATGTGTCCTACCACTACGGTGTCTGGGTAGTGCAAGCAACTGGGAGTGAGTTGTTTTGAAGCTACACAATGGAGTGTGTGTCTTGTACTCTGGGTATTTAAACCCCTCTAATTGTGACGTGTAACCTTTTCTCTCACTATAATGCAAAGGCAGAGCTCCTGCTGTTCTCGTCAAAGCATGTAGGGTCACTTTGGCTGATGGTTGTTGTGGCCCTAATGGCACATCCATAATGGAGGACTTGAGCTTTTGTTGCCGTGGTCATTGCTCTCGAAAGTTGCTAGCTCCTTCGATGTGTGGTCAACGCTTTCATGCTTCTTTATGGTCTTTACTTGTACAACTTGTGTGGGTTCTAGTGTTATGTCTACGTCCTTGGTTGCCGGCGGTTGTGCTTGGATCCTTAGTTTCTTCTTTGTTGTTTAGGTTATGATTTTATTAGTTGGGTCGTGCCGGCTTTGTCATCATACGTTGCCTTCTGCGTTGTACTCTTCTATCTAACTAATGAAATACACGCATATCTTTTGCATGGTTGAAAAAACATTATAAAGATATATCTGATGATGAATATATTGATACAGATTTGATATTGTTATCTTCATATATATATTTTTATATATGCTGGTTCAAACTTAGAAATCATTCACTTTTTGGGCGGAGGGAGTATTAACTAATGAATTTGACCAAGCAGTTTACTTGTTTCTCCTCACTAATGAATGATTTCCAAATTGAGAAAATTTACAATTAACTACACATTTTATAGTTGAGAAAATGGTGATCTTTATCTTCTCTATCTGGTTGAGCAGTAGACGAACTGCAACAGGTTGAGCGCGCTAAGAGCAGCCATGAACCAGTAGAAGTAGTCGAGGTGGCCTTGGTCGAGGTTGTCCGGGATCCACCCCATGGCCGATGCGACGGCGCCGAGAAGGGCGGAGTTGAGGTGGCTGCCGCCAGCGATGGCGAGCTGCGCAAGCTCCGCGCCCAGGCTCTTCATGGACCCTGGGGACTGGTCGTAGAAGAACTCGAGCATGCCGATGCTGGTGAACACCTCGGCCGCGCCCAGCACGAAGTAGCACGGCGCCGGCCACATGATGCTCATCAACGTCTCTGGCACAGCTGCCAGACGCCTCGTCTCGATCAACGCCGCGTACGCCATGGCGGCTGTGGATAGTGCGAGGCCGGAGGGAGCAACAAGCAACAAATACATCCCTTTTTCTCCATATGTTGCTTTGTGTAATCAGTTCCTTAAGGAATAACCAAGCACTCTAGTGAACCAAATTACTTGCTTAATCTGCATTTTCTTTCCAAGAAAACCTTGTTCGGCCAATTATTACAGGTAGATGTATGTGTTCTCTTACCAATTGCAGCGAGCTAGATTCTGCTCGTCTTTGATTTCGGACCTACACTAGTAGAAAACAGCGCTTTGGTCCAGGCCTGGTTAGCCCATTAGTCCCGGTTCAGTCATGAACCGGGACTAATGTGAGCATTGGTCCCGGTTCATGCGGCAAAGGCATTAGTCCCAGTTTAAATGGGACCTTTAGTCCCGGTTGGTGCCACGAACCGGTACTAATGGGTGCGATGCCCACCTTTAGTACCGGTTCGTGCCACGAACCGGTACTAATGGGGTTTCAGGCATTAGTACCGGTTCGTGGCACGAACCGGTACTAAAGGTCCCATTTTCAAACTGTACCCCCCGGATCGCCTTTTCAATTTTGTAAAAAGCAAACGAAAATGATAAAAACTTCAAAAATTAAAATCCTTCGAGATGTAGTTATGTTACTACATCGACTAGTTCGGAAAATTTAAAAACTTAAATTTGGACATGTTTTGCAAAAAGTGTAGGGAAAATGTAAAACGGCTATAACTTTTGCATACTATGTCAGAAAAAAACGTATAATATATCAAAATGTTCAGCATGAAAATCCGCATCTGATTTTGACCGCCTACGGCTTGTTTGCAAATTTTTAGAATCCTCAAATTCTAAAAGGAAAAAAAGTTATGCTCAAATTTTAGTTTTTTTTATTTTTTTACTTTTTGTTAAATTTGGTCAAACTATGGTCAAACTACTTATTCAAGAAGTATTAGTGTTACTAAATAATTATTCAAGAATATTAGTGTTACTAAATAATTATTTCAGTGTTTTTGAATTTTGGTTAAATCTGGTCAAACTGTGGTCAAACTACTTATTCAAGAAATATTAGTGTTACTAAATAATTATTGTTTTTTAGAACAATAATTTCAAACTCAAACAGTGAAATGTGTGACTTCATGCTCAAGCTAAATTCCTGGAGGTTAATAGGATTGACATCTTATTATTGCCAGGAAAACAACAAGTGCAGATTTGGAAACGAGGGATAATAGAACCTGAAAGTTAAGCGTGCTCAGGCTGGAGTAGTGAGGTGGGTGACCGTCCGGGAAGTTAGATGATTTGGAATGATGAGGGGTGATTAGAGATTAGAGGTTAAATTGAGCAGTGATGAGGGTGATTAGAGATTAGAGGTTAAAATAATTCAGAAATTTAAAAATAAAAAAAATTTAAAAGAAATTCAAAAAGAAAATTTTCAAAAAAAAATCATAATTTTTTTTAGTACCGGTTGGTGTTACCAACCAGGACTAAAGGTGGACCTCCAGGCAGCGGCCACGTGGACGGCCTTCAGTCCCGGTTTGTGAACCGGGACTAAAGGGGAGGCTTTAGTAACGACCCTTTAGTCCCGGTTCCCGAACCGGGACTAAAGGCCCTTATGAACCGGGACAATAGGCCCTATTTGTACTAGTGCTTTCCATCTATAAGGTTTCCAGTGTGTACTCTGGTGGATATAGGAAGGTTCTTTGACTTTTCGTTTGTTGTTGACTACTGAAGATGCACCTCCTGCATAGTATATGACATATTTATGTAGCATATTACTAAGTGCAGAGGGAATATTTATCTAGTACCTCCATCTCATAATATAAGAGTGTTTTTGGGAGTAGCATATTTCGAGGAAGCTTCTTTGACTCTTCGGTTGTTCTTTGACTTTGCCGTGGGTTTTTTCCTCGCCTGCTTATATTGCCCTTTGTGTTCTGATCATTTTGTTGTCTGTAGTGAAAACATAGGTTCGATCTTAGTGAAAGTGAAACTGTTATGATCGGCATACACTATAGCCGGAGAAGGCCTCATGGTGCAGGCACTTAGTGGCCCAGCCCAGCCCAGCCCAACTTATCTTATCGTGTTAGGGGCTTGGCCCAATTATATCATTAGGAGGATTATATAAACTCATCTAATGACCCATTTTAAGATTAAGCAGAAGAAATCATATTTGCTCGGCTTCCAGAAGGGAGCCGGGAGACCTAACCCTAGCGCTGCACCCTGCGCCCTCTCTCGCTTGTGCGCGCGTGACGACGGCACCTCAGCGCTGGTGGCCCCCCTTCCTCCACGCCAAACCCCCTTCCACCCCTACAACCTACGGGCTACACCTGGTAGGATCCCAGCTCCTATAAATCTAGTATCAGAGCTCTCGGGCTCGATCATGTCTGCGCCGCCGCCCACCCCCTCCCTCTCGTTGCTGATCACCACGTCACCGATGACCACCGTGGGCAGCACCCCGCTCCTGACCGGACCGGTCTCTTCCGCCGACGGGATGGCACCTGTCGTCCCGGAGGAGATGTCTGCGGCGCTTCAGGACCTCACCCAGGCGGTCCAGGGAATCCGCCTCTTCCTGGCGGGACCTTATGGGCCGCAGTCACCAGCTCCTGGTGCCACCATCACCGGGCCATCGTAGGTGTTTGCGATTTCGCGAGCTATGCCTCTTACGGTTCGAGCCGCCGATCCGCGGGAGCCGCCTGGCGGAGCTTGGGCGTTTGCCTTTCACTTCCACGGTGCAAGACTTCACTGACCGCTTCCAGGCCTTGTCTTCCCATGCGCTCAGCATTACGACTCGCCAGCGGGCCGAGCTGTTTGTTGGCGGTCTGCCAGATAATATCCGTGTGGATGTGGAGATGCGCGGGCCACATGACCTCTAGACGTCCATGTATTACGCCCATGCCTTCGAGCGACGTGCGGTGGCCATGCAGCAGGCACTATCGTCTTGGGGCGCTCGCCAGCCTCCCCGGCCACCGCCACCACCAGCACAGGGGTACCCTGCCCCGGCTCCCGCAGCGCCCAACGCCTAGGCTACGCCTCGCCCGTTCCGTAGGCTAACACCGGCCAAACAGCTCAAGCGTCGTCGCCAGAGGCTATGCTACAACAGCGACGAGCTCTACGTGTTGGGCCACGTCTGCCCGTGGCTCTTCTATTTGGAGGCTGCGGACTACGTCGAGGAGGACACCACCGAGGGGCTTGACGCCCTGCCCGCCCCTGAGGCCACGGGAGTGGCGCCGACCCCCGCTCCTGCAACTACACTCTTCGTGTCCCTCCATGCCCTAGCGGGTATATGAAGGGAGAAGACTATGCTGCTGCCGGTGACGATCCACGGCGAGCGTCTCCTGGCTCTGCTGGATACAGGCTCCACCCATAACTTCCTGCCCGCTTCGACCATGCACCGCCTGGTGCTCCAACCGACGGGCGGGGAGCAACTCCGGGTCACCGTCGCTAACGGTGATCGCCTCCGCTATCACGAGATTGCCCGACATGTCCCCATCAGTGTCGACGACGAGCACTTCACCGTCATGTGCGCCGGCATAGACTTGGGGTGCTTCAACTTCATCCTCGGCGTTGATTTTTTGCGGACTCTGGGTCCCATCCTCTGGGACTTTGACACCATCACGATGGTCTTCTGGCGCTTGGGTTGCCGCGTCCGGTGGGAGGGCGTGGGTGGCCCCTCCTCAGCGGCGCCCCACCCACAGCTGGCGGCGTCTGCCACCGAGCCCGAGCAGCCCCTATTGGCTCATCTCTTGCAAAAGCACAACGACCACTTCGACGAGCCCCAGGGTCTCCCGCCAGCCCGGGTCTACAACCACCGCATCCACCTGCTCCCTGGCACAGCTCCCGTGGCGGTCCGTCCATACCGCTACCCACAGCTGCAGAAGGACGACTTGGAGCGGTAGTGCACGGTCATGCTTGCCCTGGGCATCATTCGGATCTCGACCTCACCGTTCTCGGCGCCGGTTCTCGCCTTCCGCAAGGCGGACGACACATGGCGCTTCTGCACTGACTATCGTGCTCCTAACGCCAAGACACTCAAGGACAAGTTTCACATTCCGGTCATGGACGAGCTCCTGGACGAGCTACACAGGGCACGCTTCTTCACCAAGCTCGACATATGTTCAGGATATCACCAGGTGTGCATGCACCTGGATGATGTTGCGAAGACGACCTTCCGCACTGATCACGGCCACTTCGAGTTATTGGTGATGCCCTTTGGCCTATCCAATGCACCGGTGACATTTCAGGCTTTGATGAACGATGTCCTCCGCCCCTTCTTGCGCCAGTTTATGCTTGTCTTCTTTGATGACATTCTTATCTACAGTTCATCCTGGGCGGAGCATCTACAACACGTGGCCATTGTCTTCAACGAGCTTCGAGCACACCATCTGCACCTCAAGTGCTCAAAGTGCTTGTTCGGCACGACATCGGTTGCCTACCTCGACCATGTCATCTCGGCGGAGGGTGTTGCTATGGATGCCGACAAGGTGGCGGCTGTCACGGCGTGGCCAACGCCGCACTCACCGCGGGCCCTTCATGGTTTCCTCGGCGTCGCGGGCTACTATCGGAAGTTCATCCGGGTGTTTGGCCTCATCGCGGCTCCCCTCACACGCCTGCTCCGCTGCGACGCCTTCAACACTACAAAAAATACACTTCCGTGATGATACGTGTTTGTCACAGTAGGTCCCGTTTTTTGTCATGCATGTACATCCATGACAAATTTATGACAGAATCAAGATAGTCATACCTGTGCTATTGTAGAAGTGTTCGATGACATTACCAAAATTATCATCACAGAAGTGTCCACTTCCATGACGATAAATTGCGCGTAACCGAAGTGCTTTCGTTAAGGGTCACCGACACGTGGCATCCACCGTAACGGAATGCCGTTAAGCTATCGGGTCGGGTTTTGGATCCGATAACCCGTTAATAGCCCCGACCAATGGGGATTTTCCACGTGTAAAATCATCATTGGCTGGAGGAAACACGTGTTGGCTCATCGTTGGGACAAATGTCATCCACTCATTGGACAGAAGGCGCCTATGATACATCGACACGTGGCACGGCCAATCAAGTTTAAATGGGCCAGCCCAACTAAAGGCCCACAAGATTTGGCGGCCCATACTGGGCCGGCCTAGTTAAAGGCCCACAAGATTTTGCGGACTATAATGGGCTGGCCCAGCTAAAGGCCCACAAGATTTCGCAGGCCATAATAAGTCGGCCCAGGTAAAGGCCCACAAGATTTTTGTGTGCCATAATGGGCTGGCCCAGGTAAAGGCCCACAAAATTCTTGCGGATCATAATGGGCCAGCCCAGCTAAAGGCCCACGAGATTTCGCCGACATTAATGGGCCGGCCCAGCTGCAGGCCCACAAGATTTTGAGGACCCTAGTAGGCCGGCCCATTAACTGGCTGCCATGTTTTGGGCCAAATGCCGGCCCATAATTGATCCGGTCCATTAATGGCCAGCCACGTTCCAGGCCTAGTAATGGCCCATATAAGATCCGGCCCGTTAAAAGCCTCCCACTTTCTGGGCCAAATGACGGCCCAGATCAGGTCCGACCCTTTATGAGGCTTTGGGCTCAATTATGGCCCATATCAGATTCAGCCCGTTGACTGGATGCTATGCTTTTGGGCCCACTTGCTAACGGCCCATTTAGTAATTCGGCCTGATATTAGTTTCGGCCTGTTAAGGGCCCATTTAACATTTCGGCCATATATTAATTTCGGCCTGTTAAAAGCCCGTCATATAGTTGGGCCTAACTACGACCGGGTTTGCATCCGGCCTGCTCGCAGCCGATATCTGATTGGGCCAAACAAGGACCGAGACAACTTTGGCCTGTTAAAAGCCCGTGAATTGATTCACACAATCATGGGCCGGGGTCCATTTCGGGCTGCCGCCGGCCCGTGAGCTATTCGGCACGTTTCAGGCCCAGCCTACTTCTCAGCCTTCTAAAAGCCCATTGAGTTTTCTTGCAAAAAGAGGGCTGGGGGTTACTCGGCCTATTAAAGGCCCGAATCTACTAGTGGGCCAGTTTGATGGGGCCCATGATGCGGATAATACATCGTGATTGCATGACGGTCCGATTATGTACCGTAATTTTACGGTTTGGCCGGGTTACTGCGAAGATATGATATATATACAGTAAAATAACTGCAGCATCATGAATAAGAAAAAACCTAGACTATACAATAAAGAAATTACGGCATATTACATCCACTGGTCATCAAAGTTCGCCACTATGATAATAAAGCACAAGCATACAGCAGATTACATACACTGGGCATCAAAGATCGCCACCAGTGCAAATAAACACGCCGACAAAATAATATACAAAACTGACAGCACTTCAATAGAGTTCAAGAAAGGTTAGCCTTGCTTGGGAGCTGCAGCGCAAGCAGCTGAGCAAGATGATGAGACTGCGCTTGTTCAACACTTATATCTTCCTCACTCTGAAAGATAAACAAGCAGACAGATGACAGGTTTTGCAGATAAAAGTATCAGTGCTGACAATTCATCACATTTCTTACTGACGAATACAGTGACACAGTTTAAAATTGCATTAACACAATATGGTATTGTTCAGGTCAAGACATGGCAGGAATTGATATTGTGAAGGAGTTCGCAGCTTCACGACACCACTGGATTACAGATCAAGAAGTCATAAGTATCAATGGTTAGTGTGCTGTCAATTTATCCAATTTCAGATTGGCAAATAAAGAGGCGGTTTAAATAATAGTAGAATGATATGACATTGTTCATAGTTAAGACATTGCAGAATATGACATTATGCTGAAGTGGGTAGGTTCACCACACCACTAGATTACGGATGAAGAACAGAAGCATACATGCAGTCCAAAAGAAGATCCTTGCTCTGTATAGTTTAATTTACATGGTATGAAGAAGGAACTTGGTTGTACAACTGAAAACTTAAATTGAGAAGGAAAAACTTTTGTTTATGAACTACATAATAAACTTTAAACATGCAATTTGATGCAAACACCAAAAATAAACAGCTGTTGCAGTCATGCCTAACCAAATATAAACAACAAAGTTTGAAGGCTTGAGAATGACAAACTTACATTACTGGTGAATACAGGCTCTATAAAGCCCTTGTCCATGCTAATGGGGAGGCAATTCAAGAAGTTTAGCACATAATGTTCTTCGTAAGCATTGCCTTTATTCTACATTTTGTTAAGAGTAAATATAGATGTGATAATATATGAAAAAATGGAGAATATTTAAGATAAGATGAAGAGTGATGCTACATAACCAAGTAGCTATAAATGTATGTGCAGCGATACAGGCAAAAGGCACAGCCAAGAGCAATGCACAGCTAAACTTCTTCAGTACCAACCTTATGGTAAGAGTACGTATAGATCTGATGTGTAGAAAATGGAGGGCAAAGGAAAATAAGCTGCAGAATGATGGTACATGAACAACTACCTGTCAATATAAGTACATTGATAAAGGACAGCATGTACGGACAATGCAGAGCTAAAAAAATTTCATTGGCATTGGATATATTCTACACTAATGTAACCATTCATACAGATCAGATAATTTGGGGCGAACAATTGATAAGAAAGCTATCATGCATACTGCTGTCACATAATGAACCAGGTATGTATGCAAGTACAGTGATACAGGACAACAGGTACTAACAAGAGCAAAGCAGCGGTTAGCATATTTGCGATATCCTGTCGTTCTTTTCAAACCAGAATTCTTCTTCGAGCTGATTTCCTGCAAAAAAGATCCGTAAGGCACATGCGGAAAAGTAGAAGTTCAAATTGTCATGTGATTTCATAGACAGTACCTCATCCTGGGAACAAGACCAGTGCATAACAAGGTTTTTCCAATCAATGTCTTCTAAATTTAGCACAGGAGACTTCACCGAAAATTCGACTTGCCATCAAAGTGTGATTTTCTCAGGTAACACCGATACTACTGCAATGTTTCCTTGAAAAGCACAAGCAAGCTTTGCTCATCATGACTATCGAGATTGACCCTCGCCTAGTTACAACAATGTAATGTAAATCTTGATGTGTTTGATCAGCAGAAAACAGGAAAATAATAACCATGAATAATAGCACTTACACGTAAGTTGGACAGGAAGATGTGAAAATGGTGTTTGTCTTCACTATAATCTTCCCATGATGGGAATATATGCACATAGTCCCTAACAACATTGAAATAATTGTCTTTTAAACTGGGAATAAATGTAATGGGGTTCCAATCTGCAGGAATTGGCCGTTTCTGCAGTTGGGATAGGTCTTCGGCCGGTGGACTTGCTGTACTTTTTGCTGGAGTGGGATTTTTCTATGGTACGGCTGGTGCTATGGAAAATGAAATCGGTATACCTTTTGCTGGAGTTCAGGTCCTGTGTGGTGGGGCTAGTGGTGTGGCCAGTGAAGTATGGGTACAGTCTGCTGGAGTCGGTCCTATGTTTTGTGTCACTGGTTGTAGAGCCAATATAAGTGGGGCGCTGTCTGATTTCTCCGGCACCACCACGTTTTTCAAGGACTTTGCTGATGCTCCTTCAGGTTCGGCAATCACCCTCTTCCTTTTTGATGTCTGATGCACAAGAACAACATTTGAGTGGAAAAACATGGTATGACGACAGATGGAATATGTATTGATAATGGATGGGCATAGCATCTCGAGTTATATGATGAGTAAACTAACCAGATGGTGGTGCAACAAAGTAGAAGAAATGCAAGACAACATATGCAAGATACACGCAATCAATAAAACCTTTCCAAATTAGAACATGCACCTTGATGGGTGTACAGGACAGGCCATCTGCCTTTGACTCCTTGAGGTTAGAATAGTCATTAGAATGATATTCTGAACAAGAATCAACAGGTGGGGACCGTACGAGTTTCATTGCTTCCAAAATGGCACTCAATGCCTTGGTGCTAATTTTGTAAGTCATTGCAGTGTTCCACAATATTCTTCTAATGCGCGGATTCTGATATTCACTGTAATTGCGTATAATATCTGAGAACCATGAAAACATAAATAGTTGTGACATTATCTTTGTAATGCGGATGATATTCTAATATAGGGGCGCCCCTATAAACACTTATGTGCTATCACTGGATTCTGATGGGAGAGCTCATGTGTGCTATAATATCGTGCATGCATTTATATAATCTGGCACAAGTACACAAAAAAATAGGCTCCAGAAGTAAGGATAGCTGGCAGATGATAGGTTCATGATATACTGTATAGATAATTTATTGCCAAACCATGATAACAAGAGCACACAACAACTAGGCAGATCATAGTGTACATAATAGGGGTACACCATAACCACGATGAATAAATCGGGAAAGTGGAACTGGCTTGAAAATACGGTGTTGTATTGCCGCTAGTAATTGAAAGCCTATCGATCGTGTACAGGCCAGCACTATTGAACATGATAAAGAAGAGCAAGCAGATTTTGTATAATAAAATGTTGGTTGCGCAGTGCCCACACATGATGAACCAGAGCGCATTAAGAATGCAACTCCCAGCTGTCTCTCGACCATTTCAGGGGGTTGGATGAAGATCCTACGTCTCCTAACCCTTCTTCTTCCTCGTTTGTGATTCTTCCCATACAGAACACCACACGGGCCGCCTGCCGGACCATCGACCCCATCGCCTGTTTTCCTCCGCCACCCCCACCCCCCACCCACGTTGAGTTTTTTTCATCCGGCGAGGCCCCACAACCAACCGAGCCCCTTGGATCGCACCGGCGAACTCCGATGAGCTCTGGAAAATTGACTGACCCAATTTTGAAATTTAGTCTACTGTGATTTAACTAGTGTGGAATATAAAAGGGGAAAACCATAAGCATTGGGAGTATAGTGTTGAGCGTGCCATGGCGGATCTGAATGTGCAAACCGAACAAAGGAAACTTCGCAACCAAGACAAGAAATCAGAGTAAAGCAGTGGCGATCTATTTTCTTGTTGCGATAAATAAGTTGAGCAGATACGAAAGAGTACCGCCTCTGGTGCGGCGCCGTGTACGCATCTGGTGAGAATTTGATGGTGCTGCGGTAGCGATGGCTGTCGGCGGCGTGGAAGCAGATGGTGCTGCGGTAGACGGTGGCGGCGGGGCACGGTGGACGAGACGATCGTAGGAGCGGTGCCGGCAAGGTGGACGACGGCGAGGATGAAGCGAGAGGACGGTATGCAAGGATCCCGGTCCGAAGGCGTGGATGAGAGAGGTCGATCTCTTGTAATGGACAGCGGCGTCGGGGTATTAGCTCCGGCATGGTGGAGGAGGACGATGGTGGATGGGGTGGCGGACGGCGGCGAATAGAGGAGGGTGGGGTGGAGAGGGTGTTTTGGCGCCCACGGAGTACGAATGGGGAAAAGGGAGGTAGAGAGGAAGGGGGGAACCATGTAGTCAGGGCGCGCTTGTCTCAAATGCGAGGAAATTTACAAACTTAGCCTCCATTTCAAATTTCTACTACATCACAACAACATTAGTCGGTTGGGGATAGGACGGTAATCTCGCATACAACGAATATTTGCCGACGAGAGTTTGTTTTTGGCGCCCACCGTGTATGAATATGAATCGGGGAGGGAGTCGATTTCGGCCGAGGGCACACTGTGTTTTGGCGCCCACCGTGTATGAATCCGGGTCAGAGGCGGTTACGTCACGTTTGGGTGAAATTACAAACCTACCCCTATCGAAACCTATAGAAATCCAGCAGATAAGCTTTGCGCGGCAGGGATAGGCAGTAGTGATTTCCATCTCGCAGATTTTGGTTTCGGGCGGTTACTGGAACTTTCCCCGCTTCGTTCAAATTTTGCACAGTGCACGTTTACCGTGCCAACTCAATTCGAATCCCGTTTGTATTCTACAATTTTTTTCGGGCGGGATCCATTTTCAATTGGAATTACATTCTATATACATCATTCTTTTACATATATACTTTCAAAAGCACAACACCATTTATACATAAATATGGTTTACAAATGGCATGATCTCAGATTCATAAGGTTGTATCCATCAATTTGGATTTTCAAATATTTGAAACCACTTTATGTTGAAATCCAATGTATGCATTCCTCGCTAACTGTCTCCAATTAATGTGTGTTTCATGCGGTTTTTTTTAACTTCTCAAACAAGTATAATGTGTTTCACACACGAAATATATAGTGTAATCCCGTTTAGACACTAATTGCATATAAACCATGCATTGTTTGTAATTGAAGAATCTATGGATCACCAATATTGATAAACTATATAACATTACATGTGTGCCCAAATTCAAATGAATATGCATGTTTGATACACCAATTTGCGTTATGATATTATCGATGTCGTGATCTCCAGTTTAAATATTTGAATCCCATTTAATACATATATTCGTCTCATATAGCTATCACTCATGCTTATATAGGACTATCTCTCTGGACCTATACGCGTTCATCGTCTCTCAGGCATCTCTCGTGCTACCTGTATGTCGACAATGATCTTTTATCTTCGTAACACACTGACGGTACTCTCTCCATCAACCTTCATCACTCTATCTCTCTCTAAGTATATCTCGCTCCCTGCTACGTGTCTCTAGCTATGATTCTCCATGTGGAATCTCTTTCTCTCACACAAACACAAAACTTTGTCTCCCGGTGTCTCATTTCTCTCAACTATTCCCATGTGTGCCACTCGCACGCCCCTCATACAGAGATGTCTTTCGCTCCTTAGATATGAGAACCTATGACTCTTCCTCTTCAATATCTCTTTCTCACACACAAACACAAACTCTGTCTCCCAGGGTCTCATATTTCTCCATTGTTCTCTTGTATGTCGCTCAAACACACCCTCTCTCCCTAGAGATATCTTGCGTTCCCTTATATGTCTCTCTAGCTATCACTCTCGTTCTGAAATATCTTTCTCTCTCGCAGACACAAAACTCTGTCTCTCTGGATCTCATTTCTCTCTGATATTTGTTTGTATGTGACTCACATGCACCCTCTCTCTATCTCTCTCACACCCACACACATAACCCAGCCTTCTGATCCAATCGACTCCTATCTCTAGCGCACACTTGCTAGCATCTTTATCTTTCTATTTATCTGTTTCTCCATCAACCTTCTTTCTCACCCTCACTCTTCATTCCTATCACGCACACTACATATGTTTCTCTCTACATGCATGCAGTCAAGTGCCCTCTCACACACATATATAACTTCACCCTTTAAACCACCCAACGGGCATCTCCGACACCCAAACTAACGGATGTCTCTCTAGCTAGCATCTCAATCTCTGTATCTGTCTGTAGTTTCTCCGTCAACATTTCTTTCTCGCACGGAGTCTTGCTTCCTATCACCCACACTATATATGTCTATCCATACATATGCATTTATAGGTTGATCTCTTTTGCACAATCGTTGCGCCTCACCCTCTCTGCTCGCCATAGATGCATGCTCCAGCCCACGCCACTATCTTTTAAAGACAAAAACACATGCTCAATTGTCAGGCCTTCTTCCCTGCATTCTCACATGCATGCATATTGTCATACCGATCCTTCTCTCCCATGTCGTTGATCTTAGGACTTATGTCTTCTTTCTTTTATCTCGATCATGCGCGTGCGCACACACACACATCCCACGTATACATGTATACCTCTCACACATGCACGTTCAAGGTCTCTATGCCTCCATACGTAGTTAATTACCCTCAATCCTAACGCCACGTCGAATCGTTCTCCTCTTTTGTGCACATAACTTCCGCCTGGATGGGCAAAACACACACTCACACTTAACAATCTCCTACATGCACCATCGATATATAGTAGTCTTCCGTGGTGTCTCTCGAACAAACATGTTCTCTCGATGTCGACTCCTCTCACGCGCACGCACCTTCTCTTCCCTCCTACGGGCATTTTCTCTCTCGCACCCCATCGTTGGTGGCCTCTGCCATACACATCACCTCTCTATGATGAAGCCATGCACACTTAAATTACATCCGCCACAGAGGACCCCGGGACACACACACACACACACGCGTGCGCGCGTGCACACACACACACACACACACACACACACACACGCATGCACACACACCACCCCCGCCCCACACACACACTAAGACTCCATCTCTCTCTCTCTCTCTCACACAAACACACACACACACATGCACCCCCCCACCCACACACTTAGACTCCATCTCTCTCTCTCTCACACACACACACGCACAAACTAAGACTCCATCTCTCTCTCTCCTCTCCCTCTCTCTCACTCTCTCTCTCTCTCTCACACACACACACACCACACACACTAAGACTCCATCTCACACACACATGCTCTAGGCGGAGCATTTGTTCCTACCACCCTTCATCCAACCTTACCCGTATGATAAACAATCACCTTTATTTACTTGCATAACCTGGACAGATTCCACTTTACTTTAGTAGTCAGCAAACTTATCATCTGTATACCCTTATAAAAAACGAGTTGCCGATGATGGTGTGCCTGCCATCTTGTAATACAAACCGTATGATCTATATCTGACGGATAGGAAGCAAACTATGATAATTTTACAAAAGATACCTGCACCTCTCTCCACATCATTATCTCTCACAACCTCATTGCTCAGCAATTAAAAAAGGAATAAGTCTCTGGAACAATCTAGCATGCATGGTGGCCGCTGCCCATTCCGACCACCAGTCACCACCACGCTCCACTCCTCCTTGCCTTATCTCACATCTTTCATTTTTTCAATGACATTCTCGAGATCCCAGTTTTCCGATAAAATTCTCGAGATATCATTAGTTTTTACACATGGGATTACTCCTGCATGGGTCAATCACAACAGGTGTTTTCTAAAAAAATGCATATTGATGTTCCGTGCAATGGACGAGAATCTTGCTTGTAATTATATAACGCAAATCACGAGCAGGAAGTGACATTTTTTTGACACAACCACGTTAACATGGCCACGTAAATCATGAGCAGGAAGGAGAAGGGAAGTGGGCTGTGGAGTAATGTTTTTTACCACAATTTCTCAGGAAACTGAGTGCAATAACTGAGTAGTTTTGCAAACTACCATTACTACTACACCTGAAACGGTTCAAAACCTATACTACCTTGCCAGCGCGCACTTCCCGCTTGAAACGGTCAGCGTCGCCTAGAGCGTCAGTGCCGCATTAATGCCCGGCCAGAGCGGAGGCGACCTCTCACTAGCGCCGGCTTTGAAGTGGCGTGACGGCCGAGAGAGCGCCGCTTCCCGGTGCATGCGACTTCTCCGCGTCGAGACTGGCCATAGGCCCATTTTGGATCCATGGGTTAGAGTTAGTTTGAGCTAGTTGGGGCTCAAATAGCCCTAAAGTATCCAAGCATGAGGGTTTAAATTGGAGCAAGTTGCACCGAACCCACCAAAAAAAACTATCCCACCCAAGAGGTGCTCACTGGAGACAGTTCTCATTGGGACCACTGAAAAATCACTTTTCTCTCTCCATGAAGTGCATTTATTGTCAATCTAACCCTGTCACCCAAACACCTCTTTGGCTACAGTTAGTTAAGGGTTAGTCATGAGTTAGTCTAACCTCTAGCTAAGTTAGAGTATCAAACAGGAGCAGTATAGGACATGCAAGTTGCTCAAAGCATACAGGCAAATCCGTACGTGAAAGAAATTTTTTTCTTTTTGAAAACGGAATGTGAAAGGAATTTTTTTAGACTGCTCTTGGCATGTCGCTAACATGTGATAGTTAACCGACCTCAATAGATGGCAGAAACGTCAGCCCACCGCACTTTGATAGAGACGAGGAGGGAGAAGCGATACAGGCTGCTGGATTACTAGAGATAGGTGTCACACGGAAGCCAAGAAATATGGTGATAGCGTGGGTTAGCCATGTACTAGTATGATGTAACTACACTGGGCTGCCGTGTTTCGTACTCTTCCAGTCCACTGTGGAGATGATTGGCTAATTTTATATCGCTAAATAATATTAAATATTATGAGTGCAGACGCTCCACCACGAGGTTCCTTGCTCCTTCTCGGTCGTTTGGAATCTATGTTCTTCCACTCTATTTTTTTACGTGAGCTTTGTTCATCCTTTTGCCAACACGCAAGACATCTAGCATCAAGGCGCACGTGTTATGCAACGATCGTTCCATCTATATGAAGAACACGTGGCACTGGAACTACGAGACGGATATGTACCCAGGTGTGGACGTACGAACCTGAGTAATGTAGCGCAACAAGTGAAGTAGAAAGGCACAAATGGTATGAACATGCGTGGCATACAGGGTGTGTTTGGTTGCGTTCTCGTCTCAACATAGTTGTTCCCTCTTCATGCATGCTCAACTCAACACTCATCTTCATGCATGCTCTCTTAATGCATGCTTCTAGTGTATTTGTGCTAAACTAGTGTGGACTCATGCACCCTCCATACACTCTACCAAACACCCAAAATTAGGTCGAGAAGGGAACTCTTGGGCGGCATTTGTCTCTTACTATGTACTACCACTAAATGTTGTACGTGCAATGCACGGTGATGTTATGGAGTACGTGTCTAAGTACTCTACTACTAATATTAGTTGGAGGCACATATTAACTTTTATATTTGTTTACGTGTATGCCCCGAGACCTTCCAACTAGAGGTGTCTTTCTCTCCAGGTCGCACTTTGTATCGTTCATACAGCTAAGAACTACTACGTGTGGTCTCCGACCAAGAAGTGGAAGAAGTGGAGACGCTCTACCACGCTGTTTTTTTACGCTGGGCTCTAACACGCTGTTCATGCCCCACTCCTTTCACTGACGTGTGGGACATCCAGCACGTGCCGTGTTTGGCACCCTTCGTCATAAGAGTTGAAACACTAGCATTCATCAGAAATAAAAAATAATTATAAATCGGCAGTGATACTATTTTTTTGCGAACCAATCAACAATGATACTATACCACACGGTTTCCTTCCTCCTTGATATCAGAAAGAATACTTCCGTTCGCCAACATGTGGGACGACGACCATCCTGGTCCACTTGCCATGCACGCAGAACTCCAAGGGAGAGTCACCCAGGTCGTCGCGCCACAGTAACAATGACTAATGAGCCGTGAAATCACAGGCCCACTTCCCACTTTGAAGTTGCTCGGACAAAGGAACCATCATGACTTCGTTGAATTCCGCTTCTTGAAGAAAACTACTGTACCAGCAGGAGTGCTAGCTACAGTATTTACTCCAATAGAGGCCTCCTTTCGTTCATAGGATAGGAATATGAAAATCATAGGGAGTGAGATGACATGCATCTCAATTCCTATAGAGAAATAGATGCCATTTGATGCATAGGGTAGGAATTTTCCACTTAGTCTAGGCTAATGTACATGTAATTTGCTCTAAAAACTACAGTAGTAACTAGTAGTACTGGTACATGCTCGTACTTAGACACAGACACACACACTAACTACTAGTACTACTACTTCTCACATGCTGTGCAGACACCATCATTCTCCTTCCCGGCTTTGTCGGCGACACCCCACCGTGCTTGGATCTCTGCCGACCTCTCCGCAGTAGCGCGTGCGTCCTTTTCTTTCTTGCGGTGGCGGGCCTCTCTTTTCTTGAGTGCTTTCTGACTTTTCCGCTCCCTCTGTGTGGCTTTGGTCGCCTCTAGCTCTACCGCCCATTCGGCCTTGGCATCTTCAAATTCCTCCCACATAGTTGTGAGGTCGCGAGCGGCGATGAACTCGGCACGGCGGGATGCCATTGCTTCCCTACCATTTTGTGTGCGTTCGTGGGCAGCGAGGAACTCCGCGCGGCGGGATGCCATCGCTGCCTTACCGGTTAGTGTGCGGCGTGGTGGCATGAACGACGCTTGGTGAGAGCTCTAGGGTGGAGAGGCCGAACAACCGTATAGTGCATTGGTTTGTCAAGAGCTCAATGATAGAAGACGAAGCAAATTAGGATTCCCCTTCAATCCTGGTCATTTATTACCGAGTGGAATGCATTGGCGGTCATCGAACTTGTCTTGATAGCTCACTTTGATCATTGTATATGAGATATGGTGATTATACAGTCGCTGGCTCAGCATATAGCTCCGTATTTGTATGGTTGACCAGTCAAACAGTCCGCATGTGCCTGAAACGGTCACCATCTCTCCAGAATGCCAATGCCGCATTCACTGGACTTAACTGCAGGTGCAATTGGTGTGTCACTGACATGCGGGCCAGATGCCCGTTGGGCCCACATGTCAGTCACCCAAACGCATCTGCAGTTAAGTCACTGAAGCAGCGTCCGCATTCACACCCAACGAACCTACTCCGGCGCCAGTTGTCCATCCGTCTGCCGCGGCTCATTGCCATTCGCCCGCTATATTAACTTGAGCCCCAGCTCCCAGCCATAGCCAAAGAACCACACTTATTCTCCTCCGGTCCCTTCCTTCTGTCGGCACCACTTCAACCATGGCCTCGTGGTGCTCCGAAGCTCTCTTGGATGTACTGTCACAAGAGCAGAAGAGGGACATCGGCGGCTCCGCTCCGGGCGCGCTCCAAAGCTCTCTTCGACATACTGTCGCAGGAGCAAACAAAGGAGATTGCCGGCACCTCCGGGCCGCCCTCCGCCGCCAAGACCACGAAGCTAGCGCGTGTGCGCGGGCGCAGCCGGCAGCGAGGAAGAGTACTACATGGTAGGTCGCCGCCGCTCTGGTCCCGGGAAGGCCACCGCTACTCCACTCAGTCGACGCCAAGCTTGGTGGGGTAAACATCGGCGGCGAATTAGCCGCTTGACGGCGACGTGGAGGCAGAAATCTTCATAACCTTGTGCTCCGGCCGGAGGAGGAGGTTATCGAGACGGATGAGGAGGAGGCAAAGGCAATGACCGGCTTTCTCGGGTTCATGGCCGGACTTGGTGGTCGGGCGCCGGCGATCGTTTAGATTAGGTTTACAGTAGGTTTAGTACGGTTTGTGTGAAATATATAATGAATTTCGTCCAGTTTGTAGGAAAAGTTTTCGAAATGTAATGAATTTCATCCGGTTAATTTCATCCGGTTAATTTGAAATTTGCTTTGTTTGCACGAATTTCGTCCGGTTAGTTCATATAGTTGTCGAAATGTATAAGGGTAGCATCGGATGGCATCCATCAGTGTCCTCGGATAGATGACGGTGTAAATTTGTGGGCCAGCTCTGGAGATGCCCTAACTATCATGCTATAATCGCTAACAATCCTCCATTATTTGGAAGGGAACAGTTATCCCTCGATCAAAATTAGATCTGTGGTGTTTCGCACTCCTCCCGTGTATGAGTGTAAACTCTGGCTTACATAAAAATGGAGCAAGTGGACGGCACTGTAGCACGTCATATCACTCGAACTAGCCCGCCTAACGAGCTGGAAAGCACCGCCCTAATCATTTTGTTCTGGATTTCTATCGATCGATCGCGCGAAAATGTTACGCTTCACAAGTTCTAAAGGAAAAGGCGGCACACTTACGACTCGTACGCGTCGCAACCCTGACAGTCCGGCTCGCACGCCGCTCACCAAAGGGGACACGCGTTGTCTTGCAAGTTCACTGACATGTGGGAGCATAATTGAATAAACCTTTGATAGCCGAAATCTAATCGCTCGGCGGGCGTCGGCTGAGAAGAGAGAAACGGGGGAGGGAGAAGAGATCGCTCGCCCACCGCACACGGACTCCAAGAAATATATGGTGATAATGTGAGGTGGGCCATGCTAGAGTCTGGACCGCTTGCGGAGCCCGCTCTCACCGCCCTGGCCCCTCAAGACGCCAGCTACCCACTGCATGCATAGCAAGTAGTCCCCGCTTATGTGGAGAAGAGAGAGGCATTGACAAAGTCAAGGAGTAACAGTGGAGACAAGAGCTTTCATAAAAAATAAACAATGAATACTCGTTGCTCGTCCTCTATATTGGAAAGAATACTTTCATTCGCCAACATGTGGGACGTCGACCATCCTGGTCCACGTGCCATGCACAAAATTATCCTGATCTACCCCGGTCGTATCGCAGGCCCAACCTTTCCCACCATAAGTTGTTCGGACGAAGGAACCATCATGACTTCGTTGAATTCCGCTTCTTCAAGAAAACTTACCGTACCCGCAATACTGCTACCACATGCGAAGATTGGACGACACTATACCACGTCATATCACTGAAACCCACTAGGCCAAACTAGCCTGCCTAGGTCATCTATTTTGGAACGGAGGGAGTACGTCTCTGCACTGCTATGATTTTGTGTTGCACGTTCTCTGTACTTCTGCTACGATTTTCCTACCCTATGAACCAAATGAGGCCTGAATGTATGTCGACTATTGTCTGATCGATCGCTAAGCCTACAATTTTAGGAGCTAGGGCTATTGGTCGATCGACGAGGGATAAGTATAAGCGTACCACGAGCTCATCAGCCCCAATGTTTCTCTTCGGTGAGTGTTTTGCAAGTACTATAGCTCGCATAGTAGCTAGACTACTAACACCAAGAATCATCAAACAAGCCCTGCTGATATGATAAACAGTTCAAACTTACATCTAAGCAAGCCATATATTACATCAAAAGCTGGTGAGGATACATCTTTTTCCATAACTCGGAGAGGGTTCGCATGATCCATCGCATGATTCACTATCAAACAAAAGTAGCAAGATCCGCCCACACAAGACAGTGCACTAGCCCTAAGATGGTTTGATAACACGCATCATTCTGGTAATTAAACACAGGGCAATGCAAACTACCCTGAAGAATTAGCGCGACCAACTATTTCTGGTCATCGATCTCTCGGGCAATGACCACAGCACGGACAACGGCATGGGAATCGATTTCTGGGGCGATGTCCACAGGACTGACCGCGACATCGGAATCGATCTCTGGGGCGATGTCCACACGATGGATAGCGGTATCGGAATCGATCTCCAGGGCGATGCCAACAGGATGGGCCACGACATTGAAATCATCAAGGACAACCACCGGCACCTCCACAACACTAACATATTAGCAAGCACATTGCAAATAATCAAAAAGCAAGCACATTGCAAATAATCAAAAACCACAACTATGGTAATAAGACATTATTTTTTACCTTGTGCAGCTCACTGGGGGATCTCATCCCTCCGGGGGCCATCTCCTCGTCCTCGATGGGGGCCATCACCTTGTGACGGGAATACTGCTTCTCAACGGCGACTATCTGTTGGAAATATGCCCTAGAGGCAATAATAAAAGGATTATTATTATATTTCCTTGTTCATGATAATTGTCTTTTATTCATGCTATAATTGTATTATCCAGAAATCATAATACACGTGTGAATACATAGACCATAATATGTCCCTACTGAGCCTCTAGTTGACTAGCTCGTTGATCAACAGATAGTCATGGTTTCCTGAGTATGGACATTAGATGTCATTGATAACGGGATCACATCATTAGGAGAATCATGTGATGGACAAGACCCAATCCTAAGCATAGCACAAGATTGTGTAGTTCGTTTGCTAGAGCTTTTCCAATGTCAAGTATCTTCTCCTTAGACCATGAGATCGTGTAACTCCTGGATGCCGTAGGAGTGCTTTGGGTGTACCAAACGTCACAACGTAACTGGGTGACTATAAAGGTGCACTACAGGTATCTCCGAAAGTGTCTGTTGGGTTGACACGGATCGAGACTGGGATTTGTCACTCCGTATGACGGAGAGGTATCTCTAGGCCCACTCAATAGTGCATCATCATAATGAGCTCAAAGTGACCAAGTGTTTGGTCATGGGATCATGCATTACGGTACGAGTAAAGTGACTTGCCGGTAACGAGATTGAACGAGGTATTGGGATACCGACGATCGAATCTCGGGCAAGTAAAATACCGATTGACAAAGGGAATTGTATACGGGGTTGCTTGAATCCTCGACATCATGGTTCATCTGATGAGATCATCGAGGAGCATGTGGGAGCCAACATGGGTATCCAGATCCCGCTGTTGGTTATTGACCGGAGAGCCGTCTTGGTCATGTCTACATGTCTCCCGAACCCGTAGGGTCTACACAATTAAGGTTCAGTGATGCTAGGGTTGTAGGGATATGAGTATGCAGCAAACTTAAAGTTGTTCAGAGTCCCGTATGAGATCCCAGACATCACGAGGAGTTTTGGAATGGTCCGGAGGTAAAGAATTATATATAGGAAGTGCAGTTTCGGCCATCGCGGGAGTTTCGGGGGTCACCGGTATTGTACCAGGACCACCAGAAGGGTCCCGGGGGTCCACCTATCCCGGAGGGCCCCGTGGGCTGAAGTGGGGAGGGGACCAGCCCCTAGTGGGCTGGTGCGCCCCCCTTGCCCCCCTGCGCCTAGGGTTGGAAACCCTAGGGTGGGGGGCGCCTCCACTTGCCTTGGGGGGGTACTCCACCCCCCTGGCCGCCGCCCCCTTGGGAGATCCCATCTCCAGGGCCGGCGCCCCCCCAGGGGGCCTATATAAAGGAGGGGGGAGGGGAGGGCAGCCGCACCCTGAAGTCTTGGCGCCTCCCTCTCCCCTGCTACACCTCTCCCTCTCGTAGAAGCTCGGCGAAGCTCTGCCGGAACCCTGCTGCATCCACCACCACGCCGTCGTGCTGCTGGATCTTCATCAACCTCTCCTTCCCCCTTGCTGGATCAAGAAGGAGGAGACGTCACGCTGACCGTACGTGTGTTGAACGCGGAGGTGCCATCCGTTCGGCGCTAGGATCTCCGGTGATTTGGATCACGACGAGTACGACTCCCTCAACCCCGTTCTCTTGAACGTTTCCGCTCGCGATGTACAAGCGTATGTAGATGCACTCCCCTCTCTCGTTGCTAGATGAACTCATAGATGGATCTTGGTGAACGTAGGAATTTTTTTATTTTATGCAACGTTCCCCAACAGTGGCATCATGAGCTAGGTCTATGCGTAGTTCTCTATTGCATGAGTAGAACACAAATCTGTTGTGGGCGTAGATGTTGTCAACTTTCTTGCCGCTACTAGTCTTATTTTGCTTCAGCGGTATTGTGGGATGAAGCGGCCCGGACCGACCTTACAGGTACGCTTACGTGAGACAGGTTCCACCGACTGACATGCACTAGTTGCATAAGGTGGCTAGCGGGTGTCTGTCTCTCCCACTTTAGTTGGAGCGGATTCGATGAAAAGGGTCCTTATGAAGGGTAAATAGAAGTTGACAAATCACGTTGTGGTTATTCGTAGGTAAGAAAACGTTCTTGCTAGAACCCTATTGCAGCCACGTAAAAGATGCAACAACAATTAGAGGACGTCTAACTTGTTTTTGCAGCAATTGCTTTGTGATGTGATATGGCCAAAAGTTGTGATGAATGATGAATCATGAATGATATATTGTGATGTATGAGATCATGTTCTTGTAATAGGAATCATGACTTGCATGTCAATGAGTATGACAACCGGCAGGAGCCATAGGAGTTGTCTTAATTATTATATGACCTGCGTGTCAATGATTTAACGCCATGTAATTACTTTACTTTATTGCTAAACCGTTAGCCATAGTAGTAGAAGTAATAGTTGGCGAGCAACTTCATGGAGACACGATGATGGAGATCATGATGATGGAGATCATGGTGGCATGCCGGTGACGAAGATGATCATGGATCCCCAAAGATGGAGATCAAAGGAGCTATATGATATTGGCCATATCATGTCACTACTATATAATTGCATGTGATGTTTATTATGTTTATGCATCTTGTTTACTTAGAACGACGGTAGTAAATAAGATGATCCCTTATAATAATTTCAAGAAGGTGTTCTCCCTAACTATGCGCCATTGCTAAAGTTTGTAGTTTCGAAGCACCACGTGATGATCGGGTGTGATAGATTCCTATGTTCACATACAACGGGTGTAAGACAGTTTTACACATGCAAAACACTTAGGTTAACTTGACGAGCCTAGCATGTACAGACATGGCCTCGGAACACAGAGACCGAAATGTCGAACATGAGTCGTATGGAAGATACGATCAACATGGAGATGTTCACCGATGATGACTAGTACGTCTCACGTGATGATCGGACACGGCCAAGTCGACTCGGATCGTGTAACACTTAGATGACTAGAGGGATGTCTAATCTAAGTGGGAGTTCATTAAATAATTTGATTAGATGAACTTAATTATCATGAACTTAGTCTAAAATCTTTGCAAAAATGTCTTGTAGATCAAATGGCCAACGCTCATGTCAACATGAACTTCAACGCGTTCCTAGAGAAAACCAAGCTGAAAGATGATGGCAGAAACTATACGGACTGGGTCCAGAACCTGAGGATCATCCTCATAGCTGCCAAGAAAGCCTATGTCCTAGAAGGACCGCTAGGTGAAGCACCCATCCCATAGAACCAAGACGTTATGAACGCTTGCCAGTCACGTGCTGATGATTACTCCCTCGTTCAGTGCGCCATGCTTTACAGCTTAGAACCGGGCCTCCAAAAGCGTTTTGAGCAACGCAGAGCATATGAGATATTCGAGGAGCTGAAAATGGTTTTCCAAGCTCATGCCCGTGTCGAGAGATATGAAGTCTCTGAGAAGTTCTATAGTTGTAAGATGGAGGAAAATAGTTCTGCAAGTGAGCACATACTCAAAATGTCTGGGTTGCACAACCGCCTGTCCCAGCTGGACATTAACCTCCCGGATGAGGCGGTCATTGACAGAATCCTTCAGTCGCTCCCACCGAGCTACAAGAGCTTTGTGATGAACTACAATATGCAGGGGATGGTGAAAACTATTCCTGAAGTATTTTCAATGCTGAAGTCAGCAGAGGTAGAAATCAAAAAGGAACATCAAGTGTTGATGGTCAATAAAACCACCAAGTTCAAGAAAGGCAAGGGTAAGAAGAACATAAAGAAGGACGGCAAGGATGTTGCCGCACCCGGTAAGCCAGTTGCCGGGAAGAAGTCAAAGAATGGACCCAAGCCTGAGACTGAGTGCTTTTATTGCAAAGGGAAGGGTCACTGGAAGCGGAACTGTCCCAAATACTTAGCGGACAAGAAGGCTGACAACACTAAAGGTATATGTGATATACATGTAATTGATGTGTACCTTACCAGTACTCGTAGTAACTCCTGGGTATTTGATACCGGTGCCGTTGCTCATATTTGTAACTCACAGCAGGAGCTGCGGAATAAGCGGAGACTGGCGAAGGACGAGGTGACAATGCGCATCGGGAATGGTTCCAAGGTCGATGTGATCGCCGTCGGCACGCTGCCTCTACATTTACCCACGGGATTAGTTTTAAACCTCAATAATTGTTATTTAGTGCCAAGTTTGAGCATGAACATTGTATCTGGATCTCGTTTAATACGAGATGGCTACTCATTTAATTTCGAGAATAATGGTTGTTCTATTTATATGAGAGATATGTTTTATGGTCATGCCCCGATGGTCAATGGCTTATTCTTAATGAATCTCGAACGTAATGTTACACATATTCATAGTGTGAATACCAAAAGATGTAGAGTTGATAACAATAGTCCCACATACTTGTGGCACTGCCGCCTTCGTCACATTGGTGTCAAGGGCATGAAGAAGCTCCATGCTGATGGACTTTTAGAGTCTCTCGATTATGAATCATTTGACACATGCGAACCATGCCTCATGGGCAAAATGACCAAGACTCCGTTCTCTGGAACAATGGAGCGAGCAACCAACTTATTGGAAATCATACATACTAATATGTGTGGTCCAATGAGCGTTGAGGCTCGCGGAGGATATCGTTATGTTCTCACTCTCACTGATGACTTGAGTAGATATGGGTATGTCTACTTGATGAAACACAAGTCTGAGACCTTTGAAAAGTTCAAGGAATTTCAGAATGAGGTAGAGAATCAACGTGACCGAAAGATAAAGTTCTTACAATCAGATCGTGGAGGAGAATATTTAAGTCACGAATTTGGTACGCACTTAAGGAAATGTGGAATCATTCCACAACTCAATCTGCCTAGAACATCTCAGCGTAAGGGTGTGTCCGAACGTCGTAATCGCACTCTATTGGATATGGTGCGATCTATGATGTCTCTTACCAATTTACCGCTATCATTTTGGGGATACGCTCTAGAGACAGCTACATTCACATTAAATAGGGCTCCGTCTAAATCCGTTGAGACGACACCGTATGAATTATGGTTTGGGAAGAAACCTAAGCTGTCGTTTCTAAAAGTTTGGGGATGCGATGCTTATGTCATGAAACTTCAACCGGAAAAGCTCGAACCCAAGTCGGAAAAATGCGTCTTCATAGGATACCCTAAGGAAACCATTGGGTATACCCTCTACTTAAGATCCGAGGGAAAGATCTTTGTTGCCAAGAACGGATCCTTTCTGGAAAAAGAGTTTCTCTCGAAAGGAGTAAGTGGGAGGAAAGTAGAACTCGATGAAGTACTACCTCTTAAACCGGAAAGTAGTGCAACTCAGGAAAATGTTCCTATGGTGCCTACACCGACTGGAGAGGAAATTAATGATGATGATCAAGGTACTTCGGATCAAGTTGCTAGTGAACTTCGTAGGTCCACAAGGACACGTTCCACACCAGAGTGGTATGGCAACCCTGTCCTGGAAATCATGTTGTTAGACAACGGTGAACCTTCGAACTATGAAGAAGCGATGGCGGGCCCAGATTCCAACAAATGGCTTGAAGCCATGCAATCCGAGATAGAATCCATGTATGAAAACAAAGTATGGACTTTGACAGACTTGCCCGATGATCGGCGAGCGATAGAAAACAAATGGATCTTTAAGAAGAAGACGGACGCAGATGGTAATGTTACCATCTATAAAGCTCGACTTGTTGCTAAGGGTTATCGGCAAGTTCAAGGGGTTGACGATGATGAGACTTTCTCTCCCGTAGCGAAGCTAAAGTCCGTCCGAATCATGTGAGCAATTGCCGCAAACTATGATTATGAGATATGGCAGATGGACGCCAAAACGGCATTCCTTAACGGACATCTTAAGGAAGAACTGTATATGATGTAGCCAGAGGGTTTTGTCGATCCTAAGAATGCTAACAAGGTATGCAAGCTCCAGCGATCCATTTATGGGCTGGTGCAAGCATCTCGGAGTTGGATCATTCGCTTTGATGAGATGATCAAAGCGTTTGGGTTTATGCAGACTTATGGAGAAGCCTGCGTTTACAAGAAATTGAGTGGGAGCTCTGTAGCATTTCTCATATTATATGTAGATGGCATACTTTTGATGGGAAGTGATATAGAACTTTTGGACAACATTAAGGCCTACTTGAATAAGTGTTTTTCAATGAAGGACCTTGGAGAAGCTGCTTACATATTAGGCATCAAGATCTATAGGGATAGATCGAGATGCCTCATAGGTCTTTCACAAAGCACATACCTTGATAAGATATTGAAGAAGTTCAATATGGATTAGTCCAAGAAAGGGTTCTTGCCTGTGTTGCAAGGTGTGAAGTTGAGCTCGGCTCAATGCCCGACCACGGCAGAAGATAAAGAAGAGATGAGTGTCATCCCCTATGTCTCAGCCATAGGATCGATTATGTATGCCATGCTGTGTACCAGACCTGATGTAAACCTTGCCGTAAGTTTGGTAGGAAGGTACCAAAGTAATCCCGTCAAGGAACACTAGACAGCGGTCAAGAATATCCTGAAGTACTTGAAAAGGACAAAGGACATGTTTCTCGTTTATGGAGGGGACGAAGAGCTCGTCGTAAAGGGTTACGTCGATGCTAGCTTCGACACAGATCTGGATGACTCTAAGTCACAAACCGGATACGTGTGTATGTTGAATCGTGGAGCAGTAAGCTGGTGCAGTTGCAAGCAGAGAGTCGTGGCGGGATCTACATGTGAAGCGGGGTACATGGCAGCCTCGGAGGCAGCGCATGAAGCAATATGGATGAAGGAGTTTATCACCGACCTAGGAGTCATAACCAAAGCGTCGGGGCCAATCACTCTCTTCTGTGACAACACTGGAGCTATTGCCCTTGCCAAGGAGCCCATGTTTCACAAGAAGACCAGGCACATCAAGCGTCGTTTCAACTCCATCCGTGAAAATGTTCAAGATGGAGACATAGATATTTGCAAAGTACATACGGATCTGAATGTCGCAGATCCGTTGCCTAAACCTCTTCCGTGAGCAAAACATGATCAACACACTACTAGGAAAAGGGCTATAGATAGGACTGATTCTAACGGAGCACCAGGTAAATAGTGCGCCACTACTATATACTAATGGCGCACCGGTTGCTCGTGCGCCATTAGTGTGGAAGACACTAATGGCGCACCGTGCTCACGGTGCGCCACTACTATTGATTTTTTCCCCATTTTTCCATACAAACTAATGGCGCAGGATGACAAAGTGCGCCATTACTAGTTAGAACTAGTAATGGCGCACGACCAAGACAGTGCGCCATTAGTATATTTTTTTACTTTTTTGCAAACCTACTAATGGCGCACTATGCCAAAGTGCGTCATTACTAGTTTAAACTACTAATGGCTCACTTTTCCACAGTGCACCATCAGTATACATATGTTTTTTTTACTTTTTTGCAAAAAGTACTAATGGCGCACCACCTGCCGGTGCGCCATTAGTAACCAGGGTTACTAATGGCGCATTTTGTGGTGGTGCGCCATTAGTAACCTGGGACCAACAAGATATTTTGGACAGCCCACCTACCCACTCACTTTCCCCACTTCATTCTCTCCACCTCCTCCTCCAAGCTTGTCTCGGCTGCCTCCTCCTCCTCACCTCATTTCCACCATAGATTCATCAAAATTAAGTGGTGAAATTACCTTTTTTTGATAGGTAAGTAAGGGGAAAATTATCTTCATGATGTAGATCTACTTTTTTTCTCCCTAGCTCGCTCCAACAACATGCACATGCACTTTTTGTGGCCTAGCTAGATCTATGTATGTTTGTGGTGTTGCTTGTGTTTGTGGTGTTGCATATATGTTTGTGTTTGCAGGTACCGGTATTTGAAATGCGATAGTTGCCAATATTTTGCCGGAATGTTGATTCATTTCCGTTTCGGCGAGAATTTTGGCACTATGCATTCTTTTTGGTCCTATTTTTAGGGAAGGTCATGCCAAATTTTTTCTTGGTTCTAAAATATCGTTTTGCTCTATCCCGCAGGCGACCATGGTCCGCACGATGACCGAAGGCATCGTGAATAGGTTTTTGAGCTCCGCGAAGGACGAGATGCTTCAAAAGAATGAGACGGAGATAAGATGTCCGTGTCGAAGATGCAAGCTGAAGAGCCTTATTGCGGACCCGGATTCCGGGCAGGTGCGGGACCACCTGCTCTTGCGTGGTTTCATGGATGGCTATCGGTGGCAAGGTGATGAAGATGACTATGAAGTCATCCATGGGGGCCGAGCAAGAAATGAGGAAGGGTAACAAGACAACCACCGCGGCGAGGGCGGGCAAGAAGACGAAGAATCTCCAGGACATGATCACGACGGTGATGATGTACACAATCATCATGTAGAAGATGTCATACATGATTATGAGGAAGATCAAGACGAAGGGCATGATCATGAAGATGAAGATGCCGAAGCAGACGACGATGGAGGCTGGGTGCAGGACCCTCATATTCAAGAGCTGCTTCGCAAGCAGACGGATAACACAAGAGCTGCCGCCCGAGAGAAAGCCAAGCTGGATCAACTGGAGATAGACGCGGTTACTCCATTGTATGAAGGATGCAGGCCCGAGGATACCCGCCTGAAAGTAACGCTCATGGCTCTGGAGATGAAGGTAAAACACAAAATGACCGACACATGCTTCGACGAGAACATGTCATTCTGGCACGAATGTCTTCCCAAGGGGAACAAGTGCCCGACCAGTTTTGAGGAGGCGAAGAAAATCGTGTGTCCTTTGGATTTACCGCACGTGAAATACCATGTGTGCATGAACAATTGCATCATTTATCGGGACGAGAACGTGGAGTCTACCATATGTCCGGTGTGCGGCGTCACTCGATACAAGAAGAGGAAGAAAGCTCCTCGAAAATCGGTGTGGTACTTTCTGATCACTCCTCGTCTGTAGCGGTATTTCGCGGATCCTAAGGTAGCAAAGCTCCTGCATTGGAACGCGGATAGAGAGGAGAAGAAGTGGGAAGATGACGGAATGATCTGGAGATAAATAAAAAAGACAAGATGTTGAGTCACCCTAAGGATGCGAGCCAGTGGCAAGCATTGAACTGTGAATACCCAGAATTTGGGAAGGAACCAAGGAACATCGTGCTGGGCGCGAGCACCGATGGAGTCAATCTGTTTGGCAACTAGAGAAGCACACATAGCACCTGGCCTGTGTTTGTGTGGATGTACAACCTCCCCCCTGGTTGTGCATGAAGAGGAAGTACATTCACATGAGTATGCTAATTGAAGGGCCGAAACAACTAGGGAACGACATCAATCTCTATCTGGGGCTGCTGAAGGAGGAGCTAGACACATTGTGGAAAACGCCAGCCAATACGTGGGACGCTGCAGAGAAAGAATATTTCCCTATGAGAGCCGCACTGCTCACGACGGTGCACGACTATCTCGGTTACGGATATCTCGCGGGGCAAGTAGTCCATGGATTTTCTGGATGCGTAAGGTGCATGGATGACAGAACGTATCGCCAGCTAGATAGAGATCCCGGGTCTTCGAAAACCATGTTCATGGGACATCGAAGGTGGCTTCGCGACGATGACCCGTGGAGGAAACGGAAGGATATGTTCGATGGTGAAATCGAACCCCGAAAACGCCCGTGTACGAGGAGCGGCGAGGAAATAGACGAGCTGTTGAAAAATTGGAAAGACTGCCCACTGCCGAGAAAGAAGCAAAAGGCGCTAGAGCCGGGAAAGAAGCGAAAGGCGCCAGAACCGCTGCTGAAGGTATGGAAAACGGGGTCTGTTTTCTGGGACTTGCGGTACTGGAAGATCCACCGTGTGCCTCATAGCCTTGATGTCATGCATATCACGAAGAACGTGTGCGAGAGTCTGCTTGTTACCCTTCTCAACATGCCAGAGAGGACTAAAGATGGGCCGAAAGCAAGGGCAGACTTGAAACCAATGGGCATCAGGCAGGAGCTTCACGCTAATGATGATGATGATGATGATGATGATGATGATGATGATGAGGCGAAGCAGGACACAGAAAGTCGTCGCAAAGGCAAAAAGGCCAAGAAGACCGGAAATGACTACCCTCCCGCGTGCTTCACTCTAAGTCAGGAGGAGATCGAGCAGTTCTTCACCTGCCTCCTAGGAGTAAAACTTCCTTACGGTTACGCAGGGAAGATAAGAAGATACCTAGACCCAGTGAAGCAGAAGTTCAGCGAGATGAAGTCTCACGACTGTCACGTGCTGATGATGCAGATACTTCGAGTTGCAATCCGTGGGATCATGGACGCGCACGTCCGTGAAATGCTATTTGGCATATGCAACTTTTTCGACGTCATCTCTCGGAAGTCGATTGGCGTGAGGCAACTCCGAAGGCTACATGAAGAGATCATGGTGATACTATGCGAGCTTGAGATGTACTTCCCGCCCGCATTCTTCGACGTTATGGTGCATCTACTGGTACATATCATGGAGGATATCATCCAACTCGGGCCGACATTCCTGCACAGCATGATGCCGTTCGAAAGGATGAATGGTGTCATCAAAGGATACGTTCGGAACATGTCACGTCCAGAGGGAAGTATAGCCAGGGGCTTTCTGACCGAAGAGTGCATCTCCTACTACACGAATTATCTAGGCATCGAGAACCCCGTTGGTCTGCCCGTCAACAGGCACCTCGGCAGGCTCACTAGATGGGGTCACCATGAGGGTCTCCGCGAAATGCATGTCGACTTTGAGGGTTGACTCGCCGACTTTGAAAGAGCAAACCTAGTCGCTCTACAACACATAGACGTGGTCGATCCTTGGGTGGTAGAGCACAAAACCTTTATTGAGAAGACGTACAATGACCGAGGCCAACAGAGGACGGATGGAGATATACTCAAAGAGCACAACTCATGTTTCACGTGTTGGTTCAAGCAGAAGCTTCTGTCGTACCCTTTACATGAAGATTCTTCCGCGGAAGAACAACTCATATTCGCCTTGTCACAGGGCGCCGAGCACAACCTGATGACCTATGAGGCGTACGATATCAACGGCTACACATTCTACACCGAGGACAAGGACATGAAGAGCGATGGTTATCAGAACTCCGGGGTAACGATGGAATCCTACACCGGTAAGGACAAGGACAGATACTACGAAAGGATCGAGGAGATCTGGGAGCTGAGCTACGCTGGAGAGAAGGTGCCGATGTTCCGTGTCAGATGGGGCAAGAGCGTCCTAAATAAAGACCGATATTTCACCACCATGGTTATACCCAAAGCCAAATCCAAGACCGCGGGCGCAAACGTCACCGCAAAAAATGAGCCACGGGTACTGGCTTCCCAAGTGGACCAATGCTTCTTCATTACCGACCCGCCAAAGCCCAGTCGTGTTGTCGTGAGGAGAGGCAAAAGGAAGATCATCGGAATGGATGGAGTAGCCAATGAGCAAGACTTCGACAAGTACGGCGACCCGAAGATCGAACATGACGACGACGATGAAGTAGCAGCACACACCACAAGAAGAAGCAGGACCACCCTACCTAAAGGACGTCCATTCCACAGAAGAACTCCATTTGCGAAATAGAAGGGCAAGAAGATTGTGAACAGATAGCTAGCTAAGATCGATTGTATTTAAATCGTAGTCTTCATTGCTCGATTGTATTTCATGGGCACTTTTTGATATCATGAATATTTTTAAATTTCATGGGCACTTTTTGAATTCATGAGGACACTTGATCTCGATCCCCCTCCATCTCGATCTCGATCCCCGCACCCTCCCCGCTCCACCGCCGCTGCTGATGATATTTTCAAGTAAGAAATGTGAACATATTTTTAAAAAATTATTACTGTTTTTATAAAAAAATATTACTATTATGATTTAAACAAGTTTGAACATATTTAAACACAAATAAATATAAAAACAACATTTAAAATGCATAAAAAATATATTGGGGAGCCTGGGAATCAAACCCAGGACCTCCTCGTGTGTGTGTTGCGTGCTGACCAGTCGGGCTAGTGGGTGTGTTCTGTTGTAGATAGGGTTAGGTTGTAGATATGGTTAGTGGGCTAGATTAAAACAAAATTCTAATGGCGCACTGAGGGGAGGTGCGCCATTAGAATAGTCATACTTATGGCGCATGACTAGACGGTGCGCCATTAGAACCCTCCCCCTAGCTATCCTCCCTCTCTCTCGCCTGATCCCCTTCGACCCTCTCTCCCTCGCCACCAGATCGACCCGCGCGCTGCCCCGACCCACGATGCCGCCGCCCCCACGCCACCGCGCCCCCACCCCCAGCGCCCCGACCCTCGCCGGACTCCTCCTCGCCGTCTGCGCCTTCTTCCACATCCTCCAGGCCTCCGGCGCCGCCGGCCACCAAGGCACCAACCACCTCCTCGGACGGGGCGCTCTTCCTCGCGCTCTCCTCACCAACCACGACGCCGGCCACCTGCTCCTCACCAAACACAACGTCGGCCACCTACTCCGTCGTCTCCGGCAGAGGTTACTCCACCTAGCTGCAGCACTCGTGCGCTTGGCGGCTAGGGTTTGCCTCCAGCCTCTCCCCTCCCCCATCAACGAGAGGAGCATCTGGTGCCCCCGAACTCTGTGGGTGTTTGATTCATCACAATGTAACTAGATTATTGACTCTAGTGCAAGTGGGAGACTGTTGGAAATATGCCCTAGAGGCAATAATAAAAGGATTATTATTATATTTCCTTGTTCATGATAATCGTCTTTTATTCATGCTATAATTGTAATATCCGGAAATCGTAATACAAGTGTGAATACATAGACCATAATATGTCCCTAGTGAGCCTCTAGTTGACTAGCTCGTTGATCAACAGATAGTCGACTCGGATTGTGTAACACTTAGATGACTAGAGGGATGTCTAATCTGAGTGGGAGTTCATTAAATAATTTGATTAGATGAACTTAATTATCATGAACTTAGTCTAAAATCTTTGCAAAAATGTCTTGTAGATCAAATGGCCAACGCTCATGTCAACATGAACTTCAACGCATTCCTAGAGAAAACCAAGCTGAAAGATGATGGCAGCAACTATACGGACTGGGTCCGGAACCCGAGGATCATCTCATAGCTGCCAAGAAAGCATATGTCCTAGAAGGACCACTAGGTGAAACACCCATCCTAGAGAACCAAGACGTTATGAACGCTTGATAGTCACGTGCTGATGATTACTCCCTCGTTCAGTGCGGCATGCTTTACAACTTAGAACCGGGGCTCCAAAAGCGTTTTGAGCAACACGGAGCATATGAGATGTTCGAGGAGCTGAAAATGGTTTTCCAAGCTCATTCCCGGGTCGAGAGATATGAAGTCTCTGACAAGTTCTATAGTTGTAAGATGGAGGAAAATAGTTCTGTCAGTGAGCACATACTCAAAATGTCTGGGTTGCACAACCGCCTGTCCCAGCTGGACATTAACCTCCCGGACGAGGCAGTCATGAACAGAATCCTTCAGTCGCTCCCACCGAGCTACACGAGCTTTGTGATGAACTACAATATGCAGGGGATGGTGAAAACTATTCCTGAAGTATTTTCAATGCTGAAGTCAGCAGATGTAGAAATGAAAAAGGAACATCAAGTGTTGATGGTCAATAAAACCACCAAGTTCAAGAAAGGCAAGGGTAAGAACTTCAAGAAGGACGGAAAGGATGTTGCCGCACCCGGTAAGCCAGTTGCCGGGAAGAAGTCAAAGAATGGACCTAAGCCTGAGACTAAGTGCTTTTATTGCAAAGGGAAGGGTCACTGGAAGCGGAACTGCCCCAAATACATAGCGGACAAGAAGGCCGGTAACACTAAAGGTATATGTGATATACATGTAATTGATGTGTACGTTACTAGTACTTGTAGTAACTCCTGGGTATTTGATACCGGTGCCGTTGCTCATATTTGTAACTCACAGCAGGAGCTGCGGAATAAGCGGAGACTGGCGAAGGACGAGGTGACGATGCGCATCGGGAATGGTTCCAAGGTCGATGTGATCGCCGTCGGCACGCTGCCTCTACATTTACGCACGGGATTAGTTTTAAACCTCAATAATTGTTATTTAGTGCCAAATTTAAGCATGAACATTGTATCTGGATCTCGTTTAATACGAGATGGCTACTCATTTAAATCCGAGAATAATGGTTGTTCTATTTATATGAGAGAAATGTTTTATGTTCATGCCCCGATGGTTAATGGTTTATTCTTAATGAATCTCGAATGTAATGTTACACATATTCATAGTGAGAATACCAAAAGATGTAAAGTTGATAATGATAGTCCCACATACTTGTGGCACTACCGCCTTGGTCACACTGGTGTCAAGCGCATGAAGAAGCTCCATGCCGATGGACTTTTAGAGTCTCTCGATTATGAATCATTTGACACATGCGAACCATGCCTCATGGGCAAAATGACCAAGACTCCGTTCTCTGGAACAATGGAGCGAGCAACCAACTTATTGGAAATCATACATACTGATGTGTGTGGTCCAATGAGCGTTGAGGCTCGCGGAGGATATCGTTATGTTCTCACTCTCACTGATGACTTGAGTAGATATGGGTATGTCTACTTGATGAAACACAAGTCTGAGACCTTTGAAAAGTTCAAGGAATTTTAGAATGAGGTAGAGAATCAACGTGACCGAAAGATAAAGTTCTTACAATCAGATCGTGGAGGAGAATATTTAAGTCACGAATTTGGTACGCACTTAAGGAAATGTGGAATCGTTCCACAACTCACGCCGCCTAGAACACCTCAGCGTAACGGTGTGTCCGAACGTTGTAATAGCACTCTATTGGATATGGTGTGATCTATGATGTCTCTTACCGATTTACCGCTATCATTGTGGGGATACGCTCTAGAGACAGCTACATTCACTTTAAATAGGGCTCCGTCTAAATCCGTTGAGACGACACCGTATGAATTATGGTTTGGGAAGAAACCTAAGCTGTCGTTTCTAAAAGTTTGGGGATGCGATGCTTATGTCAAGAAACTTCAACCTGAAAAGCTCGAACCCAAGTCAGAAAAATGCGTCTTCATAGGATACCCTAAGGAAACCATTGGGTATACCTTCTACTTAAGATCCAAGGGCAAGATCTTTGTTGCCAAGAACGGATCCTTTCTGGAAAAATAGTTTCTCTCGAAAGGAGTAAGTGGGAGGAAAGTGGAACTCGATGAAGTACTACCTCTTGAACCGGAAAGTAGTGTAGCTCAGGAAAATGTTCCTGTGGTGCCTACACCGACTGGAGAGGAAATTAATGATGATGATCAAGGTACTTTGGATCAAGTTGCTAGTGAACTTCGTAAGTCCACAAGGACACGTTCCACACCAGAGTGGTATGGCAACCCTGTCCTGGAAATCATGTTGTTAGACAACGGTGAACCTTCGAACTATGAAGAAGCGATGGTGGGCCCAGATTCCAACAAATGGCTTGAAGCCATGCAATCCGAGATAGAATCCATGTATGAAAACAACGTATGGACTTTGACAGACTTGCCCGATGATCGGCGAGCGATAGAAAACAAATGAATCTTTAAGAAGAAGACGGACGCGGATGGTAAGGTTACCATCTATAAAGCTCGACTTGTCGCTAAGGGTTATCGGCAAGTTCAAGGGGTTGACTACGATGAGACTTTCTCTCCCGTAGCAAAGCTGAAGTCCGTCCGAATCATGTTAGCAATTGGCGCATACTATGATTATGAGATATGGCAGATGGACGTCAAAACGGCATTCCTTAATGGACATCTTCAGGAAGAACTGTATATGATGTAGCCGGAGGGTTTTGTCGATCCTAAGAATGCTAACAAGGTATGCAAGCTCCAGCGATCCATTTATGGGCTGGTGCAAGCATCTTGGAGTTGGAACATTCGCTTTGATGAGATGATCAAAGCGTTTGGGTTTATGCAGACTTATGGAGAAGCCTGCGTTTATAAGCAAGTGATTGGGAGCTCTGTAGCATTTCTCATATTATATGTAGATGACATACTTTTGATGGGAAATGATATAGAACTTTTGGACATCATTAAGGCCTACTTGAATAAGTGTTTTTCAATGAAGGACCTTGGAGAAGCTGCTTACATATTAGGCATCAAGATCTATAGGGATAGATCGAGACGCCTCATAGGTCTTTCACAAAGCACATACCTTGATAAGATATTGAAGAAGTTCAATACGGATCAGTCCAAGAAAGGGTTCTTGCCTGTGTTGCAAGGTGTGAAGTTGAGCTCGGCTCAATGCCCGACCACGGCCGAAGATAAAGAAGAGATGAGTGTCATCCCCTATGTCTCAGCCATAGGATCCATTATGTTTGCCATGCTGTGTACCAGACCTGATGTAAACCTTGCCGTAAGTTTGGTAGGAAGGTACCAAAGTAATCCCGGCAAGGAACACTGGACAGCGGTCAAGAATATCCTGAAGTACCTGAAAAGGACAAAGGACATGTTTCTCATTTATGGAGGTGACGAAGAGCTCGTCGTAAAGGGTTACGTCGATGCTAGCTTCGACACAGATCTGGATGACTCTAAGTCACAAACCGGATACGTATATATGTTGAATCATGGAGCAGTAAGCTGGTGCAGTTGCAAGCAGAGCGTCGTGGCGGGATTTACATGTGAAGCGGAGTACATGGCAGCCTCGGAGGCAGCGCATGAAGCAATATGGATGAAGGAGTTCATCACCGACCTAGGAGTCATACCCAATGCGTCGGGGCCAATCACTCTCTTCTGTGACAACACTGGAGCTATTGCCCTTGCCAAGGAGCACAGGTTTCACAAGAAGACCAGGCACATCAAGCGTCTTTTCAACTCCATCCGTGAAAATGTTCAAGATGGATACATAGATATTTACAAAGTACATACGGATCTGAATGTCGCAGATCCGTTGACTAAACCTCTTCCGCGAGCAAAACATGATCAACACCAGAACTCTGTGGGTGTTCGATTCATCACAATGTAACTAGATTATTGAATCTAGTGCAAGTGGGAGACTGTTGGAAATATGCCCTAGAGGCAATAATAAAAGTATTATTATTATATTTCGTTGTTCATGATAATCGTCTTTTATTCATGCTATAATTGTATTATCTGGAAATCGTAATACACGTGTGAATACATAGACCATAATATGTCCCTAGTGAGCCTCTAGTTGACTAGCTCGTTGATCAACAGATAGTCATGGTTTCCTGACTATGGACATTAGATGTCGTTGATAACGGGATCACATCAGTAGGAGAATGATGTGATGGACAAGACCCAATCCTAAGCATAGCACAAGATCGTGTAGTTCGTTTGCTAGAGCTTTTCGAATGTCAAGAATCTTCTCCTTAGACCATGAGATCGTGTAACTCCTGGATACTGTAGGAGTGAATTGTGTGTACCAAACGTCACAACGTAACTGGGTGACTATAAAGGTGCACTACAGGTATCTCCAAAAGTGTCTGTTGGGTTGACACGGATCGAGACTGGGATTTGTCACTCCGTATGACGGAGAGGTATCTCTGGGCCCACTTGATAGTGCATCATCATAATGAGCTCAAAGTGACCAAGTGTCTGGTCACGGGATCATGCATTACGGTACGAGTAAAGTGACTTGCTAGTAACGAGATTGAACGAGGTATTGGGATACCAACGATCGAATCTCGGGCAAGTAAAATACCGATTGACAAAGGGAATTGTATACGAGGTTGCTTGAATCCTCGACATCGTGGTTCATCCGATGAGATCATCGAGGATCATGTGGGAGCTAACATGGGTATCTAGATCCCGCTGTTGGTTATTGACCGGAGAGCCGTCTCGGTCATGTCTACGTGTCTCCCGAACCCGTAGGGTCTACACACTTAAGGTTCGGTGACGCTAGGGTTGTAGAGATATGAGTATGCAGCAAACCAAAAGTTGTTCGGAGTCCCGGATGAGATCCCGGACATGACGAGGAGTTCTGGAATGGTCCGGAGGTAAAGAATTATATATAGGAAGTGCAGTTTCGGCCATCGGGGGAGTTTCGGGGGTCACCGGTGTTGTACCGGGACCACCGGAAGGGTCCCGGGGGTCCACCGAGTGGGGCCACCTATCCCGGAGGGCCCCGTGGGCTGAAGTGGGGAGGGGACCAGCCCCTGGTGGGCTGGTGCGCCCCCCCTTGGCCCCTCCTACGCCTAGGGTTGGAAACCCTAGGGTGGGGGGCGCCTCCACTTGCCTTCGGGGGTACTCCACCCCCCTGGCCGCTGCCCCCTTGGGAGATCCCATCTCCAGGGCAGGCGCCCCCCAGGGGGCCTATATAAAGGAGGGGGGAGGGGAGGGCAGCCGTACCCTGAAGTCTTGGCGCCTCCCTCTCCCCTGCTACACCTCTCCCTCTCGCAGAAGCTCGGCGAAGCTCTGCCGGAACCCTGCTGCATCCACCACCACGCCGTCGTGCTGCTGGATCTTCGTCAACCTCTCCTTCCCCCTTGCTGGATCAAGAAGGAGGAGACGTCACGCTGACCGTACGTCTGTTGAACACGGAGGTGCCGTCTGTTCGGCGCTAGGATCTCCGGTAATTTGGATCACGACGAGTACGACTCCCTCAACCCCGTTCTCTTGTACGCTTTCGCTCGCGATCTACAAGGGTATGTAGATGCACTCCCCTCTCTCGTTTCTAGATGAACTCATAGATGGATCTTGGTGAATGTCGGATTTTTTTATTTTATGCAACGTTCCCCAACACTATCTCCTCAAACACGGTCTTGAGCCTCACATAGGTGGCAATCCGAGCTCCTGGGGTAGGCACGGTGGGGCCCTTGCTATTCTTCCAACTTTATTTGAGGAGTTCGTCCGCCAACATCCTCAACTCTTTGGCCAGTGCTTGTTTCTTGGAGTTCTTCGTCTCCATGGGTTGGTCCGCCAACATGGTCAACTCGTTGGTCGGTGCTCGCTTCCTGGAGATCGCTGTCTCCAGTGGGTTGTCCGCCGGCAACTCTTTGCCTAGTGCTCCAGGATCCATCAATGAACTGACAAACAAAAAGCAATCGAAAGGAAACCACAATCGCAATGAAAACGGGAAAAGAATAGGATGTGAGAATCAGTCGGTAATTCGCAAAAAGAAGATTATTGGAATGAAAATATAGCAGCATAACTGATTCGCCCACCTTTCCTTCGTTTGTGGAGAAGAAAAATGGCAGAAGTGAGTAGCCTGGAGTGAGGTTTTCTTCAAGAAAGGGAAGAAAGGGCTTGAATGAGCGTTCCAATGAAATGATGGTTGCTTCGTCCAGTCCAACTTGGAGGCCACCTTACTACAGCTGGTAAAGGTGTGGGTTTTGTGATATGACGGGTCATGACGGCCACACCGGGGTGACAGGTGAGTCTCGACTGTAGCACCTCGCTGTGATTTGGTGGATGGCACGCGGGCCTGGATGCTTTGAAATGTCATTAACTTGATTTAGTCTCTTTAGTATTTGGATCCAAGCATGGATGAGGCTAACAAGTTTTAGTCCCACTACTTTTAGTCATGAGACTAAAACGTATCAAAGCACTCTCTCAGGCTGGTCATAGTGGGGAGTAACTTAGACTAGTGTCATGCATATGACACTAGTGTAAGTTACTATCTCCATAGTGCAAAGTAACATAGTAATAGTATCATAGATTGCCTCATTTATTATCTCATAGACTCATTTTGCCTCGGAAAGCGCTATGTTACAGTAACATATTATGTTACATGTTACAGTAACATATTATGTTACCACAAGCATCTCTTTCCTCATGAAATACTTGCCACATAAGCAAAATTGTCTTGGGATGTGTTAAGTTACTACCTAAGTTACTCCACTATGGCTATCCTCAATATTGTGCACCGTGACCAAGGCGGAGAGGAAAATGAGAGAACTACGTAATTAATGCATGAGGTTAATTAGGGTAGTTTTGTAAAGTACGAGATACATTCCTCCAATCGCAAAATGCCTTGGTTCATGAGATTTGAGATTTGAGCCCTATAAACCGGAGGGGAGGGGGTACTGCACACGGTGTAGTCTAGTCACTTGTTTTTTTTGAGCTGAAGTCTAGTCACTTGTTGAAATCTCTAGAAAGGCAAATACTCCTTTCCGGTTTACAGGTCTATACTACTCCCTCCGTCTAGGTGTGTAAGTCATCTTACGAAAACCAAATAGTCCCAAAACACTTAGGCGCGGTGCATTAACTTCTACCTTGTTTCTTGTTTCTTGACATACGTATCAACCAATAAGAGATGAGAGGTGTGCATGCTTTTAATGACTTGTAATGGCTAGTTCATTGCATGGAATGCTATTAATTAGCAAATATAAATTGGTGACCCCAGGATGAAACGGTGCTAAGCGCGTGGACCTATGAAGAATGAGTATCAACCAATGGATAATGGAGTTTTATTGTTAAACAATAGCAATTTTGCCTCATGCAAGAGCCTGGTTAGTACTCCAAGGAACCGCACCACGCGAGCGTTCGCAACTGCCACGTTCGGTTTGCACTTGGCTCTTCGCCTCTTCGAGAAGACGAACAATGATGTTACTCCTACTTCTATAGTATCGAATCCGCTGCTGCATGTCGGTCCACCTCGTGCGGGAGGGATAGTGTGTAGCGAAAGCTTCTACTTAGTGCTCCTGCCTTTGCATCCATGACAGGTGAGCCCAACAGGTGGTTGGCCCACCTGTCATGCAGCCAAAGGCAGGTGCAATTAAGGCATCGGAGCTCAGTCCGCGAGGGAGAGAGCATCGTAGTAATCAAATTTCTCGGGCTTGTACGAGTTGACGCGACACATCAAAGCACTGCATTCGATAAAACTCTTTTTACACATTTCAAATGGGCTACTTCGTATGTAGGAGCAGACATATTCTGCTTCGTATGTACTCCCTCCGTTCCAAAATACAAGTCTTTTTAGATATTTCACTATGAACTGGAGTTCATACGAAACAAAATGAGTGAATCTGCACTCTATAATATGTCTATATACATCCGTATGTAGTTTGTAGTGGAATCCCTAAAAAGACTTACCTTTAGGAACGGAGGGAGTAGTCACTTGTTGCAATCTGTAAAAAGACTTATATTTGGAAACGGAGGGAGTACAATGCATGCATGCATGCCCTGACTTCCCTTTTGATACTTGCATGTGTTGATTTGATGCACCTTGCCAAATTTTGACTACAAATTTAACTAACCAAATTTTCATGCATGTCACAAAAAATCACGGGGCTGTTTAGATTGTGACTATGTTTGTCTTATGTTGCCACATTATTTTTCCCACACTTGCCACACTTGCCTAACCTGAGTTGCTCAAATTGTTAGACACACTTTGGCTTGCCTAAGGGAATCTTGCCACAATTTTTGTGTCTATGACATGTGGGGTTCACTGCTAATAAAAAAATTCTTGTCTTAGGTGTGGCTAATAAAAAAGACTTATATTTAGGAACGAAGGGAGTAGAAAATATAAATAATAATGCATGTTGGGGCAACCCACGTTTCCGCTAATTTTAGCCGTGGGCTTGTTCACAATTTTTACGAGGGGGTGGTTGTTCATTTAATGGAGGGACTTGTAGTACTACCAGACTTGAACGATACAAAGTGCAACCTGGCACGCGGTAACACCACTTGGAACAAGCGGGTAGCTATCTCAAAAAACAATGAACTAAAAAAACCGTGACCTGGCATGTAGTATAGTACACAATTTTAAACGATTGTTTTGATGGAGTGAAAAAGGAAAACTACCCTACTACTTATATATAGGCCGGAGCCTCCACGCTTGCTTGCTAGGGCTGCTCTATTCACACACTCTCATCCTCTCCAGATCTAAACAAGATAGGGGTAGTAACCCTGTCTTTCTCCCTTCAAAAAACACTGACTTTCTATCCTCACCGCTGGTTACAGATCCGGACGTATCCCCCTCCGCCAGTGAAGGGGAGGAGGGGCAGCGTTTAGGCCGTCATCGACAATGAGGGAGGAGACCCACTGCCAGCCGCACCGTTATCTCTGGCCGAGCGCCGGCGCGGGAGGTCCTCCGATCCCTTCGTCTTTGCCTGTGGGCGGATCCGGCCTCCCGCCGCCCACCTATCCACATCCCGACGACCCTAAGGTATATCTTCGTTCGAAACCGCCTTTGCTCTACTTCCCCATCTCACTACGTCGCTGCATGTGCATCATTTTCTACCTCTCAGCCCCTCTCGATCGGATGGTCCAATGTCACCTATTTTTTTTCTATTGTTAGAGATAAAGCTACTTCATGGAGTCGAATCTTGTACTCGTTCCGTCCGAAAATACTTGCCATTGAAATAAAGTGGGGGTGGTGGAATTTATTATGTACATCGGACTTGGTACAAACAGGAAGGAAAGGGGGTGAAAGTAGTACAGACTGGTCATCCAACCGGTCTCTTGGTCGAAAAGGGAAATATAGGGGTAACGCTGTACACAGTGGTATGACCAGGACTAGATTTGATATCCACACATAGGAGTAGGTGGCTGGAGTGAACAAAAATGGGACCAACCCAGATATGTTTCTTGGATGTTTGTTTCTCGGGGCAACAAACTATGAATCACCACTTTATGCCCCTTTTTACGTACATGGTGTTGTACTGCTGGTGCACCCACTATCCCATGCCCTTATACCAAATATTTAGGCTCCGGTCGGAATAAAGGGCAGAAAACATAGGTCTTGATGAAAATAGAGGAATAGGAAAGGAATGTAGGTATAAAACTATGGGACAGAAAACCAGAGGAAACTCTCAAGAGAATGTGTTCGGATGGACTACAAAATATACAGATTTGTTTTTTTAGAGTAGCATGCTTGGCAGTATGAGATGCTATTTGTTTATTCAGCTGCACAGTGACTACTCTTGTCCTCACCTCATGTACCACACATAGGTTGATTTTTTTATTCCGGCAAACATAGCACAGCAACCTGTCTAACGCATGGCAGCGAGCGCCTGCCTCGGGCTTCCGCCCAAAAAATGAGCAGCGCGTGGATGTCTCTAATCCGATGGAATCAGTACTACCAGACCAGCTTTCCTATGAAACACTATTCACCTTTCCCGTGTTCCGAACGGTTGTAAGGGAAAGAATACGGTAGGAATTGTGTTCCTACGAAAATCCTGCACCAAACCTGTGAACCGAACGCAGCCTTAGTTGTTCTTAATATAATGTCCCTGGTAAAAATGAAGCCATGCCACTATTTTGCCTGTAATTGTTTGAGACTCTGACAAGTTTAGCCAAATGTTTTTGCTTGCAATTGTTTGAGACTCTGATTGTTTCCTCTGTGCCTTTTTGTGCAAACAGGGATATCCAATTCACCTGGTTGCTGTTGTGACCTTTTGGTCCACTGCACAAAACTCTTCTTAAAAGAAGTGAATTTTGTGCTGTTTAACTGGAATGTCAGATGGAACAGTTGGTTCATATTGGTGGAACTGCACAAAGGGAGATCTGTGTTCCAATTTTCATCATCCATATTGGCGCCATACCCTTCCTTTAGGTAAGAATGATATTTAATGCATGTGTTCATCTCTATTTTCCGACTGCCATGAGAAAATAATGTTGTTTTTTACTAGTACACTTGTACTCCCTCACTGACAAAACCAATTCTGAATTAGAAGTCCAATCATGTACTTGGTTTCACCAACTGGTGAGGAGAAAGAGAAACATAGCATGAAGAGGAAGAAGAAGAAGAATAAACAGTGCCAAGGCGATATTGCTGAAGCGAGAGGCCTCAGTCGAGGCTATTCAAGGGCTCCGACAATGACTACCTTACATGTGAGACGATCCTCCAGGGAGCCCTTCCACTTCTGCTGTCTCACTTAATTAATTAGGAGCACTTAAGTACCACTAGTTTATTACTGCCTAATTTTCCTGTTGGAGTTAAACAAATCTTTAGTAGGACCCTATGCTGAATCATGTACGTGCGAATGTTTGTCTATGGAGGTGAATCATTGTGGTGGAGTAGGGAGGGAATATTATTAGTGTCATGACATAATAGTGCTATTGTTTTGCATGTCAATTTATTGCCATTGGTTCGATGAGGCAATGTTTTGCGTATTGTCCATCATGAATTTGATGCTACTGTTTGAGTAATATGCTAATGTCTTCCTATCCTTTCTCACTAAGCTAATGAAGGTTTCACCTTGTTCCTACTTGTGCAAACAGGGATCATGTTGTGCCAATCAAACATTTTAGTGCAACTACACAAGACAATACAATGAACTGTATCCCAGCCAGTGCTTCAACTCTGTTGGAAGTTTTTGATAATCTTTCGATATAATCTCAGCACTGGTAAACAAGAGTGATTTCAACCATACATTTGAAGTGCACAAAAATATATACTATTGTGTGATTCCAGTGAGTGCTTTATCATCTCTTATGGGACTACATGAATAAGCTTTTTTTCTCAGGTTGGTACGGGCCTAAGGCCTTCATCCATATTAGTTTGCTGTCATCTCTATTTGTATCGTTCTACTGTCATGAGAAACTCCTTTATCTTTGCACTTTTAAGTTTTGCAACCTATGATAAATGGCAATGCTTTGAGTGTTGAGTTGAGCTAATTGGCACTGATTAAATAAACTAATACCTCTCTTTAAGCAAGACTACTATGTTGCTAACTCTACCCATTAAGATAATGAGGGTGCTTCTATTTGTTAGTGTATGTTTCATCAACTAGTCCCACTATTACAGTAATCTCACTCTCTCAATATATGTGCCAACAGGGATGCTCGATTTTGCTGGAACTGCACAAAAACTTTGGGTGCTTCATTGCCTCGACAGCTTTCGTCCTTTCCTGTCAGTCGCTAATCTCCGCTTGCTTTCTTCCTTTGCTGTCAGTCGCTTGGCTTATCTTGGCTTCCAGTCAAAGGAAATAGTAACTGATATGCTACCTCACACAGGTTGGTATTGGTCTTTATCCTGATTATTATGCTTGTCATATGTATTGGTAATTTGGTATTGTGCTACTGTTTGCTGATTTCATAAAGGAGTAATTTGGAGCCTGAACTCTCAGGAAAATCATTACATCGGGTGATTTCAGTAGAACTGCACAAAATGATCAGATGGACAGGTACTTATGCTACTGCTATGTACTCCAAAGTTCCCTCAGACAAGCATCGATGTTGACAAGAAGTGCCTATATTCATTCGAGTATCAACCAACGTCAACCAATTGTCAAACTCCAAGTATTAGGAGAGTGAACGCCAAAAATATTGCTTGGTGCATAGCCTAGAAAAATGCAGTCCAGTCTTTGGTCCCAACTTGTGCCTTTTGGTTATCGGCACATATGGTAGCGAACTATATGGCATGGAGTCTAAAGATTCTAGACAAGTTGGTTGACGCGTATATTCATCTGGGACTTAATCAGTCTACACGCCAAGGATGCTCCATTTCCGTTGAACTGCACAAAAAATTTGGGTGGTTCATTTTCTCAACCGCCTCCTTTCTCGTCTGCAATGTAGAATTTTGCCGAGATACAGGACCAAGATGAGCCAGTAAACTAGTTGGATGAAATTAGTGGCCAAGTTGCTCAAACCTCCATCGGCACGAGGCCACTATTTGAGGATAAACCTACAAGCAAAGTTCAGATTGTCTGTGCTGCCTCTTATGTACTCGATAGTTTACTCGTACAAGAACCAATTTTAGCAAGAAGTACCTCTGGTTGAACACCATTTACCAGTCTGTGCCCTAGGTAATTAAAGTTCATCCATGGATCATATTGGCTATGATCTCAATCATTTGGATGCATAAACATACTGAACATGTGTATATCTAAATCTTTTTGTGAATTATGTATGAATATTATCGTGTGATCTATCAATCATTTGGATGCATAGATATGCTGAGCTTGTGTATATATGAATCTTTTGAGTTGTTGATAGTGAATGTTGGCTATGAATATGAACGTGTCCTGTGAACCTGAGTTTGATATGAATTGCAACAGAACCAGTTATAACCCTTCTCCTCCTCTCAATCCGCGACTCCACTGCCGCGTTTTCCCATCTCTGAGTCGTTCCCGTCTGGGGCCTCGCCGTCGTACACCACCTCACTGTGTTCGGTGCGCGTGGTCAACAAATGAGAGTCATCGGAAGAGGACTGTACATGGAGAGCCTGACGGCTGGGACCCACGAGGTCCATGGTCACACGCAAGGAAAGTTCCTCCTTATTAAGCTGAAAAAAATGTTTCCTCCAACCGACAGCTGGGACCCACCGGCTGTATCTTCGCACGGAAGGAAGTGCCTCCTTGTTTTGCAAAAAAAAATTATTCATCCCGTTGACAGCTGGGAGCCGTCAGATTTGGTGACTGACTTGTGGGCCTGCTAAGCGGACATGTACGCACGGCTTTGTCAACTTAATCAACAAATGATTCTAGCAGCTGGACCGTTGGATGTTAATCCAACAGCGATGCTCCTTCTTCAACTTCTGTTCTTTCTCCTGTCTCCTGTGGGCGGCACCGCGGCTGTGCTGCCGTGCACCCGAACTAGTGAATTTTCCCACTCCTCTCCATCTGCGACTCCACTGACCCGTCTTCCCCATCTCCGGGTCGTTCAAGTCTGGGTGCGCTCGGCACGGTGTGGTCAACGTGGTCAACAACCGAGAGTCATCGGAAGATGACTGTACGTGAGAGGCTGACAGTGGGGACGCACCACGCCCATGGACGCATGCATGCAACGGAACGCGGCGAGGTCAACGCGGTCAAGGAACGACTTCCATCGGAAGTATACTATGTGTGGAGAGTCTCAGCTGGGTCCACGGCCGCAGCAAGTAAGTTCCTCCTTATTACGCGGAAAATAATGATTCCTCCAGCTGACAGCAGGGACCCACTGGACGGGCCACCGTATTTTGCGAAAAAAACATTTTCCCCCTGACTGCTGGGACCCACCTAACGGGCCACCATATTTCGCGAAAAAAACGTCCCCCCCGCTGTCAGCTTGGACACACCGGAAGTGCCTCCTTATTACGCACAAAAAAATGAATACTTCCCCTGCTAGCTGGGACCCACCTTGGTGGGAGGCTGACTTGTGGCCCTACTAAGTTGACGGGGATGAAGGGCTTTGTCAACTTAGTCAATATGAACGATTCTAGCTCCAATGACCGTACGATGTCCATCCAACGGCCGTTGTGCCTCTTCAACCTCTGGTCTTCTTGCTCCAGCCGCCCAAACCAGCGCCGATCGTGCCTCATGCTCCTGCCTCCCATGGTCGGCTGTGCTGTCGTGGAGGACTCACCGCCCCCTACTATTCCCACCGCTGGCCAGGCCCTGCAGTGACGGCAGCCTCACACCGCAGCCGAACCGGTGAACCCTCGTACTCCACTCCGCGCGGGCTTCCACTGCCACGTCTTCCCTGGCTCCGCGTTGTCCCCTTCCTAGGCCTCTCCATCGTCCACCGCCGTGGTGCTCTCCGCGCGGCGTGGTCAACGTGGTCAAGGAACGACTTCCATCGGAAGAGTACTATATGTGGAGAGGCTGACAGCTGGGTCCAGGGCCACAGCCCAGTTTTTTTGTGATTTGCCAAGTAAGTCACTTTGTCAGGCCTGTTGGGCTGCAAATCTTTCAAGATGAGGAGAGCTTTCATTCGGTTGGCCGAGAAAATGGCCCATCAGTAATGAGAAATGGGCTGTACATTTTTAAAACACATCAAAGCGGCAATTAGTTTCAAATATCTTTTTTTTCAGTTCAAGATTCTAAATTACATTAATTTTTATGCGTGGAGAATTTGTTCTATTTTATATTGATATACATTTAGTTTTAAAATCAGTTTGAATGTGAGTCGAAATTTCGGGATTAAAAACAGTTCGGACCGCACTGAAATATGCAAAATTTCGTATAATTTTTTAACCGTGGCCACAATATGGGCTGTAATGCTAACAAAAAGAATATGGGCTCCAAACAAAACCTTAAGAATTAGCAAATGGGCTGTAAATTATTAGAAATAATGGCAGATGGGTTGTATGTTGTTTTCCACAGATTTGAGGCTTTCCTAAAAAAAAGGTTGATGCACAAGCAGTGACTGTTGGATGGCCATCCAACGGCCGTCGTGCTTCTTCAATCTCTGCTCTTCCTGCTCCAGCCGCTCAAACAAGCGCCGGTGGGACTGCCTGCTCCCTCCTCCCCGCGACCGGCTGTGCTTCCGCGCAGGCCTCACCGCCCCACTATACTCCCATCACTGGCCTAGCCATCCCTCTACTCACCAACACCTGCTGTTATTCTCCGGCGACGGCACACGAACCAGTAAACCCTCGTTCAGTCGTACTCCCCTCCGCGTGGGAAACAACTGCTGAGTCTTCCCTGCCTCCGTGTCGTTCCCTTCCTAGGCCTCGCCGTCGTTCACCACCCTGGTGCTCTCGGCGCGGACTGGTCAACATGGTCAACGACCGACATGCATCTGAAGTGGACTGTACGTGGAGAGGCCAACAACTGGGTCCATGGCCGCACGCAAGGAAATGCCTCCTTATTACGCGCAAAATAATGATTCCTCCACCTGACATCGGGGACCCATTGAAAGGGCCTCAGTATTTCATGAAAAAAACGTTACCGCCGCTGACAGCTCGGACCCACCAGCTATATCACCGCACGCAAGGAAGTGCCTCCTTATTACGCACAAAAAAATGAATACTCCCCCTGTTAGCTGGGACCCAGTATAGTGGCAGGCTGACTTGTGGGCCTACTAAGTTGACGGGGACGGAGGGCTTTGTCAACTTAGTCAATATGCACGATTCTAGCTCCAGTGACCGTACGATGTCCATCCAACGGCCGTAGTGCTTCTTCAACCTCTGGTCTTCTTGCTCCAGCCGCCCAAACCAGCGCCGGTCGTGCCTCGTGCTCCTGCCTCTCGGGGCCGGCTGCAATGTGGCGGAGGCCTCACCGCCCCCTACTACTCCCACCGCTGGCCAGACCATCACTCTCACCCACACCACCTGTTATTCTGCGGCGACGGCAGCCTCACACCACAACGAACTAGTGAACACTCGTACTCCTCTACGCGTGTGCATCAACTGCCGCGTCTTCCCCAGCTCCGCGTCGTCCCCTTCCTAGGCCTTGCCGTCGTCCACTGCCCTGGTGCTCTCGGTGCAGCGTGGTCAACGTGGTCATGGAACGGCTTCCATCAGACGTGGACTGTACGTTGAGAGGCTGACAGCTGGGTCCACGGCCGCAGCAAGGAAGTGCCTCCTTATTACGCGCAAAATAATTATTCCTCCACCTGATAGCGGGGACCCACCGGACGGGCCACCATATTTCATGAAAAAACGTTTCCCCCCTGACTGCTGGGACCCACCAGCTACACCTTCGCATGCAAGGAAGTGCGTCCGGAAAAAAAAAACGATTCGCCCCCCTGACTGCTGGGACCCACCAGCTATATCTTCGCACGCAAGGAAGTGCCTGACAGTCGGGACCCACCTGGTCGATGCGTACGTAGCGTTGTCATTCTGGTCGCAAACGTGTACGTACATACTGGTCGATGTAGAGGGGCGCACGTGTCGTAGATGTAGAGGCGCGCACGTGTCATAGTAGAGGCGCGCACATAGCATGTACAAGTACGTAAAGCGGCGAGGGTGCAAGAAAGAAAATACGGCCATGTACGTACATACGGGCAGGGTCTCGAACGCCTACTCGCGCATACGTACATGGCTATGTTGGAATGGAGAAACAGCGTCGTCGTCGTGTTCATGGGGAGCCAACCGGCTGGGTCGGAACGAAATGCGTGGTCGTGTTCATCGGGAGGGCTTGGACGGAACAGGCGATGGAAATGAGGCCTGGCGTACCGCACAATGGAGGAAACGGCCTTGTGTTCGACCGGCCACGTTCAAAACAGGGTCCTGTTGATCGGGAGGGGCCTGGCGTACCGCAAAACGGAGGAAACGGACCTCCTACGGTCGAAACGGGGGTCCTGTTGATCGGGAGGGGTGTGGCGTACCACAAAACGGACGAAACTGACCTCCTACGGTCGAAACGGGGGCCTGTTGATCCGGAGGGGTGTGGCGTACCGCAAAACGGACGAAAAGGACTTGTGTTGGAGTGCTACGGTCGAAACGGGGGGGGGGGGGGGAGGGGTGTGGCGTACCGCAAAACGGGACTCCACGGGATACTATTCATCTCCACCGTCGACCTCCTCCAGCCTCCACGGGCTCCTGTTCATCCAGCCTCCACCGTGCGCTACTCCACCGGCTACTGTTCAACCACCCCTCCACGGGCACCCCTCCATCGTCTACTGTTCATCCAGCCCTCCACACCACGGGGTCCTGTTCAACCACCCCTTCACGGCCACCACTCAACCGTCTACTGTTCATCCAGCCCTCCACACCACGGGTTCCTGTTCATCCAGAGGCAACGCCACCGCTCACTGTTCATCCAACCCCCCCCCCCCCCGCAACGCTCACTGTTCATCCCAGAGGCACCATCGATCGGCTTCAGTTAGCAGCAGTAGCGAAGGAATCGCTCCATCTGGTTCAGTTAACAGCCATAGATCGATCACTCGGGTTCAGTAACGCGTAGCCTGCAGTGCAATCGCTCGGGTTCAGTTAGAGCCCAATGCCTCGCTCGGCTTCAGTTAGAGCCAACGCCTCGCACACACGCGCGTACGTACGAGAGAAACGCGCATCGCTCCGCCCCGACCTCCCACCATAACCGGCAACTCCCCGAAATTTTCCTCCCCCTCGCTTCTACCACGGTTTTTTTCGTCATGGACGGCCCAAAGAATGTCATGCAGCTGCATCTCCGGCCCGCCCAGGACGAAAATCCCATTTTCTGTCATGATTTTTTGTCAAAGAAGTAGGATCCCACCACATCTATGATGATACCGGGTTTTATCACAATTATCGTCATAGAAGTGTCATATGTATGACAGAAAAAAATTTCGTTCGGCCCAAAATGTCATGGATGTGTCTTTTTTTTTTGTAGTGCAAGCAGGCGCGCACGATGGGGCCGGTCCTCCAGATGCCTGACTTCGACAAGCTCTTCGTGGTGGACTGAGACACCTCGGGCATGGGGTTTGGCACCGTCCTACATCAGGGTGATGGGCCACTCGCGTTCTTGAGCAGGCCCTTCGCCGCGCGCCACCACAAGCTCGTGGCCTATGAGCGGGAGCTCATCGGCTTGGTGCAGACGGTGCGCCATTGGAGGCCATATTTATGGGGGTGGTCGTTCTGTATTCGCACGGACCACTACAACCTCAAATTTTTGTTCGACCAACGCCTCTCCACCGTGCCGCAGCATCAGTGGATCAGCAAGCTCTTCGGGTTTGACTTCACAGTTGAGTACCGCCCGGGTCGCCTCAACATCGTGGCGGACGCATTGTCCCACCGTGACACCGACCTCGCCATCGACTCCACCGGGGCGGCCCTCTACATCCGCTCGGGCCCCTCCTTCGCCTTCATCGACGACATCCGCCGCGCCACCGCTAGCACCGCCGACGCGCTACTCCTCCGTTAGCGCCTCGCAGATGGCGACCTGGAGGAGCCGTGACAGCTGGCCGATGGGCTGCTCCTGCATGGGCGCCTGCTTTTCGTGCCGTATCACGACGACCTCCGTCACCAGGCCCTGCTGCTGGCCCTCTCGGCTGACCACGAGGGTGTGCAGAAGACCCTCCACCATCTCCGCGCAGATTTCTACATCCCCGGCGATCGTGCGTTAGTGCGCGACTGGGTGCGGTCTTGCGTGACATGCCAGCGCAACAAGATGGAGACACTGCAGCCGGCGGGGCTGTATAGCCCCTGGAGGTGCCCTCTCAGTTCTGGGCCGACATCTCCATGGAATTCATCAAGGGCTTTCCAAAGGTGGGCGGCAAGTCCGTCATCCTTACGGTGGTCGACTGCTTCTCCAAGTATGCGCACTTCATTGCGCTCTACCATCCTACACCGCCACCTCCATCGCGTGGGCCTTTTTCGACGGCATCGTCCGCCTTCATGGGTTTCCGTCCTCGATCGTTAGCGACCGTGACCCGGTGTTCATGGGACATGTCTGGCGTGACCTGTTTCGGAAGGTGGGCGTGAAGCTCCGCCTCAGTACGGCTTTCCACCCCCAGACGGACGGACAATCCGAGGTGGTCAACAAGGTGATTGCCATGTACTTATGTTGTGTTCCAGGTGATCGCACACGTGCATGGGCCGACTGGCTCTCTTGGGCGGAGTACTGCTACAACACCTCCTACCACTCCGCCCTGGGTGCCACGCCCTTCGAGATGGTCTACTGTCGTTCTCCGCCACCCATATTGCCGTTCCAGCCGGACATGACACAGACCGAGGCGGCGACCGAGCTTCTCCACGGCAGGGATGAAATCCTTGCCGAGGTGCGCCAGCGTCTTCTCCAGGCCCAACAGCTGTCCGAGAAGTACTACGACGCTCACCACCGCGAGGCGGAGTTCGTGGTGGGCGACTGGGTGTGGATGCGTCTATTTCACCGCTCTACGCAGTCACTAGACCAGCGCGCTAAGCGCAAGCTGGGTCCCCGTTATGCTGGGCCGTTTCAGGTGTTGGCGTGCATCAGCCATGTTGCCTACCGCCTTCAGCTGCCACCGGGCGCTCGCATCCACGACGTCTTCCATGTGGGCTCGTTGAAGCCTTTTCGCGGCGAGCCACTGGTGGCCACGCCGACTCTACCTCCGACCTCCGAGGGCCGTCTACTTCCCGGTCCAGCGAAGGTTTTGAAGGCCCGGCAGAGCTGGGGTGTGTGGCACTTGCTGATTCATTGGCAGGGACTTCTGGAGGAGGACGCCACTTGGGAGCACCTCGATGAGTTCCGCCAGCACTTTCCCAACTTTCAGCTCGAGGATGAGCTATTTGCACTGGCGGGGAGAGAAGTTATTACTGGCATACACTATAGCCGGAGAAGGCCTCATGGCGCAGGCATTTAGCGGCCCAGCCCAACTTATCTTATCGTGTTAGGGGCTTAGCCCAATTATATCATTAGGAGGTTATATAAACTCATGTAAGGACCCGTTTTGAGATTAAGCAGAAGCAATCATATTTGCTCGGCTTTCAGAAGGGAGCTGGGAGACCTAACCCTAGCCGCCGCCCCCTGCGCCCTCTCTCTAGCGCGCGCGTGATGACGGCGCCTCAGCGCCGGCGGCCTCGCCTTCCTCCACGCCAAACCCCCTTCCACCCCTACAACCTACGAGCTAGACATGGTAGGATCACAGCTCCTATCAGAAACTAACTAAGCAAGCTTGTAAATCCTTGCTCAAACTTATGGATGAGTTTCTCTACCAAGTTAAATTCATTGTTAGTTCCGGTTTGTCCATGATATAATTTGGAGGATCATTTGCAGGACCATTTCCCTATCCTGTTTTCCTATTATGGTAATCATGATACTCGCATTTTGAAGCTGCATTATATCAACCGGGTTGTGTTTCGGCCTTCGTTGTCTCCAAGCGAAATGGATCAGTGGCAACTGTTTATTGCCTTGATTCTGTTCTTTCGGTGTGGAGGATATCATGACTCTTTTCGGTTAAATTTTTATATCCGAGGTTGAGCTCAAAACCCGCTCTAGTAAATTCAAGGATACAGGAAGGCTCCTTTGAAAACAAAGATCTTTTTGTGGCAAATGATTTAGGGGCGGACTGCCATTGAGTGACTAAATCATTAAACGACACGAACTGGCAAACGCAACTTGCACTTTATGTGGAGAGATTGAGAATGTGGTCATGTGGAGCACATTTGTTCAGCTGTACCATGGCTATGTTCATGTGGAGCTGTGTACGGTCGTGGCTCAATGTCAATTGGGACCCAAAAAAAGTTTCAGCATTTGTTTTCCAAGATCCGCACAATTGCTACTTCGTTACCAATGGCGCTGGACTAGATGTACCCCTTTATTTTGACAAGGAAGGCATCCCCTCTGGACCAGCAGCGGACTCCACCCTTTAACTTGTGCTTCGCCTCCACGGTGGTCCATAAGTGGTCATGGAGCAACTTCTGTTCTGGGCTCACAAGTCTGGTGCCTTCGGTGTCCTCTCCAATGGAGTAGTTAGTGTGTGTGCTTGTCTTGTTGCCTCTTTGTTCTATCATACTGCAGTCCAGTGTTATGTTCGCTTGTGTTTACAAGCTTCAATTTTGGTAAACGATGATAAATGAATAGTGGCCCTGCGTCCATTCCATAATTCTTGTTGTGACATGACAAGAATTATGGAATGGAGGGAGTAGCTTGGAGACATGAATAATTTGCTCATCAGTATATTGGAAGTGACTTGTTCTGAATATTTTCTGCGGTATTGCTGTTTTGTACTGTCATGTATAAGCACCTAGCTTGAAATTCCTTTGTGCGTGTGTATCGACACTTCAAGTTTTTAATCCTTTGTGCTTTTATCAAACGTTTAAGCTGATTTTGGGTCCGTGCTAACATTGTGTTCTGCTGCTTAAGACTTGGAAGTGCCAGATTGGTGTCCCAATCAGGCCATGTTTCGAAAGCACTCAGTTCATCTCAAGGCCCAAAAAACAAACACACTGTGCAAACACAGCAGACCATCCTGGAGTGGTTAACTAGTGGCCCGGTGACGATGTCTATGAATATCTCCTTGTTCCTGACCTCGTGCCACCGCAGTGTGCAATCCTCCTCAATGATACTCTGATTGTGTGACACTGCAGTCATCATGGTCAAGATCCTGTCCGTTCTAGAAAACTGGCAGCGACTCCGTCAGGGCATTGTAGAGTACGTGTAAATCACTAGCAGACACCCTCTCTTCTTGCTACTACCTCTCTCCCGATTCCTATCGCTCCCATCCAATTGCTAGGCTGCGAAGAAAGGTAGCCAAAAAGTGAAAGAGAAAAACAACAAATCTACCATTGCTAATTCTTCCAACACTAGGAAATCGACGACTCAAATAGACATTGGGATGGGACGGAAGGCCATGCATATAAGTAGGCACTAGTTAAACTTGAAAATTTCTGTAATAAAGGCGAGAGATTTGATGGCGTGAAGAGCATCGATCACGTACAATATTAGTAGGTGTGAGAGTTATTCCAGTCGCATGTTAAAGATGTGAATAGTCTGAAAACTACAGCTTGGCATATCACGAACAATATTAGTAGGTGTGAGAGTTATTCCAGTCGCATGTTAAAGATGTGAATATTTTGAAACTAGAACTTGACATCACTTAACATGCGACGAGTACATGTGTGTTGTAAGGAGAAGGGGTGACTTGAAATACTGAAGTCAAAGATTTGTCCATCCATGACTTGCATTAGGCAGGGGTGACCACCTCCTGATGTCCACATCTAGTTTTTAGAGCTTGCCGCAGGTTGCTTAGAGATTCATCGTCTACAGGGTATTCAGAATTTAGACCTCACTCATGGCTCTGTGTGCGCTTGTCAGCAAACGTTTTTTGTTTAGTTGGATCTAAGGGCTAGCACGATCCAACCCTTGGACCTTCCAAGATATTGCACCAACGACCTTCTGCGAGTGCGCCTGGCTGGATTACGGTTGCACCGCTTCAAACACGATGGCAAGCTGTTAGCTTGACAGTTCAGCACCTAAATATATATTTAAATATTTACAAAATATATGTTTCGTACTCCCTTTCAAAGTAAAAAATGTTTCAGTGCATCGCAATTTTGTTTGGTGCAAGCTAAATTTTTAGACCAAACAATGTTCATTAAAAAAATGATTTCTATATTTACACCCCAGGGCAACCGCTTCCGACCCCCTTGCGCCGCCACCCCAGGGCGACGCCGGCGGACCAAACCCTCATGCCACCAGTCTTTGCGTGAGGCAGATCCCAGCCGCCGATGTCGCCGGCGCTGGCCACGGTGGTGGCGGTGCCGGCGCCGAAGAGGCTGGGAGGGAAAGTTGTGGCGGATCTCCCATGAGGCGGCTGGGGCGCCTCGTGCAGGGTGTCCTCGCGCGGCAGCCACAACAGTGTCCTAGATGTGAGGCGGTAGCCGGCAACCCCATGCCCGGCGAGGTGCTCCAGTGGCATCCTCCGCTTTGCGATGAGCGGCGGTGGTGGTCGTGGTTCTGGCGTCCCGGCCAGATCCTCCGTGGTTTGGCTTTGGCCGGCCAGTGGCGTGTGATGGGGCGGGGATGGGGTGGACGGAGGTCCTCTACCGGCTTACCGACGACGCCGTACGTCTACATGGCGAGGGTGCGCTCGGATCCAGTCAGCGGCGATATCGTGGTGGCGCTATTTCTGGTGAAAATCGCGCCGACTTTGGTCATGGCAGATGACGACGTGTCTCCGACGTTGTTCCATAGTTGAGGCATCATTGATGCAAGTTGCGTGAACACGATCGGGATGTTCCGGGGGAAACCCAGGTCTGGGTCTCCCGGATCGGACAATGACGATGCCTTAGGTGTCTTTCTCCCTCGTGGGGGCATCGTTTTGGAGTAGGAGCTAGCTGGAGGGGACAAGAGGAGGAGCGGTGTTACATCTATCGCTAGGCCGATTATGGGACTTGGCGGCATGGTGCAGCGGAGTGTCACCGACGGGCGCATGTGGATGAACGCGTGCATGGTGGTAGCACTATCTGGCGTCGTGGTGACGTCAACGACAGATGGGACTGGCAAAATCTATGCAATGATCCCTCCTAAAGATGAGATGGCGGAAGATGACGGCGGTGAGTCCTAGAGCATGCGCGTGCGGTGCGTGTTGTGGGTGAAGGAGTCCTGAATTAAGGGGTCCTCGGGCGTCCGGTCTATTGGCATGGGCCAGACTATTGGGCTATGAAGATACAAGACATAAGACTTCTTCCCGTGTCCGGATGGGACTCTCCTTTGCGTGGTTGGCAAACTTGGCGTTTAGATATGTAGATTCCTTCCTCTGTAACCGACTTTGTGTAACCCAAGTGCCCTCCGATATCGATATAAAATGGAGGGCTTAGTCCGTAGAGGCAATCACAATCATAATCATATAGGCTAGACTTCTAGGGTTTTAGCCATTACGATCTCGTGGTAGATCAACTCTTATAACACTCATATTCCTCAAGATCAATCAAGCAGGAAGTAGGGTATTACCTCCATAGAGAGGGCCCAAACCTTGGTAAACATCATGTCCTCCGCCACCTGTTACCATCAGCCTTAGACGCATAGTTCGGGACCCCCTACCCGAGATCCACTGGTTTTGACACCGACATTGGTGCTTTCATTGAGAGTTCCGCTGCGTCATCACCAAAAAGGTTTGATGGCTCCGTCAATCATCTACAACAATGCTGCCCTGAGGGAGGTTTTCCTTGCCAGACAGATCCCTGTGTTAGGCGGCTTCGCACTGCAGGCCAACTCGCTTGGCCGCCTAGAGCAGATCGACAGCTACGCCCCAGGTCACCAGATTAGCTTTGGGAATCTGGACTATGCCGCTGATATCCGAGGAGACTCAATCTTCCAAGGATTCGCACCCCCAACCTCTGCTCTGGCCTTAGATCCGAAGGGCATCGCCGGGACCGAAGACGAGCTACCTGAGCTCGCGTGGCTATCTGCATCGTCTAGGCCCATCATGGGAGAGTCTGTCACAGCCCTAGAGTTTGTTTGTAAGTAGTTGCATAATCATCCATGCATCATGTCTAAATTTATTGGAAACTTGAAATGGGGATGCTTAAACCGTAGGACCAAATGAATTCAACTAGGGTCAAAATAAAATCTTTTTCATTGAACTCAAAATGCCCTCTAAAAATGTTCAACATTTTTGTTTTGAGGTGAAAGCATCTACCAAAAATGGTTTATGTTTTTGCAGGACATATTGGGCTCTGAATTAAATCTTACTCTATTTGCACTTGGGCATTTAAATGCTATAAAATATTTTAAATGCTCAAATAATCATAAACAAAAATGTTTACTGTTGGATATATTCTAAACAGTAGCCATGATTAGTTTCATGATTTTTGGATCTGTTTAAGTATTTTTAATAAAGCCACAAACTTACAGAAAAAACATAGAAAACAGAATTTAAAGCAGAGAGCAGAGGACTTATCGGGCCGCAGCCCACCTGGCAGCCCACTTGGCAGGCCTAGCACTGTGCTGGCCCATGCCAGCCAGCTGCTTCGTCCTCGCCAGGCAGGCACAGAGGTGAGCCGACGAGCGCGAGCTCGCCACGACGCCACCTGCTTGCTGCCCGCGCCCCTGGACGTCTCGGTGAGCGCCACGTCGCCGCCCCGACCCTGTGGACACATCATTCGCCCCCCTGCCTCTCTCACTAGCTCTCCCGCACCATGGCCGACACTGCTGCGCCCGCGCCACCGTAGTTCTCGCGTCCTCCGCCGTATCCGTGCCGCGCCACCAAGTCCAACAGCTTCGCCGTCATCGTCTCCGCCGAGCAGCCCGAGCCCCGAGCGCTCGCTTGCCCTGCTTCGTCCTCTTCGATCTCGACCCCACCGAGCACCGCCGCAGATCCCTTTCCCCGTCGCCGCTGCATCAGCTCGTCCCCGACCTTGCCAACTGCTCCAACGTGATCTACGTTAGCTTATCCACCTCCCCATCCTCTCCGTTCTCTCTCTCGTGCACCATAGCGACTGCACGAAGCATCACCACATGCGCCGCCGCCGAGCTCGTCGCCGACATGACTCCGGCCACCCACTGGCCACACCACCATGTCCAACGCACTCACCGCACTCGCAGGAACCCGTAGCACCACTCCACGCGCCTCGCCTTGCCCCCTAGCGCCGTGTTCGACCTCGACCGAACTCCGGCGACCGCCAAGGTTGTCGCCGGCGACGTTCCCGGCCACCCTGAGCCCAACCACCGCCACCACACGCTGCGCCATGCTCCCAGCTACCCGTAGATGGTCTCCGCCGACCATTTGGTCGCCGGAGCGCGAATTTGCACTTGCTCCGCCGTGTCTGGCCTCGCCGGCGGCTAAACGCCAGCGGGTTTGACCCGTTGACCTTGACCGGGTGGGCCCAGGTAGACTCCCCTAAGTCTATGACAAGTGGGGCCCGCTCTGCTAATTAATTTAGGTTAGCACTAACTAATATTAGTTAGTTAAACTAACTACTGACACGCAGGGCCCAAAGGTCAGTTGGACCTGGACCAGCCCCGTTGACCGCTGACGTCACCCTGATGCACTGCTGACGCAATAAAGCATTTACTGGATTTATTCTTATATAGGAAATTCCAGAAAATGTAGCAAACTTCAAAAATTCATAGAAAATAATCTATAACTCAGATTGGAATGAATTATATATGAAAAATGATCAGAAAAATCCAATCTGTCCATTGTACCATTTTCATGCATGTTTGAACAACATAAATCTGCTGTATACAACAAATTGAATAAATGGCATTTGAAATGCCTTATGTGGAGTTTGAATTTGAACCTAAGGTTCAAACCAACTTCATTTAACCTGCTGCTAGTTGCATTAGCTCAAACCACAGCATATTGCCATGTCATGATCATGCATCATATTGTGCATTACATTGATTGTGCTTCTTCTTTGTTTGTCGGTGTTTGTCCCCTCCCAGTAAGATGTGTACTGACGATGTGATCGATGACACCAATGAAGAAATATACTATCTTCAGAAGTGCCAGGCAAGCAAAACCCCCTTGTTCATTCCGATACAATCCTACTCTCTCGCTCCTGCTCTCCTTTACAGCATTAGGACAACAACGAATCATCGGTTACTTGTTGCGGTAGCTGAACCCCTTTATCCTCTACATGACATGTCATTGCCACAGTAAATAGAAGAAACCCACTAGCATGAGTAGGAGTTGTTTGAGCCCTGTTGTGCCTACTCATTCATGCTTGTTTGTCATGCCTGCTACTGCTTACAGTTGAGTCAGGTCTGATTCATCGGGGATGAATCAGAGATGTGTGAACAAGTCCTACTGTGTGTGGGCTAAGTGTGTGAACACGATTTGGTAAAGGTAGCGGTGAGAGGCCATTTAGGAGTACATGGTGGGTTGTATCATTGAAGCCGTCCTCAGGAACTGAGTTCTGTGTTTGTGATCCATGATTCAGCTACTACCATACATTGGGCCCTGAAATATGACCCCGCTCGACTTCTTATTCACCCTAGGCCTCTGTCCAGGAGTTGCAAGTAGTTTCTGGTGTTTGTAGCCTACTGGAGGCCGTGGACAGCGCTGACCGTGGGGTGGGCTGTGATGCGGTAGGTACGTGGCCGGGTACACCGGGCACCCGTTAGGTGTCTCGGAACCCTGTACACATCGTTCGGGGCCGTATGTGGAAACCTCGGCCGGACTCCCTACGGATGGAACCTGAATAGGCGATAAACCTGGACTAGAGACTTGAGTGTTTAGGTAGGTCGTGGTCTACACCCACGTCGGCTTTCGCTTGAAATCTGCCGAGCACATGTCGTGTGCAGACGCTAAGTGGTGGAAACATGTACGAAGAAGTACCCCCTGCAGGGTTATAATCTATTCGAATAGCTCTGTCCGCGGAAAAGGACTTCTGGGTTGCCTATAACAGTTCATAGACAAGTGAAAGTGGATACTCTAAAATACGCAAGATAAGCGTGAGTGCTATGGATGGCATTCTCATAGGGAGACGGGAGCGGATCCATAGTGGTGTATTGATATGGAGAATATGTGGACTCGTGTGCGCCACCTCAAAAGAGTTACTTGTAGTCGTAGTTCAGGATAGCCACCGAGTCAAAGCTGGCTTGCTGCAGTTAAACTCCACCACCCCCTTGTTGATAATGATGCATATGTAGATAGTTCTGATGTAAGTCTTGCTGGGTACATATGTACTCACGTTTGCCTATTTTTTGTTTTGCAGAGAGACTTTAGTCTCACTAGTAGTTCCACATGGACTTCGACGTTTAGCTTGTTACCTCAGCTACGATCTTGTGCCCTCGGTAGGATCTGGTAGATAGTCAGGCTTCTCAGCCTTTTTCATTTGTAGATGTCTGTACTCAGACATGCTAAGCTTCCGTTTGTGCTTTGACTTGTATGCTCTGATTGTTGGGTCGTGAGACCAATGTTTGTAATATCTCGCTCCTCGGAGCCTATTGAATAAAATACTTGAGTTGTAGAGTCATGTTGTGATGCCATGTTGTATTTGCACATATCGAGCATATTGTGTGTATGTTATTGAAATGCTTGGTATGTGTGGGATCTGACTATCTAGTTGTTTATCCTTAGTAGCCTCTCTTACCGGGAAATGTCTCCTAGTGCTTCCACTGAGCCATGGTAGCTTGCTACTGCTGCGGAACACTTAGGCTAGCCGGCATGTGTCCTTCTTCGTTCCTGTGTCTGTCCCTTCGGGGAAATGTCACGCGATGAATACCGGAGTCCTGTTAGCCCGCTACAGCCCGGTTCACCGTAGTCCTGCTAGCCCAGTGCTACAGCCTGGATTCACTCGCTGATGACCGACACGTTCGATGCTGGGTCATGGATGCCTGTCCCTGTAAGTTTGTGCCACTTTGGGTTTACGACTAGCCATGTCAGCCCAGGCTCCTTATCATATGGATGCTAGCGACACTATCATATACGTGTGCCAAAAGGCACAAACGGTCCCGGGCAAAGGTAAGGCGACACCCGTGGGAATACCGTGCGTGAGGCCGCAAAGTGATATGAGGTGTTACATGCTAGATCGATGTGGCATTGAGTCGGGGTCCTGACAGAGTCGGAGGAAGTAGTGTCGCTGGCAACCATCATGAAGCCAAACCGTCCTCCGGATACTGGCTCCAAATCTTTGGAGTCAACATTGTGCGAGTTTAGACAAGGAGTCTCCTTCTCGCCGCACTCCACAGACTCCTTTCTCTTGGGCCAAACCTCGCCTTTGAGCGAGACCCTGGACTTGATGCGATCCCTCGACAGACGAGCAACATCCGAACTATGCTCATCCCGGACTAGGGGCTGAGGGCAGGGGATTTTACATCCCACCCACCACCCACTTTATAGCCAATGTTGAGGACTTAACAAACATGCTCGACTATGACTCCGAAGACATCGACGGTATGGACGACGATGCCGGAGAAGAAGAAACCCAAAACCCACCGTTTACCGGAAACAGGACGGTCACCTCCTTGTATGATGTGTACATGGTGGATGCACCTAAAGAGAATAACGACGACAATGAAAAGGATCTAGTCGAGGATAATACTCCTGAGATACAGCCAAAGCGTCGGCGTTAGCGGCGCCGCTCTAAACCACGCCGCGGAAAAAACAGAAATACCGGCACAGGACAAATTAATACTCCGGACGATGCCGAAGACAACGAAGACCCCATTGAGCCAACCTCCGAACAGGTCGAACGGGGAGATGGGCGAGTTATGTCACACCCCTAGTTCTGGTATGCACTAGACTAGCCCTTCATGTGTGCATCATGTTTAAATTTTATTTAAGTTGAAATGGGGATTGCTCAAACCCTAGCACCAGATCAAATCAACTAGGATCAAATAAAAAAATTCTCAATGAACCCAAAATGCTCTTTAGAAAAGTTCATTATTTTTGGATTGGTCTAGAACCTCTCCCAAAAATGGTGCACATTTTTCTAGGCCATTCTGGATTTTTGAATTAAATCATATGGTATTTGCATTTGGGCATTTAATTGCTAAATAATATTTTAAATGTTCAAATAATCACAAACTGAATTGTTTGTTGTTGGAAATATTCCAAACAGTGACATTGAGCAGTTTCTTGATTTTTGGAAATGCCTTGGCATTTTTCTTAAAGCCAAACAAAATTACAGAAAATAGAAAATGAAAATAAGAGAGAGAGAGTGAGAGTTAGTATCTGGCCTCACCCGTGCAACCTACCTGGCCGGCCCAGCTGGCGGCCCAAGTGGCCGGCCCAGCCCACCACCGCCTCCTCCCTGTCGTCTTCCTCCCTCGCCAGAAGGACGGAGGTGCATGGCCGCCCCACGTCGGCCACCTCCTCCCTCCCTGCCTGCCTGGCTCCTCCCCGGTGCTCCTAGATGACGCCACGGAGTGCCACGCACCCCCCCGGACCGCTCTCCCTCTCTCCCGTGCTCCTCCCCTCCTCTGGCTCTCTCCCTCACACCACCCGAACGCGCCCGCCGCCGCCGACGTGCACCACCGCGGCCACCGCCTCCCCCTCGCTTCTCTGACATGCCCAAGAGCCCCTCCAAGTCTCCCTCGACCTCTCCGTTTAGCCACGAGACGTCGGGTGCCCTGCATCATCGCCATCGATGTCATCTTCATCCTCGGGTCCGACAATCGCCGCCGTGGCTCCAACGCCATCCGAGCCTTCCCCGAGCTCACCGACCCCTCCGTTCGATCCTCTGTGAGCCCTGCCGCCTTTTTCCCCTCCTCCTAGAGCTTGTTCCCGCCCTCTAGCCGCCTTTTCCGCCGGAGCCGAGAGCTCCCGCCCACCGGCCATGTCGCCGTCATGGCTACAGACGCCGTAGTTTGTGCCTGGGCGCGTCATCGTGCTTGGGTTGCTCCTAGGAGACGACTCCGACCACCAGCTGGTCCTGCCGTGTACCGGAACACTGAACCCGCGCGTGTCCGAACTCCGGCCGCCGCTGATGACCTTGCTGCGATCGTCTCCAGCCACCCCAGCTCCCGCCGTCTGCTCCATTAGCTGAGCGCGAGCAGCAGCTCTTCGTAGAGCCTCCCCACGGCCAAAACCATCACCTGTGGGCGATTTCCGAAGCCCTCCGCCGTCTCTGTCGTTGCCGGCGATGAGCCGTGGACCAGGTCCGGTGAGTTTGACCCCGCTGACCGCTGACCCCGGGTGGACCCAGTTTGACCCCCTGGGTCACTGACGTGCGGGCCTGAGGCCACTAACTAAACCAAGTTAGTATTAGTTTAACGCTAACTACACTTAGTTAGTTTAACTAACTACTGATAGACGGGACCCACTGGTCAGTTTGACTGGACCGGCCCCGTTGACTGCTGATGTCACAGTGACATCAGGCTGACGTAGTAAATCATTTTCTTGTATTAAACTAACTCAGGAAAATCCAGAAAAAGTCTGAAACTTCTAAAAATCATATAAAATCAACCGTAACTCCAAAACAAATTATATATGAAAAATGATCAGAAAAATCCAATCTATCCATCTGTACCATTTTCATGCATTTTAGAACAACTTATGGCTGCTGTTTAGGACAAATCATATAAATGGCATTTGAATTTCACATATGGAGTTTGGATTTGAACTTAGGGTTCAAACCAACTTCATTTAACTTTGTTGCTAGCTTCATTATCTCAAAACGCCAACATGTTGCCATGTCATGAGCATGCATCATATTGTGTACTGCATTGATCGTGTTTCTTTCTCAGTCGCCGGTAATTGCCCCCTCTCGATAGACACGTTTCGATGATGTGATCAATGACACCAATGAAAAACTATACTATCTTCAGAAGTGTCAGGCAAGCAAAAACCCCCTTGTTCATTTCGATACAATCCTACTCTCTCGCTCCTGCTCTCGTTTACTGCATTAGGACAACAAACGATTCATCTGTTACTTGCAGCGGTAGCTGAACCCCTTTATCCTTTGCATGACCTGTCATTGCCACAGTAAATAGATGAAACCCACTAGCATGAGTAGGAGTTGTTTGAGACCTGTTGTGCCTACTCATTCATGCTTGTTTGTCATGCCTGCTACTGCTTAGAGTTGAGTCAGATCTGATTCATCGGGGTTGAATCGGAGGTGTGTAAACATGTCCTACTGTCTGTGAGCTAAGTGTGTGAACACGATTTGGTAAAGGTAGCGGTGAGAGGCCATGTAGGAGTACATGGTGGGTTGTCTCATTGAAACCGTCCTTAGGAATTGAGTTCTGTGTTTGTGATCCATGAGCAGTTACTACCACACATTGGGTTCCGGTAACTCGACCCCTCTCGACTTATTAATCAACATGATCTCTGTCCAGGAGTTGCAACTAGTTTCTGGTGTTTGTAGGTAGTGCTAGTAGTCTACCAAGTGGCACCCGGTACAAGTGGGCTTGGGACAGACTAGGCACCATGGTGTACCAAGCATAGATCCACCCGTCGAGGTGGGCTTGGGAACCCTGCTCACATCGTTTGGGGTCGTGAGCGACACCCCGGCCGGATCTCCTTGCGGATGGAACCCGAATAGGCGATAAACATGGACGAGAGACTTGTGTGGTTAGTCAGGTCGTGGCCGACACCCTCGCCAAGCTTCCGCTTGAAGGTTGCCGAGTTACATGACGTGTACATGGCGGTAAGTGGCAAGGCATGTGTGAAGAAGTACACCCCTGCAGGGTTAATATGGTCTATTCGAATAGTCGTGTCCGCGGTAAAGGACTTCTGGGTTGCCTGTATAGTTCATCGACAAGTGAAATTGGATACTCTAAAATGTGCAAGATAAGCATGAGTGATATGGATGGCGTTCTCGTAGGGAGACGGGAGCGGATCCATAGTGGTGTATTGACATGGTGTATATGGACTCGTGTGCGCCACCTCAAAAGAGTTACTTGCAGTCGTAGTTCAGGATAGCCACCGAGTCAAAGCTGGCTTGCTGCAGTTAAACCCCACCATCCCCTTTGTTGATAATGATGCATATGTAGTTAGTTCTGATGTAAGTCTTGATGGGTACATTTGTACTCACGTTTGCCTATTTTATGTTTTTGCAGAGACGTCCGTCTCACTAGTAATTCCTGTTGGGGAACGTAGCAGAAATTCAAAAAATTTCCTACGTATCACCAAGATCTATCTATGGAGAGACCAGCAACGAGTAGAAAGGAGAGTGCATCTACATACCCTTGTAGATCGCTAAGCGGAAGCGTTCAAGTGAACGGGGTTGATGGAGTCGTACTCGTCGTGATTCAAATCACCGATGATCAAGTGCCGAACGCACGGCACCTCCGCGTTCAACACACGTACAGCCCGGTGACGTCTCCCGAGCCTTGATCCAGCAAGGAGAGAGGGAGAGGTTGAGGAAGACTCCATCCAGCAGCAGCACAACGGCGTGGTGGTGGTGGAGGAGCGTGGCAATCCCGCAGGGCTTCGCCAAGCACCGCGAGAGAGGAGGAGCACTTGGGAGAGGGAGGGCTGCGCCAGGGGCAAGGGGTGAAGCTCCCATGTGCCTCCCCACTATATATAGGGGTGGAGGGGGCTGGTTTCTTGCCCTCCAAGTCCATTGGGGCGTTGGCAAAGGTGGGAGGAAAGAAATCCCATCATTTCCTTCCCCACCGATTGCTATCCCCCCTTTTTAGGGATCTTGATCTTATCCCTTTGGGATATGATCTTATTCCTTCTAAGGGGGGATCTTGGTGCGCCTTGACCAGGGGTGTGGGGCCTTTCCCCCACTACCCACGTTCATGTGGGTCCCCCCATGCAGGTGGGCCCCACTCCGGAACCTTCTAGAACCTTCCCGGTACAATACCGAAAAATCCCAAACATTTTCCGGTGGCCAAAATAGGACTTCCCATATATAAATCTTTACCTCCGGACCATTCCGGAACTCCTCGTGACGTCCGGGATCTCATCCGGGACTCCGAACAACATTCGGTAACCACATACAAACTTCCTTTATAACCCTAGCGTCATCGAACCTTAAGTGTGTAGACCCTACGGGTTCGGGAGACATGTAGACATGACCGAGACGTTCTCTGGTCAATAACCAACAGCGGGATCTGGATACCCATGTTGGCTGCCACATGTTCCACGATGATCTCATCGGATGAACCACGATGTCAAGGACTTAATCAATCCCGTATACAATTCCCTTTGTCTAGCGGTATTGTACTTGCCCGAGATTCGATCGTCGGTATCCTTATACCTTGTTCAATCTCGTTACCGGCAAGTCTCTTTACTCGTTCCGTAACACATCATCCCGTGATCAATTCCTTGGTCACATTGCGCATATGATGATGTCCTACCGAGTGGGCCCAGAGATACCTCTCCGTTTACACGGAGTGACAAATCCCAGTCTCGATTCATGCCAACCCAACAGATACTTTCGGAGATACCTGTAATGCACCTTTATAGTCACCCAGTTATGTTGTGACGTTTGATACACCCAAAGCACTCCTACGGTATCCGGGAGTTGCACAATCTCATGGTATAAGGAAAAGATACTTGACACTGGAAAAGCTCTAGCAAACGAACTACACGATCTTTGTGCTAGGCTTAGGATTGGGTCTTGTCCATCACATCATTCTCCTAATGATGTGATCCCGTTATCAACGACATCCAATGTCCATAGCCAGGAAACCATGACTATCTGTTGATCACAACGAGCTAGTCAACTAGAGGCTCACTAGGGACTTATTGTGGTCTATGTATTCACACGTGTATTACGATTTCCGGATAATACAGTTATAGCATGAATAAAAGACAATTATCATGAACAAGGAAATATAATAATAATACTTTTATTATTGCCTCTAGGGCATATTTCCAACAATTCCGTGTGGACTTCGACGTTTAGCTTGTTACCTCAGCTACGATCTTGTGCCCTCGGCAGGATCTGGTAGATGGTCAGGCTTCCCAGCCTTTTTCATTTGTAGATGTCTGTACTCAGACATGTTAAGCTTCCGCTTGTGCTTTGACTTGTATGCTCTGAATGTTGGGTCATGAGACCCATGTTTGTAATATCTCGCTCCTCGGAGCCTAATGAATAAATACTTGAGTCGTAGAGTCATGTTGTGATGCCATGTTGTATTTGCACATATCGAGCATATTGTGTGTATGTTATTGAAATGCTTGGTATGTGTGGGATCAGACAACCTAGTTGTTTATCCTCGGTAGCCTCTCTTACCGGGAAATGTCTCCTAGTGCTTCCACTGAGCCATGGTAGCTTGCTACTGCTCCAGAACACTTAGGCTGGCCGGCATGTGTCCTTCTTCGTTCGTGTGTCTGTCCCTTCGGGGAAATGTCACGCGGTGTCTACCGGAGTCCTGTTAGCCTGCTATAGCCCGGTTTACCCGAGTCCTGCTAGCCCAGTTGCTACAGCTCAGATTCATTCGCTAATGACCGACACGTTCGTGGCTGGGTCATGTATGTCTATCCCTGTAAGTTAGTGCCACTTTAGGTTCATGACTAGCCATGTCAGCTCGTGTTCTTTGTCATATGGATGGTAGCGGCACTATCATATACGTGAGCCAAAAGGCGCAAACGGTCCCGGGCTAGGTAAGGTGGCACCCGTGGGAATACCGTGCGTGAGGCCGCAAAGTGATATGATGTGTTACATGCTAGATCGGTGTGACTTAGGATCGGGGTCCTAACAGCTTTGGTATCAGAGCTTGACTGCTTGTAGGATTACCAAGCCAAACTGGTCGAAGTTGAGTCTAGAAATTCTTTAGTTATATAAGGGAATTGATTGTGGGATGGAACGTAAGGCTCTTTTACTCCTTATACCTTATGCCTTCTGATCCGAGTCATCTTATCTTTCCTACGGGGTTAAGGAACTAGGCTTTCTCTTCTTTCTATCAGGATGACGTGTTACTAATCCGTAGACTTATAGAATTGTTGGACTTAAGCCTCGGTTCAGTTCCTACTACTTCCGTATGTTAACTGTCGATCCCGGAACCTTGATATTGTGCTTCTAAGTGGTTATGTCACCATTTTTGTAGCATGTCTCAAATCTTTTCGAGCATTTACAGCCGTTATGCTATCCGAGTCACCCCAGGTTTCTAAATAGTCTGATGCATTTGCAAATCCCTTCCTCCTGTTCCCGATGTCCCGTTGGGCCAGATTAACCATACTAATCAGTGAGTTGAGGTACTCTATTGCCTCGATGTATATGTTGGAACTATTATTATGACCCTAGGTGTCTAGAGTATCACCTAGTAGTCTAGCCATGTTTTGTGTTTCTAGTGTGATGATTCTGGCCGTCATTCTGGAAAGCATCCCATGATGCCATTTAGTTAGTAGGCATTTTATTCCTGGGTTTTGAACCCGAGATTCACCCTACTTACTTCATGTTGATAGTAATTGCTAGCTCCCTTAGGTTATTAGTAACCTTTGCGTTAGTCCTCGAGGTCCGCGGTATTTCCTTCTTCCAAATACTATGAACCGTTTATGGCAGAAGTTCTTTGAACCAAAAGATCACAACCAGAGCTCTTGATGAGTTCTCGATTCTATGTTGTGACTCTGCCAGTTCTACCTTTTCGCATGGGTTGTCCAGAAGAAATATGTTGAACTCGTTCGACATGCTAATCCATGCATCCACAACTCAGAAAATCATATTTTCTTTTGAGTTGTTCCCCCTTTAGTTGTATTCTGACCCGCGTCTATCAATCGATAGTCTAGAGTATGTGTGCATTCGTTCGTCGATGCCTATTATTCTTGTGGTCTGTTAAGCCATTCTATTCTGGAATGACTAGGAGAAACAAACTCCAGTACCTTATCCATATTTAGGATTGGGTCAAAGCAGTTGTATTCCACAGACCAAAATGCCAATCTAGCTTTTGCTCTGCTCTACCTTGGAGTGTTACCATCTTTATGTCAAGAATGTCATGAGAATTGTACCACCTCTGATGAATTCTTGACGCAGTAATACTTCTTGCCATCATTGTTCATTCCTCCGTTCCGTGTTGTTGCAACCGGAATGACGACAGGTTAACTATGATGTGTGAAATCAATACTCCTAGCAACCATGTTGCTTAGTGATTAATGGACGAAAATCTCATTCTTAGTGTGTTGGTTATGGAATCATCATTCTAAGATTGATCGTGCTACCTAGTCCTTATTTCCGGTGCACCCTCTGATCAATGAGTTAGGATTGTATCAATCCCTCGCTCTGTTGATAATATCGTCTTGCCCTGAAAAGCAAGATTGATCTCGAGCTTAGTAACATATCGGTGGTTCGTGATTTTACGAATATCTTCTCGGAAGTGTTACCAGGTTGTCACCTGACCGCTATGTCGAGTTCGTGATCAAGTTGGTTTCTTGTAAACCACCCCCTTCTCCAAGGATCTGTGTTGGATACCCCTGAGCTAGTTGGTCAAGCTAAATAACAACTTGGAGAGTTGGAAGATAAAAGCTTGTCTAACCTAGTTCTTTTCCAAAGGGATATCTTGTGTTTGTGTGTTTGTTGTAGAAAGATGATCTCTTCATCAATTGGTCCTCGTGATCAGTTGTTGAACCTATTGTCTTATCAAAACTTTGATTTGAGTGTGGCTATCCTCAAATCAAGTCAGAGCAAACAATGTTCGTAATGTTGACTTACTCTTGGTTGATCCCTCGAGCATACACCATTACATCCTTTGGTCTGACCAATACTATCACTTGTTCACATAATTATGGAACTCCATCTTCATGGAAGCCTGGATGAATTGTTGTTGAGACCATCAGCAACATTTTTATCTTCTCCATGATTTTGTTGAGCATTAAGCTAGTGTTGGAAACTTTTGAAAGCATTTCTTCATGCTAGCCCATGAAGCATATGTTCGGATGTAAGTAGTGACTTCCTCCAGTTCATGTGCATTTGATGCAAGTTGCCATCGTGAATTCGAGAAAGTAAATGTTGCTTCCTCTAGAATCATCCCAAATCGGTCATGCATACGTGCGAAGCATTCTGTGGTTTGGAGACTTGCAACCTCCATTCTATATGTATCCTTAGCACACCAAGCCACTGACTGATTTGTTCAAGGAGAAGGAGTTCCTTTTAAGAGCTAACCCGGGCTTAATCAAGGACTTCGTTATCCGCAATGATGGTTCCCCACCTGAACTCGGTAGCGTTTTATTATAAGACTACTATGTGGTCATGCTTGTCTGGGACAACTTGTTCACATGTTTGTAGCAGAACCAGCTCATGTTTTGGAGCTTACTACCGTAGTCCATTTCCCGAGAATCTCGCAACGTCCTCTCGTCGAATGTGTTGCAAACTTTCATTTCTCTTTCTAGACTCGATGAGTCTGGAATATCCTGACACCAACCAGATCTGAATCTTAGGCAGATATGATGGTTGGAACGTTCCCAAGAGCTATAATATTGGTCTCTTGTAACCCGGTAAAGTGGATGTCATGGCCAACACACCCAGCCGGAAGATCCATTGTGGTAGTATCTTGATTGAGGAAGTTAGCCACCTTCCCATGAGGATTTCGTAGGATTTACCTCCATAGTTATTGCTTATGGATTTTGTGTTTCCGAAGTCCGACCTTTTACTTGATGTTCTAGATATCAAACCATATCTATGAATGGGTTACGCTAGCACATCAAGGAGAACACTAGAAGCGGAGTGCTGAATGTCTCTCGGTCGATCATCCAGATTTTGTTTCCTTTGCCTCGCTAAGGTGAAATCTGAGAAGGTTATCTTCCTTTGCATCTGCATCGTCCATCGTTGTTCATCATGGTAGAACGTTGTGTTGCCAGGATCCTTGACACGGATGTTGGTAAAACCTTGATGAATATGGAAATGCTCATGTTCTTGAGAGCACGCGCAAGCAAAATCATCCCTTGCGTTGTCTTCAACATGGTAGTCCACATCATCCATTCTAGTCCGAGTATGTTATTCTACCGAACTCCTCCAAATGATCGATTGTGATTTGCCTTAAGCTGGTATAAAGAGTTTCCATGATCTCTGAATCAAAGGTAATTCTTTTTGCCGCTTAAGGGGATATATCTACGAACCACCCTCCTCCAGGATGTCTCGCTGTGGTATGATGGCAACTCTACTCCTCGCTACATTGAAAATCCCTCACCATCTATTAAAGTGTGGAATTGTTGCCTATCTAGTGAATCTTCGCCATCTCTTCCACGCCATCCCCTTGGATGAATGCTTGTGTCTCAGCTCGAGAGATGTTCTTACGTCCCATTCCGTAAGTGATCTTGTGATCATTAAGATGATCCATCATTGTAGAGTTATCTCTGTCCTCGTGTTGATGAAGGTCTCGAAAGCAAAAACGTCAAGATCAATTGGAGCAATGAATCAGCATCTTCGAGAAGGGCAATTGGATCATGAAGATCGTGTTAGCTTTGTGTCCCCTCTGTCTTTTTACCTCATGCTTGAATCTCGGGAGGAGATTCTTGTTTAGTGGGGGTGAGTTGTCACATCCCTAGTTCTGGTATGCACTAGACTAGCCCTTCATGTGTGCATCATGTTTAAATTTTATTTAAGTTGAAATGGGGATTGCTCAAACCCTAGCACCAGATCAAATCAACTAGGTTCAAATAAAATATTCTCAATGAACCCAAAATGCTCTTCAGAAAAGTTCATTATTTTTGGATTGGTCTAGAACCTCTCCCAAAAATGGTGCACATTTTTCTAGGCATTCTGTATTTTTGAATTAAATCATATGGTATTTGCATTTGGGCATTTAATTGCTAAATAATATTTTAAATGCTCAAATAATCACAAACTGAAATGTTTGCTGTTGGAAATATTCCAAACAGTGACATTGAGCAGTTTCATGATTTTTGGAAATGCCTTGGCATTTTTCTTAAAGCCAAACAAAATTACAGAAAATAGAAAGTAAAAATAAAAGAGAGAGAGTTAGTACCTGGCCTCACCCGTGCAGCCTACCTGGCCGGCCCAGCTTGCGGCCCAAGTGGCCGGCCCAGCCCACCACCGCCTACTCCCTGTCGTCTTCCTCCCTCGCCAGAAGGACGGAGGCATGTGGCCGCCCCGCGTCGGCCACCTCCTCCCTCCCTGCCTGCCTGGCTCCTCCCCGGTGCTCCTAGATGACGCCACGGAGTGCCACGCACCTCCCGGACCGCTCTCCCTCTCTCCGGTGCTCCTCCCCTCCTCTGGCTCTCTCCCTCACACCACCCAAACGCGCCCGCCGCCGCCGACGTGCACCACCGTGGCCACCGCCTCCCCCTCGCTTCTTTGACATGCCCAAGAGCCCCGCCATGTCTCCCTCGACCTCTCCGTTAAGCCACGAGACGCCGGGTGCCCTGCATCATCGCCATCGACGTCATCTTCATCCTCGGGTCCGACAATCGCCGCCGTGGCTCCAATGCCGTCCGAGCCTTCCCCGAGCTCACCGACCCCTCCGTTCGATCCGCTGTGAGCCCGCCGCCTTTTTCCCCTCCTCCTAGAGCTTGTTCCCGCCCTCTAGCCGCCTTTTCCGCCGGAGCCGATAGCTCCCGCCCGCCGACCATGTCACCGTTGTGGCTACAGACGCCGTAGTTTGTGCCTAGGCGCGTCATCGTGCTCGGGTTGCTCCTAGGAGACGACTCCGACCACCAGCTGGTCCTGCCGTGTACCGGAACACTGAACCCGCGCATGTCCGAACTCCGGCCGCCGCGGATGACCTCACCGTGGTCGTCTCCAGCCACCCCAGCTCCCGCCGTCTGCTCCATTAGCTGTGCGCGAGCAGCAGCTCCTCGTAGAGCCTCCCCACGGCCAAAACCATCGCCTGTGGGCGATTTCCGAAGCCCTCCGCCGTCTCTGTCGTTGCCGGCGACGAGCCGTGGACCAGGTCCGGCGAGTTTGACCCCGCTGACCGTTGACCCTGGGTGGACCCAGTTTGACCCCCTGGGTCACTGACGTGCGGGCCCCAGGCCACTAACTAAACCAAGTTAGTATTAGTTTAACGCTAACTAAACTTAGTTAGTTTAACTAACTACTGATAGACGGGACCCACTGGTCAGTTTGACTGGACCGGCCCCGTTGACCGCTGATGTCACAGTGACATCAGGCTGATGCAGTAAATCATTTTCTTGTATTAAACTAACTCAGGAAAATCCAGAAAAAGCCTTAAACTTCTAAAAATCATATAAAATCAACAGTAACTCCAAATGAAACAAATTATATATGAAAAATGATCAGAAAAATCCAATCTATCCATTTGTACCATTTTCATGCATTTTAGAACAACTTATGGCTGCTGTTTAGGACAAATCATATAAATGACATTTGAATTTCACATATGGAGTTTGGATTTGAACTTAGGGTTCAAACCAACTTCATTTAACTTTGTTGCTAGCTGCATTATCTCAAAACGCCAGCATGTTGCCATGTCATGAGCATGCATCATATTGTGCATTGCATTGATCGTGTTTCTTTCTCAGTTGCCGGTAATTGCCCCCTCTCGATAGACGCGTTTCGATGATGTGATCAATGACACCAATGAAAAACTATACTATCTTCAGAAGTGCCAGGCAAGCAAAACTCCCTTGTTCATTCCGATATAATCCTACTCTCTCGCTCCTGCTCTCTTTTACTACATTAGGACAACAAACGATTCATATGTTACTTGCTGCGGTAGCTGAACCCCTTTATCCTCTACATGACCTGTCATTGCCACAGTAAATAGATGAAACCCACTAGCATGAGTAAGAGTTGTTTGAGACTTGTTGTGCCTACTCATTCATGCTTGTTTGTCATGCCTGCTACTGCTTAGAGTTGAGTCAGGTCTGATTCATCGGGGATGAATCGGAGGTGTGTAAATATGTCCTACTGTGTGTGAGCTAAGTGTGTGGACACGATTTGGTAAAGGTAGCGGTGAGAGGCCATGTAGGAGTACATGGTGGGTTGTCTCATTGAAACCGTCCTCAGGAACTGAGTTATGTGTTTGTGATCCATGAACAGTTACTACCACACATTGGGTTCCGATAACTCGACCCCTCTCGACTTATTAATCAACATGATCTCTGTCCAGGAGTTGCAACTAGTTTCTGGTGTTTGTAGGTAGTGCTAGTAGTCTACCGAGTGGCACCCGGTATAGGTGGGCTTGGGACAGACTAGGCACCGTGGCACGGTGTACCAAGTGTAGATCCACCGGTCGAGGTGGGCTTTGGAACCCTGCTCACATCGTTTGGGGCTGTGAGCGACACCCTGGCTGGATCTCCTTGCGGATGGAACCCGAATAGGCGATAAACCTGGACGAGAGACTTGTGTGGTCAGTCAGGTCGTGGCCGACACCCTCGCTAGGCTTTCGCTTGAAGGTTGCCGAGTTACATGACGTGTACATGGTGGTAAGTGGCGAGAGTGTGTGTGAAGAAGTACACCCCTTCAGGGTTAATATGATCTATTCGAATAGCCGTGTCCGCGGTAAAGGACTTCTGGGTTGCCTGTACAGTTCATAGACAAGTGAAATTAGATACTCTAAAATGCGCAAGATAAGCGTGAGTGCTATGGATGGCGTTCTCGTAGGGAGACGGGAGCAGATCCATAGTGGTGTATTGACATGGTGAATATGTGGACTCGTGTGCGCCACCTCAAAAGAGTTACTTGCAGTCGTAGTTCAGGATAGCCACCGAGTCAAAGCTGGCTTGCTGTAATTAAACCCCACCATCCCCTTTGTTGATAATGATGCATATGTAGTTAGTTCTGATGTAACTCTTGTTGGGTACATTTGTACTCACGTTTGCCTATTTTATGTTTTTGCAGAGAATTCCGTCTCACTAGTAATTCCATGTGGACTTCGACGTTTAGCTTCTTACCTCAGCTACGATCTTGTGCCCTCGGCAGGATCTGGTAGATAGTCAGGCTTCCCAGCCTTTTTCATTTGTAGATGTCTGTACTCAGACATGTTAAGCTTCCGCTTGTGCTTTGACTTGTATGCTCTGAATGTTGGGTCATGAGACCTATGTTTGTAATATCTCGCTCCTCGGAGCCTAATGAATAAATACTTGAGTCGTAGAGTCATGTTGTGATGCCATGTTGTATTTGCACATATCGAGCATATTGTGTGTATGTTATTGAAATGCTTGGTATGTGTGGGATCAGACAACCTAGTTGTTTATCCTTGGTAGCCTCTCTTACCGGGAAATGTCTCCTAGTGCTTCCACTGAGCCATGGTAGCTTGCTACTGCTCCAGAACACTTAGGCTGGCCGGCATGTGTCCTTCTTCATTCGTGTGTCTGTCCCTTCGGGGAAATGTCACGCGGTGTCTACCGGAGTCCTGTTAGCCTGCTATAGCCCGGTTTACCGGAGTCCTGCTAGCCCAGTTGCTACAACCCGGATTCACTCGCTGATGAACGACACGTTCGTGGCTGGGTCATGTATGCCTGTCCCTGTAAGTTAGTGCCACTTTGGGTTCACGACTAGCCATGTCAGCCCGGGGTCTTTGTCATATGGATGCTAGGGGCACTATCGTATACGTGAGCCAAAAGGCGCAAACGGTCCCGGGCCAGGTAAGGTGGCAACCGTGGGAATACCGTGCATGAGGCCGCAAAGTGATATGATGTGTTACATGCTAGATCGGTGTGACTTAGGATCGGGGTCCTGACAAGTTCGCCCTGATGAACAGGCCATGAACGAAGACTCGGAGGATAGTGACTACCTTCCGCTCTCCGAGGACGAGGTGAGCCTCGGCAACAAAGATTTTATCGTGCCTGAGGAACCTCTTGAGAAGGAGCGCTTTAAGAACCAGCTAATAGCAACTCCAAGAAGCCTGAAAAAAAAGCAGCAGCAGCTGAAGCTGATCAAGATCTACTCAACGATATATGGACTAGTGTCCTGGCAGCCGAGGAGTACAACCTCGAGCGACCAACCAAAAGTCACCCGAAGCGCAAGTTGCTACCCCAATTCGATGACGAGGTGCTGGAGCCCGTCCTACCAGCGCATAATGCGGTTGACCGACCACCACGTGGCCGGGACAAAGCGGCAACTCGATCCGAACACCTGCCCATACTACCTCGCCGTAAAAATAGAAATACAACAGCTCGGGGATACACACATGACCTACGGGATGACCTGGAAAATAGAATAGGTCAGAGAAGATCGGTCTATGGATCGCGGGTGCGTGCCCCGATGAGCGACGATGGCCATCCGGCCGGACATGACAAACATAACCATGACCGGACCAAAGACCACAAACGAACTCCATCCGAGCTACGTTGCAACTTGGCCCGACATAGACGTGCCGCACACCCCCTTTGCTTCACTGATGAAGTAATGGAACATGAATTCCCGGAAGGGTTTAAACCGATGGATATTGAATCATACGATTGAACAACAGACCCCGCAGTATGGATTGAAGATTTCCTCCCCCATATCCACTTGTCCCACGGGGATGACATCCACGGCATCAAATACCTCCCGCTAAAACTAAAGGGGCCAGCGCGACACTGGCTGAATAGCCTCCCTGAGAATTCCAACTTCAGCTGGGAAGACTTGGAAGATGCCTTCCGCAATAACTTCCAGGGTACATATATTCGGCCTCCGGACGACGATGACCTAAGTCACATTATCCAGCAGCCTGGGGAGTCTGCCATGAAGTTCTGGACTAGGTTCTTGATAAAAAAGAACCAAATTGTTGACTGTCCGGACGCCGAAGCCCTCGCGGCCATTAAACATAGCGTCCGAGATGAGTGGCTCGCCCGCCACCTCGGTCAAGAAAAACCAAGATCCATGGCTTCCCTTACCACTCTGATGACCCATTTTTGCGCGGGAGAAGACAGCTGGCTCACTCCTAGAAGCAACAACATTGATGATCCGGGTACTTCCGAAGTTCGAGATGGCAACGACAAGCCATGACACAATATAAACAAGCGTCGTAATAACAATGAAGGAATGCAAGACACGGCGGTCAATGCCGGATTCAGTGGATCCAAACCTGATCAACGAAAAAAGCCATTCAAGGCAAACAAAGATGGACCATTCAATTTAGACAAGATACTGGATCATCCCTGCTAGATTCATGGCACCCCCGTTAAAACAGCCAATCACACCAACAGGAGATGTTGGGTTTTTAAACAAGTAGGCAAGTTTAATGTCGAACACAAGGTGAAGGGGCCGCCCAGTGACAGTGATGACAAAGAGACTCGCCAGCCGAACACCGGCGGTCAGAAGCAATTCCCCCCAAAGTAAAGACAGTGAACATGGTATACGTGACGCACGCCCCTACAGTGGACTGCAAGCGCGCACTATGGGGCGCCGGTGAAATAAAGCTAGCCGCCCCAAAATTTAGCCAATGGGCGGCCCGCCCGATCACTTCTGATCGCAAGGACCACCCAGCCAGTATCATTCACGAAGGTCCGGCAGCTCTCATCCTCGATCCAATTATCGATGGGTTCCATCTCATGAAAGTCCTTATGGATAGTGACAGTAGCCTTAATCTACTCTACCAAGACACTGTCCGCAAAATGGGCATCGATCCTTCAAGAATCAGGCCCACCACAACTACCTTTGAGGGAACAATATCCAGCGTAAAAGCTCATTGCATGGGCTCAATTACACTGGAAGTTGTTTTTGGCTCGCCAAAAAACTTTCAAAGCGAAGGCTTGACCTTCGATGTTGTCCCGATCCGCAGTTGATACCATGCACTGCTCGGGCGTACCGCTTTGCTCGCTTTAATGCAGTCCCACATTACACCTATCTTCAACTTCAGATGCCTGGTCCACGCGGGACCATCTCGATAAACGGAAATATGGAATGCTCCCTCCGTAGAAAGGAAGATTCTACGACTATTGCAGCTGAAGAACCAACAGCCTTATCAAGACGCACATTTTGTTGGCCATCAAGACACCAGTCTCCATTGGACAGGAACAATCAATCTCAGAGCTGAATTAGCAGTTCGGCCTCCGAAGTCCGCCACATATAAGCCGCGAAGTCTGTCCCGCGCACATAATTATACACTCAAAATACCATGGTCACCGGTGGAGGCACAATGCGGACGGACCTATAACACCATCCGCACTCTCGTATTATTTTTCTGTTTCTAACCATTTTTTATCTTTTACCACAGGTGACGATACTTGCTGAGAAGTCCTTTAACCAAGGCAAGGAAGCGCAGACGTGCGACAGGAGGTCGAAAAGTTTTTGTCGACCGCACCCTTTATTTTAAACCTGTAAAATGCCGTTTTTCTTAGCTTTCTACCCTCGACATATATTGCCACGGGTTCAATATGGCAACATATGAGCTGCCGACAAGTCCGAACAGCTTTATAGCATACTTCGGCTTCACGAGTTTGGCCTTACATGCATCAGCTTCAAATCATGTCTTTGGTCAATAGTTGGGTTGCCTGGCTCCTATGCTTACGACCTTATGTTCCACTCTATCGTCTAGGGTAGTAAAGGGAGAATTACTGCGATTGTGTCCTGGTTCGTCCGGATGAGCACCTCAGTAGAGAAAGCCCAAAACTGACTGTCATGATGCGGCGAGAGCTGGTCAACCACTCGATGACTCACCGGAATATTCGTGATTCTTTCCGTATTACACGAAGGACCATTCTTCTGGTCACGTATGTCAAAGCACCGTATCCGGATAACCGCGTACATACCAGGGACTATATCGTAGACCCACCGTCAAACACCTATGGCTAAGTGAAAGTGTTAAAGCCCTATAGTCCAATTGCCTGGTTCGCCACATTGACACCTCGTTAATGGACCAAGACGTTGGGTCAAAAGTGATATAGCACTTTTTCGAACACCCTCTCATTATACACGAGGGGGAAGAAGCCGACGACTGGCAAACTTTCAGACTATACAAAAAATGGCCGCACACAAGGAACCAAAAACTTTTTAGGCAAAAGTATAAAAACATAGCCTTGAATATATCATAATATTGTTTTTACAATTTTGGTACACTTCACTCGAACATAATGTCTTTCGAGGACTAACCCTCTATGAAGCGGGAACCCTCTAGGGCATCCTCAAAATAATGCTCTGGCGTGTGATGGTCCTTGCCCTCGGGTGGACTTTCGCTGCAATATCGATGGCCTTCATCTTTGTCCAGTACATCTTGACATGGGCAAGGGCCATCCGTGCACCTTCTATGCACGTTGACCGCTTAACAGCGTCAATACGCGGCACCACACCAACAAGTCGCCGCACCAAACCGAAATAACTATTCGGAACTGGCTCAGCCGGCCACAGCCGAAGCACGACGTCCTTCATGGCAGATCTGGATATCCTGTGGAGCTCGGCCCACTGGACCATCTGTTTGTTCAGCAACAGCGGATGCTTTGACATGCTGAATTGCGTCAAGAACAACTTTTCCGTCGCATGTCCTTCTTGCGCTTGGAAAAACTGCATCGCATCGAAGACACTCTTCGGCAAGTCCAAAAATGCGTCTGGATAACTCCACATTTGATTAAGCGGGGCATACTTCGGATCACCAAATTTAGTTTGTAATAAGAAGGGCTTACCAGCCGCAATCTCCCCAGCTTGTCAGATCTCCTCCCGAGCCGCTCTAGACTCGGACCGTGCTTCCCTCGCCTTTTGTAAGGCCTTGTCAAGATCAGCCACTTTGGTTTGGTTATCTTTCTCGAGCAATTCGCATCCGCTAGTGGCATCCTTTAGCTCAAGCGCCATAGTAGATATTCTCTCCTTGCACTGGCGCCGAGCAGCCTGTTCGGCCTTTAATTCAGCAGCTGCCTTTTCGGCAGCCGCATTACTCATCCTGGCTTGCTCCTTGGCCCGGGCAAGCTCAGCCCTAAGGGTTTCAACCGCGGTGGCACTATCTGCAGTTATGCATATCTCAGTATGCAATTCTCAGCGTCATGCTCACATTATAGCAGTTGCATATACTGACTGCCCCAAAAGCCTGATATCATCATCCGCCACGTCAAGTTTCTGCTTCAAATCTGCAATCTCTGTAGCTTAGGCAGTCGCCATGGATTCAATAGCCTGTGTTCCAATTAGTCAAATTATTTCCTGGGCATATCTTTCTGGACCCTCTGATCGCCTCCCTTTGGACGCCAACCAGAGTCTCAGGGTGTAAGGGCATATTTATCCCCAAGGTGTTTTGGGGATTGATGACAATGCTTTTGTGGACTAATCGTGTGCATTGAGATTTTCAAATATTCATCCTTTGGCACGAGACAATTCCCTCCCCTCGGTGCGTTATTCAAGATGGTGCAGCTCCTTCGTTTCTCTGTTGGTGGACTAGTTGCGTAGGAGTCACCATTCTATCAAGAGGGGATCCGCTTTGGTATGGCTAGGGTGGAATCAACACGTACACATTCTTATTGCACCCGTTGTTCCTTCCCGCTTCAATGGAGCCCTCATTCCCCTCTCTACTCTCTCTGTCTGGCCCCAGCGGTAGTACCACGGGTCACAGTGGTAGTACCGCCAAAGGCAGCAAGCGGTAGTACCACTCCTCAGCGGTAGTACCACTTAGTGGTTTCTGCTGTAGTACTGTTGTGGCTCCGGGCCACTACCGCCTCGACTCGAGCCCTCGTTTTCTCGTGTTGGGTTTTGCAGCACTAGTCGCGGCACTAGTGGCGGTAGTACCGCTCCCAAGCGGAAGTACCGCCCTTACCACCGCGGTAGAACCGCTCTGGGTCTAGGATCTTGCTCCCCTCTTGTGCGCGGCAGTACCGCTTGGTGGCGCGGTAGTACCACCGGCTCAGCGGTAGTACCTCCTAGCCAAGAGGTAGTACCGCTCTCTACGGGGTTGCTTGGGGGTAACGGTTGGATTGTTCCCCCCACTATATAAAGGGGTCTTCTTTCGCAAAGTTGAACCACCTCTTCCCCCAAAAGCTCCATTGTTGCTCCAAGCTCCATTTTCGCCCGATCTCTCTCCCTAGCCAATCAAACTTGTTGATTTCCTCGGGATTGGTTGAGAAGGCCCCGATCTACACTTCCACCAAGAGAAATTTGATTCCCCCCTCTAATCCCTAGCGGATCTTGTTACTCTTGGGTGTTTGAGCACCCTAGACGGTTGAGGTCACCTCGGAGCCATAGTCCATTGTGGTGAAGCTTCGTGGTGTCATTGGGAGCCTCCAATTAAGTTGTGGAGATTGCCCCAACCTCTTTTGTAAAGGTTCGGTCGCCACCTTGAAGGGCACCAATAGTGGAATCACGGCATCTCGCATTGTGTGGGGGCATGAGGAGAATACGGCGGCCCTAGTGGCTTCTTGGGGAGCATTGTGCCTCCACACCGCTCTAACGGAGACGTACTTCCCCTCAAAAGGAAGGAACTTCGGGAACACATCCTCGTCTCCACCGGCTCCACTTTTGGTTATCTCGCTCCTTTACTTTTGCAAGCTTACTTGTGTTATATCCCTTGCTTGCTTGCGTGATTGTTGTTGGTGCATCATATAGGTTGTTCACCTAGTTGCATATCTAGACAACCAACTTTGATGCAAAGTTTAATTTGGTAAAGAAAAGCTAAAAATTGTTAGTTGCCTATTCACCCCCCCCCCTAGTCAACTATATCGATCCTTTCAATTGGTATCAGAGCCTCGTCTCTTCATAAGGACTTTGCCGTCCGAAGAGTATGGTTGACACCGTAGATAGTGTGGAGGAGGAGCATTCCTGTGTGAATCCGATCTCGTCTACGGGTGATGGGGAAACCGCAGTTTCCTGTGAGGAATTCAATGTGGCCTTGGACACATTGAAAACCTCCATGAAAACTATGGCTCAAAGCATGTTTAATAAATTCTTAGAAGGACTTAAACTACCTAACTCGCCGTTGAAAGTGGGGGATCCCACTAACAAGGTGACGGATGCTAACTCCGACAAGGGGGAAGCTAATAGTGAGAAGGGTCCTTCTACTAGTTGTAGAGATGACACCGGCATCTTTGCCCATGTGAACCTCCAACTTATGGAGGACCGATTCCCTCTACTCATTTAAATCATGCCGGCCCTCCTCCTAAGATTGTGAAAATGAGGGTTTTTATTCTTGGGTGTATCGCTTCAAGTGTCATTTAAATCATGTGAAAACTAATCTTTGGAGAATCATTGAAGAAGGTTTCTATCCACATGACCGAAGCAACTTCACCCCTAGAGAAGCAGTGGATAATCAATTCAATGAGAATGCTCTCTTCATCATCCAAGATGCTATCCTCCCCGAAGATCTCCCTCATCTCCGACCCCATTCCATGGGCAAAGACGCATGGCAATGCATTGTGTCTCTTTATCGGGGAAGCACAAGCATTCAACGCTCCAACTATGAAGTGGTGCAAGATGAAGCCGATGAGTTTGCAATGAAAGAAGATGAAGAACCTCGTGAGCTCTTTCGGAGAGTGACCAAACTCGCGGTCTCACTTCGAGATCATGGAAGCAAGGACATGGATGACAATTGGATCAAGCGCAAATTCCTCAAGGCCATGATGCCCTACAACAAGGCCATGTCCTCCGTCATTCGTCAAAGACCGGACTTCCACTCCATGACCTCGTGTGAAGTGTTGGATGAGTTCGTAGCAATGAGCATCTTGGACAAGACCTCCGATAACGCGGTGCTCCGCTCTCAAAGGGCCAAGAAGCCCAACCTTGCCTTGAAGGCCAAGGTTATTGTGGAAGAAGAGGAAGAAGAGGAAGATGAGGACAGCAACCCCGAAGATACAAAATATGATTATCATGAGCACATGGCTCTTGCTTCAAGGCAATTTTGGAGCAAGAAGAACTCAAGGCCCAATTTCAAAAAGAACAACTCAAGTGGCTTCAAGGGCAAGCAACGAGTGAGAACTTGTTACAACTATGGCAATGTGAGCCATTTCGTTGCGGATTGTCCTTACGAGAAGCGGGAAGACAATGGTGGCAAGCTCATTCGAAAAGACAAAGCCAAGTCCTTCCCCAACAAGAAAAACTTCACCAAGAAGACTCCTATTCGAGGGTTGGTGGTTCAGGAAGAATACCGTGAGGATGACGATGATGATGAAAATAGTGAAGCAATGGCCATGGCATCCGTTGCCATTGCCACAACTCCCCGGATGTCTCTCTTCGATTCACCCAGCGAGAACATCACCAACAAGTGCCTCATGGCTAAAGCCACCAACAAGGTAACCCCCAAAATCAAAACCACCATCATTCCTAATCCCTCTTTGACGGATGGCATTGATGAAATTGAGGGGTCTATTGAGGAAGTAAATGAATTTGAGTCCTTTATGAATAAGCTCAATGGCAAATCCAAGAAGCACTTTGTTGCTCTCTTGGAACAACTTGGTGAAGCCAATGACATGATCGAGGCTCACGAAGAAACCATCTCTAAGATGGAAGGTCATAGTCGTGACTATGCCAATGAGATACCGGATCTCTCTAATGCTCTTGAGGAAGAGCGTGGGCATCGTTTGGCTCTTGAGGAGTCACAGAACGATGACCATGCCAAGTTAAAAAAAGATCTTGATCATGCTCTTGTTGTGTCTCGTGTGCTAACTTCTGAGAAGGCTAAACTTGGGGTTGATCATGCTAGACTCAAGGAGGAGTTTGATGTACTTGACAGGTCCCACACGGTCTTGAAGGGTGCTCATGCAAACCTCAAGGAGTCTCATGCTCAACTCCAATTTAAGCTAACCAAAGAAAAGGCCACCTTTCCTCATATGATCTTAATTGATAAGGCAAATGCTACTAACCCGTCTTGTGAGCATGTGCATCTTGTGGAGGAGAATGCCAAGTTGAAGGATCAACTCGAGAAAGGCCTTGTGTCATGCATACAAGGTGAGAAGAACCTAAATGACCTTTTGAGCAATCAAAAGGAAGTTGTGGCCAAGGAGGGAGTTGGGTTCACACCCAAGTCCAAGAATAGGAAGAAGAACGAGAAGAAGAATGACAAGACCAAACGACCTCCCCCTCTTAAGCTAACTTTTGTGAAGGAGGGAGAGGTTGATCCTAAGGAGAAGAAGAACAATGCGAAGAGTGGTGATGCCAAAAATGGCATAGCCATCTCTTCCAACAAAGCCGGCGACTTTAACCCTTCTTATGTGTTGTGCCGTGCTAGTGATGGGCATGTTTATTCTAAATTTGTTGGTTCTCCTTATGAGTACATTGAATGGTCTATTTGGGTTCCTAAGACCCTAGTTACTAACATCAAAGGACCCATTACTAAATGGGTACCTAAAACCAAGCATTAATCTCTTGTAGGTGTTTGCTTCCGGTGGGGGATCATGGTTGCTCGATAGTGGAGAAACAAATCATATGACCGGAAGCAAGGACTTAGTGGCGGACATGAAAAAGATCCCATCTATGCCCACCACTGTCCAGTGGGGTGATGCCTCATCTTCTAAGGTATTGGGTCTTGGCAAGGTTGTCATTTCTCATGATCTAACAATCGAGAAAGTCATGCTTGTTGAGTCCCTTGCATACAATTTACTTTCCGTTCATCAACTTGCACTCATGGGCTTTGCCACTTTCTTTGATATTGATACCGTGGCCCTCTTGTGGAGCAAGACTCTTAAAGTAGCCTTTGTTGGGCATGTCGAGAACGGTCTCTATGTGATTAACTTTTCGGAGCGACCCACTAAGACCACGACATTCCTAATGGCTAAAGTTGATGTGGGATGGCTTTGGCATCGCCGTTTAGCCCACGTCAATATGAGATCTTTGCAAAGTCTTCTCAAGGGGGACCACGTCCGTGGACTAACAAATGTTAGTTTTGCCAAAGATCATGCTTGCAGTGCTTGTATCAAAGGAAAGCTTCATGAGAAGGCTCACCCTCCCACGACTATCATCTACTCAAAGAGACCCTTGGAGCTCCTTCACATGGACTTCTTTGGGCCTCCATCCTTTGATAGTCTTGGGGGAAGAAAGTATTGCTTGGTGATTGTGGATGATTATTCAAGATACACGTGGGTATATTTCTTCAAGAGTAAGAGTGAAACTCAACAAACCGTCATCGACTTTGCAAATGAAGCTCAACGACTACATGATGCAAAGATCTTGATAATAAGAAGTGACAACGACACTGAGTTCAAGAACTACACCTTGGATGAGTTTCTTAGTGATGAGGGGATCAAGCATCAATATGCTGCACCATATACCCCTCAACAAAATGGTGTCGCGGAGAGGAAGAACCAGACGTTGAAGGATGCGGCAAGGACCATGATGGCGAAGTTGAAGTCTCCATATAAATTTTGGGCTCAAGCCGTCAACATTGCATGTCATGCTTCCAATCGGCTCAATCTCCGCAAAGGCTTGAACAAGACTCCTTATGAAATACTTACCGGTAACAAGCCCAACCTCAAGTACTTCCGGGTGTTCGGGTGTAAGTGTTTCATTCTCAAGAAAGTTGTTCGTTTGTCTAAATTTGAGGCTAGAGCTTATGAGGGCATATTTGTTGGTTATGCTACAAACTCTCATGCTTACCGTGTCCTCAACAAGTCCACTGGACTCATTGAGGAGACGTGTAACATGGACTTTGACGAAAATAACGGCTCCCAAGTGGAGCAAAGTGGTACTTGTGATGTAGGTGATGAAATTCCTCCCCAAGCCATAAGAAGAATGGGTGTGGATCATATCCTACCCATTGAGGAACACCTTGTGGCCGAAGGAGAAGGACAATGCTCCACTCAAGCGGAGCCATCACCAACCCAAGACTCACACGCTTCCGAAGAACAAAGTGAAGACCCTCATCCTCGTGAACAAGACCAAGGGCAAGATCAACCTCAAGATGGTGAAAATCCACCAAATGATGCCCAAGGTCAAGTTCTCCCCCTCGAGAAAGTTCAAGATCAAGAGCAAGCTCAAGATATTGAACAAGCTCATGACAGCGCTCAAGATAATCAAGTTGATCCTCCTCCTTCCACATCCGAGGAGGAATTAGAGCGTCGTGCCGTGAAGATTGCTTCCAAGCTCACCACCAAAGGCCATCTCATGGAGAATGTGGTTGGAAGCCTAAGAAAGGGGGTAAGCACTCGTAGACAATTAGCAAACTATTGTGAACATCACGCGTTTGTCTCTTGTGTTGAACCCCAAAAAGTCTATGAGGCGCTTGAAGATTCAGATTGGCTCAATGCCATGCATGAAGAACTCAAAAACTTCGAGTAAAACAAGGTGTGGAGATTGGTGCCACGGCCTTCGGGGAACCATAACGTCATTGGAACCAAGTGGATTTTCAAGAACAAGCAAGATGCTCATGGGAACATCATTCGCAACAAGGCAAGATTGGTAGCACAAGGCTACTCCCAAGTCTAGGGTATCGACTACGGTGAAACCTTTGCTCCCGTTGCTCTCCTGGAATCCATTCGTTTGTTGATTGCTTATGCCTCCCATGAAAACTTTAAGTTACAACAAATGGATGTGAAAAATGCTTTTCTTAATGGTCCCATTAATGAGTTGGTTTATGTCAAGCAACCCCCCGGGTTCGAGGATCCCTACTTCCCGGATCATGTGTATCAACTCGACAAGGCACTCTATGGCCTTAAACAAGCCCCACGTGTGTGGTATGACCACCTTACCGAGTTGTTACAAGATCGTAGATTTGAGGTGGGGCAAATCGATCCCACTCTTTTTACTAAGAAGGTCAAAGGGGAGTTGTTTGTATGCCAACTATATGTTGATGATATTATCTTTGGTTCCCCTAACAAAGCTTTCAATGAGGAATTTGCCACTCTCATGACCTCTAAGTTCAAGATGTTTTCAATGGGAGAGTTGAATTTCTTCCTTGGTTTTGATATCAAACAAAGAAGAGAAGGTACCTCCATCAACCAAGCCAAATACACTCAAGACATGCTAAAAAGATTCAAGCTAAGTGATGTCATGCCGGCTTCTACTCCAATGCCTACCAAGTGCCAACTTGACATTGATCCCAATGGTAAAGTGGTGGATCAAAATGTATATCGCTCCATGATTGGATCCTTGCTTTACCTTTGTGCATCTAGACCGGATATCATGTTGAGTGTGGTAATGTGTGCACGGTTTCAAGACGCACCAAAAGAAAGCCACTATGTGGCGGTCAAGCGAATCTTTCGATATTTGGCTCATACCCCAAACTTTGGCTTATGGTACACAGGAGGAGCAAACTTCAAGCTTGAAGGTTTTATGGATTCCGATTGGGCAGGAGACAAAGTGGATAGGAAGTCCACTTCCGGAGGGTGCCAATTTCTTGGTTGCTCTTTGGTGAGTTGGTCTTCCAAGAAGCAAAGTTGTGTGTGTCTCTCGTCCACCGAAGTGGAATATGTGGCGGCCAGTAGTTGTTGTGCACAACTCTTATGGACGAGGCAAACTTTAAAGGAATACGGTGTCATTTGTGACAAAGTGCCTCTTTGGTGTGATAATGAAAGTGCCATCAAGATTTCTCTCAACCCGATGCAACATTTCAAGACGAAGCATATTGAGATTCGGTATCACTTCATCCGGGATCACATTAGGCGAGGGGAGATCGAGCTCAAGTATGTCAACACTCATAATAACCTTGCAGATATTTTCACGAAGCCCTTGGATGAAGCAAGATTTCGCGAGTTAAGGCATGAGCTAAATATCATTGATTCGAGCAATGTGACTTGAACCTTTGCACACCCCATCTCACTCAACATGTTGTCTAGTTTAGGTGTAGGCATGGACATAGGGGGAGTGTTGTTCTCTCAATGAACTCTTCCTCCTCCCATTATGCATAAATTGATTATGTCCTTCTTTTTAACCATCTTTGATGGTTTTTGTGCTTCAAGGACGAGTTTTGGTCATGGGCCCAAGGTTAAAATCTTCGCGGCACCATACCTCTTGACTCAAACATAGGTGGCCTCGTCCACCGCCCTCTCTTGAAGAGGTGTGTCTTGGCCCCTTGCTAGTGCGTTCGCTGCCGAGTTAGTCCTTCCTCCGCTTCCTGTCGTTGGTTTTCCGTTTTCTTTTTGAGCTAAGCTGTGTTGTCTAGTGGCCATGACTTGCTGGGCGGTACTACTGCTGGTGGTGCGCGGTACTACCGCTTATAAGCGGTACTACCGCCCACCAGCGCGGTACTACCACTGCGGGGCGGGGTCAGGGGGTTATATTGGGGCAGGGGGAGGTTTCTTCTCCCCCATACCCATCCGCTTGCCCCCTCGCTCTTCTTCGTCTCTCCGGCAACTATTCGCCGCGGGAGGGCTCCGGCGGATCTCCTTCTCTGGGGAGTCTCTCTCCATTCCCTTCGGTGGAGTCGATCCCCACCTCGTCCTCTTGCCATGGATGTCGGTATTGCCCCCGTTCCCTCTTTCTTCTTGTCTAGATTTCCAATATAGCATTTTAGGGGCAATAGTGGTTGCATCTGTAGATTTTTGGCTAAATCTAGGCTTGAGTTGGATGGAGAAGGCAACTAGACGGTTTGGATTAGTGATTGATAGGAGTATTTTTGAATTTGGTAGGACGGTAGTGCCGGATCTGACCGCGGCACTAGGGAACCGCCGTTTCCCCGCCTCGAGCGGTACTACCGCTCTCTCTGGAGCGGTACTACCGCTTGGAGCGGTACTGCCGCGTACAGGTCGCGGTACTACCGCTGGCTACCAAGTTCCATCATGCTCCTACCATTCTGTCATCCTTTTTGTTGTGTTTGGTGGCTTATGCTCATTCTTTCTGGTTGTTTTGCGTGCTCTTGTGTTTGGTTCCAGGTGATGAACATCATGAGCATCAAGCTCGCCGTGTCAACCCCGGATGTGCCACGTCGAAGCGCTACCGCACATCTGAGTCAGCAGGAGGTTCCACTAGTGCTCCACCTCCACCTCAGCTACCAAAGAAATCTGTCGTCAAGCCAAAGCAAAAGGGAAAAACAATGCCTCAAATGAATGCCAAGGAGTTCTGGGCAAGGCGTCGCCGCAACCCCTATGTGGAAGACCAAGATCCCACTTTGGTCAATCGTCCGTTCTGGAACCGATTTTAGTTTGCCATTTTCTTTGATGTGCTCAAAGCAAAGAAGAACCTCTATGTGAATGTGCGCTCCATTGACACAGACTATATGGAGAAGGATCCTGAGTACTTTGGTGAATCTCTTCAGATGTGGACTCAGCTGAACATTCTTATTATCATGCAGTTCAACAAAGACTATCATGCTGATATTATGGCCCAATTCTATGCCACGGTCCATCTAGGGACTAATGAGGACAGGAATCTGACTTGGATGACCAATGGCAATTTACTTTCTGTCAAGTGGAATGCATTCATGGAGTTACTTGGAGTGGAAGATCACGGGCTTGAGACTCCTATTGGCTTTCGCCCTCACAAGAAGACAACCTCCACTCACAAGCAAGCTCTCTAGCCCTACTGCATTCAGAAGATCAACCCTGACACTAAGAAGGTAACATATGAGCTGCCTGCCTTTCTGGACATTCTTCACCATGTCTTCCGGGAGACTCTCTTCCCTCGTATCAGGAATCTGGATATGGTTCACTCCTTTCTTGTGGACATGCTTCTCTTTTGCCAACATGAGAAGGAGGCTAGCACTGGCGAGTCCTTGGACATTTCTCATGTTATGTGGTCTGAACTCTTATCTGCTATCTCTGAGCGCAAGTGCTCGACCTATGGCCCTTTCATCATGCTACTCATTGAGAAGGCCTGGGATAAGGTCTATCCCAAGGTTATGCTAGAGACTGGAGAGTTGGTGTCTCATGAGATCAAGCATCTGAGGAAGAAGGATAACTGGGGCACCCAGGTCCCTAGATCTGGGGCTACATCTTCTGTTGCCGCCATGGAGACCGAAGAGGAGGCTGATGCTGATGATGATGATGACTATGAGCCTTCTGGAGGAGAGCCCTCTTGGGCATAGAAGCTCAAGCACAAGGTGAAGAAGTTGTTCTGCATGGAGGCTCACGGATAGTACATGACTCATGTGGTTGAGAAGAAGACTAGGGGTCATCACAAGGAGCTCATGCGACAGTTGGGTGCCACTATTTACAGTGGATCTGAGGACCAGCTTACTGAGGAGGAGGAGTGGATTCAGCAGCACTGCCCGTGGATAGATTCTGATGCCGAGCAGTTCCCGACCGACGACGGCGGTGCAGACGATCCGTCGGGGATAGGATGTTCGACCCTCTCATGTTCTCACCTGGAGCCGTAGCAACACTCCCTCTCTTTTTGGTTTCTCGATGACAAAGGGGGAGAGAGTTTAGGGATTTGTGTAGTTGTCTGCTTTGCGAGTGTGTTTTCTTTGTGGTTTGTTTTCTCGCCGTTTGCTTTGCTTGGTATTGTGTCAGTGAGACCTAAGTTTTAGACATATGGTGTGAGACATATGCTACCTTATCCTTACATTATCTATGTCTATCTAGTACTTCGGTATCTCATGAGATGCATGCTCATCTGGCTATATTTACTTTGCTCTCATATATCTTGCTTAGGTTGTTGGTCTCCAAAATGTAGGGGGAGTGTTGATCCTAGTATGTATGTCGTGCAGTCCAAAGCACCTATCTAGATAGCACACATCTACGGGGAGCCCATCTACATTTGTGAGTTGTGGGGTTTGCGCATGTCCTATGTCTCTTCCCATTTGTGCAAATCCCGTATTGTCATCAATCCACCCAAAAGGGGGAGATTGTAAGGCCATATTTATCCCCAAGGTGTTTTGGTGATTGATGACAATGCTTTTGCAGAGTAATCATGTGCATTGAGATTTTCAGAGATTCATCCTTTGGCACGAGACGATTCCCTCCCCTCGGTGCGTTATTCAAGACGGTGCAGCTCCTTCGTTTCTCTATTGGTGGACTAGTTGCATAGGAGTCACCATGCTATCAAGAGGGGATCCGCTTTGGTATGGCTAGGGTGGAATCAACACGTACACATTCTTATTGCACCCGCTGTTCCTTCTCGCTTCAATGGAGCCCTCATTCCCCTCTCTACTCTCTCTGTCTGGCCCCAGCGGTAGTACCGCGGGTCACAGGTGGTAGTACCGCTGAAGATAGCAAGCCGTAGTACCACTATGGCTCCAGGCCACTACCGCCTTGACTCGAGCCCTCGTTCTCTCGTGTCGGGTTTTGCGGCACTAGTCGCGGCACTAGTGGCGGTAGTACCGCTCCCAAGCGGTAGTACCGCCCTTACAATCGCGGTAGTACCGCTCTGGGCCCAGGATCCTGCTCCCCTCTTGTGCGCGGCAGTACCGCTAGGTGGTGCGGTAGTACCGCTGGCTCAGCGGTAGTACCGCCCACCCAAGTGGTAGTACCGCTCTCTGCGGGGCTGCTTGGGGGGTAACGGTTGGATTGTTCCCCCCACTATATAAAGGGGTCTTCTTCCCCAAAGTTGAACAACCTCTTCCCCCAAAAGCTCCATTATTGCTCCAACTCCATTTTCGCCCGATCTCTCTGCCTAGCCAATCAAACTTGTTGATTTTCTCGGGATTGGTTGATAAGGCCCCGATCTACACTTCCACCAAGAGAAATTTGATTCCCCCCTCTAATCCCTAGCGGATCTTGTTACTCTTGGGTGTTTGAGCACCCTAGACAGTTGAGGTCACCTCAGAGCCATAGTCCATTGTGGTGAAGCTTCGTGGTGTCGTTGGGAGCCTCCATTTAAGTTGTGGAGATTGCCCCAACCTTGTTTGTAAAGGTTCGGTCGCTGCCTTCAAGGGCACCAATAGTGGAATCACGACATCTCGCATTGTGTGAGGGCGTGAGGAGAATACGGTGGCCCTAGTGGCTTCTTGGGGAGCATTGTGCCTCCACACCTCGCTAACGGAGACGTACTTCCCCTCAAAAGGAAGGAACTTCGGTAACACATCCTTGTCTGCACCGGCTCCACTTTTGGTTATCTCGCTCCTTTACTTTTGCAAGCTTACTTGTGTTATATCCCTTGCTTGCTTGCGTGATTGTTGTTGGTGCATCATATAGGTTGTTCACCTAGTTGCATATCTAGACAACCTACTTTGATGCAATGTTTAATTTGGTAAAGAAAAGCTAAAAATTGTTAGTTGCCTATTCACCCCCCCCCCCCTCTAGTCAACTATATCGATCCTTTCACAGGGGCTACCTACTATCTATACACAAGTGCATTTTGCGTTTATAACACAATTAAAAATATTAAATTACGTACCTGGAAGCCTCCTAGCAGGCTCATGAAGACTTCATTCAAACCGCTTTTCGCGGATAGAACCCTCTCAACCACCGTAGCCATCAAGGTACGATGTTCCTCTGAGACGGACACATGTCGCAATGCGTCCATCAATGTATCCGGCGCCTCTGGATCCAGAGCAGATTGCGCCGTCCCTCGGAAATCGAATAGTCCGGGGCCTTTATTGTTGGTCCCCGTAGGGGCCGCACACCCCGGACCCTGGACAGACAAAGTGTCACCTTCGGGCCCGGTCTCCACTGTCCCTCGCACCGCTTGTTGATCGGGAGAGATCCTCCGGGACAACACCTCGACATCTTCTCCCTTATTGGGCGGGGAGATTTGTGGAGGCGTCTCGCTCTCCATCGTCTCCGGAAGAAGATCCCCCGAAGAGGAGGACTATTGAGGAAGGCTGCATGCCGGACTGCAAACATATATTTTAAATATTACCCTTGCAACCAGGAAAGAACGGGATATGTTTAAAACACCCTTGTTCACTTACGATTCAGATAAGGGCCTATCTTTACGGAGGGACTGTGTGTCGACGTCACCTCCCGAACCAGAACCCCCTGATAGTGATATCTTCCCCCACTTAGAAGCCTTTATCTTCAAGTCTTCAGAAGCGGTCCTCTTCTTCCCATGAGGAGAAGGGATGTCAGTTGTTCCTTCCCTTCCATCTTCGGAAGAGGGAGTTCCAATCTCCTCGAACAAGGTGCCTGGTGTGCCTCCAGATTGGGGGCCACCTTGGCCTTCTTGCTCTCCTCCTTGCCTTCCCTCTCCGGCACGTGATATGGTGCCGGAGCCAACATCCTTGTTAACACCGGATCAGCTGAGTCTTCGGCAAGAGGGGCCGAACACCGAATTCTCTCCGCCTTCTTTATCCAGCCCTGGCCGAGTATGATTTTCTCAGTATATTCTTATGAGGAATTTAAATAAGTTGTGTTCGGGAGTCGAGTGCTTACCGAGTTATCCGGATGGTTGCAGTCAAGGCTGATGTCCTTTGTAGTATCCGGCCACTGTTTTCGTGTACCGAAGAATAATTTCCACATTCCTCTGAGCATCGTGCCGGAGAAGTGCTGAAGGGTTCGTGGTCCTTCCGGATTGAACTCCCACATGCGGAGAGGCCGTCGCTGGCACGGTAGGACCTGACGGACTAACATTACTTGGATTACGTTGATGAGACCGTTGTTCTTTTCAATGAGGTTCCGAATGCGGCTTTGCAGAGTCTGCACTTCATCAACGGATCCCCAGTCCAGCCCCTTATTAATCCATGATGCAAGTTGTAACGGAGGGCCAGACCAGAACGCAGGTGTAGTTGCCCACCTGGTACCACGGGGTTGAGTGATGTAAAACCACTCCCGCTGCCACAGGTCGGAAGTTTCGATGAAGGAGCACTTTGGCCAAGTAGTATTGGCAAGTTTGCTCACCGCAGCACCACCGCACTCCGCCTGTTTCCCGTCGACTACCTTTGGCTTCACATTGAAGGTCTTGATCCATAAGCCAATGTGTGGGGGAATACAGAGGAAGGCCTCACACGTGATAATGAACGCCAAGACGTGAAGAAAGGAGTTCGGAGCTAGATCGTGAAAATCTAGCTCGTAATAAAACATGAACCCTCGAACGAAAGGATGAAGAGTGAACCCTAACCCTCGGAGGAAGTGGGAGATGAATACGACCCTTTTGCTGGATCTAGGAGTAGGAATAACCTGCCCTTGAGCAGGAAGTCTGTGGGGGATTTCCATGGTCAGGTATCTTGCCTCCCGGAGCTTCGCGATATCCTCCTCTGTGATGGAGGAAGCCACCCACCGGCCTTGAGGGCTGGGTCCGAACATGACTGGGAGGCGCGAAGCGATTAACTTTAACCTTGGGTGCTGGAACTTGAGGTGGGAGAGGTTGAGGAAAGGCTTGGCGTAGAGGAAAAAGGACGAGTCTTAGCCCCTTTATAAAGGCAATGAATATCAAACGCCCCCTCCTAGGCCTTAAAACCTGCCTATTCCCAAGGAATCATGCCAACAGAACAGTTGGGTTACCCACGACCGTGTTGATGAGAATCCCGCAATAAGGGGAGACGATCTCTGCTTTGACAAGACGTGTCAATGAAACCGCATCTCGAAATATGAAGCGGCAGGCTAAAAAATGATTTGAAATAAAGGCTGGGCGACAACGTGATGTCACGCTATGGAAACTTGTCAACGGATTTGACTCGTGAACTATTATACTCTCTACCTTTGTGTGTGGAATTTGTTTTGCAGAGCCGGACACGTTTCTTGTGTTTAGATACTATTTTGAAGTATTCAGAGAAGGAACCCGCCTTGCAATGCTGAAGACAATCTACGCACCGGACACCTCATTATTGAAGCCTGGTTCAGGGGCTACTGAGGGAGTCCTGGATTACGGGGTCCTCGGGTGTCCGATCTATTGGCATGGGCCAGATTGTTGGGCTATGAAGATACAAGACAGAAGAATTCTTCCCGTGTCTGGATGGGACTCTCCTTTGCGTGGATGGCAAGCTTGGCGTTCGGATATGTAGATTCCTTCCTCTGTAACCGACTTTGTGTAACCCTAGTCCCCTCTGGTATCTATATAAACCGGAGGGCTTATCCGTAGAGGCAATCACAATCATAATCATATAGGCTAGACTTCTAAGGTTTTAGGCATTACGATCTCATGGTAGATCAACTCTTGTAATACTCATATTCATCAAGATCAATCAAGCAGGAAGTAGGGTATTACCTCCATAGAGAGGGCCCGAACCTGGGTAAACATTGTGTCCCCCGCCTCCTGTTACCATCAACCTTAGACGCACAGTTCTGGACCCCTACCCGAGATCCGTCGGTTTTGACACCGACAGCGGGGTGCCTAGACCGGTTGGCACACTCAGCTTTCAAGGCGGCCAGCTTCTTCAGGCCACTGGATTATATGGTGTCTATTGATGCAGTCAGGACACATCATTATACTTGTTGCCATAGCGATCTTGTTCGCTTCGAAGGTGGCTTTGGGTGGATCTTTGTATTCATTTTGTCGGACTCTGACTAATAAATTAATAAAGATGTCTGCATGCATTATTTTGATTCAGAGGCCGGGGTAATCCTGCTTTTCGAAAAAAAATATGTCCACCTACAATGGCGTACGTTATTCTTGGGATCAATAACAATTTTGCAACCCACTTGAGATGTCTTTCATATTTGCGCGTCTACAACGGTCGAACATTTTCTTGATGGAAAACGGCGAGCGGTATGTGGAGCTTTAGAGGTACAAAGATATTGAGAGATCTACCAGAATCAATTGTTTGTATCATCTCTTCCTAATTCACAGGGCAAATATCTTCTTATGAATGAATAAGTGAGCCCTTAATATAGTGTGAATTTAGTTGTTCGTGCCTGCTCTTATGCTCTTCTCTGGTCAGGAAGAACTGTGGCATGAATAGCAGATAACATTTGTTTAATACTTGCATTAGTTTCTCCTGAAAATGTGTAGTCTGCATTTCTTGTTGGTACTGCTAGCTTGAAATTCATTTCTGTCCAACACTTCAATTTTTTAAACCATAATTTTATCAAATGGTTTGAGCATATTTTTTGGTAACCGGGTTGAGTGCTAACTCTTGTATTATGTTGCTTAAAGTTTGGGAGTTTGACCATTTCCTCTCAACTTGGAGTTCCAATTGATCATGCTATTGAATTCATCTTGACATGAACAACTTATCCTTGAGATGAAGCAAGACCAAAGGAACAAAATGCAGGCCATAGTTGCAAAAGTCACGCCCCTAGTCAATTATTAGTCGTTGCTGGAGACACCGCAATATCTCAATGATGGTGCTGCTCTTGACCTCATGCCAGCCCTTTGTGGCCGAAAACAATATTCTGACCCTATCAATAAACTTTGTCACAAAGTGAACTCGACATGAAAGTATTTCATGATCTGACCCTTTTAGCAATGCCAGAGCCTGCGGCGTTTCTTCCCCAAATAAAAACACCGAGCTAGCTAGCGTTCCTGCCCAAAGGAGAAACACCGAGCTAGCTAGCGTTCCTGCCCAAAGGAGAAACGCCCAAGTTGCTCGTGTTGCGGACCAGGTAAGCAACGCCAAGGGCTTTGGCGTTTCTGCGCTGGCACACAGCCCATTCGCTTCCCCGTTGCCAAAGTAAAAAGCTGCTCCTAAACCCAGGGCCTAAACGCCAAGCCCTATGGCATTTCTGGCCAAGGCAGCAACGCCCTCTTGCTTGGTGTTTCTATGTGGATTGGAAACGCTAGCTACTCTGGAGTTTGAATGTGGATTTGAAGTGCTAGCTAGCTCGGCGTTTTTATTTGGAGAAGAAACGCCACGGTCTGTGGTGTTGCTAAAAGGGTCAGATCGTGAAATACTTTCATGTCGAGTTCACTTTGTGGCAAAGATTGCTGAAAAGGTCAGAATAGTGATTTCGGCCCCCCTTTGTATGGTCCTTGCCCGTGATGCTCTCTTATGTAGTTTATGGTCTAGCGGATACAGATGCAGATGTGGTGCCACCCTCGGAGGCAGGATCCATGGAGGATGCAATGATCGGTGTCGAGTCCATCACCGTCAAGCACCTAACACCTAAATAAATGCTGATACGACTCTACCAGGATGTGTAGAGTATGGATAAATAAAACCACAAGCCAATTCTTACCACACTTGTTGCTAACACTTTCCTGAGACCTATCACTCCCACCGAATGTCTAGGCTACCGACATAATGATCGGAAAAGTGGAAGAGAAGAACAATTAATCTAACATCGATGGTTCTCCCAACGTTGCAAATTTTACATATCAAATAGACCTAGGGAAGGGAAGGGAGGTTGTGCAAATAAGTGGGCGGTTGTCGAGGTTGAAAATTCTGTAATAGAAGTGAGATATTTGATGGCATAAAGAGCACGGATAACATACATTATTAGGTGCAAAGAGTTATTCCAGTTGCATTCTAAATATATGAATAATTTGAAACCACAACATCAATTCTCTTAGGTTGGAAGCTAGCTTCTCCCTTTACGAAGCGTGCATGCATGCTGTGAGGAGAAGAGGACCCATAATAGGGTTCGAGTTTTTGATTTTGCTCTCCATTATGCTTCCTCTGACATGCATGCAATAAAGATATGGATACAAACTAAGTTGACTACAATGTCGAATGAAGGAAATAATAGAAGAGTTTTTGTGGATAAAGATGCCAACATGACAATAATAAAGAAACGTAAATTATGTCGAACTTCGTGGCTGTAGATGCTCTTATGTAGGCATTTAAATAAAACACCTGCGAAGCTTCTCTGCATTTCCCGGCACATGTCGATCGCCTCAATATCTCTTACTATTGGGGGGCGTTCGACAATCGCGCCAATAGCATTTAGGGCATCTTCAACGGAAACTCACAAATTTCCTCCCACATCCGTCCGCGCATAGGGGGAGCCCGTCCACAGGCACGGATGTGGGAGGCCGTCATCCAACCATAGCCGCATATATTCAACCTTCCTCTTTTTTTAAGTCCGCACAATCAAATAGCCGCATATTGCAAAGTGTACAAACGGTCAAATAGCGACATGCAACAATAGTTCAAATTTTAAAAAGTTCAAATATTACACCCCAACATTGTTTTCCCCTTTGACCGCCCACTGATGCTCAATCAGATGTTCCTTCGGCTGCTCGTGAGTTGGTTTGATGCCGAATATGTTGATGCATTTCAATAAACTCTTCAAATGTGTCTGGATTCTGGCTTGGAAGTTGGATAGGATCACCCATTTTCTCAAATTCTAGAGTTGTGGCAGCATCATCACTCTCATCGTCGACGATCATGTTTTGCAGGATTACATAATATGTCATCACCACCCACAAGGTCTCCGGATCCCATTGTTTAGTAGGTCCACGAACAATTGCAAAACAGGCCTGCAGAACTCCAAATGCCCTCTCACATCCTTTTTAGTTGCTTCTTGTCTTTGGGCAAAGTTTGCCTTTTTCTGGCCAACTGGGTTAGAGATGGTGCTGACAAAGGTAGCCCACGGAGGATAAATATCGTCAACCAGATAGTAACGCATGTTGTACTCATGTTCATTGGCAGTATAGTGGTAGGAAGGAGCTTTTCCTTCAGTTAGCCTCGCAAACAACGGTGATCGCTACAACACACTGATGTCATTGTGAGACCCAGACATGCCAAAGAAAGTGTGTCAAATCCAAAGATTTGTGATGCAATTGCTTCAAGAATTATGGTGGGCTTCTTAACATGACCCTGATATTGCCCTTATAAAGCCTTGGTGTAGTTCTTCCATTTACAAAGCATGTAGTCAATAGATCTAAGAAAACCTGGCCACCCTCTTGCTTCTAAGTTTGCCAAGAGCCTCTCCGTGTCTGCCACAATTGGTTCTCTCAGGTACTAAGGTCCAAACACCTCGACCATTGTAGTTGCAAACCTGACCATGGCATCTCCGTGTGTGCTCTCAGATATTCGTAGGTACTCATCCCGCAAATCAACGACCGTGCCATATGCAAGCATCTGGAGTGCGTCCGTGAATTTCTGGTAAGCAGAGAACATAATCATTCCAGGATGTCCTTCTTCAAGATGAATTAGTCCTCATAGGACCGGACGCCATGGTACAACTGATCGAAGATAGTCTTGCGCATCTGAAAACATCGGCGAAAATGGTCAATGAAGAATGCATTGGGTGCAAAGTAGATAGCTATCAATGTCAAATGGTCACGCGCCTTGTTTCGGTTGAGCACTCGATGACCCTTGATCGGGTCCTTGAAGTTGAGAACATTCACCTCCACACACTTTGCGTCTTCAGGACCGCCTACATCATCGCCATCTCATTGGATGACTCAACATGGTGCTCGTATATGTACTTCAAACGGGAATTCATTGCTAGAAAAAAGAAGGGAAAACTTTTTTAGCTCCGGTAATTCATCGAACAGTTGCCGCCCATGGTGAGTATAGCAGCGGCCGGTACCTGGCGTGGCGGTTGGAGGGTTGAACGACGACGAAGGAGAAGCGGGGGTGGAGCCCTACTGGAGCGTTGGGGTGACACTAGTAGAAAAACACCTATTAGACCTGGTTCGTAAGGGCCTTTAGTCCTGGTTCAAGAACCGGGACTAATCGGTTGTTACTAATACCTGCACCCATTAGTCCCGGTTCAAACACGAACCGGGACAGATGGTCCTCCACCTGGCCGGTGCGCCGAGCCCAGGAAGGGGGGCCTTTGGTCCCGGTTGGTGGCACCAACCGGGACCAAAACGCATCCACGCGTCAGCATTCCAGTGGCTGGGGTTTTTTTTGAAAGGGGGGGGGGTTTGGGGGTTTTGGGGGGATAATTTAGGTGTTTCATATATTGTGTTAGCTAGCTAATTAATAGAGAGAAGTGTCCTCTCTTATGTCCGTGCTTGGTCGACGCTACGTACTATATACATATAGCCCTCGACATGCTAGCTAGTAAGAAAATGAAGGGAACCATTGAGTACAAAAGTTCGTCATGCATACCGAGAGAAATGATCGATCGACCTCTCCTTCTCTGAGAGATTGGTCGAACAACAAGTTTTCATATCATGTATCCTATGCTCGTGGCTACATACATGTACAATATGTAAGATCTCTCAATTACAGTCCCCTAGCAATTGAAATCAACTTCCGCATGGTATTCTCCGGCTTTGTTGATGACGTGGTCAAGAAAGAATCCCGCCAATTCCTCTTGAATTGCTTTCATGCGATCTATTTCTAGGAGTTCATTCCGCATCTGCCACGTCTAATTTGAAGAAGGGGGTTAATTAATACATATATGTGAATTAAACTCAATAGAAATGATGGTGTAATAAAATGAAATTCTGAATATTATTACTTACGCACTTCATATTGTCTTTGAGAGTAGCCCCGCTTGTTTTTCAAAGTCGCGGTGTGGATGAACTCGCACACGTAGTATCCACAGAAATCATTCCCTTGTTCCTTCCACAAGTACTTTACGAGAAATAGAGGTCAATCAAACTGATAATGAAGCATTATAAATGGCATTGATGAAAGTATAGCTATAGAATCAACAAGAGATATGCGCAACTAGCTAGCCAGTAGTACTTACTTTCAGGTATGTATATCGCAGCTCCTTCGGCAGTCCCGGAGCTTTAGCGGTGAACTATTTCCAAACCCTGCAAGACAAAGAAAATAATTATTATTACTTGAGATATCAGGAAATGAACAAAAAGTTGCCGATATGGTGGGATAATAATCGATTGAACTTACTTGCTGAGCATTTCAGTCATGTCCGCATAGGTTTTGGGATCTTTCTGTCTCGAGTCTAAGACGGTTACTAGTCCACGCTCAAGCTTAATCTCCAGAAGAATATAGTGGTACCTGCGCACGCATGCATAACTCATCAATTACATTACTATAACCTCGCTCGAGTAATAAGGGAAACCGAATATGCACACGACAGTAACACTCACTTGTTGTTGTAAGGAAAGAGTATGGTATCTTTGTTTTGATTTTTGATCAACGATTGTAGCAAGTTGTCCTCGTCCTCTTTGACGTCCTTTTCAACCAGAAATACATCTATGATATTTGTGTTAATGAACCCAATATCATAGGTTTCTTGTTTTTTGCACTCGACGATCTTCAATCTGCATAATATATTGAGGATAATTAATTATAAATACATGCAATGAAAGAGCCGAGCTATATATAGAGACTTAATGACATAAATAGTACTTACAGGCAGTAGAAAAAGACCGTTAATTTATCGAGGGCCTTTTGATTGAAGAACTCGAAGAACTCCTCAAATGGAACAGGCAACAGATAATTTCCAATGAGGTCGTGCTCCTCTTTAATTCTCAGATACAAAGTATTCGTCCCCCCAGACTCTCTGCAGGTTTTCATGTACCAATTATGGAATCTTCGCATCATCGTTGTTAGAGATTTTTCATCTTTGATGAGAGGCTTCCCATACTCATATCTGTGTTCCTCCACCTCCATGAAATCAGGAACTACATTGTCAGGCAGGTAATCTTGTAGATTGCCATAACCGGCCACCATCCCCGGAACATTAGCGACGATGTTGCAGCTAGACACATTGAGCGGGGGGCACGATTGGTTTGCTTGTTCACCGAGATGGTCAATTTTTTTGCAGCTGCTCGTTCTCTTGCTCTTTGATGTCTGACAGTACTTCCCGACCGCTCCACTTGGAGATATGTCTGTTCAGTAATGCGCTCATAGTTGGTTCTCGGCGGAGACTTTGCCGGTTTCCTCAGGGCATCGAGAGTGCGCTTTGCTTTCACCGGATCTACCTTCTCCTCCGGAGGTGGATGTCTCTTTGCTTTCACCACTTCAAAGAACTCCTTCATGTGGGTCCGCACGATCATATCATTTTCCTCCTCGGTCCTCTCGTATGGTAACTTCTCCAGAGGCTTGAGAGGTGGACCGTATCTGTATTGCCTCCCGCCTCTGGTTGTGCTGCTAGACGCCGGAGCAGACGGAGCGGCTGCGGCGTCTATCTTCTTTCGTGCTTGCTTACGAGGCGGAGGAGAAGGACTACGACGCGCCGGAGCAGCCGGGGCAGCGGCGGGTCTCTTCCGCCCTTGCTAGCGAGGCGGAGAAGGAGGAGGCTGCTGGCTGCTCGGGAGCGCCGGCGCAGGCGGAGAAGGAGGCGGAGTGCCTCCATGCGCCGGAGAAGGAGGCGGAGTGCCGCCACGCGTGCCCTGATCGTCACTCGCCAGAGGAGGAAGCGGTGGACAAGGCGGAGTACCCTGACTCGCCGGAGGAGGAGGAGGAGGTGGAGGTGTCCAGTTCGGAAGGTTGATGAGCTCCTTCCGCCATAGGCATGGAGTCTTCAGAGCAGAACCCAGCCTAGTTTCCCCTTCACCGGTAGGGTGGTCAAGCGGGAGGTCCTCAAATCCCTCCGTAATTTCATCCACCATCACCTTAGCATATCCTTCTGGAATCGGCTGGCAGTGATAAGTTGTGTCGGGTCCACTAGGATAAATAGAGCCAACAGCCGCCTTGACCTTCAAATTCATCCATCGCGCCATAATGTGGCAACTTTGAGACTCCGTGATATCATCCACGGGATAGCTGGCAGGAGCCGTCAAGACATGCTCCGGTTGAAGCAGCTCGGTGGAAGCCATGCTGCTTCTCCGCTGAGATGGTGGGGTAGCTTCGGGGGAAGCTTCGGCAGGTCGTTTGCTGCGATCTGCTACTTCTCGTTCCTCTTCTCGTTCCTCTAGCCCCATTACCCTTTCGTGCAGCGCGTCTAGTTGGCCCTGCTCCAGTTTCTTCCTCCTCTCGTGAATTTTGTAACCCCCTGCGTCTGGAAAACCAACCTTCCACGGAATGGAGCCTAGCATGCCTCGTGTTCGTCCAGGGTGCTCAGGATTCCCAAGGGCCATTGTGAGCTCGTCCTTCTCCATGTTTAGAATGAACGTCCCTCGCTGCGCTGCATCGATATAGTGTTGAAGGTTCTTGTCTGGTATTTGCAGTTGCTCGTCTGTCCAATGGCACTTCCCTGTTATAGGGTCGAAGGTTCTGTCAGCCCCGAAGAACCAATTCTGGCAACGGTCTGGCCAGTACATTGTCTCTGGTGCGATCCCTTTTTCAAGCAGATCATGCTCAGCCTTGGACCACTTAGGCCGAGCTTTGAGGTAGCCACCTGACCCCATGCGATGGTGAAGCTTCTTCTTCGCAGCATTTTTCTTGTTTGTCGCCGACATCTTCTTACGCTTTTTCGATGTCTTGTGGGCCACAAATGTGGGCCAATGATCTTTGATCTTCTCATATTTGCAGATGAATTCTGGTGTCTTTTTTTCGACAAACTGGTTCAGCTCTTTCCTCCACCTCCTCATTAGGGTTGCCATCTTCTTCAGAGCACAAGACTTGATTAATTGCTCTTTAACTAGCTTCTCCGGATCCTCCTCTGGCGGTAGGGTGAAATTTGCCTTCAGCTGAGTCCAAAGATCTTCTTTCTGCATATCATTGACATAAGACACCTCAGGGTTTTCCTCCTTAGGCTTATACCATTGCTGGATGCTGATCGGGATCTTGTCCCTAACAAGAACCCCGCACTGAGCAGAAAATGCCTTCCTTGTCTGGATGGGTTCAATCGGTTCACCGTCGGGCGCGATTTCTATGATCTCAAACTTTTCATCCGAGCTCAACTTTTTCTTCGGGCCTGGTCTCCTTACCGAAGTTGTGCTTGATCCGGAGGGCTAGAAATTATAAGGAAGAAAGATGAGAGTAATTAATATGTGTACATATACCAAAACAATGGAAGCATCAATTAACTAGTTAGCACGGGCTTAACTAATATATATATACCTGGCCGGACTCGGTTCGGTCACCGGAGCAGTCAGCACGGTCTCCTTCTTGTACCTCCATTTTGTCATCGGAGCCATCATGAACATAGTCCTCTTCTTGTACCGGCATTAATGGGCCGAAGCCATCATAAACATAGCCCTCTTCTTCACCCAGACCTTCCAGCTGACCATCGGTGTCGAGGAGAAATGACGCAACTTCATCACTTCCATTTGCGATTATGTCCCCCAACATCGCTTCTGTTTCTTCGTCTCGGGAGTGCTCCATAGTTTCTGCAAATATTTTCAACATGTCAATTATTATTCAAACATGGTACAGATGGATATATATATATATATATATATATATATATATATATATATATATATATTAGTGGCAAACATAGAACTAGCTAGTTAATCACAATAAGGAATCATGTTAGTGGCCTCGACGCTACTTCTCTAGGGTTTGGGGTGGCCTCGACGACAACGCTCTTTTAACTTGGTAAATTTGGGTGGCCTCGAGAGAGTTAATTTGTCGGGTACGGGCGCGACGGGAGGGGGTAGGAGACCAACATCATTTTTTCTCTAGGGTTTAGGTGTCCTCGAGAGTTTTGGTCGAGCGAGAGGGCCGAGGGGGGGTGCTGCCGTTGTATAAGTTATCACGGTCGAGAGGGGATATATATATCGACCGCCCCTCATGTTGAAGTTATCTCGAGGGGGTTATATCGACAACGACGCGACATACATATACATGTGAAAATAATGTTATCGGGGAGGGGGTATCGGTACCCCCCCCCTCGTGTTGAAGTTTCTTCTTTCTCCTTTATTCCTTTCTTCTTTTTCTACTCTTCTTTTTCTTCTTCTCCCCCGAGAAAGGAAAATAAGGAAAAGGAAGAAAAGAGGAAGAAGGAAGAAGGAAGAAGAAGAAGAAGAAGAAAAAAAGAGGAGAAGAAGAAAGGAATAGAGGAGAAGAAGAAAAAATAGAAATTTTCTATTTTTTCTTCTTCTCCTCTATTCCTTTCTTCTTCTCCTCTTCTTTTTCTTCCTTTTTCCTCTTCTTATTTATTTCTCCTCTTCTTTCTCTCCTCTTCTTCTCCTTTCTTCCTCTTCTTATTTTCCTTTTTCCTCTCATTCTTTTAGTATTGCTTGTTTTAAAAAAATGTTCAAATAGAAAATTTCGAAAAAAAGGTTTTGCCTAATGCATTGTTCATATGAATATAAAAACATTTGCATATTCTACAATAATTAATATCACCAAAAAAATAGGAGAAGAAGAAAGGAATAGATCAGGAGAAGATCAAAGAAAAAAACAGAAAAAAGAGGAGAAGAAGAAAGGAATAGAGGAGAAGAAAAAATAGAAAATTTTCTATTTTTTCTTCTTCTCCTCTATTCCTTTCTTCTTCACCTCTTCATTTTCTTCTTTTTTCTTCTTCTTATTTATTTCTCCTCTTCTTCCTCCCCTCTTCTTCTCCTTTCTTCCTCTTCTTATTTTTCTTTTTCCTCTCATTCTTTTTCTTCTTCTTCCTTTCCTAGCTAGATATATAAAATTTTACAAAAAATTAAACTAACCTAAAATGTACTAAATCAGAGAACATATATATATATAGATAAAACTTTTCTAAAAATCTAACTTTTGCATATATGTATACTTTAAAACATCATTACAATTGAAAAAAATATATACATACATAAAAAACATGTAAAAAATACATACATACATACATATATGAACAAACATAAAAAAATACATATATCTAAAAAATACATACATACATATATGAATCTAAAAATATATAAAAATAGCATAAAAAATAGCACGGCGGCGGAGGGGACGCAGAGGCGCGGTGCTCACAGAGGGAGGAGCGCGCGGCGGGCAGCGTCTGCGCGAGCAGGGGCGCGGGGAGTGGCGCGGCGACGGCGTCGGGGCAGGAGAGACGCGCGGCCGGGCAGGGGTGGCGTGCGGGGCAGGGACGGCGCACGGCGATGTCGACGGGCGAGGGCGCGGGCGACGGCGAGGGCGCGGTCGGCGACGACGACGGGTGCGGGCGACGGCGACGGCGACGGCGGCGGGCGGCGTCGGGGCAGCCTGGCGGCGACGATGTGGTCGACGTCGTCGGGGGGCAACTGTGGTGATGAACTCTGCAAAAATGCTAAGTGCTGCTTATATAGCAAAGCCTCTAGTCCTGGTTAGTGGCACCAACTGGGACTAATGCACCCTTTAGTCCTGGTTGGTTCCACAAACCGGGACCAAAGGCCTCTTTTTCGGCAGCCCAAAGGGCGGGAAGCGGTGGCCTTTGGTACCGGTTGGTGGCACCAACCGGTACCAATGCCCCACCTTTAGTCCCGGTTGGTGCCACCAACCGGGACCAAAGGACCCTGTGCTGCCCGCGTCGGGGCCAAAGTTTAGTCCCACCTCGCTAATTGAGAGGGGCGCGCAGTGGTTTATAAGCCCCACTGCCGCACCCCTCTTGAGCTCCTCTCCACCACAGGCTTTCGGGCCTACTTTTTATTGTTTTGCCTGATGGGCCTTCTGGGCCTACCGCGGGCCTGAATCCTGGCCCATACTAGGGTTGCTAGTCGTATTCAGGCCGTGGGGGCCCAGTAGGAGGCATTTTTTTGTTTTTTGTTTTCTTTACTTATTGTTGCTATTTTTATTTTTTTCCACTTTTTTTGTTTTTTTTTCTGCATTATTTATTTTCTTTTGTTTTTCGCTATATTTTGTAATTCCTTTTGCTTTTAGTTTTAGAAAAATTATAAACTTTCTGTTAGTGCCATTAGTTTTCAAATTTGAAAACATTTTCTTTTGATTTTTTGTTTTCTTTCTTGCTTTATTTCTTTTATTTTGTTTCTACTTACAACAAAATACTTATTGTTGCTATTTTTATTTATTTTCCAATTTTTTTGTTCTGTTTTCTGCATTATTTATTTTATTTTGTTTTTTGCTCTATTTTTTAATTATTTTTGCTTTTAGTTTTAGAAAAATTATGAACTTTCTGTTAGTGCCATTAGTTTTCAAATTTGAAAACACTTTTTTTGTTTTTTTGTTTTCTTTCTTGCTTTATTTATTTTATTTTGTTTCTGCTTACAACAAAATACTTATTGTTGCTATTTTTAATTATTACGAGGGCTGAACCATAAGACATTAAAGCATTTCAAATGAACTCTGTAAAAGTTGAAAGTTGGCATGGTATCATAAATTCACCCACATAGCATGTGCTTGTACAAAACGGATAATGGTATCATACTCGTCTGTTACAAAGTTGGCATGGTATCATCATAATAGTTGCGGGAGAAAGTCTTCACTTTTTCTTCACTTGTGTCATTTGCTTATGGCACCGTAACCATGGATAATCTTCATCGTTTATCAGGATGCTGGGGTCAACCTTGACTTTGAAGGGAGGAATTTCATGAAACTTTTCATAATCTTCAGACATGTCTGTCTTGCCCTCCACTCCCACGATGTCCTTTTTTCCTGAAAGAACTATGTGGCGCTTTGGCTCATCGTATGATGTATTCGCTTCCTTATCTTTTCTTTTTCTCGGTCTGGTAGACATGTCCTTCACATAGATAACATGTGCCACATCATTGGCTAGGACGAACGGTTCGTCAGTGTACCCAAGATTTTTCAGATCCACTATTATCATTCCGTACTATGGGTCTACCTGTACCCCGTCTCCTGACAGACTGACCCATTTGCACTTAAACAAAGGGACCTTAAAATCATGTCCGTACTCAAGTTCCCATATGTCCACTATGTAACCATAATATGTGTCCTTTTCCCTCTCGGTTGTTGCATCAAAGCAGACACCGCTGTTTTGGTTGGTGCTCTTTTGATCTTGGTTAATCGTGTAAAATGTATTCCCATTTATCTCGTATCCTTTCCAAATCGTAAAAGTCGAAGATGGTCCCCTGGACAACAAGTACAGCTCATCACAAACAGTGTTGTCACCTCTGAGACGTGCTTCCAACCAACTGATGAAAGTGCTGATGTGTTCACATGTAATCCAGTCGTCGCACTGCTCCGGGTGTTTGGAGCACAGACTGTTCTTGTGTTCATCGACATACGGGGTCACCAAGTTTGAGTTCTGTAGAACTGTGTAGTGTGCTTGAGACCAAGAATATCCGTCCCTGCATATTATTGAGTCCCTTCCAAGCGTGCCTTTTCCAGTCAGTCTCCCCTCATACCGCGATTGAGGGAGACCTATCGTCTTAAGGCCAGGAATGAAGTCAACACAAAACCCGATGACATCCTCTGTTTGATGGCCCATGGAGATGCTTCCTTCTGGCCTAGCGCGGTTACGGACATATTTCTTTAGGACTCCCATGAACCTCTCAAAGGGGTACATATTGTGTAGAAACACGGGGCCCAGAATGACAATCTCGTCAACTAGATGAACCAGGACGTGCGCCATGATATTGAAGAAGGATGGTGGGAACACCAGCTCGAAACTTACAAGACATTGCACCACATCACTCGTTAGCCTTGGTATGATTTCTGGATCGATCACCTTCTGAGAGATTGCATTGAGGAATGCACATAGCTTCACAATGGCTAATCGGACGTTTTTCGGTAGAAGCCCCCTCAATGCAACCGGAAGCAGTTGCGTCATAATCACGTGGCAGTCATGAGACTTTAGGTTTTGAAACTTTTTCTCTGCCATATTTATTATTCCTTTTATATTCGACGAGAAGCCAGTCGGGACCTTCATACTAAGCAGGCATTCAAAGAAGATTTCCTTCTCTTCTTTGGTAAGAGCATAGCTGGCAGGACCTTCATACTGCTTTGGAGGCATGCCGTCTTTTTCGTGCAAACGTTGTAGGTCCTCCCGTGCCTCAGCTGTATCTTTTGTCTTCCCATACACGCCCAAGAAGCCTAGCAGGTTCACGCAAAGGTTCTTCGTCACGTGCATCACGTCGATCGAAGAGCGGACCTCTAGGTCTTTCCAGTAGGGTAGGTCCCAAAATATAGATTTCTTCTTCCACATGGGTGTGTGTCCCCTAGCGTCACTCAGAACAGCTAGTCCGCCAGGACCCTTTTCAAAGATTACGTGTAAATCATTGACCATAGCAAGTACGTGATCACCGGTACGCATGGCGGGCTTCTTCCGGTGATCTGCCTCGCCTTTGAAATGCTTGCCTTTCTTTCGACATTGATGGTTGGTCGGAAGAAATCGACGATGGCCCAGGTACACATTCTTCCTGCAGCTTGCCAGGTATATACTATCGGTGTCAAGTAAACAGTGCGTGCATGCGTGGTATCCCTTGTTTGTTTGTCCTGAAAGGTTACTGAGAGCGGGCCAATCATTGATGGTCACAAACAGCAATGCCTTTAGGTAAAATTCCTCCCGTTTGTGCTCATCCCACGTACGTACACCGTTTCCATTCCACAGCTGTAAAAGTTCTTCAACTAATGGCCTTAGGTACACATCAATGTCGTTGCCGGGTTGCTTAGGGCCTTGGATGAGAACTGGCATCATAATGAACTTCCGCTTCATGCACATCCAAGGAGGAAGGTTATACATACATAGAGTCACGGGCCAGGTGCTGTGATTGCTGCTCTGCTCCCCGAAAGGATTAATGCCATCCGCGCTTAAAGCAAACCATACGTTCCTTGGCTCACTTGCAAACTCATCCCAGAACTTTCTCTCGAGTTTTCTCCACTGTGACCCGTCAGCGGGTGCTCTCAACTTCCCGTCTTTCTTATGGTCCTCACTGTGCCATCGCATAAACTTGGCATGCTCTCCATTTCTGAACAGACGTTTCAACCGTGGTATTATAGGAGCATACCACATCACCTTCGCAGGAACCCTCTTCCTGGGGGGCTCGCCGTCAACATCACCAGGGTCATCTCGTCTGATCTTATACCGTAATGCACCGCATACTGGGCATGCGTTCAGATGCTTGTACGCATCGCGGTAGAGGATGCAGTCATTAGGGCATGCATGTATCTTCTGCACCTCCAATCCTAGAGGGCATACGACCTTCTTTGCTGCGCTTGTACTATCGGGCAATTCATTATCCTTTGGAAGCTTCTTCCTCAATATTTTCGGTAGCTTCTCAAATCCTTTGTCAGGCACAACATTCTCTGCCTTCCACTGCAGCAATTCCAGTACAGTACCGAGCTTTGTGTTGCCATCTTCGCAATTGGGGTATAATCCTTTTTTGTGGTCCTCTAACATGCGATCGAACTTCAGCTTCTCCTTTTGACTTTCGCATTGCGTCCTTGCATCGACAATGACCCGGTGGAGATCATCATAATTGGGCACATTGTCTGGTTCCTCTTGATCTTCAGCAGCTTCGCCCGTTGCAGCAGCATCCTGCACATCTTCTGGTTCCTCTTGATGTTCAGTAGCATCACCGTATTCAGGGGGCACATAGTTGTCATCGTACTCTTCTTCTTCGCCGTCTTTCATCATAACCCCTATTTCTCCGTGCCTCGTCCAAACATTATAGTGTGGCATGAAACCCTTGTAAAGCAGGTGGGTGTGGAGGATTTTCCGGTCAGAGTAAGACTTCGTATTCCCACATATAGGGCATGGACAACACATAAAACCATTCTGCTTGTTTGCCTCAGCCACTTCGAGAAAATCATGCAAGCCCTTAATGTACTGGGAGGTGTGTCTTGAACTGTACATCCATTGCTGGTTCATCTGCGTGTATTATATATAATTAAGTGTGTCAAAAATCATTACAGAACATCATGAATAGATAATTAAGTGACCAAATTAATAGAAGTTCATCATCACATTAAAACCAAAGTACATACATAGTTCTCATCTAACAACATAAAGCTCTGCAGAGCATCTAAATTAATTAAACCATACACTGAAACTATGTAAAACATTTCAATGTGAAAACAAATGCGATCATAATCGCAACCAATGTAACAACTGATCCAACCGCATAATGATACCAAGCCTCGGTATGAATGGCATATTTTCTAATCTTTCTAATGTTCAAGCGCATTGCATCCATCTTGATCTTGTGATCATCGACGACATCCGCAACATGCAACTCCAATATCATCTTCTCCTCCTCAATTTTTCTATTTTTTTCCTTCGAGAAATTGTTTTCTTCTTCAACTAAATTTAACCTCTCGACAATTGGGTCGGTTGGAATTTCCAGTTCAATAACCTCCTAGATAAATAAAATCTATGTCACGTTGGTCGGCATAATTGTCATAAACAATAAATGAACCAATAGTTATGAAAAGATAATATATATACCACATCCGAATCATAGACAGGACGAGGGCCGACGGGGGCGGATACCAAAACCATCGCACTATATAAGATGCAATAATAAAAGTAAGAAAATTATACAAGTATCTATATAAACATACAAGTAAGAATTTTTTTTCCTTTCAGAAAGAAGATAACAAGAGGCTCACCACGGTGGTGCCGGCGACGATATCGGCACGGGCGATCAACGGCGGTGAAGACGGGGACGGGACGTGACGGACCGCTAAACCAAGACAAATATAGAGGAAAATGGAGTTTGGACGTCGAGCTTGGAGAGGAGAAAGCTTAAGTAGTGTGGCTCGGGCATTCCATCGAACACCTCGTGTGCATAGGAGGTAAGCTAGAGCACCACAAAGCTCTCCCCTCGCCGGCCACGAAAAACAAAGAAGTGGGAGTGCTCTGCTCGCGGACGAGGGGTATATATAGGCAATTAATTGGTCCCGGTTCGTGGCAAGAACCGGGACTAAAGGGTAGCCTTTGGTCCCGGTTCAAGCCACCAACCGGGACCAATGGTGGTGGGCCAGGAGTGAGGACCATTGGTCCCGGTTCGTCCCATCAACCGGGACCAATAGGTCCAGTCGAACCGGGACCAATGGCCCACGTGGCCCGGCCAGCCCCCGGGGCTCACGAACCGGGTCCAATGCCCCCATTGGTCCCGGTTCTGGATTGAACCGGAACTAATGGGCTGACCTGGCCTGGACCATTGCTTCCTTTTCTACTAGTGTGACAAAGACGTAGATTTCCGACGGGGGTGTGACGTGGCAGCCGGGGTGGTGGAGCGGCCGCGAAGGCAAAAGAGAAAGAAGGAAGAAGAGAAAAAATAGGGAAGATGAAGGCGCGGGGTCCGGGAAGGGTTTTGGGTGGGCCGAGGGGGTTGGAGTGTTCGGACTCCCGCAAATCTCCCACACTTTTGTCTCCAGTTTGCAGCCGAAACACGTCCGGACCGCCTCACGGATAGACACGGACCCACGTTGAATGGTTTCGGTGGTCCGGACAACAAGTCCGAATGGATGCGGGCGGTTTATGGGACTCTCTTGGAGATGCCCTTAGAAGGGTTTTTTTTGGTAGAGCTCCGCCGCTGCCGGTCGGTATCCACGACCGGCGTTGCTGCCCGTGCTCACCAGCACCGCCCCTAGAGACGTGCTGGTTGACGAGCCGAAGTCCCCTGCAGGTTCGTCCTCGACCACCGCCGCTGGACGCGCGGCTGACCCGCCGCAGATCCCCGTGGCCGGAGGCACCGCGGAGGCCTGCCACTGGACGCGTCGCTGAGGCCTTCGGCTGTACGGACTACCTATTTGGCCCTGGTCGATACCACCGGGCGTGACCAAGTCGCTCTACCTAGGATTGCAGCTAGCAGTTTCCAAGTCCGCACGCAAGTTGTTTGTGGTAATGTCTCTTCATCCGTGCTGATTTTTTTCAACTGGATTTTGCTCCATAATATACTCTGAATTTATTTATATATTGCTATATGCATTCCACTTTGATCTATTATCCTCTTAGATTAGTTGTCTTACACTACTTTATCGAAGATCCATCTGTTAAGAGCCATATGATGTAGTTGGTTCTGCTAAGTTTTTCGGATACTTGGGAGTTGAGGCTAAAGGTGGTTGCGGAGGAGGATGACGCCATGGCAGGAGGCTTGCGATATGTGAGGGAAGAGAGGAGCTCTGTATACCCTGTAAACGATGAAGACGCGTCTCTCAACCCTCCAAGGAAAGCCCGCATGGTCTTATATTGATTGTACTGAGAGAAACCCTCTCGTAGGTGTTTACAGAATCGTATCAGAGAAACAGAAGAAAAGATAGAATTTAAGCAGAGAAAAACATCTAGCCAACTCTATCTAATCTGGAGATATACTTGGAATACAAGAGAGGGAATAAGAGAGATACAGATGTGCGTGACTACACATGTCAGGTTACAATGTTTAGCAGTTGCTTCTTCTTCCACCACCACAGAGTTCAAGAGAGAGTGCTGCTCATTGGCGTGGGGACATGTGGAAGAGATCGGCCGGTGCCGGCGCTGGCCGGGGAGGGATGTTGGAATTAACCATGACTGAATTGTCTGGCTTGGACTCATATAATCACTGGGTAGTATAGGATTCGGTTAGTCCTAAACTTATCTTTTGAGGGAAACTAAGATCTTTATTTAAACAAAGTTCTCAAAGATCTCTGAGGAAATAATCTGAAGAATAAAATCTGCGGGAGAACTGTCCCAAACCACACTACCATCAACACAAACTCCCTCTCTTGCTAGATAGTGAGCAGCACCATTAGCCTATCTCCGAAACCAGCTCACCTTTGCTTCCCGATCCCGTGAGTGTTTTCCTACAGAACTGATCCAGGGATTCGCTAGTTTTACGCTGTGCAGCCGGCGGAATCCCTCAGGTTGCTAGCCGTACTAGTGCATCGTATACGTCTGGGTCTCCGCTCGACCGGCTGGAAGGGATCGGCTGAAATGAAGTTAGTACATGCGCACAGCCGGGAGGAATCGGCTGAAGTTAACTTGGTACGTGTGCATCCCCGGAAAGTGCTGGTCATCATGGCCTGGCCCAGGATCGGGAGCCGTGTCCACGCTGGCTCGCAGCACCAGAGTCGCTGATTCCATCTACTGGCATACACAATTTTTGAGATAACGAGGAAATGCCCATCCTTTGTGTTGCTACCTCTCTCCTGATGCATTTCACTCCCACCCAGGGACTAGGCCGTTGAGCCGGCAAGCAAAGAAGTGAAAGAGGAGAACACAAAATCTATCATCACTAGTCATTCCAATCCTATGGAATTGATATCTCAAATAGTCATCAGGACGGGAAGAGAGGCTTATATATACGTAGACGGTAGTTGAACTTGAGTAATAAAGGTGATGGATTTGATGTGATCGATGAGGTGATCATGTACAATATTAGGTGCGGAGAGTTATTCCACATGTTTTGTTAGTGGCTTGCCAAATATTGAGCTACTCATTCATGATTTATTTCTATATAGGCCGAGAAACTTCGTTTTATAGAATCGATAAACATGTGAGCATTGATTCTTTGGCACTTGAGCAGTTGCATAGACTTGCATGCAACTCGATTGGTTAAAATAACCAAATCTCAACCCCATCAACACCTAAAAACTATATCAATCTGATTGTTATTATTTTGGCTAGATGTACAATATTATGCAGTGAAGGAAATTCGATGTAATCTAGATCCAGAGACCTAAGGATATGAAAGATAAAACATTGAATACATTCTCAAGAAATAGACAAATGCATATGCATCACAACACATCACAGAACTATATCAAACAACATGCATTGGACACTACCAAATAAGGATGGAAAATTTGAGGTATTGCATTCTTTGTATATGGATCGATACGACTCAATCACTCGATGGATTTTCATCAGACCTACCCTGCTGTAGTGAGCTACAAATTAGTTTGTCCACTCATATCTTCATGCAAGATATTTCATGCCAGCATATTGGTGTAGCCAAGTGGTCAGCTATAGTATAGGGCTAAACGTCGTGTCAGAAGCTCCCTGCATTTGCTGGCACATGTCAAAATGCCTCAATATCGCTTACTATTGGGGGGCGTTTGGCAAAAGCGCTGATGGCGTTTAGAAGGCATTTTTTGGTAGAATGCCTCCGATGCAACGCCTAATTTTCATTTAGACCCTTAGGTATAGAATATTTAGACTAAAGAGTCCTCCCAGCTCTTACTTAGGTGCGTGAAAACACGTCAGGTTACAATGTTTAACAGTTGCTTCTTCTTCCACCACCACGGAGTTCAACAGAGTGCTGCTCTTTGGCGTGGAGACGTGTGGAAGAGATCGGCCGGTGCCGGCGGCGACCGGGGAGGAATGTTGGAATTAACCATGACTGGTTTGTCTGGCTTGGACTCATACAATCACTGAGTAGTATAGGATTAGGTTAGTTCTAAACTTATTTTTTGAGGGAAACTAAGATCTTTATTTAAACAAGCAAACATGCCTGTGCATTGCAACAGGAGAAAAAAAAGTTATCATTAATCAAGCTGGCTAGGTAGAGAATAAGTTTGATGATGACCAAAATGATGTTTCAATTAACAACATACTGCCTCCGTCCCAAAATAAGTGTCTTAACTTTGTACTAACTTTAAGAGTAATTCTTTGGGACGCTAGTTTGAAACATTCAACATGAATCCAAGTCAACTAACCGGGTGAACAACCTTATCTTTAGACTACCATACTGATAATTAAAATATCTTACACATAATGCTTATTTTGATCTACTATTAGACAATAAAAGTGTGGTATACTTTGTCTGGTGTTCAAGCATGCATGCTTCTGTCGTGTGTACTAAACGTGAAGTCCTTGTTACATAGATGTTCTAAATTCCTATTCCGGTGCGATATATGCAGGATTCTCCATCGTAGTTGAATCTTTGCTTAGTCGGTTGCTAAAGTAGGTTATTTTTGTTGACTATGTTCTTTTGTTTAAATATTATTTTTGTATTATGGTATACCTAAACATAGTTTGAATAATCATGATTGAGTTAATTAATGACGGTGCATGTGTTATACAATTTAGGAAGTAGAAAAATGTTACGACATTGTAGATCATATCGCCGATGCCTAGTGAAAAATATATCACAGCGACAGATTAATCATTGTTATTACCAAAGTAATTTTACCATGGGTGCAATTGTTGTTGTTACTCCATAGCATCAATATTTAGGACAAAAGTGTATATTAGGTGGTTGTCAAGTTGTTCCATACCACATCCAACATGTCCATCATTAGGAACATCAGGCATGGCATCCTTTTCCTGATCTAAAACAATAGCTTCACTGAGATCAAGTAAAGACTCTATTGCCATGACATGTAAATCGTGTGTGTTTTGGCGCTGACGCTTTTTTATGCACTCATATGAACTGGAATCAACAATGCCTGAAGAGAATTTATTTTGTATGGAGTCAAATTCAACTTTTTTTTAGATGAGTCAAATTCAACCGCCCCTCGCAAAAAAATAAAATAAAAATCAACCGCAATGTGTGCATAGTTCAGAGCCTGCACGGTCAGTATGCTGCTACGTGTGCTCGTTTTCCTGTGGCAGCTTGGATGGTGGCCGCGTATGTGCCCCCGATTTTCACTTCCGTGAGTAGCATCGTCGTTCATCTCTGTATGTGCCCCCGATTTTCAATTCCGTTTTCCTGCAACAAGTTTTTCTGGAGGCAGGCATTGATGCTTCGATTGGCCGAAGATGTCTCTGTTTTTGGTTCCTTTTTTTGGGTCGCTGCTTTTTTGGATTCTTCTCTATCCTCAAGAGTAAACATGGCTTATATATCTCATCCTCTTTTGGTCGGTCTCTTGGCTCGCTTGATTCTTGCAACCGACGAACATACATAAGTTGGCCGAATTTGATTTGAAGGAGCAAGGTGGGACTATTTTTACCGGAATTTTGAGCACAACTAAGGCCCAAGCGGGCGGACGTGCTATGAAGGATATAGGGCTGAATTTCTTACAAACATATGTTTTTTTTGTTAAAATGAAGTGTTTTCCTGATCCATTTACAAAGGTATTGCGGGTTGAATTATCAGGAAGTGTCGGGACTTTTCTATAAAAATGCCACGACGACGGAAGACCTGAAGCAGTAGCCCCTTTAATATTAGGGGAAGATTACTATGAGGAAATAATCTAAAGAATAAAATTAGAGGGAGCACTGTCCCAAACCAGATTATGATCAACACAAATTCCCTCTCTTACTAGATAGAGAGGAACACCATTAAAGCATCTCCAACAGTGGCTGTAAAAAACGTGTGCATGGTAAAAGTGGGTTTTAGCACGCGCGGGGCGGTTTTCGTGTGCTTCAGCGGGCGCGGGAAACTCAGGCGCGCAGGAAAGGATCTCGCGCATGCGCGAAAAATAGCCGGGCGCGTGCTAGTTCTGGCGCGCTGTGTCCGGCGCGCTTTATAAATGCAGTGCCCACCACGCGCCCTCCCATAGCTCTCCACTTCGCCGCGCGCCCTCTGCCGCTCTCTTCCCGTTCTTTCTCGCCTCGCCGCCGCCGCGCCACCATGTTGCCGCGCCGCCGGGAAGTTTCGGGCTACCGTTGCGTCCGCGCGCACCCCTCCGGCACCTTCTCTCCCGAGATCCGGTCCGGCGACATGCGCCTCGGGCTCAGCACTTTCGACAGTTCTCACGAGGCCGCCTATCGTGAAGACAGACTTATGCGGAAGGCGGCCGCTCAATTCAACATCGAGCTAGGAGCAGCGTCGACTGGGACTACGATGACAGTCGATATCTTGACACCTTCATTGAGACGTCAAAGGAGGACATCACCATGGCGGATTCGGAGTCGGAGGAGGAGGATGACGAGGAGTAGTTGAACTATATTTGTTTTATCTATCTATGCTATGAACTATCTATGTATCGTTTTTATCTATCTATGTATCTTTTTATTTATCTATCTATTCTTATCTATGAGTATCGAGATGTAGTCGAATGTGTATCGAGTCGGAGTAGAATGAGAAGTCGACAAATAGTAAAAATATATAGCGCGTCTGCTAGAGCGGCGTGCGCGCGCGCAATTTTTTGCAGCCAGTCTGGAGCGCTCAAAAACTGGCTATTTCGACGCTGTAAACATTTTTTTTGCGTGCCGTGTGTTCCGCGCCGGTTGGAGATGCTCTTAGCATATCTCCAAACCCAGCTCACCTTTGCTTCCCGCTCCCGTGAGTGTTTTCCTACATAATTGATCCAGGGATTTGCTAGTTTTCAGCTGTGCAGCTGGCGGAATCCATCAGATTGCTAGCCGTACTAGTGTATCTCGTCGTATACGTCTGGGTCTCCGCTCGACCGGCTGAGGAATCGGCTGAAATGAACTTAGTACATGTCACCAAAGACTGACTTGTGTCAACGAGGTGGATCGGGACTTCGGGAGCCGTGTCTGCCGCGTCTTGGCATCAAACCACGCAGGCTCGCAACACCGGCGTCGCCGATTCCAACTCCCGACGTACACGAGATTTGAGATACAGAGCAAATTGCCATCCTTTGTGTTGCTACCTCTCTCCTGATGCATCTCACTCCCACCCAGGGGCTAGGCTGTTGAGCCGGCGAGCAAAAAAGTGAAAGAGGAGAACAAAAAAATCTATCATCGCTAGTTATTCCAATGCTAGGGAATTGATACCTCAAATAGACATCGGGGGAGGGAAGAGAGGCTTATAGATATGCACGCGGCTGTTGAACTTGAAAATTTCTGTAATAAAGGTGATGGATTGGCCATGAAGAGAAAATGTACAATATTAGGAGTGGAGAGTTATTCCACATGTTATGTCAATGGTTTGGCAGATATATGGAGCTACTCATTCATGGTTTATTTCTACATAGGCTGAGAAACTTCTTTCTATAATCGATCATCACATGAGCATTGATTCTTTATCTAATGGCACTTGAGGAGTTGCATAGACTTGTGTGCAACTTGATTGGTTTAAAATAACCATGTCTCAACCCCACGTAAAAGAACATATCAGTTTGATGTTGTTATTTTTGCTAGTGTAGAAAATTCTGAGCTATAATCTAGATCTAGAGACCTAAAAATAAATCTAATTACAGTTTGCGCTCAGTATTCACCAAACCCGTTAATGATTACTAATACTTGTAGGTCCTCGCTCGCCCTTTAATGGACGCGAAAGCGATGCCTGACGACGACGTGGCAACCGACTGAAATCTCTCTAGGAATGTCATTAGCCTTGTTTTGCTCGGCTGTACATTCATTGATGTCTGATGGACACATTATTAACCAATACAATTATCATCGGTGGATGCTTACCACAACATACTAAGGGCATTTCTAACCGATCCCCAATACGGCCATAAGGGAGTAAATTTTTCGGTTTACTCCCTTACGGCGGACCTAGCCGATCCCCTAGAAACGTTAACGGAGTATACTTTTGCTCTAACTCCCTACCCCCCTCCCCCCCGGCCACTGATGACCTCCGAGCCAGTCGGAAGGGTAGACAACCCTCCCTCCCCCCCCCCCCCCCCCCCACGCCAGCCACCGGAAACCACCCACGCGCCGCTGCCGGTGCCCAAAAAAAGCTTGGGGGTGACAATGAACCACTGGGTCCAAGCTCCGCCTCCAACCCCGCCAATGGTGTCCGGGGTGGCCACCGCGTCTCCGCGTGTCCGGGGTAGCCCTGAGGAATTTGAGAGTCAAATTTCCGACCGTTGCTGTGCTACGCGCCTCAGGATGGACACGGTCCGGGCCGGTCCGGTCCCGGTCCGAGCCGTCGTTTGGACCGGCCGCCGGCGGTCCGGGCCGGACCGGACCGAGCAGTGCAGCGGTCCTGATTTCAGGGACCGGACCGGCAGGCGCGACGCTCGGTGCGGACCGGCGGTCCTCACGGTCCGGCGACATCCAGTCACTGCCATGTGGGTCCAGCGTGGCGGAGGGGTGGTCGAAGAAAAAGCAGGGTGGCCGGAGCCGGAGAAGACGCTCCTGATGCACGGCGGCGCGAGGGAGAGGCAAGGAAGAGAGAGGGAGCGGCTCGGCTACGCGGGGGAGACGAGGAGCAGCCGCGCGAGGGCACGGCGGCGCGAGGCGGAGGGGGCCGGTGCCGGGGAGAGGGAGGCGAGGCAGGGGGGCAGCGTAGGGGAGAGAAGAAGCTGCCTGACGGCGCAGCCGCGCAGGGGAGAGGGAGGCGAGGGAGAGAGGAAGCTCGCTCGCTAGGTCACGCACGCACGAGGCACGACTATATGCGTTGGGCTCTCCTGATTAGCTGTATATTGGGCTGGGCCTTCGGTCCTTCGAGCCGGACCGAGCTTTCAGCGGACCGGACCGACCGAATTTCGGTCCTGTTTGCGTGGACCGGACCGGCCATATTATTGAGCGAGCCAGGACCGCACAGTCCGGGCCAGAACGAGCCGCGAGCCGGGCCGAAAGCCCGCTCGTCACGTCCACCCTGATACGCGCCAGCTATCCCAAAATATCTTATCCACATAACGGTCATATCATTGAAGAGCATTTATGTCTTATCATGTCGGGCTGCTTCCTAGGCTATAAATAGCCGCCCCCTACAACCACTAGCTGGTTGGCTGCTCCAAGAGAAACTGACACTTGTCATTTGAGAGCAACCCATCCTCCTAGGACTTTGAGTGAAAATCATCGAGTGAGGAAAATCCAAACCCAAACACCCACAAACCCAAAGTGATTGAGCATCACTGAAGAGATTGATCCTGCGTGGATCCGACGCTTGTTACCTTTGAAGACTATGCTTCTTCCAGACGGTTAGGCGTCATGGTCTAGAGCATCCAAGAGGAATTATGGATCGCCGAGTGACCGAAGTCTGTGAAGGTTTGGAAGCCACCTGAAGACTTACCACGAGGGATTGGACGAGGTCTGTGTGACCTTAGTTCAAGGAGAATACGGTGAGGACTTGATGTCCTGAGCTGCGTGCTCAGTGACTGGATGTCCGCGACTATGTGTCCTCGAGTTTAAATACTCAGCCGCTCCAACCAGATGTACAACTGAGACAACAGTTGGAACTGGTCTAGCAAATCATTGTCTTCACCAACCTTACTGGTTCTATTTCCTCAACTCTTTCATTTCCTCATTACTGTGTTGAGTGTTTGTTCATATCTGTGTTTGAAGACTTTGACTGAAGACTTTCTCAATTTCCTCAGTTCAATTTTTTCAGTCTGTTTGTCTTCATCTTGTGTTATCCTGTGTTTACGCTTTCTGTACTCCGTGTTTGTCTTCATTTCATCATGATGACCATGTGTGTATTCTGTCATGCTTACTTCTGAGTACTTATTCCGCTGCAAGTAGTTCTTCGCTAAGGAATTTCCTCACCGGCAAATTCCTCAGTGAAGAATTCATAAAAATCGCCTATTCACCCCCCCCCCCCCCTCTAGTCGATATAACGCACTTTCAACCGTTGGCCTTGATGATCTCAACTATGACTCGTTTTGGGATCATTCGGCTACCCAAGACAAGGAGGAGGCCGAGGAGGAGGTCCAAGAGGTGGTGGCCGAGGAGGAGGTGGTGGAGGTGACCGAAGCAAGCACCAAGGCCTCAAGGAGCCTCACCAAAAACTACAACCAAAAGGAGGACCTTGCGCTTTGCGACGCTGGGTGTGCCATCTCCTTGTGGATGCAACGATCGGAACGGGTCAAACCAATACCATGTTTTGGGAGAGGATCACCGACTACTACAACATCTCGGTGGACGTGCGATCAAGTCGTACACAAGCACTAGTAGAAAAAGGGCCTATTGTCCCGGTTCATAAGGGCCTTTAGTCCCGGTTCTGGGTCGTTACTAAAGCCTCCCCCTTTAGTCTCGGTTCTTACATGAACCAGGACTAAAGGCCGTCCACGTGGCCGCTGCCTGGAGGTCCACCTTTAGTCCCTGTTGGTAACACCAACCGGTACTAAAGGAAATTTTATGATTTTTTTCTGAATTTTTTTTAATTTTTTATTTTCAAATTTCTGAATTATTTTAACCTCTAATCTCTAATCACCCCTCATCACTGCTCAATTTAACCTCTAATCTCTAATCACCCCTCATCATTCCAAATCATCTAACTTCCCGGATGGTCACCCATCCTCTCACTACTCCAGCCTAAGCACGCTTAACTTCGGGGTTCTGTTCTCCCTCGTTTCCAAGTCTGCAATTGTTGTTTTCCTGACAATAGTAAGATGTCAATCCTATTAACCCTTAGGAATTTAGCTTGAGCATGAAGTCACACATTTCACTGTTTGAGTTTGAAATTATTGTTCTAAAAAACAATAATTATTTAGTAACACTAATATTTCTTGAATAAGTTGTTTGACCACAGTTTGATCACAATTTGACCACAATTTGACAATAGTTTGACCACAATTTGACCAGATTTGACCAAAATTCAAAAAACTGAAATAATTATTTACTAACACTAATATTTATTTTGACCACAGTTTGACCAGATTTGACCAAAATTCAAAAAAACTGAAATAATTATTTAGTAACACTAATATTCTTGAATAATTATTTAGTAACACTAATATTCTTGAATAATTATTTAGTAACACTAATACTTCTTGAATAAGTATTTTGACCATAGTTTGACCAGATTTAACAAAAATTAAAAAAATAAAAAACAAACTGAAATTTGAGCATGACTTTTTTCCTTTTAGAATTTGAGGATTCTAAAAATTTGCAAACAGGCCATAGGCAGTCAAAATCGGATGCAGATTTTCGTGCTGAACATTTTGATATATTATACGTTTTTTTCTGACATAGTATGCAAAAGTTATAGCCGTTTTACATTTTCCATACACTTTTTGCAAAACATGTCCAAATTTCTGACATAGTATGCAAAAGTTATAACCGGTACTAATGCCTCAAACCCCATTAGTACCGGTTCGTGGCACGAACCGGTACTGAAGGTTAGACCTTGAGTACCGGTTCGTGCCACGAACCGGTACTAATGGGCATCGCACCCATTAGTACCGGTTCGTGGCACGAACCGGGACTAAAGATCCCATTTGAACCAGAACTAATGCCTTTGCCGCATGAACCGGGACCAATGCTCACATTAGTCCCGGTTCATGACTGAACCGGGACTAATGGGCTAACCCGGCCTGGACCAAAGCCCTCCTTTCTACTAGTGAAGGTTCTCTTGGGCATCGTTGGAGCACCATCCATGATCAATGTAGCCGATAGTCCGGTTGCATCCACCAAGTGAACCATGCTCCACCGGGTGGTGTGCAAGTGGCGGAGTATGCCCTCTACATCCAAGAGCTATCCAAGCATCACAACACCAACTTCGGCCACAAGCCCTTCACTTTGCTCCAAGTTTGGGTGAACTTCGCATGTTTAAATTTGAAAAACGCTGTGATGAAACTTTATGTTATGATGATTATTGCTACCATGCTTTGATTTGAATGAATTTAAGATATGTATTGTGTAGAGATTGTGTTTGTGCGGCTAGTATACAAAACGATCACAAATTTGATTTTACTGGTCGGCTAGGTGCGGCCACTATTAGTGCGGTAAAATTGTAGTCCCACTAACTTTTACTCCACTAACTTTTAGGGGATCGGTTAGAAATGCCCTAATAGAGAACCATATCGATCATCAGAACGGTATATAGCTGCGGTAGAAGAAACGGTTCTCCTCGCATCTCTTTTGCTGCAGCTAGATACTTCAGTTTAGCAGCATGTTCTTGTTTTTAAGTTTATCAGTTGACAGACATCTATATCCATGGGTTCCTTCAACGCTGCCTTTGCACCAGCCTCTTCTCTTTGTGTTTGTGTATTTTTTGCTTTGCAAATGTTTTTTGTCAGCAAAATAAAGTGCAGCCTTTGAGTGCTTTGATTGCTACTTCAATGTTTCCTCAAGCCCTCAACTGTTATAGTTACAAGATGATACCTTGTGTGTTGCTGCGGGAATTAGTTGAAATATATTTTGATGAGATTTGATTGTGTGAAATATAAATATTTAGATTAATAAAACACGGTCTTATCCCATTAGTAGTTGTATGGTGATGTGGCATGCTTGCATGTTAAGGTAAATAGTTAGTGGCGATGACTCTCTTAGGTATATAGGATGAGCTCTCAGCTAGTTTAATACCCATTTTCTTTCCAAGAAAACCTTGTTCGGCCAAGTATTACATTAAGATAGATGTACGTGTTCTCTTGCAAATTGAAGCGAGCTAGATACTGCCCGTGCGTTTGACTTCTTAACCTTTCATCTAAGGTTTCCAGCATGTACTCTGTACATACGAAGCTTCTTTTGATTTTTCTTTTGTTCTTGAGTACTGAAGTAGTACTTTCCGGATAACACATGACATATTTATCTAGCATACTATTAAGTGCAGAGGAGCTACGGTAATTAGTGCAATCACCCGTGCTTTGCTTCTTAGTTTTCTCCTTGTTGGCTCATCTGTGCCAGTTGTGTCCTGATTATGTTGAACTTAGATTGATCTCGGCCAAAGTGAAACTCGCTAAGCAAGCTTGTTGCGTAATATTCAATTTCTATCGAGTACCTACTCTTAGGAAAATTGTAGTAGAAATATTGTGGGAAAAGGACACCACATTTAACTGAAGTCTTCGGTCATAGTTTCAATCATGTTAGTCTCAGGGCCATGGTTGCTCACCATCTCAGCACACGGAGCTCGCTGCATTTGCTGTCGCAGCACCGACGTCGCCTGTTGCAGCTCCGACGTCGCAGATTCCAGCTCCCGGCGTACACTATTGTTGACTCTCTCAGCAAACACCCAGAATTCGTGTTGCTACGTCTCTTCGGATACCTATCACTCCCACTCCCATCCAATAGCTAGACCGTTGAGATAGTGAGCCAAAAATTCAAATAGAACGACAGCATATCATTGCTAGTTCTTTTCAAACACTAGGACAGGAAAGAATGTCTTTTAATACGCAGGCCGTAGTCGAACTTGAATTTTTTGGTAATAAAGGTGATGGATTTGATGCTGTGAAGAGCATAGATCATGTACGATATTAGATGCGGAGAGTTATTGCACATGTTTTGCCAGTGGCTTGGCAAATATAGAGCTACTCATTCATGGTTCATTTCTACATAGGCAAAGAAACTTCTTTTCAAAGAATAGATCAATATGTGACCATTGATTTTTTATCTAATGGCACTTGATCAGTTGCATAGAATTGTATGCACCCTGATTGGTTTAAAATAACTATGTCTGAACCCTATGTAAAAAGAAAACGTGTCAATCCAATTTTATTATTTTGGCTAGCATTGCTATGAAGTGAACGAAGTTCGTCGTTGGAATCTAGATTCAGAGACCGGAGAACACTTGTACTTCCCGGTCGGCCTTTATTAGATACGCGCGACATCACAAACGACTAAAATCTCTCAAGGAATGTCATTAGTAACCAGTAGGGTTTTGGTTACCGCTCGAAATTTTGAGATTTACCACGGTTATCGCATATTTCGGCCCCCCTCGATAAATGGGCATTTCGAGCAAAAAAATCCATTTTTTTTGAATTTTTTGAATTCAAACGCTCAATGTATAGTAAAGTATGGAAGCACTTGACAACACGTGTGTAGACAACGTTCCACTAGCTAGTAGCTCTTTCATGATAAATATGAGTTCAAGTGCTATCTATATCTATTTTGAAAGAATTTGAATTTAAATTTGAATTATAAATTTCATTCTAAATTCGTTCGAAATTTGCTCGAAATTTCGTGGTAACCGTGGTAACCACGTTTACCAGTCCCCCTCGGTAAAAATGCACCATCCGGTAACCAAAACCTTACTAACCACTGTCTAGTTTTGCTCAGGTGTACATTCATCAAAATGTGATGGACACGTTAGTAACCGATCGATGCACTTTCCATCTGTCACTAGAGCGGTAGCTATGGTAGAAGAAATGGTTCTCCCCGCAGCTAGATACTACCACAGTTTGCCTCTACTGGAGCTTCAGTTGAGCAGCATCTTCTTGCTTTATGTTTAGCCGTGCCAAATTCTGAACATGCACGTTAATACTAGGCAGTTTGCATGTGATGGGCATACAAAAAATATGGAATGAATCCAAATCAAATTAAACAAAGCACTCTAAATCATCCGAGAAGAAAAAAAATGGCAACAATGGGTCGATGGTACAAACTGGAGGGGTTGTCTCTAAACAAAATGCAGAACTGTAGACAAATCATAGATGCACTGAAATCCTACAAAAATCGAGCCACTTCAACATCATTATCTATCATTGCAATGAACTACCTTTTGCTTTATTAACACACACCATTTGTTTAGTTTATTTTCAAAAAGGGAAAGAAGACAATGTGTGAATCAGTAAAAAAATCCACCTTTAAAAACGAGAAAAAAAACCAAAAAAATAAATACACATGATTTTTTTAACTGAACATACAAACACCTGCCCTAGAAGTTTGAGATCGTGCCCGACCGTTTTGGAGTCTATTCAAGAGCTCCTTCAGCGCCCAGGACGCCAGACTGGAGTTGGATCACCCATGTGTGCCCGACCGTTTTGGAGTCTATTCAAGAGCTCCTTCAGCGCCCAGGACGCCAGACTGGAGTTGGATCGCCCATGTGTTACCAAGGACCCGGATCGTTCATGTGTTACCAATGACCCACATGTAAACTCGCAGACGAACTTTGAGACGCCGTTTTGATGTCTGGGTTGCACTGAAATTCTAGCTCGCATAAAACTTAAAGAACTATTGGGATTGGGTGAGTACAAACGCTCGAATAAACCGTTTCTACTCAGTCAGGCTCCAGCGAGCCGCATGTGGCCCTTGCCTGCACGCCTTGGGGAACGCGGGAGATGAGACAAAGCAGCCATTACTCCCCACTCTCTCCCCTCACCACCCAAAACCCCCCATTCACACACCTCTCTCGTAGCTCCTTCGTTAGCACCGATGGCCACCGATGCTACACAACCCCGCCGCCTGACTCTTTGCCTCGCCAGCGGCAGCGGTCACAACCAATGTATTGCCTCTGTCACCAAGGTGGACCTCATCTCCTCTGAATTGGCGAGGATGCTAAAGGCCCCTTTCCCCATATGTACTAGGCCGCCGGCAGCGGCAAGGACTACGTTGGCCTGTAGTTCAGCTATTGCGTCGGGGACTACAACGAACGCTCAAGGGCGGGGAGATCGGCTGTGTACCCGTGACCCTGGAGGAACCCTAGCCGCCACCGAAGCACCTTTCCTCGCTTCCTACTCCTCCTCCCGCCGTTGCCGGAGGGCGTCATCAGGCAAAGCACGAGGCGCCGGTGCCGGCTGAGACGAGTCTCCTCCTCTCGCTCAGGTGGCGCAGCGCGGGGACCTCCACTGGTGGTGGGGGGCTTGTGAGTACCCTGGGGCACGTGCTAGCGGCGGTGGCACTAGGAGGCGGCGCTAGGGACAAGGTAGCGTGGGCGGCGGCTGTCCGGGTCAGCTGCATCAAACTTTGGGAGGTCCTTGCCCAGATTTGGCTCCCTTTACAACGGCAGCTCACTCGCACTGCAGGTGCTCCCTGTGACCTCATCCGGAGGGTGATGGCGGGGCGGAGATGTTGGGTGGTTCGACGTGGTTGCAAGGACAGCAAGGTGGAGTAGATGCACTTAGATCCGACTTTCCTCTGTGGCAGCAACTCGCTCGGGTGGCAGTTTTTGTGGCCACAGTCGGGTGGTTAGTAGTGGATGCTGGTGGCGAGGTAGGAGTTGGTGGCAGAGATGTGTGGCCGGCAATGGGGAGTTGGGTGGTGGTGGCAGCCGAAGAAAATCTAACTCCACTTATGCGGGTGCTTGAGGTGAGCGGTCGTGTCTTCGGAGCTTCTTGCTAGGCCTGGAGGGACGCTCGCCGTGAATGGAAGGAGGTTAGGGAGTACTTGTGCTGCCAGAGTTGAGGTTCGACATTCGTGGAGACGACCGGGATGGGGATGCTTCAGGCGAAAACCTTGTGCTGACCTCGTTGGCAACGATGACGGCGACGGTTTTGGGCTTTATTTCCCTTCTTGAAGGCAATGATGGTATCTTGGTGAGCATCGATTCTAATGATCTATTGATAACTGGAGTAGTTGAGGAGGAGATTGTTACATTCAACCTAAAAATAAAGGAGCTATTCAAGCTGGGTGATCTAAGGCTCCTAAGTTACTACCTTGGAATCAAGGTACAACAAAAGCTAGAGGGGATCACAATATGCCAGGAGGCACATGTAAGAAAGGTACTTGAAAGCGGTAGCACTGGCAATCCAACTAATGTTCTAATGGAGCCTTGTCTTAAACTAAGCAAGAAGAATGAAGCATCCGTGGTTGATGCAGCGGGGTATGAAAGTGCGCTCGAAATATTGATCTATTTTGTTGGCATAGTGAGTCGCTTCATGAAAGCATCCACGATGGAACATTGGGCAGCAGTGAAAAATATACACATGTACATCAAAGAGACGATAAACTTCAGTTATGTCTATTTGAGAGAGAAGAAGAAGGAGATGGTGGAGTTACTTCACTATACTGATAACAACATGACTGGAGATATTGACGACCGTAAGAGTACTTGGGCGTGGGAGTGGGATATTTCCTTGGAAGAAAGAAAAGCAGAAACGTGGTGCATTATCCTCCAGTGAAGCACAGTATATACTGCAGCTACAACTAGGAGGTGTCAAGGCGTGTGCCTAGGAAGGCCGCTTGGGTGACCTCACAGCTAAGGAAGCAGAACGAGTGATGCTAAAAGTTGACAATAAGTCTACAATCTCTCTGTGAAAGAATAAAGTGTGTCATGATAGAAGGAAGCATGTGATACGAGCTATTGCAATGTAAGGGAGTATGTGTGGAAGAAAGTAAATTGACATCAACTATGTTTGCATCCGTGATCACTTAGCAGATATCCTAAATAAATCTTTGGGACGACAGAAATTCGCAAAGATGCGGTGAAGTCCAACCTGTGATGTGAGGACAACATGTTTACTGGGGGGTGATCGTTGAAATAAAGCATGATTGTCTTGTCCGGCTTGGAATGTATAATCACCGAGTAGTATACGGTTAGATTAGCTCAAAATTGCTATGTGTCCAGCGATTTTCCAGTTCCGTACGTTGTGCCACCGACCGAACCCATCAGGTTGCTAGCCGTACTAGTGCATCTCATCGTATATGTCTGCGTCACCGCTGGACTGGCTAGAAGGCACCGATTGCAGTTAACTTGTACGTGGGCATCGCTGGAAAGTACTCAGCAGGTGTGTCGTCAAGGTCGGGCCTATGTCAAATGGAGGAAGTAGATCTGGAGCTGGGCCTGCAGCGTCGTGGCCTCGAAGCAGCAGCATCTCCGATTCCAAGTCCTCATGTACATGTCCTTTGAGATAGCGAACAAAGACCCATCCTTCATGTTGCTACCTCTCTCCTGATACCTCTCACTCCCATTGAACGGCTAGGCTATTGAGGCATGGAACAAAACTATCATCTCTAGTTATTTCAATGCCAGGAAACTGATACTCCCTCCATTTTTGTATACAAGGCCACAAACCCATATTACAGGTACCAAGGCAAAAGTTAATGTCTACTAAGTTAATGTTGCAAGCCAGCTTGTCTCCTTGTTTGCCGTGTAAATTAATGTATATTCTTCTCTTTCATGCAAATCAAGCCAATGCTTCCACTCTCCGTGCATGCAAGGGATAATTAATGTCCTCCCTTGCTAGTATTTCGAGACAAACACCATTAATATTGCATCGATTAGTGTTAGTGGCCTTGTATATCTGCAAATTGTAATTTTGATAGTGGCCTTGTATATAAAAATGGAGGGAGTATCTCAAATAGACCCCAGGACGGGAATGGAGGCTTATAAATATGTAGGCGGTAGTTAAACTTGAAATTTTCTGTAATAAAGGTGATGGATTTGATGCCATGAAGAGGTCATGTACAATATTAGGCACGCAGAGTTATTCCACTTTTTTCAATGGCTTGGCACATATAGAGCTACTCATTCATGGTTTATTTCTGCGTAGGCCAGGAAACTTCTTTCTATAAATTGTTCATCACGCAAGCATTGATTCTTTATCTAATGGCACTTGAGAAGTTGCATAGACTTGCGTGCCACTTTATCTAATGTCTCAACCGGTCAACCCCACGTAAAAATCGTATCAATCTGATGTTATTATTTTGTCTAGCATTGCTATGCAGTGAATAAAATTTACAGATGTAATCTAGATCCAGAGATCTAAGAATAAATCTAACTACAGTTTGCGGTCAGTATGCACCGAATCCGTTAAGGATTAAGAACATTTGTATGTCCTCGTCGACATTTAATAGATCCGCGCCTCCGCGAAAGCGATGCCGGACAGTGCAAACGACCGAAATATCTCAAAGAATGTCATTAGAAACCGCTATCTTGTTTTGCTTGCGTGTACATTCTCGGGAGTGCCACCGTCGCCCAAAACAGGGGACTAGGATTTTCATCCGAAAGCAAGGGAATGGGTGGGCGGAAAGGACCTCGACGAAGCCTCCATGGAGGGGATCGGCAGCAGCGGCGTCGACATCGCCGTGACCAACTCGCCGGTCAAGGGTTTCCCCCGGTCTCACCCCCACCCCAACCACCCCCGTCGGCAAGAACCAGATGGGACAAGACAGGTTGCACGGAGGTGGGGTTGGGTTTCTTCAGATCAGACGCCAGGTCCGGCAAGAAGAACCTGTCGCTGTGCGCCACGCAAGCCGAGCAACCCATGCCGTCCACACGGCCACGGGTGTTGGCCAGCACCAACGGACGCCACTCGCCGCATAGTCGACGCCGCCCACCACCCGGGGCCGCCGCCCCAGCACCCGAAGACCAACCTTTCCTGCCACCACAAGGATGACAAGCCCCAAGCGCTCAGGTAGCCACCCCACCTATGGCGCTCGAGCTGCTCCCCCACCAACCCGTTCAAAATTGGAGTCAAACCACCCGAGAAGAAACGCACTGATCCAGATCCACACCAGGTCGCACACTCGCAGGAGCCAGCGCCCAGACAAGACACTCTAAATCGTCTAAAAGCTACAAAACATTCTTGCTATGGATTAAAAAACCAACACCACAGCCTTCAGTGTCCTACATGCCCGAAAACCAGTTCTGAACTTACTCTACACTTTCACTGTCCCTGGGTAACATAGTTAGGTGCAACAATAGTCAGTGTAAGGAACACAGATATAAAACGTGACCCTGCAAAAAGCCACACAAGTAGCAACAATAGTTAACATACAAGAAAAACAAGCAGTGGATTTCTGCAGAGCTCAACGCTACTAACAATATGTCACAGCTGACAGCCATCAGTTCAGGAGGACAGAAAAATGTCCCTAGAAAAAGGCAGAACGGCCCCACATTGTTGTATTTGATATTGATCTATTCTGGATCGTTTTCTGAACTTGCTTTAGGTTGAAAACTCAAGTGAATATTTTAGAATATGACAAATTTATACATAGTCAACACGATATGTTCTTTTCTTTGTCAGCATCTGCATAGTTGCCACAAATACTTGTTGTGTTCGAAGAAAACATACCATGCTTCTCCATTTGAAACTAGATGTGTCTTATGCCTGTAGGTGGGCAGCGGATCGGTAGATTTTGTAGTATTGACGATTTGACGTTATCGGTAGGTGTGGAACAAGCTGCTCAGCAGCCCTAGAATGTGTACTTCGTACTTAGTATACTGGGTGATTTCCCCGCGCTATCCAAATCAAGAGCTACTACTTTTTAATGTAGAAATGTTTCATACTTGCACTATGTGTAAACAAAGAGTATGCATGTGGTTTGCATGGGTTGCAAAATAGTGTTAGTGGATTCTGACATGGCACACTTTGAGGTGGAAGACCACATATTGAGAGAATTAGACTTAGTGGGATCAACTATTTAAGAATAGTACATAACTAGAAAACATAATACGGGAGGTTAACCTCGATATCTCCATGGCCAAGTTAAGAGACTTGGGCACATAGCAAGTCTAATCATATTATCTTGGTTAAAAAATATAGCACCATTTGTGGTGCGGTTACCGTTGTTATCGTTGTTCTACTTTTTCCTGCTAGTGTTCTATGCGGCAGCGGTCTGCGAAAACCTATTCATCGGGCCTTTTTTTCGTTTATACCAGGATGCTATTTTTGTTGTTGTTCTGTTATCTCTTTTGATAGCAGAACTGCAGAACCTGATCCCAGTTTGCATCATAAGGAAAGAAAAAATTGTTACAGCAGTAGAGAAACTTCAAAAGACGTACAAAGGGAATACTTCTCTGCGTTCTGCTAATGCCGGCCTTTGCTGATGGAGTGAGAAACATAAGTATGCATAGCAACCAGACTGAGCTTAGCATTATCTTGTAGAATTACTAATATAGCCTACGAGTACTAATATAGCTTACGACTGGAGAGACTGTTGTGTCAGTCACACTTTTCCCTCGGTAGTATGTTCTACTGATGCTTGATTGTCTAATTTGTTTTGTTAATCTGATAAAATGACTGCCTTTATATCCAAGCTAACATAGCAGACATGCCCTCACACAATATTTCTTAAGTCTGGGTGCTAGGTTATGCGTTATGACTTATCAGCACTGCCTCAAGTATACTTCTGGGAAATTTTGTAGTATTGTATTTGAATATGCCACTATTATATTCACCAATCTATTTGTTTATTCTCAGTCTCTAATCTCTAAGTGAGATTTCCTTTTTGCTGGCTTATCAGGTTTCCGGAGCAGATGGACCTGTGGTCAGAGTTGTTTCATCGCTGGACAAGAAATTTGAAGTTAAATCACGTTTGTTTTTGAGATATCGCAAGAATAGAAGTACCCAGCAGAATTCCCTTACCCATCGAAGTAAGTTTGATCCAGTGCTAAATACATAATTTTCAATTTAATTATAAGCTTGTCTTTGAGAGTTTAAGGTTTGCTTGTTTCAGATGACATATGAACAGAGCTTGCCCTGCAAGGTGCTCTCCATGCGCTTCGGTGGTAGATTTGGCACGAGAGAGCATACATGCAGACACAGGCTAGGAGGTTGAGAAGAATGGATTGAAGAACCGAACCAAGGTCTGGCCATCCTCAACACACTCCGTGCCATCGTGTCAACCTCTGCATCAACGACGGCGACAATAGGCACAATGTCTGACAGATAGACATATATCTATATTCAGTGGGTTCCCTCTCACTTCTGCTTCGGTACAAAATAGTGCAGACATTTGAGTGCTTTGATTGCTACTTCGATGTTGCCTCGAGCCCCTCAACTGTTCTAGTTATCAGCTCTCAGCTAGTTCAATACCCATGTTATTAGGCATGAACATCTATAGACGGACATGATGTATGTAGTTTGCTGTGTTGCAAGGTCAGTGCTGAAACTTAACTTCTGTATAAACAGGCCATTCTGAACTGATGTTATCTAACTATGCATGGTTACTGAATCATATTTCAGTAATATGTAATAAAATGCAGTGACAAACATAACAAAAGATCTAGTAAGGTCACTGCTGTAGTGCCACCAGATGGTTTGCTGTAACTTCAATCAACAACCTACAGGGTTCAGAGATGCATCTTGAGACTGGTCTGATAGCTGTTGTTGTATGAAAACTCCGCATATGGCAAGCTATTTTCCCATTTAGGTCCTTGAGCGAGTGCACATGCTTAGAGCATGTCTTCGAGTATCTGATTTATTCGTTCAGTCTGACCGTCTGTCTGAGGATGATAAGACGTACTGTACTTCAGAGCAGTCCCCAAAGCTTGATGAAGACGTGACCAGAATGTCGAGGTGAAAAGAGACACTCGGTCGGAGGTGATGGTTCTTGGAACTCCATGTAAACTGACGATTCTGTACACATAGAGTCGAGCAAGTTGATCTGCTCGGTATGTGGTCTTGATTGGAGTGAAATGGGCTACTTTGGTCAGCATGTCCACCACGACCCATACGGTATTGTTTCCTCGAGAAGTTTTAGGGAGTCCCGTGATGAAATCCATGCAGACATCATCCCATTTCCATTGCGGGACGGGTAAGGGTTGAGGTAGCCCACTGGGTTTCTGATGTAACACCTTTACTTTGTTGCATATGTTGCATTAGGCGACAAAATATGCAATGTCCTTCTTCATTCCATCCCACCAAAATATCTGCCTGAGGTCTTCATACATTTTGGTACCACCGGGATGGATTGAGTATGACGATTCATATGCCTCCTTTAATATCTTTTGCCTCGGATGTCTAGTGTCTGGAATACAAATTCGTTGTTGGGGAACGTTGCAGAAAATAAAAAAATTCTACGCTTCACCAAGATCAATCTATGGAGTCATCTAGCAACGAGATAGATGAGTGCATCTACATACCCTTGTAGATCACGCGCGGAAGCGTTCAAGAGAACGGGGATGAGGGAGTCGTACTCGTCGTGATCCAAATCACCGAAGATCCTAGCGCCGAACGGACGGCACCTCCGCGTTCAACACACGTACGGTTGGGGAAGACGTCTCCTCCTTCTTGATCCAGCAAGGGGGAGGGAGAGGTTGATGGAGATCCAGCAGCACGACGGCGTGGTGGTGGAAGTAGCGGCGATCTCGGCAGGGCTTCGCCAAGCTCAGCGAGAGGGAGAGGTGTTACGAGGGGAGAGGGAGGCGCCAGGAGCAGGGGTGTGCAGCCCTCCCTCCCCCCCCTCTTTATATATGGGCCCTGGGGGGGGGGCGGCCCATAGAGATCCCATCTCAAGGGGGGGGCAAGGGGGGGGGGGAGGGGGGGTACTTGCCCCCCAAGCCAAGTGGGGCGCCCCCCACCCCTAGGGTTTCCAACCCTAGGAGCGGGGGGAGGCCCAAGGGGGGCGCACCAGCCCACCAGGGGCTGGTTCCCCTCCCACTTCAGCCCATGGGGCCCTCCGGGATAGGTGGACCCACCCGATGGACCCCCGGGACCCTTCTGGTTGTCCCGGTACAATACCAGTGACCCCCGAAACTTTCCCGGTTGCCGAAGCTGGACTTCCTATATACAATTCTTCACCTCCGGACCATTCTGGAACTCCTCGTAACGTCTGGGATCTCATCCGGGACTCCGAACAACTTTCAGGTTACCGCATACTAATATCTCTACAACCCTAGCGTCACCGAACCTTAAGTGTGTAGACCCTACGAGTTCGGGAGACACGCAGACATGATCGAGACGAATCTCCAGTCAATAACCAACAGCAGGATCTGGATACCCATGTTGGCTCCCACATGCTGCTCGACGATCTCATCGGATGAACCACGACGTCGAGGATTCAAGTAATCCCGTATACAGTTCCCTTTGTCAATCGGTACGTTACTTGCCCGTGATTCGATCGTCGGTATCCCAATACCTCGTTCAATCTCGTTACCGGCAAGTCACTTTACTCGTACCGTAATGCATGATCCCGTGACCAAACACTTGGTCACATTGAGCTCATTATGATGATGCATTACCGAGTGGGCCCAGAGATACCTCTCTGTCATACGTAGTGACAAATCCCAGTCTCGATCCATGTCAACCCAACAGATACTTTCGGGGATACCTGTAGTATACCTTTATAGTCACCCAATTACGTTGTGACGTTTGGTACACCCAAAGCACTCCTACGTCATCCGGGAGTTACACGATCTCATGGTCTAAGGAAATGATACTTGACATTGGAAAAGCTCTAGCAAACGAACTACACGATCTTGTGCTATGCTTAGGATTGGGTCTTGTCCATCACATCATTCTCCTAATGATGTAATCCCGTTATCAATGACATCCAATGTCCATAGTCAGGAAACCATGACTATTTGTTGATCAACGAGCTAGTCAACTAGAGGCTCACTAGGGACATGTTATGGTCTATGTATTCACACATGTATTATGATTTCCGGATAAGACAATTATAGCATGAATAATAGACAATTATCATGAACAAGGAAATATAATAATAATCATTTTATTATTGCCTCTAGGGCATATTTCCAATAGTCTCCCACTTGCACTAGAGTCAGTAATCTAGTTACATTGTGATGAATCGAACACCCATAGAGTTCTGGTGTTGATCATGTTTTGCTTGCAGAAGAGGATTAGTCAACGGATCTGCGACATTCAGATCCGTATGCACTTTGCAAATATCTATGTCTCCATCTTGAACATTTTCACGAATGGAGTTGAAGCGACGCTTGATGTGCCTGGTCTTCTTGTGAAACCTGGGCTCCATGGCAAGGGCAATAGCTCCAGTGTTGTCACAGAAGAGAGTGATTGGCCCCGACGCATTGGGTATGACTCCTAGGTCGGTGATGAACTCCTTCATCCAGATTGGTTCATGCGCTACCTCCGAGGCTGCCATGTACTCTGCTTCACATGTAGATCCCGCCACGACGCTTTGCTTGCAACTGCACCAGCTTACTGCCCCTCCATTCAAAATATACACGTATCCGGTTTGTGACTTGGAGTCATCCAGATCTGTGTTGAAGCTAGCGTCGACGTAACCCTTTACGACGAGCTCTTCATCACCTCCATAAACGAGAAACATATCCTTAGTCCTTTTCAGGTACTTTAGGATGTTCTTGACCGTTGTCCAATGTTCCATGCTGGGATTACTTTGGTACCTTCCTGCCAAACTTACCGCAAGGTTTACATCAGGTCTGGTACACAACATGGCATACATGATAGACCCTATGGCCGAGGCATAGGGGACGACACTCATCTTTTCTCTATCTTCTGCCGTGGTAGAACATTGAGCCGAGCTCAATTTCACACCTTGCAACACAGGCAAGAACCCCTTCTTGGACTGATCCATATTGAACTTCTTCAATATCTTATCAAGGTATGTGCTTTGTGGAAGACCTATGAGGCATCTCGATCTATCTCTATAGATCTTGATGCCTAATATGTAAGCAACTTCTCCAAGGTTCTTCATTGAAAAACACTTATTCAAGTAGGCCTTAATGTTGTCCATAAGTTCTATATCATTTCCCATCAAAAGTATGTCATCCACATATACTATGAGAAATGCTACAGAGCTCCCACTCACTTTCTTGTAAACGCAGGCTTCTCCATAAGTCTGCATAAACCCAAACGCTTTGATCATTTCACTAAAGCAAATGTTCCAACTCCGAGATGCTTGCACCAGCCCATAGATGGAGCGCTGGAGCTTGCATACCTTGTTAGCATTCTTATGATCGACAAAACCTTCCGGCTGCATCATATACAATTCTTCCTTAAGAAAGCCGATAAGGAATGCCATATCTCATAATCATAATCATAGTATGCGGCAATTGCTAACATGATTCGGACGGACTTCAGCTTCGCTACGTGAGAGAAAGTCTCATCGTAGTCAACCCCTTGAAATTGTCGATAACCCTTAGCGACAAGTCGAGCTTTATAGATGGTAACATTACCATCCGCGTCCGTCTTCTTTTTAGAGATCCATTTGTTTTCTATCGCTCGCCGATCATCGGGCAAGTCTGTCAAAGTCCATACTTTGTTTCCATACATGGATCCTATCTCGGATTGCATGGCTTCAAGCCATTTGTTGGAATCTGGGCCCGTCATTGCTTCTTCATAGTTCGAAGGTTCACCGTTGTCTAACAACATGATTTCCAGGACAGGGTTGCTATACCACTCTAGTGTGGAACGTGTCCTCGTGGACCTACGAAGTTCAGTAGTAACTTGATCCGATGTACCTTGATCATCATCATTAATTTCCTCTCTAGTTGGTGCAGGCACCACAGGAACATCTTCCTGAGCTGCGCTACTTTCCGGTTCAAGAGGTAGTACTTCATCAAGTTCCACTTTCCTCCCACTTACTTCTTTCGAGAGAAACTCTTTCTCTAGAAAGGACCCGTTCTTGGCAACAAAGATCTTGCCTTCGGATCTGAGGTAGAAGGTATACCCAATGGTTTCCTTAGGGTAGCCTATGAAGACGCATTTTTCTGACTTGGGTTCGAGCTTTTTAGGTTGAAGTGTCTTGACATAAGCATCACATCCCCAAACTTTTAGAAACGACAACTTAGGTTTCTTCCCAAACCATAATTCATATGGTGTCATCCCAACGGATTTAGACGGTGCCCTATTTAAAGTGAATGTAGCTGTCTCTAGAGCGTATCCCCAAAATGATAGCGGTAAATCGGTGAGTGACATCATAGATCGCACCATATCCAATAGAGTGCGATTACGACGTTCGGACACACCATTACGCTGAGGTGTTCCAGGCGGCGTGAGTTGTGAAATGATTCCACATTTCCTTAAGTGCGTACCAAATTCATGACTTCAATATTCTCCCCCACGATCTGATCGTAAGAACTTTATCTTTCGGTCACGTTGATTCTCCACCTCACTCTGAAATTCCTTGAACTTTTCAAAGGTCTCAGACTTGTGTTTCATCAAGTAGACATACCCATATCTACTCAATTCATCAGTGAGAGTGAGAACATAATGATAGCCTCCGTGAGCCTCAACGCTCATTGGACCGCACACATCAGTATGTATGATTTCCAATAAGTTGGTTGCTCGCTCCATTGTTCCGGAGAACGGAGTCTTGGTCATTTTGCCCATGTGGCATGGTTCACATGTGTCAAATGATTCATAATCGAGAGACTCTAAAAGTCCATCAGCATGGTGCTTCTTCATGCGCTTGACACCAATGTGACCAAGGCGGCAGTGCCACAAGTATGTGGGACTATCGTTATCAACCTTACATCTTTTGGTATTCACACTATGAATATGTGTAACATCACGTTTGAGATTCATTAAGAATAAACCATTGATCAGCGGGGCATTACCATAAAACATATCTCTCATATAAATAGAACAACCATTATTCTCGGATTTAAATGAGTAGCCATATCGTATTAAACGAGATCCAGATACAATGTTCATGCTCAAAGCTGGCACTAAATAACAATTATTGAGGTTTAAAACTAATACCGTAAGTAAATGTAGAGGTAGCGTTCCGACGGCGATCACATCGACCTTGGAACCATTCCCGACGCGCATCGTCACCTCGTCCTTCGCCAGTCTCCGCTTATTCCACAGCTCCTGTTTTGAGTTACAAATATGAGCAACCGCACCGGTATCAAATACCCAGGAGCTACTACGAGTACTGGTAAGGTACACATCAATTACATGTATATCACATATACCTTTAGTGTTGCCGGCCTTCTTGTCCGCTAAGTATTTGGGGCAGTTCCGCTTCCAGTGTCCCTTTCCCTTGCAACAAAAGCACTCAGTCTCAGGTTTGGGTCCATTCTTTGGCTTCTTCTCGGCAACTGGCTTACCGGACACGGCAACTCCCTTGCCGTCCTTCTTGAAGTTCTTCTTACCCTTGCCTTTCTTGAAACTAGTGGTTTTGTTGACCATCAACACTTGATGTTCCCTTTTGATTTCCACCTCCGCTGATTTCAGCATTGAAAATACTTCAGGAATAGTTTTCACCATCCCCTGCATATTGTAGTTCATCACAAAGCTCTTGTAGCTAGGTGGGAGCGAATGAAGGATTCTGTCAATGACCGCCTCGTCCGGGAGGTTAATGTCCAGCTGGGACAAGCGGTTGTGCAACCCAGACATCTTGAGTATGTGCTCACTGATAGAACTATTTTCCTCCACCTTACAACTGTAGAACTTGTCGAAGACTTCATATCTCTCGACCCGGGCATGATCTTGGAAAACCATTTTCAGCTCTTCGAACATCTCATATGCTCCGTGTTGCTCAAAACGCTTTTGGAGCCCCGGTTCTAAGATGTAAAGCATGCTGCACTGAACGAGGGAGTAATCATCAGCACGCGATTGCCAAGCGTTCATAACGTCTTGGTTCTCTGGGATGGCTACTTCACCTAGCGGTCCTTCTAGGACATATGCTTTCTTGGCAGCTATGAGGATGATCCTCAGGTTCCGGACCCAGTTCGTATAGTTGCTGCCATCATCTTTCAGCTTGGTTTTCTCTAGGAACACGTTGAAGTTGAGGTTGACATGAGCGTTGGCCATTTGATCTACAAGACATTTTACAAAGGTTTTTAGACTAAGTTCATGATAATTAAGTTCATCTAATCAAATTATTTAATGAACTCCCACTCAGATTAGACATCCCTCTAGGCATCTAAGTGATACATGATCCGACTCAACTAGACCGTGTCCGATCATCACGTGAGACGGACTAGTCATCATCGGTGAACATCTCCATGTTGATCGTATCTTCCATACGACTCATGTTCGACCTTTCGGACTCTTGTGTTCCGAGGCCATGTCTGTACATGCTAGGCTCGTCAAGTCAACCTAAGTGTTTTGCATGTGTAAATATGTCTTACACCCGTTGTATGTGGATGTTGGAATCTATCACACCCGATCATCACGTGGTGCTTCGAAACAACGAACTTTCGCAATGGCGCACAGTTAGGGGGAACACTTTCTTGAAATTATCGTGAGGGATCATCTTATTTACTACCGTCGTTCTAAGAAAATAAGATGCAAAGACATGATAAACATCACATGCAATCAAATAGTGACATGATATGGCCAATATCATATTGCTCCTTTGATCTCCATCTTCGGGGCGCCATGATCATCTTCGTGACCGGCATGACACCATGATCTCCATCATCTTGTCTTCATGAAGTTGTCACGCCAACGATTAATTCTACTTCTATGGCTAACGGTTTAGCAATAAAGTAAAGTAATTTACATGGTGTTATTCAATGACACGCAGGTCATACAAAAAATAAAGACAACTTCTATGGCTCCTGCCAGTTGTCATACTCATCGACATGCTAGTCGTGATTCCTATTACAAGAACATGATCAATCTCATACATCACATATATTTCATTCATCACATCCTTTTTGGCCATATCACATCACAAGGCATATGCTGCAAAAACAAGTTAGACGTCCTCTAATTGTTGTTGCATGTTTTTACGTGGCTGCAATAGGTTTCTAGCAAGAACGTTTCTTACCTATGTAAAACCACAACGTGATATGCCAATTTCTATTTACCCTTCATAAGGACCTTTTTCATCAAATCCGATCCGACTAAAGTGGGAGAGACAGACACCCGCTAGCCACCTTATGCAACTAGTGCATATCAGTCGGTGGAACCTATCTCACGTAAGCATACGTGTAAGGTCGGTCTGGGCTGCTTCATCCCACGATGCTGCCGAAACAAGATAAGACTAGTAGTGGCAAGAAAATTGACCACATCCACGCCCACAACAAGATTGTGTTCTACTCGTTCATAGAAACTACGCATAGACCTAGCTCATGATGCCACTGTTGGGGAACGTTGCAGAAAATAAAAAAAATCTACGCTTCACCAAGATCAATCTATGGACTCATCTAGCAACGAGATAGAGGAGTGCATCTACATACCCTTATAGATCACATGCGGAAGCGTTCAAGAGAACGGGGTTGAGGGAGTCGTACTCGTCGTGATCCAAATCACCAAAGATCCTAGCGCCGAACGGACGGCACCTCCGTGTTCAACACACGTACGGTTGGGGAAGACGTCTCCTCCTTCTTGATCCAGCAAGGGGGAGGGAGAGGTTGATGGAGATCCAGCAGCACGACGTCGTGGTGGTGGAAGTAGCGGCGATCTCGCCAGGGCTTCGCCAAGCTCAGCGAGAGGGAGAGGTGTTACGAGGGGAGAGGGAGGCGCCAGGAGCAGGGGTGCGCAGCCCTCCCTGCCCCCGCTTTATATAGGGGCCCTGGGGGGGGTGCCGGCCCCTAGAGATCCCATCTCAAGGGGGGGGGCCAAGGGGGGGGGGACTTGCCCCCCAAGCCAAGTGGGGCGCCCCCCACCCCTAGGGTTTCCAACCCTAGGTTTAGGGGCAGACCCAAGGGGGGCGCACCAGCCCACCAGGGGCTGCTTCCCCTCCCACTTCAGCCCATGGGGCCCTCTGGGATAGGTGGCCCCACCAGGTGGACCCCCGGGACCCTTCCGGTGGTCCCAGTACAATACCGGTGAGCCCCGAAACTTTCCCGGTGGCCGAAACTGGACTTCCTATATACAATTCTTCACCTCCGGACCATTCCGGAACTCCTCGTGACGTAAGGGATCTCATCTGGGACTCCGAACAACTTTCGGGTTACCGCATACTAATATCTCTACAACCCTAGCGTCACCGAACCTTAAGTGTGTAGACCCTACGGGTTTGGGAGACACGCAGACATGACCGAGACGACTCTCCGGTCAATAACCAACAGCGGGATCTAGATACCCATGTTGGCTCCCACATGCTCCTTGATGATCTCATCTGATGAACCACGATGTCAAGGATTCAAGTAATCCCATATACAATTCTCTTTGTCAATCGGTACGTTACTTGCCCGAGATTCGATCGTCGGTATCCCAATACCTCGTTCAATCTCGTTACCGGAAAGTCACTTTACTCATACCGTAATGCATGATCTCGTGACCAAACACTTGGTCACATTGAGCTCATTATGATGATGCATTACCGAGTGGGCCCAGAGATACCTCTCCGTCATACGGAGTGACAAATCCCAGTCTCGATCCGTGTCAACCCAACAGATACTTTCGGGGATACCTGTAGTATACCTTTATAGTCACCCAGTTATGTTGTGACGTTTGGTACACCCAAAGCACTCCTACGACATCCGGGAGTTACACGATCTCATGGTGTAAGGAAATGATACTTGACATTGGAAAAGCTCTAGCAAACGAACTACACGATCTTGTGCTATGCTTATGATTGGGTCTTGTCCATCACATCATTCTCCTAATGATGTGATCCCGTTATCAATGACATCCAATGTCCATAGTCAGGAAACCATGACTATTTGTTGATCAACGAGCTAGTCAACTAGAGGCTCACTAGGGACATGTTATGGTCTATGTATTCACACATGTATTATGATTTCCAGATAACACAATTATAGCATGAAGAATAGACAATTATCATGAACAAGGAAATATAATAGTAATCATTTTATTATTGCCTCTAGGGCATATTTCCAACATTTGTCCGCGAAATCTTAGAGTACCTTGATCATCTACCAAGAAATCTTGAGTCTTGTCGGCTTGCACGCGAGCGACATGTCGTTGGAATAATGGGACCTCTGCTAGGGCCTTGTGAAACTCTTCTTCTAGAGTGGGGGTGACTTTTAGCATAGCAGTGCAGTCAGCGTTAACAATGGTCAGGTTGAGCTTGGCCATCTCTTGTAGCTCTGGAGGCAAGGATTCCATCAATGCATTTAATGTGGCTGGTTTGCGGCTGAGAGCATCGACAACCACATTACTGTACCCGGATGGTAGTTGATACCGATGTCATAATCTTTGACCAACTCAATCCATCGTATCTGCTGGAGATTCAAGTCTGGCTGAGTGAATATGTACTTGAGGCTTTTGTGGTCGGTGAATATTTGGCACCGCTTGCCGATGAGATAATGCCTCCAAATTTTTAAGGCATGCACAACTGCGCTAACTCCAAGTCATGAGTAGGATAGTTTCCTTCATGGAGTCATAGTTCTCTGGATGCATAGGCCACGACCTTGTCGTCTTGCATGAGTACGCACCCTATACCTCTTCTGGATGTGTTGCAATACACGTCAAAGCTTCGATAAATATCAGGAAGTATCAACACGGATTTTGAGGTTAATCGAGTCTTCAATTCATTAAAGCTCCTCTCGCTATCCTCAGACCATACGAACTTCCGATCCTTCTTGAGCAGCTCTGTCATTGGTTTTGCAATATTGGAAAAGCCTTCAATGAATCAGCGATAATAACCAGCAAGCCGCAAAAAACTCCGAATCTCGGTCACGGTCGTGGGTGCTGGCCATTTTAGCACATCCTTGACTTTACTTGGGTCCACTTCTATTCCTTCAGTTGATAGTATATGCCCCAAGAATCCTAATTGCTTAAGCCAAAACTCGCAGTTGCTAAATTTTGCATATGACTGATGATCTCGGAGCCTTTGCAATACTGCCTGGAGATGTTGTTTGTGCGCTTCTTCTCCCCTGGAATATATGAGAATATCGTCGATAAAGACCACCACAAACTTGTCCAAGAAGTCCATGAACAACTTTTTCATCATGTGCATGAAGAATGCATGGGCATTTGTCGGACCAAAAGACGTGACAATATACTCATACAACTCATAGCGAGTGGTGAATGCGGTCTTTGGGATATCTTCTTTGTTGATTTTGAGCTGATGGTACCCTGTCCTTAGATCAATCTTGTAGAATATTTGGGCTCCATTCAGTTGATCAAACAAATCATCAATCATGGGGAGCGGGTACTTGTTCTTCGTGGTGACATCATTCAGCTGACAGTAGTCCACACACATTCGAAGACTACGTACTGATACGTCTCCAAAGATCTATAAGTTTTTATTGTTCCATGCTATTATATTACCCCTTTTGGATGTTTATGGGCTTTCTTTTACACGTTTATATCATTTTTGGGACTAACCTAATAAACCGGAGCCCCAGCCTGTATTGCTGTTTTTTTTGCCTATTTCAGTATTTCGAAGAAAAGGAATATCAAACGGAGTCCAAACGGAATGAAACCTTTGGGAGCGTGATTTTTGGAATGAATGTGATCCAGAGGACTTAGAGTGCAAGTCAAGAAGCGATCGAGGCGGCCACGAGGGTGGAGGGCGCGCTCCCCTATCTCATGGGCCCCTTGGGCGGCCACCGACCTACTTCCTCCTCCTATATATACCCACGTACCCCGAAAACATCTAGGGAGCCAACGAAAAACAATTTCCACCATCGTAACCTTATGTATCCGCGAGATCCCATCTTGGAGCCTTCGCCGGCGCTCCGCCGGAGGGGGAATCGACCACGGAGGGCTTCTACATCAACACCATAGCCCCTCCGATGAGTTGTGAGTAGTTTACCACAGACCTTCGGGTCAATAGTTATTAGCTAGATGACTTCTTCTCTCCTTTTGGATATCAATACCATGTTCTCCCCCTCTCTTGTGGAGATCTATTCGATGTAACTCTTTTTGCGGTGTGTTTGTCGAGATCTGATGAATCGTGGGTTTATGATCAAGTTATCTATGAGAAATATTTGAATCTGCTCTGAATTCTTTTATGTATGATTGAGTTATCTTTGCAATTCTCTTTGAATTATCAGTTTGGTTTGGCCTACTAGATTGATCTTTCTTGCAATGGGAGAAGTGCTTAGCTTTGGGTTCAATCTTGCGGTGTCCTTACCCAGTGACAATAGGGGTTGCAAGGTACGTATTGTATTGTTGCCATGGAGGATAAAAAGATGGGGTTTATATCATATTGCATGAGTTTATCCCTCTACATCATGTCATCTTTCTTAATGCGTTACTATGTTCTTATGAACTTAATACTCTAGATGCATGCTGGATAGCGGTAGATGTGTGGAGTAATAGTAGTAGATGCAGGAAGGAGTCGGTCTACTTGTCACGGACGTGATGCCTATATACATGATCATGCCTAGATAATCTCATAACTATGCGCTTTTCTATCAATTGTTCGACAATAATTTGTTCACGCACCGTAATACTTATGCTATCTTGAGAGAAGCCACTAGTGAAACCTATGGCCCCCGGGTCTATCTTTTATCATATAAGCTTTGGATCTACTTTTATTTGCATCTTTACTTTTCCAATCTATATTATCAAATACCAAAAATATATTTATCTTATCATACTATCTCTATCAGATCTCACTTTTGCAAGTGGCCTGAAGGGATTGACAACCCCTTTATTGCGTTGGTTGCGAGTTCTTTGTTTCTTTGTGTAGGTGCGTGGGACTTTTGAGGAGCCTCCTACTGGATTGATACCTTGGTTCTCAAAAACTGAGGGAAATACTTACGCTACTATTGTTGCATCACCCTTTCCTCTTCAAGGAAAACCAACGCAAGCTCAAGACGTAGCAAGAAGGATTTCTGGCACTGTTGCCGGGGAGGTCTTCGCTCAAGTCAGGACATACCAAGTACCCATCACAAACTCATCTCCCTTGCATTTACATTATTTGCCATTTGCCTCTCGTTTTCCTCTCCCCCACTTCACCCTTGCCGTTTTATTTGCCCTCTCTTTCCCAATCTTCTCCTCTCTTTTTTGCTTGCCTTTTTCTGTTTGCTTATGTGTTGGATTACTTGTTGCCACGGCGCAAGATAATAGCAAATTGTGTGATTTCTCCAATACCAATAATAATGATTTCCTTAGTACTCTAATTGCTCCTCTTAATGATGTTGAGTCTTGTGAAATCAATACTGCTTGCTGAATCTTGTTATGAAAGATCAATTCGCCGGCCTTCCTAGTGAAGATGCCGCTACCCATCTAAACAACTTTGTTGATTTGTGTGATATGCAAAAGAAGAAAGATACGGATAATGATATTGTTAAATTGAAGTTATTTCCGTTCTCACTTAGAGAACGTGCTAAAGTTTGGTTTTCGTCTTTGCCTAAAAATAGTATTGATTCCTGGAACAAGTGCAAAGATGCTTTTATCTCTAGGTATTTTCCTCCCGCTAAGATTATCACTCTTAGGAACGATATTATGAATTTTAAACGACTTGATCATGAGCATGTTGCCCAATCTTGGGAAGGAATGAAATTGATGATTCGGAATTGCCCTACTCATGGTTTGAATTTATGGATGATCATACAAAAATTTTATGCCGGTTTGAACTTTGCTTCTAGAAATCTTTTAGATTCGGCCGCGGGAGGCACGTTTATGGAAATCACTTTAAGATATGCTACAAAACTTCTTGATAATATTATGGCTAATTATTCTCAATGGCACACCGAAAGATCTACTAGTAAAAAAGTGCATGCTATAGAAGAAATCAATGTTTTGAGTGGAAAGATGGATGAACTTATGAAATTATTTGCTACTGAGAGTGCTCCTATTGATCCCAATGGTATGCCTTTGTCTACTTTGATTGAGAATAATAATGAATCTATGGATGTGAATTTTGTTGGTAGGAATAGTTTTGGAAACAATGCTTATAGAGGAAACTTTAATCCTAGACCGTTCCCTAGTAATTCCTCTAATAATTATGGAAATTCCTACAATAATTCTTATGGTAATTTTAATAAGATGCCCTCTGATTTTGAGAATAGTTTGAAAGAATTTATGATCTCTCAAAAGAATTTTAATGCCTTGCTTGAAAAAAATTGCTCAAAGTTGATGATTTGGCTAGGAACGTTGATAGACTTTCGCTTGATGTTGATTCTCTTAAACTTAGATCTACTCCTCCTAAGCATGATATCAATGAGTCTCTCAAAGCCATGAGAATTTCCATTGATGAGTGCAAGGAAAGAATCGCTAGATTGCGTGCTAAGAAAGATTGCTTTGTAAAGGTGTGTTCTTCTAGTTTCCGTGAAAATAATGATGAAGATCTTAAAGTTATTGATGTGTCCCCTATTAGATTTTTGTTTTGCAATATGAATCTTAATAATAATGGTACTGGAGATGAGTCAACTTTAGTTAGAAGGCGTCCTAATAATTTGGAGTTTTAGATCTTGATGCTAAATTTGGTAAAAGTGGGATTGGAGAGGTCATGACTTTAAATAGCATTGAACCGACTATCTCGGATTTCAAGGAATTAAATTATGATAATTGTTCTTTAGAAGGTTGTATTTCCTTGTTGCAATCCATTGTTAATTCTCCTCATGCTTATTGTCAAAATAAAGCTTTTACCAACCATATCGTTGATGCCTTGATGCAATCTTATGATGAAAAACTTAATTTGGAAGTTTCTATACCTAGAAAACTTAATGATGAGTGGGAACCTACTATAAGGATTAAAATTAAAGATCATGAATGTTTTGCTTTGTGTTATTTGGTTGCTAGTGTTTCCACGATTCCGAAAACTTTATGTGATATTCTAGGTTTCCACGATCTTGATGATTGCTCTTTAAATTTGCACCTTGCGGATTCCACCATTAAAAAGCCAATGGGAAGGATCAATGATGTTCTCATTGTTGCAAATAGAAATTTGGTGCCTGTAGATTCTATCGTTCTTGATATAGACTGTAATCTTTCTTGCCCTATTATTCTTGGTAGACCTTTCCTTAGAATGATTGGCGCGATTATTGATATGAAGGAAGGGAATATTAGATTCCAATTTCCATTAAGGAAAGGCATGGAGCACTTTCCAAGAAATAAAGTCAAATTACCTTATGAATCTATCATGCGAGCTACTTATGAATTGAGTGCCAAAGATGGCACTACTTAGATCTATCTTCGCTTTCATGCCTAGCTAGGGGCGTTAAACGATAGCGCTAGTTGGGAGGCAACCCAATTTTGTTTGTGTTTTTTGTTTTTGTTTCTGTTTAGTAATAAATTTTGCATCTACCTTCTGTTTAGATGTGTTTTTATGTTTTAATTAGTGTTTGTGCCAAGTAGAACCTATAGGATAACCTATGATGATAGTTGATTTGATTCTGCTGAAAAACAGAAACTTTGCGCGCGCGAAATTAGTTTTTTTAAATAACAGAAATGTGCTTTTGCATTGATTCTTTTTGCTGTAGATCAATAGACAAATTTTCCAGGACTTCCTATTTTGGTAGGACTTTTAAAGTTCCAGAAGTTTGCATTAGTTACAGATTGCTACAGACTGTTCTGTTTTTGAAGGATTCTGTTTTTCGTGTGTTCTTTGCTTATTTTGATGCATCTATGGCTAGTATTAAGTGGTATGAACCATAGAGAACTTGAAATACAGTAGGTTTAACACCAATATAAATAAATAATGAGTTCATTACAGTACCTTATGTGGTGGTTTTGCTTTCTTTCACTAACGGAGCTTATGAGATTTCCTGTTGAGTTTTGTGTTGTGAAGTTTTCAAGTTTTGGGTAAAGATTTAATGGACTATGGAATAAGGAGTGGAAAAAGCCTAAGATTGGGGATGCCCATGGCACCCCAAGATATTTAAGAATAGCCAAAAGCCTAAGCTTGGGGATGCCCCGGGAAGGCATCCCCTCTTTCATCTTCGTTCATTGGTAACTTTACTTGGAGCTATATTTTTATTCGCCACATGATATGTGTTTTGCTTGGAGCGTCGTGTATGATATTAGTATTTGCTTTTTAGTTTACCACAATCATCCTTGCTGTACACACCTTTTGGGAGAAGCCCACTTGATTGAAATTTATTTGAATACAATATATGCTTCACTTATATCTTTTGAGCTAGATAGTTTTTGCTCTAGTACTTCACTTATATCTTTTAGAGCACGGCGGTGGCTTAATTTTGTAGAAATTGCTAGTATCTCATGGTTCACTTATATTATTTTGAGAGTCTCTTAGAACAGCATGGTATTTTCTATGGTTATAAAACTGGTCCTAGAATGGTAGGCCTCCAAGTTGGGTATAATAAAAACTATCATAGGAAGTGAATTGGATGCTATGATCAATTTGATACTTGATAATTGTTTTGAGATATGGTGGTAGTAATATTAAAGTCATGCTAGTTGGGTGATTATGAATTTAAAGAATGCTTGTGTTGAAGTTAGCAAGTCCCGTAGCATGCACATATGGTTAAAGTTGTGTAACAAATTTGAAACATGAAGTTTTCTTGGATTGTGCATCCTTATGAGTGGCGGTCGACGACGAGCGATGGTCTTTTCCTACCAATCTATCCCTCTAGGAGCATACGCGCAGTGCTTGGTTTTTGATGACTTCTAAATTTTTGCAATAAGTATATGAGTTCTTTTGACTAATGTTGAGTCCATGGATTATTCACACTTTTACCTTTCCATCATTGCTAGCCTCTTCGGTATCGTGCATTGCCCTTTCTCACCTTTAGAGTTGGTGCAAACATCGCTGGTGCATCCAAGCCCCGTGATACAATACGCTCTATCACACATAAACCTCCTTATATCTTCCTCAAAACAGCCACAATACCTACCTATTATGGCATTTCCATAGCCATTCCGAGATATATTGCCATGCAACTTTACACCGTTCCGTTTATCATCATAACACACATTACTTTTGTCATATTGCCATTGCATGATCATGTAGTTGACATCGTATTTGTGGAAAAGCCACCATGCATAATTTTTCATACATGTCACTCTTGATTCATTGCACCATCCCGGTACACCGCCTGAGGCATTCATATAGAGTCATATCTTGTTCTAGTTTTGACTTGTAATTCATGTGTTGTAAATCAATAAAAGTGTGATGATCATCATTATTAGAGCATTGTCCCCAAAAATAAAAAAAAGAAAGGCCAAAAAAAAGAAAGGCCAAAGAAAAAAAAGAAAAAAAGAAAGAAAAAAAGAAAAAAGGAAAAAAGGAAAAAAAGAAAATAAAAAAGGGGCAATGTTACTATCTCTTTTTCCACACTTGTGCTTTTAAGCCATGTTCTTCAAATAGCGAGTCTCATATATTGTGCTTCAAAGTAGCACCATGTTTTTCATATAGAGAGTCTCATATGTTGTCACTTTCATATACTAGTGGGAATTTTTCATTATAGAATTTGGCTTGTATATTCCTACGATGGGCTTCCTCAAAATGCCCTAGGTCTTCGTGAGCAAGCAAGTTGGATGCACACACACTAGTTTTCTCTTGTTGAACTTTCATTCATTTATAGCTCTAGTGCATCTGTTGCATGGCAATACCTACTCCTCATGTTGACATCAATTGATGGGCATCTCCATAGCCCGTTGATTAACATCGTCGATGTGAGACTTTCTCCTTTTTTGGTCTTCTCCACACAATCCCCATCATCATATTCTATTCCACCCATAGTGCTATATCCATGGCTCACGCTCATGTATTGCGTGAAAGTTGAAAAAGTTTGAGATTATTTAAGTACGAAACAATTGCTTGGCTTGTCATCGGGGGTGTAGAATTTGGGAACATTTTTGCGTGACGAAAATGAAGCATAGCCTAACTACATGATTTTGTAGGGATGAACTTTCTTTAGCCATGTTATTTTGAGAAGACATGATTGCTTTTATTAGTATGCTTGAAGTATTACTATTTCTTTTGTCAATATGAACTTTATTTTGACTCATTTGGATCTGAATATTCATGCCATAATAAAGAAAATTACATTGAGAATTATGCTAGGTAGCATTCCACATCAAAAATTCTGTTTTTATCATTTACCTACTCGAGGACGAGCAGGAATTAAGCTTGGGGATGCTAGATACGTCTCCAACGTATCTATAATTTTTGATTGTTCAATGCTATTATATTTCCCCTTTTGGATGTTTATGGGCTTTATTTCATACATTTATATCATTTTTGGGACTAACCTACTAAACCAGAGGCCTAGGCCGTATTGCTGTTTTTTTTTGCCTATTTCAGTATTTTGAAGAAAACGAATATCAAACGGAGTCCAAACGGAATGAAAACTTCGGGAGCATGATTTTTGGAACGAACGTGATCCAGAGGACTTGGAGTGCAAGTCAAGAAGTGATCAAGGCAGCCACAATGGTGGAGGGTTCGCTCACCCCTACAGGGCGCGCCCCCTATCTCGTGGGCGCCTCGGGCGGCCACCGACCTACTTCTTCCTCCTATATATACCCACGTACCCCGAAAACATCCAGGGAGCCAACAAAAAACAATTTCCACCACCGCAACCTTGTGTATCCGCGAGATCCCATCTTGGAGCCTTCGCCGGTGCTCCGCCGGAGGGGGAATCGACCACAGAGGGCTTCTACATCAACACCATAGCCCCTCCGATGAGTTATGAGTAGCTTACCACAGACCTTCGGGTCCATACTTATTAGCTAGATGGCTTCTTCTCTCTTTTTGGATCTCAATACCATTTTCTCCCCCTCTCTTGTGGAGATGTATTCGATGTAACTCTTTTTGCAGTGTGTTTGTCGAGATCCGATGAATTGTGGGTTTATGATCAAGTTTATCTATGAGAAATATTTGAATCTCCTCTGAATTCTTTTATGTATGATTGAGTTATCTTTGCAAGTCTCTTCGAATTATTAGTTTGGTTTGGCCTACTAGATTGATCTTTCCTGCAATGGGAGAAGTGCTTAGCTTTGGGTTCAATCTTGCGGTGTCCTTACCCAGTGACAATAGGGGTTGCAAGGCACGTATTGTATTGTTGCCATCGAGGATAAAATGATGTGGTTTATATCATATTGCATGAGTTTATCCCTCTACATGATGATATCTTTCTTAATGCGTTGCTCTGTTCTTATGAACTTAATACGCTAGATGCATGCTGGATAGCGGTCGATGTGTGGAGTAATAGTAGTAGATGCAGGAAGGAGTCGGTCTACTTGTCGCGGACGTGATTCCTATATACATGATCATGCCTAGATAATCTCATAATTATTCGCTTTTCTATCAATTGCTCGACAGAAATTTGTTCACCCACCGTAATACTTATGCTATCTTGAGAGAAGCCACTAGTGAAACCTATGGCCCCCAGTTCTATCTTTTATCATATAAGCTTTCAATCTACTTTTATTTGCATCTTTACTTTTCCAATCTATATTATAAAATACCAAAAATATATTTATCTTATCATACTATCTCTATCAGATCTCACTTTCGCAAGTGGCCGTGAAGGGATTGACAACCCCTTTATTGTGTTAGTTGCGAGTTCTTTGTTTGTTTGTGTAGGTGCGTGGGACTTTTAAGGAGCCTCCTACTGGATTGATACCTTGGTTCTCAAAAACTGAGGGAAATACTTACGCTACTATTGCTGCATCAGCCTTTCCTCTTCAAGGAAAACCCACGCAAGCTCAAGACGTAGCACATACCATCCTTATTGTCCTCAAATATAGTTGGTGATCCCATGGCGAAGAACTAGGGCGAATATACCCTTTCTTGAGCATCTCATCCAGTTGCTTCTTCAACTCAACTAGCTCGGATGAAGGCATTTGGTAATATTTCTTGTATATAGGTGTTGTCTCGGGTACGAGATCAATGGAAAAGTCAAGCTCACGATCCGGTAGGAGTCCTGGCAGTTCTTCAGGGAATACATCTAGAAACTCGCTGACTGTCGGTGTCAAAACTGGTGGTTCTCGGGTAGGGGGTCCCGATCTGTGTGTCTAAGGCTAATGGTAACATGAGGCAGGGGACACGATGTTTTACCCAGGTTTGGGCCCTCTCGATGGAGGTAGAACCCTCCTTCCTGCTTGATTGATCTTGATGATATGATTATTACAAGAGTTGATCTACCACGAGATCGTAGAGGCTAAACCCTAGAAGCTAGCCTATGATGATTATGATCGTTTTTCTACGGACTAAACCCTCCGGTTTATATAGACACCGGAGGAGGCTAGGGTTACACAGAGTCATTTACAAAGAAGGAGATCTTATATCCGGATCGCCAAGCTTGTCTTCCACGCAAAGGAGAGTCCCATCCGGAAACGGGACGTAGTCTTGAGTCTTGTATCTTCACGGTCCATCTGTCCGGCCAAAGTATATAGTCCGGCTGTCCGGATACCCCCTAATCCAGGACTCCCTCAGTAGCCCCTGAACCAGGCTTCAATGACGATGAGTCCGGCGTGCAGTTTGTCTTCGGCATTGCAAGGCGGGTTCCATCTCCGAATACTCCAAAGTAAACTCCGAACACAAACCGTGTCCGGCTCTGCAAGGCAATTTTCACATACCACCGTAGAGAGAACAATTATTGCACAAATATAATCTGTTGACATCTCAGATAACGTGCCATCACACCATGGTCGAGTCATTATTCGAACCGTTTTCCCACAATCAGCCACCGCACATATTGCGAGGCGGCTTCCTCGGCACATCTTGTCAAAGCAGAGATCGTGTTCCCCTTATCGCGGGGCTTTCATCAATACGGGCACGGGTAGCCCAATCGCACCGCCAATCATGGCGAGTGGGGAATGAGTGGGTTCCATCAGGCAAGTAGGGAGGCACAAAAGTTTTTATTGCCTCTATAAAGAGATAAGGCCTCTTCTTCCTTACACACGCCTTTCCCTTCTGCTTGTCCATTCCCCTTCGCTCGAGCCCTAGAGCCCAAGCACTCATTTCCTCCACCGAAAAGAGGTTCTCCGAAGATGTCTGGATCCGGAGCAGGAGGCAAATGGATGGCCTCTACCATTTCGGAGAAGGATATCAAGAAGCTTTGAGAGGCCGGGTACCTGGCCAAGAAAATCGGCTATCGTCTTCCGACGGCGGGACAGATCGTCCCCAATCCGGAGCCCCACGAGATGGTCGTGTTTCTTCCTCATTTTGTTCGCGGTCTCAGGTTTCTCCTTCACCCATTTGTTCGCAGCATCATGTATTATTACGGGATTGATTTTCATGATCTGTCCCCTACTTCTTTCCTTAACATCTCGATGTTTATCGTCGCGTGTGAGGCCTTTCTCTGTATTTCGTCCCACTTCGGCTTATGGTTGAAGATCTTCAATGTGAAGCCCAAGGTGGTTAACGGCGAGCACGCTCAGTGCGGCAGCGCCATGGTGAGCAAGATGCCTAAGATCACATGGCCGACGGGCACCTTCAATGATTCCGTCAAGGAGTGGCAGCAGCAGTGGTTCTATATCACCGAACCGTGCGGTAAAAAGTGAGCCACTACTCCTGAATTCAGATCCGGAGCCCCCCTGCGGCTCACGTCCTGGCCCGAGAAGGGCCTGAACTAGTCCTCATCCGATGAGCTATCGGTGCTCCAAACACGCGTCCAGAACGTGTTAGACAAGGATGTCAAACTCGTCAATGTAGTCCAGGTGATGTTAGTTCGCTTGGTTCTCCCTTGCCAGCCCCAAGCCTGCAATTTGTGGGAGTACGACCCGGCCGAGCACCAGACCCTATGGGAGCTCTACGGCTCCTCACACAAGGATATTTGGAAAGTGCTCTTCAAGTCCGGCAAACCGTGGCCGGGCTCCGCCGAGGACCGCGGGTATCAACTGTCCCGCTCCGCAAGTCCGGTAAGTTATCGCTATGTTCTGTCTATCCACGTTTAGCTGGCATATCCAGAGGGAGACACTTTATCATGCTTTCTGTAACTACCCCAGGAATGGACGAAGAACGTGGGGCGGATACACTGTCCGGCCTCGCTGCCGGAGGAATCGGCAGGACCTCTTCTGACGAAGATGCTGGTCCCAGCGCCTTACAAGGTGGCGAAGAAAGAGGCCTCCAAGAAGGCCAAGGAGACCTGGAGCGGCCTCCGTCGCCGCGGTGCTTCGGACACAACATCCGAAGACTCGAGCGCCCATCCTTCCTCCGAAGACGAAGAGGAGGAGGAAGAAGACGAGTCCTCCACGGGGGAAGGAAATTAATGGACAACCTCCTCATCCTCGGAGGCCGAATCGCCAAAGAGGGGAAAAAATTCCCTCCCAGAGGCGTCCACCAGGGCTGCCAATAGAAGCCCGGAGTGGGATCCTAGGGTCCAGCCCCTGGTAAAATCGTGAGTACACGAAATACGAATACGCCTAAGCGCCCAGGATTACTAAGGTGCAATATTTTAACTTGTGCCCTACTTTGTGTATCCCGGCGAGGTCTCGCGCCGAACAGTCCTCCTCGGAGGATTCGTTGAGCTCAGATGCCCTAGAGAGCGAGACGCCTCCGGAGGCCCCTTCCCTGAAGCCTGGATGTGACACCGAGGTGTCGTCCCAGCAGGGCCCAGACCAGGGAGGGCACACCTCTAGGGCCGGATAAACGGGAGCAACGGTTCCCATAAACATTGACGGCGGGGGCGATCTTAGATCTGGCCCGTAGCCGGACATGGTCCTGGAGACCTTTAAAGTTCCAGGATCGGGCGAGCAGCCCCCCTTGAAGGAGGGAGGCAAGCCCGCTCTGCCAGCAACCTCTGTCCAAGCAGAGCTGCAGGGCGGCCTATCGACGGCGCTAAAGAATGCGTCCATCGTCGATGAACATCGCGCCCTCATGGGTGCGGTGATTGAAAAGATTCAGTCCACTGAGAGCGGACAGATTGAATCCTGCCTTAGCCTTATAAAAGGCTTTGAGGTATGTTTTTAGAAACCTTTGAAGATTGTCATAGTGTGACCGGTAGCCCCTGATGCACTGTCCGGTGAAAGAAAGAGGGAACCAGACAGGGGATCAAAATTCCACTTCGCAGGAAACTCGGTTGGTGACATATATCTCTTTGTTTGAAAACATGCGTCCGTAGCAACGACTGCCTCTCGTACTGCGGAGGTGTCCGGACTAAAGCAGAGTCTGGAACGGGCCGAAGAAGAACTTGGCTGAGTGAAGAAGCAGTTGGAGGACAAGCAAGGTATATCGAAACCTTTTGATAAGTTAAGCACAAATGAGTAGTTTTGCCTGATGAAAAATACTTGTATTGTGTGCTCCAGGAGAAAATGCCGAAATTGAGGCACTGAAGAAGGCTATGGCCGAAGCCGACAAGAAGGCCGCCACGGAGCAGGCTCTTCGCAAGAAGCACGAGGCCAGGGTCATTGAAGCTGAATGAGAGCTCCAGGAGGCCGTGAAGAAAAGCGAGATCTTGGAGCAGAGTCTAGCAGGGAAAGAATCCGAACTTGCCCAAGCTCTCCAAGCCGCAAATGATGCTCGGGAGGAAGCCCGAGGTGCTCTGAAGGATATTCCGGAGGCACGGAGGGTTGCAGCTGGTAAGGCTTTTTTACTCAAAGCAATTTTTATATAGTAATAGGAGGAACTCTAAGTGACAAACTGAATTCTTGTTTCTCCAGGGGCGTTTGTGGACCTGCCGCGCAGCATATGTGATGCTGCCCAACTCTACCGGGATGAAGAGAAGAAGTCTGCGGAGAAGCATTTCTAGTCGCAGTATTTGGCGCCGAATTATCCAGTGCCTTTTATCGATCAGCTGAAGCAGCTGGTCGAACTGCACCAGGCGGCCGAACTAGCCATGAAGGACTTAGTTGTCCGGTTGTGGTCTGCTGAGCCAATTCCAAGAAGTTACTTCAGACTCGTGAAGCAGATTGTTGGTGCTTGCCCTCGACCCGAAGTCATTAAGCGATCGGTCTGTATAGAAGGTGCACACACGACATTTGCCTGTGCGAAGGTGCATTGGGGGAAGCTTGATGCTGAAAAAAGCTGATGACTGAGGGACCATCGGAGGGAATGAGCATCGCAAGCCCGAATTATATTATGAGGGTGTCCTGAAAGGAACCCGCCTTGTGCCGGAACAGTGTACCAAAGACACTATATTTCCCTGAAGGCAGTCATGCTGTCCTTTGTAATGCTGGATACTAGCACTGTTATTATTTATTGCCTGTTATATGAAAGTTTTTTCTTCCTGTGCAGCCGTTTAGTATATATAAATCCAGAGAGTTGGCCAGTCGTCGGCTTCTGCCCCCACGTAGAAAGTACGGGGGTGTTCAGGACATACTTGAACACTCTTTATCCCATTTTTGGGTCCTTGAAGGAGGTGTTCATCACCGCGAACCAGGCAATCAGACTATAGGGCTTTATCACTCTCACTTAGCCATAGGAATTCGAGTATGGTAGGCGCAGCCCTTGGTGTTCGGAAGACCGTACGAGGGGCTCTAACGGCGCCTGGTCGGAAGACCGATCCGTCGCACTCTACAGTTGTTATGGCATTATGCGGAATAAATCTTTAAAGATTTTACAACCTCTCGAACAGCTGACCAGCTCTCGCCGTATCATGACAGTCAGTTTTCGGCTTTCCCTACTAAGGTGCTCATCCGGAAGAACTGGGACACAATCACAGTAGTTCTCCGAGCGCCACCTTAGCCGATGGAGCGGAACATAAGGTACCAAAACATGCGAGCCGGGCAAACCCAACTAATGACCCAAGACATGATTCGGAGCTAATGCTTATAGTGCTATAAGTTCGGGGTGCCGAGCGACCGAGAAGGTGGCCGGACTTTGTTGCCATATTGTGAGTACAATGAAGCCCCTGGCATAATGGGGCATGACACTATGTGCGGGTGCCGTTATGACGAAAAAAGCGTCAATGAGGAACGACGACCGGTAAGTGTTTTTTTAATTCTTCATGTTGTAGTGGAGTGATACGTCAATGCGTATGAATACGGTTTACGCTATGAAAAGAGGTATGCTGGCGGAACCTATCATGGCCGGACGGGAGGAGGCTGTGTGCGGATCCGAAGTGTATCCGGACTCTCTCCTTGGGGGGTACTTGTGTGTTCCCTCCTTGTGCGTCTGAGCTGATTCCATGTCGCCAGTCCTGTTCTGCCCAAAAGTGAGCCTGTAAAGAAAAATGCTTAGAGGCATTTGCATGTCATAGGGTGGTAAAACCGCGGGTGCCTGATCGGAGCCTGGTCGAGCCGGGCTATCATGCCGTAAAGTAGCTCGGACTCCTCTGTGGGTGTCCGGGGGGTTGGATGTCGAATCGAAGTTCGATAGAAGGGCACAACTCGCTATCTCAGTGGCGGTATAATTTCCACTCTCGGGGTGGAGTTCGGCCTTGCCCATAACTATGACCATGTCACGTGGGTTTGGCATGGTGTGGCACCGCGTTGAATCGAGCCAACGTGGTTGCTACGTCTTGAGCTTGCGTTGGTTTTCCTCGAAGAGGAGAGGGTGATGCAGCAAAGTGTAGCGTAAGTATTTCCCTCAGTTTTGAGAACCAAGGTATCAATCTAGTAGGAGGCTCCTCAATAGTCCCATGCACCTACACAAACAAACTGGGAACTCGCAACCAACGCAATAAAGGGGTTGTCAATCCCTTCACGGCCACTTGCGAAAGTGAGATCTGATAAAGATAGTATGATAAGATAAATATATTTTTGGTATTTTATAATATAGATGCAAAAAGTAAAGATGCAAATAAAGTAGATTGAAAGCAAATATGATAAGAGATAGACCCGGGAGCCATATGTTTCACTAGAGGCTTCTCTCAAGATAGCAAAAGTATTACGGTGGGTGAACAAATTACTATCGAGCAATTGATAGAAAAGCGCATAGTTATGAGATTATCTAGGCATGATCATGTATATAGGCATCACGTCCATAACAAGTAGACCGACTCCTTCCTGCATCTACTACTATTACTCCACACA